>CP136057.1:83201501-84443547 GCA_032464435.1 Aegilops umbellulata
TGTGGGAGACGGCTTCGCAACAAGCTCTTTGGACCTTGCAGCTATCTCGAAACTCACACGGGCATCGAGGGCAGCATATTTTATTCGCTCGTACGTCAAAGGATAATTCTCCCATCCAAACGACCTTAATGCCACCGTCTCATCACCCTTCTAAAGATTGGTACCGAGCACAAAATTTGCTACGTCGAATAGGGATGGTGTATGTTTATCACAATCTTCTATAGGAATTTTGATTCTGGTTTGTAGGTCAGCGATGCTTTTCAAATCAAGGTTGTACGGCTCCAGCTTCTGTTTGTCCCCTTCGATGGCTGCCCCACAGAAGTATACGTCCTCCCGAGACAAGAAATAGTGAAGCTCACCTGGTATGGATGGCGAGTGTATGATGTGTACACCAAAACACCATCTTCGAGGCACAGCTCAAGGACGGCGACGCGCTGGATCTTCCCAGGGGGCACTCTCCGTGTACTCTGCGTCGAGACCGATGACCCTCATCTCTACCTTTTCGAGGGAGTTGGATACATTGTTGATCCACTGCCGAACAACCCTTGGGTGGACGGTGACGGTGGCAACTATGCGCATCGAGCCTTCGACGAGGACATGTTGGACGCTAAAAACCTGCATCTCGATCTCTTTCGCGATTTGGAACCGCTGGAATGGAGGGCTATGGTTTGGAGAATTAGGATTAGATGGCTAGTCTAACTGAAGTAGTATATGATTATTTAAAGAGGTTAAAACAATGTGAATGCAGTGGGGTTTGGATGCAAATGAAGACAAAGGGGAGGTGAAGAAGCCGAGGAGAATCGGTTCCCGATGGAGAAGTAAATGGGAGAAGTGGCGTGCAGGCAGTTGATTAGACGACTAGGTAGACTAAATGAAAAGGCTATGCGGGTAGACTAATCAGTCTTACCTGTTTGTGTACGTGTCCATCCTTCTTGATAGGTGGGACCTATGCAAACAGATAAAAAATGTGTCGTAGTTTTTCTTGAGCGCGTGAGTGGGAGACACAACATTCTCTGGTTAAGGAATACTCCCTCCGTTTAGGTGAGTATAAGTCACCTTATGAAAATCAGGTTTACCCAAAACCTTTAGGCGTGGAGCATTAACTTCCTGCTCGATCCCCTCCCAGCCTCGTTAGCCAGCGTTCTCTTCCTCTGCTGCTGCGTTCTACCTTTCCATTTTTCCTCTTCAAGTGTGGAACGATATGCATGCGGTCCTTGATGCACCAGAACGACCACTGCATGCATCGCGACAGGGCATTGATTGGGCATGCACGAGAATTTGGTTCTGCTCGCAATATGGATGATACCTGAATGATGAAGTGAACAGGCATGCTAGCACGGGAGACTTATTTCCGCTATACAATACTGGAGTACTCATGTTCCTACTACTACTACTAGTAGTAGTAGTAGTACAACTGTGGTACACTTGATGGTCAAAATACTATTCATCCGGTCCTTGTCATCTAGATTACTATTGCGATCCAAGTCATCTAGATTACTACGTCAGTTGGACGGACCTTGTTTTGCAGAAGATTGTAATCTGCCAAGTGCCCACACGACATGCGAATTACGCAGACTTCAAGCTAATTGCCTTGTTCGACCGCGGACTCGCCTATCTTTACGCCGGTGCCTTCTTTAGGGAGACAACTCGGCTCGCAGTGGATCATTGTCAAAGCTGATACACACTTCTGTGATGCTATTGAACACAATGGAATCATCTACGCGATCGACAAAGCAGATGGCACCATGTATTGCTGGTACGACGCGTGTAAGTTGTTTTCGTCTCATGTTAATGATGACGCCATGACACAGTTTGAACTTTTTGTGATTATTGCCATATCCCTGTTTGAGCAGAATTTGAGTAGAACTATGGCAATGTATTAGAGACGCCATAAATCAGCTATATTTGGAATGAGTTAATTCATGCGATTGTGACCATGTCATTACAGCCAATTTGTACCCTGAATAATCAAACGGTTAGGAATATATGGATATTATCCTTATTTTACAGTAATCTATATACTACTAAAAAATATGAGTGTGTATCAATGGCCATGTTAGTTTCCTCATTTTCATGATGTAGAAACATGCACCACACTGTTGGTTTCATCTAACCATACATTAGGGAAGTAAATGTGCATATGGAGAACTCTATATTTGGAAGTAGTGAAATCCTGCAATGCTTACCATGTGTACATACCTATATTCGCCCTTCAGCAATCAATGGCTAGAATAATATCCTCAAAAAAAATTTGCCCACAGAACACGAGTATATAACAATGCATGGTCTGTTAGTTACCTTGAAGAATTTGTTTGTGAGGACAGAACATGATTACATAACATGCATGACATGGTAGTTTCCTGTGAAGAATCGATTGCGAGATAACATGAGTATAACCATGCATGCCACTTCTATATTTTCGAACCTGTCGGGTTTCGGGTTTCGACAGACCCTTGAGGTTCGAACACTGGGGTGCGCGCGGTGATCACTCCCCTACCGATCTACGTCCGATCTCCTCACGTGATCTAAGCTGGAAACAACGAACAACACAAGAGACACGAGGTTTATACTGGTTCGGGCCACCGTTGTGGTGCAATACCCTACTCCAGTGTGTGGTGTGGTGGATTGCCTCAGGGGCTGATGATGAACAGTACAAGGGAAGAACAGCCTCACAAGAGGTGTTCTTGAGCTGGTGCATAGTGTTCTACTTGGTCTCGGTCTCTCCAGATTCGATCTAGCTGCCCCCCCTACTCTGTGGTGGCTAGCTCTATTTATAGAGGCCCTGGGCCTCTCCCCAAATAATGAGCGGGAAGGGCGCCAACAATTGGCCATTTTGAAGGGGAACATGTAGTACAAGTTATCCTGACAAAAGGTGGTCTTCGGCTGCCAAAAGCACTGGTGATGACGCCGTCTTGGGCTCCACGGTGACCTCCGTCCTGCCGCTCTGCTGGTCTTGGTCTCGTTGCACCGGAATGGTAACCTTTGCCTGATGCCTTGGCCTGTGCTTGCCCCCTTTGCACCAAAGGGGAAACAAGGACACTGCGCAGGCCGGCGCCCGCCTAGTCTCGATCGTCATGGCTTGCGTCACGGGCTCCTCGCGAGGTACCCCTGCCTTGATCTCTCCGCCTCCTCGCGAGCTTGCCTGATGAGGCTGCCTCTGAGGAAGCTTTCTGTCGTCCGCCGCGCGAGGCTTGGCCCCTCGCGAGGGTCTTGAGCTTGAGCTGATGAAGATGGACCGCGCTGGGCCCCCACTTGAGCCACGCCGCAAGCCGCAGGCAGGCAAGTCTGGGGACCCCCATTCCCAGAACGCCGACAGTAGCCCCCGGGCCCAAGGTGCGCCCGAGCTTGGCCTAGCAGGGAAGCGAAGGGGCAAGCGCGAAGCGCCGCGGTCCCCAAAAGCCTGCGGCCTTGGGCGCCGCGTGGCAATTGATTGGACGTGGGCGTCTGCGCTTCCCCACGACGCCTCGGCGACCGCACGACTTGACAAGTCCCTGCATGCAGAGAAACCGGTCATGATTACCTGCGATCGTGGTGCTCGGCGGTTGGCCTTCTCCGGCTATGAGTACGGGACTGCATGAGCCGCTTCAGTCCATCCCTTCCTGCTACTCCTTTTCTTCTTCTCGGCCACTAGCCGTTCCCATGGCTCCGAAGAGGTTCTCGTCCGCGGAGAAAGGGATGGCCCGCCAGGCAGGCCTGACTCCCCCCCGACCAAGTGCGGCTGAGGCCGCCCTCGCAAGAATTCCACGGTTCCCGTAGTAGCCTCCCACGGCCATGGAGGCGGTTCCCTGTGCGGTGGTGAGCGCCCGGTTGTCGATGGGGGGCACACCGTGGCTGCGCGGCCCCCTAGGCCGCGCTTTCGCTCTGCGAAGGTGCTGCCAGAGTTCGTCGTGTGGTCGGCGGACCCAACCAGCACCCGGCTCCAGCTCCCTCGTTTCTTCGTAGGTCAACTGTCGGCTAGCGCCCGGTGCGGCCTTTGGCTCCAAGCAGACGGCTGCTGCAGCAGGGCCTCCTGGGCTTCACTGGAGGTCTCCGTTTTTGGGAATGGGGCCCTGACCCGCGGCTGGCAAACGTTTGCCCGCGCGCGCGGCCTGAACCGGTGGTGCACCCTGCACTTCAAGTTCGATGGCGACGCCACCCTCTACGTGAGGGTGTTCGGGGAAGACGGTCGCCGTGCTGGGTGCTGCCCCGAAGACGACGACCACAGCCGCCTGCCCAGCCCTGGTGCTGACCAGGATGAAGACGGCGACAGGCATACGGGCGGCGGTGCTTGGGTTTCGCTAAGCTTTGGCGACTCCCTCTCAGGCAGCAGCTCCTCCAGCGGTGGCCGCGACCAGCCCCCGCGCCGTCGCGCCCGCCTGTGTGAAGGTAGCGGGTCAGCCGCCGTCGCGCCCCGGGGAAGCGGGAGGAGGGATCCGCCTGAGCCCCAGGAGCAGCTCGAACCTTCGCTGTGGGTTGGTGCAGGACGAATCGCGCCCATTTTGTTTTTCTTCATTTCCTGCGCAGAAATAGAAGGTAGTATTGGGCCTCGCGGGGGCGTGTTAGAACTGCTGTCGTTAACCATCGCGCTGCTTTCGCTATTTCTGCGATGTGTTTCCGCGCCGTGCACCCATGTGCGGGAATTATTTTAGCTCGGCGGGGCTTGACGCGGTCCTCGCCTCCCGAAGCCGTGGCCTCGCCGTGCGCTTTGTGCCCTGCAAGGATTAGTAGGAGGGGTAACTTTCGGTCTTGGTTGTGGGGGCGATCAGCCCAGGTCTTGCGCTCGTGTCGCAATGCCCGTGGGGCATGGACTGGGAGGGGTGCTCCCACAGAGGACTCGGATAGGAAAGCTCCAAACGATCGGGGCAGAAAACACTCACGAGGGCGCCCGCGAACCTCCCTTGCGAGACTTGTGCGAGAGAAAACGAGGCAAGCGAGTGAAAAAGATAAAGAGTCACAAGCCAGGAACGCCAACAGCTCCAGTAAAACTTCAAACGGGAATAAATAAGCCAACTGCAGAAAGCAAATGGAAAAGCCGCGTCCGACACCTATTCTAGTCTTCGATGTCTTCTCACCAGCGCGGAGCTAAGTGCTACCACTGGGCGTGGGCGGGAGCCCCCGAGGCCCGAGGGCGGCACTCCGGAGACTCAGGGGCGTGTACAGCCCCACTCACTATTACGTGAGAGTGTCACGGGCGGCGAGCTTCACAGGCATTGGCCGTCTTCACAGGCACCGAGCCTTTTCCGAAATGCGGCAGCTTCACAGGCATTGGCCTTCTTCACAGGCACCGGGCCTTTCCCAAAACACGGCAGCTTCATAGGCATTTTCCTTCTTCACAGGCACCGGGCCTTTCCCAAAACACGGCAGCTTCACAGGCATTTGCCTTCTTCACAGGCACCAGGCCTTTCCAAAAACACGGCAGCTTCACAGGCATTTGCCTTCTTCACAGGCACCGGGCCTTTCCCAAAACACGGCAGCTTCACAGGCATTTGCCTTCTTCACAGGCACCGGGCCTTTCCTAGGCGCTAGGCCTTGCTCAGGGATAGAACCTCCGGAGATGTTGAATGTTCACGCGTTCTGGATGGGTACCCCCTCCATGGTCTCCAAGCGCGCGGAGCCAGGCCTGGAGACATGAACAACCTTGAATGGGCCCTCCCACATGGGAGATAGCTTGTACAGCCCCTCCCTGGAGAGAACCCGTCTGAGCACGAGATCCCCTACCTCAAGAGTTCTGGGGCGGATGTTGCGGCAGTGGTATTGTCGTAGCGCCTGTTGATACATTGCCGCTCGCAGTGCGGCTTCTCGACGACATTCCTCCCCTAGCACGAGATCCGTCCCCCTCATGGCGTCCTGTTGCGTCTCGCCGAACGCTAGGACCCGTGCGGAGCAACGCTTGACCTCGTGAGGGAGAACAGCCTCTGCTCCGTAGACGAGGAAGAACGGGGTCTCGCCAGTCGGCTTGGTCACAGTTGTGCGAATTGACCACAGCACGGACTGGAGCTCGTCGTACCAGCCCCTGCCACAGGCCTCCAGCTTCTTCTTGAAGGTCCTGGCTTTGAGGCCCCTCAGGACCTCCGCATTGGCTCGCTCGGCCTGGCCGTTGCTCCGGGGGTGTGCTACCGAAGCGTAGCATATCTGCGTTCCAAGGTTAGCACAGTACGTTTTGAAGAGATTAATGGTGAATTGTGAACCGTTGTCGGTGATGATGCGGTTGGGCACCCCAAATTGGCTCACGAGGCCCTTGATGAACTTAACCGCAGAGCCTGCCGGGATTGTGCGGATGGCTTCCACCTCAGCCCACTTGGTGAACTTGTCCACAGTGACATAGAGGTAGCGATAGCCCCCTGGCGCCCGAGGGAACGGGCCCAGAATGTCCAGCCCCCAAATTGCGAACGGCCATGAGAGGGGTATAGTCTGAAGATCCCCCGCAGACTGATGGATCTGCTTAGCGTGAAACTGGCAGGCCTCACAAGCCTTCACCAGCTCAACAGCGTCGTTGAGCGCTGTGGGCCAGTAGAATCCACAAAGGAACGCCTTGCCGACGAGGGTTCATGACGACGAGTGGTTCCCGCAGTCTCCGCCGTGTATGTCTGCCAGCAGCTCCTTCCCTTGCTCTCGGGAGATGCAACGTAGGGACATGTCATTTGGTCGGTTCCTGTAGAGCTCTCGATCCCTGATGCAATAAGTTATGGCCTGCCGCGCCACACGCTCCGCCTCCTCCTCGTTCTTCGGCAGAGTCCCTTGCATCAGGTAGTCCTTGAGCTCCGGGATCCAACACCCTTCCTGAGGCTCCAACGCCAGGAGCATGCGTGCCCCTGAGGCCGGGCCGCAGACCGGGGCTCCTGAGGCAGGTGGCTGAGGGAGCTCCTCCCTTGGTTGCGCCGTGCTCGACAGTGACGGCACCGCCGAGGGTTTGAAGAGCCGCTCCTCGAAGACGTCAGGCTCCTGAGGCAGCCGCCTAGATGCCCTCTTGGCAATATCATCAGCCTCCTGATTGGTGCCGCGAGGCACATGCTGCAACTCCAGCCCCCAGAACTGTTTCTCCATCTTGCGAACCTCAGCGAGGTAGGCTTCCATGTGTTCATCCTTTGGCTCGTATATCTTGTTGGAGAAGTTGACGAGGAGCTGCGAACCGCCCTTGATGATGAGGCGCTTCACCCCTAAGGCAATTGCGGCCTTCAAGCCTGCTATTAGGCCTTCGTACTCCGCTATGTTGTTGGAGACCTTTTCTCCGTGCTGGAAGCAGAGTTGTACGGCGTAGAAGACTTTGTCCTGGGTAGGGGATACGAGCACTGCGCCGGCTCCCGCACCATGTCGGGAGAACGCCCCATCGAAGTACATGACCCAGCCGTCCGGTGCTTCACTCCCCGGGGAAAGTGATCGGTCTTCGCCTACCTCGAGACCCGGCGCTTCCGCCCATTCTGCCATGAAATCCGCAAGTGCGGCTCCCTTGATGACTCTGGTCGTACTGAATTCTAGCTGAAATGCCTGTAGTTCAATGTTCCATTCAGCAACCCTTCCAGCTGAGTTGGGGCTCCTGAGTACTCTTTCCAAGGGATACGCTAAGACGACTTTGATAGATGGCCTTGGAAGTAGTGCCGCAGCTTGTGTGAGGCCACTAATAGCGCGAGGAGGAGTTTTTGAGGCATGGGATATTGCGCCCTTGCATCTCGTAGCACCGTGCTGATGAAGTACACGGGGTGCTCGACAAGGTTGAGGGTGCCGGGGCAGCTTGCGTCCTCCAGAGGCCGAGGCGTCTCCTGAGATGGCAGAGCCTCCAGCGCTTGGTCGCTTGGAGCGGCCTCTCCTGCCCCAGGCGTGTTCTCCCGCTGCGGCTGTTCCCTTTCGGCCGCGGTCGCGGTCTTCGCGAGGCCCTCTTGGCTTTGCTTCACTTCTGCCTGGGCAGTTGCTGCGGCCTTGGTCTGGTGCTCCTCCCGGACGGCCACCAGGGCAGCGCTAGCGGAGTACAGGGTGGCCGCAAGGTAGAGCACAAGGGGCTCCCGAGGGCATGGAGCTACCATCACTGGTGGGCTGGTAAGGTACCTCTTGAGGTCTTGGAATGCCTTATCGGCCTCTTCAGTCCATTCGAAGGGGCCCTTCTTCTTCATCCGCTTGAAGAAGGGCAGTGCTCGTTCCCCCAGCTTGGAGATGAAGCGCCCTAGTGCGGTTACACGCCCGGTGAGCTTCTGCATCTCTCTGAGGGTCCTCGGCGGGCTCATGTCTTTGACTGCCTTGACCTTCTCTGGGTTGGCCTCGATGCCCCTGTGGGACACGAGGAAACCCAGGAGCTTGCCTGAGGGGACTCTAAACACACACTTCTCCAGGTTGAGCCGTAGGTCCACTTTGTTGAGGCTCGCAAAGGTTTCTTCCAGGTCCTGTATCAGGGTTTTTGCCTCCCGAGACTTCACCACAATGTCATCGACGTAAGCTTCAGCGTTCCTCCCGAGCTGCCGGCCCAAGGCGATGTGCATCAGCCGCTGGAAGGTTGCGCCCGTGTTGCGCAACCCAAATGGCATGCACATACAGCAGTACAGTCCACATGGGGTCAGGAAAGCTGTCTTTTCCACGTCTTCCACCGCCATCTTGATCTGGTGATAGCCCGAGAAGGCATCTAGGAAGCACAACAGGTCACACTCTGCGGTGGATTCAACTATCTCGTCAATGCGGGGGAGCGGAAATGGATCCTGTGGGCAGGCCTTGTTATGGTTGGTGAAGTCGACGCACATGCGCTTTATTCCCCCTTTTTTGGCACAACGACCGGATTAGCCAGCCAATCTGGGTAGCGGACCTCACGGATGACTCCTGCCGCTTCTAGCTTCCGGGTCTCTTGGATAATGAAGGCTTGTTTCTCTGTGGACTGTCGCCTCGCCTTCTGCTTCACGGGGCGCACATTGGGGCACACGTTGAGGTGATGCTCAATCACATCCCTCGGGACCCCTGCTAACTGATCAGGTTCCCACGCGAACACCTTCTTGTTCGCACGCAGAAACCTCACCAGGGCCTTCTCCTGCTCGGGCTCGAGGTTGGCCCCTATGGTGAAGGTGACGTCAGTGGACCCGTCCTCGTCGACTGGTACCTGTTTGGTTTCCGCCTTGTCTTGGGTGAATAGCTGCTTCTTTTTAGCCGGCGCAACCCCCTTGGGCTCAAGGACGTCGGTGTTAGTGGGCTGCGCCACCGCGGCTGCCTTGAAAGCAAGCTGGAGCACCTGCAGCGCATCCCTTGTGTCTCCTGACACGGTAAGGACGCCACTGCTCCCGGGCATCTTCATGAGGTTGTACGCCGGGTGAGTCACTGCCATGAACCGAGCCAAGGCCGGATAGCCGAGGATGGCGTTGTAGGGGAGGCCGATGGGGGCAATGTCGAAGTCGATCAGCTCCGTGCGGAAGTTGTATTAGGTGCCGAAGGTCACTGGGAGGCGGATCTGCCCCAAGGAGGCGGTGGAACCGACTCCGACGCCCGAGAAAGGCCTGCTGGGTTGGAGCCGCTCGAGCGACACGTGGAGGAGGCTGAAGGCCTCCACCGAGAGCATGTTGAGGCCGGCACCACCGTTGATGAGGGTCCTGGTGACGGCCACTTGGCAGATGGTGGGGGTGCACAGCATCGGGAGCGCGCCCGAATCGATGGGGTTGAAGGGGTGATCATCTGAGTCAAAGGTTAGATCCGCCTCGGGCGCCAGCCAGCCTAGGAGGGCTCCTCGGTGCTTGGAGGCGGTGCTGATCTGGCGGGTGAACGGCTTGATGTGGCGGCTCGAGGGCGGTGCCTGGGAGCCACCCAGGAGAGATGCGATGACGGGTGGCGCTGGTGCAGCATAACGGGCGAGGAAGAGGTCGCGCAGCTCCTCCCAGGAGGTCACAGAAGCCGCCGGCAGGTGTAGGAGCCACATGCGCGGGACGCCAGTGAGGGCCATGGGTAACCAGTTGGCCATCACCCAGTCATCGCCCCCGGCTTTGAAGACGGCCTCTTCATACGCCAGCAGGAAAACCAGCGGATCCGTCACGCTGTTGTAACGCGGCGGCATCTCAGGCTTGAACTTGCGCGGCCACTACACCTGTCGCAAGGTGGAGGCCAAGGCTCGGAGCCCCCAAGCCCCAGTGCCAGCATCGGCTGCCGGAGCGGGCGGTGCGCCGTCCTCCATGAGGGCAAAACGCGGTGTTGGTGGAGGGCGGGTCGTCGGGAGGGAAAACTCCGGTGCACCCCTACCTGGCGCGCCAAATGTTGGATTTCGGGTTCCGGCAGACCCTTGAGGTTCAAACACTGGGGTGTGCACGGAGGTCTCTCCCCTACCGATCTACGTCTGATCTCCTCGCGTGATCTAAGCTGGAAACAATGAACAACACAAGAGACACGAGGTTTATACTGGTTCGGGCCACCGTTGTGGTGCAATACCCTACTCCAGTGTGTGGTGTGGTGGATTGCCTCAGGGGCTGATGATGAACAGTACAAGGGAAGAACAGCCTCGCGAGAGGTGTTCTTGAGCTGGTGCAGAGTGTTCTACTTGGTCTGGGTCTCTCCAGATTCGATCTAGCTGCCCCCCTACTCTGTGGTGGCTAGCTCTATTTATAGAGGCCCTGGGCCTCTCCCCAAATAATGAGCGGCAAGGGGGCCAACAATTGGCCATTTTGAAGGGGAACATCTAGTACAAGTTATCCTGACAAAAGGTGGTCTTCGGCTGCCAAAAGCACTGGTGATGACACCATCTTGGGCTCCACGGTGACCTCCGTCCTACCGCTCTGCTGGTCTTGGTCTCGTTGCACCGGAATGGTAACCTTTGCCCGATGCCTTGGCCTGTGCTTGCCCCCTTTGCACCAAAGGGGAAACAAGGACACTGCACAGGCCGGCGCCCGCCTGGCGCCCGCCTGGTCTCGATCGTCATGGCTTGCGTCACGGGCTCCTCGCGAGGTACCCCTACCTTGATCTCTCCGCCTCCTCGCGAGCCTGCCTGATGAGGCTGCCTCTGAGGAAGCTTTCTGTCGTCCTCCCCGCGAGGCTTGGCCCCTCGCGAGGGTCTTGAGCTTGAGCTGATGAAGATGGGCCGCGCTGGTCCCCCACTTGAGCCACGCCGCAGGCCGCAGGCAGGCAAGTCTGGGGACCCCCGTTCCCAGAACGCCGACAGAACCCAGTATACATTTCCCTGTATTTTCCTCCTAGTTCCAACAGGGACATATCAATGCTGTTTCTTGCATTATCCTACTCATACTCTAAACAATGCTGATCTTACATTAACAATGCATGTCCTTTTTGATATGATGCAGTGTCCCTACAGTTACTGCCCTTTGTAATCACACCACCTTTGCCAAAAACAGGGAAGCACAACTGGTTCCTCGCTCGATCAGACGACGTAAAAAGACTGATGATCATTCAGACACATGAGCCGGAAAAGTTATGTTGCAAAAACCCCACTGTATACAAGCATCGTGTAATACGTGAGTATGCGGACAGTGGCTGTTACCTCTATGAGCAGGATACCAGCTTGTTGGGGCCTTTAGGATTTTTTAGTTGGAGGAGGGTAAACAGCCTTGGTTCACACTCCCTGTTTCTCGGACTCAATTATTCGATTAACCAGGAGATCACCATTGGCAAGGACCTTGATGGCAGAGAGGCTCTGTTTGCTATGTAAAAATTGTGTCTACACGGCGAGCCTTAGAGAGCAAACTCCCCTGATTGTCAACAATACAGCCTGCAGCCAAAAGAAGGTGAGAATGACAAAGGCATCCGGATTAACTTTGATCCTTGGATGTCTCAATTACGACAGGCAGTGATGTGGTTCAAGCCTTCAGGTTGATAGGTAATTGGGCTGTTGCATCGAAAGGGTGGAGTACTGGTGTCTCCGGATCACTAGTCGTTGAAGCGGGGCTGCAAATTATGATGGTGTTGGATCATATCTTCGAATGGCTTTGTTGTCTTTGCTGCTAGTTCTGGATGGGTAGTTCTTTCTTTTGTTATGCATATTCCTTGTCATTTGGTCATCCTCGTCTATGTCACTCTTACTATGTAATAGTTGCTTCTGTTTAGAATGTCATTCTCGTCTGGATCACGAGAGTCTGAGCGCTGCAGATGGGTGCATTTTGGTGGTGTAGCAAGACCTCTTATGAACTATCATGTCTTGCTGTTTATGTCAGTAGTGGTCACTAGTCAGTGTTTGAATGTTGTATATATCGTTGTTTTGAAATGTTTATTTTCTCGAACTACTGGTGGGCTAAATGAGGGCATCACCATTCTCCAGTGTTCAGAGTATATCTCCTTTTTTTCAAGTTATATAATTTGAGCTCACTGTCTTTTCAATGATGTACACTTGTTTGGGCCAGTGAGGTGTCGTTGAATATGGGCCGAGTAGTAATGCAATGCCAAACAGGTCAATTATGACTCTCGGGCCGGGCTCTCAAAAGATCCTGAAAAAAAGGTCGGGCTCTCCAAAAAAGAAAGAATAAGGACTCTTAGGCCGACATGTGGGCGCCACCGGTGTTTTCGTGTGCTTGCGCGCCGAGAGCATATAGGCGTGTGCTCGAAATTCATGCTACCTTTTCATCCCAGTCTCCCGCCCCTCCCCCACCTCTGGAATTTCGATTCCTACTCCAGTTCCCCCAAATCCCCCTCATGTACTCCCTGTACTCAAGCGCACTATCATGTCGCCGGTCAACGCGGATCTCCGAGCCGGAGATCCTGAGGTCCGTCCTGCCTTCGGTCGCTGCGTGCTGTCGCTCAACAGTGGCATGGCGGCGCTTGACGACCAGTTTGCCGGCAAAGTGCTGATGGTAACCATCAACGACGACCGGCCTCCCGTCTCGCCGGACGACCTTGTCAAAGCTCTTGGCATTGCGCACGGCATCCAAATAAGTGACTTGCTCGTCAAAGTCTGTCCGCCACCGGCTGATTTCTTCGTCAGGTTCCAGACAACTTTCGACTGCAGTCGTGTGTTCGAATCTTCTCGGCGTTTGTTCTAAGATGGCGCGCTAGTGAGCTTTGATCGGTGGCACCCAGGATGGGGCTTGGTACTCTCTGAGCCTGAGGTTTTAACAAAGCTTACCTTCCACGGCATGCCTTGACGTGCTTGGAACAGCGAGTCCATGAACGAGTTTATCAACGACCTTGGAGGTGAGCTTGTAAGTATGTTTGTTCCTCCAGACAGCTGGGCTCTGACGGTTATGGCATGGATGAAGAAGCCGTCCACCATACGAAAGGTGATTGGTGTTGAGATACCGGTGCAGGAACCGGGGTTGTACTATTCATCGCCACCAAGGCCGCCGCGGACCACGTTAGGGATGTACCTGTATTGAGTGTTCGTGCATGTCGAAGAAGTGGTCAATCCATCAATCGAAGTCCTGCCGCCGCCCCTGGTACCAGGGTCCGTCGACGATGTCCATTACAGGAGTCAACATCAGACTTTTCCCGTGTTGCTCGGAACGATGGATGGCACAGGGCCTACTCCATCGCGCGGCGGAGGCCACTGCTTCTTTGGGAGAAGAGGCAGGGCTGGCTTCCCGGATGTGCTCTAATTTGAGGTAACAACTGAATCTTGTCAGATACTAGTTAAATCCGAGCTATGGGTGTGAAGCACTGATATGCCAGTACATTTGATTGTGACCTGTTCTAATTTTGTACCTGAACTTTTTTTAGAAAGGGTTGTACGTCAACTTAATGTGCTAGTAGAACTTATTGTGTTTTCTGTCTGTTTTCTTTGCACAACATTCAAGATATTTCCCCGTCATTGATAAAGACGACGAACCGTTATGTACGACTTCCTTGGTTTCAACATAGCCCTTCCCGTAGCGATCCACTGCTTCCATCTTGATTGTGCCGCCTGCGTGAAATTTTTGTATGCAAGTTCAGTGTGCTATGATGTTCTATATGATTGTGTCAACTATATAAGTTTCTACCGAGCATCAGCAATGCATATGGCTGAAAGATGTATTTACGAGCATCGATCGATGGGTCTCTCTCTATCTCTCACTCACACACCACACACACACACACACGCACAAGTGGGACCCATTGAATTATTTATTTGCTCGTGACAGCTTTTAATTAGGTTCCACTGTAATCTAACTTTTTTCTTAAGTTATTAATTGAGCTGAGTGACTTCAAAAAGTTGTACAGAAGCCTTGTTTGGGCCTTTCCGGCGTCGCTGAATGTGGGCTGAGTAACCATGTTAGGTTGTACTGTACTACACAGGCCTTTTTTTTCAACATCAGCAATGCAACTGGGCCGACAGTTGTACACAATATCCGGGTCAACTTGTTATTCTCCGCCTTGCTGGGCTGCAAACTTTCCTAGGAGGTATGCATTAGGCTTAACAAGAAAATGGACTTTAAGAAATAATAAATGGGATGCAATTATAATAACTGGACAGTTACTATGCACCAAACACGTAATTAGTTTGACAAATATATTATTTTTGGGATTTGAAAATTTTAATTTCATTACTTGTTACGCGCGCAATATTTCGTTGGATTTTAACGTAATACAACTTTATTTTGCAATTATATTTAACCTGACTAGAAATTTCGGATAAAAATATTTCGGATCCCATCAAAATGTGGGAATTTTTTTGAATTCTGTTTTGAGCGGTTGTTTGAAATTATTAATCGTTGTCCTAGATAGAAGTTGGGTTGTATTTTTAATAAACTGTAAATAGGCTGTAGTAAATTCCATTAGAATTAAAAAAATGGGTTGTACATTCTTACAAATCGCAAATGGGCTATATGTTCTCTGCCAAATCCGAGCTGTGGGCCTACTAAGTTGACGCGTACCAAGGGCTTTGTCAACTTAGTCAATATAAACGATTCTAGCTGCAGTGATCGTACGATGTCCATCCAACGGCCGTAGTTCTTCTTCAACCTCTGGTCTTCTTGCTCCAGCCGCCCAAAGCAGCGCCGGTTGTGTCGCGTGCTCCTGCCTCCCATGGCCAACTGTGATGCCGCGGAGGGCTCACCGCCCCGTACTACTCCCACCGTTGGCCAGGCCATCCCTCTACTCACCCACACCCCCTGTTATTCTGCGGCGACGGCAGCCTCACAACGCAGCCGAACCAGTGAACCCCCGTACTCCTCTCCGCGCGGGCCTCCACTGCTGCGTATTCCTCGGCTCCGCGTCGTCCCCTTCCTAGGCCTCGACGTCGTCCAGACCACCACCCTGGTGCTCTCGGCGCGGCGTGGTCAACGTGGTCAACGACCGACTTCCATCAGAAGAGTACTGTACGTGGAGAGGCTGACAGCTGGGTTCAGGCGGCCGCAAGGAAGTGCCTCCTTATTACGCGCAAAATAATTATTCCTCCACCTGACAGCAGGAAACCACCGGACGGGCCACCTTATTTCGTGAAAAAAAATGTTTCCCCCCTGACTGCTGGGACCCACCGGACGGGCCAGCGTATTTCGTGAAAAAAAATGTTCCCCCCGCTGTCAGCTTGGACCCACCGGAAGTGCCTCCTTATTACGCACAAAAAAATGAATACTCCCCCTGCTAGCTGGGACCCACCATGGTGGGAGGCTGACTTGTGGGCCAGCTAAGTTGACTGGGACGGGGGCCTTTGTCAACTTTAGTCAATATGAACGATTCTAGCTGCAGTGACCGTACGATGTCCACCCAACGGCCGTAGTGCTTCTTCAACCTCTGGTCTTCTTGTTCCAGCCGCCCAAAGCAGCGTCGGTCGTGTCACATGCTCCTGCCTCCCGTGGCCGGCTGTGCTGCCGCAGAGGCCTCACCGCCCCCTACTATTCCCACCGCTGGCCAGGCCTTGCGGCGACGGCAGCCTCACACCGCAGCCGAAACAGTGAACCCTCGTACTCCTCTCCGCGCGGGCTTCCACTGCCACGTCTTCCCCAGCTCCCCGTCATCCCCTTCCTAGGCCTCGCCATCGTCCACCGCCCTGGTGCTCTCGGCGCGGCGTGGTCAACATGGTCAAGGAACGACTTCCATCGGACGTGGACTGTACGTGGAGAGGCTGACAGCTGGGTCCACGGCCGCAGCAAGGAAGTGCCTCCTTATTACGCGGAAAATAATGATTCCTCCACCTGACAACTGGGACCCACCGGACGGGCCATTGTATTTCGTGAAAAAACATTTCCCCCTGACTGCTGGGACCCACCAGCTACATCTTCGCATGCAAGTAAGTGCGTCCGGGCAAAAAAACGATTCGCCCCCCTGACTGCTGGGACCCACCAGCTACATCTTCGCAGGCAAGGAAGTGCCTGACAGTCAGGACCCACCTGGTCGAAGCGTACATAGCGTTGTCATTCTGGTCGCGAATGTGTACGTACATATATATTGGTGGATGTAGAGGCGCGCACGTGTCGTAGTAGAGGCGCGCACGTGTCGTAGTAGAGGCGCGTATGTGTCGTAGTAGAGGCGTGCACGTACCATGTACACGTACGTATGGCGGTCAGGGTACAAGAAAGAAAATACGGCCACGTATGTGTACATACGGGTGGGGTCTCGAACGCCTACTCGCGCATACGTATGGCCAGGGCTTGTGTACATGGCTGGGTTGGAACGGAGAAACACCATCGTGTTCATGGGGAGGCAACGGAATGCGTCGTGTTCATGGAGAGGCTACGGAATGCATTGTGTTCATCGAGAGGCAACGGAACACGTGGGAGCCAACCGGCTGGGTCGGAATAGAATGCGTGGTCGTGTTCATCGGGAGGGCTTGGACAGAACAGGCGATGGAAACGAGGCCTGGCGTACTGCACAACGGAGGAAACAGACCTCCTACATACGAAACGGGGTCCTGTTGATCGGGAGGTGTCTGGTGTACCGCAAAACGGAGGAAACGAACCTCCTACGGTCGAAACGGGGGTCCTGTTGATCGGGAGGGTGTGGCGTACCGCAAAACGGACGAAACAGACCTCCTACTGTCGAAACGGGGGTCCTGTTGATCGGGAGGGGTGTGGCGTACCGCAAAACGGATGAAACGGACTTGTGTTGGAGCGCTACGGTCGAAACAGAGGTCCTGTTCATCGGGAGGGGTGTGGCCTACCGCAAAACGAGACTCCACGGGATACTGTTCATCTCCACCGTCGACCTCCTCTAGCCTCCACAGGCTACCGTCGACCTCCTCCAGCCTCCACGGGCTCCTGTTCATCCAGCTTCCACCGTGCGCTATTCCACCGGCTACTGTTCAACCACCCCTCCACAGGCACCCCTCCATCGTCTACTGTTCATCCAACCCTCCACACCACGGGGTCCTGTTCATCCAGAGGCAACACCACCGCTCACTGTTCATCCAACCCCCCCCCCCCCCGCAACACTCACTGTTCATCCCAGAGGCAGCATCCATCGGCTTCAGTTAGCAGCAGTAGCGAAGGAATCGCTCGATTGGGTTCAGTTAACAACCATCGATCAATCGCTCGGGTTCAGCAACGCGTAGCCTGCAGTGCAATCGCTCGAGTTCAGTTAGAGCCAAAACCTCGCACACACGCGTGTACGTGTACGAGAGAAACACGCATCGCTCGGCCCCCGACCTCCCACCGTAACTGGGAACTCCCCGAAATTTTCCTTGCCCTCGCTTCTACCACGGTTTTTTCCGTCATGGACGGCCCAAAGAATGTCATGCAGCTGCGTCTCCGGCCCGCCCAGGATGAAAAGCCCATTTTCTATCATGATTTTTTGTCATAGAAGTAGGAGCCCACCACATCTATGATGATACCAGGTTTTGTCACAATTATCGTCATAGAAGTGTCATATGTATGACAGAAAAAAAATCGTTCGGCCCAAAATGTCACGGATGTGTCTTTTTTTGTAGTGCTTGTTCATTGCACTAAACACCTCCTTTAAGGACTAGAATGTGGAGCAAAGAGTGTTTAGATTTATCCCGAACACCCCCGTACTATCTACGTGGGGGCAGAAGCCGACGACTGGTCAGCCCTCAGATTTTAATAAACGGCCGCACAGGAAGAAAAATTTAATCACAAGTATCATATTACATACCGATCTTGTTTCACATTACAGGACAACCCGAATGTTTTTATGGGAATATCACGTCTTCGCACATTGCTCCGCCACAAGGCGGGATCCATCCAGGACACCGTCGAAATGCAGCTTGGGTCAACGATGCTCTTTTCCCTCAGGCGGCCCATCGGTCATCAACTTCTTGGCATCCATCTTTGCCCAGTGCGTCTTGACGCGCGCGAAGGCCATCCGTGCACCCTTAATGCAAGCCGACCGCTTCACGGCTTCAAGCCGTGGGCAGGAACTCACAAGCCGCTTCACAAGTCCAAAGTAGCTACTGGGCACGGACTCGACATGCCACAGCCGGACTATAAGGTCCTTCATGGCTAACTCGACCGACTTGTGCAGCTCGACCAACTGTTTCAACTAGTCGCTAAAGGGCACCGGATGTTCGGGTCCAAGATATTGGGACCAAAACAGCTTCTCCGTAGACATCCCTTCTTCGGCCCGATAGAACTCGGCAGCATCTGATACGCTGCGCGGCAGATCTGTAATTGCTCTTGGAAAACACAAGTTCGGGTAAGTACAAGGACCGCTTCCTTCGCATACTTGCCTTGCATAGTGAAAGCCTTACCCGCCGCAATATTCTTGGCCGCCTGGATTTCCTGGAGGGTGCTCTGGGCTTCGGTCGGGCATCTTGCACGCTCTGGCGGGCCTTAGCAAGTTTGGATTCTTGAGTCTTAGAATCACGCTCCAAGGACTCGTACTTCTTGACGACATCCTAGAGCTCTTGCTAAACCTTGCTGACCCTGGCCTCGTGCTTCTCGCGTACGGCACGTTCCTTGGCCGCTTTTTCTTCGGCCTCGGGTAACGCCTTTTTGAGGGCCTCCACCTCGGTCGTGGCCCCTAGTAAAGTTCATGACACTTTAGTCAGCTTGAACCATTTATTCTTCTTAAATATACACGCAGGTTACCGCATACCTTGGCTATCCTCCAGCTGCTTCTTCACGAGGCCGAGCTCTTCCTCGGCCCGCTCCAGTTTCTGCTTCAGTCCGGAGACCTCCGCGGTTTGAGCGGTAGCAGCCCGCAACGAGGCCTACTTATTCACATAGACACCTTATGTTAGACTCCTGCGAAAATTATTTTTGATCCTCTGTTCGCCTTTTTCTTTCCGAACACCGAACAGAGCATCAGGGGCTACTGTCTATGTTGTGATATTCTTCTTACAATTACATTACTCGCCTCAAAGCCTGTTAGAAGGCTAGAGCAAGCTTCGGTCAGTCCGTTTTTGGCGGACTGAACCTTTTCGATCACCATACCCATATGGGCACGATGATCATACACAATGGAGGCGCCTTGCAGCGCTTCCAGTAGATGATCCGGTGGCTCCAGTTGGACAGAGGTCACCGGCATCACACCCCCTATTTTCAGGAAACGCCGTTCGCCAGACTCCGGAGCCGTATAGGTCTCTAGAATAGAATCCAGCTGAGGGTCGAATAGAACTCGACCCGTATCATCCGTCTCCATAGGGGATTTTGCCCCCATATGTCCGGCGGCCCGGGAGTCATCCTGGGGCGCCACCCTGACGATCTCCGGAGCCTTCCCCCGGTCTAAGGAGGCCCTTTGGGACACCTCCTTGTCATCACCCTTGGCCGAGGGAGAGTAAGTAGGCGGCGGTGACATGTTGGCCTTCTCCTTTGGGTCCAGTGAACCTTCTAAGGAAGATCGCGGAGAACTGTCATGGGCCGGACTGCAATAACATGATTCAAACATATCAATATTACAAGGCAGAAAGGCCAGACGTTCGAGCATGCATAAAGATTGTGATACTTAGGAGTCGGCCCGAGGCTTGGTCCGGGGAGGTCGCTCCGGACTGCTATCAACATCCCACGCGGAGTCATCCGCGAGGGAGCCTTTCCCCCTCTTGGGCGCCTTCGCCTCCAGATTCATGGGGGGCGCTCTCTTCTTCCTCCCCACCTCGGGCAGGGAGTTATCTTCCTCTTCCTCCTCCTCGTCATCGTCCTCGGCGGACGAAGAGCGAGTCTTGTCTTTGGACATCATGTCCGGAGCGCCTTTTCGGCGAGGGCCCCTCCGGGCCCCTTTGGCCGCTTTCTTGGTCGTCTTCTCCGGCACCTCATAAGGTGCTGGAAACAGCATTTTCGTCAGCAATGGGAATTCTGGGTCTTCGGGCAGCGGAGCTGGACATTTAATCCCCCCTGCTACCTCAATCCAGGCCTGAAAATATGGATAGGAAGGCTTAGGCTTTTTCCTCAAAATATGCTAGTAAAGGGTATGCCTTGAAAACATGAAAGAACTTACCGAATTAGCCTGACATTTTAAGCTAAGCCCGCGAACCTCGATCGTGGGCGGTGGTGCCTCGCCGGCCTTGAAGAGCACTTTCCAGATATCTTCGTGCGTCGTGCCGAAGAGCTCTAGTAGCGTCTGGTGCTTAGCCGGATCATACTCCCACAGATAACAAGTGCGGCGTTGGCATGAAATGACCCGATGAATGAGCATGACCTGGATCACGTTGACGAGCTTGATTTTCCTGTCTATCATGTTATGGACGCACGTTTGAAGCCCAGTCAGCTCGCTCGAGGGACCCCGGGTTAGGCCCCTCTCTTGCCAAGAGGTGAGCCGCATCGGGATTCCGGATCAGAATTCGGGGGCCGCCGCCCAGTCAGTGTCGCGCGGCTCGGTGATGTAGAACCACCTCGAATGCCACCCCTTCACCGTCTCCGCAAAGAAGCCTTCGGGCCAGGTAACATTGGGCATCTTGAGCACCATGGCGCCTCCGCACTCTGTTTGTTAGCCACTCACCACCTTCGGCTTCACATTGAAGGTCTTCAGCCATAGGCCGAAATGAGGTGGGATGCGAAGAAAGGCCTCACACACAACAATGAATGTCGTGATGTTGAGAATGAAGTTGGGGGCTAGGTCATGAAATTCTAGCCCGTAGTAAAACATCAGTCCGCGGACGAATGGGTGGAGAGAGAATCCCAGCCCGCGAATGAAATGTGTGAGAAACACAACCCTCTCATGGGGCTCTAGAGTGGGGACGATCTGTCCTTTGACCGGGAGCCGGTGAGCAATCTCCTTGGCCAGGTATCCGGCCTCCCGGAGCTCCTTGATGTCCTTCTTCTTAACAGAGGAGGCCATCCATTTGCCTCTAGCTCTGGATCCGGACATGTTTGGAGTGCTTTCTCGAACGAGGAAAACCTAAAGCTTGGGCGCTAAAGCTCAGGTATGGAAGGGTTGAAGGAGAGAAAGGGTGTGGGTGGAAAAAGGGAATCCTTATCCCCTTATAAAGACTGCAAATTTCGAGGGTCTCCCCACTCGTCCTAAAAACTCGCCTATTCCCAAGGCATGTGTAAACGACATGGTTGGGTTACCCATATCCGCATTGATGAGAATCCCACGATAAGGGGACACGATCTCTGCTTTGACAAGACGTGCCAATGGCAACCGCATCTCGGGACATGGGGCGGTGGACACAAAACGGTCTGGAATTATGACCGGTCGGATGTGATGTCCTGCTACAAAAATTTGTCAGTGGATTGGACTCGTCTAAAACTATATTCTCTCTGTGGTTGTGTATGGTGTGTGCGACAGGTCCGGATACTATCATCGCGTCCGAAGACTATGTTGGAGTTCGGAAAGAAGGGAACCCGCCTTGCAATGCCGAAGACAATATGTGCGCCGGACTCCTCGTCATTGAAGCCAGGTTCAGGGGCTACTGAGGGAGTCCTGGACTAAGGGGTCCTCGGGCGTCCGACCTTTATCCATGGGCTGGACTGATGGGCTGTGAAGACATGAAGGCCGAAGACTGTACCCGTGTCCGGATACGACTCTCCTTGGCATGGGAGGCAAGCTTGGCGATCAACTATGAAGATTCCTTCCTATGTAACCGACTCTATGTAACCCTAGATCCCTCCGGTGTCTATATAAACCAGAGGGGTTAGTCTGGAAAATATATACTCATTACCATAGTCATACAGGCTAGGCTTCTAGGGTTTAGCCATTACGATCTCGAGGTAGATCAACTCTTGTAATACTCATATTCATCAAGATCAATCAAGCAGAAAGTAGGGTATTACCTCCATAGAGAGGGCCCGAACCTGGGTAAACATCGTGTCCCCTGTCTCCTGTTACCATCGACCTTAGACGCACAGTTCGGGACCCCCTACCCGAGATCTGCCGGTTTTGACACTGATAGTGGGCCATTGAGCTCCTTCCATACGACATAACATACAAACCGCGCCGCGCCATTAAATCCCAAGTACTAGCTGACTTCATCGCCGAATGGACAGAGGCCAAACTCCGGACAGAGGCCAAACTCCCTAAAGAGTACGGCACGTATTCCAACTGGGTTATGTACTTCGATGGTTCCAAAATGTTGGCGGGGTTAGGGGCGGGCATTGTCTTAACGTCCCCCACTGGAGACGTAGTTCAGTACGTACTCCAAATATTATACACGGACTCCAACAATGTAGCCGAATATGAGGCCTTATTGCATGGTCTTTGGATGGCTGTCTCCATGGGCATACAACGCCTGGAAGTGCGCGGGGACTCAAACCTGGCAATATCTCAAGTAAATGGAGATTTCAATGCCAAAGACCTGAAAATGGCGGCTTACCGTAACGCCGTTCTCAAAATCTCGGCTCGGTTCGAGGGGCTTGAGTTTCATCATGTGGCTCGAGAAAGCAATCAAGCGGCGGACGTCCTTGCTTGCATCAGCGCCAAACGCGACCCTGTCCCACCTAACATCTTTCTGGAAAGGCTTTTTAAGCCGTCCGTGGTGTGGCAAGGGGAGAGCGGCAACACTAGTCCGGATCCGACTATAACCCCAGATACCGAACACACTGATATCATCGGGGGCTCAGCCACCCAACTAACACCGTCGGCCCATCTCATCATGGCAGTCATTGCCCCATGGACCGAACCCTTCTTGGCCTACCTTAATAGGCGAGAACTCCCTGAGGATCAGAATGAGGCTCGCCGCATTGTCCGATGCTCGAAAGCCTACAAGGTTCATGACGGAGAACTCTACAATAAAAGCGCTACTGGAGTACTTCAAAGATGTATCTCCGAGGAAGAGGGGCGGCAGATCTTGGCTGAAATTCATGCTGGACTCGGTGGTCACCACGCCGCGGCTCGGGCCCTTGTAAGCAAGGCCTTCCGTACAGGTTTCTATTGGCCGACGGCCCGAGCAGATGCATAGGACCTTGTCCAACGTTGCGTCGGATGCCAGCTTTTTGCCAACCAAAGCCATATGCCACCCACTGCTCTACAAACAATCCCCATCACTTGGCCTTTCGCGGTCTGGGGGCTTGATATGGTTGGACCCCTTAAAGGAGGAAGCCATAAGAAAAAGTATCTGCTGGTCATGGTGGATAAATTCACTAAGTGGATGGAGGCCAAACCAGTTAAAACGGCCGAAGCCGGGCCAGTGATTGAATTCATATCCGGTGTTGTGCGTCGTTATGGTGTTCCACACAGCATCATCACCGATAAGGGCTCCAATTTCACAGCCGATAAGGTGAAAACGTGGTGTGCTAATCTAGGCATTAAACTCGATTACGCCTCTGTCTATCACCCGCAAACAAACGGTCAAGTCGAACGGGCCAATGATCTTATCATGATCGGCATTAAACCCAGACTAGTGTGGTCTTTGAAAGAATCAGACAAGCACTGGGTTGAGGATCTCGACTCCGTACTCTGGGGGCTACGGACCACGCCCAACCGCGCTACCGGATATAGACCTTTCCTCATGGTGTACGGCGCAGATGCTATGTTACCCTGCGACATTATTCTTAACTCACCTCGAGTGCGCATGTACAAAGAGAGAGAGAGAGAGAGAGAGAGAGAGAGAGAGAGAGAGAGAGGCCGAGCTTGATCGGCAGGATAGCCTAGATGCCTTGGAGGAGGAGCGCGATGTCGCAAAAGCCCGTTCCACATTTTATCAACAACAGGCCCGCAGATATCAAAGTAGAGAAGTACGGGCCAAGACTTATAATGTTGGCGAACTCGTTCTACGCTTGCGGGAGAAGAAAAAGGACAAACTCAAGCCCAAGTGGGAGGGTCCCTTCATCATTGACGAAGTTCTCACTGGAGGAGCGTACTGCCTGCGTGATGCGTCAGACAATCGCCTAGAGCCGAACCCCTAAAACGTGGCCAGACTCCGAAGATTCTATGCCTAGCGCCAAACTTTTTGTTAGTCTCCTTCTCCCTATTGTTTCCATTATTTTTCCCCTCTTTTTGGTTTTTCTTTTTTTAGACTTAAAGCTTTCGCGCGGCTAAATCGTGCACCCGTAACGTACACATCCTCAAATATGTACGTCCATTATACCTGGGGGCTTCTTGGACAGAAACTTATTATTGTTATTTTCCGAGCATCACGCTCATCACATATGCGTGTTTTCCCC
Source organism: Aegilops umbellulata (assembly GCA_032464435.1). Classification (NCBI taxonomy): domain Eukaryota; kingdom Viridiplantae; phylum Streptophyta; class Magnoliopsida; order Poales; family Poaceae; genus Aegilops; species Aegilops umbellulata. Next base: position 83,225,786 of record CP136057.1, read on the forward strand.
ATATGACCTTTTCTTCGCCATTATATGCATCGATATGACTTAAGTTTTGGCCAAGCTGGGTTGCCTGGCTCCTGTGCTTATGCCCTACGTTCCCATTAGTTCGGCTAGGGCATAAAGGGAGCACCAATGCAATTGTTACTGCCGGGTCATCCGGATGTTTACCTCAGACTAGGTGAAGCAGAAAGCTAGTGTTCTTAAGAGAATATTCGGTCGGCGGACTAAAGATGTTTTTGCATTCACCCCATTGTGAACCCCCAGATGTTACATACACTGCAATTTCTTCAATCACAGTTCGGACATGCACATTAACGCATGTACACCCAGGGAAAGGAACACTTAACGGAACTATTCTCTCTGGAAGATGTTTCTTACAATCACAATGTAATATAACATAGCTAGCCGGATACAACTTGTTTGTTCAAGCAACTATGACCCCTACGCCTAGTTTCCACGCATACCTCGGTCTATTTTTGCCGCTCAGGTATTCGGAAACACTCCGCACCTTCGGGTCCAGAGGTCGAAGCGAAAAGGTCTGCCATGACAATCGTTTTACAATCCGGCTAGGGACAAATATGTCAAGGAAAGTACATAGTCACTTGGACTAAAAAAATTCCTCCTCTATACCGTCTAACAGGCTGTTTAACTTACAATCCTGTTGGGAATATTTGGCAGCTACTTCGACTTGTTCATATACCAAATTAACGGGAATTTCTTTCCCATCTAACCCTAGAGGTCCGACCCGGGCCATATGATTCGGATCAAGCTTGGTATACCGTGTTTTCACCATGGCCCAGGCTTCTCGTGCACCTTCCCAGCAGGCCAATATCTTGCATAATCGGAAACACCACCGCGCTCCCCTGAATAGTTGTACAAGCTCTTCCATCCTTCCTAGAGGGGAGGCGGATGGCCATAAAGCCTTGGCAACACTTTGCATCGCCTGCCGAGCTTGCTTGTGCATTTGCCAGCTCTTCTAGCAGATGGCCCGAGAATCCGGACATCTTCTCTTCGGGACGGCCAGTCGGCATACCTACAGAAATAACTCTGTCAGTCCCCTTTATCTCCGAATTACACGGAGGTAAGTTTGACAACATACTAAATATGCCGCCTCGAAGCGTCTTATTTTCATTCACGGAGTCAGCCAGCTGGGCCCGCACATCTTTCAGTTCTTCGCCCAGCTGGGTGTTGGATCTTGGAGCTTGTTTTTCTCCTCCCTGACTTGTGTCAGCACACGTTCGCCCGTGGCCAGTAGTCTTTTGGCTTCTTGTTCTCCCGCTTGAGTGGCTTTTTGTTGCTCCTTCAGTTGATCTGATGATCCTACCATGAGATGAGCAACAGTGTTAGCATTGCTGGTATATAATTATGTTTTCTCGACGGAGGGGAACATTACCAGGGGACACCTTCTTGGATTTCTCCAGTTTGGCAGTAGCAGCAGTTAGCTGGGTCCGATACCTTTCTAGTTCTTGAGACAACAGGTTGTTCTTCTCCGTAAGCACCTGGTTATACAATGATCCTTAAATCAGTTGTATCAACTGCTTCAAGTCTCGGGGGCTACTGGTATATAATTATCAGACTCGTATAATATAAACTTACCCGCATATCTTTCAAATGCTGGTCTGCAGCTCTGGTAAGCCCGTCTCGAGCAGCTCGGATGTATGCATCCGCCGAGCTGAAGCCATCAAATGCCTCTTTTGTAAAACCAGGGTCACCAAGAAGGGCCCTCCGACGCCGATGACCCATGGCGCTCTCCACTTCCGAGTTTGTGACGGATACATCATCCGAATCCTCGGCCAAAGAACAATCTGGCGTCACTCCCATATATGCCCTTGTCTTTACGGCAGAGCCTGGAACCTGGCTGATTGGAGTATGACAGGCAGTATCCCCGGACATAGTCCAGCGAACGCTTTTCCTGAGAAAGCACAAACAAAAAATGTCACAGTTGGATGTGACTGCCAAGGGGAATATTTACAAAGCCATACCTCTTCGATGAAGGCTCGGTCGGGCCTTTGTTTACCTTCCTCTTCGAAGGCTTGCCCTGCGTGGGTGCCGCTCTCTATGGAGTGGCCTCTGGTGCAACATGGCGCGCCGAACGCCTCCCCTTTGGAGAACGAGACAGTGCGGTGGGTGTGGCAGAATGAGGAGGCTCTTTTGGAGAAGATGTCTCCTGATTACTTACGTGTGAGGCAGGGAGAACACCGCGATAGTCGGCGGTGATGGACACTTCCGTGCCGTCATAGCTCGCCTGGTAGAACACCCCATCCCCGAGCAACACGAATATGTCTGGATCCTCTTCGAATCCGGGGTCAAGGTCCCGGCTGTGGTCCTCTGGCTGTGGGGCGGGGCTGTGTAGCCCCTCGGTGATCTTTCGCCATTTCTGTTACAAATGGATGGATTAATGTTCATTAAAAGTAACTCAGGGAGTAGAACGAGTGGAACGGTTGGGTTGGAACTCACCCAGCTAGGAGGATTGTACATGGAGAATCCATCTCTGCGCTTAATAAATTCCTCTTCCTCCCCTTTGAATAGCTCGGCTAATATTTTTGCCAAAGCGGCGGGGGTGTCCGGACCCTTCCGACCGCAGCGGGAGGCGTCATATTCCCCATTATAGTGCCACATGGGAAGCCCTCTTTATTGGAGTGGCTGCACCCCTCGCACTATGGAAGTCGCCATTACCTCGACTATTGATAATCCGGACTGGGCAAGCGTCTTTATCTTGCTCATCAACTGACGGACCTCCGCACTGTCTTCCTCCTCGAAGCTCCAAGGGCGCCAGTTGTGGCGTTTCTTCAATGGAACACTTTTAAATTCGGGAAGACCCATTCGAACTGGGTCAGGAAGGGCGATGTCCTCGATATAGAACCATTCGGAAGGCCACTCTTTGGATGCCTTCTTCGGTGTGCCGGACAGGTATCCGGTCTCGGCGATACGCCATACCTCGGCTCCGCCCACTTCAAATATTGATCCATCTTGGTTGCGGGGGACGAGGCAGAATAGCTTCCTCCACAATTCAAAATGAGCTTCGTAATCTAGGAATAGCTCGCAAAGAGCGACGTAACCCGCGATGTGCAGGATGGAGGCAGGAGTGAAGTTGTGCAGTTGAAGTCCATAATACTCCAGAAGCCCTCGGAGGAACGGATGGATTGGAAATCCGACGCCTCTGTTGTGCAAGTAGGGAACGAAGCATACTCGTTCCCCACTAGATGGATTGGGGAAATTCTCAGCCTGAGCCCCGCCGTTGAAGGAAGTCAATCCTGCTCGAACGGGGACTAGATCCGTGGGGGGGATCCCTGTGTTTGCAGCTTCACCAGCTGACCGTGGGATACGAAACATCTCTCCCAATCGCCTTTTTCTGGGCCGTGGGGACGGGAGAAGAGCTGGGAGCACTGGCCATGTTGGAGTGGTTTTTCCTATCAAGCTCTGAGGATTTTTTGCGCGATGTGGAACGGATCTGAGATCCAATCCCTTTAAATATACGCTTTTCTTACATGGCCGGGGTGTTATATGCAAAAAAATACCCTGACCTCCCGTATTCACTCGACACGTGGAAGCTGAAGCTATGGATGCACAAAAGCCGATGGGAATGCCATTAAATGGAAGGCCGAATACCTCCCTTTGAAGTCATCGGAGGAGGAACCCACCTTGGAATGCCAAAGACAATCTGTGCGTCGGACACATCGTCATTGAAAGCCTGGTTTGGGGGCTACTGAGGGAGTCTTGGATTAAGGGGTCCTCGGGTGTCCGGCATGTTGGACATGGGCCGGACTGATGGGCTGTGAAGATACAAGACTGAAGACTCTCACCCGTGTCCGGATGAGACTCTCCTTGGCGTGGAAGGCAAGCTTGGCACCCGGATATGAAGATTCCTTTCTCTGTAACCGACTTTGTATAACGCTAGTCCCCTCCGGTATCTATATAAACCGGAGGGCTTAGTCCAGGGAAGATCATAATCATAGTCATACAGGCTACACTTCTAGGGTTTTAGCCATTACGATCTCGAGGTAGATCAACTCTTGTAATACTCATATTCATCAAGATCAATCAAGAAGGAAGTAGGGTATTACCTCCATAGAGAGGGCCCGAACCTGGGTAAACATCATGTGTCCTGTTACCATCGACCTTAGACGCACAGTTCGGGACCCCCTACCCGAGATCCGCCGGTTTTGACATCGACAACGGTTTCAATAACATTAGTTTCAACATTTAAAGGATTACCTGAGATATAATGTTTGATTCTTTGACCGTTCACCACCTTTGGATTTGTGCCTTCGAAGTTGTTGATTTTTATGGCACCGGAATGATAGACCTCCTCGATAACGTATGGCCCTTCCCATTTAGAGAGAAATTTTCCTGCAAAAAATCTTAAACGAGAGTTGAATAGCAACACATAATCTCCTACATTAAACTCACGCTTTTGTATCCTTTCGTCATGCCATCTTTTAACTTTTTCTTTAAATAGTTTAGCATTCTCATAGGCTTGAGTTCTCCTTTCATCAAGTGAGCTAATGTCAAATAGTCTCTTCTCACCGGCAAGTTTGAAATCATAATTGAGCTCTTTAATGACCCAATATGCCTTATGTTCTAGTTCGAGAGGGAAGTGACATGCTTTTCCATAAACCATTTTATACGGAGACATACCCATAAGATTTTTATATGCAGTTCTATAGGCCCATAATACATCATCAAGTTTCTTGGACCAATTCTTTCTAGATCTATTAACAGTCTTTTGCAAATCTAATTTAAGCTCTCTATTACTCAGTTCTACTTGACCACTAGACTGCGGGTGATATGTGGATGCAATTCTATGATTAACGTCATACTTAGCAAGCATTTTACGAAAAGCACCATGAATAAAATGTGAACCACCATCAGTCATTAAGTATCTAGGGACTCCAAAACTCGGAAAAATTACTTCTTTAAGCATCTTAATAGAGGTGTTATGATCAGCACTACTAGTTGGAATAGCTTCTACCCACTTAGTAACATAATCAACAGCAACTAAAATATGTGTATAGCCATTAGAGGAGGGAAACGGTCCCATATAATCAAAGCCCCAAACATCAAATGTTTCAATAACAAGTGAATAGTTCATAGGCATTTCTTGACGTATGCTAATATTACCAATTATTTGACATTCATCACAAGACAAGACAAACTTACGGGCATCCTTGAAGAGAGTAGGCCAATAAAAACTGGATTGCAATACCTTATGTGCAGTTCTATCTCCAGCGTGGTGTCCTCCATAAGCCTCGGACTTACACTTGCGTAGGATCTGTTCCTGTTCATGCTTAGGTACACAACGTCTAATAACACCATCTACTCCTTCTTTATAAAGGTGTGGGTCATCCCAGAAGTAATGTCTTAAATCATAGAAAAACTTTTTCTTTTGCTGGTATGTGAAACTAGGTGGTATAAATTTAGCAACAATATAATTAGCATAATTAGCATACCATGGAGCAGTATGAGAAGCATTTATGACAGCTAATTGTTCATCAGAAAAGCTATTATCAATAGGTAGTGGGTCATCAAGAACATTCTCTAACCTAGACAAGTTGTCTGCAACGGGGTTCTCAGGTCCCTTTCTATCAATAATATGCAAATCAAATTCTTGTAGCAAGAGAACCCATCTAATAAGTCTAGGTTTAGCATCTTTCTTTTCCGTAAGATATTTAATAGCAGCATGATCAATGTGAACAGTTACTTTAGAGTCAACAATATAAGGTCGGAACTTATCACAAGCAAATACAACTGCTAAAAATTCTTTTTCAGTAGTAGCATAGTTTCTCTGGGCACTGTCTAGAGTTTTACTGGCATATTGGATAACATTAATTTCTTATCAACTATTTGTCCTAGAACATCACCAACAGCATAATCACTAGCATCACACATAATTTCAAAGGGGATATTCCAATCAGGTGGCTGAACGATAGGTGCACAAATCAAGGCTTTCTTAAGTATTTCAAATGCTTCTACACAATAATCATCAAAGATGAAAGGAACATCTTTTTGTAAGAGGTTAGTCAGAGGCATAGAAATTTTTGAGAAGTCCTTAATGAACCTCCTATAAAAACCGCCATGACCAAGGAAACTTCTTATACCTTTAATGTCCTTAGGACACGACATCTTTTCAATAGCATGAACTTTAGCTTTATCAACTTCAATACCTCTTTCAGAAATTTTATGCCCCAAGACAATACCTTCATTAACCATAAAGTGGAACTTTTCCCAATTCAAGACAAGATTAGTTTCTTCACATCTCTAACTCGATCAAGGTGTTGGAAATATGCCCTAGAGGCAATAATAAAAGCATTATTATTATATTTCCTTATTCATGATAATTGTCTTTATTCGTGCTATAATTGTGTTATCCGGAAATCGTAATACATGTGTGAATAACAGACAACAACATGTCCCTAGTAAGCCTCTAGTTGACTAGCTCGTTGATCGATAGATAGTCATGGTTTCCTGACTATGGACATTGGATGTCATTGATAACGAGATCACATCATTAGGAGAATGATGTGATGGACGAGACCCAATCCTAAACATAGCATAAGATCGCATAGTTCGTTTGCTAGAGTTTTCCAATGTCAAGTATCCTTTCCTTAGACCATGAGATCGTGTAACTCCCGGATACCGTAGGAGTGCTTTGGGTGTGCCAAACGTCACAACGTAACTGGGTGACTATAAAGGTATACTACGGGTATCTCTGAAAGTGTCTGTTGGGTTGACATGGATCGAGACTGGGATTTGTCACTCCGCTTGATGGAGAGGTATCACCGGGCCCTCTCGGTAATGCATCATCATAATGAGCTCAATGTGATCAAAGTGTTTGATCACGGGATCATGCATTACGGTACGAGAAAAGTGACTTGCCGGTAACGAGATTAAACGAGGTATTGGGATACCGACGATCGAATCTCGGGCAAGTAAAATACCGATTGACAAAGGGAATCGTATACGGGATTGATTGAATCCTCGACATCGTGGTTCATCCGATGAGATCATCGTGGAGCATGTGGGAGCCAACATGGATATCCAGATCCCGCTGTTGGTTATTGCCCGAGAGCCGTCTCGGTCATGTCTGCGTGTCTCCCGAACCCGTAGGGTCTACACACTTAAGGTTCGGTGACGCTAGGGTTGTGAAGATATGTATATGCAGTAACCCGAATGTTGTTCGGAGTCCCGGATGAGATCCTGGACGTCACGAAAGTTTCGGAATGGTCCGGAGGTAAAGAATTATATATATAGGAAGTGCTGTTTTGGCCATCGGGACAAGTTTCGGGGTTATCGGTATTGTACCGGGACCACCGGAGGGTCCCGGGGGTCCACCGGGTGGGGCCACCTGCCTCGGGGGGCCACATGGGCACTAGGGGGTGTGCCTTGGCCTACATGGGCCAAGGGGAACCAGCCCCAAAGAGGCCCATGCGCCTAGGGTTACAAAGGGAAGGAGTCCCACAAGGGGAAGGCACCTCCTAGGTGCCTTGGGGGGGAGGGAAACCTCCCCTTGGCCGCCGCCCCAAGGAGATTGGATCTCCTAGGGCCGGCGCCCCCCCCTTGGCACTCCTATATAAAGGGGGGAGGGGAGGGGGCAGCCGCACCCCCTGGTCTTTGGCGCCTCCCTCTCCCTCTCCAACACCTCCTCCTCCTCCGTTGAGCACGGCGAAGCCCTGCCGGAGTACTGTAGTTCCACCATCACCACGCCGCCGTGCTGCTGCTGGAGCCTTCTTCCCCAACCTCTCCTTTGCCTTGCTGGATCAAGAAGAAGGAGACGTTACGCTGACCGTACGTGTGTTGAACGCGGAGGTGCCGTGCTTTCGGTGCTAGGATCTTCGGTGATTTGGATCACGGTGTGTACGACTACTTCATCCCCGTTCGTTGAACGCTTCCGCTCGCGATCTACAAAGTGGTATGTAGATGCAATCTCTCTCTCCCATGACTCGTTGCTAGATGAACTCATAGATGGATCTTGGTGAAACCGTAGGAAAAAATTTAATTTTCTGCAACGTTACCCAACAGTGGCATCATGAGCTAGGTCTATGCGTAGTTCTCTATTGCACGAGTAGAACACAATTTGTTGTGGGCGTAGATGTTGTCAACTTTCTTGCCGCTACTAGTCTTATCTTGCTTCAGCAGTATTGTGGGATGAAGCGGCCCGGACCAACCTTACACGTACGCTTACGTGAGACCGGTTCCACCGACTAACATGCACTAGTTGCATAAGGTGGCTGGCGGGTGTCTGTCTCTCCCACTTTAGTTGGAGCGGATTCGATGAAAAGGGTCCTTATGAAGGGTAAATAGAAGTTGACAAATCACGTTGTGCCTTTCACGTAGGTAAGAAAACGTTCTTGCTAGAACCCTAATTCAGCCACGTAAAACTTGCAACAACAATTAGAGGACGTCTAACTTGTTTTTGCAGCAAGTGCTTTGTGATATGATATGGCCAAAGTTGTGATGAATGATGAATGATCTATATGTGATGTATGAGATGTTCATGCTATTGTAATAGGAATCACGACTTGCATGTCGATGAGTATGACAACCGGCAGGAGCCATAGGATTTGTCTTTATTTTTTTTGTATGACCTGCGTGTCATTGAGAAACGCCATGTAAATTACTTTACTTTATTGCTAAACGCGTTAGGCATAGTAGTAGAAGTAATAGTTGGCGAGCAACTTCATGGAGACACGATGATGGAGATCATGATGATGGAGATCATGGTGTCAAGCCGGTGACAAGATGATCATGGAGCCCCAAGATGGAGATCAAAGGAGCTATGTGATATTGGCCATATCATGTCACATTTATTATTTGATTGCATGTGATGTTTATCATGTTTTGCATCTTGTTTACTTAGAACGACGGTAGTAAATAAGATGATCCCTCATAATAATTTCAAGAAAGTGTTCCCCCTAACTGTGCACCGTTGCGACAGTTCATTGTTTCGAAGCACCACGTGATGATCGGGTGTGATAGATTCTAACGTTCACATACAATGGGTGTAAGACAGATTTACACACGCAAAACACTTAGGTTGACTTGACGAGCCTAGCATGTACAGACATGGCCTCGGAACACAGAAGACCGAAAGGTCGAGCATGAGTCGTATACAAGATACGATCAACATGAAGATGTTCACCGATGTTGACTAGTCCGTCTCACGTGATGATCGGACACGACCTAGTTGACTCGGATCATGTAATACTTAGATGACTAGAAGAGGGATGTCTATCTAAGTGGGAGTTCATAAATAATTTGATTAAATGAACTTTATTATCATGAACTTAGTCTAAATTTTTTACAATATGTCTTGTAGATCAAATGGCCAACGTAGTCCTCAACTTCAACGCGTTCCTAGAGAAAACCAAGCTGAAAGACGATGGCAGTAACTATACGGACTGGGTCCGGAACCTGAGGATCATCCTCATAGCTGCCAAGAAAGATTATGTCCTACGAGCACCCCTGGGTGACGCACCTATTCTCCCTGCAGAACAAGACGTTATGAACGCTTGGCAGTCATGCTGCGATGATTACTCCCTCGTTCAGTGCGGCATGCTTTACAGCTTAGAGCCGGGGCTCCAAAAGCGTTTTGAGAGACATGGAGCATATGAGATGTTCGAAGAGCTGAAAATGGTTTTCCAAGCTCATGCCCGAGTCGAGAGATATGAAGTCTCCGACAAATTCTTTAGCTGTAAGATGGAGGAAAATAGCTCTGTCAGTGAACACATACTCAAAATGTCTGGGTTGCACAACCGCTTGACTCAACTGGAAGTTAATCTCCCGGATGAAGCGGTCATTGACAGAATCCTCCAGTCGCTTCCACCTAGCTACAAGAGCTTTGTGATGAACTACAATATGTAGGGGATGGTAAAGACCATTCCTGAGGTATATGCTATGCTGAAATCAGCAGAGGTAGAAATCAAGAAGGAGCATCAAGTGTTGATGGTGAATAAAACCACTAAGTTCAAGAAGGGCAAGGGTAAAAAGAACTTCAAGAAGGACGGCAAGGAAGTTGCCGCGCCCGGTAAGCAAGTTGCCGGGAAGAAGCCAAAGAATGGACCCAAGCCCGAGACTGAGTGTTTTTATTGCAAGGGAAGTGGTCACTGGATGCGGAACTGCCCCAAATACTTAGCGGACAAGAAGGCCGGCAAAACCAAAGGTATATGTGATATACATGTAATTGATGTGTACCTTACCAGTACTCGTAGTAGCTCTTGGGTATTTGATACCGGTGCAGTTGCTCACATTTGTAACTCAAAGCAGGAGCTGCGGAATAAACGGAGACTGGCAAAGGACGAGGTGACGATGCGCGTCGGGAATGGTTCCAAGGTCGATGTGATCGCCGTCGGCACGCTACCTCTACATTTACCTACAGGATTAGTTTTAAACCTCAATAATTGTTATTTAGTGCCAAGTTTGAGCATGAACATTGTATCTGGATCTCGTTTAATTCGAGATGGCTACTCATTTAAATTCGAGAATAATGGTTGTTCTATTTATATGAGAGATATGTTTTATGGTCATGCTCCGATGGTTAATGGTTTATTCTTAATGAATCTCGTAAGTGATGATACACATATTCATAGTGTGAATACCAAAAGAGTTAAAGTTGATAACAATAGTCCCACATATTTGTGGCACTGCCGCCTTGGTCACATAGGTGTCAAACGCATGAAGAAGCTCCATGCAGATGGACTTTTAGAGTCTCTTGATTATGAATCATTTGACACATGCGAACCATGCCTCATGGGTAAAATGACCAAGACTCCGTTCTCAGGAACAATGGAGCGAGCAACCAACTTATTGGAAATCATACATACCGATGTGTGCGGTCCAATGAGTGTTGAGGCTCGTGGTGGCTATTGTTATGTTCTCACCCTCACTGATGACTTGAGTAGATATGGGTATATCTACTTAATGAAACACAAGTCTGAAACCTTTGAAAAGTTCAAGGAATTTCAGAGTGAGGTTGAAAATCAACGTGATAAAAAGATCAAGTTTCTACGATCAGATCGTGGAGGAGAATACTTGAGTCATGAATTTGGCACGCACTTAAGAAAATGTGGAATAGTTTCACAACTCACGCCGCCTGGAACACCTCAGCGTAATGGTGTGTCCGAACGTCGTAATCGCACTCTATTAGATATGGTGCGATCTATGATGTCTCTTACCGACTTACCGCTATCTTTTTGGGGCTATGCTTTAGAGACTGCCGCATTCACTTTAAATAGGGCTCCGTCTAAATCCGTTGAGACGACACCGTATGAATTGTGGTTTGGGAAGAAACCTAAGCTGTCGTTTCTGAAAGTTTGGGGATGCGATGCTTATGTCAAGAAACTTCAACCTGAAAAGCTCGAACCCAAGTCGGAAAAATGCGTCTTCATAGGATACCCTAAAGAAACTGTTGGGTATACCTTCTACCTCAGATCCGAAGGCAAGATCTTTGTTGCAAAGAATGGATCCTTTCTAGAGAAAGAGTTTCTCTCGAAAGAAGTAAGTGGGAGGAAAGTAGAACTTGATGAAGTGTTACCTCTTGAACCGGAAAATGGCGAAAATCAAGAAAACGTTTCTGAGGTGCCTGCACCGACTGGAGAGGAAATTAATGATGATGATCAAGATACTTCTAATCAAGCTCCTACTGAAATTCGAAGGTCCACAAGGACACGTTCCGCACCAGAGTGGTACGGCAACCCTGTCTTGGAAATCATGTTGTTAGACAACGGTGAACCTTCGAACTATGAGGAAGCAATGGCGGGCCCGGATTCCGATAAATGGCTGGAAGCCATGAAATCCGAGATAGGATCCATGTATGAAAACGAAGTATGGACTTTGACTGACTTGCCGTTGAGCGGCGAGCCATAGAAAATAAATGGATCTTGAAGAAGAAGACAGACGCGGATGGTAATGTGACCATCTATAAAGCTCGGCTTGTCGCTAAGGGTTATCGACAAGTTCAAGGGGTTGACTACGATGAGACTTTCTCACCGGTAGCGAAGCCGAAGTCCGTCTGAATCATGTTAGCAATTGCTGCATTCTATGATTATGAAATATGGCAAATGGACGTCAAAACGGCATTCCTTAATGGTTTCCTTAAGGAAGAATTGTATATGATGCAGTCGGAAGGTTTTGTCGATCCTAAGAATGCTGACAAGGTGTGCAAGCTCCAACGCTCGATTTATGGGCTGGTGCAAGCATCTCGGAGTTGGAACATTCGCTTTGATGAGATGATCAAAGCGTTTGGGTTTACGCAGACTTATGGAGAAGCCTGCGTTTACAAGAAAGTGAGTGGGAGCTCTGTAGCATTTCTCATATTATATGTAGACGACATACTTTTGATGGGAAATGATATAGAACTCTTGGACAGCATTAAGGCCTACTTGAATAAAAGTTTTTCAATGAAGGACCTTGGAAAAGCTGCTTATATATTAGGCATCAAGATCTATAGAGATAGATCGAGACGCCTCATAGGTCTTTCACAAAGCACATGCCTTGATAAAATATTGAAGAAGTTCAATATGGATCAATCTAAGAAAGGGTTCTTACCTGTGTTACAAGGTGTGAAATTGAGCTCAGCTCAATGTTCGACCACGGCAGAAGATATAGAAGAGATGAGCGTCATCCCCTATGCCTCAGCCATAGGTTCTATTATGTATGCCATGCTGTGTACCAGACCTGATGTAAACCTTGCCGTAAGTTTGGTAGGAAGGTACCAAAGTAATCCCGGCAAGGAACACTGGACAGCGGTCAAGAATATCCTGAAGTACCTGAAAAGGACTAAGGAAATGTTTCTCGTTTATGGAGGTGACGAAGAGCTTGTCGTAAAGGGTTACGTCGACGCTAGCTTCGACACAGATCTGGATGACTCTAAGTCACAAACCGGATACGTGTATATTTTGAATGGTGGGGCAGTAAGCTGGTGCAATTGCAAGCAAAGCGTCGTGGCGGGATCTACATGTGAAGCGGAGTACATGGCAGCCTCGGAGGCAGCACATGAAGCAATTTGGGTGAAGGAGTTCATCACCGACCTCGGAGTCATACCTAATGCGTCGGGGCCAATCAAACTCTTCTGTGACAACACTGGAGCTATTGCACTTGCAAAGGAGCCCAGGTTTCACAAGAAGACCAGGCACATCAAGCGTCGCTTCAACTCCATTCGTGAAAATGTTCAAGATGGAGACATAGAAATTTGTAAAGTGCACACGGATCTGAATGTCGCAGATCCGTTGACTAAACCTCTCCCTAAGGCAAAACATGATCAGCACCAGAACTCTATGGGTGTTCGATTCATCACAATGTAACTAGATTATTGACTCTAGTGCAAGTGGGAGACTGTTGGAAATATGCCCTAGAGGCAATAATAAAAGCATTATTATTATATTTCCTTATTCATGATAATTGTCTTTATTCGTGCTATAATTGTGTTATCCGGAAATCGTAATACATGTGTGAATAACAGACAACAACATGTCCCTAGTAAGCCTCTAGTTGACTAGCTCGTTGATCGATAGATAGTCATGGTTTCCTGACTATGGACATTGGATGTCATTGATAACGAGATCACATCATTAGGAGAATGATGTGATGGACGAGACCCAATCCTAAACATAGCATAAGATCGCATAGTTCGTTTGCTAGAGTTTTCCAATGTCAAGTATCCTTTCCTTAGACCATGAGATCGTGTAACTCCCGGATACCGTAGGAGTGCTTTGGGTGTGCCAAACGTCACAACGTAACTGGGTGACTATAAAGGTATACTACGGGTATCTCTGAAAGTGTCTGTTGGGTTGACATGGATCGAGACTGGGATTTGTCACTCCGCTTGACGGAGAGGTATCACCGGGCCCTCTCGGTAATGCATCATCATAATGAGCTCAATGTGATCAAAGTGTTTGATCACGGGATCATGCATTACGGTACGAGAAAAGTGACTTGCCGGTAACGAGATTAAACGAGGTATTGGGATACCGACGATCGAATCTCGTGCAAGTAAAATACCGATTGACAAAGGGAATCGTATACGGGATTGATTGAATCCTCGACATCGTGGTTCATCCGATGAGATCATCGTGGAGCATGTGGGAGCCAACATGGATATCCAGATCCCGCTGTTGGTTATTGCCCGAGAGCCGTCTCGGTCATGTCTGCGTGTCTCCCGAACCCGTAGGGTCTACACACTTAAGGTTCGGTGACGCTAGGGTTGTGAAGATATGTATATGCAGTAACCCGAATGTTGTTCGGAGTCCCGGATGAGATCCCAGACGTCACGAGAGTTTCGGAATGGTCCGGAGGTAAAGAATTATATATATAGGAAGTGCTGTTTTGGCCATCGGGACAAGTTTCGGGGTTATCGGTATTGTACCGGGACCACCGGAGGGTCCCGGGGGTCCACCGGGTGGGGCCACCTGCCTCGGGGGGCCACATGGGCACTAGGGGGTGCGCCTTGGCCTACATGGGCCAAGGGGAACCAGCCCCAAAGAGGCCCATGCGCCTAGGGTTACAAAGGGAAGGAGTCCCACAAGGGGAAGGCACCTCCTAGGTGCCTTGGGGGGAGGGAAACCTCCCCTTGGCCGCCGCCCCAAGGAGATTGGATCTCCTAGGGTCGGCGCCCCCCCTTGGCACTATTATATAAAGGGGGGAGGGGAGGGGGCAACCGCACCCCCTGGTCTTTGGCGCCTCCCTCTCCCTCTCCAACACCTCCTCCTCCTCCGTTGAGCACGGCGAAGCCCTGCCGGAGTACTGTAGTTCCACCATCACCATGCCGTCGTGCTGCTGCTGGAGCCTTCTTCCCCAACCTCTCCTTTGCCTTGCTGGATCAAGAAGAAGGAGACGTTACGCTGACCGTACGTGTGTTGAACGCGGAGGTGCCGTGCTTTCGGTGCTAGGATCTTCGGTGATTTGGATCACGGTGTGTACGACTACTTCATCCCCGTTCGTTGAACGCTTCCGCTCGCGATCTACAAAGTGGTATGTAGATGCAATCTCTCTCCCATGACTCGTTGCTAGATGAACTCATAGATGGATCTTGGTGAAACCGTAGGAAAAATTTTAATTTTCTGCAACGTTACCCAACACAAGGTTGCTCAAGCAATCATCAAAAGAAGTTCCATATACGAAGAAATCATCCATGAAAACCTCAGCAATATTTTCACAAAAATCAGAGAATATAGCGATCATGCATCTTTGAAAGATATCAGGTGCATTGCATAAACCAAAAGGCATACGTCCATAAGCAAAGGTACCGAAAGGGCAAGTAAAAGTGGTCTTTTCTTGGTCCTCTTTTGACATGGGTATTTGAGAGAAACCAGAATAACCATCTAGAAAGCAAAAATGTGTATGTTTGGATAATCTTTCTAGCATTTGATCAATAAAAGGTAAAGGGCATTGATCTTTTTAGTAGATTTATCTAGTTTGTGGAAATCAATTACCATTCTATAACCTGTAATGATTCTTTGTGGGATCAATTCACATTTATCATTAGGAACAACAGTAATACCTCCCTTCTTAGGGACACAATGGACAGGACTTACCCACTGACTATTAGCGACGGGATAAATTATACCTGCCTCCAGAAGCTTTAGTATTTCTTTTCTTACCACTTCTTTCATCTTAGAATTTAACCATCATTGATGATCAACAACCGTTTTAGCGTCTTTCTCCAATTTTATTTTGTGCTGGCATAGAGTGGGACTAATGCCCTTAAGATCATCAAGAGTATATCCAATAGCAGCGCGGTGCTTCTTCAGAGTTTTCAATAATTTATTTTCTTCATGCTCTGAAAGGTTAGCACTAATAATAACAGGATATATCTTTTTCTCATCAAGATATGCATATTTATATTAAGAGTATTAGGTAATGGTTTAAGCTCAAACACGGGATCACCCTTGGGTAGAGGAGGATCCCCTAGGATTTCAACAGGCAAGTTGTGTTTCAAAATAGGTCCCTATTTAAAGAATACTTCATCTATTTCCCTTCTTTCATTCATAAAAATATCATTTTCATGGTCGAGCAAATATTGTTCTAAAGGATCATTAGGAGGCACGACAATAGAAGTAAGACCAATAATTTCATATTTACTAGGCAATTCTTTATCATGGGGTTGTCTACGAAATTTAGCAAAATTAAACTCATGAGACATATCCCCCAAACCAATAGCAACAAGATCCTTTTTGCAGTCCATCCTAGCATTAACAGTATTCAAGAAGGGTCTACCAAATATAATGGGACAAAAGTTATCTTGTGGGGAACCAAGAACAAGAAAATCAGCAGGATATTTAACTTTCCCACACAAGACTTAAACATCTCTAAAAATCCCAACTGGTGAAATAGTGTATCTATTGGCGAGCTTAACTGTAACATCAATTTCCTCCGTCTCAGCAGGTGCAATATCATGCATAATTTCTTTGTATAAGGAATGAGGTATTGCGCTTGCACTAGCACCCATATCACATAAGCCATGATAGCAATGATCTCCTATTTTAGCAGAAATAACAGGCATGCCTACAACATGTCTATGTTTATTTCTAGTATCGGGTCTAGCAATTCTAGCAGCTTCATCACAGAAGTAAATAACATGCCCATCAATATTATCGGCCAAGAGATCTTTAACCAAAGCAATACTAGGTTAAACTTTAATTTGCTCAGGGGGTGTAGGTGTTCTAGTATTACTCTTACAAACTATAGTTGAAGCTTTAGCATTATCCTTTATTCTAACAGGGAAAGGTGGTTTCTCAATATAAGCAGTAGGAACAACATGATCAACATTATAAGTGATAGTCTTTTCTTCAACTTTAATAGGTGCAACTACTTTTACTTCAATGGGACGATTATATTTAAACCACTTCTCCTTAGGGAGATCAACATGAGTAGCAAAGGATCCACAGAAAGAAGCTACTAACTCAGAGTCAAGTCCATATTTAGTGCTAAATTCACGAAAAACATCGGTATCCATAAAAGATTTAACACAATCAAACTTGGGTGTTATACCTGACTCCTTACCTTCGTCGAGATCCCAATCTTCAGAGTTGCGTTTAATTCTTTCCAATAGACCCCATTTGAATTCAATGGTCTTCATCATAAAAGAGCCAGTACAAGAAGTATCGAGCATGGAGCGATTGTTGAGAGAAAGCCGAGCATAAAATTTTTGAATAATAATTTCTCTTGAGAGCTCATGATTGGGGCATGAATATAACATTGACTTAAGCCTCCTCCAAGCTTGAGCGATGCTTTCTCCTTCACGAGGCCAAAAATTATATATATAATTACGATCATGATGAACAAGATGCATAGGGTAAAACTTCTGATGAAATTCCAATTTCAATCAGTTGTAGTTTCATGATCAATAAACCATGTCAATGCCTTTCCCTTCAAAGATAAAGGAAAGACCTTCTTATTGATAACATCCTCGGGCATACCTGCAAGCTTAAATAATCCACAAACTTCATCCACATAGATTAGGTGCAAATCGGGATGTAATGTTCCATCAACTGTGAAAGGATTAGCTAGCAGTTTCTCTATCATACCCGAAGGAATTTCAAAGTAAACATTTTCAGTAGGTTCAGTATGTTGAGGAGAAACTCTTTGCTCTACTGGTCGGGGTGAAGATACCCCGAACAAGCCCCTCAAAGGATTACTTTCCATAGTAACATGTGATAGTGAATTTCAGCACACTATATAAAATTTTCCTTACCAAATTCCACTTACCAAAGGCACTTCACTCCCCGGCAACGGCGCCAGAAAAGAGTCTTGGTGACCCACAAGTGTAGGGGATCTATTGTAGTCCTTCCAATAAGTAAGAGTGTTGAACCCAACGAGGAGCAGAAGGAAATGACAAGCGGTTTTCAGTAAGGTATTCTCTGCAAGAACTGAAATTATCGGTAACAGATAGTTTTGTGATAAGGTAATTTGTAACGGGTAACAAGTAATGAAAGCAAATAAGGTGCAGCAAGATGGCCGAATCCTTTTTGTAGCAAAGTACAAGCATGGACAAACTCTTATATGAAGGAAAACGCTCCCGGGGACACATGGGAATTATCGTCAAGTTAGTTTTCATCACGGTCATATGATTCGCGTTGGTTACTTTGATAATTTGATATGTGGGTGGACCAGTGCTTGGGTACTGCCCTTCCTTGGACAAGCATCCCACTTATGATTAACCCCTATTGCAAGCATCCGCAACTACAAAAGAAGTATTAAGGTAAACCTAACCATAGCATGAAACATATGGATCCAAATCAGCCCCTTACGAAGCAATGCATAAACTAGGGTTTAAGCTTTTGTCACTCTAGCAACCCATCATCTACTTATCACTTCCCAATGCCTTCCTCTAGGCCCAAACAATGGTGAAGTGTCATGTAGTCGACGTTCACATAACACCACTAGAGGAGAGACAACATACATCTCATCAAAATATCGAACGAATAGCAAATTCACATGACTACTTATAGCAAGACTTCTCCCATGTCCTTAGGAACAAACGTAACTACTCACAAATCATATTCATGTTCATAATCAGAGAGGTATTAATATGCATAAAGGATCTGAACATATGATCTTCCACCAAATAAACCAACTAGCATCAACTACAAGGAGTAATCAACACTACTAGCAACCCACAGGTACCAATCTGAGGTTTTGGGACAAAGATTGGATACAAGAGATGAACTAGGGTTTGAGAGGAGATGGTGTTGGTGAAGATGTTGATGGAGATTGACCCCTCCTGCTGAGAGGATCGATGGTGATGATTTCCCCCTCCCGGAGGGATGTTTCCCCGACAGAACAGCTCCGCCAGAGCCATAGATTGGTTCCGCCAAGGTTCCGCCTCATGGCGGCGGTGTTTCGTCCCGAAAGCTTCCTTATGATTTTTTCCAGGGTGAAAGACTTCATAGCAGAAGATGGGCACTGGAGCCCTGCCAGGGGCCCCACGAGACAGGGGGCACGCCCCCCACCCTCGTGGCCAGGGTGTGGGCCCCCTCTGGTTAATTTTTTCGCCAGTATTTTTTATATATTCCAAAACGTGCCTTCGTGAAGTTTCAGGACTTTGGGAGTTGTGCAGAATAGGTCTCTCATATTTGCTCCTTTTCCAGCCCAGAATTCCAGCTGTCGGCATTCTCCCTCTTCATGTAAACCTTGCAAAATAAGAGAGAATGGGCATAAGTATTGTGACATAATGTGTAATAACAACCCATAATGTAATAAATATCGATATAAAAGCACGATGCAAAATGGACGTACCAGGGCCCAACTGCATGGGGACCCACATAAACATGGGTAGTGGGGAAAGTCCCCACAACCCTGGTCTAGGCGCACCAAGATCCTCCCTTAAAAGGAATATTATCATATCCCGAAGGGATAAGACCCGGATCCCTAAAAAGGGGGCATAGCGATCGTTTGGGGAAGGAAAGGAGGGCTTTCCTTCCTCCCCCTTTGACCAACGCCCCTAGGGCCTTGGAGGGCGAGCCACCAGCCCCCTCCATGCCTATATAAAGGTGGGGAGGCGTTCGGGGCAGCCGCTCTTCGACCCTTGCCCGTTACCTCTCCCAACCCCTCCCACGTTTCACCGGTACGTGCTTGGCGAAGCCTTGCAGGAGTTCAGCCTTGCGGGAGTTTCGCTGCCACCACCACCACCACCACCACGCCATCGTGTTGGTTCAGATCTCACCTACCTCCTCTACCTCCCTTGCTGGATCAAGAAGGAGAGGACGCCGCGCGAGCCGTACGTGTGCTAAACTCGGAGATGCCACACGTGCGGTACTTGGATCGGATTGGATCTTGACGCGAGTACGACTACGCCAACCACGATCTCTAGAACGTTAACACTTTCGGTCTACAAGGGTATGTAGACACCATTCTCCTCTCGTAGATGTGCATCTCCTAGATTGATCTTGGTGAGCGCAGGATTTTTTCCCATGCAACGTTCCCCAACAACAGCGACGAACTCAGGACGCAAACTTGGCTGCGACAACAGGGACCGATGTCCTGTTCGATCCGCCATGCGGGCGAGCAGAGGAGGCCGGAGGCTACCGCCGTCCAGCCGAGAATGGCACCGGCAAGGAGGACATGGATGGTTGGCGGCGGAGACTGACTGGCCAGCATCGTTGGCGTGTAGGGGAGCTTGCGCGAGGTGAAGCGTCCCTGAATGGTCGGGTCCGCCTTGCGGGCTGCAAGGAAGGCTGTAGCGAGTGCAATGGGTAGAGCCGGAGGGGTCGCAAGAGACGGCGCAATCGTCGTGAGCGTTGGGCCGTCACGGACACGGGAGCAGACATCGACACAACTATCGCGGGGTAGGCCTTCGAGGGGAAGAAGAGACAGGGCGTCTTGGCGATTCCAGATCTGGTCCCAGCGGCAACAGAGGACGCTGGGAGAAGGACATTGGAAGACGCAGCCGGGGACGGTCACCCGACGGAGGGCCCATGAGCATGCTCCACGCCCTTGTGTTTCTTTGCATATTGTAGAGTGGCTTCTGGATGCAGATTGTGGTTTGCATCAACGACATATGGAAGATGATGAATCGTGTGCTGGGTTAATGGTTCGTGGTTGGTAGGTATGATTCCCTTCTCCGACGTTTTAGTCGTGTGGGGGCACCAGATCTGGAGTTTGATGACATGTCCATAGTGTTGCCTATTCGTTCAACGGTAATGGTCTTGTCTTTGGTGGGCCACCTTAGAAGTCCTCAAAGCCGAGTATCAGCGATGGAGCAGCGTCAAATTCGGATGAAGAGGTGATCCGTTATTTATTCCTTTTGATGGCTGCTATGGTCATGCCAGGTATGTGACGAGCATTGGTGTCAAGCTCAGGAAATTCTTCGGTCTTGATTTGTAATTTTAAATCTTGTTTGATGTTTCTTTGTGTGAAAGCTAACGTTCTGCTATTTTTTCAGTTTTGTTAGGTCGATGTGTATGTTGCTTGTACTATGATCTTTATTTCACATAATTGTGACAAGTATTTCCATTCAATTCTTTTTTACCATTTATTGTATTCATTGATGAGTATATGAAGAGTCGAATCCACGGCCAAAAGAGTCCAAGACGACGTCTCTGGATTCAGGTTCGGATTATTCGTGCACGCCGCTGTGCCGCTGTGCCGCCCGTGACACGGATGCTATTGCTCGTACGGTGTCCGTCTCTGCAGCCAACGCACGTCTCCTGTCGTCTCGTCCTCGTCTTCCTTCCTCCTCCTCCCCAATCGGCAACCGCGGATTCCCTCCTCGATAGATCCGGCAGGCGCACAGGCGACGGTCTCGAGCTGCGGCAGAAGACGCCATGGGGCTCTGGGACTCGCTCCTCAACTGGCTCCGAAGGTTCCCGCCCACCTCTCTTCCCCCCTTCCCTTTCACTCGATTTTCGCGGTTCAGACGGGGCGGCCCCCCTCCCGGCGGAATTCCAGTTCCCCTTCGATTCGATTTGAGCGGTACTAGTATGGGTTTTTTGCGGGATAGGTTTGGATGGATCGGATTTCCCTGCGCGGCGGGATGGTGCGGCTGAGCGGGTCTGTGCTCTGCGCAGTTAGATCCACGTTAGATCAAGCTAATGCAGAGCATACGCGTTTAGAAGGTAGCCTTTGGTGTACTGACCTAGTATAAGCTTGTGGTAAAATCTTAATAGACACTGATGTAGTTAGGGTCTCTGAAGGGTAAAGGAAATAATTTTGAACTTGATACTATTGATTTTAAGAAGCGTGCCTTTGAAGAGTGTTCCACAATTCATTGCAATTTGATTTGAAGCCAATTAGGGCCTGTGTTGTTAAAAAGGAATGTTATCCTGGCCTTATGGGCATTGGAGATGTCGAAACTCCCTTTGTGAGTAGAAATTGCTGGAACTACTCATTTGGGTTGAATTTGCTACAGTAAAGGTTATAGGATGAGCGTGGATGTTTGGAGTTTTACTGTTAGGATCCAATCCTGAGTAATCTTCGCTGTTGTTCTTGATGTTCTTAACTGTCAGTTAGGTTGGTCCAGGTCATGTTGGTGAATCAGATTGGGATCAAGTTTTACTACCCAGTTTAGTCAATGCTATATGGGTATTTTTACTCGACCAATCATAAAACATGAAGTGCCAATAATTAATACTGAATTGTCTTTGAAGGATATGACCAATCAATCAAAATTAACTCATGGCAATAACAATTTTTGTTTCAGCCTGTTCTTTAAGCAGGAGATGGAGCTCTCCCTGGTTGGCCTACAGAATGCTGGGAAGACATCTCTAGTTAATTCAATTGCTGTATGCATCAACTCATACAACTTAAGTTATGCAACATTTTTTTCTTTGTTGTCCTGATATTCATTCATGGCTGCTATGCTTCTCAGACCGGTGGCTACAGCGAGGACATGATTCCAACTGTATGTATATCACTGCTTCTTGATGGATATTTTGAACTATCTCGGTTATCTAAGTGACCTGAACTAAGGATGTTCATCTGCTGAAAACAGGTAGGCTTTAATATGCGGAAAGTCACCAAGGGAAATGTCACAATTAAACTTTGGGATCTTGGAGGGCAACGTAGATTCCGGACTATGTGGGAGCGCTACTGTCGTGGAGTTACTGCTATTTTGTAATGTCCCTTGCTTCTCAGCGATCTCATATTTTGCACATCTAAAAACTCAATTTTGTGATAATATGATTTGTATGCCAATATGCAATAAATAACATCCATTTCAAAAGGTAATCCTTGGTGTGCTGGAAGGAGATAGTACAGTATGTATAATACTAGTTTATGATATGCTC
Source organism: Aegilops umbellulata (assembly GCA_032464435.1). Classification (NCBI taxonomy): domain Eukaryota; kingdom Viridiplantae; phylum Streptophyta; class Magnoliopsida; order Poales; family Poaceae; genus Aegilops; species Aegilops umbellulata. Next base: position 83,248,498 of record CP136057.1, read on the forward strand.
GGTATTATTTCTTAGCCAGTCCAAACCTACTTGCTTAATATACTTCTGCGAGGACCATTAGAGTCAGACATGGAACATTCCTAGTTCTTTCAAACTACTAATTCTACTGCTTAACTGTAGAATAATTGTAGACTGCTGAGTTAACGCTTTGTCCAAGGAGCTCAGTTATGTAGATACATCATATATTTTCCCTAGAAATGGCTGGAGGTGTAACCTCCTTTTCGAAAGAAAATTTGTCTAGTGATAATTTTTGTTCACTCTCATATGGGCATGTTATTCATGCATTTATCATGACCCTTTTTTGTTGTTACCAATATATTTTTTGTATCTCTACCTTAGCTGATACTAAATATGGAGTCACTAATGTGTTAACTTGATCATTTAATGGCAGATACGTTGTCGATGCTGCTGACCGGGATAGCGTTCCGATTGCTAAAAGTGAATTGCATGACCTGCTGACAAAACAATCTTTATCTGGGATCCCGTTACTTATCCTTGGCAACAAAATTGACAAGTCAGAGGCACTTTCTAAGCCGGCATTAGTTGATCAACTGTGAGTAAAAATCCTGTTTTCATATAGGATATTGTACCATTTTTCTTAATGATATTTCAACTGGGGTGCCTCTCCGTTCTGTTTTCAGAGGTCTGGAATCTATAAAGGACCGTGAAGTTTGCTGCTACATGATCTCTTGCAAGGACTCGGTGAACATAGATGTTGTCATTGATTGGCTCATCAAGCATTCCAAGACTGCAAATTAGGGTCGCTGTGTGTTTGTGCCCCCTTCAGGTGTGCCGAGATGAATTTAGTTTGCACATCTTCGTTCTCATGAGCTGGAAGGGGAAGGTAAAAGGTGACAGCCCTGTAATCTATGATACATCTTGGGTGTCACTGAGGAACAGTATGGAGTTTGACACCTGGGCCTCAAAATCTGTAATGCTCTGTAAATTCCTTAAATCTTTGATTGTTCTTTTGTGTGCAGATCATGCGTGTCGTTCCTATTTCTTTGGCCTAGTCCTTAGTAAGCCTTTCCCTATTTTAGTGTTTATTTGACCTACTTTGTGCTTAATTTTTCCTAGTAGAATATGAATAAGCACACCACAGCATAGTTCAGCAACAGCAAAGTAAGCACAGCACAACATAGTTTAGCAGCTGGAAACATCAAAATCCTGTCGTGTTGTTTTCTCTGTCTAAAATTGTAGACCCTTTTAGTAGGAAAACACTATTCACGTGATGCGTGTCCTTGTGGGGCCCACCATCGCTTTATCTCCTTCGTGCCTTGTCTCCAGCTCTCAGTTTTCATTTTTCTACCTCGTTTCCCTTTCTCTGTTCATGACATAGATTCCTGCAACATCATCCATGTTGCTGAAGCTCCCCTGCAACATCGTTTATGTTGGAAGAAAAGGTGACGCATGACATAAATTCCTATAACATTGCAGAAGCCCCCCACAACATCATTTGCCGCAAGAGCATATATGTTGCAAAAAGGGTGAAGAAGAAAAACAGAAAAATGCTGCAACACCACCTCTGTTGCAAATGTTTCTGCAACAAGATCTATGTGGGAACACAATAGAGTTTCTGTTTCGGGCGAAAGTAACACGCGGATGGTTCTGCAACAAAGCAGCTGTTGTAGAGCGACCTGCGCAACATCTACCTTGCTGCAATTCGTGACACATCTTATTGGGGAGATCCAACGGCTATTTGTGCCTCAATTCAATGGTGCAGGAAGTGGTTGATGTTTCCAATTCATCAACCATCTTATGCGTAGCGCGGCCTTTTTTTTTTTGAAACGGAACACAGATTGCATTCCTCTTACATATTATTGCTAGGCAAGTCCCCAGCTACAAGGTTCTGAACAAACTCTGGGAATTGTCCCACCCAAGTAATACACGTACGAGAGTTCAATTTTGCTCCAAACGCTGCTAGCCTATGCGCCACTATATTTGTGAACAGTTTACATCACATACATATGAAAAACCTACATGTAACTGAAATTTAATCTCTCTGAAGATGACCCCCAGTGCAGACAGGTCATATTCCTCAATAGACACAGCTCTTCTCAACTGTGTAGAATCTGTTTCAAACATCACTCTATCACAGCCATTTGGCTAGCAATGTTTATTGCATACAGCATAGCCACTGCTTCAGATTGGAAGGCATCAGCCACATGTTCCAGTTTGCCAGCACCTGCAGCTATAGCTGTACCTTGATCATTTCTAATAATAAATTCCCAACCTCTATCATTAGAAATCCTGTGAAAAGCTGCATCAATGTTGATCTTCAATATTCCTGAAGCTCGTCTTGTCCACTTTTGTTTTGGCTGTTGGGCTATCCTCTTCCCTTTCTCCTGTACCTCTGTTTTGTAGAAGCAATCAGATGAGGGAGGAACCTTGGAATAGTGAACTAACCTGATCATCAGCTTTGCAACAACATGAAATTGGGGGCGAACCTCTACGCGTCATAACGTAGAGGGTTCGCCCCCAATTTCATTGACTGAAACCAGTGTAGGCCACTAGGGCCAGGATGCCAGTATTGCTCACCTAAGATCATCAGATTCATTCCGGCATAAAAGAACGACGACCAAAAATTGTTCATTGCAGTCAGCAGCAGTGTTAACAGTTATGAGATACATCAACTCAGCTGGCGTTTCAGACGGAAGAAAAGAAATAAAGAAAACAAAAAACTCTCACCGGCCAAAACTACAGGATTCTTAATCAGATTGAGGAACAATCCGAAGAAGCCCGTAAATCAAAAAAGCCGAAAAGGGCGATGATGGTGTTTCCAGTTTCAAGAGAAACTGTGAGCAAACATCGCCGCCGAACCCGAAAGGCAAAACCAAAAGAAGAAGAAGAAGAAGAAGAAGGCTACGCTAAGATCTTGCCGCCCAACGCACCAAAAGGTTTTGTTTGTCATCAGCCCAACCGTCTACCCAACTTGATCCAAAATTCGGGCTTGATTATTGAGGGACGCTCGGCGCGAGGGCTTGTGCACTGGCTACATCTTGAGCTCCGTGTCCAGCGCCTCCTCGTCGCGGCTTCCCAGCTTTTCATCTCCGAAGAACCATGACAGCTCGGTGTTGCCGGATAGTGTTGTGCTTCCTGGCGAGACCATACGGAAAGTGTCCACGCTACCAGGGGATATCTCCCTGCGGGAGTAAGGCGTTGCTGCATTTGCTGTCCTGTAAGAAACAAAGGGGAGTTCTTCATACTTGTCATATGTCTCAAGATTCCAAACCTACACTTTAATATGTACTCGAGGAACAAAGATAACAAATTTTGCATCGAATTTGTCATTTTTGTTCCTTAGCAAGGTAGAGCTAGGGCCAACCATCAGTACCTTTGCTTTCGCTTGCGTCTCTCGAGGAAGCGGGCGAGGGACGCACTCCTGGCCAGCGGAACATCTGCAGCAGCAGCAGCAGCAGCAGGAGAAACACCACGTCAGTGCAAGGCAAAATGAAGGCTAGCATATAGTATAACTTGAACAGGTAGCAACCTCTATGCGGCAGCATGAACAATGCCTGTGGCGAAGGGTGCACAGGATCGCTGCAAGCTCTCGCCAATGGCATCTGCTTTCTTTCGTCGGGGACCGGAGCAGATTCCGATTGACGCAGCGCCCAACGAAGGGGAGGGCTGCGGCCTGCTTGAGCTGCCTTAGCGGCCATGAAGGTGATCTGATCGGCCTGCGCAGCACATTCCGCAACATCTTCAGCAATGCGCGGTCACATCACATTTGCTTCAGTAGAAGATCGTCGACAGAGTTGCTGTTAGAAAGATTTACCTTTTCCTTCGTCACGTTGTCGAACACATGCACTGAACCTGCGTAGAATATCGTCAGCTGCGCGGCGGAGCACCTGTTTTGACACTCGAAACCAACGATTTACCTCCCGATCTTGCATCTCCCCCGGTGGCAGCCGCGCCGGAGGGCGTAAACCGCACCGGATCTTTTGGCGGATTAAAGGGTGGCGTCGATCACGTACCTCCGATCGGGCGAGTACGCAGCACGGTGGACTACCTGCGGGCCTTGCAGGGACGAGGCGGGAATGGCGCACGGGAAGGCCTGGGGATGCAGAGGCGGCGGCGGCGGCGCGTGCAGCTGAAGTCGTTTAACCCGGCGGGTGAGAGATCGGCCAGGCAGGCAGATCGGCAAAGTAAACAGACGGACGGACCTGGTACGACGGCGCCGTCGGGTGGTGGCGATGAGCCGCCGCCGCGCGCACGTCCGGGTACGCGAAGTGTGCCGGTGAAGCGAGGCGCCAGGGCTCGCCGTCGTCCTCGGCATCGCGTCGCGCCACGAGCGGCATCGCATGCCGCGGCGCCGATCGTGGGCCCAGAAAGTCCATCTCCATCCGCGCTACGGCTCGATCGGGGAAGACGAACACGCACGCGCCTGCGTCGTCGCCGGTCGTCGTTCTCAATCTGCCTTGCGCGGGTGGATGAAAATTCTGCGCGAGGCGAGCAGATCGGTCCGAGGAGGCTCCTCTAAATTGTGATGCGGGTGCAAATATAGGCCCGTGCATGTAGCTTCTGTTTTTTTAAGAGCATGCATGCATAGGGCGCGAGGATGACGACACCACACCGGCCGAGAAACCTCAGCGCGTGAGCTGCATGCGCGGTGCCGGCCGGGAAGCACGGCAGGTGGTTTTGCTACAAAGATCTCGAATCACTCCTCACGTTAACTAACATAATCTCTCCGTGTTTTCTTAAGAGTAGTTCTATTTCTATTAATAAGCAGTTTATCTGATAACAAGAATCAGAATTATAAGTTTTTTAAGAGTACAATTGTTGGTAAATAATTTTGTTTAAGGATACGTTTGTCTTGGGAGACGCATCATGCTCATAGATAGAAAGCCGAGAAGCCTCACAAAAAAAAAAAAGCCGAGAACGGCGAGTTACAACGGCACAAGGGCTCCAACGCAGTGCATGCACATATGCATGGAGGCCAAGAAAAGAAAACAACATGCGGACTACTCACTACCACTCGACCTGTCCACTTGCTTTAAAAATTAGCCAAAACACCTATCTTTAAACAGTGATGTAGTACTCTAGTTGCCCTCCTCGTTGTGGATTCCACTACGCTCATTATTGGGGCAGCCATATTGAATACCACACATTCTCATGCATCCAAATGGCCCAAGTGACCAGGATAATTCCGGTCCAAGCATCTCTGCCCACATGCGTACCTGTGCTCTTGGAAGACCACCATTGAAGCAACTCCTCCTCAGGTGCAGGCATCTAGTTCCCAAGCCCCCATGCCCCAAGACTGCGTGCCAAATCTGCCGAGCAAACACATCCCATCAAGATATGTCGCAGAGACTCAGGCTCCTGAATCACAGAAGGGGCATGCCTGTGGAGAGAGAGGGGGAGGGAGGGAGACCGATTTCCACTAACAAGTGAGCAACATATGTCAAGTTGGATATTGGGGTGAGTCATTGGGGATCTGCTGAAGGAATACACTCAGTAACCACCATCGGGATGGTTTATAGGAGACGTACTGGAGATGCTCTAAGTAATGCAAATTCCTAGTGTAATAAAAGTTTTTGAGATAATAGAATATTGTGAACCCTAGACACCATAGTTTTGCAATTAGGGTTTGCTTAATAAGATGCGCCTAGATTTTCTCCTCTACCTGTCGACGCCCTAGGGTTTCCCTGGTCTTTGCCAGTTGTGGTGGTGAGAGGATGGGGAAACCACGGATCTGATAGTCCTAGTCTGTGTCTCATAGGGTCTTTGAATTCTTCATTGCAAGTGAAGTTGACGGACGGAACGGCCGCGCAGACGGACGGCGTCAAGTTATTTGCCGTCAACCGGCCAACCAGGCAGACGGCAAAATCTCATTCCTTCGCTGTCATGTCGCGTGTGGCCCAGTCAACAAAACGACAAGGCTTTGCCGTCAGCTTGTCTTAGCCCATTTGACAAAATACAACGTCATTGCCGTCGGCGGGCACAGGGCCCAGACGACAATTCACCCATACTCTAAGGAGGACTACTAACATATAGGCATGGTGGTATCAAAGACGATGAAGATGGCTCCGATAAAGGGTTCACCCTCTGGAAGATACCTTCGGAATCTATAATTTTGCCATTCCCATCAATAGCTTTAGCCAGAGCATTTACAACACGACCTATTAAGACTCACTATCACGGGTATGTGAGTAATTCTTCATGTTGCTTTTACAAAACTTCCCTCTTTAATCATCAAACCATCGCCCATTAATACTGTTGGGAATCGTTGCATGGAAAATAAAAAAATTTCTATACACACGCAATGATCTATCCATGGAGATGAATAGCAACGAGGGGAGAGTGTGTCTGCGTACGCTCGTAGACCGTAAGCGGAAGCATTTCACAATGCGGTTGATGTAGTCGAACTTCTTCTCATGTCAACCGATCAAGTACTGAATGCACGACACCTCCGCGTTCTGCACACGTTCAGTTTGGTGACGTCCCTCGCCTTCTTGATCCAGCAAGTCGTCGAGGTAGTACATGAGTTCCATAAGCACGACAGCATGGTGATGGTGATGGTGAAGTGATCTTCGTAGGGCTTCGCCTAGGTACTACGAAAATATGACCGGGGGTGTAAACGGTGGAGGGGGGCGCCGCACACGGCTAACAATTAATCTGGTGTGTGCTAGGCGCCCCCTCCCACATATATATAGGTGGGAGGGAGGATCAGCCAAAGGAGGTTCCCAAGTAGGAGGAATCCTACTTGAGGTCCCTCCCAAGCCGCGCCCCTTCCTTCCTTATTTGGAGCGTAGGGAAAGGCAGGGGAGGGTGGCGTCCCTCCCTTTCCTTTCTCCCATGAGAAGGAAAGGCAGGAGGGGCTAGCCCTCCCCCTTTTACTTCCCTAGGGCTGTCCAAACAAGTGGAGGGGAGCACCAGCCCCCTAGTGGGCAGGTTTGTCCCCCCCTTGGTCCATTAAGCCCATAACTTGCCGGGGGGGGGGGGGGTTGTCCGGAACCCCTTCCGGTGATACGATTCCTTCTCAATACATCCCGAAACACTTTTGGTGTCTAAATACCATCGTCCTATATATCAATCTTTACCTCTCGACCATTTCGAGACTCCTCGTCATGTCAGTGATCTCATCCGGGACTCCGACCAACATTCGGTCACCAAATCATATAACTCATATAACACTATATCGTCACCGAACATTAAGCGTGCGGACCCTACGTGTTCGAGAATTATGTAGACATGACCGAGACACCTCTCCGGTCAATAACCAATAGTGGAACCTGGATGCCCATATTGTCTCCTACATATTCTACGAAGATCTTTATCGGTCGAACCGTTATGACAACATACCAACATACGTAATTCCCTTTGTCTATCGGTATGTTACTTGACCGAGATTCGATCGTCGGTATCTTCATACGTAGTTCAATCTCATGACCGGCAAGTCTCTTTACTCGTTTTTTGATACATCACCTCGCGACTAACTGATACATCTCCAACGTATCTATAATTTTTTATTGTTCCATGCTATTATATATTCTGTTTTGGATGTTTAATGGGCTTATTTATACACTTTTATATTATTTTTATATACGTCCCCTCGTGGCTTATTTATACACTTTTATATACGTCCCCTCGTGGCTCCACCGACCTACTTCTTCCTCCTATATATACCTACGTACCCCAAACCATGAAGGAGCACCACGAAAACCTAATTCCACCGCCGCAACCTTCTGTACCCGTGAGATCCCATCTTGTGGCCTTTTCCGGCGTCCTGCCGGAGGGGGAATTGATCACAGAGGGCTTCTACATCAACACCGTAGCCTCTCCGATGATGTGTGAGTAGTTTACCTCAGACCTACGGCGTAGCAACCAGACCTCAAACGGTCTGATCTCTGTGCATCAGTGTCATCCCTGGATCAGTAATGCTGACATGCACAGTACTTGAAGGATTTATAATAGAGTAGCAATCACACACTTATTACATCGAATGTCTCAAAAGAGAACTTATTACAATAAATATGGCTTAAGGCCATCTAATAACGATATAGTGGAAGACTTGGAAGATAAGTGAGTCCATCAACTCCAACGGCAACACCGAGTATAGAACCACGACCTAAGGCACCTTACTCGTCGTCTGAAAAGTCTGCAACATGAACGTTGCAGCCCGAAAACGGGTCAGCACATGGAATATGCTGGCAATGTAACACATAGAGAGTAATGAACAGAAATAAGCTATACTACATGCATATATGGCTGGTGGAAAGCTCTATGGTTACAGTTTTGCGTAAAGCCAGTTTTTCCCTACTGCAAAGGAATAAATTTTAGTTAACTATCATGGTGGTTGTTAAACACTGAGAGTGTAGACACCCTCTCAATCCAAATTAAGCATCATCATTAAAACCCAACAAAACCAATTAAAGTAACATGATGAGATTCACATGATAATCCAAGTACTAGATACTCAAGACTGTCCATAACCGGGGACACGGCTAACCATGATTAGTTTATACACGCTGCAGAGGTTTGCGCACCTTTCCCCGCAAGACCCGATCTCCTCCGTTGGGATTCTCGCACTACATGGTGTTTGAGAAACGGATGGACGAGACATAGTCTTTCAAAAGCGCTAGCACCTTACGATCGGGTAGACCGTTACTCCTACTTTTCCCTACATCTGCTAGTCTACCACTTTAAGAGTTCGCACGACTTAGTCAACTATGTTAGAGCCCATAGTAGCTTGTGACTGCACATGGAAGTTTCTAGTATGAATAATCTCATGATCCCTTTGAGCCTGGGTGACGGTCCATAAAGAAAAACAAACAATCGCTGGAATACCCAGGTGCCTCAATCCACCCAGATGTGTGTTTAAGTTGCCACCTTAAATAAACCATTAATTTAACAATCTCACATCTTTCATGGATACACTGACCCAATCCATGTCTACTAGCATAGCATGGCATAACAAGCAAACGTAGAAGTAACTCCCAAGGTTTGATAATAAAACAGGTAATAGGTACTACTTCATCTACTTCCCAACCCACAATTTAATTCAGATCCTAATCATGCAATTGTTTGAGGATTGATCTAATGCAAATAAAACTGGGTAGTAATGAGGTATGATCAAAGTGTTACTTGCCTTGCTGATGATCCGCGAAACCTAGAGATTCAAAGTAGCAAGCGGCGCACTCCGGGTACTCTATCACAAACAAACAAGCATACAATAAGTACTCATCTAATGCACGGGTAAAACTCAAATAAGAGATCTAACCAGAAAGTTCAACTTAAGAACTCCGGTTTGCAAAAAGAATCAAATCAAACGAAGCGACGAAAAACAAACGGCGAAAGAAACAAGCTTCATTTACTAATCTGGATCTAAGTCAAATTTTACAGAAGCAAAAACTTGTTTGAGTTGGTTAAACGGAAAGAGGGTTTCGAGAAGAAACTTCAGGCGCTTGAATCGCCTGATTCCGATAAACGAGCAAAAAGTTGTACTAGAACGAAAATCGGATCAGAAATCGCGATCAGAAATAACCGCGAAAAAATCCGAGAAAAAGAAAACTGACGAACAGATTAACGAACGAACGTTCGTTAACTGAAACTAAACAGCGAATTCGTCCATTAAAACGAAAGAACGGGCGAACACTCACTAAACAAATAAACCGATCTATAAAAAAATAAAACTAGTGTTTCTAAAAAAACCGGATCGGTTTTTCTTAGAAAACCGGGGCGGCGGGCGGCTACCTCGGCTCGGGCTTCCGGCGAGGTTCGGCGGGGTCCGGCGGGCGGCGTGGGGTGGCGGGGTGGCTGCGACGGGCGTCGGCGGCGGCGGCTCCTGGCGGCGGCGGCGCAAGGCGGCTGTGACTTGCGGCGGCGGCGGCGGCTCCGGCTGTGGGGCTCCAGGGGGGCCCCCAGGTCGGGTTATAAAGGGGGGGGGGGCGTCCTAGCTTGGGGGAGGGGGCGCCTCGGGAGGCGGCGGCAATCGGGACTCCGGTCCCGATCCGGATGCGGGAGGCTGGGGTGGTCGGCTGGGCCTTCGGCCCAGTCGGGCGCGCGGAGATTTTTGTTAAAACAGATTTCGCCAAAACAAGAAAAATTCTAGAAAATAAAATAAAATTCTAAAAATGCCAAAATAAATTTTCACCGTCTAAATAAAATATTTAGAACAAGATGAACATTTTCTTGGCCCTAAATGCAGTTTTGAAAAATGTGCATTTTTTCCTAAATTCAAATAAAATAGCAAAAACTCCAAAATAAATCTTATTTGATTTTTTTATTAAACCTTCAATATTTATTTATTTTGGGAAAGTCATTTTATTCCCTCTCTCATATTTTTATAATAGAAATAATTGAAGATAAAATAATTAAAATCAAATGATCCTCATTTCAAAATTTGAGAAAACTCAAATATGAAAATAACGAAATCCCCAACTCTCTCCGAGGGTCCTTGAGTTGCATAGAATTTCTAGGTCAGGCCCAAAACAAATAAAAATATGATATGCAGTAATGATCTTGTTGGGGAACGTAGTAATTTCAAAAAATTTCCTACGCACACGCAAGATCATGGTGATGCATAGCAACGAGAGGGGAGAGTGTTGTCTACGTACCCTCGTAGACCGAATGCGGAAGCGTTATATCAACGCGGTTGATGTAGTCGTACGTCTTCACGATCCGACCGATCCAAGCACCGTTACTCCGGCACCTCCGAGTTCTTGGCACACGTTCAGCTCGATGACGTTCCCCGGGCTCCGATCCAACAAAGCTTCGGGGAAGAGTTCCGTCAGCACGACGGCGTGGTGACGATCTTGATGTTCTACTGTCGCAGGACTTCGCCTAAGCACCGCTACAATATGACCGAGGTGGAATATGGTGGAGGGGGGCACCGCACACGGCTAAGGAACGATCACGAAGATCAACTTGTGTGTCCATGGGGTGCCCCCTGCCCCCGTATATAAAGGAGCAAGGGAGGGAGGAGGCCGGCCCTAGGTTTGGGCGCGCCAGGGGAGTCCTACTCCCACCGGGAGTAGGATTCCACCTTTCCTAGTCCAACTAGGTCAAGGGGGGAAAGAGGGGAAGAGGGGAAGGAAGGGAGAGAGGGGCCGCGCCCCAAACCCCTTGTCCAATTCGGACTGGGCTTGGGAGGGGCGCGCGCCACCTCCTGGTCCTTCCCACTAAGGCCCATCAAGGCCCATTGCTTCTTCCTCGTATTCCCGTAACTCCCCGGTACCTCCGAAAATACCCGAACCACTCAGAACCCTTCCGATGTCCGAATATAGTCATCCAATATATCGATCTTTACGTCTCGACCATTTCGAGACTCCTCGTCATGTCCCCGATCTCATCCGGGACTCCAAACTCCTTCGGTACATCAAAACTCATAAACTCATTATATAACTGTCATCGAAACCTTAAGCGTGCGGACCCTACGGTTCGTGAACAATGTAGACATGATCCGAGACACGTCTCCGGTCAATAACCAATAGCGGGACCTGGATGCCCATATTGGCTCCTACATATTCTACGAAGATCTTTATCGGTCAGACCGCATAACAACATACGTTGTTCCCTTTGTCCATCGGTATGTTACTTGCCCGAGATTCGATCGTCGGTATCCAATACCTAGTTCAATCTCGTTACCGGCAAGTCTCTTTACTCGTTCCGTAATACATCATCCCGTAACTAACTTATTAGTTGCAATGCTTGCAAGGCTTAAGTGATGTGCATTACCGAGAGGGCCCAGAGATACCTCTCCGACAATCGGAGTGACAAATCCTAATCTCGAAATACGCCAACCCAACATCTACCTTTGGAGACACCTGTAGTACTCCTTTATAATCACCCAGTTACGTTGTGACGTTTGGTAGTACCCAAAGTGTTCCTCCGGTAAACGGGAGTTGCATAATCTCATAGTCAAAGGAACATGTATAAGTCATGAAGAAAGCAATATCAACATACTAAACGATCGGGTGCTAAGCTAATAGAATGGGTCATGTCAATCAGATCATTCAACTAATGATGTGATCCCGTTAATCAAATAACAACTCTTTGTTCATGGTTAGGAAACATAACCATCTTTGATTAACAAGCTAGTCAAGTAGAGGCATACTAGTGACACTCTGTTTGTTTATGTATTCACACATGTATCATGTTTCCGGTTAATACAATTCTAGCATGAATAATAAACATTTATCATGATATAAGGAAATAAATAATAACTTTATTATTGCCTCTAGGGCATATTTCCTTCAGATCTAATGTATAACATTCCAAATTGAAAATTTGGGATGTTACAAACCTACCCCCCTTAAGATGAATCTCGCCCTCGAGATTCGGGTTGGCTAGAAAATAGGTGAGGGTGGTCCTTCAACAGATCTTACTCTCGCTCCCAGGTGGCTTCATCCTCGGTGTGCTGGCTCCACTGAACTTTGCAAAACTTGATAACCTTGCTGCGGGTGACTCGGCTGGCATACTCAAAGAATCTTGACTGGTTTCTCCTCATAGGTCAAATCACGATCCAATTGAATCGCTTCCAGTGGCACTGTATCCCTCATCGGTATATCAGCCATCTCAGCGTGGCACTTCTTCAACTGGGAAACATGGAATACATCGTGAACTCCTGACAATCCTTTGGGCAATTCCAACTTGTAGGCTACTTCTCCCATATGCTCCAAAACCTTGTATGGTCCTACAGAACGTGGCGCTAACTTTCCCTCAACTCCAAAGCGCTTAACTCCTCGAAGTGGAGATACTCGAAGATAAACTCAATCTCCGACTTCGTAAACTGTCTCCTTGCGTTTCGAATCTGCGTAGCTCTTCTGCCTGGACTGGGCTATCTTGAGCCTATCACGAATCAATTTCACCTTCTGCTCAGACTCCTTAATCAAATCCGGTCCAAACAACTGGCGGTCTCCAACTTCATCCCACGACAATGGGGTCCTGCACCTCCTTCCGTACAAGGCTTCTAAAGGGGCCATCTTCAAACTGGATTGATAACTATTGTTGTAAGAGAACTATGCATATGGAAAATTGTTGTCCCAACTAGATCCATAATCTAGCGCACAAGCTCTCAGCATATCCTCCAAAATCTGATTGACTCTCTCGGTCTGTCCATCTGTCTGCGGATGAAAAGCTGTACTAAACTCTAGTCTAGTACCCAAAGTTTCGTGCAACTGATTCCAGAACTTTGAGGTGAACTGGGTTCCTCTATATGATACAATGCTCCTTGGAACTCCATGCAGACATACGATCCTGGTCATGTATATCTTTGCCAACTTAGCACTTGGGTAAGTAGTTTTCACTGGGATGAAATGAGCTACCTTTGTCAAACGATCGACTACAACCCAAATCGAGTCATAGCCTAAACGAGTTCTGGGCAATCCCGTGATAAAATCCATGCCTAGCTTATCCCACTTCCATTCGGGTATTGGCAATGGCTGTAGCAATCCTGCTGGCTTCTGATGCTCTGCCTTTACTCTCTGACATACATCACAAACTGCTACATACTCCGCAATATCCTTCTTCATTCCGGTCCACCAGAAAGTATCCTTCAAATCCAAATACATCTTGGTATTTCCTGTGTGAATCGAATATGGTGAATCATGGGCCTCTTGCAGAATTAACTTCCTGATCTCCGGGTCATTGGGCACATAAACACGGTCTTCAAACCATAGGGTATCGTGCTCATCCTCACGAAATCCTTTAACTTTTCCTTTGCTCATCTTCTCCTTTATATAGGCAACCTCCTTTTCAGTCTTCTGAGCTTCTCTGATGTTATCCATCAAAGTAGACTGAATCTCCAACGCTGCTACATAGCCTCTCGGAACTATCTCCAAACATAGCTCATGAAGGTCCTCGACTAATTCCTTCGGTAAATCTCCTGTCATTAGTGTGTTGACATGGCATTTATGGCTCAACGCATCGACTACTACATTAGCCTTTCCGGGAATAATGCAATCTCATATCATAATCGTTGATGAGCTCCAACCATCTCCTTTGGCTGAGATGTAGCTCCTTCTGCGTGAAGATGTACTTCAAACTCTTGTGATCCATGTACACCTCACAATGGTTTCCGATGAGAAAATGTCTACACGTCTTCAAAGCGTGCACTACGGCTGCTAACTCCAAGTCGTGAGTATCATAATTCAACTCATGGGGCTTAAGCTGTCGTGAGGCATATGAAACAACTCTACCCTCCTGCATAAGCACTGCTCCAAGTCCTCCACGTGAAGCGTTGCAATATACCTCATAATCCTTGCGCTGATCTGGCAGAATCAACACTGGTGATGTAACCAAACGTTTCTTCAACTCCTGGAAACTGGCCTCACATTCCTCAGTCCATTTGAACTTGGTATCCTTCTTCAACAACTCCGTCATAGGCTTCGCAATCTTTGAGAAATTCTCAATGAATCTCCGGTAGTATACTGCGAGTCCAAGAAAACTCTGGATCTCTCCAACTATTGTTGCGGCTTCCCAATTTGTCACAGTGACAACCTTGGTGGGATTTACTGCTATACCTTCTCCGGATATAACGTGTCCGAGGAATCCAACTTCCTTCAACCAAAACTCACATTTGCTGAATTTGGCATATAACTGATGTTCTCTGAGCTTCTCAAGTACCAAACGCAAATGCTCCTTACGCTCCTCTTCATTCTTGAGTAGACCAAAATATCATCAATGAACACCATGACGAACTTATCCAAAAACTCCATAAACACCTTGTTCATCATGTTCATGAAATATGCAGGTGCGTTAGTCAGACCAAATGACATAACAGTATACTCGTACAACCCATACCTGGTGGTAAAAGCCGTCTTAGGTATATCCTGTTCTCGAATCTTCAACTGATGGTATCCTGATTGCAGGTCGATCTTGAAAAATACCTTAGCTCCTTGCAATCGATCAAACAGATCATTGATCATCGGCAGTGGGTACTTGTTCTTGATTGTTACTTCATTCATTCCTAGACAATCAACAACCATCCTTAACGATCCATCCTTCTTCTCCACTAGAAGTACTGGTGATCCCCAAGGCGAAGAACTTGGGCGAATATATCCTTTATCTAGTAACTCTTTAATCTGCTTCTTAATCTCCTCCAAATCCTTTGCGGGCATCCTGTATGGTATCTTAGATATTGGCCCTGTGCCTGGCAAAAGCTCAATCAAAAACTCAATATCTCTATCCGGTGGCATGCCTGGCAACTCCTCTGGAAATACGTGTTGGGGAACGTAGTAATTTCAAAAAAATTTCCTACGCATACGCAAGATCATGGTGATGCATAGCAACGAGAGGGGAGAGTGTTGTCTACGTACCCTCGTAGACCGAATGCGGAAGCGTTATATCAACGCGGTTGATGTAGTCGTACGTCTTCATGATCCGACCGATCCAAGCACCGTTACTCCGGCACCTCCGAGTTCTTGGCACACGTTCAACTCGATGACAATCCCCAGGCTCCGATCCAGCAAAGCGTCGGGGAGGAGTTCCGTCAGCACAACGGCGTGGTGATGATCTTGATGTTCTACCGTCGCAGAGCTTCGCCTAAGCACCGTAACGATATGACCGAGGTGGAATATGGTGGAGGGGGGCACCACACACGTCTAAGGAACGATCATGAAGATCAACTTGTGTGTCCATGGGGTGCCCCCTGCCCCCGTATATAAAGGAGCAAGGGAGGGAGGAGGCCGGCCCTAGGTTTGGGTGCGCCAGGGGAGTCCTACTCCCACCGGGAGTAGGATTCCACCTTTCCTAGTCCAACTAGGTCAAGGGGGGAAAGAGGGGAAGAGGGGAAGGAAGGGAGAGAGGGGCCGCGCCCCAAACCCCTTGTCCAATTCGGACTGGGCTTGGGAGGGGCGCGCGCCACCTCCTGGTCCTTCCCACTAAGGCCCATCAAGGCCCATTGCTTCTTCCTCGTATTCCCGTAACTCCGTGGTACCTCCGAAAGTACCCGAACCACTCAGAACCTTTCCGATGTCCGAATATAGTCGTCCAATATATCGATCTTCACGTCTTGACCATTTCGAGACTCCTCGTCATGTCCCCGATCTCATCCGGGACTCCGAACTCCTTCGGTACATCAAAACTCATAAACTCATAATAACTGTCATCGTAACCTTAAGCGTGCGGACCCTACGGTTCGAGAACAATGTAGACATGACCGAGACACATCTCCGGTCAATAACCAATAGCGGGACCTGGATGCCCATATTGGCTCCTACATATTCTACGAAGATCTTTATCGGTCAGACCGCATAACAACATACGTTGTTCCCTTTGTCCATCGGTATGTTACTTGCCCGAGATTCGATCGTCGGTATCCAATACCTAGTTCAATCTCGTTACCGGCAAGTCTCTTTACTCGTTCCGTAATACATCATCCCGCAACTAACTCATTAGTTGCAATGCTTGCAAGGCTTAAGTGATGTGCATTACCGAGAGGGCCTAGAGATACCTCTCCCACAATTGGAGTGACAAATCCTAATCTCGAAATACGCCAACCCAACATCTACCTTTGGTGACACCTATAGTACTCCTTTATAATCACCCAGTTACGTTGTGACGTTTGGTAGCACCCAAAGTGTTCCTCCGGCAAACAGGAGTTGCATAATCTCATAGTCAAAGGAACATGTATAAGTCATGGATAAAAGCAACAGCAACATACTAAACGATCGGGTGCTATGCTAATGGAATGGGTCATGTCAATCAGATCATTCAACTAATGATGTGACCTTGTTAATCAAATGACAACTCCTTTTGTCTATGGTTAGGAAACTTAACCATCTTTGATTAACAAGCTAGTCAAGTAGAGGCATACTAGTGACACTTTGTTTGTCTATGTATCCACACATGTATTATGTTTCCGGTTAATACAATTCTAGCATGAATAATAAACATTTATCATGATATGTAAGGAAATAAATAATAACTTTATTATTGCCTCTAGGGCATATTTCCTTCAGTCTCCCACTTGCACTAGAGTCAATAATCTAGTTCACATCGCCATGTGATTTAACAGCAATAGTTTACATCACTATGTAATTAACACCCATAGTTCACATCGATATGTGACCAACACCCAAAGGTTTTACTAGATTCAGTAATCTAGTTCACATCGCTATGTGATTAACACCCAAAGAGTACTAAAGTGTGATCATGTTTTGCTTGTGAGAGAATCTTAGTCAACGAGTCTTTCACATTTAGATCCGTTATGTATTTTGCAATTTTCTATGTCTACAATGCTCTGCACGGAGCTACTCTAGCTAATTGCTCCCACTTTCAATATGTATCTAGATCGAGACTTAGAGTCATCCAGATCGGTGTCAAAACTTGCATCGACGTAACCCTTTACGACGAACCTTTTGTCACGTCCATAATCGAGAAACATATCCTTATTCCACTAAGGAAATTCTGACCGCTGTCCAGTGATCTACTCCTAGATCACCATTGTACTCCCTTGCTTAACTCAGTGTAGGGTATACAATAGATCTGGTACACAGCATGGCATACTTTATAGAACCTATGGCTGAGGCATAGGGAATGACTTTCATTCTATTTCTATCTTCTGCCGTGGTTGGGTTTTGAGTCTTACTCAATTCCACACCTTTTAACACAGGCAAGAACTCTTTCTTTGACTGTTCCATTTTGAACTACTTCAAAATCTTGTTAAGGTATGTACTCATTGAAAAAACTTATCAAGCGTCTTCATCTATCTCTATAGATCTTGATGTTCAATATGTAAGCAGCTTCTCCGAGGTCTTTCTTTGAAAAACTCCTTTCAAATACTCCTTTATGCTTTGCAGAATAATTCTACATTATCTCCGATCAACAATATGTCATTCACATATACTTATCAGAAATGATGTAGTGCTCCCACTCACTTTCTTGTAAATACAGGCTTCACCGCAAGTCTGTATAAAACTATATGCTTTGATCAACTCATCAAAGTGTATATTCCAACTCTGAGATGCTTGCACCAGTCCATAGATGGATCGCTGGAGCTTGCACACTTTGTTAACACCTTTAGGATTGATAAAACTTTCTGGTTGCATCATATACAACTCTTCTTTAATAAATCCATTAAGGATTGCAGTTTTGTTATCTATTTGCCAAATTTCATAAAATGCGGCAATTGTTAACATGATTCGGACAGACTTCAAGCATCGATACGAGTGAGAAAATCTCATCGTAGTCAACACCTTGAACTTTGTCAAAAACCTTTTTCGACAAGTCTAGCTTTGTAGATAGTAACACTACTATCAGCGTCCGTCTTCCTCTTGAAGATCCATTTATTTTCTATGGCTTGCCGATCATCGAGCAAATCCACCAAAGTCCATACTTTGTTTTCATACATGGATCAAATCTCAGATTTCATGGCCTCAAACCATTTCGCGGAATCTGGGCTCATCATCGCTTCCTCATAGTTCGCAAGTTCATCATGGTCTAGTAACATGACTTCCAGAACAGGATTACCGTACCACTCTGGTGCGGATCTCACTCTGGTTTAGTTACGAGATTCGGTAGTAACTTGATCTTGAAGTTACATGATCATCATCATTAGCTTCCTTACTAATTGGTGTAGTAGTCACAAGAACAGATTTCTGTGATGAACTACTTTCCAATAAGGGAGAAGGTACAATTACCTTATCAAGTTTTCTACTTTCCTCCCACTCACTTATTTCGAGAGAAACTCCTTCTCTGGAAAGGATCCATTCTCAGCAACGAATATCTTGCCTTCGGATCTGTGATAGAAGGTGTACCCAACAGTCTCCTTTGGGTACCTATGAAGACACATTTCTCCGATTTGGGTTTGAGCTTATCAGGATGAAACTTTTTCACATAAGCATCGTAACCCCAAACTTTAAGAAACGACAACTTTGGTTTCTTGCCAAACCACAGTTCATATTGTGTCGTCTCAACGGACTTTAGATGGTGCCCCTTTTAACGTGAATGCAGCTGTCTCTAATGCATGATCCCAAAATGATATTGGTAAATCGGTAAGAAACATCATAGATTGTACTATATCCAATAAAGTACGGTTATGACGTTCGGACACACCATTATGCTGTGGTGTTCCAGGTGGCATGAATTTGTGAAACTATTCCACATTGTTTTAATTGAAGACCAAACTCGTAACTCAAATATTTGTCTCCGCGATCAAATCGTAGAAACCTTATTTTCTTGTCACGATGATTTTCCACTTCACTCTAAAATTCTTTGAACTTTTCAAATGTTTTAGACTTATGTTTCATCAAGTAGATATACCCATATCTGCTCAAATCATCTGTGAAGGTCAGAAAATAATGATACTTGTCGCGAGCCTTAATATTCATCGGACCACATACATCAGTATGTATGATTTCCAACAAATCTGTTGCTTGCTTCATTGTTTCGGAGAACGGCGTTTTAGTCATCTTGCCCAAGAGGCATGGTTCGCAAGCATCAAGTGATTCATAATCAAGTGATTCCAAAAGTCCATCAGCATGGAGTTTCTTCATGCGCTTTACACCAATATGACCTAAACGGCAGTGCCACAAATAAGTTGCACTATCATTATTACCTTTGCATCTTTTTGGCTTCAATATTATGAATATGTGTATCACTACGATCGAGATCCAACAAACCAACTTTTGTTGGTGTGTATGACCATAAAAGGTTCTATTCATGTAAATAGAACAACAATTGTTCTCTAACTTAAATGAATAATCGTATTGCAATAAACATGATCAAATCATATTTATGCTCAACGTAAACACCAAATAACACTTATTTAGGTTCAACACTAATCCCGAAAGTATAGGGAGTGTGCGATGATGATCATATCAATCTTGGAACTACTTCCAACACACATCGTCACTTCACCCTTAACTAGTCTCTGTTCATTCTGCAACTCCCGTTTCGAGTTACTACTCTTAGCAACTGAACCAGTATCAAATACCGAGGGGTTGCTATGAACACTAGTAAAATACACATCAATAATCTGTATATCCAATATACCTTTGTTCACTTTGCCATCCTTCTTATCCGCCAAATACTTGGGGTAGTTCCGCTTCCAGTGATCAGTCCCTTTGCAGTAGAAGCACTTAGTCTCAGGCTTAGGACCAGACTTGGGCTTCTTCACTTGAGCAGCAACTTGCTTGCCGTTCTTCTTGAAGTTCCCCTTCTGCCCTTTGCCCTTTTCTTGAAACTAGTGATCTTGTCAACCATCAACACTTGATGTTTTTCTTTGATTTCTACTTTCGCTGATTTCAGCATCGCGAAGAGCTTGGGAATAGTTTCCGTTATCCCTTGCATATTATAGTTCATCACGAAGTTCTACTAACCTGGTGATGGTGAATAGAGAATTCTGTCAATCACTATCTTATCTGGAAGATTAACTCCCACTTGATTCAAGCGATTGTAGTACTCAGTCAATCTGAGCACATGCTCACTAGTTGAGCGATTCTCCTCCATCTTTTAGCTATGGAACTTGTTGGAGACTTCATATCTCTCAACTCGGGTATTTGCTTGAAATATTAACTTCAACTCCTGGAACATCTCATATGGTCCATGACGTTCAAAACGTCTTTGAAGTCCCGATTCTAAGCCGTTAAGCATGGCGCACTAAACTATCAAGTAGTCATTATATTGAGCTAGCCAAACGTTCATAACGTCTGCATCTGCTCCTGCAATAGGTCCGTCACCTAGCGGTGCATCAATGACATAATTCTTCTGTGCAGCAATGAGGATAAACCTCAGATCACGGATCCAATCCGCATCATTGCTACTAACATCTTTCAACACAATTTTCTCTAGGAACATATCAAAATAAACATATGAAAGCAACAACGCGAGCTATTGATCTACAACATAGATATGCTAATACTAACAGGACTAAGTTCATGATAAATTTAAGTTCAATTAATCATATTACTTAAGAACTCCCACTTAGATAGACATCCCTCTAATCCTCTAAGTGATCACGTGATCCATATCAACTAAACCATGTCCGATCATCACGTGAGATGGAGTAGTTTCAATGGTGAACATCACTATGTTGATCATATCTACTATATGATTCACGCTCGACCTTTCGGTCTCCGTGTTCCGAGGTCATATCTTATATTCATAGCTCGTCAAGTATAACCTGAGTATTCCGCGTGTGCAACTGTTTTGCACCCGTTGTATTTGAACGTAGAGCCTATCACACCCGATCATCACGTGGTGTCTCAGCACGAAGAACTTTCGCAACGGTGCATACTCAGGGAGAACACTTCTTGATAATTAGTGAGAGATCATCTTATAATGCTACCGTCAATCAAAACAAGATAAGATGCATAAAAGATAAACATCACATGCAATCAATATAAGTGATATGATATGGCCATCATCATCTTGTGCTTGTGATCTCCATATCCGCAGCACTGTCATGATCACCATCGTCACCGGCGCGACACCTTGATCTCCATCGTAGCATCGTTGTCGTCTCGCCAATCTTATGCTTCTACGACTATCGCTACCGCTTAGTGATAAAGTAAAGCATTACAGGGCGATTGCATTGCATACAATAAAGCGACAACCATACGGCTCCTGCCGGTTGCCGATAGCTCGGTTACAAAACATGATCATCTCATACAATAAAATTTAGCATCATATCTTGACCATATCACATCACAACATGCCCTGCAAAAACAAGTTAGACGTCCTCTACTTTGTTTGTTGCAAATTTTACGTGGCTGCTATGGGCTGAAGCAAGAACCAATCTCACCTACGCATCAAAACCACAACGATAGTTTGTCAAATAGACTCCCTTTTAACCTTCTCAAGGACCGGCGTAGCCATACTCGGTTCAACTAAAGTTGGAGAAACTGACACCCGCCAGCCACCTGTGTGCAAAGCACGACGGTAGAACCAGTCTCGCGTAAGCGTACGCGTAATGTCGGTCCGGGCCGCTTCATCCAACAGTACCGCCGAACCAAAGTATGACATGCTGGTAGGCAGTATGACTTATATCGCCCACAACTCACTTGTGTTCTACTCGTGCAAAACATCAAACCATAAAAACCTAGGCTCGGATGCCACTGTTGGGGAATGTAGTAATTTCAAAAAATTTCCTACGCACACGCAAGATCATGGTGATGCATAGCAATGAGAGGGGAGAGTGTTGTCTACGTACCCTCGTAGACCGAAAGCGGAAGCGTTATATCAACGCGGTTGATGTAGTCGTACGTCTTCATGATCCGACCGATCCAAGCACCGTTACTCCGGCACCTCCGAGTTCTTGGCACACGTTCAGCTCGATAACGATCCCCGGGCTCCGATCCAGCAAAGCGTCGGGGAGGAGTTCCGTCAGCACAACGGCGTGGTGACGATCTTGATGTTCTACCGTCGCAGGGCTTCGCCTAAGCACCGTAACGATATGACCGAGGTGGAATATGGTGGAGGGGGGCACCGCACACGGCTAAGGAACGATCATGAAGATCAACTTGTGTGTCC
The DNA here is from genome assembly GCA_032464435.1 of Aegilops umbellulata. Lineage (NCBI taxonomy): Eukaryota > Viridiplantae > Streptophyta > Magnoliopsida > Poales > Poaceae > Aegilops > Aegilops umbellulata. Next base: position 83,270,911 of record CP136057.1, read on the forward strand.
ATGGGGTGCCCCCTGCCCCCGTATATAAAGGAGCAAGGGAGGGAGGAGGCCGACCCTAGGTTTGGGCGCGCCAGGGGAGTCCTACTCCCACCGGGAGTAGGATTCCACCTTTCCTAGTCCAACTAGGTCAAGGGGGGAAAGAGGGGAAGAGGGGAAGGAAGGGAGAGAGGGGCCGCGTCCCAAACCCCTTGTCCAATTCGGACTGGGCTTGGGAGGGGCGCGCGCCACCTCCTGGTCCTTCCCACTAAGGCCCATCAAGGCCCATTGCTTCTTCCTCGTATTCCCGTAACTCCCCGTTACCTCCGAAAATACCCGAACCACTCAGAACCCTTCCGATGTCCGAATATAGTCGTCCAATATATCGATCTTTACGTCTCGACCATTTCGAGACTCCTAGTCATGTCCCCGATCTCATCCGGGACTCCGAACTCCTTCGGTACATCAAAACTCATAAACTCATTATATAACTGTCATCAAAACCTTAAGCGTGCGGACCCTACGGTTCGAGAACAATGTAGACATGACCGAGACACGTCTCCGGTCAATAACCAATAGCGGGACCTAGATGCCCATATTGGCTCCTACATATTCTACGAAGATCTTTATCGGTCAGACCGCATAACAACATACGTTGTTCCCTTTGTCCATCGGTATGCTACTTGCCCGAGATTCGATCGTCGGTATCCAATACCTAGTTCAATCTCGTTACCGGCAAGTCTCTTTACTCGTTCCGTAATACATCATCCCGCAACTAACTCATTAGTTGCAATGCTTGCAAGGCTTAAGTGATGTGCATTACCGAGAGGGCCCAGAGATACCTCTCCCACAATTGGAGTGACAAATCCTAATCTCGAAATACGCCAACCCAACATCTACCTTTGGTGACACCTATAGTACTCCTTTATAATCACCCAGTTACGTTGTGACGTTTGGTAGCACCCAAAGTGTTCCTCCGGCATATGGGAGTTGCATAATCTCATAGTCAAAGGAACATGTATAAGTCATGGATAAAAGCAACAGCAACATACTAAACGATCGGGTGTTATGCTAATGGAATGGGTCATGTCAATCAGATCATTCAACTAATGATGTGACCTTGTTAATCAAATGACAACTGCTTTTGTCTATGGTTAGGAAACTTAACCATCTTTGATTAACAAGCTAGTCAAGTAGAGGCATACTAGTGACACTTTGTTTGTCTATGTATCCACACATGTATTATGTTTCCGGTTAATACAATTCTAGCATGAATAATAAACATTTATCATGATATGTAAGGAAATAAATAATAACTTTATTATTGCCTCTAGGGCATATTTCCTTCAATACGTCAGGGAAATCCTTCACCACTGGTACTTCCTCCTACACAACTCCCGATAAGGAATTTACTTGAGTCCTCTTCGACACATGCCGGGATACATACTTGATCCTTCTCCCTTCTGGGGTGGTAAGCAAAATCGACTTACTGGCGCAATTGATGTTTCCTCCATACATCGACAACCAATCCATACCTAGAATCACATCCAAACCTTGCGATTCCAGAATAATTAAATCTGAGGGGAAAACATGCCTACCTATACTCAATGGCACTTGAAAACATCCTCGGCTAGCCATATACTCCGCTCCTGGTGAGCTTACTAGCATAGGTGTTCTAAGAACCTTGGTGGGCAGGTTATACTTATCCACAAATTCCCTTGAGATGTATGAATGCGATGCACCAGTATCAAAAAGAACGATTGCAGTAAAAGACTTAACCAAAAACTTACCGATTACTGCATCTGGCCGGGCTTCAACCTCCTCCACGTTAACGTGGTTCACCTGTCCCTTGTTGGAAGGGTTCGGCTCCTTCCTAGAGCTTCCATTGCTATTTCCATTCTGGGCTTCAGGACATTCATTGGCATAATGTCCGGTCTTCTGGCACTTAAAGCAAGTGACTTGGCTCAGGTCTCTCTTGGCTGGGGTTGACGGGTTGGTACAGTTCTGGCCGTTGCTTCCTCCATTCCCATTACAATTCTTGGGGCCATTATGATTGTGCGAGCTACCTCCTCCATGGGTATGCTGAAAAGGTCCTCCCGGTTTAGGGGTAAAACACGGCTTCTGCTGAGCTCCAGAATTGTACTTCCCTTGTCCATACTTCCTCTTGCAGTTTTCAATCTGCTGCTGCTTCCCTTCAATCATAAGAGTGCGATCTACCAACTCCTGGTAGTTGTTGAAGCTTGCTACCATCAACTGCATGCTCAGCTCATCATCCAGTCCTTCCAGAAACTTCTCCTGCTTAGCTGCATCCGTAGCAACGTCATCTGGGGCATAACGTGCTAGCTTACTAAAGTCATCCACATACTGGCCAATTGTGCGTCCTCCTTGGCGCAAGTTGCTAAACTCATGCTTCTTCATGGCCATAGCTCCTGCTGAAACATGGGCAGTGTGGAAAGCCTGCTGAAACTGATCCCATGTGACAGTGTCGATAGGGTAAGTGGCTGTGAAATCCTCCCACCATGATGCTGCGGGTCCTTCAAGCTGATGTGCGGCAAAGCACACCCTCTCCACATCTGTGCATCCTGCCGTGGTCAACTCCCTTGCTGTCTTGCGGAGCCAATCATCTCCCACTATCGGCTCGGTGCTACTGGAGAACACCGGCGGATTCAGCCTGAGAAAACGGGTTAAGTGATCAACAGGTGGTGGCGGTGGTGGGTTGTTGTTGTTGTTGTTCCCCTGATTCTGATTCTGGACTAGCAACTTCATCAATGCATTCTGCTGCTGGATCAACTGAGTGAGCTCCGGTGGGAAAGCAAATCCATTGTCACGTCTCGGAGGCATCTGAGGGTTTAGAAAAGATGAGAATATAGAATAGAATGAGGTCTAGAGAGAAAACACTACCCAAATGCACATGAGGCAAATACACACAAAATCACTTCATTCAAATCAAACAAGGCATACAATCGGTCTAGAACTATCGATACAAAAGTGCTCGGCTATACTAGATACATGGGGGAATACTACTACTGTTATGGTGGTCGACTAGAAAAACTGCTCCGATGAAGACTCCATGATATTTGCTCCAGCTTCATCAACATAGTCATCATCGCTATCGTCTAGGTCCAAGTCGGTGTCGTCGATGATGATGTAGTTCTCTGGACAAGTGCAATCTTCATCTTTTCCTCCTGGCGCGGGATCTCCCGTGAAAACTCCTAGCTTCCTGGTCAGGTCGTCATTTTTCTCCACTAATACTTCGATTTCCTCCATATAATCTTTGCGTGTAGCCTTGAGTTCTTCCTCCAGCTCCATGATTCTCGTCATGGCCTTCTTTAGGTCTATCATGCCTGCGCATATCTGGTTCTCCTGGCATCGAATGTGCTGGTTTAACTCCTGGATGAAAGCTGCAATTGATCTATCCTTCCTGGTGCTGATCATCTCCCATTGCTCATCTTGGCGCCCACAAATCTGGTAGATAGTATCCTTGAGATCCTTGTGGTAGACTTCTTCAATGCGTCCCATGGTGATGTGGGCTGCCATGCTCTTTCCTAGACTCCAGGTTGGTGCATCAAAGGAAAACTCTATGGGCTTAGTGACGGGCATGAACGTCCTTCCTGGAACTTGAACTTGAATCATCCAGCGCTCCTCATCAGGTAAAGTGGCGTTGTAGGTCCCGGTGAATCTTGGTACTCCGATGTTCAGGTACTTAGTGACTTCCTTCAGGTGGCGTCCAAAGGGTGTATCTTCATCCGGTTGCGTGAACTTGTTCCTTGCATCCGCCATCCTAAAAGACTAGAAAAGATGAGGAGTCAGAAACGAGAAGAGTGAGTAGTGATATAGGGCTTTAGCTTAGTGGTCGTGTCCTACAGTCAGCGTGTGCTCTGATACCATCTTGTAGCGACCATACCTCAAACGATCTAATCTCTGTGCATCAGTGTCCTCTCTGGATCAGTAATGCTGACACGCACAGTACTTGAAGGGTTTATAATAGAGTAGCAATCTCACACTTATTACATCGAATGTCTCAAAAGAGAACTTATTACAATAAATATGGCTTAAGGCCATCTAATAACGATACAGCGGAAGACTTGGAAGATAAGTGAGTCCATCAACTCCAATGGCAACACTGAGTATAGAACCACGACCTAAGGCACCTTACTCGTTGTCTGAAAAGTCTGCAACATGAACGTTGCAGCCCGAAAATGGGTCAGCACATGGAATATGCTGGCAATGTAACACATAGAGAGTAATGAACAGAAATAAGCTATACTACATGCATATATGGCTGGTGGAAAGCTCTATGGTTATAGTTTTGCGTAAAGCCAATTTTTCCCTACTACAAAGGAATAAAATTTATTTAACTATCATGGTGGTTGTTAAACATTGAGAGTGTAGACACCCTCTCAATCCCAATTAAGCATCATCATTGAAACCCAACAAAATTAATTAAAGTAACATGATGAGATTCACATGATAATCCAAGTACTAGATACTCAAGACAATCCATAACTGGGGACACGGCTAACCATGATTAGTTTATACACTCTGTAGAGGTTTGCGCACTTTTCCCCACAAGACTCGATCTCCTCCATTGGGATTCTCGCACTACATGGTGTTTGAGAAATGGATGACCGAGACATAGTCTTTCAGAAGCGCTAGCACCTTACGATCGGGTAGATCGTTACACCTACTTTCCCCTACATCTGCTAGTCTACCACTTTAAGAGTTCGCATGACTTAGTCAACTATGCTAGAGCCCATAGTAGCTTGTGGCTGCACACAGAAGTTTCTAGCATGAATAATCTCATGATCCCTTTGAGCCTGGGTAGCGGTCCATAAAGAAAAATAGGCAATCGTTGGAATACCCAGGTGCCTTAATCCACCCAGATGTGTGTTTAAGTTGCCACCTTAAGTAAACCATTAATTTAACAATCTCACATCTTTCATGGATACACTCACCCAATCCACGTCTACTAGCGTAGCATGGCATAACAAGCAAACGTAGAAGTAACTCCCAAGGTTTGATAATAAAACAGGTAATAGGCACTACCTCATCTACTTCCCAACTCACAATTTAATTCACATCCTAATCATGCAATTGTTTGAGGATTGATAAAATGCAAATAAAACTAGGTAGTAAAGAGGTATGATCAAAGTGTTACTTGCCTTGCTGATGATCCGCGAAACCTAGAGATTCAAAGTAGCAAGCGGCGCACTCCGGGTACTCTATCGCAAACAAACAAGCATACAATAAGTACTCATCTAATGCACGGGTAAAACTCAAATAAGAGATCTAACCAGAAAGTTCAACTTAATAACTCCGGTTTGCAAAAATAATCAAATCAAACGAAGCAACGAAAAACAAACGGCGAAAGAAACAAGCTTCGTTTACTAATCTGGATCTAAGTCAAATTTTACAGAAGCAAAAACTTGTTTGAGTTGGTTAAACGGAAAGAGGGTTTCGAGATGAAACTCTAGGCGCTTGAATCGCCTGATTCCGATAAACGAGCGAAAAGTTATACTAGAATGAAAATCGGATCGGAAATTGCGATCAGAAATAACCACGGAAAAATCCGAGAAAAAGAAAACTGACGAACAGATTAACGAACGAACGTTCGTTAACTGAAACTAAATGGCGAATTCGTCCGTTAAAACGAACGAACGGGCGAACGCTCACTAAATAAATAAACCGGAAAAATAAAACCGATCTATATAAAAAAAACTAGGGTTTCTAAAAAAACCGGATCGGTTTTTCTTAGAAAACCGGGGCGGCGGGCGGCTACCTCGGCTCGGGCTTCCAGCGAGGTTCGGCGGGGTCCGGCGGGCGGCATGGGGTGGCGGGGCGGCTGCGACGGGCGTCGGCGGCGGCGGCTCCTGGCGGCGACGACGCAAGGCGGCGGGGCGGCTGTGACTTTTGGCGGCGGCGGCACTGGCTGTGGGGCTCCAGGGGGGCCCGGGTCGGGTTATAAAGGGGGGGCGTCCTAGCTTGGGGGAGGGGCGCCTCGGGAGGCGTGCTCCTCCCGGACTCGGGCGGCGGCGGCGATCGGGACTCCGGTCCCGATCCGGATGCAGGAGGCGGCGACGGTCGGCTGGCCCTTCGGCCTAGTCTGGCGCGCGGAGATTTTTTTATTTTTTTAAAAACAAATTCCACCGAAACAAGAAAAATTCTAGAAAGTAAAATAAAATTCTAAAATGCAAAATAAATTTTCACCGTCTAAATAAAATATGTAGAACAAGATGAACATTTTCTTGGCCCTAAATGCAGTTTTGAAAAACGTGCAAATTTTCCTAAATACAAATAAAATAGGAAAAACTCCAAAATAAATCTTATTTGATTTTTTACTAAACCTTCAATATTTCTTTGATTTGGGAAGTCATTTTATTCCCTCTCTCATATTTTTATAATAGAAATAATTGAAGATAAAATAATTAAAATCAAATGATCCTGTTTTCAAAATTTGAGAAAACTCAAATATGAAAATAACGAAATCCCCAACTCTCTCCGAGGGTCCTTGAGTTGCGTAGAATTTCTGGATCAGGCCCAAAACAAATAAAATATGATATGCAGTGATGATCTAATGTATAACATTCCAAATTGAAAATTTGGGATGTTACATTCGGGTCCATAGTTATTAGCTAGATGGCTTCTTCTCTCTCTTTGGATCTCAATACAAAGTTCTCCTTGATTCTCTTAGAGATCTATTCGATGTAATCTTATTTTGCGGTGTGTTTGTCGAGATCCGATGAATTGTGGGTTTATGATCAAGATTATCTATGAACAATATTTGAACTTTCTCTGAATTCTTTTATGTATGATTGGTTGTCTTTGCTAGTCTCTTCGAATTATCAGTTTGGTTTGGCCTAATAGATTGATCTTTCTTGCAATGGGAGAAGTGCTTAGCTTTGGGTTCAATCTTGCGGTGCTCGATCCCAATGAAAGTAGGGGAAACGACACATATTGTATTGTTGCCATCGAGGATAAAAAGATGGGGTTTATATCATATCGCATGAGTTTATCCCTCTACATCATGTCATCTTGCTTAAAGCGTTACTCTGTTCTTATGAACTTAATACTCTAGATGCATGCTCGATAGCGGTCGATGTGTGGAGTAATAGTAGTAGATGCAGGCAGGAGTCGGTCTACTTGTCACGTACGTGATGCCTATATGATCATACCTAGATATTCTCATAACTATGCTCAATTCTATCAATTGCTCGACAGTAATTTTTTCTCCCACCGTAATACTTATGCTATCTTGAGAAAAGCCACTAGTGAAACCTATGGCCCCCGGGTCTATTCTCCATCATATTAATCTTCGTCAACATGCTATTTCTATCATTGTTTACTTTGCAATCTTTATCATAAAACTACCAAAAATATTATCTCATCATCTCTATTAGATCTCACTTTTGCAAGTGGCCGTGAAGGGATTGACAACCACTACAAAAAAAATACACTTCCATGATGATACGTGTTTGTCACAGTAGGTCGTTTTTTTTGTCATGCATGTACATCCATGACAAATTTATGACAGAATCAAGATAGTCATACCTGTGCTATCGTAGAAGTGTTCCATGACATTACCAAAATTATCATCATGAATGTGTCCACTTCCATGAGGATAAATCGCGCGTCACAGAAGTGCTTTCGTCAAGGGTGACCGACACGTGGCATCCACCGTAACGAAACGCCGTTAAGCTATCGGGTCGGGTTTTGGATCCGATAACCCGTTAACAGCCCCGACCAATGGGGATTTTCCACGTGTAAAATCATCATTGTCTAGAGGAAACATGTGTCGGCTCATCGTTGGGACAGATGTCATCCACTCACTGGACAGAAGGCGCCTATGATACGTCGACATGTGGCACGACCCAACAAGTTTAAATGGGCCGGTCCAACTAAAGGCCCACAAGATTTTGCGGACCATAATGGGCCGGCCCAGCTAAAGGCCCATGAGATTTTGCAGACCATAATGGGCTCGCCCAGCTAAAGGCCCACAAGATTTCGCGGGCCATAATGGGCCGGCCCAGGTAAAGGCCCACAAGATTTTTGTGTGGCATAATAGGCTGGCCCAGGTAAAGGCCCACAAAATTCTTGCGGATCATAATGGGCCGGCCCAGCTAAAGGCCCACGAGATTTCGCCGACATTAATGGGCCGGCCCAGCTGTAGGCCCACAAGATTTTGAGGACCCTAGTAGGCCGGCCCGTTAACTAGCTGCCATGTTTTGGGCCAAATGTCGGCCCATATTTGATCCGGTCTATTAATGGCCTGCCACACTCCGGGCCTAATAGTGGCCCATATGAGATCCGGCCCGTTAAAAGCCTACCACGTTCTGGGCCAAATTACGGCCCAGATCAGGTCCGGCCCTTTAAGAGGTTTTGGGCCTAATTATGGCCCATATCAGATTTGGCCCGTCAACTGGACACTAAGCTTTTGGGCCCACTTGCTAAAGGCCCACTTAGTAATTCGACCTGATATTAGTTTTGGCCTGTTAAGGGCCCGTTTAACATTTCAGCCCCATATTAATTTCAGCCTGTTAAAAGCCCGTCATATAGTTGAGCCTAACTACGGCCCGGTTTGCATCCGGCCTGCTCACAGCCGATATCTGATTGGGCCAAACAAGGACCGAGACAATTTTTTGGCCTGTTAAAAGCCCGTGATTTCATTCGCACAATCATCGGCTGGGGTTCATTTTGGGCTGCTGCCGGCCCGTGAGCTGATCGGCACGTTTTAGGCCCAACCTACATCGTGATTGCATGATGGCCCGATTATGTACCGTAATTTTATGATTTGGCCGGTTTACTACGAAGACAGGATATATATATATATACAGTAAAATAACTGCAGCATCGTGAATAAAAAAAACCTATACTATAAAATAAAGAAATTACGGCATATTACATCCACTTGGCATCAAAGTTCGCCGCTATGATAATAAAGCACAAGCACACAGCAGATTACATACACTGGGCATCAAAGATCGCCACCAGTGCAAATAAACATGCCGACAAAATAATATACAAAACCGACAGCACTTCAATAGAGTTCAAGAAAGGTTAGCCCTGCTGGGGAGCTGCAGCGCAAGCAGCTGAGCAAGATGATGAGACTGCGCTTGTTCAACACTTATATCTTCCTCACTCTGAAAGATAAACAAGTAGACAGATGACAGGTTTTGCACATAAAAGTATCAGTGCTGACAATTCATCACATTTCTAAAGTGACACAGTTTAAATTTGCATTAACACAATATGATATTGTTCAGGTCAAGACATGGCAGGAAATGACATTGTGAAGGAGTTGGCAGCTTCACGACACCATTGGATTACAGATCAAGAACTCATAAGTATCAATGGTTAGTGTGTTGTCAATTTATACCATTTCAGATTGGCAAATAAAGAGACGGTTTAAATAGTAGTAGAATGATATGACATTGTTCATAGTTAAGACATTGCAGAATATGACATTGTGCTGTAGTGGGTAGGTTCACACACCACTGGATTACAGATGAAGAACAAAAGCATACATGCAGTGTAAAAGAAGATCACTTGCTTTGTATAGTTTAATTTACATGGTATGAAGAAGGAACTTGGTTGTACAACTGAAAACTTAAATTGAGAAAGGACGGACTTTTGTTTATGAACTACATATAATAAACTTTAAACAAGCAATTTGATGCAAACACCAAAAATAAACAGCTGTTGCAGTCATGCCTAACCAAATATATACAACAAAGTTTGAAGGCTTGAGATGGACAAACTTACATTATTGGTGAAGACAGGCTCTATAAAGGCCATGTCCATGCTGATGGGGGGGGGGCAATTCAAGAAGTTTACCACAGAATCTTATTCAAAAGCATTGCCTTTATTCTACATTTTGTTAAGAGTAAATATATATGTGATAATATACGAAAAAATGGAGAATATTTAAGATAAGATGAAGAGTGATGCTACATAACCAAGTAGCTATCAATGTAAGTGCAGCGATACAGGCAAAAGGTACAACCAAGAGCAATGCACAGCTAAACTTCTTCAGTACCAACCTTATGGTAAGAGTAAATATAGATCTGATGTGTAGAAAATGGAGGGCAAAGGAAAATAAGATGCAGGGTGATGGTACATGAACAACTACCTGTCATTATAAGTACACTGATAAAGGACAGCATGTACTTACAAGAACAATGCAGAGCTAAAAAACATTGGCATTGGATATATTCTACACTAATGTAACCATTCATACAGATCAGATAATTTGGAGCAAACAATTGATAAGCAAGCTATCATGCATACTGTTGTCACATAATGAACCAGGTATGTATGCAAGTATAGTGATACAGGACAACAGGTACTAACAAGAGCAAAGCAGCGGGCAGCATATTTGCGATATCCTGTCGTTCTTGTCAAACCGGAATTCTTCTTCGAGCAGATTTCCTGCAAAAAGATCCGTAAGGCACATGCGGAAAAGTAGAAGTTCAAATTGTCATGTGATTTCATAGACATTACCTCATCCTGGGAACGAGACCAGTGCATATCAAGGTTTTTCCATTCAATGTCTTCTAAATTTAGCACATGAGACTTCACCGGAAATTCGTTTATAGACTTGCCATCGAAGTGTGATTTCCTCAGGTAACACCAATACTGCTGCAATGCTTCCTTGAAAAGCACAAGCAAGCTTTGCTCGTCATGACTATCCAGATTGACCCTCGCCTAGTTACAACAATGTAATGTAAATCATTGATGTGTTCAATCAGCAGAAAATAGGAAAATAATAACCATGAATAATAGCACTTACACGTAAGTTGGACAGGAAGATGTGAAAATGGTGTTTGTCTTCACAATAATCTTCCCATGATGGGAATATATGCACATAGTCCCTAACAACATTTAAAGCATTGTCTTTTAAACTGGGAATAAATGGAATGGGGTTCCAATCTGCAGGAATTGGCCGTCTCTGTAGTTGGGATAGGTCTTCGGCTGGTGGACTTGCTGTACTTTTTGCTGGAGTGGGATTTTTCTATGGTACAGCTAGTGCTATGGCAAATGAAATCGGTATACCTTTTGCTGGAGTGCAGGTCCTGTGTGGTGGGGCTAGTGGTGTGGCCAGTGAAGTATGGGTACAGTCTGCTGGAGTCGGTCCTATGTTTTGTGTCACTGGTTGTACAACCAATATATGTGGGGTGTTGTATGATTTCTCCGGCACCACCACGTTTTTCAAGGACTTTGCTGGTGCTCCTTCAGGTTCGGCAATCACCCTCTTCCTTTTTGATGTCTGATGCACAAGAACAGCATTTGAGTGGAAAAACATGGTATGATGACAGATGGAATATGTATTGATAATGGATGGGCATGGCATCTCGACATATATGATGAGTAAACTAAGCAGATGGCGGTGCAACAAAGTAGAATAAATGCAAGACAACATATGCAAGATACACGCAATCAATAAAACCTTGCCAAATTAGAACAGACACCTTGATGGGTGAACAGGACAGGCCATCTGCCTTTGACTCCTCGAGGTTAGAATAGTCATTAGGATGATATTCTAAACAAGAATCAACAGGTGGGGAGCGTACGAGTTTCATTGCTTCCAGAATGGAACTTAATGCCTTGCTTCCAATTTTGTAAGTCATTGCAGTGTTCCACAATATTCTTCTGATGCGCGGATTCTGATATTCACTGTAATTGCGTATAATATCTGAGAACCATGAAAACATAAATAGTTGTGAGATTATCTTTGTAATGCAGATGATATTCTAATATAGGGGCGCCCCTGTAAACACTTGTGTGCTATCACTAGATTCTGATGAGAGAGCTCATGTGTGCTGTAATATGGTGCGCGCATTTATATAATCTGGCACAAGTACACAAAAAATAGGCTCCAGAAGTAAGGATAGCTGGCAGATGATTGGTTCATAATATACTGTGTAGAGAGTTTATTGCCAAACCATGATAACAAGAGCACACATCAACTAGGCATATCATAGTGTACATAACAGGGGTACACCATAACCAAGATATATAAATCGGGAAAGTGGAACTGGCTGGAAATTACGGTGTTGTATTGCCGCTAGTAATTGAAAGCCTATCGATCACGTACAGGCCAGCTCTATCAGCTGTTGACTGCAAATGTCCCTGCTCCCCTTCCTGACAAGGAACATACTATGCTTCCCATACAGAACACCGCACGGGCCGCCGGCTAAGGCCAGGCCCCACCACCTGTGTTCCTCCACCACCCCCACCCTCGCCCCCACCCGCGTCGAGTTTTCTTCGTTCGACGAGGCCCCACCACCGCCCCCCACAACCACCGTCCCCACCCGAGCCCCATCGATCACACCGGCGAACTCCGGCGAGCTCTGAAAAATAGACTGACCCAATTTTGAAATTTAGTCTACTATGATTTAACTAGTGTGGAATATAAAAGGGGAAAACCATAAGCATTGCGAGGATGGTGTTGAGCGTGCCATGGCGGATCTGAAGGTGCAAACCGGACAAAGGCAACTTCGCAACCAAGACAAGAAATCAGAGTAAAGCTGTGGCGATCTATTTTCTTGCTGCGATAAATAAGTTGAGCAGATACGAAAGAGTACCGCCTCTGGTGCGGCGCCGTGTATGCATCTGTTGAGAATTTGACGGTGCTGCGGTAGCGATGGCTGTCGGCGGCGTGGAAGCAGATCTAGGAGGGTAGACGGTGGCGGCGGGACGCGGTGGACGAGACGGTCGTAGGAGTGGCGCCGGCAAGGTGGACGACGACCGGGATGAAGCGAGAGGACGGGATGCAAGGTTCCCGGCTCGAAGCCGTGGATGAGAGAGGTCGATCTCCTGTAATGGACGGCGGCGTCGGGGTATCAGCTCCGGCATGGTGGAGGAGGACGGCGGTGGATGGGGTGGCGGACGGCGGTGGACGGAGGAGGTGTTGGAAATATGCCCTAGAGGCAATAATAAAAGCATTATTATTATATTTCCTTATTCATGATAATTGTCTTTATTCGTGCTATAATTGTGTTATCCGGAAATCGTAATACATGTGTGAATAACAGACAACAAACATGTCCCTAGTGAGCCTCTAGTTGACTAGCTTGTTGATCGACAAATAGTCATGGTTTCCTGACTATGGACATTGGATGTCATCGATAACGGGATCACATCATTAGGAGAATGATGTGATGGACAAGACCCAATCCTAAACATAGCATAAGATCGCATAGTTCGTTTGCTGGAGTTTTCCAATGTCAAGTATCCTTTCCTTAGACCATGAGATCGTGTAACTCCCGGATACCATAGGAGTGCTTTGGGTGTGCCAAACGTCACAACGTAACTGGGTGACTATAAAGGTATACTACGGGTATCTCTGAAAGTATCTGTTGGGTTGACATGGATCGAGACTGGGATTTGTCACTCCGCTTGACGGAGAGGTATCACCGGGCCCTCTCGGTAATGCATCATCACAATGAGCTCAAAGTGACCAAAGTGTTTGATGACGGGATCATGCATTACGGTACGAGAAAAGTGACTTGCCGATAACGAGATTGAACGAGGTATTGGGATACCGACGACCGAATCTCGGGCAAGTAAAATACCGATTGACAAAGGGAATCGTATACGGGATTAATTGAATCCTTGACATCGTGGTTCATCCGATGAGATCATCGTGGAGCATGTGGGAGCCAACATGTGTATCCAGATCCTGCTGTTGGTTATTGCCCGAGAGCCGTCTCGGTCATGTCTGCATGTCTCCCGAACCCGTAGGGTCTACACACTTAAGGTTCGGTGACGCTAGGGTTGTAGGGATATGTATGTGCAGTAACCCGAATGTTGTTCAGAGTCCCGGATGAGATCCCGGATGTCACGAGGAGTTCCGGAATGGTCCGGAGGTAAAGAATTATATATAGGAAGTGTTGTTTCGGCCATCGGGACAAGCTTCGGGGTTATCGGTATTGTACCGGGACCACCGGAGGGGTCCCGGGGGTCCACCAGGTGGGGCCACCTGCCCTGGTGGGCCACATGGGCCTTAGGGGGTGCGCCTTGGCCTGCTTGGGCCAAGGGGAACCAGCCCCAAAGAGCCCATGCGCCTAGGGTTCCATCTAGGAGGAGTCCTAGTGGTGGAAGGCACCTCCTAGATGGCTTGGGGGGGCGGGAAACCTCCCTGGCCGCCGCCCCCTTGGGAGATTGGATCTCCCAGGGCCGGCGCCCCCCCAAGAGGCCTATATAAAGGGGGGCAGGGGAGGGGGGCTGCGCACCCAATGCCCTGGCGCCTCCCTCTCCCTCTCCAACACCTCCTCCTCCTCCATTGAGCACGACGAAGCCCTGCCGGAGTACTGCAGTTCCACCATCACCACGCCGTCGTGCTGCTGCTGGAGCCTTCTTCCCCAACCTCTCCTTTGCCTTGCTGGATCAAGAAGGAGGAGACGTCACGCTTTCCGTACGTGTGTTGAACGCGGAGGTGCCGTCCGTTCGGTACTAGATCATCGGTGAATTGGATCACGGCGAGTACGACTACCTCATCCACATTCACTTGAACGCTTCCGTTGCGATCTACAAAGTGGTATGTAGATGCTATCTAATCTGAATACTCGTTGCTAGATAAACTCATAGATGGATCTTGGTGAAACCGTAGGAAAATTTTTAATTTTCTGTAACGTTCCCCAACAGTGGTATCAGAGCTAGGTCTATGCGTAGTTCTTCTTGCGCGAGTAGAACACAATTTGTTGTGGGCGTAGATGTTGTCAACTCTTCTTGCCGCTACTAGTCTTATCTTGCTTCAGCGGTATTGTGGGATGAAGCGGCCCGGACCAACCTTACACGTACGCTTACGTGAGACCGGTTCCACCGACTAACATGCACTAGTTGCATAAGGTGGCTGGCGGGTGTCTGTCTCTCCTACTTTAGTTGGAGCGGATTCGATGAAAAGGGTCCTTATGAAGGGTAAATAGAAGTTGACAAATCACGTTGTGGTTTTAACGTAGGTAAGAAAACGTTCTTGCTAGAACCCTAATTCAGCCACGTAAAACTTGCAACAACAATTAGAGGACGTCTAACTTGTTTTTGCAGCAAGTGCTTTGTGATATGATATGGCCAAAGTTGTGATGAATGATGAATGATCTATATGTGATGTATGAGATGTTCATGCTATTGTAATAGGAATCACGACTTGCATGTCGATGAGTATGACAACCGGCAGGAGCCATAGGAGTTGTCTTTATTTTTGTATGACCTGCGTGTCATTGAGAATCACCATGTAAATTACTTTACTTTATTGCTAAACGCGTTAGCCATAGTAGTAGAAGTAATAGTTGGCGAGCAACTTCATGGAGACACGATGATGAAGATCATGATGATGATGAAGATCATGATGATGAAGATCATGGTGTCAAGCCGGTGACAAGATGATCATGGAGCCCCAAGATGGAGATCGAAGGAGCTATGTGATATTGGCCATATCATGTCACGTTTATTATTTGATTGCATGTGATGTTTATCATGTTTTGCATCTTGTTTACTTAGAACGACGGTAGTAAATAAGATGATCCCTCATAATAATTTCAAGAAAGTGTTCTCCCTAACTGTGCACCGTTGCGACAGTTCGTTGTTTCGAAGCACCATGTGATGATCGGGTGTGATAGATTCTAACGTTCACATACAACGGGTGTAAGACAGATTTACACACGCAAAACACTTAGGTTGACTTGACGAGCCTAGCATGTACAGACATGGCCTCGGAACACAGAAGACCGAAAGGTCGAGCATGAGTCGTATAGAAGATACGATCAACATGAAGATGTTCACCGATGTTGGCTAGTCCGTCTCACGTGATGATCGGACACGGCCTAGTTGACTCGGATCATGTAATACTTAGATGACTAGTAGAGGGATGTCTATCTAATTGGGAGTTCATTAAATAATTTGATTAAATGAACTTTATTATCATGAACTTAGTCTAAATATTTACAATATGTCTTGTAGATCAAATGACCAACGTAGTCCTCAACTTCAACGCGTTCCTAGAGAAAACCAAGCTGAAAGACGATGGTAGCAACTATACAGACTGGGTCCGGAACCTGAGGATTATCCTCATAGCTGCCAAGAAAGATTATGTCCTACGAGCACCGCTGGGTGACACACCTATTCTCCCTGCAGAACAAGACGTTATGAACGCTTGGCAGTCACGCTGCGATGATTACTCCCTCATTCAGTGCGGCATGCTTTACAGCTTAGAGCCGGGGCTCCAAAAGCGTTTTGAGAGACATGGAGCATATGAGATGTTCGAAGAGCTGAAAATGGTTTTCCAAGCTCATGCCCGGGTCGAGAGATATGAAGTCTCCGATAAATTCTTTAGTTGTAAGATGGAGGAAAATGGCTCTGTCAGTGAGCACATACTCAAAATGTCTGGGTTGCACAACCGCTTGACTCAACTGGAAGGTAATCTCCCGGATGAAGCGGTCATTGACAGAATCCTCCAGTCGCTTCCACCTAGCTACAAGAGCTTTGTGATGAACTACAATATGCAGGGGACGGTAAAGACCATTCCTGAAGTATATGCTATGCTAAAATCAGCAGAGGTAGAAATCAAGAAGGAGCATCAAGTGTTGATGGTGAATAAAACCACTAAGTTCAAGAAGGGCAAGGGTAAAAAGAACTTCAAGAAGGACGGCAAGGAAGTAGCCGCGCCCGGTAAGCAAGTTGCCGGGAAGAAGCCAAAGAATGGACCCAAGCCCGAAACTGAGTGCTTTTATTGCAAGGGAAGTGGTCACTGGAAGCGGAACTGCCCCAAATACTTAGCGGACAAGAAGGCCGGCAAAACCAAAGGTATATGTGATATACATGTAATTTATGTGTACCTTACCAGTACTCGTAGTAGCTCTTGGGTATTTGATACCGGTGCAGTTGCTCACATTTGTAACTCAAAGCAGGAGCTGCGGAATAAACGGAGACTGGCGAAGGACGAGGTGACGATGCGCGTCAGGAATGGTTCCAAGGTCGATGTGATCGCCGTCGGCACGCTACCTCTACATTTACCTACGGGATTAGTTTTAAACCTCAATAATTGTTATTTAGTGCCAAGTTTGAGCATGAACATTGTATCTGGATCTCGCTTAATTCGAGATGGCTACTCATTTAAATCCGAGAATAATGGTTGTTCTATTTATATGAGAGATATGTTTTATGGTCATGCTCCGATGGTTAATGGTTTATTCTTAATGAATCTCGTACGTGATGATACACATATTCATAGTGTGAATACCAAAAGAGTTAAAGTTGAAAACAATAGTCCCACATATTTGTGGCACTGCCGCCTTGGTCACATAGGTGTCAAACGCATGAAGAAGCTCCATGCAGATGGACTTTTAGAGTCTCTTGATTATGAATCATTTGACACGTGCGAACCATGCCTCATGGGTAAAATGACCAAGACTCCGTTCTCAGGAACAATGGAGCGAGCAACCAACTTATTGGAAATCATACATACCGATGTGTGCGGTCCAATGAGTGTTGAGGCTCGCGGTGGCTATCGTTATGTTCTCACCCTCACTGATGACTTGAGTAGATATGGGTATATCTACTTGATGAAACACAAGTCTGAGACCTTCGAAAAGTTCAAGGAATTTCAGAGTGAGGTTGAAAATCAACGTGAGAAAAAGATCAAGTTTCTACGATCAGATCATGGAGGAGAATACTTGAGTCACGAATTTGGCACACACTTAAGAAAATGTGGAATAGTTTCACAACTCACGCCGCCTGGAACACCTCAGCGTAATGGTGTGTCCGAACATCGTAATCGCACTCTATTAGATATGGTGCGATCTATGATGTCTCTTACCGACTTACCGCTATCTTTTTGGGGCTATGCTTTAGAGACTGCCGCATTCACTTTAAATAGGGCTCCGTCTAAATCCGTTGAGACGACACCGTATGAATTGTGGTTTGGGAAGAAACCTAAGCTGTCGTTTCTGAAAGTTTGGGGATGCGATGCTTATGTCAAGAAACTTCAACCTCAAAAGCTCGAACCCAAGTCGAAAAAATGCGTCTTCATAGGATACCCTAAAGAAACTGTTGGGTATACCTTCTACCTCAGATCCGAAGGCAAGATCTTTGTTGCCAAGAATGGATCCTTTCTAGAGAAAGAGTTTCTCTCGAAAGAAGTAAGTGGGAGGAAAGTAGAACTTGATGAAGTGTTACCTCTTGAACCAGAAAATGGCAAAACTCAAGAAAACGTTTCTGAGGAGCCTACACCGACTAGAGAGGAAATTAATAATGATGATGAAGATGCTTCTGATCAAGCTCCTACTGAAATTCGAAGGTCCACAAGGACACGTTCCGCACCAGAGTGGTACGGCAACCCTGTCTTGGAAATCATGTTGTTAGACAACGGTGAACCTTCGAACTATGAGGAAGCAATGGCGGGCCCGGATTCCGACAAATGGCTGGAAGCCATGAAATCCGAGATAGGATCCATGTATGAAAACGAAGTATGGACTTTGACTGACTTGCCTGTTGAACGGCGAGCCATAGAAAATAAATGGATCTTTAAGAAGAAGACAGACACGGACGGTAATGTGACCATCCATAAAGCTCGGCTTGTTGATAAGGGTTATCGACAAGTTCAGGGAATTGACTACGATGAGACTTTCTCACCGGTAGCGAAGCTGAAGTCCGTCCGAATCATGTTAGCAATTGCCGCATACTATGATTATGAGATATGGCAAATGGACGTCAAAACGGCATTCCTTAATGGTTTCCTTAAGGAAGAATTGTATATGATGCAGCCGGAAGGTTTTGTCGATCCTAAGAATGCTGACAAGGTGTGCAAGCTCCAACGCTCGATTTATGGGCTGGTGCAAGCATCTCGGAGTTGGAACATTCGCTTTGATGAGATGATCAAAGCGTTTGGGTTTACACAGACTTATGGAGAAGCCTGTGTTTACAAGAAAGTGAGTGGGAGCTCTGTAGCATTTCTCATACTATATGTAGACGACATACTTTTGATGGGAAATGATATAGAACTCTTGGACAGCATTAAGGCCTACTTGAATAAAAGTTTTTCAATGAAGGACCTTGGAGAAGCTGCTTATATATTAGGCATCAAGATCTATAGAGATAGATCGAGACGCCTCATAGGTCTTTCACAGAGCACATACCTTGATAAAATATTGAAGAAGTTCAATATGGATCAATCCAAGAAAGGGTTCTTACCTGTGTTACAAGGTGTGAAATTGAGCTCAGCTCAATGTCCGACCACGGCAGAAGAAATAGAAGAGATGAGCGTCATCCCCTATGCCTCAGCCATAGGTTCTATTATGTATGCCATGCTGTGTACCAGACCTGATGTAAACCTTGCCGTAAGTTTGGTAGGAAGATACCAAAGTAATCCCGGCAAGGAACACTGGACAGCGGTCAAGAATATCCTGAAGTACCTGAAAAGGACTAAGGAAATGTTTCTCGTTTATGGAGGTGACGAAGAGCTCGTCGTAAAAGGTTACGTCGACGCTAGCTTCGACACAGATCTGGATGACTCTAAGTCACAAACCGGATACGTGCATATTTTGAATGGTGGGGCAGTAAGCTGGTGCAGTTGCAAGCAAAGCGTCGTGGCGGGATCTACATGTGAAGCGGAGTACATGGCAGCCTCGGAGGCAGCACATGAAGCAATTTGGGTGAAGGAGTTCATCACCGACCTCGGAGTCATACCCAATGTGTCGGGGCCAATCAAGCTCTTCTGTGACAACACTGGAGCTATTGCACTTGCAAAGGAGCCCAGGTTTCACAAGAAGACCAGGCACATCAAGCGTCGCTTCAACTCCATTCGTGAAAATGTTCAAGATGGAGACATAGAGATTTGTAAAGTGCACACGGATCTGAATGTCGCAGATCCGTTGACTAAACCTCTCCCTAAGGCAAAACATGATCAGCACCAGAACTCTATGGGTGTTCGATTCATCACAATGTAACTAGATTATTGACTCTAGTGCAAGTGGGAGACTGTTGGAAATATGCCCTAGAGGCAATAATAAAAGCATTATTATTATATTTCCTTATTCATGATAATTGTCTTTATTCGTGCTATAATTGTGTTATCCGAAAATCGTAATACATGTGTGAATAACAGACAACAAACATGTCCCTAGTGAGCCTCTAGTTGATTAGCTTGTTGATCGACAGATAGTCATGGTTTCCTGACTATGGACATTGGATGTCATCGATAACGGGATCACATCATTAGGAGAATGATGTGATGGACAAGACCCAATCCTAAACATAGCATAAGATCGCATAGTTCGTTTGCTGGAGTTTTCCAATGTCAAGTATCCTTTCCTTAGACCATGAGATCGTGTAACTCCCGGATACCGTAGGAGTGCTTTGGGTGTGCCAAACGTCACAACGTAACTGGGTGACTATAAAGGTATACTACGGGTATCTCTGAAAGTATCTGTTGGGTTGACATGGATCGAGACTGGGATTTGTCACTCCGCTTGACGGAGAGGTATCACCGGGCCCTCTCGGTAATGCATCATCACAATGAGCTCAAAGTGACCAAAGTGTTTGATCACGGGATCATGCATTACGGTACGAGAAAAGTGACTTGCCGATAACGAGATTGAACTAGGTATTGGGATACCGACGATCGAATCTCAGGCAAGTAAAATACCGATTGACAAAGGGAATCGTATACGGGATTAATTGAATCCTTGACATCGTGGTTCATCCGATGAGATCATCATGGAGCATGTGGGAGCCAACATGGGTATCCAGATCCCGCTATTGGTTATTGCCCGAGAGCCGTCTCGGTCATGTCTGCATGTCTCCCGAACCCGTAGGGTCTACACACTTAAGGTTCGGTGACGCTAGGGTTGTAGGGATATGTATGTGCAGTAACCCGAATGTTGTTCAGAGTCCCGGATGAGATCCCGGACGTCACGAGGAGTTCCGGAATGGTCCGGAGGTAAAGAATTATATATAGGAAGTGCTGTTTCGGCCATCGGGACAAGCTTCGGGGTTATCGGTATTGTACCAGGACCACCGGAGGGGTCCCAGGGGTCCACCAGGTGGGGCCACCTGCCCTGGTGGGCCACATGGGCCTTAGGGGGTGCGCCTTGGCATGCTTGGGCCAAGGGGAACCAGCCCCAAAGAGCCCATGCGCCTAGGGTTCCATCTAGGAGGAGTCCTAGTGGTGGAAGGCACCTCCTAGATGGCTTGGCGGAGAGGGAAACCTCCCTGGCCGCCGCCCCCTTGGGAGATTGGATCTCCCAGGGCCGGCGCCCCCCAAGAGGCCTATATAAAGGGGGGCAAGGGAGGGGGGCTGCGCACACAATGCCCTGGCGCCTCCCTCTCCCTCTCCAACACCTCCTCCTCCTCCATTGAGCACGGCGAAGCCCTGCCGGAGTACTGCAGTTCCACCATCACCACGCCGTCGTGCTGCTGCTGGAGCCTTCTTCCCCAACCTCTCCTTTGCCTTGCTGGATCAAGAAGGAGGAGACGTCACGCTTTCCGTACGTGTGTTGAACGCGGAGGTGCCGTCCGTTCGGTACTAGATCATCGGTGAATTGGATCACGGCGAGTACGACTACCTCATCCACATTCACTTGAACGCTTCCGTTGCGATCTACAAAGTGGTATGTAGATGCTATCTAATCTGAATACTCGTTTCTAGATGAACTCATAGATGGATCTTGGTGAAACCGTAGGAAAAAATTTAATTTTCTGCAACGTTCCCCAACAGGAGGGTGGGGTGGAGAGGGTGTTTTGGCGCCCACGGAGTACGAATGGGGAAAAGGGAGGTAGAGAGGAAGGGGGGAACCATGTATTCAGGGCGCGCTTGTCTCAAATGCGAGGAAATTTACAAACTTAGCCCCCGTTTCAAATTTCTACTACATCATAGCAACACTAGTCGGTTGGGGATAGGAAGGTAATCTCGCATACACCGAATATTTGCCGACGAGAGTTTGTTTTTGGCGCCCACCGTGTATGAATATGAATCGGGGAGGGAGTCGATTTCGGCCGAGGACACACTGTGTTTTGGCGCCCATCGTGTATGAATCCGGGTGAGAGGCGATTACTTCACGTTTGGGTGAAATTACAAACATACCCCTATCGAAACCTATAGAAATCCAGCATATAGGCTTGGCGTGGCAGGGATAGGCAGTAGTGATTTCCATCTCGCAGATTTTGGTTTCGGGCGGTTACTCCGACTTTCCCTGCTTCGTTCAAATTTTGCAGAGTGCACGTTTACCGTGCCAACTCAATTCGAATCCCGTTTGTATTCTATTTTTTTCCAGGCGGGATCCATTTTCAATTGGAATTACATTCTATATACATCATTTTTTTACATATACTTTCGAAAGCACAACAAAGAATTCTGCTCCTTTATATGTATAATATGATTTACAAATACAATGATCTCGAAATCTTAAGGTTGAATTCAAAAAAATTTAACCAAATTATGTTCTACCAAAATGTATGGATCAGTAATATCTACATATTAAATAACATAGATGTGCGTGAATTCATATGAGTATGCATGTTTGATAGATCAATTTTGGTTCGAGTATGGATTACATGTATCATCATCTCGAATTCAAATATTTGAATCCCTTTTTTGTTCACTCCTTTCACGTCCATCTCTCTCGCATGCATGCTCCTTCAGGTAGCTATCACTCTCTTTTCTCCAGCTCACCCGCACGCTCACTTCATGTTGCTCCTATCCTCACAAACATGGTCTCTCGACGTCTCCCTTGAGAAGTGTCACACTCTCCCTATCATTATACATTACATGGTTTTCATCATCTCTCACGTCTCTACTGTTCTCTGGTATCACTCGGTACCTAAGCTTTCTTTTTCACCGCCAAACACACAGTCTCCACTCGTCTTTCACTTTGTCTTTCTCTCTATGGGATTCTCTCTCATACCCTATATGTCTCTACATATGACTCATACCACTAAAATTACTCTCTCTATCTCTCCTGTAGACACAACATTTGTTGCGATCTCCTTTTCGTCTCCATCCCAGACTGACATTATTCATTTATTTACCGATCATACAACCCCGACTACCGTCTCCTCTCTCTCTCTCTCTCTCACAGACACACACACACAACTCCTGCTTCCACTCCCCTTCCCGACTACCGTCTCTCTCTCACACACACAAAACTCTCGCTTTCGCACCCCGACTCGTATTTCTCTCACAAACATTTATCGACTAGCTAGCCTCTAGATAGGTTTATACACCCGCACACTCGTGCTTCCACCATCGCATACATGTCTCTCTCCCGCTCCTTGTATCTATGTAGATTTTTCTTCCCTTCTTGAGACACGCCCTCTCGATCGTGCACACACACACTATCGCCTCATTTTAAACTGATACCTAACGCACACACACTCCTTGTGTCTTTGTCACACATGCACTCCGTCCTCCTCCACTCGCCCTCTCTCTCACACACACATGGGCTTTTTGCAACAACTAGCAAGATGCCCATGCGTTGCACAGAACATCAAGATGCATTTGTATGAGTAGTTTATCTTGTGGGGGAAAAGGGTGAACGAGGGAAGGCCTTATTTGCAAATGTGGAGAGGGGTGTGGGTATCTTTTTGCAAAATTGCCATAGTTTCCTTCCTATCCGTCAGATATAGATCGAACGGCCTATATTGCAGGATGGCAGGCACACGATCATCACCGACAATGCTTATTATAAGAGTAGGGATAAGAAATAGAGTTGGTGATGATGGTGGGCCTGTCATCCTGCAATGTAGGTCGTCTGATTTATATCTGACGGATAGGAAGGAAAATATGGCAATTTACCCGCACTCTTCACCACATTTGTAGATAAGGCCTTCCCTCGTTCATCCTTTTCTCCCACAAGATCTTGATGTTCCGTGCAACGCACGGGCATCTTGCTAGTAAGAGTAGAAATTAGACATATACCACTTCTCGAATCTTGAAACCAACAACATTCCTCCCTTATCTCATCAAAACCGCCAAAGGAATATATTTTGAGTGAAACATAACATATTTTTAGTGATATACGTATTTCAAAGCTAGACTTTTTTCTATCAAATCGGTGAATATGTATTAATCCAGTGGCGGAGACAGGCCTGGGGCAGCTAGGGCTATAGCCCCAGGCCTAGAAACAACTTCCTTTATAATTTCTTCATGCAAAGCATAGAAAATCATAGAAGTTTATCACTCAACATAGCACAGCCCCAGGCGTAATCTGCATCTAGCTCCGCCACTCTATTAATCTACTTTGATCGTGTGGCAATGCATTGGCACATTACTAGTAGTTATTATAATTTTTTGGACACCAGACAAACGGTGGAGTACATATATGAAGAGAAGAGGCACTCGCACGCAGTCGGCCTCTCGCTGTCTCGCACACATGAGTGTTACGTAAAGGCGACGTTAACAAATAAACTCTAAAACCCTAGGGGCACGATTGCTGCATTCGCGGGTATCGGATACGTGGTGGAGCACCTTTGTAGGATTAGTCAGCTCACGTGATAATTTGATCCGTAGGAGCTGATGGTCAGGACCACATGTGAACGACTTGGAGCGCGGTGGCTCGCCAGTTGCCACAGATCGAGTAGCCACGTTTAAAATATCGTTTTTTTAGCGGGGTTAAGAGTTCCGATTTTCAATGGCTCGTTATAAGTAAGTAGTTTTTAGAACGATTAGTATGGAGCGAAAATGGAATTCATAGTACTACGTACCTCCTTGGCGTATGGTTGTATGGTTTTTTTTTGTGATGGAGGTTGTATGGGTTTATGTTGCGATATGTTGAACCTGGTAGTTCTAGGGCAAATACTATGGTTTAGATTTAGATGCTGGTTTTATTTAATGAAAATCGGAAGGGGAAACCCTTCTTCGATTAAAAAAAACTACTACCTCCATTCTGGTTTACTAGTCCCCGTCGTACTTTGGGTCAAAGTTTGTCCACGAACTTTACTTGTAAAATGTGAATGGAAAACGAGATTTTGTTATACCCAAACAAAAAAGGACTGGATGGAGTGATTGCTCTGACACGGACGCGACCTCTCATAGCGCAGGCATTGAACCGGCGCGCCAGTCAAGAGGGCCGCACTCGCTGCAGGCCCGGCTGAGCACGCCTCCTCGACGCGTGCAACCAGCTTAAGACTGCCCCGCCTGCCTTCATTGAATCCACGCGTGTGCCGGGAACACGTCCTTTCGCGAGCCGGCAGGCATTTTAGAACACAAAAAATGACTAAAATATAATTAATTTACGCATGGTCTTGACTTGTTGTGCTCGCACTGGTAGCAGGAACTAGTAGAGGATTTTCTTTATTTATAACTCTCTCACATTTTTTGGCTTTGAAATGAATCATGGTTGTGGACATTATGTATGAATGTGCAGATATCTGTGAACATGAGTTTGATGTGGAAGTTGAACTTGGAATGTCGGGCTTGCGCGTGAACTATACCATGTCCAATGCTTCGTCTATTATTGTTTGGAAAGTAATTGCTGTCATTACATGACCCGAATAAAAAAAATTTGAGCCACATCAGTAGATGCACGGACATCACAACAGGCATGCTGACTGGATAAACATTTGAACCTAGCTATTATGAAGGAAATTTTGTATTGACAAAAGTTTTAGATAGCAGGAGACGCCTAGCCTGCTCTGCCTCTGCTAGCTTATTTCTGGCTTCTTCCATCTCTTCTTTGGCTTGGGTGAAGAGAGCATCTGATTGCTCTTTTCGCTTCTTCAGGAACTCGGCTACATTCTCAAGGGCTGCTGCATGCTTTCTTTCAGACTTTACTAATGCCACGAGGAAACGAATAGCTGACGACTCCACCTGGCTTGTGTGTAATCCAGCATCATCTGGGAATTTGCACCTTGTGTCTAATCCAGCATCATTAGGGAACTGGCACCTTGTGTGTAATCCAGCCTCATTTTGGAAACATGATCTCGAGGTTGACCATACTTCCCTCCTCGCAGGAACTGCATCCTGACATGAAGTTACTTCTTTTTTAGATCAATACTCAGAGCAACCTAGATCCATTTAGTAGAAGCCAGATAAACAAAACTCGGAGAAGTAAATTCAAAAGGAATAAATAAATAAAAACAGACTACAAGGTGAGAATACCCACTTCCTACATCAAGCTAAAAACGAAGAACACCACGCTTAAGAGAAATAGAAACTACAACATATACACATCGAAGAACACGAGGCTACACGAAAGTAATTGAAAGGGTGTTACTTACCAAAGCTCATTTTACAAGTTCAGTGCAACTCCTCTTTAACTTGCCACGCTCCTTCAAGATGTCCCGAATATCCCATGTTTGGTCTTCAATGCTCCTCTGCATGTTTGCACTCGTGGTTTTAAAATCTCAACATGGCAAGAAAAATATACTACTAGTAATACTCGCGCATCTTGTGGGCAACATTAAAGCACTCGTCTGCCATGTTAGAGCATCTCCAACAAGATAAACTACTCATACAAATGCACCTTGATGCGTGCAACGCATGGGCATTTTGCTAGTTCTAAAAACCTTTCCATCATTTGCCACACTACCAGTTGCAGATGAAAAACCTACCCAAGCACAACGCGATACAGGAGCGACGCACAATTACAAGCTAATATTCTGTTGGACAATGGAGGCTATAACCAATTACTTTTACGGGAACAATAGCACCTAGGAAATTTGAAGGGTAGGTATGAACAAAACTGGAACTGCACATGTACTGCTAAGTGATTCAATACACACATTACCAATCGAGGAGGAGAACGATGGTCGCGGAGGCCTCTGTGAGTCATGGTCGACAACGAGAGTCAGTTCATTGTCCACGACGGTGGTACTTCTGCGCTTGGCGTCGGCTTCCGGGAAGCAGATTCGAGACCGTGGAAGATGATGCCGGGGAAGAGGCTCCGTGTACGACGACGACGGTGGACCGGCTCCAGTGCGGCGTACGAGGTCGTCGATGAGGTAGATTGTAACTCCCCGGATGTAACTTGCCATATTTGTAACTCCAACTCTTGCCATTTTCGGCATTGTGATATGATATTCCCTCCGTGGTTGGGTTTCCCGTCAGTTTGCATTTTGTTCATGTCATGCATTTCATTTCATTTCATCATGTGCATCGCATTTGCATACGTGTTCATCTCATGAATCCGAGCATTTTCCCCGTTGTTCGTTTTGCAATCCGGCGCTCCTATGTTCCCCGGCGTCCCTTTTTACATTTCGTCGTGAGCGGGTTTTAAACTTTCTCGGAGTGGACCGAGGTTTGTCAAGCGGCCTTGGTATAGCACCGGTAGACCGCCTGTCAAGTTTCGTATCATTTGGACTTCGTTTGATACTCCAACGGTTAACCGAGGGACCGAAAAGGCCTCGTGTGTGTTGCAGCCCAACACCCCTCCAATTTGGCCCAAAACCCACCAAACTCTGCTCCATGTCCTAGAGCGTTCAATCACGATCGCATGGCCGAAAACCGCACCTCTTTTGGACTCGCCTAGCTCCACTTATGCCTATATATACCCCCTCCATTTTTCGGATCTCTACCTCTCCCCGAGACCCTAGTTCCAAAAAAAAAAAAACAGAAACGTCTGCCGACGGACGTGTCCGCCCCCGGCCGGACATCGTCCGCCGCCGCCCTGCAGCCACACGCGTCGTGCCACGTGGCCGCGTCCGCCGCCGCCAGCCGGCCCGGGAGGCCCATCGCCGGCCCCCGCGAGCCCGCGCCCCCGCGCCTCCTTCTTCCCCGAGCGCCGCCGCCTTCCGCACCTCCGGCGACCGGCGCCGCCGCGGGACGCCATCGCCGCCACCGCGCCTCCGGCGACGCATGCCTAAGCCGGACCTCGCCGACCACACCTCGCCGGCCGCGCCTCGCCGACCGCGCCTCGGCTTCCGCGGCTCCTCCGCCGCCCCGCCCAACATCCGGCTCCGCCGACCTACTCCTCCGCCCGGCTAGAGCTCCGGCGACCTCATATTCCGGCGGTGAACAGTGCACTGACCTCGGCGATCCTCGGGAACCGCGCCAGATCTAGATCCAAATTTAATCACGGTTGACTTTTTCTTCCCCAAACCCAAGTTTTCGAGCATACTTTGACTGATCATATCTCTGCACCTGTGGCTCCGTTTTGGGCGTATAATACGTCAAATTGTTCGACTCGATGAGTACATCATTACATCTCATTGCATCATTGTCATTTGACCTCATCTTGATGCCCGAAATGCTGTTAGAAGAGGGCTATGTGATGTTAGTTTCAGATCTGTTTCAGAACATGCACTTTTGTCATTTTTGCCATGATTGATGTGTGCATCCTATGAAGTTGAGTCCTACATGTGTTTTGTAACATGCCATGCCATATTTCCAGAGATTTATGCCATGTATTTTTTTGATCTTTGTGGTGACTAGCACAAGCATGCAAACTAGGGTACTTAATGTTGCCGATTACAGAGACTTAGTATTTTCACACAGTCCATGCCTGCTGTTATTTTTATGCCATGTGTTCATGTTGTTTCAGAGAGATATATGCCTCTTTTGAGCATGATCAGTAAGAGTGTTTTGAGCATATGGATTTTCTCTATCCATCCATGCCTTTGTTTGTATTTATGGAGTGTCATAGCTTGAGTCAATCGTGCTCTAGTTTTGCTATAAAATGTTGCTGGCAGATTGTTTACATGTTATTCGATTTTGCCAAGCTTGGTGTAGTTGATCCTTGCATGCTATGATGTTATTCTTGCCATGTCTAGATTCTATGCCATGTCTTCTTGATGTATGTATGATTAGTTTATCATGCAATGCTCTGTAGTGTGTGCATCGAGCTCGTAAACATACCTACTTGTTATCTGTTTTTGACATGTCCAGTTTTCTGCTAAGTCTGAAACCTGTAATGAAACTTGCTTATTTGACATGGGTGCTATTATATTTTCTGATCCTTTTTGTCTCATGGTCAGTAAGGGACTTTTGTTAAGTGCTTTGAGTAGACTCATGCCATGCCTTACTTTGCTATGTCCTGTTCTTGTAGCATGTTGTTTGCTTGCTCTAAACATGTCATCCTGATGTTAGTTTCTGGCATGTTGTTATTTTCACTAAGTCTGTGAACCTGTTATCTTTTGCACTTTTGCCATGCTTGTTTGAACCTGTTGTTGTGTGATTTATACGTAGCTTAGTGTTCATATTTTGTCAAGCATCTTGAGTAGATTACTGTCATATGCTTTGTTGATATGTTTGGGTGCAGTAGCCTAATTTCTTGTTGCTTGCTAAGTAGCATCATGCTGTTAAGGGCAGATTATTGTCATTCTTGTATTGCTTGTCATTTGCAAACCGTGCATCCGATTCCGGTGATCTTTATATCAATTTCAACCGAAATCACCTCACCTATCCAGTGGCATACTTGGTTTGCCAAGATTATGCCTTGTTCATCTTTTCCTTCCGAAGCACGCATATGCATTGCATATCACATCTCGCATATCATGCCATGTTTTGCATCATGTTGTTTGCGCATTGCATCGTGATTGATGTTTGTCCCCTTTGCTTGTGTTCTTGTTGTGGGTAGAGCCGGGAGACGAGTACGTGAACGAGGAACCTGTTGAGAACGCTTACGAGGACCAAGCTTTCGACAACTCTGAGAACCTTGCAGGCAAGATGACCATACCCTCGAAATCACTTCTATCTTTGCTTGCTAGATGCTCGCTCTTTTGCTATGCCTATGCTGCGATACCTACCACTTGCTATATCATGCCACCCATATTGCCATGTCAGCCTCTAACCATCCATGTCCTAGCTAACCGTTGATTGGCTATGTTACCGCTTTGCTCAGCCCCTCTTATAGCGTTGCTAGTTGCAGGTGAAGATGAAGTTTGTTCCTTGTTGGAACTTGGAGATGTTGTTCCTTGTTGGAACATGCTTACTTGTTGGGATATCACAATACCTCTTTTTTAATTAATGCATCTATATACTTGGTAAAGGGTGGAAGGCTCGGCCTTATGCCTGGTGTTTTGTTCCACTCTTGCCACCCTAGTTTCCGTCATACCGGTGTTATGTTCCTTGATTTTGCGTTCCTTACACGGTTGGGTGATTTATGGGACCCCCTTGACAGTTCGCTTTGAATAAGACTCTTCCAGCAAGGCCCAACATTGGTTTTACCATTTGCCACCTAAGCCTTTTTCCCCCGGGTTTTCGTGAGCCCGAGGGTCATCTTTATTTTTACCCCCCCGGGCCAGTTCTCCTTTGATTGCTGGTCCAAACTAGAGCCACTTGCGGTGCCGCCCTGAGGCAACTTGGGGTATCCTCGGTTGCCGTACGTACTGCTCATCCGGATGTGCCCTGAGAATGAGATATGTGCAGCTCCTATCAGGATTTGTCGGCACAATCGGGCGGCTTTGCTGGACTTGTTTTATTACTGCCGAGATGTCTTGTAGTTCGGGATTCCGAGACTGATCGGGTCTTACCGGTAGAAGGAATATCCTTCGTTGACCGTGAGAGCTTATAATGGGCTAAGTTGGGACACCTCTGCAGGGTATTATCTTTCGAAAGCCGTGCCCGCGGTTATGAGGCAGATGCGAATTTCTTAATGTCCGGTTGTAGAGAACCCGAAGTTGATCTTAACTAAAACACATCAACCGCGTGTGTAACCGTGATGGTCTCTTCTCGGCGGGGTCCGGGAAGTGAACACGGTGTTGGAGTAATGTTTGACGTAGGTTGTTCTAGGATCACTTCTTGATCACTTCTAGCTTCACGACCGTGCTTTGCTTCTCTTCTCGCTCTCTTTTGCGTTGTAGCCACCATATATGCTAGTCGCTTGCTGCAGCTCCACCTCACAACCCCATCCTACCTTTAAGCTTAAATAGTCTTGATCTCGTGGGTGTGAGATTGCTGAGTCCCCGTGACTCACAGATTCTACCAATGCAGTTGCAGGTGCCAACGATGCCAGTGCAGATGACGCGATCGAGCTCACGTGGGAGTTCGACGAGGAACGTGGCCGTTACTATGTGTCTTTTCCAGATGATCAGTAGTGGAGCCCAGTTGGGGTGATCGGGGATCTGTGTAGCATTTGGGGTAGTCTTCTTTCATTTTGGTACCGTAGTCGGACCTTGAGTGTAATTTGAATGATGGATGTTTATTTATGTATTGTGTGAAGTGGCGAATGTAAGCCAACTACGTATCTTTTCCCTTATGTATTACATGGGTTTGTGTGAAGATTACCTCACTTGCGACATTGCTTTCAATGCGGTTATGCCTCTAAGTCGTGCCTCGACACGTGGGAGATATAGCCGCATCGAGGGCATTACAAGTTGGTATCAGAGCCTTCCCCGACCTTAGGAGCCCCCACTGTTTGATCGTTTTTAGTGGCCGAGTTGTGTCTAGAAAAAATGTTTTGAGTCATTTAGGAATTATATATCGGAGAGCTTAGGAATTCTTTTTACTTCCCAGTCTCCTCATCGCTCTGGTAAGGCATCCTGACGTAGAGTTTTGACTCTTCTCTTCTCAAATTTCACTAAATTTTTTTAGGATCACGCGGGTATCTTAGAATCGTTCCGATGGTTTTATGATGACAACATTGTCTTGGTTGCCTCCCATCAGCAGGGGTTTTAGAGGAGGTGTCCCGAGGAGTTGAGCTCCGAGGTGTTGTCATCATAATTTTATCGTTACAGTTCTGGAATACCTGAGTTTAGTACGCCGACATCGAAAATCTCTTTTGTACAGTTGTTGGTGAGATAACCCTGATAGCCCAGTACCGAGGCGATTGCGGGAGTATTGCCATGACTTGTATAACGGATGCTTTTCGAAGGTTGAGGTAGATGATTTCCGAGGATTTCTTGGTTATGTGTTGAAGGATGGATACAGCTAGATCTAGGTATTGTTAGTTTGGGTGATATATTTTGTGTCCCCTGTATCCCCAACACCTGATTGCATAACCAGAAAGTTTCGGGAGTTTATAAGTGGGAATTCATGTATCTCTAGTACTTCTTCCGCAGATATTTGGTTCGTGATTGGGTAATCCTTACCAAGTATTTGTTCACATCCGTACCTTGTTGATTTTATTCCATACCTTTTTCTAAGTGGCTTCTCAGCTTATGGAAGTGTGATGATTTACTTTGGAATACATTCGTTCATTCTCGTTCGGATGTTTATTGTGAAGACTATATGTTGCAATTTCGTTCCTTTGATTCAGCTTGAATATATATCTATCAAGATGCTAATGGATGTCACCCTCTTCAGGATGGCTCCGCCAACGCGTCAGAATCCGTAACGCAATGAAGGAAGTCAGGCTAACCCTCCGCCACCACCTCCGCCTCCGGAGGCATGGCAAGCCCTGATGACTGCCACAAATGCCAATGCTCAGATTCTGATTCAGCTCTTGCAAGATCGCAACCAAGGGCAAGGTAATCAAGGGAATCAAGGCCAAGGCAACAATCAGCCGCACTTCGCTTCACTCAGTCAGTTCCTTGCTAATCAGCCAAAGACCTTCAGCTACTGTGTCGAGGCCACAGACGCCGATGATTGGCTCGTGGATATCAGCAAGCATTTCGAGTGCAGCAATGTCAGACCTGAGGACTTTGTCAAGTTTGCCTCTTTTCAACTCAAAGATCAAGCTGCTGAGTGGTTCCAGCAATACAAAGATTCCAAAGGAGGTCGTGTGATTACCTGGGATGATTTCCGCCGTGACTTCAAAGCTCACCACATTCCAGAAAGTGTTGTTGAGAGTAAGCGTGAGGAGTTCCGCAATCTCAAGCAAGGCAACATGTCTGTCTATCAATACAACACTCAGTTCCAGAAGCTCTCTCATTTTGCGAGGCAAGACATCCTTGATGAGAAGAGTATGATCTACCAATTCAGGCGTGGTCTCAGAGAAGATCTGCAACTTGCACTCGTGCTTTTCGAGCCATTAAAGTATGATGAATTCTACAACATGGCGCTGAAACAAGAAGCTGCTCAGCTCAAGTGTGAGGCATCTAAGAAGAGAGTCAGAGACGCAGTTCAGTCTTCTTCTAACTCACTTGTGGCAGCTAAGCAACAGAAGTTCTGGTTGCCTCCTCCTCCTCTGTTCCGTCAGCCTTATCAGCAGAAGAACTCAGGTGGTCGTGGATCTTCCCACCCACCCAACCCTGGCTATCAGAACAAGTCTCAGAATCAAGCTCCAAGGCCAAGTGCTCCTTACCATCGTCCGCTCTCAGAGGTGACTTGTATCAAATGTCAGCAGAGGGGTCACTATGCGAACAAGTGCTTCAACCAAAGGCGCCTTCCGCCTCCTCCTCCTGTGAAATCTTCCAGCAATGCAGTGGTCAAGCATAATCCTAAGCATGCCAAGGTGAACATGATGAATGCAGCTCAAGCGGAGGATTCTTCCGAAGTGATCATGGGTAACCTTCCTGTTAATGATATTCCTGCAAAAGTCTTATTTGATACTGGTGCATCGCTTTCTTTCATTTCGAGACCTTTTGTTGCCAAGCATGAGTTTGTGACGGAAAAGATTCCTATTCCGTTGAAGATTGTGTCCCCGGGCAAGCAGATGACTTCTCGAGTTTTGGTTCCGAATGTCGGTATCAAGATGGCCGACTATAGATTTCTGGCTAAACCAATTGTTCTTGGTGACTCTGATATTGATCTTATTCTCGGGATGGACTGGCTTTCTAAGCACAAGGCTCAGCTTGATTGTGCTGCCAGGGAAATTCAATTGACTCACTCTTCTGACGATGTGATCATCTATGCCGCTCGTGATGATACCATTCGGTTGTTTTCTCTCAATGAGAATGGTGAATTGGATGCTATCTCTCAGATTCCAGTCGTTTGTGAGTACCAAGATGTCTTTCCAGAAGAGCTTCCGGGTATGCCTCCCCGCCGGCCAGTTGAATTCGTTATTGATCTTGAGCCTGGCACGGAACCCGTTTGCAAGCGTCCTTACAAGCTTGGACCAGATGAGTTGAAGGAATTGAAGAAACAACTCGATAAACAAGAGCGTCTGGGTCTGATCAGACCGAGTTCTTCTCCTTGGGGTTGTGGTGTTATTTTTGTCCGGAAGAAGGATGGCACGGACCGACTTTGCGTCGATTACCGTCCATTGAACAAGAAGACAATCAAGAACAAGTACCCACTTCCCAACATCAATGAGCTATTCGAGCAACTTAAAGGTGCTAAAGTGTTCTCCAAGCTTGACCTTCGTATGGGGTATCATAAAATTCGCATTCGTGAAGAAGATATTCCCAAGACAGCATTCAGAACAAGCTTTGGTTCTTATGAATGTACTGTCATGTCTTTCGGCCTTGTCAATGCTCCTCCAGCATTCACTCGCTTGATGAATTTCATCTTCAACCCGTACATCAACGAATTTGTCTCGGTCTATCTTGATGATATTTTGGTCTTCTCCAAGAATAAGGAGGATCATGCCAAACATTTGCGATTGGTGCTCGACAAACTCAGAGAGTTTAAATTATATGCGAAGTTCTCCAAATGTGAATTTTGGCTTGATGAAGTTCTTTATCTTGGCCATATCATCTCTGCCAAGGGCATCACTGTTAATCCTGAGAAGGTGTCTGCAGTTGTGAATTGGGAACCTCCTCAGAATGTCAAGCAGCTTCGCAGTTTTCCCGGACTTGCAAGTTATTGCCGAAGATTCGTTGAGAATTTCTCAAAGATTGCAAAGCCTCTTTCCAACCTCCTCCAAAAGCATGTGAAGTATGTCTGGTCTCCTGAGTGTGACGTTGCTTTCAACACTCTCAAAGAGAAACTCGTCACTGCTCCAGTTCTGACTCCTCCTGACGAATCCAAGCCTTATGAAGTTTTCTGTGACGCTTCTCTTCAAGGCCTCGGTGCTGTGCTAATGCAAGAGAAGAAGGTTGTGGCCTATACCTCTCATCAGTTGAAGCCCAACGAAAAGAACTACCCCACTCACGATCTTGAGTTGGCGGCAGTTGTCCACGCGCTAATAACATGGAGACATCTCCTGTTGGGAAGGAAAGTGGACATTTTCACCGATCACAAGAGTCTCAAGTACATCTTCACTCAGCCCCACCTCAACCTCAGGCAAACTCGATGGGTCGAAATGATTCAAGAGTATAATCCGAGTATTGAATATACTCCAGGCAAGGCTAATGTGATTGCAGACGCTTTGAGCAGGAAGGCTTACTGCAACAGCTTAATCCTCAAGCCCTTTCAACCGGATCTCTGTGAAGCGTTCCGCAAGTTGAATCTCCAAGTTGTCCCTCAAGGTTTCCTTGCCAACCTCATCGTCTCTCCTACTTTGGAAGATCAAATTCGTGAGGCACAACTGATGGATACCATGGTGAAGAAGGTGAAACGTGGTATTGACAAGGGCATTTCCAAATACATGTGCTATTGAGTTGATGACAGAGATACTCTTTTCTTCGAGGACCGGATCGTGGTTCCAAAGGGTGATCTTCGTAAAGTCATTATGAACGAAGCGCACAACTCTCTTCTGTCAATTCATCCTGGAAGTACGAAGATCTACCATGACCTCAAGCAGTCGTATTGGTGGACTCGAATGAAGCGAGAGATTGCTCAATTCGTGAATGAATGTGATGTCTGCAGAAGGGTGAAAGCAGAACACCAACGACCAGCTGGTCTACTCCAACCTCTTGCTATTCCAGAATGGAAGTTTGATCATATCGAAATGGACTTCATGACTGGATTTCCCAAGTCCAAGCGTGGAAATGATGCTATCTTCGTCGTCATCGACAAGCTCACCAAAGTGGCTCATTTTCTCCCTATCAAAGAGTCTATCACAGCAGCGCAGCTGGCAGAGCTCTACACCTCCAGAATTGTCTCCTTGCATGGCATTCCACAATTGATCTCTTCAGACCGTGGCAGCATCTTTACCTCCAAGTTTTGGGATTCTTTTCAAAAGGCCATGGGCACAAATATTCGCTTCAGCACAGCTTTCCACCCTCAAACTAGTGGACAAGTCGAGCGTGTCAACCAAATTCTTGAAGATATGCTCAGAGCTTGTGTTACCTCTTTCGGCATGAAGTGGGAGGATTGTCTTCCTTACGCTGAGTTCTCTTACAACAACAGTTTTCAAGCCAGCTCGGGCAAAGCCCCATTCGAGATTCTCTATGGCAGAAAGTGCCGTACTCCTCTCAATTGGTCTGAGACGGGCGAACGCCAACTTCTTGGCAATGATTTGATCTCAGAGGCTGAGAACCTCAAAGCCGCGCAATCGCGCCAGAAGAGCTATTATGATAGCAAACATCGTGATTTGGCATTCGAGATCGGAGACCATGTCTACCTCCACGTCTCTCCAATGAAAGGAACTCGTCGCTTCGGTATCAAGGGGAAACTTGCCCCTAGATACGTCGGTCCTTTCAAGATCATCGGCAAACGAGGCGATCTCGCCTATCAACTTGAGCTTCCCTCCAACTTTGCAAATGTGCACGATGTCTTCCACGTGTCACAGCTTCGCAAGTGCTTCAAGACGCCTGAGCGCACCATCAACTTCGTAGAGATTGATCTTCAAGAAGATTTGTCCTATCATGAGCATCCCGTTGCTATTCTTGAAGAAACTGAGCGCAAGACTCGCAACAAGTCAATCAAATTCCTGAAAGTGAAGTGGTCACACCATTCAGACCGGGAAGCCACCTGGGAGCGCGAGGACCACCTCTGTTCCGAGTATCCGGAGTTCTTTCAGTCCTAGATCTCGGGACGAGATCCTCTCGTAGTGGTGGAGTGTTGTAACACCCCGGATGTAACTTGCCATATTTGTAACTCCAACTCTTGCCATTTTCGGCATTGTGATATGATATTCCCTCCATGGTTGGGTTTCCCGTTAGTTTGCATTTTGTTCATGTCATGCATTTCATTTCATGTCATCATGTGCATCGCATTTGCATACGTGTTCGTCTCATGAATCCGAGCATTTTCCCCGTTGTCCGTTTTGCAATCCGGCGCTCCTATGTTCCCCGGCGTCCCTTTTTACATTTCGTCGTGAGCGGGTTTTAAACTTTCTCGGAGTGGACCGAGGTTTGTCAAGCGGCCTTGGTATAGCACCGGTAGACTGCCTGTCAAGTTTCGTATCATTTGGACTTCGTTTGATACTCCAACGGTTAACCGAGGGACCGAAAAGGCCTCGTGTGTGTTGCAGCCCAACACCCCTCCAATTTGGCCCAAAACCCACCAAACTCTGCTCCATGTCCTAGAGCGTTCGATCACGATTGCGTGGCCGAAAACCGCACCTCTTTTGGACTCTCCTAGCTCCACTTATGCCTATATATACCCCTCCATTTTTCGGATCTCTACCTCTCCCCGAGACCCTAGTTCCAAAAAAAAACAGAAACCTCCGCCGACGGACGTGTCCGCCCCCGGCCGGACATTGTCCGCCGCCGCCCCGCAGCCACACGCGTCGCGCCACGTGGCCGCGTCCGCCGCCGCCGCCAGCCGGCCCGGGAGGCCCATCGCCGGCCCCCGCGAGCCCGCGCCCCCGCGCCTCCTTCTTCCCCGAGCGCCGCCGCCTTCCGCACCTCCGGCGACCGGCGCCGCCGTGGGACGCCATCGCCGCCACCGCGCCTTCGGCGAAGCGCGCCTAAGCCGGACCTCGCCGACCGCACCTCGCCGGCCGCGCCTCGCCGACCGCGCCTCGGCTTCCGCGGCTCCTCCGCCGCCCCGCCCAACATCCGGCCCCGCCGACCTACTCCTCCGCCCGGCTAGAGCTCCGGCGACCTCATATTCCGGCAGTGAACAGTGCACCGACCTCGGCGATCCTCGGGAACCGCGCCAGATCTAGATCCAAATTTAATCACCGTTGACTTTTTCTTCCCCAAACCCTAGTTTTCGAGCATACTTTGACTGATCATATCTCTGCACTTGCGGCTTCGTTTTGGGCATACGATATGTCAAATTGTTCATCTCGATGAGTACATCATTTAATATCATTGCATCATTGTCATTTTAGCTCATGTTGATGCCCGAAATGCTGTTAGAAGAGGGCTATGTGATGTTAGTTGCAGATCTGTTTCAGAACATGCACTTTTGTCATTTTTGCCATGATTGATGTGTGCGTCCTATGAAGTTGAGTCCTACATGTGTTTTGTAACATGCCATGCCATATTTCCAGAGATTTATGCCATGTATTTTTTTGATCTTTGTGGTGACTAGCACAAGCATGCAAACTAGGGTACTTAATGTTGCCGATTACAGAGACTTAGTATTTTCACTAAGTCCCTGCCTGCTGTTATTTTTATGCCATGTGTTCATGTTGTTTCAGAGAGATCTATGCCTCTTTTGAGCATGACCAGTAAGAGTGTTTTGAGCATATGGATTTGCTCTATCCATCCATGCCTTTGTTTGTATTTATGGAGTGCCATAGCTTGAGTCAATCGAGCTCTACTTTTGCTATAAAATGTTGCTGGCAGATTGTTTACATGTTATTCGATTTTGCCAAGCTTGGTGTAGTTGATCCTTGCATGCTATGATGTTATTCTTGCCATGTCTAGCTTATATGCCATGTCTTCTTGATTTATGCATGGTTATGCAATGCTCTGTAGTGAGTGCATAGAGCTCGTAAACATGCCTACTTGTTATCTGTTTTTGACATGCCCAGTTTTCTGCTAAGTCTGAAACCTGTAATGAAACTTGCTTATTTGACATGGGTGCTATTATATTTTCTGATCCTTTTTGGCTCATGGTCAGTAAGGGACTTTTGTTAAGTGCTTTGAGTAGATTCATGCCATGCCTTACTTTGCTATGTCCTGTTCCTGTAGCATGTTGTTTGATTGCTCTAAACATGTCATCCTGATGTTAGTTTCTGGCATGTTATTTTCACAAAGTCTGTCCTGTTCCTCTTTTGCACTTTTGCCATGCTTGTTTGAACCTGTTGTTTTGTGATTTAGCCGTAGCTTAGTGTTCATCTTTTGTCAAACATCTTGAGTAGATTACTGTCATATGCTTTGTTGATATGTTTGGGTGCAGTAGCCTAATTTCTTGTTGCTTGCTAAGTAGCATCATGCTGTTAATGGCAGATTATTGTCATTCTTGTATTGCTTGTCATTTGCAAACCGTGCATCCGATTCCGGTGATCTTTATATCGATTTCAACCGAAATCACCTCACCTATCCATTGGCATACTTGGTTTGACAAGATTATGCCTTGTTCATCTTTTCCTTCCGAAGCACGCATATGCATTGCATATCACATCTCGCATATCATGCCATGTTTTGCATCATGTTGTTTGCGCATTGCATCGTGATTGATGTTTGTCCCCTTTGCTTGTGTTCTTGTTGTGGGTAGAGCCGGGAGACGAGTACGTGAACGAGGAACCTGTTGAGAACGCTTACGAGGACCAAGCTTTCGACAACTCTGAGAACCTTGCAGGCAAGATGACCATACCCTCGAAATCACTTCTATCTTTGCTTGCTAGATGCTCGCTCTTTTGCTATGCCTATGCTGCGATACCTACCACTTGCTATATCATGCCACCCATATTGCCATGTCAGCCTCTAACCATCCATGTCCTAGCTAACCGTTGATTGGCTATGTTACCGCTTTGCTCAGCCCCTCTTATAGCGTTGCTAGTTGCAGGTGAAGATGAAGTTTGTTCCTTGTTGGAACATGGAGATGTTGTTCCTTGTTGGAACATGCTTACTTGTTGGATATCACAATACCTCTTTTTTTAATTAATGCATCTATATACTTGGTAAAGGGTGGAAGGCTCGGCCTTATGCCTGGTGTTTTGTTCCACTCTTGCCACCCTAGTTTCCGTCATACCGGTGTTATGTTCCTTGATTTTGCATTCCTTACACGGTTGGGTGATTTATGGGACCCCCTTGACAGTTCGCTTTGAATAAGACTCTTCCGGCAAGGCCCAACATTGGTTTTACCATTTGCCACCTAAGCCTTTTTCCCCCGGGTTTTCGCGAGCCCGAGGGTCATCTTTATTTTTACCCCCCAGGGCCAGTTCTCCTTCGATTGCTGGTCCAAACTAGAGCCACTTGCGGTGCCGCCCTGAGGCAACTTGGGGTATCCTCGGTTGCCGTACGTACTGCTCATCCGGATGTGCCCTGAGAACGAGATATGTGCAGCTCCTATCGGGATTTGTCGGCACAATCGGGCGGCTTTGCTGGACTTGTTTTATTACTGCCGAGATGTCTTGTAGTCCGGGATTCCGAGACTGATCGGGTCTTCCCGGTAGAAGGAATATCCTTCGTTGACCGTGAGAGCTTATAATGGGCTAAGTTGGGACACCCCTGCAGGGTATTATCTTTCGAAAGCCGTGCCCGCGGTTATGAGGCAGATGGGAATTTCTTAATGTCCGGTTGTAGAGAACCCGAAGTTGATCTTAACTAAAACACATCAACCGCGTGTGTAACCGTGATGGTCTCTTCTCGGCGGGGTCCGGGAAGTGAACACGGTGTTGGAGTAATGTTTGACGTAGGTTGTTCTAGGATCACTTCTTGATCACTTCTAGCTTCACGACCGTGCTTTGCTTCTCTTCTCGCTCTCTTTTGCGTTGTAGCCACCATATATGCTAGTCGCTTGCTGCAGCTCCACCTCACAACCCCATCCTACCTTTAAGCTTAAATAGTCTTGATCTCGCGGGTGTGAGATTGCTGAGTCCCCGTGACTCACAGATTCTACCAATATAGTTGCAGGTGCCAACGATGCCAGTGCAGATGACGCGATCGAGCTCACGTGGGAGTTCGACGAGGAACGTGGCCGTTACTATGTGTCTTTTCCAGATGATCAGTAGTGGAGCCCAGTTGGGGTGATCGGGGATCTGTGTAGCATTTGGGGTAGTCTTCTTTCATTTTGGTACCGTAGTCGGACCTTGAGTGTAATTTGAATGATGGATGTTTATTTATGTATTGTGTGAAGTGGCGACTGTAAGCCAACTACGTATCTTTTCCCTTATGTATTACATGGGTTTGTGTGAAGATTACCTCACTTGCGACATTGTTTTCAATGCGGTTATGCCTCTAAGTCGTGCCTCGACACGTGGGAGATATAGCCGCACCGAGGGCATTACATAGATGCGCTGCGGTGGACGAGTGCGCCGATGTAAAGGGGAGGAGCACGAAGGCTGCGGTGCCGTGGAGAAGTCTATTTTGCGGTGGGGATAGAAATTGGGGAGTATTCAGGTGTACTACTCTGGGTGCCGGGGTGGGGTTGGCTGGGTAGGGTGAACCTGAAGTTACGTAAACAGCCCCCTACCAAGCATCATCCGTAGACCTGTTCTGAAGGCTATGATGGTAACTTCCCACTGCTCGAATCAGGGTCACGGGAGATTTTCCCGCCAACCTCAAAATTTTGTGACACTGTACTCCCCGTGTGGCGTGTTGAGTGATTCGGCTAAGCAACTAGCGAGTAGTAGTAGTAAACTCTGCATATTAGGTTTGACCGAAGTCAAACTTCCTAAAGTTTGACCAAGTTTATAGAAAAATATAAACATTTACCATAACAAGTATGTATCATGTGAAAGTACATTCAATAATGAATCTAATGGTATTTATTTGTTATTGTACAAAACTTGACTTTGACCAATGCTAATACGCGGACTTAAATAAAAATGGAGGGAGTACACATTTGTTTTCTTAGTTTGTAGTGAACTAATCATTTGTTGAAATTGTGAAATAAATATATTAGGCTATTGACTTCGAATGTAATGGTCTATACAATTCAATAGTTACAATCATTGTCGAATCCCAAGATGTATACAAGGTCTATAGTACTTCACAACATGCTCAAACTCACATAATCCCAGTCAAATGAGAATCTAAATGCATTTCATAGTTATTACTTTGTAGGATGCAACAAGAACAACCATAACTCTACATCAGCCATTATAGAAGCAACATTTTGAGATATCCCAATGTGTGAATGAAACGTGCAGAGAGAGCTTTTGAAGATGGAACAGATAGGGCGGGAAAGATTGTATGTATGGAGAGAGTAGGAGACAAACCTAACGAGACAGAGAGAGAGATAGAGAGAGGAAGAGAGAGGAAGAAGTTAGGTCTGTGAGAAAGATGCATACATGCAATATACATGAGATGCGTGTGCATCTGGATTCTGTATACGTGGAACGAGAAGGGGCAACATGTTTGATGAGAGAGCAGGAAAAACATGGACGAGAGGGGAAGGATCTCGTCGGTTGAGGGATTGGCAATTTTGTGCAGGGGAGAGAGGGATTGGTAATTTTGTGCAAGAGAGAGAGAGAGAGAGAGAGAGAGAGAGAGAGAGAGAGAGAGAGAGAGAGAGAGGGTGGGGGGAGGAGTCAGTCAACCATCGTCACATCACCCTGCTTCCAAATGACCCCGCATTCTCTAGCATGGTACGGTCGCCGTCTTCGATCTGCTCGTTTCCCTCTTTGAAGTTTGAGGTGTTGTGCATGTTGGGGTGCAAAGAAGCACAAGCGAGAGTGGTCGCCGTATAACCTTGGATGGGGATGAATTGTGTGCTCGGGGGAGTGTGTGTGTGTTGTGCTGCGTGTGTGTGTGTGTGTGAGAGAGAGATATTGAGAGAAAATAAACCTAAGGAGAGAAATGGGTATTCACGAAGAGATTGTGCAGGCCTTGAGGTGGGCAGGGGCCGGGTGAGGGTGTCAAAATGTGCGCGTTGATGCATGTGTTGCATGCGACCGTGCGAGGGACGGACGAATCGAGAGATATGATTGTTGTGTTACGGATGCTCCTCTTTCTGTCTCTCTCTCTCTCTCCCTCTCTCTCACACACACAAGTAAACTAGAAGACCGTTCTCTCATGTATGCACAACATATCAGCATCTGTCTATGTCTCACTCATGCATGATCAT
This sequence comes from Aegilops umbellulata, assembly GCA_032464435.1. Lineage (NCBI taxonomy): Eukaryota > Viridiplantae > Streptophyta > Magnoliopsida > Poales > Poaceae > Aegilops > Aegilops umbellulata. Next base: position 83,313,587 of record CP136057.1, read on the forward strand.
TTTCACATTCACACCTCTCTATGTCTGTATCACACGCACACCATCTCCACATTGCCCTTCCGCCACAACACGCATATGGACACATACACACGTTCTCTCTCAGTCACACACACAAAATCAGTATTAAAAAAACTAGGGTGCACCTAAAACGTCCAAATCCAAATAAACACGAACTGGAGCTAAATTCAAATATATGGGAATATTGCAGCGTCAAGAACTTTCACAGGAAAAAAAAGTTAAGAATTGTTCGAGGATTATTTTCACACACACAAAAAAGGTTCGGTGCATGTCCTTCGAGCGCGACACGGTGACACACCGTTCGATCGACCGCGCGGCCGCGGTTCACGCGCTTGCACAGGATTCCGTATCGTGGTTGTGGTACTAACTAATAAAAGCGCTGCCTAAGTCTAATGTTTACGTGTACTAGTACGGTTTTCTTTTATGTTTGACCAACCTTATATATAAAACTAAAGTAAGCTCCCACACACGCACTCATCAATATGCCACCGCCGCCGTTGCGCATGCCGGCGCCCGCATGCTCCGGCCAACAATTTCTCGCCCATCACCGCCGTGTCGCCGCCATCCCTGTGCCATGAAGCCCAAGGCTTGCCCGCTCACGTCGTGTGCAGTCCCTCCTCGCGATGCTGCCATGCTGCCAAGCACGCGAGCAGGTGGTGGAGCCGCGTATATGCACGCAACGTACAAAGAGGAGGACGAGCGCGTGCTCCGGCACGCCGGCGAGGAGGAACTAGTGTGTCATTGTCGTCTCCGCCCGCGCGAAGGAGGCGCGCATGGTGGCTGTTGCGGCAGAAGCCGGTCGCGCGCGCGTCGAGCCCACAAACCGGGTGCGGAGGCAGAGTCTACCTTCGAGACCTTGAATGCCATGTGGATCCTGCAATCTGAAGGAGCAATTTGGGTCAGTCGACTCATGTGAGCCGTTTGATGCAACATGGATGGCTAGAAGGGCTTCTTCCACCTCTTCTGCCGTCTTCTTCCTTCGCTCTGTCGAACTTCTTTCACAAATTGACTGACCCAAATTATACTACTAGTACGAATGTATTAAGTATAGTAGGAACACGAAGATACGAGCAGTAGTACCAACTGCAAGAAGAACAGTAGTAAGACATAGTACTAGTACTACTATACGTACTAAAGAGTTCAAATAACGAGAAATAACATAAACATAGTTCTGCTAGGGCCTCAGCACAACACACCCTTGAAAATAAACTAATAAGCAACTAGTCCGCTTGACACTACAGTAGAACCAGCATGAGCGACGGCACTGCCACCTACTTGGAGTCCGAGTCCACGTCCTCGACTTCGTCCTCGTCCCTCTTACTCTTCCTCTTCGCCGATGCTTCTTTGCTTGAACCAGACACTGGGCTCTGCTTCTTCATCCAACCCTTGTAGATATTTAAACAAAGGTAGGCATCCATTGCTACGTACAGGATGTGATGTTCATCTAATGTCTTCGACTCCCATGCATGATGAAACTCGTGATGAGGTTTCTTCAGTTTAGCGTACGAAGGATCAATCATGGCTGCTGCCAGGGTCAGCATTGAAGGTTGAGAGGAGGACACCAGGCTTGCCTTCTGGAGATCGAAGGGCTGGCCTACAACGAGACCTATCCGACGCAGGACGTCACTGTCGTTCTTAAAGTCTACAGTAAAGAATTTCACTCTTTTGTCCTTGAGGAAGTTCTTAAAATCCTGGCACTCAACGTTGGCATGGCATATGTGGTAGACCAAGCAAACGTTATGTACGCAAACCTGGATCATGGCGGACTTCTTCCTCTCTTCGTCCTTTAGATCCTTCTTTCGTCCCAGAACTGTGGTGTACTCAACATCTAGCCCAGTGACCCACTCATCCGTTGAACTGTTGAATATGCGTAGGAAGCGAACAAGCCATGCTTTCACCGTCTCGGATCCACGTGTGTAGATGACGATGAACTGATCGCCGGTGATGGCTCTAACCTGGTACTCAGCGGCGACCATGGAGATTTGGGAGGCCATGGATTTTGGAGGAGGGTTAGGAGAAGTTGAACTGTTGTACCCCGCAAAATAAACTGGGAGCAAACTAATGTGAAAGGACGGGACGACTGGGAGCGAACTGTTGTAAGGTAGAAGATGGGGACGAGTAGGGCGTGCGAACGGCATGGGGTTGCTGGCTTGCCCGATGGATAAACGGCTGCAAGCCCCCAAAGTGTTCTCGAGAACTATGCGGGACCCACTAGATGTCATGTCTACTAGACCCATATCATAGGCCTGACGGTATAGCTTCTGCCTGTTCGCACGCCATGCCGGCGCGTGGATGTAACTTCACTTAATTCCGTCAAACGTCGTGCCTCCCACGACCTTCGCCTCCCTCGCGCGGTCGCGCCCTTTGAGACTTTGACCGGCTATAAATGAGCAATTTTTTTGCCTTTTTTTAGACAAGCAATTTTTTTGCCTACTCCGCATGCATGATACTCCCTCTGGTCCTTTTTACTCCTGTCAAACGTTTGCAAAGTGTTTGACCAAATTATACTTTTTTTGAACACCACCTTATATTAATTAACCAGCCACACCAGTACACTCATTCGATACAATATTCACCACACAGGGCGGTATGTTATTTACAAGAATACCATCTAATCTATTGTCAAAGCTATACTTAGCGATTAAGTGTGCCACCTTATTGGCCGAATGGCTAATCTTTGACAATTGAAGATTGTTGATCAACTTCGAGATGCTCAACGCTTTCATCTTCAGGTCACGCATAGCAGACCTGTCAACGCTTTGACATGCATCAATGAAATCCCACGACCAAATTTATACTAAAAATATCAATATCTACAATACTCCCAAAACACTTAGGCGTGGTGCATTAACTTCTACCTCGTTTCTTGTTTCTTGACATATCAACCAATAGGAGATGTGGGTGTGCATGATTTTAATGACTTGAGACTACCAAACACGACATGCAGTGGTTAGTTCATTGCATGCAATGCTATTAATTAGCAAATAAACATTAAGATCTCTCGTTTTCCCCTCCTCCTTGGTCACAGTGCACAATCTAAGATGACTTGCTCACCTAGACGGAGGGAGTACTGATTATAATGAGTATAAGAACTACGTTTTATAATGAGTGTAGAAATATTGATTTGACATTGTGAATGTTGACACATTGTGGAATAGTTTTTGAAGTCTGCAAAAGTACTCAAATAGTGATGTCGTTCTCCACAAAAAAATGTGTTTACCAATGCATGCATGAACACTAGTTACTCTAACCCCCCTCTCTTCTTTAATTCTTTGCCATGTCAGCATGTTTGCTATTCCCGTGTGCATGATACCAACTAAGATACCACCATTATGGCCAGCCTTAATCATCACATGCAATAATTTAGTGCACCTTGAAATATGAACATGTGTGGGGCGTGTTTGTTTTTCATGACTTGAGACTATACCTAGCCCGGCATGCAAGATGACTTATTATGCACCGTTCCCCATACCTGCCAAACTCTCCTTCTCCCTCCGGCGGTCCCACCACTCCACCCCGTGTGAAAAAATCTGCATGCATGACTCTCCTCCCCCCACGCTCGTCCAATCCGTTGTCACCAGCAATATTTCCACCCCTTCGCTCCCCCGTAATTTACTCCAACAAATATGCCCACGTAGCTGTTACTTAACTGCAGGTGCATCCGGTCACTGACATATGGGCCCAACTGGGTTCCGGCCCACATGTCAGTGACGCAACTGGACCTGCAGTTAAGTCAGTGCAGGTTAGTCCATATCTTACGTAGGTGTGCCATTGCTAGCTATAAATAATGCGCCTCCCACGACATCGCTAGCTCCTCCCTCTCACGTTCACGTTTATCGCTATCTCCTCCCCCTCCCTCTCACGTTGACCACCATGGCATCGCCCCTCCCAAGCCCTAGGAGCCCCTCGCTGCACCGAGCGGACGGTCACGCGTCGCTGTTCCGTTCCTCGCCGCCACTAGTCAAGGAGGACGCGTCGGTGTTTCGCTCCTCGCTGCGACGCGACGCGTCACCATTCCGTTCCTCGCCGCCACTAGTCGAGGAGGATGCGTCGGCGTTCCGCTCCTCGCCATGACGCGTGGAGGTGGACGCATCGGCGTTCCCAATCTCGCCAGCACGCGCGCCGGAGGACGCGTCGGCTCCCCTCTACGAGGAGAACGCCGCGCCACCCGCCGAGCCCCTCAGCCTTGAGGAGCTTTGGAAAGAAATGGATGTCGCCTTGTGGGAGGCTTTGCCTCCAGCAGAGCGCGCCAAAATAGAGGCGGAGAAGAAGGCCGCGGAAGAGAAGCCCACCGCGGAACAAGCTGCCTGGGAGGCCTATGTCGCGTGCGAGAGAGTCAGGCAATTGGCTCTTTGGCAGAAGGCTCGTGCGAGGGCCGTGTGGGTGGTGGAGGACGCCCGTGCCGACACCCTGAGTGCAGTCGGGCCCAAGTGCCTCATCTATGCTTGGTGGTACGTGGACCGGGTGCATGCTTCCAGTGAGGAGGAGTACCTGTTGGCGCTGGATCACCACACCGGTGAGATCGCGCTCGCCCGCCGGCAAGCCGCCAGTGAGCACCTCGCGAGTTGCGAGGCTGAGGAAGAGGCGTTGTGTCGGCGCGCTGGGAAACGGCCGTGCACCAGGGCAGTCGTGGCGCGCCGCAAGCGCTCCTGTGAGCACCGTGGCTTTTAGGAGGAGTATAATTTTTGTTTCGTAAGGCGATCTCATTAGTTTTGGGACACAAATGATAAATCCCGAACGTTCAGGAATTTTTAGCGTCCCTAATTAAGTATGTAAAAGGGAAATTTTGGAAACCTTGTATATTCGTACGCATTTTGCAAGTACGTGCATATAGCACAAACTTTACTAGTATATACTATCGGACTACACGTCTCTCTCGATATATGCTTGCAGACTGTGCTACTCCCTCCGTCCAGGTCAATAAGTCATCTTCGGTTGTGCACCGTGACCAAGAAGGAGGGAAGACTTATACACCTAGATGGAGGGAGTACTACTATTACTTATGTACGTGCAAATGCACATTTTAACATTACGATGCGGTTTTTGTAAAAGTGGGAAAAAAGCACTAGTCAAGCTTGTGAAACGATTCAATGCAAAACAAATGCAAAAATGCTCGTTTGATTGTTTACTTTTAGCTTCCTTCTCTGTGGTTATTTCTCTGTCGTACTTTGTACGGAGTATCTCACTGGTTGGAAAGGCATGCAAATTCCCAAACCGCTTCCTACACCCTGTATCGAATTTTTTGCCTAACAGGTTGTGCCGTGCAATTGGAATTCCAACTTGAGTACGACTACTAGTAGGAGTACCAGGGGCCAGTTATTTTTTGCTTCTAGATTAGTAATCCCATAACTACTACCTCCATCCTGGTTTATTGGTCCCCATTGTAATCTGTGTCAAATTTTTGGTCAAAATTTAGCACAAATTACAATGGTGAGGAATAAACCAGTTAAATCTTTGGTCAAAATTTAGCACAAATTACAATGGTGAGGAATAAACCAGGACAGAATAGTAGTTTAGAAGCCCAAATAAATGAGTGAGGCACCTTATTGTTACTCTCCACTGTGACTAGTCTTGTGGGAAAAGCTGGGCAAGCCGCCAAAAGAACTGGCCCTAGGAGTAGTAGCTAGGGATCGAGTGTGCGAGATGAACCGGAGAAAGTAAATGCAGAGAGATGAAATGCAAAAAATACGGAGGGATGTGATGGTTGCTTATCCGTTTATTTTACCAGGGCACTTATTACTGGGAGTGGTTGGGTTTTGTGATATGACGGCTTTACTGCCGCGCCACGAGCGGGGTGAGAGGTGAGACTCCCGTGCAGCGCCGCCCTCTACACTAGTACTACTACTCCCTCCATCCATTTTTACAGGGCCTAACTTGTCAATCTCTCGTACCAAGGCATGTCCGCAAAAAGAGGAACTGATTTTGGGACTAGTATCTGGATCCCGTGTAATCTTGCATGCAGCCTCCTTTGAATGCCTAGCCGCTGGCTTCCCTTCCTTTAATCCTCGCATGCAAATTACTCTCCTCCCTTTTCTACATGCATGCCCAACCATAATTCCTCAAATCATGCATGCCTTGGCTGAAATATAGAGCTCGCTCCTCCTTTGAAAATATGGTGGTGCTATCCATGCATGCAAATCAATGCGACGGCCAGAGCATTTTCACGATGAAGGGACCACACACGACTTGCAAGAGAAAATTAATATTGAGATGCCTCGGTTAGTTCATTTGGATAGGTTTGTTCGGATATTATTTCATCTCTAGAGCTCACAAACATCCGAGTGAAATAGATAAAAGGTATCTTTTGCAAGCAAAAGCGTTCAACTGTTCAACCTGCATCCAAAACTTGTGAAGAAATAACTCTTATTGTGCTTTGCAGGAAATGATCTTCAAGAATTAGTTTTTGAGTATCCATTGTTATACATGTTGGCTACAGATGACATGGCACTTTCTTGTAGCCAACAGTTGGCTATACTATTTAAGTATTAACCATGCCCTTATACACCTAGACGGAGGGATTAAATCAGGATGACTTGGGAGGGGGCAGAGGATATGTAAGAAATGCTTAATCATAAGTCTTTCACCAGTACTGTAGTAAAAATTCATACATGGAAGATTCTAGACTAAACCATAAATGGATACACTTTTATTCATGCATGATACTCCAATAGAGCAAGATCATGCATGGAAGTCTCCACATGCTTAGACAGAGGATTACATTGAGCGAAGACTAATGATCAACATTTAACTTGATAATGCAGATGTCCAGGTGAACCTCCTTGGAGTCCCCGTGCACATCGTTGGGGTTCAAATACCACCGTGCCCTTTCCATGCCCACATCGACGGGAAAGTCCCAGCTCGGTAGAGTCCAAGTATGCTTGTCATAGCCAGTGTCGCCGCCCACGTACCTCCGAGGGGTAGTAATAGTGAGCACGCACCCGTACATCGGCCTCGTGTCAGCGTCAGCGTTAGCGGCGTCGCCCCTGACACACACTACAGAGATGTGGCGGCGGCCTGCGCAGGCCTCGCCGGTGGCCACGATCAAGAGGAAGACGCTGCCGTCCTCCTCCGAGACTAGCAGGCAGCGCTGATCCTCCAGCGACTCCGGCATGGTGAACGGGTAGCATGTCTCGTACTTGATGTTCTCCGCCAAGGGCCAGCAGTGATTGCCGAACGCAGCCGTGAGGTGATGCACCATGTCCGTCGGCGAGCCACAAAATGACATCTGGCACTCATAGCAGTGAACGAAGGGCCTATTATCAGGTTTTTGGATTGTTGGAAATATGAGCAAATTACTATGATATTTAATCCAAATAAATAGGAAATAGATCATGACAACATTGACAGAGATTAAACTAATGATGTGAACTAGCATAGCAGATGAACAAATCACATACTAGAAACATGAATTCTACCACGATCTCGAACAGGAAGGATAGAATCACATACGGTGCAGCGGGAGCAGCACCGCCGGCGTTGACGTTGTCACCCATGTCGTGGAGGATGAGGTTGCCAAGGTCGGGGAAGAAGTCGTCGTTCGCGAAGTCGTCGCTGCCAGCAGTCGCGCGAGTGCGCTCCCCAAAAACCTGATTGCCCCTCTCCCGTACAGGATCACGAGAGGCAGGGTTCCGGAGGCCTGCTGTCCCTTCTCCCGGTGCACACTGAAAGGAGGGATGGAGAAGACTTGCTTGGCGGCGCAATGATTTGGAACGGTGGTGAGAAACTATATAGTGCAGGTCGGGTAGGTCGTGGGAGTATAGCTCTGTCCTCGGCTCGGCTCAATCCCGCAACCCACGGCGCGTCGTGACGAGGCGTGGCGTGGCGAGGCGAGCGAGGAGGAGGAGCGCGCGTGTAGGTCTCCTCTTCTCATGCTCATACAAGTGGTAGAAGAGCTCACCTTATAAAGGCCTACTAGTAAGATTCCAACTTCGACCAGGCCGTCCATGAAACGGGAGTGGCTATAGGGGACGTTGTGCCAGTTGAATATATGAGAAACTTACTACGAGATTTAATCTGAATAAGCACAAAATAAATCATGACGGCTATAACAGAGATGAAACTAATCATGTGGACTAGCATAGTAGTAGGATACATAGTAGAAACATGAATTCTACGACGATTTCGAACAGGAAGGACAGAAACACATACGGTGCAACGGGAGCAGCACCGTTGGAGTTGAGGTTGTCGCCCATGTCCAAACACCACGTAGACACGGTCTTTGAGCATGGTTCGTAGTCGTTCCACGCTCGGGCATTGAAGTTTGTAACTAGTTTAGATTAGAATATACTACTCCTCCGGTGCTAGTAGTAGAGAAGAGTCCTACTCTACTACTCTACTCAAGCAAGTTAGGGCATAGCACTGTAGGGAGTACCAGTACTTTGATCACTCAAGCAAGTTGTCTGGCATCGACATGACCCTACGCTGCTGGTATGTGTCTCGTAAGTCAAGCGGCGTGCTGTAGTCATCATCACCTGTCCACTTCCCGCAGCACATATTCGCTTCTCCATCTTTGTCCGCACATAATCTCGTCCAATCTTCCATCCCCGCTAAGGCGCCTCCCCCCTCGTCCGAAACCCAAGCACTAACAATGGCAGAACCGAGCAGCGTCCACCGAAAGAGTGGCTGGAATTCGCTCCCCACATAGGTAATCAAGCTCATTGTTTCGCGTGTGGACAATCTCAGTACCATGCCGCTCGCCGCGTGCTCGTCGGGGCCGTACCATTTACTCAAAGCCCTCAGGCCGGAGCTTTTCAAGCTAGCTCCTTGCTTGCTAAAGCCGCCTGATCTTCAGAAACGGCGTGTCACGCAGCATAATGATCGTACTGTGGCGAGCATCAACCCCCTTGACTGCGATCCGATCCCTGTCAGCCTCAACTACATTAACGGTATGTAATGGGTCGGCATGAACACGTCTTGGATGGTGCTCGTCGACGGTCGCGGCAGCTGGATGCTCGTTGAGGTCTACACCCGACGATTGATCCCCCATCCTTCGATTAACACTGCACTGCTTTGGCACCACGGCCCAGAATACTCGGAATCTTACAGTAGCCAACATGATACCAAGTTTGATTTGCTCAAGGTTGTAATCTGCCAAGTGCCCACAAGATTTGCGAATTATAAAGACTTCAGGCTAATTGCATTCTTCAACCGCGGTCTCGCCTATCTGACAGGTCACTATGGTAAGTGGATAAATCTGCACGTCCATCGCATGATCATACATCCTCCATGGTTCTCTGATGCCATTGAACACAAGGGCTTCATTTACGCTGTCGACTCCTTCTATGGCTGGACGTATTGCTGGCCTACTCCAGTCATCGCTACAAACGGCTATTACAGCAGTATGTTACTTTCCTATGATATCATGATGGCTTGCTTATATTACTGTCAACATTTTCTGAAAAATATTCATGCGCATAACATCCTGTTCTTAAGATTAACTAAACCAAGAGCCCTTTTTTATTTGACTCCAACTTGATATGATGTTGTAGGACGCCTGGTGTCCCCACCCTTCCTAATCCCAGAACCTTTCAAAGAAAAGCGGCATGGCAGTTGCAGGTGGTTCCTGGCTCGATCAGACGACGGTGAAAGATTCATGAGCGTTCGCACGTATCGGACATGTTGTTTCGCGGAATACAATCACAGTCACTGCAAGGTCTTTGAGCAGGATCCCAGCTTCTCTGGGCCTTCAGGAATTTTTGACTGGAGGCTGGTAAGTAGCCTTGGTACACGCTCTCTGTTTATTGGACTGAACTATCCGATCAACCAGGAGATAACCGACAGCAAGGATCATGATGGTAGCGGGGTGTCGTTCATCAGGAAAAACTGTGTGTACACAGCGTACCATGCGTCTCTGCATGCACCATACCCTGATATGTGCCGCCACGCTCTGCAGCCCAAAGTAGGAGAGAGGGTTGCAAGTATCAGACTTCGACTTGCTGGCTGGAGTTTCCCCCGTCAGGCACCCATCTGGTTCAAGCCGTCAGCCAATCTCCACAGCTTAATAAATAGTAACGTCTAACTGAGCCAGTTAGTTAGATGCGTACACTTGGTGTAGTAGGATCTTTATTTAGTTTGATGCATACACTTGTTCTTTTTTGGTAGCCCTTTTGTAATGATGGATGGTGTTTGGTTTGGAAGAGGGAGATGCGTCTTCACTCTTCTGGCCTGCTTACTGCTTCTGTTGCACCCCCAGCCCTGGTTGCTGTTGCTGCTGTTTTCAATGTACAATCAGTAGTATATTTCGTCTGTTGGTTGAATAAATGTGTTGTTAGAATGAAAAACACAATCTTTTGGAAGTCGTTGCACGGTTCGATCCTTTAGTGCCCCGTACCGTACATAGCGCATACTATTTATCGTACGGAACACATTTTTTTTGAAACTTAGAACACATTTTCCACTTGTTGATAACATGCAGCCCACTGATGAAGGCCCAATAGAGAAGCCCATAATTAACGAGAAGGGAGGATCTCACATGAATCCGGCCCAGGTACATGCTCATGGTCCCCTAAACATAAATAAGTAAATAAATAAATAAAGCTAAATGCTCATGCACCAGTTATTTGGGAAAATAGGTAGCCCAGTATTTCTTTTTGAAGAAGACCCAAGCTAGGCCTATTTGTTTTCTCCGAATTACTGGGCTACAAATCTTTCAAGAGGAGGAGGGATGCATTCCGGCCTGGCTTAAGAGTGTGGTCAATGTCTGTTAAAAGTAATATCAAAAGGGGCTGAAAATTCCAAAAAATTTATAGCAAATGGGATATAAGTTTCTTTTTTTTTGTTCTTCACTGATATCTTATACGTATTTCATTGGATTTAACATGACATAGTACTAATTTATTTTTAAATTTGTTTACGCAAGGCTTTGTCAGTGAACACACGATTTTAGCAGCAGTTAGTGTTGGATGTCCATCCAACAGCCGACGTGCTTCTTCAATCTCTGATCTTCCTGCTCCAGCTGCCTCAACTAGCGCCAGCGGGACTGCCTGCTCCCTCTTCTTGTGGCTCGCTGTGATGCCGCACAGGCTTCCCCGGCCCACCCTACTCCCTCCACTGGCCTGGCCGCACGCAATCAACTGGCTCCTTATTACGCAAAAAAATGATTCCTCCCACTTACATCTGGGGCGCACCGGTTGGGAGGCTGACCTGTGGGCCTACTAAGTTGACGCGTACGCAGGGCTTGTCAACTTAGTCAACAAACGATTCTAGCAGCACTAACCGTTGGATTTGAATCGAACGGTCCTGCTGCTTCTTCAATCGTTGCTCTTCTTGCACCAGCCGCCCAAACCAGCGCCGGGGAGACCGCCTGCTCCTGCCTCCAGTGGCCGGCTCTGCTGCCGATGAGGCCTCATCGCCCCCTACTACTCCCACCGCTAGCCAGGCCCTGCGGCGACGACAGCCTCACACCGCAGCCGAACCAGTGAACCCTCGTACTCCTCTCCGCGTGGGCATCCATTGCCGCGTCTTCCCCGGCTTCGCGTCGTCCCCTTCCTAGGCCTCGCCGTCGTCCACCGCCTTGGTGCTCTCGGCACGGCGTGGTCAACATGGTCAACGACATTCCGTCGGAAGAGTACTGTACGTGGAGAGGCTGACAACTGGGTCCACGGCCACAACCCAGTTTTTTTGTGATTTGCCAAGTAGGTCGCTTTGTCAGGCCTGTTGGGCTGCAAATCTTTCAAGACGAGGAGAGCTTTCATTCCGCTGGACGAGAAAATGGCCCATCAGTAATGAGAAATGGGTTGTACATTTTTAGAACACATTAAACAGGCAATTAGTTTCAAATATCTTTTTTTCATTTCGAGATTTGAAATTACATTAATTTTTATGCGTGGAGAATTTGTTGGATTTTATATTGATATACATTTATTTTTAAAATCAATTTGAATGTGATTCGAAATTTTGGGATTAAAAACATTTCGGACCGCACCGAAATATGCAAAATTTCGTATAATTTTTTAACCGAGGCCACAATATGGGCTGTAATGCTAACAAAAAGAATATGGGCTAAAAAAACCTTCATAATGAGCAAATGGGCTGTAAATTATTAGAAATAATGGCAGATGGGCTGTATGCTGTTTCCCACAGATTTGAGGCTTTCTTAAAAAAAAGGTTGATGCACAAGCAGTGACTGTTGGATGGCCATCCAATGGCCGTCGTGCTTCTTCAATCTCTGCTCTTCCTGCTCCAGCCGCTCAAACAGGCGCCGGCGGGACCGCCTGCTCCCTCCTCCTTGCGGCTGGCTCTACTGCCGCGCAGGCCCCACCGCCCCACTGTACTCCCATCGCTGGCCTGGCCATCCCTCTACTCACCCACACCTGCTGTTATTCTCCGGCGACGACAGACGAACCAGTAAACCCTCGTATAGTCATACTCCCCTCTGTGTGGGAAACAACTGCCGAGTCTTCCCTGCCTCCGTGTCGTTCCCTTCCTAGGCCTCGCCGTCGTCCACCGCCCTGGTGCTCTCGGCGCGGCCTGGTCAACGTGGTCAACGACCGACATGCATCTGAAGTGGACTTTAGGTGGAGAGGCCGACAGCTGGGTACACGGCCGCACGCCAGGAAATGCCTCCTTATTACGCGCAAAATAATGATTTCTCCACCTTACATCAGGGACCCATCGAAAGGGCCTCTGTATTTTGTGAAAAAAAATTTTACCACCGCTGACAGCTTGGACCCACCAGCTATATCTTCGCACGCAAGGAAGTGCCTCCTTATTATGCACAACAAAATGAATACTCCCCCTGTTAGCTGGGATCTAGTATAGTGGTAGGCTGACTTGTGGGCCTACTAAGTTGACGGGGACGGAGGGCTTTGTCAACTTAGTCAATATGCATGATTCTAGCTCTAGTGACTGTACGATGTCCATCCAGCGGCCGTAGTGCTTCTTCAACCTCTGGTCTTCTTGCTCCAACCGCCCAAACCAGCGCCGGTCGTGCCTCGTGCTCCCGCCTCCCGTGGCCGGCTACGATGCGTCGGAGGCATCACCGCCCCCTACTACTCCCACAGCTGGCCAGGCCATCCCTCTACTCACCCACACCCCCTGTTATTCTGCGACGACGGCAGCCTCACACCGCAGCGAACCAATGAACCCTCGTAGTCCTCTACGCGTGGGCATCCACTGCCGCGTCTTCATCGGCTCCGCGTCATCCCCTTCCTAGGCCTCGCCGTCGTCCACCGCCGTGGTGCTCTCCGCGCAGCGTGGTCAACGTGGTCAGGGAACGACTTCCATCGGAAGAGTACTGTACATGGAGAGGCTGACAGCTGGGTCCACGGCCACAACCTAGTTTTTTTTGTGATTTGCCAAGTAAGTCGCTTTGTCAGGCCTGTTGGGCTGCAAATCTTTGTCAGGCCTATTGGGCTGGCCGAGAAAATGGCCCATCAGTAACGAGAAATGGGTTGTACATTTTTAAAACACATCAAACCGGCAATTAGTTTCAAATATCTTTTTTTCATTTCAAGATTTTAAATTACATTAATTTTTATGCGTGGAGAATTTGTTGGATTTTATATTGATATACATTTATTTTTAAAATTAGTTTGAATATGAGTCGAAATTTCGGGATTAAAAATAGTTCGGACCGCACCAAAATATGCAAAATTTCGTATAATTTTTTAACCGTTGCCACAATATGGGCTGTAATGCTAACAAAAAGAATATGGGCTCCAAAAAAACCTTAATAATTAGCAAATGGGCTGTAAATTATTAGAAATAATGGCAGATGGGCTGTATGCTGTTTCCCATAGATTTGAGGCTTTCCTAGAAAAAAGGTTGACGCACAAGCAGTGACTGTTGGATGGCCATCCAACGACCGTCGTGCTTCTTCAATCTCTGCTCTTCCTGCTCCAGCCGCTCAAACAGGCGCCGGCGGGACTGCCTGCTCCCTCCTCCCCACGGCCGGCTCTGCTGCCGCGCAGGCCTCACCGCCCCACTGTACTCCCATAGCTGGCCTAGCCATCCCTCTACTCAGCCACACCTGCTGTTATTCTCCGGCGATGGCAGACGAACCAGTAAACCCTCGTATAGTCGTACTCCCCTCCGCGTGGGAAACAACTGTCGAGTCTTCTCTGCTTCCGTGTCGTCCCCTTCCTAGGCCTCGCCGTCGTCCACCGCCCTGGTGCTCTTAGCGCGGCGTGGTCAACGTGGTCGATGAATGACTTCTATCGGACGTGGACTATACATGGAGAGGCTGACAGCTGGGTCCATGGCCGGAGCAAGGAAGAGCCTCCTTATTATGCGGAAAATAATATTTCCTCCACCTGACAGCTGGGACCCACCGGACGGGCCACTGTATTCCATGAAAAAAACGTTTCCGCCTGACTGCTGGGACCCACCAGCTTCATCTTCACACGCAAGGAAGTGCGTCCGAAAAAAAAGCGATTCGCCCCTGACTGTTGGGACCGACCAGTTACATCTTCGCAGGCAAGGAAGTGCCTGACAGTCGGGACCCACCTGCTCGAAGCGTACGTAGCGTTGTCATTCTAGTCGCGAACGTGTACGTACATACTGGTCGATGTAGAGGCGCACACGTGTCGTAGTAGAGGCGCGCACGTAGCATGTACATGTACGTACATCGGCCAGGGTGCGAGAAAGAAAATATGGCCACGTATGTGTACATACGGCCACGTATGTGTACATACGGAGCTAACCGGCTGGGTCGGAACGGAATGCGTGGTCGTGTTCATCGGGAGGGCTTGGACGGAACAGACGATGGAAACGAGGCCTGGCGTACCGCACAACGGAGGAAACAGACCTCCTACGTTCGGAACGGGGTCCTGTTGATCGGGAGGGGTCTGGCATACCGCAAAACGGAGGAAACGGACATCCTACGGTCGAAACGGGGGTCCTGTTGATCGGGAGGGGTGTGGCGTACCGCAAAACAGAGGAAATGGACTTGTGTTGGAGCGCTATGGTCGAAACGGGGGTCCTGTTCATCGGGAGGGGTGTGGTGTACCGCAAAACGGGACTCCACGGGATACTGTTCATCTCCACCATCGACCCCCTCCAGCCTCCACGAGCTATTGTTCATCCACCGTCGACCTACTCCAGCCTCCACGGGCTCCTGTTCATCCAGCCTCCACCGCGCGCTACTCCACCGGCTAGTGTTCAACCACCCCTCCACCGTCTACTGTTCATCCAGCCCTCCACACCACGGGATCCTGTTCAACCACCCCTCCACCGTCTACTGTTCATCCATCCCTCCACACCACAGGGTCCTATTCATCCACCCCTCCACGGGAACCCCTCCACCGTCTACTGTTCATCCAGCCCTCCACCACACCACGGGGTCCTGTTCATCTAGAGGCAACGCCACCGCTCACTGTTCATCCAAACCCTCCCGCAACGCTCACTGTTCACCCCATCGATCGGCTTCAGTTAGCAGCAGTAGTGAAGGAATCGCTCGATCGGGTTCAGTTAACAGCCATCGATCGATCGCTTGGGTTCAGTAACGCGTAGCCTGCGGTGCAATCTCTCGGGTTCAGTTAGAGCCCAACGCCTCGCTCGGGTTCAGTTAGAGCCAACGCCTCGCACACACGCGCGTACGTGGATGAGAGAAACGCGCATCGCTCGGCCTCGACCTCCCACCGTAACCGGGAACACCCCGAAATTTTCCTCCCCCTCGCTTCTACCATGGTTTTTTCCGTCATGGACGGCCCAAAGAATGTCACGCAGCTGCGTCTCCGGCCCGCCCAGGACGAAAAGCCTATTTTCTGTCATGATTTTTTGTCATAGAAGTAGGAGCCCACCACATCTATGATGATACCGGGTTTTGTCACAATTATCGTCATAGAAGTGTCATATGTATGACAGGAAAAAAATTCGTTCAGCCCAAAATGTCACGGATGTGTCTTTTTTTGTAGTGAACCCCTTTATCACGTTGGTTGCAAGGTTCTTATTTGTTTGTGTAGGTGCAAGAGACTTGAGCATGGCCTCCTACTGATTTGATACCTTGGTTCTCAAAAACTGAGGGAAATACTTACACTACTTTGCTACATCACCCTTTCCTCTTCAAGGGAAAACCAGCGCAGTGCTCAAGAGGTAGCAAGAAGGATTTTTGGCGCCGTTGCCGGGGATTCTACGCACAAGTCAACATACCAAGTACTGTTACCTCTTGAGCACCGCATTGGTTTTCCCTTGAAGAGGAAAGGGTGATGCAGTGAAGCAGCATAAGTATTTCCCTCAGTTTTTGAGAACCAAGGTATCAATCCAGTAGGAGACCACACACGAGTGCCTTGCACCTACACAAACAAATAAATCCTCGCAACCAACGCGATAAGGGGTTGTCAATCCCTACACGGTCACTTACGAGAGTGAGATCTGATAGATAAGATAAGATAATATTTTTGGTATTTTTATGATTAAGAGTAAAGTAAAGATGCAAAGTAAAATAAACGACAATAGAAATAGCTAAGTGTTGGAAGATTAATATGATGGAAATAGACCCGGGGGACATAGGTTTCACTAGTGGCTTCTCCCGAGAGCAAAAGTATTAAAGTGGGTGAAAAAATTATCGTTGAGCAATTGACAGAATTGAGCATAGTTATGAGAATATCTAGGTATGATCATGTATATAGGCGTCACGTCCGAGACAAGTAGACCGACTCCTGCCTGCATCTACTACAATTACTCCACACATCGACCGCTATCCAACATGCATCTAGAGTATTAAGTTCATAAGAACAGAGTAACGCTTTAAGCAAGATGACACGATCTAGAGGGATAAACTCATGCAATATGATATAAACCCCATCTTGTTATCCTCGATGGCAACAATACAATACGCGCCTTGCTGCCCCTACTATCACTGGGAAAGGAAACCGCAAGATTGAACCCAAAGCTAAGCACTTCTCCCATTGCAAGAAAGATCAATCTAGTAGGCCAAACCAAACTGATAATTCGAAGAGACTTGCAAAGATAACCAATCATACATAAAAGAATTCAGATTCAAATATTGTTCATAGATAAACTTGATCATAAACCCACAATTCATCGATCTCAACAAACACACCGCAAAATAAGATTACATCGAATAGATCTCCACAAGAGAGGGGGAGAACATTGTATTGAGATCCAAAAGGAGAGAAGAAGCCATCTAGCTAATAACTATGGACCCGAAGGTCTGAGGTAAACTACTCACACATCATCGGAGAGGCTATGGTGTTGATGTAGAAGCCCTCCGTGATCGATGCCCCCTCCGGCGGAGCTCCGGAACAGGCCCCAAGATGGGATCTCACGGGTACAGAAGGCTGCGGCAGTGGAATTAGGTTTTTGGCCCCGTATCTGGTAGTTTGGGGGTACGTAGGTATATATAGGAGGAAGAAGTACGTCGGTGGAGCAACGTGGGGCCCACGAGGGTGGAGGGCGCGCCTAGGGGGGGGGGTAGGCGCGCCCCTACCTCGTGCCCTCCTGGTTGATGTCTTGATGTAGGGTCCAAGTCCTCTAGATCACGTTCGTTCCAGAAATCATGTTCCCGAAGGTTTCATTCCGTTTGGACTCCGTTTGATATTCTTTTTCTGCGAAACTCTCAAATAGGCAAAAAACAGCAATACTGGGCTAGGCCTGTGGTTAATAGGTTAGTCCCAAAAATAATATAGAAGTGTATAATAAATCCCAATAATGTCCAAAAAAGAATATAATATAGAATGGAACAATAAAAAATTATAGATACGTTGGAGACGTATCAAGCATCCCCAAGCTTAATTTCTGCTCGTCCTCGAGTAGGTAATTGATAAAAACAGAATTTTTGATGTGGAATGCTACTTGGCATAATTTCAATGTAATTCTTCTTAATTGTGGTATGATTTTTCAGATCCGAAAGATTCAAGATAAAAGTTCAATATTGACATAAAAATAATAATACTTCAAACATACTAGCTAAGCAATTATGTCCTCGCAAAATAACATGGCCAAAGAAAGTTCATCCCTACAAAATCATATAGTTTAGTCATGCTCCATTTTCGTCACACAAGAATGCTCTCATCATGCACAACCCCGTTGACAAGCCAAGCAATTGTTTCATACTTTACTAATCTCAAACTTTTTCAACCTTCACGCAGTACATGAGCGTGAGCCATGGATATAGCACTATGGGTGGAATAGAATATAATGACGGGGGTTATGTGGAGAAGACAAAAAGGGAGAAAGTCTCACATCAACGAGGCTAATCAATAAGCTATGGAGATGCCCATCGATTGATGTTAATGCAAGGAGTAGGGATTGCCATGCAACGGATGCACTAGAGCTATAAATATATGAAAGCTCAAAAAGAAACTAAGTGGGTGTGCATCCAACTTGCTTGCTCACGAAGACCTAGGGCATTTGAGGAAGCCCATTGTTGGAATATACAAGCCAAGTTCTATAATGAAAAGTTCCCACTAGTATATGAAAGTGACAAAACAAGAGACTCTCTATCATGAATATTATGGTGCTACTTTGAAGCACATGTGTGGTAAAAAGGATAGTAACATTGTCCCTTCTCTCTTTTTCTCTCATTTTTGGGCCTTTTTATGGCCTTTCTCTCTCTTTTTTTTCACTTGGGACAATGCTCTAGAAAATGATGATCATCACACTTGTATTTATTTACAACTCAATGATTACAACTTAATACTAGAACAAGGTATGACTCTATATGAATGCCTCCGGCGGTGTACCGGGATATGCAATGAACCAAGAGTGACATGTATGAAAGAATTATGAACGGTGGCTTTGCCACAAATACTATGTCAACTACATGATCATGCAAAGCAATATGACAATGATGAACATGTCATGATAAATGGAACGGTGGAAAGTTGCATGGCAATATATCTCGGAATGGCTATGGAAATGCCATAATAGGTAGGTATGGTGGCTGTTTTAAGGAAGATATAAGGAGGTTTATGTGTGAAAGAGTGTATCATATCACGGGGTTTGGATGCACCGGCGAAGTTTGCACCAACGCTCAATATGAGAAAGGGCAATGCACGGTACCGAAGAGGCTAGCAATGATGGAAGGCTGAGAGTGCGTATAATCCATTGACTCAACATTAGTCATAAAGAACTCATATACTTATTGCAAAAATCTACAAGTCATCAAAAACCAAGCACTACGTGCATACTCCTAGGGGGATAGATTGGTAGGAAAAGACCATCGCTCGTCCCCGACCGCCACTCATAAGGAGGACAATCAAAGAACACCTCATGTTTCAAATTTTTACATAACGTTTACCATACGTGCATGATACGGGACTTGCAAACTTCAACACAAGTATTTCTCAAATTCACAACTACTCAACTAGCACAACTTTGATATCACTACCTCCATGTCTCAAAACAATCATCAAGGATCAAACTTCTCTTAGTATTCAACACACTCATAAGAAAGTTTTTACTAGTCTTGAATACCTGGCATATTAGGATTATTTAAGCGAATTACCATGATGTTTAAGACTCTCAAAATAATCTAAGTGAAGCATGAGATAATAATAGTTTCTATAAAACAAAACCACCACCGTTCTCTAAAAGATATAAGTGAAGTACTAGAGCAAAAACTATATAACTCAAAAGATATAAGTGAAGCACATAGAGTATTCTAATAATTCCGAATCAAGTGTGACTCTCTCAAAAGGTGTGTACAGAAAAGATGATTGTGGTAAACTAAAAAGTAACGACTCATACAAGACACTCCAAGCAAAACACATATCATGTGGTGAATAAAAACATAGCTCCAAGTAAAGTTACCCATGGAAGTAGACGAAAGAGGGGATGCCTTCCGGGGCATCCCCACTCTTTGGCTTTTTGGTGTCCTTATATTATCTTGGGGTGCCATGGGCATCCCCAAGGTTAGGCTCTTGCCACTCCTTGTTCCATAATCCACCAAATCTTTCACCCAAAACTTGAAAACTTCACAACACAAAATTCAGCAGAAAATCTCGTGAGCTCCGTTAGCGAAAGGAAACAAAACACCACTTAAAGTTACCGTAATGAACTCATTATTTATTTATATTGGTGTTAAACCTACTGTATTCCAACTTCTATATGGTTTATAAACTCTTTTACTAGACATAGATTCATCAAAATAAGCAAACAACACACGAAAAACAGAATCTGTCAAAAACAGAACACTCTGTAGTAATCTGTAATTAACGCAAACTTCTGGAACTCCAAACAATCTACCAAAATAGGACGACCTAGACAATTTGTTTATTGATCAGAGGCAATTAGAATCAATATTTTATATCGTTCTTGTGATTTTTAACAATTATTTTCGTGAACAGAAAGTTTCTGGAATTTACAGCAAGATCGAATAACTATCATCCAAGAAGATCCTATAGGTTAAACTTGGCACAAACACTAATTAAAACATAAAAAGACATCTAACCAGAGGCTAGATCAAAGATTTATTCCTAAAAAGAAGCAAAAAGCAAAAAACTAAAAAAATAGAATTGGGTTGCCTCCCAACAAGCGCTATTGTTTAACGCCCCTAGCTAGGCATAATAGCAAGGATAGACCTAGGTATTGCCATCTTGGGTTTTTAATTTCTTAATAGAGTTATGCTCGAATCCGGGAGGTTCTTTATGCTTCCCTTCATATTCCGATATTTTCAGATTTAAAGAATCCAACCGCTTATTGTAGAGAGTAATCAACATGTTCATGCGGTAAAGATTGCCACTAATACCCTTAAGGGGTTCAAGAGCTTTTTGTAAAATTTTCGTTACTTCGCAAATTTTCTCAAAAACTTGTGTTTCTTCCTGAGTATGATGAGGCCCCTTTTGTTGAGGTAGTGTTCCCACTATACCTTCTATAACTTCATGCGCAATATGGGGATCAATTTCAATAAAATTGCCTTTGGCAACGCAATCCAAGAGTTGTCAATGAGACATATTCAATCCAACATAAAAATTGCGAAGCAAAATTCTAAGGTTCACTTCAAAGGTACAATTTCGGTAAGACTCCATCATTCTAGACCAGGCATCTTTTAAGTTTTCTCCTTGTCTTTGCTTGAAGTGAAAGACTTCAAACTCAGGGGACAACGCAGTAGATAAGGGACTGGCCATAACGAACAGCAAACGGAAAAGAGGCAGACGGAAAAGAGAAGGCGAATAAAACGGCAAGGGTGAAGTGGGGGAGAGGAAAACGAGAGGCAAATGGCAAATAATGTAATGCGGGAGATAAGGGTTTGTGATGGGTACTTGGTGTGTTGACTTTTGCGTAGACTCCCAGGCAATGGATCCAGAAATCCTTCTTGCTACCTCTTGAGCACTGCGTTGGTTTTCCCTTGAAGAGGAAAGGGTGATGCAGTAAAGCAGCGTAAGTATTTCCCTCAGTTTTTGAGAACCAAGGTATCAATCCAGTAGGAGACCACGCACGAGTCCCTTGCACCTACACAAACAAATAAATCCTCGCAACCAACGTGATAAGGGGTTGTCAATCCCAACAAGGTCACTTACGAGAGTGAGATCTGATACATATGATAAGATAATATTTTTGGTATGTTTTGATAAAGAGTAAAGTAAAGATGCAAAGTAAAATAAACGACAATAGAAATAGCTAAGTGTTGGAAGATTAATATGATGGAAAATAGACCCGAGGGCCATAGGTTTCACTAGTGGCTTCTCTCCAGAGCATAAGTATTACGGTGGGTGAACAAATTACTGTTGAGCAATTGACAGAATTGAGCATAGTTATGAGAATATCTTGGTATGATCATGTATATAGGCATCACGTCCGAGACAAGTAGACCGACTCCTGCCTGCATCTACTACTATTACTCCTCACATCGACTGCTATCCAGCATGCATCTAGAGTATTAAGTTCATAAGAACAGAGTAACGCTTTAAGCAAGATGACATGATGTAGAGGGATAAACTCATGCAATATGATATAAACACCATCTTGTTATCCTTGATGGCAACAATACAATACGTGCCTTGGTGCCCCTACTGTCACTGGGAAAGGACACTACAAGATTGAACCCAAAGCTAAGCACTTCTCCCATTGCAAGAAAGATCAATCTAGTAGGCCAAACCAAACTGATAATTCGAAGAAACTTGCAAAGATAACCAATCATACATAAAAGAATTCAGATTCAAATATTGTTCATAGATAAACTTGATCATAAACCCACAATTCATCGGTCTCAACAAACACACCGCAAAAGAAGATTACATCGAATAGATCTCCACAAGAGAGGGGGAGAACATTGTATTGAGATCCAAAAAGAGAGAAGAAGCCATCTAGCTAATAACTATGGACCCGAAGGTCTGAGGTAAACTACTCACACATCATCGGAGAGGCTATGGTGTTGATGTAGAAGCCCTCCGTGATCGATGCCCCCTCCGGCGGAGCTCCGGAACAGGCCCCAAGATGGGATCTCATGGGTACAGAAGGTTGCGGCGGTGGAATTAGGTTTTTGGATCCGTATCTGGTAGTTTTGGGGTACGTAGGTCTATACAGGAGGAAGAAGTACGTCGGTGGAGCAACATGGGGCCCACGAGGATGGAGGGCGTGCCTGGGGGGGGGGGGGTAGGCGCGCCCCCTACCTCGTGCCCTCCTGGTTGATGTCTTGACGTAGGGTCCAAGTCCTCTGGATCACATTCGTTCCGAAAATCACGTTCCCGAAGGATTCATTCCATTTGATATTATTTTTCTGCGAAACTCTGAAATAGGCAAAAAACAACAATTCTAGGTTGGGCCTCCGGTTAATAGGTTAGTCCCAAAAATAATATAAAAGTGTATAATATAGCCCAATAATGTCCAAAATAGAATATAATATAGCATGGAACAATAAAAAATTGTAGATACGTTGGAGACGTATCAAGTACCAATCAAAAACTCTTATCCCTCGCATTACATTATTTGCCATTTGCCTCTCGTTTTCCTCTCCCCCACTTCAGCCTTGCCATTTTATTCGCCCTCTTTTCCGTTCGCCTCTTTTCGCTTGCTTCGTCATTATGGCTAGTCCTTTATCTACTCCTTTGTCCCCGAGTTTGAAGTTCTTCACTTCAAACAAAAACAAGGAGAAAATTTAAGGTGCTTGGTATAGGATGATAGAATCCTATCGTGGTTGCACTCTAGAGGGAGATTTCAAGGTTTTACTTCGTAATTTTTATGTTGGGCTAACTTTATCCCATAGACAACTCCTTGATTTTGCCGCAAAAGGGAATTTTATTGAAACTAATCCTAATTTTGCTTATGAAATTATAGAGGGGATAGTAGGAGTACTTCCCCCACCAAAGGGACTAACTATTACCCATGAGGGAACCCAAATCTTAGAAAAATTAGGCGAATTGCAAAAATTTCTTAAACCTCTTAAAAATGTAGGAGGAAACCTCAATCGTATGAATACATTGATCACACTTTACAATAAATGGTTGGATGCTCTAGATCTAAGATTCTCTGAGTATGAAGGGAAACATGAGGAACCTCCCGGATTCGAGCATAACTCCACTAAAAAGACAAATACCAAAGATGGCAATACCTAGATCTATCCTCGCTTTTATGCCTAGCTAGGGGCATTAAACGATAGCGCTTGTTGGGAGGCAACCCAATTTTATTTTTAGTTTTTTTTCTTTTTGGTTCTGTTTAGGAATAAATAATCCATCTAGATTCTGTTTAGATGTGGTTTTGTGTTTTAATTAGTGTTTGTGCCAAGTTAAACCTATAGGATCTTCTTGGATGATAGTTATTTGATCTTGCTGAAAATTTCAGAAACTTTCTGTTCATGAAAACAATTGTTAGAAATTACCAGAACGTGATATAATACTAATTCCAATTGCAGTAGATCAATAAAAAAATTATCTAGGTCTTCCTATTTTGGTAGAATTTTTAGAGTTCCAGAAGTTTGCGTTAGTTACAGATTACTACAGACTGTTCTGTTTTTGGTAGATTCTGTTTTTCGCGTGTTGTTTGCTTATTTTAATGAATCTATGGCTATTAATGGAGTTTATTAACCATAGAAAAGTTAGAATATAGTAGGTTTAACACCAATACAAATAATACTCGAGAGCCCATGAATTCAGTTATCGGTGTTTCTTGTGTTTAATGGCTCAGAGCCCGTGAAAAATTGGAATCTGTGAGAATACAGTACTTCATGGAGAACTCATAAGAAGTTATGCAGTTCCGTGATAATCTCGAGATACCAGGGTGTAATACTCGACGAAAGATCAAAGTAAAGGTTGGACTGGTGTATTGATCCACAAAAGACAAGTGTTTAAACTTTCCCGAGAAATGGGATCAAAGAAGAACATATGGTCGGAACCACAATTGCAAAGGATCAATTCACCGATACCAAAGGATATTATTACAAGAAGCTTCCATGATAAGTTCTACATCGTGTCCATGGGCATGAACACAAAGTTCAAGGTCGACTCCCACTTCTCCAATGCATAACCTTTCATTCACTTCTCGCCTTCAACGAAGTTGTGGTGTTGAAATTTTATCTAACATATATAACACCAATAGAGTATGACCCGTAATAGTTTCAGGGTTCACACGGATTAGAAAAGGCGTAGGTTCAACCCATCGGGGCCTCTTAGGAACATATACCACAACTTCAGGGGTAAATAACACAAGCTCGAAAGCAGAGCATGTTTGAAAAAGCAGAGGATATAATTTACCAAAGGCATTATGTATCCGAGAAAAGACTCACAGAGTTATTGAATATAAAGGACATCGTCGAATAAAATCCAATAAGGATCTGGTGGTCCATAAGGGATCTGATGTGAGCATCGGTACTCAACCAGAAGAAGAAAGAAGCAAGGAGATCGGATTATCAAAACAACTGACTAATCCAAGCTCAAATGCAAAGGAGTTATGATTTCCAAATCAAGGGCTCTGAAACAAACGCTCTGAGTTAGGATGGATAAGTTGAGTAGGCTTAGGGTTACCATCGATTGTACTTTGACTGGTCGAGATCCAGCTCATGTTCAAAATGACATCTGAGCCGGAAAGATAATTTAAAAGGATCAACCGATGATTGCGGGCATTCGCACTCATGTTGAATCAACAGACTCAAAATGATAATGACAAGGGATGCCATTAAGATTACGAGACTTATGGGATTAACCATAATGCAAGCAAGCAAGAATTTCAAGAGCAATAGGCTGCTCAGGATTTTCGGAAGATCATGTAGTATTTGAATGTATTTTTTTTGAAACACATGAGCAACTTTGGACGAACGAATACTCGGCAAGAGCGAGGAATTATCCGTAGGGGTATTCATGTGGTAAAAACTGCAAGGCAGTAAGGCACAAGGATTATCGAACAACGAAGAGTTTTTCAGGGTATCTTATAATAACAAGACCAACTGGGATGATGTAAGAATAACAACTGCAAGTAGTTATCCATAAGGGTTTATGGTGGAAGGGGAATTGCCAGAGGGATGGCACAAAGTATCGAGGGAACGTCCGAGAGTATTGTCACAATCTTCTGTTGAAGCAGTCGATCATCCGTATTAAAGGGCTCTCCGGCAGGAAGTGGTAACGAGAACCTAGAGTTAGATTTTAGCAAAATCATTTAACCCGAATAGAAGAGATGTCAGAGTCCCAGAGTATAGGTCAAGGAGTAAAAGATCCTACTACCACCCGATGGTGACGTGTGCCCGTAAGACACACAGCCATGTTAGTAAAAGTTTTGCAATGTCTAGACACGACTTCGACCAAGGAGTGTGGAGGGGGATTCCTACAGGCAGTCGGCTCTAATACCAACTTGTGACGCCCCCGATTCAACCGTACACTAATCATGCACGCAAATGTGTACGATCAAGATCAGGGACTCACGGGAAGGTACCACAACACAACTCTAAAACATAAATAAGTCATACAAGCATCATAATACAAGCCAGGGGCCTCGAGGGCTCGAATACAAGTGCTCGATCATAGACGAGTCAGCGGAAGCAACAATATCTGAGTACAGACATAAGTTAAACAAGTTTGCCTTAAGAAGGCTAGCACAAACTGGGATACAGATCGAAACAGGAGCAGGCCTCCTGCCTGGGATCCTCCTAAACTACTCCTGGTCGTCATCAACGGGCTGCACGTAGTAGTAGGCACCTCCAGAGTAGTAGGAGTCGTCGTTGACGATGGCGTCTGGATCCTGGGATCCATCGTCTGGTTGCAGCAATCGGGTAGAGAGATGGGGAAAAGGGGAAACAAAGCAACCGTGAGTACTCATCCAAAGTACTCGCAAGCAAGGATCTACACTACATATGCATGGATATATGTGTAAGGCGCCATATCAGTGGACTAAACTGCAAAATGCCAGAATAAGAGGGGGATAGCTAATCCTGTCGAAGACTACGCTTCTGGCAGCCTTCGTCTTGCAGCATATAGAAGAGAGTAGACTGAAGTCCTCCAAGTAGCATCGCATAGCATAATCCTACCCGGCGATCCCCTCCTGTATGCCCTGTTAGAGAGCGATCACCGGGTTGTATCTGGCACTTGGAAGGGTGTGTTTTATTAAGTATCCGGTTCTAGTTGTCATAAGGTCAAGGTACAACTCCGGGTCGTCCTTTTACCGAGGGACACGGCTATTCGAATAGATTAACTTCCCTGCAGGGGTGCACCACATAACCCAACACGCTTGATCCCATTTGGCCGGACACACTTTCCTGGGTCATGCCCGGCCTCGGAAGATCAACATGTCGCAGCCCCACCTAGGCCCAACAGAGAGGTCAGCACGCCGGTCTAAATCCTATGCGCGCAGGGGTCTGGGCCCATCGCCCATTGCACACCTGCACGTTGCGTACGCGGCCGGAGAGCAGACCTAGCAACCTCCATTACAAAGGAAGTCACGTTACGTGGTCCAACCCGGCGCGCGCCACTTAGTCGCTGACGTCACAAAGTGCTTCGACTGATACCACGACGCCGAGTGCCCATATATTTCCTGCGTAGTTGGTTAGTGCGTATAGGCCAGTAGCCAGACTCAGATCAAATACCCAGATCTCGTTAAGCGTGTTAAGTATCCGCGAACACCGACAGGGCCAGGCCCACCTCTCACCCAGGCAGCCTCAACCTGCCCTACAGCTCCGCCACAAAGATCCACACAGAGGGCCGTCGGGACAAAGGTCCTTTCAGCCCCCAATCCGTGAATCACTCGCGGGTACTCCTCGAGCCAACCCGACTTTGGTCACCACATGTATCATGTATAATGTATATTATATACCCGTGATCACCTCCCAAGTGATCACGACCCGATCGTATAGCACAGCAGACGGACAAGAATGTAGGGCCACTGATGGTAAACTAGCATCCTAAACTAAGCAGGTAGGATTGCAGGTAAAGGTATCAACAGTAGTAGCAAGGACAGGCTATGCATCAGGATAGGAATAACGAAAGCAGTAACATGCTACACTACTCTAATGCAAGCAATATAGAGGAGAGTAGGCGATATCTGGTGATCAAAGGGGGGGGGGGCTTGCCTGGTTGCTCTGGCAAGAGAGAGGGGTCGTCTTCGATGTAGTCGAACACACGAACATCAACAGCGGTCTCGGAGTCTACCGGAAATAAGTAACGGAGAGGGAACACAATAAATAACAGAGCAATCAAATGTAACACAAAGTAAGACGCGGCAATACGTTGTGCTAGGAGTGACCTAACACAGGGATAGGTGATACCGGCGAAAGGGGAAACATCCGGGAAAGGATCCCCGGTGTTTCGCGTTTTCGGGCAGAGGAGCCGGAGGGGGAAAGTTACGAGTTCGGTATGTTAGGGGTGTGTGGCGGACGAACGGGCTGTGTATCCGGGTTCGTCTCGTCGTTCTGAGCAACTTTCATATATAAATTATTTTCATCCGAGTTATCGATTATTTTATATTGATTTTCAAAGTTTGAAACAATTTCTAGGTTATTTATTAATTCGAAAATAAAATGGTAAATTCTATGGGTACACATAAGTGTACACATAAGTTTGACAAAGTGGCTGACAGGTGGGGTCCAGTGGCAGGGTTGACCCAGTCATCATTAACTGGTCAAAAGGGGAATAGTGCAGGCGGGTTCCGCATGACAGTGCCCTAATAATTTCTAAACTGATTTTATTTAAGTTCAAATAAGGGGGCCCACATGTCATATACACCTAAACTAATTAACCACTAATCCTAATCTAACAGGGCCGACTCCAGCGGACAGGCACGCACGCGTGCCCGCAACAGGGGAGCGGCGGCGGCCCCGGCACCAGGAGGCGAGCATGGCAGCCGGCAAGCCGGCGGCGCCGGCGCCAGCAGAGGCAAGGCGCCGCTAGTGCGCGGCAGGAAGCAGAAGCGGCGGTGTGCACACCGGCGAGGCGAGCCGCGAGCGGGGCCAGGGAGTGGAGTGGTCGCGGGCGACGCGAGCTCGGCGAGCGCGCGCAGCAGGTCGCGGGGAGCTGCGGGACATGACCAGGAGGCGGCTGGAGCTCAACGCCGGGACGGCGAGGGCGGCTGTGGCGTAGCGGCGTAGTAGCAGCAGAAGCAATACATGGGAGCAGCAGGGGCGCGACTAGCGGATGCGGGGCAGGCGAGCACGAGCCGTGAGCGGGGGCCATGAGCATGCGCGGGGAGCAGCAGGCACAACCTAGCGGCAGCGGGCGCTCGGACAGGGGTGGCGCGAGGACGCGGCTAGGGGCTCGCGGACGTCGAGTGAAACAGGGGAATGCGGCGGGGGCATGAGCTCCAGTAAGCTCGGTCGCATCGGCGGTGGAGCCCTACGGCGATGAAGAACTTTGGGGGAGGAGGGGAATCGACGAAGGGCCTCACGATGCGGTGGTAGGGCTTGGCAGCGGGCTCGGGGTGGTCCGACGAGGTAGATTGACGGCGAACGGCGACGGTGATCCAAGGAAGAAGACGAAGTAGGCGACCGCGCGATGCAGGGCCCCGGGCTCGATCCAGTGGTGAGGGAGACGAAGGCGACGGCGGCGAAGCTCCAGGACGTGGTGGCACAGCGCAGGGATGCAGCCAACCACGGGGACGACGATGACAAGGCGACGACCGCGCGCAGTGAGGTGCGGGATCGTGCAAACGAGGACGCGAGGAGAGGGAGGAAGGGGAACGGCGGCCTAGGGTTCGTGTGGAGGGAGGGGCGCCGGTTAAGTAGGCGTCGGGGTGGTGGCGGATGGGCGCCACGGCGACGCCCTCTGCCGTGGCGGCCATCGCCGGTGCCCACGTCCTCCCCCGTGAACGGAGGAGGGAGGGAGGCGGCACTGATGGGCTGGCCTAGTTTGGCCAGTGAGGCCAGCTGGGCCATTTGGCCGAGGGGGAAAAGGGGTTTTTCTTTTTACTTTAATTTTTGTTATGATTTGTTTTTCTTTTTATTTATTTATTTACACCTGAACTTAGTTTAAGTAAAATGCGAACCGTGTTTCTAAATTAGTATTTACTATCTAAACCTCTGCCACAAAAAGCTTGGTACTCAAATAAATTAGTTTTTTATTTTAGAAATTATAGAAGGCATTTACATAATTGTTTTTGCTGTTGTATTGTCCACTTAGAGTATTTAAACATTTTATGACAGTGTGGTTCCTCCACCATAGTTACTTCTGCACCATTGGGCACAACCCAAACATTTTAGTTTTAAGGTTTGAAAATTTTGATGTTTGCCTTTTCTTAAATATTGAATTTGAATTGTTTTTTGAACTAATGCGGGATTATCAACAATAACTGCGGTGAAGTGACATCATTAATGGAGGATTACTCTAGCCTTATTATCCGGGCATCACAACCTTGAAGTGGTGTTTTGTTTTCTTTTCCTAACGGAGCTCACAAGATTTTCTGTTAAGTTTTGTGTTGTGAAGTTTTCAAGTTTTGGGTAAAGATTTGATGGATTATGGAACAAGGATTGGCAAGAGCCTAAGCTTGGGGATGCCCATGGCACCCCAAGGTAAAATTGAAGGATAACCAAAAGCTTAAGCTTGGGGATGCCCCGGAAGGCATCCCCTCTTTCGTCTTTGTCTATCGGTAACTTTACTTGGACATATATTTTTATTCACCACATGATATGTGTTTTGCTTGGAGCATCTTGTATGATTTGAGTCTTTGCTTTTTAGTTTTTCACAATCATCCTCGCTGTATACGCCTTTTGATAGAGACACACATGATTCGGAATTTGTTAGAATACTCTATGTGCTTCACTTATATCTTTTGAGCTATATAGTTTTTGCTCCAGTGCTTCACTTATATCTTTTAGAGCACAGTGGTGGTTTTATTTTATATAAATTATTGATCTCTCATGCTTCACTTATATTATTCTCAGAGTCTTAAACAACATGGTAATTTGCCTTAATTGTGAAATTAATCTTCCATATTGAGTTTATTGAATATCATGGGAAGTTTGATACTTGATAAGTGTTTTCAGATATAAAGGTGGTAACATTAGAGTGTGCTAGTTGAGTAATTGTTAAATTGAGAAATACTTGTGTTAATGTTGGCAAGTCCCGTAGCATGCACGTATGGTAAAAGTTGTGTGACAATTTTGACACATAAGGTGTTCTTTTATTGCTTTCCTTATGAGTGGCGGTCGGGGACGAGCGATGGTCTTTTCCTACCAATCCATCCATCTAGGGGCATGCGTAGTAGTACTTTGCTTCGAGGGCTAATAAACTTTTGCAATAAGTATATGAGTTCTTTTTGACTAACGTGAGTCCATGGATTATACACACTCTCAACCTTCCACCATTTTCTAGCCTCTACGGTACCGTGCATTGCCCTTTCTCACCTTGAGGGTTGGTGCAAACTTCGCTGGTGCATCCAAACCCTGTGATATGATACGCTCTATCACACATAAACCTCCTTATATCTTCCTCAAAACAGCCACCATACCTACCTATCATGGCATTTCCATAGCCATTCCGAGATATATTGCCATGCAACTTTCCACCGTTTCGTTTATTATGACACGCTCCATCATTGTCATATGGCTTTGCATGATCATGTAGTTGACATCGTATTTGTGGCAAAGCCACCATTCATAATTTTTCATACAAGTCACTCTTGATTCATTGCATATCCCGGTACACCGCCGGAGGCATTCACATAGAGTCATATTTTGTTCTAAGTATTGAGTTGTAATTCTTGAGTTGTAAGTAATAAAAGTATGATGATCATCATTATTAGAGCATTGTCCCATGTGAGGGAAGGATGATGGAGACTATGATTCCCCTACAAGTCGGGATGGGATTCCGGACTAAATAATAAAAGAAATAAAAAAGTGTCCAAAGAAAAAAAAGTGAAGGCCTAAGAAAAAACATGAGAGAAAAATAGAGAAGGGACAATGTTACTATCCTTTTTCCACACTTGTGCTTCAAAGTAGCACCGTGATCTTCATGATAGAGAGTCTCCTATGTTATCATTTTATATACTAGTGGGAATTTTTAATTATAGAACTTGGCTTGTATATTCCAATGATGGGCTTCCTCAAAATGCCTTAGGTCTTCATGAGCAAGCAAGTTGGATGCACACCCACTTAGTTTCTTTTGTTGAGCTTTCATACATTTATAGCTTTAGTGCATCCGTTGCATGGCAATCTCTACTCCTCTCATTGACATCAATTGATGGGCATCTCCATAGCCTATTGATGAGCCGCATCGATGTGAGACTTTCTACCTTTTTGTCTTCTCTCATAACCCCCATCATTATACTTTACTCCACCCGTAGTGCTATATCCATGGCTTGCGCTCATGTATTGCGTAAGGGTTGAAAAGGCTGAAGCGCGTTAAAAAGTATGAACCAATTGTTCGGCTAGTCATCGGGGTTATGCATGATGAGAATGTTTGTGTGACGATATTGAAGCATGGCCTAACTATATGATTTTGTAGGGATAAGCTTTCTTTGGCTATGTTATTTTCATAAGACATAATTGCTTGGTTAGCATGTTTGAAGTATTATTGTTTTTATGTCAACATTAAAGTTTTATCTTGAATCTTTCGGATCTAAATATTCATGCGACAATAAAAAGAATTACATTGAAAATTATGCTAAGAAGCATTCCACATCAAAAATTCTGTTTTTATCATTTACCTACTCGAGGACGAGCAGGAATTAAGCTTGGGGATGCTTGGTACGTCTCCAACTTATCTATATTTTTTGATTGTTCCATGCTATTATATATTCTGTTTTGGATGTTTAATGGGCTTATTTATACACTTTTATATTATTTTTGGGACTGACTTATTAACTCGAGGCCCAGCCCAAATTGCTGTTTTTTGCCTATTTCAGTGTTTCGCGGAAAAAGAATATCAAACGGAGCCCAAACGGAATGAAACCTTTGGGAGCGTGATTTTTGGAACAAACATGATCTAGAGGACTTGGAGTGGATGTCAAGCAACTAACGACGATGCCATGAGGCAGGGGCCGCGCCTACCCCCTAGGCGTGCCCTCCACCCTCGTGGGCCCCTCGTGGCTCCACCGACCTACTTCTTCCTCCTATATATACCTACGTACCCCAAACCATCGAGGAGCACCGCGAAAACCTAATTCCACCGCCGCAACCTTCTATAACCGTGAGATCCCATCTTGGGGTCTTTTTCGGCGTCCTGCCGGAGGGGGCATTGATCATGGAGGGCTTCTAAATCAACACCGTAGCCTCTCTGATGATGTGTGAGTAGTTTACCTCATACCTTCGAGTCCATAGTTATTAGCTAGATGGCTTCTTATGTCTCTTTGGATCTCAATACAAATTTCTCCTCGATTCTCTTGGAGATCTATTCGATGTAATCATCTTTTGTGGTGTGTTTGTCGAGATCCGATAAATTGTGGGTTTATGATCAAGATTATCTATGAACAATATTTGAATCTTCTCTGAATTCTTTTATGTATAATCGGTTATCTTTGCAAGTCTCTTCTAATTATCAGTTTGGTTTAGCCTACTAGATTGATCTTTCTTGCAATGGGAGAAGTGCTTAGCTTTGGGTTCAATCTTGTAGTGTCCTTTCCCAGTGACAGTAGGGGCAGCAAGGCACGTATTGTATTGTTGCCATCAAGGATAACAAGATGGGGTTTATATAATATTGCATGAGTTTATCCCTCTACATCATGTCATCTTGCTTAAAGCGTTACTCCGTTCTTATGAACTTAACACTCTAGATGCATGCTGGATAGCGGTCGATGTGCGGAGTAATAGTAGTAGATGCAGGCAGGAGTCGGTCTACTTGTCACGGACATGATTCCTATATACATGATCATACCTAGATATTCTCATAACTATGCTCAATTCTATCAATTGCTCGATAGTAGTTTGTTCACCCATCGCAATACTTATGCTACCTTGAGAGAACCTACTAGTGAAACCTATGGCCCCCGGGTCTATTCTCCATCATATTAATCTTCCGTCAACAAGCTATTTCTATCTTTGTTTACTTTGCAATCTTTACTTTTAATATTTATCATAAAAATACCTAAAATATTATCTTATCATCTCTATCAGATCTCACTTTTGCAAGTGGCCGTGAAGGGATTGACAACCCCTTTATCGCGTTGGTTGCAAGGTTCTTATTTGTTTGTGTAGGTGCAAGGGACTTGAGCGTGGCCTCCTACTGATTTGATACCTTGGTTCTCAAAAACTGAGGGAAATACTTACGCTACTTTGCTGCATCACCCTTTCCTCTTCAAAGGAAAACCAACGCAGTGCTCAAGAGGTAGCACTAACTCCTTATTCATTTGCTTGCAGGCTTATGATGAGTATTACCGAGAGGGCCCAGAGATACCTCTCCGATACTCGGAGTGAAAAATCCTAATCTCGATCTATGCCAACTCAACAAACACCTTCGGAGATACCTTTAGAGCATATTTATGATCACCTAGTTACGTTCTGACGTTTGATAGCACATAAGGCATTCCTCCGGTATCCGGGATTTGCATAATCTCATAGTCGAAGGAATCTGTATTTGACATGAAGAAAGCAATAGCAACAAACTGAATGATCATTATGCTAAGCTGACAGATGGGACTTGTCCATCACATCATTCTCCTAATGATGTGATGCCATTATCAAATGACAACTCATGTCCATGGTTAGGAAACCTTAACCATCTTTGATCAACGAGCTAGTCTAGTAGAGGCTCACTAGGGACACAATGTTTGTTTTTGTATTCACACATGTATTTAAGTTTCCGATAAATACAATTCTAGCATGAATAATAAACCTTTATCATGATTTAGGAAATATAATAATAACTATTTTATTATGTCCTCTAGGGCATATTTCCATCAGTCTCCCACCTGCACTAGTTTCAATAATCTAGTTCACATCACCATGTGATTTAACACCCATAGTTCACATCGCCATGTGACCAACACCCAAAGAGTTTACTAGAGTCAATAATCTAGTTCACATTGCCATGTGATTAGCACCCAAAGAGTACAGGTTTAGCCAATGGGTCTGTCACATTCAGATCCATGTGTGTTTTGCAAATTTCTATGTCTATAATGCTCTGCGTGGAGCTACTCTAGCTAATTGCTCCCACTTTCAGTATGTATCCAGATCAAGACTTTGAGTTATCTGGATTGGTGTCAAAGATTGCATCAATGTAACTCTTTACGATGAACTCTTTATCACCTCCATAACCGAGAAACATTTCCTTGGTCCTATTTAGGTACCTAAGGATAATTTTGACTGATGTCTAATGATCTACTCCTGCATTACTATTGTACCCCCTTGCCAAACTCATGGCAAGGCACACAACAGGTCTGGTACATGACATAGCATAATTTATTGAACCTATGACTGAGGCATAGGGAATGACTTTCATTATCTCTGTATATTTTGTCGTGGTCGGGTTTTGAGTCTTAATCAACTTCAAACACCTTGTAGCACAGGCAAGAACCCTTTCTTTGACTGATCCATTTTGAACTTCTTCAAAACTTTGTCAAGGTATGTGCTTTGTGAAAGTCCTATTAAGCGTCTTGATCTATCTCTATAGATCTTGATGCCCAATATATAAGCAGCTTCACCGAGGTCTTTAATTGAAAAACTCTTATTCAAGTATCCTTTTATGCTATCCAGAAATTCTACATCATTTCAATCAACATTATATCATCTACATATAATATTAGAAATGCTACAGAGCTCCCACTCACTTTCTTGTAAATACATGCTTCACTGAAAGTCTCTATAAAACCATATGCTTTGATCACCTCATCAAAGCGTATATTCCAACTCCGAGATGCTTGCACCAGTCCATAGATGGATCGCTCGAGTTTGCGCACTTTGTTAGCACCTTTAGGATTGACAAAACCTTCTGGTTGCATCATATACAACTCTTCTTTAAGAAATCCATTAAGGAATGCAGTTTTGTCGTCCATTTGCCAGATTTCATAATCATAAAATGCGGCAATTGCTAACATGATTCGGATGGACTTAAGCATCGCTACGGGTGAGAAGGTCTCATCGTAGTAAACCCCTTGAACTTGTCGAAAACCTTTTGCGACAAGTCGAGCTTTGTAGACAGTAACATTACCATCAGCACTAGTCTTCTTCTTGAAGATCCATTTATTCTCTATGGCTTGCCGATTATCGGGCAAGTCCACCAAAGTCCATACTTTGTTCTCATACATGGATCCTATCTCAGATTTCATGGCCTCAAGCCATCTGTCCGAATCTGGGCTCATCATTGCTTCTTCATAGTTCGTAGGTTCGTCATGGTCTAGTAACATGACTTCAAGGACAGGATTACCGTATGATACGTCCATTTTGCATCATGCTTTTATATTGATATTTATTGAATTATGGGCTGTTATTACACATTATATCACAATACTTATGCCTTTTCTCTCTAATTTTATAAGGTTTACGTGGAGAGGGAGAATGCCGGCAGTTGGAATTATGGACTGGAAAAGGAGCAAATATTATAGACCTATTCTGCACATCTCCAAAAGTACTAAAACTTCACGGAGAATATTTCTGGAATATATAAAAAATATTGGGCGAAGAAAGCACGAGAGGGGTCCACCTGCCAGCCACAAGGGTGGAGGGCGCGTCCCGTCCTTGTGGGCCCTTTGGCAGGCCTCTGACGCCCATCTTCTACCATATGGTGTGTTTTGACCTGGGAAAAATGAGAGGAAGCTTTCGGGACGAAGCGCCACCGTCTCAAGGCGGAACCTGGGCAGAACCAATCTAGGGCTCCGATGGAGCTGTTCTGTCGGGGAAACACGTCCCTCCGGGAGGGGGAAATCATCGCCATCGTCATCAGCAACTATTCTCTCATCGAGAGGGGGTCAATATCCATCAACATCTTCACTAGCACCATCTCCTCTCAAACCCTAGTTAATCTCTTGTATCCGATCTTCGTCTCAAAACCTCAGATTGGTACCTGTGGGTTGCCGGTAGTGTTGATTACTCCTTGTAGTTGATGCTAGTTGGTTTATCCGGTGGAAGATTATATTTTCAGATCCTTAATGATAATTAATACTCCTCTGTATTGATCATGAATATGCTTTGTGAGTAGGTACGTTTGTTCTTGAGGACATGGGAGAAGTCTTGTGATGTCGCTTGAAGCTACGTCGGTATTTTCCCAAAGAGGAAGGGATGATGCAACACAGGGGCGGTAGGTATTTCTCTCAGATATGAAACCAAGGTTATCGAACTAGTAGGAGAACCAAGCAACACAACGTAAACAGCCCCTGCACACAGATAACAAATCCTCGCAACCCGACGTGTTAAAGGGGTTGCCAATCCCTTTTGGGTAACAGCACCAGAAATTGGTGCGTGGACGAAAGAAAGTTGTAATAGATTGTATAAATTGATCGCAAATAAATAAAAGTGCAGCAAGGTATTTTTGTATTTTTAGTTTAGTAGATTTGAAAATAAATGCAAAAGAAAATAGATCGCAAAGGCAAATAATATGAGAAAGAGACCCGGGGGCCGTAGGTTTCACTAGTGGCTTCTCTTGAGAGAAAAAACAAATGGTGAGTGAACAAATTACTGTTGGGATACTCATGACGATATCCAGACAATGATCATTATATAGGCATCATGTCCCAGATTAGTAGACCGACTTCTGCCTACATCTACTACTATTACTCCACACATCGACCGCTGTCTAGCATGCATCTAGTGTATTAAGTTCATGAAAAACGGAGTAATGCAATAAGAATGATGACATGATGTAGACAAGATCTATCCATGTAGAGATAAACCCCATCATTCTATCCTTAGTAGCAACGATACATACGTGTCGGTTCCCTTTCTGTCAGTGGGATCAAGCACAGTAAGATCGAACCCACTACAAAGCACCTCTTCCCATTGCAAGATATATAGATCAAGTTGGCTAAACAAAACCCAAATATCGGAGAAGAAATACGAGGCTATGAGAGATCATGCATAAAAGAGATCAAAGAAACTCAAATACTTTCATGGATATAAAAAGATAGATCTGATCATAAACTCAAAGTTCATCGATCCCAACAAACACACCGCAAAAGAGTTACATCATATGGATCCAAGAGACCATTGTATTGAGAATTCAGTGAGAGAGAGAGAAGGCCATCTAGCTACTAACTACGGACCCGAAGGTCTACAAAGAACTACTCACACATCATCGGAGAGGCACCAATGGAGGTGGTGAACCCCATCCGAGATGGTGTCTAGATTTGATCTGGTGGTTCTGGACCCTGCGGCGGCTGGATGAATATTTCGCCGATGTGTCTAGGGTTTCTGGAATATTGGGGTATTTATAGAGCAAAGAGGCGGTCCGGGGGGCACCTGAGGTGGGCACAACCCACCAGGGCGCGCTTGGGCCTCGTGGCGTGCCCTGGTGGGGTTGTGCTCTCCTCGGAGCACCTCCAGGCGCAGCCATGGCCCATTATGTTCCTTCTAATTTCGTTGCGTTTGGACTCCATTTGATATTGATTTTCTGCGATGTAAAAAACATGCAGGAAACAGCAACTGTACTTGGCACTATGTCAATTGTTTAGTACCAAAAATGATATAAAATTATTATAAAACATCCAATATTTATAATATAACAGCATGGAACAATCAAAAATTATAGATACGCTGGAGACGTATCATCTTGTTATAAGTAATCATGTGAATTTGGTATTCGTTTGATATTTTGATGAGATGTATGTTGTCTTTCCTCTAGTGCTGTTATGTGAACGTCGACTAGATGACA
The DNA here is from genome assembly GCA_032464435.1 of Aegilops umbellulata. Taxonomy (NCBI): domain Eukaryota; kingdom Viridiplantae; phylum Streptophyta; class Magnoliopsida; order Poales; family Poaceae; genus Aegilops; species Aegilops umbellulata. The sequence goes on from CP136057.1 coordinate 83,351,653, forward strand.
CTTCACCATTGTTTGGGCCTAGGGGAAGGCATTGGGAAGTAATAAGTAGATGATGGGTTGCTAGAGTGACAGAAGCTTAAACCCTAGTTTATGCGTTGCTTCATAAGGGGCTGATTCGGATCCATATGTTTCATGCTTTGGTTAGGTTTACCTTAATTCTTCTTTCGTAGTTGCGGATGCTTGCGAGAGGGGTTAATCATAAGTGGGAGGCTTGTCCAAGGAAAAGCAACACTCAAGCACCGGTCCACCCACATATCAAATTATCAAAGTAACGAACGCGAATCATATGAGCATGATGAAAACTAACTTGACAATAATTTCAGGCTTTGCTTTATATGAGAGTTCGTCCAGGCCTGTCCTTTGCTACAAAAACGATTGGGACACCTTGCTGCACCTTGTTTACTTTTGTTAATTGTTACCCATTACTAATTATCTCATCATAAAACTATCGATTACCGACAATTTCAGTGCTTGCACATAATACCTTGGTGAAAACCGCTTGTCATTTCCTTCTGCTCCTCGTTGTGTTTGACACTCTTACTTATCGAAAGGACTACGATAGATCGCCTATACTTGTTGGCCAGCAAGACTCTTTTCCGGCGCCGTTGCCGGGGAGTGAAGCGCCTTTGGTAAGGAAACATTTATATAGTGTGCTGAAATTTACTGTCACTTGTTACTATCGAAAGTAATCCTTTGAGGGGCTTGTTCGAGGTAACTTCACTCCAACCGGAAGAGCAAAGAGTTTCTCCTCAACCTATTGCACCTACTGAAAATATTTATTATGAAATTCCCTCGTGTATGACAGAGAAACTGTAGCTAATCCTTACACAGGAGATGGAACATTACATCCCGATATGCACCTAATCTATGTGGATGAAGTTTTTAGATTATTTAAGCTTACATGTATGCCCGAGGATGTTGTCAAGAAGAAGGTCTTCCCTTTATCTTTGAAGGGAAAGGCATTGACATGGTATAGGCTATGTGATGATATTGGATCATGGAACTATAACCGATTGAAATTGGAATTTCATCAGAAGTTTTATCCTATGCATCTGGTTCATCGTGATCAGAATTTTATATATATATATATATATATATATATATATATATATATATATATATATATAATTTTTGGCCTCATGAAGGACAAAGTATCACTCAAGCTTGGGGGAGGCTTAAGTCAATGTTATATTCATGCCCCAATCGTGAGCTCTCAAGAGAAATTATTATTCAAAAATTTTGTGCTCGGCTTTCTCATAATGATCGATCCATGCTTGATACATCTTGTACTGGTTCTTTTACGAAGAAGGATACTGAATTCAAATGGGATTTATTGGAAAGAATTAAACGCAACTCTGAAGATTGGGAACTCGACGAAGGTAAGGAATTAGGTATAAACCTTAAGTTTGATTGTGTTAAATCTTGTATGGACACCGACGCTTTTCGTGATTTTAGCACTAAATACAAGCTTGACTCTCAGATAGTAGCTTCTTTCTGTGAATCTTTCGCTACTCATGTTGATGTCCCTAAGGAGAAGTGGTTTAAATATCATCCTCCCATTGAAGTGAAAGTAGTTGAACCTATTAAAGTTGAAGAAGAAACTGTTACTTATAATGTTGATCCTATTGTTCCTACTACTTATATTGAGAAACCACCTTTTCCTGTTATAATAAAGGATCATGCTAAAGCTTCAACTATGGTTCATAAGAGTTATACTAGAACACCTACACCCCCTGAACAAATTAAAGTTGAACCTAGTATTGCTATGGTTAAAGATCTCTTGGTCGATAATATTGATGGGCATGTTATTTATTTCTGTGATGAAGCTGCTAGGATTGCTAAAAACCTGATACTAAAGATAAACATAGACCTGTTGTTGGCATGCCTGTTGTTTCCGTTAAAATTGGAGATCATTGTTATCATGGCTTATGTGATGTGGGTGCTAGTGTGAGTTCAATTCCTTATTACTTATACCAAGAAATTATGAATGATATTGCACCTGCTGAGATAGAAGATATTGATGTTACTATTAAGCTTGCCAATGGAGATACTATATCACCAATTGGGATTGTTAGAGATGTTGAAGTCTTTTGTGGGAAAATAAAATACCCTACTGATTTTCTTGTTCTTGCTTCCCCACAAGATGATTTTTGTCCCATTATATTTGGTCGACATTTCTTGAATACTGTTAATGCTAAGATAGACTGTGAGAAATATATTGTTACTGTTGGTTTAGGGGATATGTCTCATGATTTTAATTTCTCTAAATTTCGTAGACAACCCCATGATAAAGAATTGCCTAGTAAAGATGAAATTATTGGTCTTGCTTCTATTGTTGTGCCTCCTACTGATCCTTTAGAACAATATTTGCTAGACCATGAAAACATTATGTTTATGAACGAAAGAAGGGAAATAGATGAAGTATTCTTTAATCAAGGGCCTGTTTTGAAACACAATTTGCCTGTTGAAAGCCTTGGGGGTCCTCCTCCACCCAAGGGTGATTCCGTGTTTGAGCTTAAACAATTACCTGATACTTTGAAATATGCCTATCTCGATGAAAAGAAGATATATCCTGTTATTATTAGTGCTAACCTTTCAGAGCATGAAGAAAATAAATTATTGAAAACTCCGAAGAAGCATCGTGCCGCTATTGGATATACTCTTGATGATCTTAAGGGCATTAGTCCCACTCTATGTCAGCACAAAATTAAATTGGAGCCTGATGCTACCAGTTGTTGATCACCAACAAAGGTTGAATCCCAAAATGAAAGAAGTGGTAAGAAATGAAATACTAAAGCTTCTGGAGGCAGGTATAATTTATCCTATTGTTGATAGTAAATGGGTAAGTCATGTTCATTGTGTCCCTAAGAAAGGAGGTATTACTATTGTTCCTAATGATAATAATGAATTGATTCCACAAAGAATTGTTACAGGTTATAGAATGGTAATTGATTTTCGCAAATTAAACAAAGCTACTAGTAAAAATAATTACCCTCTACCTTTTATTGACCAAATGCTAGAAAGACTATCCAAACATACACATTTTTGCTTTCTAGATGGTTATTCTGGTTTTTCACAAATACCTGTGTCAAAAGATGATCAGGAGAAGACCACTTTTACTTGCCCTTTTGGTACCTTTGCTTATAGACGTATGCCATTTGGTTTATGCAATGTACCTGCTACCTTTCAAAGATGTATGACTGATGTATTCTCTGATTTTTGTGAAAAGATTGTTGAGGTTTTCATGGACGATTTCTCCGTTTACGGAACTTCTTTTGATGATCGCTTAAGAAACCTTGACCGAGTTTTGCAAAGATGTGAAGAAACTAATCTTGTCTTGAATTGGGAGAAGTGCCACTTTATGGTTAATGAAGGTATTGTCTTGGGGCATAAAATTTCTGAAAGAGGTATTGAAGTTGATAACACTAAAGTAGATGCTATTGAAAAGATGTCGTGTCCAAAAGATATCAAAGGTTAGAAAATGTTCTTGATGACCCACCGCCTATTGACGATAGCTTTCCTGATGAGCAATTAGCTTTCATAAATACTTCTCGTAATACTCCATGGTATGTTGATTATGCTACTTACATTGTTGCTAAATTTATACCACCTAGTCTCACATACCAGCAAAATAAAAAGTTTTTCTATGATTTAAAACATTACTTTTGGGATGATCCACACCTTTATAAAGAATAAGTAGATGGTGTTATCAGACGTTGTGTACCTGAGCGTGAACAGGTACAGATCCTACGCAAGTGCCACTCCGAGTCTTATGGAGGATACCACGCTCGAGATAGAACTGCACATAAGGTATTGCAATCCGGTTTTTATTGGCCTAATCTCTTCAAGGATGCTCGTAAGTTTGTCTTGTCTCCTGATGAATGCTAGAGAATTGGTAATATTAGTAGACGTCAGGAAATTCCTATGAATTATTCTCTTGTTATCGAACCATTTGATGTTTGGGGCTTTGATTATATGGGGCCTTTTCCTTCCTCCAATGGGTATACACATATTTTGGTTGTTGTTGGTTACGTTACTAAGTGGGTAGAAGCTATTCCAACTAGTAGTGTTGATCATAACACTTCTATTAAGATGCTTAAAGAAGTTTTTTTTTCTGAGGTTTGGAGTCCCTAGATATTTAATGACTGATGGTGGTTCACATTTTATTCATGGTGCTTTCCGTAAAATGCTTGCTAAATATGATGTCAACCATAGAATTGCATCTCCATATCATCCTCAGTCTAGTGGTCAAGTAGAATTGAGTAATAGAGAGATTGAATTGATTTTGCAAAAGACTGTTAATAGATCCAGAAATAATTGGTCTAAGAAACTTGATGATGCATTATGGGTTTATAGAACTGCTTATAAAAACCCTTTGGGTATGCCTCTGTATAAAATGGTTTATGGAAAAGCATGTCACTTACCTCTTGAACTAGAACATAAGACATATTGGGCTATTAAAGAGCTCAATTATGATTTCAAACTTTCCGGTGAGAAGAGGTTATTTGACATAAGCTCACATGATGAATGGAGAACCCAAGCCTATGAGAATGCAAAGTTGTTTAAAGAAAAAGTTAAAAGATGGCATGACAAGAGGATACAAAAGCGTGAGTTTAATGTAGGCGATCGTGTTTTGCTATACGACTCTCATTTAAGATTTTTTATAGGAAAGCTTCTCTCTAAATGGGAAGGTCCTTACATTGTCGAGGAGGTCTATCGTTCCGGTGCCATAAAAATCAACAACGCCGAAGGCACAAATCCGAAGGTGGTAAACGGTCAAAGAATCAAACATTATGTCTCAGGTACTCCTATAAATGTTGAGACCAATATAATTAATACCAGAACACTAGAGGAGTACATAAGGGACACTTTCCAGAACGTTTCAGACCCCGAGAAGGAATAGGTACGTGGTACGGTAAGTAAACCGACCCCAAAACATATCCAATAGCTATTTTTCTCGGTTTTGGAATATTAAAAAAATAGGAAAATTAAAAGTAGTCCGAAAGAGACACGAGGACACCACAAGGGTGGAGGGCGCGCCCCCCGTCCTTGTGGCCATCTCGTGTGCCCTCCGAACTCCGTTCTCTTGCACAATACTTCTTATGGTCGGTAAAAATTCATTATATAATCTCCCGAAGGTTTTGACCACAGTACCACGACAAAATCATCTGCTTTTGTTTTGAGTTGTTTCTGCATCAGATTTGGAGCAAGATCTCTTCGCAAGAGTCCATCAAGGAGAGTTGTGTATCTCACCTGACACCGGGCCCAAGAGCATACATCGAAGCTAACCCCTTCGGGCAAGCAATGGAGGAAGAGATGGAGGCTGAATTGAAAAGAGTGGATGCCATGGAAGAGGATCGGGAAGTTACCTCTCGTCTTGAAGCTAGATTCATGTTGGAGGAACTTCACAGCTCAACAATACCAAACTCGGTCATCCCTCCTAATGCTAGATTTCTCTCTTATGAAAATATGAAATAGAGTGTTAGTTTTCCTCCCGCAGCTATGAAACATCCTTGCGTAATTGGAGGACTAGACATCACGGGTAAACTTCACAAGGAAATAATGGATCTTAAGCAGTAAAATAATAAGCTTGAGGAGGAGAATCACATCTTAAGGGGCATCATCGCCAGTAATATCACATCATCACTCCCGAAGAAAGAGACATAAATACATGGGTACGGGCACTCCCCTTGGCAACTACCAAGCTTGGGGGAGTTGCCCCGGTATCGTATCACCATCACATCTTTGTCTTTATCATTTTTCTTAGTTCAATCCTTTTGGTTATATCTTGATCTAGTAGAATAAAGTTTTTAGTATGATCTAGCTTTGAGTTTTGTTTCGATCTCTATCTATGTAATCGAGTACGTGATTTATATTTAATAAAGAGTAGTTTTGAGTTAAGGCTTGGCTTTTATTCTATGATCTTGAGGGAATTAAATAAAAGAAAGAATAAGAAGAAATAAAAAGATCCTATAGTGATCTTATGGAGAGTAATGACTTCACATATAAAGAGTATGATGAGTAAAAGTTGTTGAGAGTTGACAAACATAGCTTTGGTCATTGTTGCAATTAATAGGAAGTAATAAATAAAGAGAGGTTTCACATATAAATATACTATCTTGGATGTCTTTTGTAATTGTGAGCACTCATTAAAATATGACGTGCTAAAAAGTTGATGTTGGACAAGGAAGACAACATAATGGGTTATGTTTTCTTATATCCGAATAGAAGTTGTATTGTCATGGATTATCCAACATGTGGAGCTTGCCTTTACCTATCATCCTATCCAAATTCTTTGCCTTAAGTAGAGATACTACTTGTGCTTCCAAACATCCCTTAAACCAGTTTTGCCATGAGAGTCCACCATACCTACCTATGGATTGAGTAAGATCCTTCAAGTAAGTTGTCATCGGTGTAAGCAATAAAAATTGCTCTCTAATTATGTATGATCTATTAGTGTGAAGAAAATAAGCTTTATACGAACTTGTGATATGGAAGAAATAAAAGTGACGGACTGCATAATAAAGGTCTTTATCACAAGCGGCAATATAAAGAGACGTTCTTTTGCAATTAAGATTTTGTGCATCCAACCATGAAAGCGCATGACAATCTCTCCTTCAGGTGAGCCTTCTCCCTCCTTGTGCCTTCCCCTTCTCCTTCCCTACCTCTAGTTAGCTCCCCCTGGATCCTACCGACGCCCCTCGCCCCTAGCTCCACCAACCGTCGCCACCCATCGCCAGATATGTCGCCTCCCCAGCGGATCCATGCCGCTCCTCGACCTCCCGGCTGATGCCAACGGCAAAGCTCGAACGGGACTGTGCAACTACTCTCGGCTCCCGACGAGGCTCCCCCACCACCACGCAGTCTCCTTCCAATGGTTGCATCAGCGCAAAGGCCGTTCAACTCCATCGCCTTGGGCCGTTCAATGACGCGGCCCCAAGACGTTCGCCACCGCAGCGCCTGGATCACACCGCCATCATGTTGTTTGACAGCAGCGACTGTTGTCTGCAAAAAAGTGCATGCGTGAAGTCCAACTTCCCCTATACACTCACATGAACACATGGAGACTCTGCTTAGAGAAGTTGCAGCAACACAATGCAATGGTCATCTTCAACAAATAGCTTTTAGATGTTGTTATTGCTACTGAAATTTGTGTGGGTGGACGTCTGGCTACATGTATCACTTATTTTGTTTGTTGAAAAAAGAAATGTACCCCTCGGTTGATTTACACATGTTCTAAAAGTAGTTTCTTTTTTGTTTTGTTAAACTGATTTCATTCTTGTTGCCACCTGCAAAAATGTACAACGCGTCGACGAGCACCTCCACCCATGTTGCCATCTCAAAAAATGGATACAGAGAATGCACTATTTGTCTGGTACTACTATGCCTAAATTTTTATTTGTGAAGTTCAAAATGTTGTGTTCGAGAAGGTCAAGTGTGTTATGTGTATCTCAGCAAGTTAAAATAATTTAAACATGCAAAATAAAAGCATGGGAGATTTACGAATTTTTAGAACTTGAAGTGGCAAACAAATTTAAAAAGAGCATAAATAAAACTTAAGTCTACAAAATTCACTTCAAATCATTAACAGGAAAAAGAATGTTCTCTTTGTTCTCGAACAAAAAAATTAATAAAAAAGAGAATGTAGTTTACTCTTTACAAAATCCTCAGGGATGTTTTGTTAAATCAATTATGCTTCTCTGCCCTATACATATTCATTGATATTGCCAACAAGCATACTATTTTCCAAAAAGTGGTTCGATGTTTATTACAAGATTAGATTCTTTTTCTGCTACCAAGAAATAAAACCAAGAAGTCCAAATTAAAAAGATGGAAAAGTTCGATGATTATGGAAACTACGATTTTACACATTATTTAAGAATGGAAACAAGAAGTTCAAAATAAAGTAACGCAATAGTTCAATGTATAAAATATGGAAAATTTGAATTTGTTGACGGGAAGAACATAAGAAGTTCAGACAAAAATAACACAATAGCACAAAAATAAGAGAGCACTTTGAAACAGATATTTCACCGTTTCTAATAAAAAAATAAAAAGTTCGGATTTTAAAAATAGAGCCGTTCCAAAAATCATAAAAAAATGAGATTATCACCATTTCTAACAAAACTCTAGAAGTTCAAAGTTAAATAACAGACCTGTTTGATATTTACTACAAAACTTGGATTTTGCCGTCACTAAAAGAAAATAAACCACGAAGTCCAAATTACAAAAATAGAGAATTAAGATATTTATAAAAAAACTTAGATTTTCCTTGTTACTAAAGACTAAAATGAGGAAGTTCAAATTAAAAAAATAGGAGTAGTTCGATGTATACGGGAAACTCAAGTTATTACCGTTTCTAAGAAAAATAAAACTATGAAGTTCAATTTAGAAAAAAATATGTTTGATGCTTATTTAAAAACATATCTCCTTTCTAAGAATATGACTAAAAAGTTGAAATTAAAACAACAGAGAAGTTCGAAGTATATAAAAAACTCAGATTTGGTGCAACAAGTTCATGTGCACCTCCGTGCACGGTCCAGAATTTTGTATTGCGGGACATCTGACCTCCAATTACATGTTTTAAAATGGCAAAAAATGACGTCCGACTTTCAATTGTATGTAATTCGACGCATACACAAAAATGCGACAGAAGTTCAGAGTCAAAGCAACGAGAAGTTCAAGTGCTGCAAGGAATGCAGTTCAGGTGAGAATAAAAGTATAGAAAAATAAAAGCTTAAAAGGTTTATTGCAAGAAGTTTAATTGCTCTGTCCGGGGAAGTTCAAAAATTCTTGCGAGAGAGTTTCACCTTGTATTTCCATGTTCGAAAACACACACAAAAAATTGTTTGTTTGCATTTTAAAATAATTTTGTCAATCCACAAAGAAGTTCACTTAATATTTGGAAGCAATTTGATTTCAAAAATAAAATAAAAAAATTCAAATTATAAAAATGGAAAAGGTTCATGTACTACATGGTGTGTGTTTAATAGGCAAGGTCCAATTTTTTTGTTATAAGTTCAAGTCCTCGGTCGGAGAAAGTTAAAAAATTTATTGTGAGAGAGGTTTGTACAAAAGGAATATCATTTGTGTAACACTGACGAATAGATAAGAAAATTACAAACAAAAATACATCACAAAAGTTCAACGTGAAAACAGTAGGAAGTTCAACTACTACACTGAAGGCATTTGAGATGAAAAACTTTTGAAACCGTTAGTAAAATCTGAGTTTTACTGTCATTGGTGTGGCGCAAGTGGTTCAATGCTTGTTACAAACCCAAAGAATGTCATTAAAAAAACATCTCAAACAATTTTATAAAAAAAATTCTTTGTTAAAATAAACCTAGAAGTTCAAATTTAAAAACAAAGCGGCTCGATGTCTACCAAAAAGTAGGATTTTTTCCGTTACTAAAAGAAAATAAAACCAGGAAGTCCAAATTAAAAAGATGGAGTAGTTCGATGATTATAGAAAACACAGATTTTCCTCGTTATTAAAGAATGGAAACAAGAAGTTAAAAAATTAAATAACAAAGAAGTTCAAGTTTTTATAATAGAGCGCTTCAAAATTTCATAAAAAAGATTAAAAAATAAAACCAGGGAGTCCATATTAAAAAGATGGAGAAGTTCGATGATTATAGAAAACTCAGATTTTCCTTGTTACTAAAGAATGGAAACAAGAAGTTCAAAAATTAAATAACAAGAAGTTCAACTTTTAATAATAGAGCGCTTCAAAAATTCGTAAAAAAAGATTAAGAAATTTAGATTAATATTCATAAAAAACTCAGATATTTTCATGTAACCGAGAGCATTTTGTATTAAGAAAAGAATAAAAAAGCAAAGACTAAAAGTTTTATTATTATAAGTTCAAGTTCTCCATCGAAAAAAGTTAAAGAAATATTGTGAGAGTGGTTTGTACAAAAGGAGTATCATTTGCGTAACACTAACGAATGGATGAGAAATTTTAAAACGAAGAATACATCATAGAAGTTCAACGTGAAAAACAGCAGGAAGTTCAACTACTACAGTGAATAAATTTTAGAGGAAAAACTTTTAAACCGTCGCGAGTATGAAAAAACGATCAACACGTGAAAGTTGTGTGTTTACAACAGCTTTCCACCCGTATATCACTTGCTCAATTCCGGTGAGTGTTTCGGTGAGTGGATGGAGAGCTATGAGGAAAAAAGCACGTAAAAACATAGTGAAGTTCAAGTAATCATGCCGAGAAGTTCAAGTTCTTCACACGGTGCATTTTTGAAGAATCTGTTTCGCGATAAAGGCAGAACGAATGATCCTGCCATTTTCGAAATTACTTGAAAAATGCCAGGAATCAGAGAAAACCATCAACATGAAAAAGTTTTGCATTTTTCGTAGCTTTTCAATGGTATATTATTTGCCCAATTCTGATAAAATTTGTAAAAATTATAGCAAAAATACATTTTTAGCCATTTTCAAATTTGACATAAAGCCGTAACGAATTTGGAGAAATAATATATACTAAAAAGTTTTGCATTTCCTCAAGCTTTCCAACGCCATATCATTTGCTGCATTCAGACTTAAAGTTAAAAAATTAGCTTGAAAATACGAACTCGGTGGAACTTGAACCGTTTTCTAAATTACTTTTAAACCATTCAAAATTAGAAAAAAACTTTCAACAAGAGAAAGTAGCACATTTTCATGAGCTTTCCAATGCCATATCATTTTCCTCAATTGGATTATACGTTGAGAAATGACATCGAAAATGCGAACTCGGCTGTTCGGCTTTGTGAAATTTTACAATTTTCCAAATTACTCTTTAACCATAAGGAATTAGAGAAAACTTTCAACATGTGGAAGGAGTGGTTTTACAGCAGTTTTCCAACGCCATATTATTTGCCTAATTCCGATAAACAGTTTAGAAATGCGATCAAAAATACGATTCATGTTTTTTGTTTGAAGAAAAAACGGTTTTCAGAACTGCTCTTAAACCACGTACATTTTGCCAAAATTTCAACTTGAGTCATGATACTTGTGTCCATAGCTTTCCAGCGGTATATCGCAAGCCACATTTGGACAATGTTGGCGGAAGTTCAACCTAGCACTTGGAGAAGTTCGGGTGGAACAACTCAGACAGTAAAATTGCAAACAATGCAATTTCATCACAAACCGAGAGCAAAATCCGCCAACGAGCGAGATTCCTATTTAAAATGGGTATTTAGTTGCTAAAAAACGTTTCTAGATTACACTAAAATCATATAGAACACAACTAACCAGAATAATTCGCATGGGGAGACACGGTTGCGAAGATAGCCCGAAGGTCGGGTTCGTATAGAGGGAAGTTTAGGTGCGTTACTCAGGCAGTTCAGGTTGTGATCAGAATATTATTCTGATCCCGTGATCAGAATAGTGTTTATGTGTGTGTGTCTATATATATATCCACTCGGATGTAGGTTATCATAAAGTATTATTGTTGCCATTACCCTTGAGGTAAAAGGTTGGGAGGCGAAACTATAAGCCCCTATCTTTCTCCGTGTCCGATTGAAACTTTGGGAGGTAAAAGGTTGAGTGTTAGCAATTGTGAAAGATTAAATGATAGTTGAGTATGTGGACTTGCTGAAAAGCTCTTATATTGACTCTTTTCGATGTTATGATAAATTGCAATTGCTTCAGTGATTGAGATCATAGTTTGTTAGTTTTCAATGAAGTTTCTGATTCATACTTCACCTTGTGAATGAATTGTTACTTTAGCATAAGAAATTATATGACAATATATGTTGTTGTTTTAAAGATGATCATGATGCCCTAATGTCTATATTTTATTTTATCGACACCTCTATCTCTAAACATGTGGATATTTTTTTTCAATTTCGGCTTTCGCTTGAGGACAAGCGAGGTCTAAGCTTGGGGGAGTTAATACGTCCATTTTGCATCATGCTTTTATATTGATATTTATTGCATTATGGTCTATTATTACACATTATATCACAATACTTATGCCTTTTCTCTCTTATTTTGTAAGGTTTAGATGAAGAGGGAGAATGCCGGTAGCTGGAATTCTGAACTGGGAAAGGAGCAAATATTTGAGACCTATTCTGCACAACTCCAAAATGAAACTTCACGGAGAATATTTTTGGAATATATAAAAAATATTGGGCGAAGAAAGCACCAGAGAGGGGCCACCTTCCAGCCACAAGGGTGGAGGGTGCGCCCCTTCCTTGTGGACCCCCTGGCAGGCCTCCGACACCCATCTTCTGCTATGTGATGTGTTTTGACCTGGAAAAAAAAATGATAGGAAGCTTTCGGGATGAGGCGCCGCCGTCTCGAGGCGGAACCTGTGCAGAACCAATCTAGGGCTCCGACGGAGCTATTCTGCTGGGGAAACATCCCTCTGGGAGGGGGAAATCATCGCCATCGTCATCACCAACGATCCTCTCATCGAGAGGGGGTCAATCTCCATCAACATCTTCACTAGCACCATCTCCTCTCAAACCGTAGTTCATCTCTTGTATCCAATCTTTGTCTCAAAACCTTAGATTGGTACCTGTGGGTTGCTAGTTGTGTTGATTACTCCTTGTAGTTGGTGCTAGTTGGTTTATCCGATGGAAGATTATATTTTCAGATCCCTAATGATAATTAATACTCCTCTGATCTTGATCATGAATATGCTTTGTGAGTAGTTACGTTTGTTCCTGAGGACATGGGATAAGTCCTGTTATAAGTAATCATGTGAATTTGGTATTTGTTCGATATTTTGATGAGATGTATGTTGTCTTTCCTCTAGTGGTGTTATGTGAACGTCGACTACATGACACTTCACCATTGTTTGGGCCTAGGGGAAGGCATTGGGAAGTAATAAGTAGATTATGGTTTGCTAGAGTGATAGAAGCTTAAACCCTACTTTATGTGTTGCTTCGTAAGGGGATGATTTGGACCCATATGTTTCATGCTATGGTTAGGTTTACCTTAATTCTTCTTTCATAGTTGCTGATGCTTGCGAGAGGGGTTAATCATAAGTGGGAGGCTTGTCCAAGGAAGGGTAGCACCCAAGTAGAGGCACTCAGTTTCAGGCTTGGGTCCAGCTTTGGGCTTCTTCCCGGGAGTGGCAACTTGCTTGCCATTCTTCTTGAAGTTCCCCTTCTTTCCCTTGCCCTTTTTCTTGAAACTAGTGGTTTTGTTAACCATCAATGCTTGATGCTCCTTCTTGATTTCTACCTCCGCAGCTTTGAGCGTTGCGAAGAGATCGAGAATTGTCTCTGCATCCCTTTCATATTATTGTTCATCACAAAGTTCTAGTAGCTTGGTGATAGTGACTAAACAATTTTGTTAATCACTATCTTATGGAAGGTTAACTCCCACTGGATTCAAGTGATTGTAGTACCCAGACATTCTGAGCACATGCTCACTGGTTGAGCTATTCTCCTCCATCTTGTAGGCAAAGATGTTGGAAATATGCCCTAGAGGCAATAATAAATAGGTTATTATTATATTTCCTTGTTCATGATAATCGTTTATTATCCATGCTAGAATTGTATTGATAGGAAACTCAAATACATGTGTGGATACATAGACAACACCATGTCCCTAGTAAGCCTCTAGTTGACTAGCTCGTTGATCAATAGATGGTTACGGTTTCCTGACCATGGACATTGGATGTCATTGAGAACGGGATCACATCATTAGAAGAATGATGTGATGGACAAGACCCAATCCTAAGCCTAGCACAAGATCATGTAGTTCGTATGCTAAAGCTTTTCTAATGTCAAGTATCATTTCCTTAGACCATGAGATTGTGCAACTCCCGGATACCGTAGGAATACTTTGGGTGTGCCAAACGTCACAACGTAACTGGGTGGCTATAAAGGTAAACTACAGGTATCTCCGAAAGTGTCTGTTGGGTTGGCACGAATCGAGACTGGGCTTTGTCGCTCCGTGTAAACGGAGAGGTATCTCTGGGCCCACTCGGTAGGACATCATCATAATGTGCACAATGTGATCAAGGAGTTGATCACGGGATGATGTGTTGCGGAACGAGTAAAAGAGACTTGCCGGTAACGAGATTGAACAAGGTATTGGGATACCGATGATCGAATCTCGGGCAAGTATCGTACCGATAGACAAAGGGAATTGTATACGGGATTGATTAAGTCCTTGACATCATGGTTCATCCGATGAGATCATCGTGGAACATGTGGGAGCCAACATGGGTATCCAGATCCCGTTGTTGGTTATTGACCGGAGAACGTCTCGGTCATGTCTGCGTGACTCCCGAACCCGTAGGGTCTACACACTTAAGGTTCGATGACGCTAGGGTTATAAAGGAAGTTTGTATGTGGTTACCGAATGTTGTTCGTAGTCCCGGATGAGATCCCGGACGTCACGAGGAGTTCCGGAATGGTCCGGAGGTAAAGATTTATATATGGGAAGTCCTGTTTTGGTCACCGAAAGGGTTTCGGGTTTTATCGGTAATGTACCGGGACCACCAGGAGGGTCCGGGGGGTCCACCAAGTGGGACCACCGGCCCCGGAGGGCTGCATGGGCCACATGTGGGAGGGGACCAGCCCCAGGTGGGCTGGTGCGCCCCCCCACAAGGGCCCAAGGCGCCTAGGGTTTGGGGGAACCCTAGAAGGGGGCGCCCCCCCTTGCCTTGGGGGGCAAGCTACCCGCTCCTGGCCGCCGCCCCCTCCTCAGATGGGATCTGAGGGGGCCGGCCCCCCTCTCCCTTGCCCCTATATATATATATGAAGGGGGTGGGAGGGCAACCGGACCATTGTGCTGCCGCAGCCCTCCCCCTCTCCCAAGTTCTTCTCCTCTCCCGTGGTGCTTGGCGAAGCCCTGCAGGATTGCCACGCTCCTCCACCACCACCACGCCGTCGTGCTGCTGCTGGATGGAGTCTTCCTCAACCTCTCCCTCTCTCCTTGCTGGATCAAGGCATGGGAGACGTCACCGGGCTGTACGTGTGTTGAACGCGGAGGTGCCGTCCGTTCGGCACTTGGTCATCGGTGATTTGGATCACGACGAGTACGACTCCATCAACCCCGTTCACTTGAACGCTTCCGCTTAGCGATCTACAAGGGTATGTAGATGCACTCTCTTTCCCTCGTTGCTGGTTTCTCCATAGATAGATCTTGGTGACACGTAGGAAAATTTTAAATTTCTGCTACGTTCCCCTAAAGTGGCATCATGAGCTAGGTCTATTGCGTAGATTCTTTGCACAAGTAGAACACAAAGTAGTTGTGGGCGTTGATTTTGTTCAATATGCTTACCGTTACTAGTCAATCTTGATTCGGCGGCATTGTGGGATGAAGCGGCCCGGACCAACCTTACACGTCCGCTTACGTGAGACCGGTTCCAACGACTGACATGCACTAGTTGCATAAGGTGGCTGGCGGGTGTCTGTCTCTCCCACTTTAGTCGGAACGGATTCGATGAAAAGGGTCCTTATGAAGGGTAAATAGCAATTGACATATCACGTTGTGGTTTTGCATAGGTAAGAAACGTTCTTGCTAGAAACCCATAGCAGCCACGTAAAACATGCAAACAACAATTAGAGGACGTCTAACTTGTTTTTGCAGGGTATGCCATGTGATGTGATATGGCCAAAAGGATGTGATGAATGATATATGTGATGTATGAGATTGATCATGTTCTTGTAATAGGAATCACGACTTGCATGTCGATGAGTATGACAACCGGCAGGAGCCATAGGAGTTGTCTTTAATTTATTTATGACCTGCGTGTCAACATAAACGTCATGTTATTACTTTACTTTATTGCTAAAGCGTTAGCCATAGTAGTAGAAGTAATTGTTGGCGAGACAACTTCATGAAGACACGATGATGGAGATCATGGTGTCATGCCGGTGAAGATGATGATCATGGAGCCCCGAAGATGGAGATCAAAAGGAGCAATATGATATTGGCCATATCATGTCACTATTTGATTGCATGTGATGTTTATCATGTTTATACATCTTATTTGCTTAGAACGACGGTAGTAAATAAGATGATCCCTCATTAAAATTTCAAGAAAGTGTTCCCCCTAACTGTGCACCGTTGCGAAAGTTCGTCGTTTCGAAGCACCACGTGATGATCGGGTGTGATAGATTCTTACGTTCACATACAACAGGTGTAAGCCAGATTTACACACGCGAAACACTTAGGTTGACTTGACGAGCCTAGCATGTACAAACATGGCCTCGGAACACAAGAGACCGAAAGGTCGAGCATGAGTCGTATGGTAGATACGATCAACATGAAGATGTTCACCGATGATGACTAGTCCGTCTCACGTGATGATCGGACACGGCCTAGTTGACTCGGATCATGTAATCACTTGGATGACTAGAGGGATGTCTATCTGAGTGGGAGTTCATAAGATGAACTTAATTATCCTGAACATAGTCAAAAGATCTTTGCAAATTATGTCGTAAGCTCGCGCTTTAGTTCTACTGTTTTAGATATGTTCCTAGAGAAAATATAGTTGAAAGTTGACAGTAGCAATTATGCGGACAGTAGAAGGCTTATGTCCTTAATGCACCGCTCAGTGTGCTGAACCCCAAACGTCGTTCGTGGATGTTGCGAACATCGGACATACACGTTTAGATAACTACGTGATAGTTCGGTAATGTTGAATGGTTTAGAATTGAGGCACCGAAGACATTTTTGAAATGTCGCGGAACATATGAGATGTTTCGAGGGCTGAAATTGGGATTTCAGACTCGTGCCCACGTCAAGAGGTATAAGACCTCCGACGATTTTCTTGGCCTGCAAACTAAGGCAGAAAAGCTCAATCGTTGAGCTTGTGCTCAGATTGTCTGAGTACAACAATCACTTGAATTGAGTGGGAGTTGATCTTCCAGATAAGATAGTGATGTTTCATCAAAGTCATTGCCACCAAAGCTGCTAGAGCTTTGTAATGAACTATAACATATCAGGGATAGATATGATGATCCTTGAAATATTCGCGATGTTTGACACCGCGAAAGTAGAAATCAAGAAGGAGCATCAATTGTTGATGGTTAGTGAAACCACTAGTTTCAAGAAGGGCAAGGGCAAGAAGGGATACTTCATGAAACGGCAAATCAGCTGCTGCTCTAGTGGAGAAACCCAAGGTTGAACCCAAACCCGAGACTGAGTGCTTCTGTAATAAGGGGAACAACCACTGGAGCAGAATTACCCTAGATACTTGGTAGATGAGAAGGCGGTCAATAGAAGTATATTGGATATACATTATGTGAATGTGTACTTTACTAGTACTCCTAGTAGCATCAGGGTATTAGATACCGGTTCGATTGCTAAGTGTTAGTAACTCGAAATAAAAGCTACGGAATAAAAGGAGACTAGCTAAAGGTGAGCTGACGATATGTGTTGGAAGTGTTTCCAAGGTTGATATGATCAAGCATCGCTCGCTCCCTCTACCATCGAGATTGGTGTTAAACCTAAATAATTGTTATTTGGTGTTTGCGTTGAGCATAGACATGATTGGATTATGTCTATCGCAATACGGTTATTCATTTAAGGAGAATAATGGTTACTCTATTTATTTGAATAATACCTTCAATGGTCTTGCACCTAAAATGAATGGTTTATTGAATCTCGATCATAGTGATACACATGTTCATGCCAAAAGATATAAGATAGTAATGATAGTACCACCTACTTGTGGCACTGCCATGTAAGTCATATTGGTATAAAACGCATGAAGAAGCTCCATGTTGATGGATCTTTGGACTCACTCATTTCTGAAAAGATTGAGACATGTGAACCGTGTCTGTTGGTATGTACGCATGAAGAAACTCCATGCAGATGGACCGTTTGGACTCACTTGATTTTGAATCGCTTGAGAGATGCAAATCATACCACATGGGCAAGATGACTGAAAGCTTCGGTTTCAGTAAAATGGAACACGAAAGCAACTTGTTGGAAGTAACCCATTTTGATGTGTGCAGTCCAATGAGTGTTGAGGCACGCAGTGGATATCGTTATGCTCTTACTTCACAGATGATTTGAGTAGATACTGAGCATATTTACTTGATGAAACACAAGTCTGAATTATTGAATGGTTCAAGTAATTTCAGAATGAAGTTGAATATCGTCGTGACAAGAGGATAAAATATCTATGATATGATCATAGAGATGAATATCTGAATTGCGAGTTTGGTACACAGCTGAGACATTGTGGAAATTGTTTCACGACTAGTACCGCCTGGAACACCATAGTGTGATGGTGTGTCCGAACATCATAACTGCACCCTATTGGATATGATGCATACCATGATGTCTCTTATCGAATTACCACTATCGTTCATGGGTTAGGCATTAGAGACAACTGCACTCACTTTAAATAGGGCACCACGAAATCCGTCGAGACAACACCGTATGAACTATGGTTTAGAGAAACCTAAGCTGTTGTTTCTTAAAAGTTTGGGGTCACGAAGCTTATGTGAAAAGTTTCAGGCTGATAAGCTCGAACCCAAAGCGGATAAATGCATCTTCATAGGACACCCAAAACAGTTGGGTATACCTCCTGTCTCAGATCCAAAAGCAATAGGGATTGTTTCTCAAATCGGGTCCTTTCTCGAGGAAAAGTTTCTCTCGAAAGAATTGAGTGGGAGGATGGTGGAGACTTGATGAGGTTATTGAACCGTCACTTCAACTAGTGTGTAGCAGGGCACAGGAGTTGTTCCAATGGCACCTACACCAATTGAAGTGGAAGCTTATGATAGTGATCATGAGACTTCGGATCAAGTCACTCCTATACCTCGTAGGACGACAAGGATGCGTACTACTTCAGAGTGGTACGTAATCCTGTCTTGGAAGTCATGTTGCTAGACAACAAAGAACCTACGAGCTATGAAGAAGCGATGGTGGGCCCGGATTCCGATGAATGGCTCGAGGCCATAAAATCCGAGAGAGGATCCATGTATGAAAACAAAGTGTAGACTTTGGCAGAACGGCTCGACGGTCGTGAGGCTGTTGAGTACAGATGGATTTTAAAAGGAAGACGGACAATGATGGTAAATGTCACCATTAAGAAAGCTCGACTTGTCATTAAGATGTTTTCCGACAAGTTCAAGGAGTTGACTGCGATGAGACTTTCTCACTCGTAGCGATGCTAAGAGTCTGTTGGAATTATGTTAGCGATTACTGCATTATTTATGAAATTGTGCAGATAGGATGTCAAAACATTGTTTCCTCGACGATTTTCTTGAGGAAAGGTTGTATGTGATACAACCAGAAGATTTTTGTCAATCCTGAAAGATGCTAACAAGTATGCAAAGCCCCAGCAATCCTTCTAAGGACTAGAGTAAGCATCTCGGAGTTGGAATGTACACTTTGATGAGATGATCAAAGATTTTGGGTTTATACAAAGTTTATGAGAAACTTGTATTTCCAAAGAAGTGAGTGGGAGCACTATAGAATTTCTGATGAGTATATGTTGTTGATCAGAAGTGATGTAGAATTTCTGGAAAGCATATAGGGTTATTTGAAAAGTGTTTTTCAATGGAAAACTTGGATTAAGCTACTTGAACATTGAGCATCAAGATCTATAAGGATAGATCAAAATCGCTTAATAGTACTTTCAAACGAACACATGCCATGAAAAGTTTTTGAAGGAGTTCAAAATAGATCAGCAAACAAGGAGTTCTCGGCTGTGTTACAAGGTGTGAGTATTGAGCAAGACTCAAGACATGACCACGGCGGAATAGAGAGAAAGGACGAAGGTCGTCCCCTATGATTTAGTCGTAGGCTCTAAAGTATGCTATGTTGTGTACCGCACCTGAAGTGTGCCAAACCATGAGTCAGTCAAGGGGTACAAGTGTGATCTAGAAATGGATCACAGGACAACGGTCAAGGTTATCCTTAGTAACTAGTGGACTAAGGAATTTTCTCGATTATGGAGGTGGAAAAAGAGTTCGTCGTAAAGGGTTACGCCGATGCAAACTTTGACACTAATCCAGATTATTCTGAGTAGTAAATTGGATTCGTATAGTAGAACAGTTATTTGGAATAGCTCCAAATAGAGCGTGGTAACTGCATCTAGGAGATGACATAGATATTTGTAAAGCACACACGGATCTGAAAGGTTCAGACCCGTTGACTATAACATCTCTCACAAGCATAAAATGATCAAACCCAGAACTCTCTGAGTCTTAATCACATGGCGATGTGAACTAGATTATTGACTCTAGTGCAAGTGGGAGACTGTTGGAAATATGCCCTAGAGGCAATAATAAATAGGTTATTATTATATTTCCTTGTTCATGATAATCGTTTATTATCCATGCTAGAATTGTATTGATAGGAAACTCAGATACATGTGTGGATACATAGACAACACCATGTCCCTAGTAAGCCTCTAGTTGACTAGCTCGTTGATCAATAGATGGTTACGGTTTCCTGACCATGGACATTGGATGTCATTGAGAACGGGATCACATCATTAGAAGAATGATGTGATGGACAAGACCCAATCCTAAGCCTAGCACAAGATCATGTAGTTCGTATGCTAAAGCTTTTCTAATGTGAAGTATCATTTCCTTAGACCATGAGATTGTGCAACTCCAGGATACCGTAGGAATACTTTGGGTGTGCCAAACGTCACAACGTAACTGGGTGGCTATAAAGGTAAACTACAGGTATCTCCAAAAGTGTCTGTTGGGTTCGCACGAATCGAGACTGGGATTTGTCGCTCCTTGTAAACGGAGAGGTATCTCTGGGCCCACTCGGTAGGACATCATCATAATGTGCACAATGTGATCAAGGAGTTGATCACGGGATGATGTGTTGCGGAACGAGTAAAAGAGACTTGCCGGTAACGAGATTGAACAAGGTATTGGGATACCGATGATCGAATCTCGGGCAAGTATCGTACCGATAGACAAAGGGAATTGTATACGGGATTGATTAAGTCCTTGACATTGTGGTTCATCCGATGAGATCATCGTGGAACATGTGGGAGCCAACATGGGTATCCAGATCCCGCTGTTGGTTATAGACCGGAGAACGTCTCGGTAATGTCTGCGTGACTCCCGAACCCGTAGGGTCTACACACTTAAGGTTCGATGACGCTAGGGTTATAAAGGAAGTTTGTATGTGGTTACCGAATGTTGTTCGGAGTCCCGGATGAGATCCCGGACGTCACTAGGAGTTCCGGAATGGTCCGGAGGTAAAGATTTATATATGGGAAGTCCTGTTTTGGTCACCGAAAGGGTTTCGGGTTTTATCGGTAACGTACCGGGACCACCAGGAGGGTCCCGGGGGTCCACCAAGTGGGACCACCGGCCCCGGAGGGCTGCATGGGCCACATGTGGGAGGGGACCAGCCCCAGGTGGGCTGGTGCGCCCCCCCACAAGGGCCCAAGGCGCCTAGGGTTTGGGGGAACCCTAGAAGGGGGCGCCCCCCTTGCCTTGGGGGGCAAGCTACCCGCTCCTGGCCGCCGCCCCCTCCTCAGATGGGATCTGAGGGGGCCGCCCCCCTCTCCCTTGCCCCTATATATATGAAGGGGGTGGGAGGGCAACCGGACCATTGTGCTGGCGCAGCCCTCCCCCTCTCCCAAGTTCTTCTCCTCTCCCGCGGTGCTTGGCGAAGCCCTGCAGGATTGCCACGCTCCTCCACCACCACCACGCCGTCGTGCTGCTGCTGGATGGAGTCTTCCTCAACCTCTCCCTCTCTCCTTGCTGGATCAAGGCATGGGAGACGTCACCGGGCTGTACGTGTGTTGAACGCGGAGGTGTCGTCCGTTCGGCACTTGGTCATCGGTGATTTGGATCACGACGAGTACGACTCCATCAACCCCGTTCACTTGAACGCTTCCGCTTAGCGATCTACAAGGGTATGTAGATGCACTCTCTTTCCCCTCGTTGCTGGTTCCTCCATAGATAGATCTTGGTGACACGTAGGAAAATTTTAAATTTCTGCTACGTTCCCCTACAAAAGACTTGTCAGAGGTCTCATACCTCCTGACACGGGCATGAGTCTGAAATGCTAATTTCAGCTCTTGGAACATCTCATATGCTCCGTGGCATTCAAAACGTTTTAAAGTCCCGGTTTTAAGCCGTAAAGCATGGCGCACTAAACTATTAAGTAGTCATCGTATCGAGCTTGCCAAACGTTCATAATGTCTGCTTGTGCTCCTGCAATAGGTCTGTCACCTAGCGGTGCATCAAGGACATAATTCTTCAGTGCAGCAATGAGGATAATCCTCAGATCACGGACCCAGTCCGCATTATTGCTACTGTCATCTTTCAATTTAGTTTTCTCTAGGAACATATCAAAAATATAGGGGAGCTATATCACGAGCTACTGATCTATAATATAGATATGCAAAAACTATCAGGACTAAGCTCATGACAAATTAAGTTCAATTAATCAAATTAATAAAGAACTCCCACTTAAATAGACATCCCTCAAGTAATCTAAGTGGCACTTGATACAAATCAACTAACCCATGTCTGATCATCACGTTCAATGGTGAACATCTCTATGTTGATCATATCTACTATATGATTCATGTTCGACCTTCGGTCCCCAGTGTTCTGAGGCCATGTCTGTACATGCTAGGCTCGTCAAGTTTAACCCAAGTATCCGCATGTGCAAAACTATCTTGCACCCGTTGTATGTGAACGTAGAGTGCATCACACCCGATCATCATGTGGTGTCTCAACATGACGAACTGTAGCAATGGTGCATACTCAGGGATAACACTTTTACCTTGAAATTTAGTGAAGGGGTCATCTTATAATGCTAACGCCGTACTAAGCAAAATAAGATGCATAAAAAGATAAACATCACATGCAATCAAAATATGTGACATGATATGGCCATTATCATCTCGTGATTTTGATCTCCATCTCCAAAGCATTGTCATGATCTCCATCGTCACCGGCTCAACACCTTGATCTCCATCGTTGCGTTGTGGTCGTCTGGCCAACTATCTCTTCTACAACTATCGCTAACACATAGTGATAAAGTAAAGCAATTACATGGCGTTTGCATTTCATACAATAAAGACACAACCATAAGGCTCCTGTCGGTTGCCGATAACTTTACAAAACATGATCATCTCATACAATAACATTTATCACATCATGTCTTGACCATATCACATCACAACATGCCATGCAAAAATAAGTTAGACGTTCTCTACTTTATTGTTGCAAGTTTTACGTGGCTGCTACGGGCTTCTAGCAAGAACCGTTCTTACCTACGCATAAAACCACAATGGTGTTTCGTCAAGTTTGTTGTTTTAACCTTCTTCAAGGATCGGCCGTAGTCAATTCGATTCAACTAAAGTAGGAGAAACAGATACCCTCCAAGCACCTTTATGCAAAACCAGTTGCATGTTTGTCGGTGGAATCGGTCTCATGTGCATGGAAATGTAAGGTTGGTGCAGGCCGCTTCATCCCACAATATCGCCGAATCAAAATAAGACGTTGGTGGTAAGAAGTATGGCTATCACCGCCCACAACTCTTTGTGTTCTACTCGTGCATATCTACGCATAGATGTGGCTCATGCCACTGTTGGGAATCGTTGCTTGGAAAAGAAAAGAAAATTCTACGCACACCCAATGATCTATCCATGGAGATGCATAGCAACGAGGGGGAGAGTGTGTCTACGTACCCTCGTAGATTGTAAGCGAAAGCGTTTCACAACGCGGTTGATGTAGTCAAACTTCTTCTCACGTCAACCGGTCAAGTACCGAATGCACGACACCTCCGCGTTCTGCACACTTCAGCTCGGCGACATCCCTCACCTTCTTGATCCAGCAAGTCATCGAGGTAGTAGTTGAGTTCCATCAGCACAACAGCGTGGTGATGGTGATGGTGAAGTGATCTTTGCAGGGTTTTGCCTAAGCACTACGAAAAAATGACCGGGGGTGTAAATGGTGGAGGGGGGGGGATGATACGTCTCCAACGTATCTGTCGGTGTCAAAACAGGTGGATCTCGGGTAGGGGGTCCCGAACTGTGCGTCTAAGGCGGATGGTAACAGGAGGCGGGGGACACGATGTTTACCCAGGTTCGGGCCCTCTCGATGGAGGTAATACCCTACTTCCTGCTTGATTGATCTTGATGATATGAGTATCACAAGAGTTGATCTACCACGAGATCGTAGAGGCTAAACCCTAGAAGCTAGCCTATGGTATGATTGTTGCTGTCCTACGAACTAAACCCTCCGGTTTATATAGACACCGGAGGGGGCTAGGGTTACAAAGAGTCGGTTACAAGGGAGGAGATCTACATATCCGTATTGCCAAGCTTGCCTTCCACGCGAAGGAGAGTCCCATCCAGACACGGGACGAAGTCTTCAATCTTGTATCTTCATAGTCCAATAGTCCGGCCAAAGGATATAGTCTGGCTGTTCGAGGACCCCCTAATCCAGGACTCCCTCAGTAGCCCCTGAACCAGGCTTCAATGACGATGAGTCCGGCGCATAGATTGTCTTCGGCATTGCAAGGTGGGTTCCTCCTCCAAATACTCCATAGAAGATTTTGAACACAAGGATAGTGTCCGGCTCTGCAAAACAAGTTCCACATACTACCGTAGAGTAAATAATATTTCCACAGATCTAACCAGCTGGCGACTTTTTATAACGTGACATCACAGCATGGCCTAATCATTATTCAAACCGTTTTTCTCCATCAGCCTGCCACCGTACGTTTTGCGAGGCAATTTTATTGGCACGTCTTGTCGAAGCAGAGATCGTGTCCCCCTTATTACGAGATTCTCATCAATACAGATGCGGGTAACCCAATCATGCCCATTGGTATGACTCGTCGATTTTAGGCAAGTCCCAAACGGCCACGAGGAGGACGCTTGATATTCACCCTCTTTATAAAGAGGCCAGGGCCTATCCTTTTTTCTTCTCGTACTCAATCGAGTCCTTCCCTCGCCTCGAGTTTCAACACCCAAGGCTCAGGTCAGGCGCTTCAGACCTTCAATCATGTCCGTATCCAACCTTCAAGGTCAGTGGATGCCCTCCTCTGTTACAGAGGAAGACATCAAGAAGCTAAGAGAGGCCAGGTATTCGACCGGCGAAATCTCGCACAGGCTGCCTGCTCGAAGGCAGGTCATTCCCACTCCCGAACCCGACGAGAGCGTTGTATTCATCTCTCACTTCCTCCGAGGGCTAGGCCTCGCTCTAGATCCCTTTGTTAGGGAGCTCATGTTTTATTATGTGCTGGATTTCCATGACCTGGCCCCGGATTCCATTCTTCAGATCTCGTTGTTCATCGTCGTGTGTGAGGACTTCCTCCGCATTACCCCACACTTCGGGCTATGGCTCAAGACCTTCTATGTGAAGCCGAAGATGATTGAGGGGCGACACGCAGAGTGCGGTGGTGCCGTAATAAGCAAAAGCGCCGATGTTCCATGGCCAAAGGGTTCCTTCCCGGAGGTGTCCAGTTTATGGCAACAGGAGTGGTTTTATATCACAGCTCCCTGGGGTACCAAGTGGGTGGCCGCCCCCGCCTTTCGCTCAGGCCCCCCCGCCACAACTGACGTCATGAATCAACAAGGGGCTGGACTAGGGGCCAGTAAATGATGTGCCGATATTGCAGAGTCGCATCCGAGATCTCCTCGAGAGAGATGTCAGCCTGGTCACGGTAATGCAAGTCATGCTAGTTCGTCGAGTCCCGCCTTGCAAACGTTGACCCCTCCATACATGGGAGTTCAACCCAGAAGGACCGCGAGCTATTCAACACTTCCTCGGCATGAGCTCGAAGAGATGTACAAATTGTTCTTCGGGCCACAAATAAGGTGTCCGGACACCACCGAGGATGCGGGTCTGAGCTGCAATCGTCCAGATACCCAAGTAA
Organism: Aegilops umbellulata; assembly: GCA_032464435.1. Lineage (NCBI taxonomy): Eukaryota > Viridiplantae > Streptophyta > Magnoliopsida > Poales > Poaceae > Aegilops > Aegilops umbellulata. The sequence continues at coordinate 83,377,447 of CP136057.1, forward strand.
GTAATCCCGTGGCCGAACACGTTGTCTTTTTATTTATCACAACATCATTCTGAAAAGTCGCTCTTTAACCAGTACAAAGGCGAAGATGATCAGGTGTTCGGCCCCCTTTCCCGAAGGCTCAGCAGATCCAGTACTGGCCTGCATGCTTGAGCCGGCGCCTTATCAAGTGCCCTCAGGGGAAGATAAAGGGGGGAATAAAGAGGCTGAAAGCGGGCCTTGCTCATTATTCATCCAAACTGGGAGAATTAGCGCCTCCACGAAGGAGGATAACCTGGGAGAAGAATCTGAAATTCCCTCTCCCCAAGGAAGGAACAGGACCACCTCTAAATACCCGGAAACAATGGTTTCCAAATAGGGGAAGAAATCTTCGCTAGAGGATCCTGCCTTGGAGGGTACCCTTGCCGCACAGTGCCCGCAAGTGGGTCAGCCCTCCACCGAGCTGTAAGTAAACAAAAAGCACTTAATAGTAAAAATATCCTGCTTTACTTCTGAGGACAATAACCGAAGCATATATCTTGTAGTTTGGATCGTAGCCCTTCTCGACAGAGTTCGTCTTCGGGGGATCTTCTTCCGGAGATGATGGAGAGCGAAACACCTCCCCATGCCATCCCGCCTCATGAGGCGGGCGACCCTGAAGTGTTGTCGCGAAGGGTTTCTCCTGATCCGCCAAGGCCAGAGGGTAATCCTTCGGCCACCCGAAGTCCTCAGTATTCGGCTCCTAAAGAGAGCAACAGAAAGAGTCCGGAACCGTCCGGTGTGCGATCACACGCACTAAAGGATCTTCTGGAGCAAGCGGCTATCTCAGAAGCGCATCGTACGCTAATGGGTACGGTGATTGAGAGGATTTCATCCGCCGAAAGCGGGTTGCATGAAGCTTTTATGAGTCTGCTGAAAGGCTTTGAGGTACGTGAAATAGTGTATGTTTTTGACGGTACCGCACACGTTAGGTGTGCCCCATGCAGATAGTAGCCCCTAAGACTCTAGTTGCCGTCGAGAACAGCGGCAAACAGAGGATCATAGTCCCAGGTAATAATCAGGCCGCCTTCATGTGCAGGTGGCAGAAGGTCTGGTGGCTAGCCGGACTGGTGAGCTTGCCGAGCTAAAGCAGCAACTTGATGCGGCGGATGCCGACATCGTGCTTGTGAACAAACGGCTCGACGAGGCACAGGGTATGTGATTTCTCCGGGGATCAACAGATAGTAAGAGGAGCATGATGCTAGTATCTTTAATATGTTGTGACTATAGATGGGGCTGCCGCCGTGGAGACCCTTCGGGTGGAACTTGCCCGAGCCAAGGAACAAGCTAGGAAAAGTGATGCGGCCGCTCTAAAGGCGGTCGAAGAGCTGAGAGCCGAACAGGCTGCACATTGCCGAAGCAAGGATAAAATAGCCAAGATGGCTGTGGAATTGAAGGATGCCGTCGACCGTTACGAGCTTCTTGAAAAGGAAAATCAAGCGAAGATGCTTGTTACTTTTCCTAACGCTTTTCCTCTTGCTTTGGACTCTAATTTGCATGATTTGAATGACACTAACCCCGGACTGATGCTGTTTTCAGCAAAACTACCATGATGTTATTTTTGTGCAGAAATAAAAGTTCTTGGAATGGAATGAAACTTTGCGAGGTATTTTTACATGATATATAAGAATTTCTGGAGTCAAGACATATCGAAGAGGGGCCCCTGGGTGGGCACAACCTACCAGGGCGCGCCCCCTCTCCTGGCACTCCCAGGTGGGTTGTCCCCACCGGGTGGCCCCGCAAACCCTGAAACCAATGCTATAAATCCTATTTTTCCAGAAAAAATCAGGGAGAAAGAATTATTGCGATCCACGAGACAGAGCCGCCGTCACCTCCTGTTCTTCATCGGGAGGCCAGATCTGGAGTCCGTTTGGGGCTCCGGAGAGGGGGGGTCTCCGTTCTTCGTCATCACCAACCCTTCTCCATCGCCAATTCCATGATGCTCCCCACCGGGAGTGAGTAATTCCTTTGTAGGATCACTGGTCGGTGAGGAGTTGGATGAGATTCATCATGTAATCGAGTTAGTTTTATTAGGGCTTGATCCCTAGTATCCACTATGTTCTTAGATTGATGTTGCTATGACTTTTCTATGCTTAATGCTTGTCACTTTGGGCCCGGGTGCCATGAACTCAGATCCTAACCGTTTATGAATTCATCATTATATCCATGTTTTAGATCCGATCTTGCAAGTTATAGTCACCTACTATGTGTTATGATCCGGTAACCCCGGAGTGACAATAGCCGGGCCCATTCCTGGTGATGACCGTAGTTTGAGGAGTTCATGTATTCACTAGGTGTTAATGCTTTGTTCTGGCTCTTTATTAAAAGGATGCCTTAATATCCCTTAGTTTCCAGTATGGACCCCGTTGCCATGGAAGGGTAGGACAAAAGATGTCATGCAAGTTCTTTCCATAAGCATGTATGACTATTTACGGAATACATGCCTACATTATATTGATGAACTGGAGCTAGCGCCGTATCGCCCTAGGTTATAATTGTCTCATGATGAATATCATCCAACAAGTCACCGATCCAATGCCTACGAATTTATCTTGTATTGTTTCCATTAAGTTACTACTGCTATCATTACTGTTACACTTGCTACAAGATTACTTCTATCACTGTTACCGTTACCGCTGCTGCTACTATTATCAAAACTATTATATTACTCTGCTATTAATCACTTTGCTGCACATAATTAATCTCCAGGTGTGGTTGAATTAACAACTCAGCTGCTAATACATTCAAATATTCTTTGGCTCCCCTTGTGTCGAATCTATAAATTTGGGTTGAATACTCTACCGTCGAAAACTCTTGCGATCCCCTATACTTGTGCGTTATCTAGACCTTTTTCTAGCACCGTTGCCGGGGAGCATAGCTATATTTGTTGAGTCACTTGGGATTATTATCATATTATCACTATGAAGAATCTGAAGGATGCTAAGACTAAGATTTTTCCCTCAAGACGAGGGGAGGTAAGGAACTACCATCCAGTTCTTGTTTAGATGCACCTTCTATTATAAGTAAACTTGCAACACCACCATATGCTATTAATTTTGAAATGTCGCAAGCTATTGATGCTGCTGCTTCTGCTATGGATAATGCTTATGATGTACCTTGCTTGATAATATGATGATGTGCCACTTGGTGAATTTCTTGATGAACAAATTGCTAGAGTAATACAACACGATGTTGTTGAATCTGATGATGAGCTTGAAACTGAATCTCCTGAAACACCTACTAGAACTAGACCTCCTAGATATGAATTGCCTAAGGTACCGGAAGATTATGTTTTGAGTGAAGAAACAACTAGAGATATTCTTGTTTGCAAACATAGAGATGATCTAGAGAGATTATTAAACAAGTATAAAGAAAAATCTCTGAATGCTAGAATGAAATGTGATCCTAAGTTTGCTACTTCACCTATCTTTATTGATGATAAGGATTATGAATTCTTTGTCGACCCAGAGTTAATTACTTTGGTTGATTCTGATCCTTTCCATGGTTATGAAACTGAAACTGTTGTGGCACATCTTACTAAGTTGAATGATATAGCCACCCTTTTTACTCATCATGAGAAAACTCACTACTACTTTATTCTCAAATTACTTCCTTTCTCATTAAAGGGTGATGCTAAAGCTTGGTATAATACTCTTGCTCTTGGTTGTGTGTGTAGTCCCCACGATATGATTTATTACTTCTCTGAAAAATATTTTCCTCCTCATAAGAAACAAGCTGCCTTACAGGAAATATTTAACTTCGTTAAAACTAAAGAAGAGAGTATCCCACAAGCTTGGGGGAGGCTTTGCCAATTACTTAATGCTTTGCCTGATCATCCTCTTAAGAAAACTGAAATACTTGATATCTTCTATAATGGACTAACCGATGCTTCTAGGGATTTCCTAGATAGTTGTGCTGGTTGTGTTTTCAGGGAATGAATTGTTGGACAAGCTCAAGAATTATTGAATAAGATATTGAAAAATTATGATGATTGGACTCCTCCTGAACCACCACCCAAACCCACTCCAAAGAAGAGGGGTATATTATATCCCAATCCTGAAGATACGCAAGAGGCAAAGAAATCTATGAAGAAAAAAGGTATTAAAGTTGAGGATGTTAAAATTTTACCTCCTATTGAAGAAATAAATGGACTTAATACACCACCAATGCCTAAGGCGGTAGAGGTAAATTCTCTAATCAAGTTCAATGATAATGACAATCCTCAAAATATGCACCCTAGCCAATGCCTTTATGAGTTTGAAAACTATATTAGAAAAACAAGATCACTTCAATGCAAATGTTATGAAACAATTGAAATATAATTCTGATATGATTGCTTGCTTGAGTGACTTGTTATTTAGAATCTCAAATGATGTTAGAGGTGTTGGAAAACACGCTTCTATGGTTCAAACTCAATTAGAACAAGTTGCTAAATCACAAAGAGAATTGCTTGATGAAATGAATCATAATATACATGACTTTGTTGTTAGAGTTGAAACTATAGGAGGTAAAATGACTCAGGAACCACTTTATCCCGAGGGACACCCTAAAAGAATAGAAGAAGATTCACAAAGAGTTAACACTGATGCACCTAGTCCTTCTAGAAAGAAAAAGAAGAAGAAAAATGATAGGACTTTGCATACTTGTAGTGAACCTGAAATAGAAAAACCTCCTGATAATGATAATGAAAATTCTATCTCAGATGCTGAAACTCAATCTGGTAATGAACACCCACCTAGTGATAATGAAAAAGATAATGCTGATGTTCATGAAGATGCTCAACCAAATGAAAAAGAACTAGATAAGGATGTTGAGATAGAACCACCTGTTGATCTTGATAACCAACAACCTAAGAATAAAAGGTATGATAAAAGAGATTTCATTGCCAAAAAACACGGTAAAGAAAGAGAATTGTGGGTTCAAAAACCTATGCCTTTTCCACCCAAGTCAACTAAAAAGAAAGACGATGGAGAATTTGAACGCTTTGCTGAAATGCTGAGGCCAGTCTTTTTGCGTACTCGCTTGACTGATATCTTGAAAATGCCTACTTATGCAAAGTATATGAAGGACATCATCACAAATAAGAGAAAAATACTGGGAGCTAAAATCTGCACTATGCTTGCTAATTATACTTTTAAAGATGGAGTACCTAAAAAACTTGGAGATCTGGGAATACCAACTATACCTTGCTCTATCAAAAAGAATTATGTGAAAACTGCTTTGTGTGATTTAGGAGTTGGTGTTAGTGTTATGCCTTTCTCTTTGTATAAAAGACATGATTTGAATAAACTCACACCTATTAAAATATCTTTGCAAATGGCTGACAAATCAACTGCCATACCTACCGGTATCTGTGAGGATGTGCCCGTTGTAGTTGCTAATGTTACTATTTTGACTTTGTTATACTTGAGATGCCTGAGGACGATAACATGTCGATTATCCTTGGTAGACCCTTCTTGAATACTGCAGGGGCTGTTATTGATTGCAATAAAAGCAAGGTCACTTTTCATATCAATGGTAATGAGCATACGGTGCACTTTCCAAAAAAAAACAATTCCAAGTGAATGGTATTAATGTTACTGAAAAATCTCCGACGATCACTATTGGAAGTTTTCAAATACCTCTACCTATTGCCAAAAAGAAATATGAAATGCTTATTTTTGGGGAAATGCATATCCCCATTGAGGTAACTTAGTGATTTACGAAAGTTCTTAGGTTTCATGCTAATCGAAAGTGGTTGTTAATAAGACGTGATGAACCTTATTAATGGATCATTTTTGAACGGTATGAAGTTGATGAATTTAGTAAGCACTACCTTCTGTCCCTACTTTTAGTGTTTTGTTTTTATTACTTAAATAAAATAAAATGCCATGTTTTGTCTGCTCTCTGAATTTCCCGTGCAATAAAAAATGACCCAAAAAAATCTCACAATGCTCTGAAAATTTAATATGACTTTTTACTGAATATTTCTGAATTTCCGGTGCAAATAATATCAGAGGGAGGCACACGAGGTGGGCACAACCTACCTGCGCGCACCAATACCCCCAGGCGCGCCCTAGTGGGTTGTGGTCCCCACGTGGGCCCCCTCATTTATCCCTTCAGCCCACTTCATCACTCACCTCCAAAAAAACTCTCCATTGCTCTCTCTCCCGTGTTCTTTCCCTCAAACCCGCGGATTTTGATCTCTTTGCTCGGAGCTCCGTTTCGGAAACTAATTCAAGGGATTGTTGCTTGGTATGTGACTCCGCCGTTTGTCCAATTAGTTTTTGTTTTAGTGGTTTATATTTTGAATAATTAGCTACTCTTGGTGCTGCTGTAGATGTGCTTGCATGTTAAATTCTTAGAGTTCTAAGTAGTTTGAATGCTTGCTATGGCCTCTATGCATCCCTATGAGTAGTTGGTATCATTTTTGGTAAGTTTTGTTGAGAAAATTTTGTAGGCTAATAAATTGTAGAATTTTGTTCATAGGAAAATCATGAATATCTTTAGGAAGTTTGGCTCCAAGAGGAACTCCAAGGGCTGAGTACCAAACATTCTTAACTAATCTTTGCTGCGGTGAGACGAGGGGAGTGACACAAGGTAGAATAGAGAGCATTCATTTTCCCGCAATTTAGTACTCTGCATTATTTAATGGGAAATGTATAGTAGGCAAGCAAGACTATAGTACACTCTGTGCTCCAGACTTGAGCCTCATTCGCACGGCTCTTTCCGATGAAAGGAATTATAACCTTGGAGCGATTGTTGCATGCAGACTTCAACACAACGCTAACAGTGGCTACTTCAATGGTGGAATATATGCCACGCGTTTAGAACGAGGGCTAGGTGTATCACCTTTGCCCTTTGATCCTACCCTACCCACGCAGTATTTAGATTTTGACACCTTAAAAGATCATAAGATTCTCAAGGGAAAGGTTGATAACATCACTTATAATCTATTGTTTAACCAAAAATCTGTTGTGCACACGTATTTGCATGTGCCTGCTCTTTTTGACTATCACAGCAATATTTTGTTCTTGAGAGCGAGGCCCGATATTATAACGCAGCAGTGAAGGCAGCACGACACGCCGAGGCATCCGCACCAAGAGCCTCCGTGAGCTACCACGCCAACTACTATCCACGCTATTGATCGACTACCAAGTTAGGCCAAAAGCCTAAGCTTGGGGGAGTACGTGTTCTCACCGACATTACATTCATGTCCACTTATTTTCATTTGTCGGTGTTCGCACTTTTTCATTTTTTCATGCATGCTTAGATTTATTTTCTTGCTTTCTTCATGTGTGTTTCAAGAAACCTTAGAAAAACCAAAAAAATTAATTGTAGCTATTTTACTTTCTATGCATGCTTATTAGTATTATTAAAAAGAAAACCCAAAAATATTTCCTTATTCTTGTTTTGCTTGTTGGGAGCTTTCCCGTGTAAATTCTTTTCCTCGTTTTTGCTTTTCCCTTTTATTTGCTTGCTCAAGAAAACCAAAAAACTCCAAAAATATTTCAGTGTGTTTCTCTGAAATTATTTTCTTTTTATTCGAGTCTTACCAAGGAGAAGACCACGATGCAAATGTTGAGTGGCTCTCATATGAATAATTGTTAAACTAATAAAGAGCACATTTTACCTTGTCTTGTCCTGTTGAATAAAATGTTTGCAGATTCCAGCTTAGTCCATGGCACTCTTGCACTATTATTAATTTCACATCATTCAGTCGTGCAAGTGAAAGGCAATAATGACTTTATTCGATGAACTGGCCGTGGCAGAGAGAAACGAGTATGAGCTCGACTTGTTCTGTTTGTGTAAATATGTTTAACCTAGTATCCATGATTCAGCCCATTATAATTAAACATGTTTGCAACGAAAATTAGAGATTATAGTTTCTCATGCAATGCATAAGTAGCTGGGAGTGGATAATGATTTATCTTGGATATCAACATTGCGTTAAAATGATTGTGATGTAGTATGATGATATGGTATCCTCCTCTGAATGTTCGAGTGGCTTGACTTGGCACATGTTCATGCATGTAGTTGAATCAAAACCAACATAGCCTCTATGATATTTATGTTCATGGTGTTCCTATCCTACTCATGCTAGTGTCCAATGTTACGTATGCATAATGCATGTTTATGATCGTTGTTCCTCTCTAGCTGGTCGCTTCTCAATCAAATTGCTAGCTTTCGCCTGTACCAAGTGGGAGTGCTGCTTGTACATCAAAAACCTTGAACCCAAAGTTATTCCAGATGAGTCCACCATACCTACCTATATGCGGTATTACCGTGCCGTCCTAAGTAAATTTGCATGTGCCACCACGGAAAACTTCTAAATAAATATCCTTTTTGTGTGCCTGGATCGTTCATGGAACGACATGAGGTGGTCTGTATCTTCCATGCTAAGCAGGTTATTCTCAGGTCGAGTGTTTATTCACTCGCCATCACACGAGAAAAGGGCGGTAATAGGGATTCCCTGGTCCCGAACTAAAAAAATGCAAATAATTAAACAAAACTCCCCCGGGACTATTGTTGGTTTGGACGGCACCCGTTGTTTCGGACAAGTCGTGGAATGTGATTGTTGGTGGAGGGGGAGTAAACCTTTACTTTTATCGCTTGGGAACCACCACTAGCATGCTTAGCATGGAAGATATTGATAACTCATAGTCGTGAAGTGAATGAGAAGGGTGCTTGTCTCAAAATATCATTTACCTCTGTTTAAAAATTGAGCTCTGGCACCTCTGCAAATCACTGCTTCCCTCTGCGAAGGGACTATCTATTTACTTTTATGTTGTGTCATCACCTTCTAAAAGAAGCGCTAGAACCTGAGAGCACAGCCGTCATGACTTACACATTGTGTGTAGCTAATGTTGGGTGCATCATGACTGGATATTTTCTACCATGAATTACAATGTTTAGTCGCTGCTTGAACTTTGGAGATGCTCTGCATTTATGTTTTGCGGTCTCAGAAAGGGGTAGCGAGATACCACTATTGTCATATTATATCATGGTTGTTTTGACAACGTGTTGCCGTTTGAGATATCTTATTATTGCTAGCTAGCTGATTATGTCATTGATATGAATCATTATAATCTCTAAGAGTTATTGTCGGCATGGTTAGTTATAATGTTGGCTGAAAACCTAGGTGGTGTTTAAGCTTATTTATGCAAACAAGAGCAAAAGAGTTCATAAAAGTTTTTCTTTTTCACTGTCAGTTTATCAACTGAATTGTTTGAGGACAAGCAAATGTTTAAGCTTGGGGGTGTTAATACGTCTCCAACGTATCTACTTTTCCTAACGCTTTTCCTCCTGTTTTGGACTCTAATTTGCATGATTTGAATGAAACTAACCCCGGACTAACGTTGTTTTCAGCAGAACTACCATGGTGTTGTTTTTGTGCAGAAATAAAAGTTCTCAGAATGGAACGAAACTTTGCGAGGAATTTTTATATGATAAACAAGAATTTTTGGAGCCAAGACCCATCAGAGAGGGGCCCCTTGGTGGGCACAACCCAGCAGGGTGCGCACCCTATCCTGGCGTGCCCAGGTGGGTTGGCCCCACCTGGTGGCCTCGCAGACCCTGAAACCAACGCTATAAAATCCTATTTTTCCAGAAAAAATCCGGAAGAAAGAATTATCGCGATCCACGAGACAAAGCCGTCGTCACCTCCTGTTCTTCATCGGGAGGCCAGATCTAGAGTCCATTTGGGGCTCCTGAGAGGGGGATCTTCGTTCTTCGTCATCACCAACCCTTCTCCATCGCCAATTCCTTGATGCTCCCCACCGGGAGTAAGTAATTCCATCATAGGCTCGCAGGTCGGTGAGGAGTTGGATGAGATTCATCATGTAATTGAGCTAGTTTTGTTAGAGCTTGATCCCTAGTATCCACTATGTTCTTAGATTGATGTTTCTATGACTTTGCCATGCTTAATGCTTATCACTTTGGGCCCAGGTGCCATGATTTCAGATCTAAACCATTTATGTTATCACCAGTATATCTATGTTCTAGATCCGATCTTGCAAGTTATATTTACCTACTACGTGTTATGATCCGGCAACCCTGGAGTGACACTAACCGGGACCACTCCCGGTGATGACCGTAGTTTGAGGAGTTCATGTATCCACTATGTGTTAATGCTTTGTTCCGATTCTCAATTAAAAGGAGGTCCTAATATCCCTTAGTTTCCAATATGGACCCCGCTGCCACGGGAGGGTAGGACAAAAGATTTCATGCATGTTTTTTTTTTCATAAGCACGTATGACTATTTACGGAATACATGCCTACATTATATTGATGTACTGGAGCTACTGCCGTATCGCCCTAGGTTATAACTGTCTCATGATGAATATCGTCCAACAAGTCACCGATCCAATGCCTACGAATTTATCTTATATTGTTTCCGTTAAGTTACTACTGCTATCATCACTGTTACACTTGCTACAAGATTACTGCTATCACTGTTACCATTACCGCTGCTGCTACTATTATCAAAACTATCATATTATTGTGCTACTGATCACTTTGTTGCTGATAATTAATCCCCAGGTGTGGTTGAATTGACAACTCAGCTGCTAATACCTTCAAATATTCTTTGGCTTCCCTTGTGTTGAATCTATAAATTTGGGTTGAATACTCTACCCTCAAAAACTGTTGCGATCCCCTATACTTGTGGGTTATCAGGGCACCACACACGGCTAACAATTGATCTAGTGTGTGCTAGGCGCCCCCTCCCACATATATATATGTGGGAGGGTGAAAGTGCAACTATCCCTGGGTGGTTTCGGTAACGATCAACAACATATAGCTCATTGAACTAATGCCTTTACAAGATAAACATTTCAGGAAGATTCAATGATTGGCATGGCATGGCTAAGGAATGTGGACCCCTCAAAATGCTAAGGACAAAAGACTGGCTCAAGCTTCAAAGTCCAAGACTCTAAATTTTACTTTTAGTGATCCAAGACCACATTGAGTCCATAGGAAAAGCCAATACGGTCAAGAGGGTTTGAGGTGTTGCTTAATGAGTTGCTTGCTCAAAATGCTTAGTGATATGCTCCAAAAACCCTCAACTACTTTATCATATACACATATGTCCCAAACCAAAAGTCAAACTCGGCCCCACCAAAACTTTCTATCTGGCGCCACCGAGTTCACTTGACATAGCCACTGCCACAAACCCTATTCACTTTGGTCTCACCGATAGGGATCTTGGTCTCACCGAGATGGGATTGCAAACTCTGTGTTTCCATTCGTAACATTTCGGTCTAACCGAGATGAGCGATCGGTCCCACCGAGTCTGCAATGCAAACTCTCTGTTTCCTTTTCGTAACGCTTCGGTCCCACCGAGACGAGCGAATCGGTCCCACCGAGTTTGCCTGACCAACTCTCTGTTTGCTTATTACCAAAATCGGTACCATCGAGTTTGAGTAATCGGTCCAACCGAGATTACGTTATGCCCTAACCCTAATGAAATCGGTCACACCGAGTCGACATGTCGGTCCCACTGAAATGGCCTAACGGTCACATATGTACTGAATCGGTCCGACCGAGTTTTCTGATTCGGTCCCACCGAGTTGGTATAATATGTGTAACAATTAGATTTTGTGTGGAGGCTATATATACCCCTCCACCCTCTCCTCATTCGGTGAGAGAGCCATCCACTACAAAAGAAAATACACTTCCGTGATGATACGTGTTTGTCACAGTAGGTCACGTTTTCTGTCATGCCTGTACATCCATGACAATTTTATGACAGAATCAAGATAGTCATACCTGTGCTGTCGTAGAAGTGTTCCATGACATTACCAAAATTATCATCACGGAAGTGTCCACTTCCATGACGATAAATCGCGCGTCACAGAAGTGCTTTCGTCAAGGGTGACCGACACGTGGCATCCATCATAAGGGAACGCTGTTAAGCTATCAGGTCCGATTTTAGATCCGATAACCCGTTAACAGGCCCGACCAATGGGGATTTTCCACATGTAAAATCATCATTGGCTGGAGGGAACACGTGTCGGCTCGCCGTTGGGACAGATGTCATCCACTCATTGGACCCAAAGCGCGTATGATACATCGACACGTGGCACAACCCAACAAAGGCCCATTCCTATGAAAAGGCCGGCCCGTTTGACTTGGTCAAAAGGTGGCGGGCCGTCCCATGGTAAGCCTGTTAACGGCATGTTCGCATATAGCCCATTTACAACCCGCTAACCCAGGGCCCATTTACGGCCTATCCGAATTAGGCCCAGTAGCATCATCTGGGCTGTCCAATATAATTCCAGCACGTTTTAACTTCCAGCCCATGTATGGCCCATGACGTCTTTCGGCCCATATGAGGCCCTTAGTAACCCTTGGCCCATTAACGGCCTGTGGTAAAACTGGCCCGTAATGAACAGTGTATCACTTTATACCCATTAACGGCCCATTATTCTGTTGGGCCGTTTCCATCCCAGGTAATCTTTCGGCCTTCTGAGGGCCCATTTATTCTTGGGCTCATTTCCAGCATTCGTTTACATTCGGCCCGTTACTGTCATTTTCTGCTTGTGGGCCAAATTCAGCCCGTGGTTACAGTCGGCCCGTTTGTGGCCCGTTAGTACGTTGGGACGTTTTCATAGCATCAACAAATACAGCTGATTAACGACGACCGGTTATGGTCGGCCCATGAACGGACGATTTCAACTCTAGCCCATTTACGGCCATAATGTGGTCTGTTATTGGCCCATGTTTGGCCAACCGATCATACGGCCCGTAGAAGGCCCATTGATGATACGGTCCGTATAAGGCCCAATGTTTCTACACCCCGTAGAAGGCCCGTTGTTTCTACGACCCTTAGAAGGACCATTGTTTCTATGGCCCGTAGGAGGCCCATGTTAACTACAGTAAATATGTAGACCAGGGTTAATGTGGCCTAGTTTTAACAAATAGCTTATTGCGGCCACTAGCAAACCACGAAAAAAGAACTGCACTGACTACAAGAAAACAAATAAACAAGACAATAAGGAAATAAATAGGCAAGCAACTTATGCTAGGCTATCACGGCTATTACACATATTACATCCACTGGGCATCAAAGTTCGCCACCAGTGCAAATATAGGGAACAAAGCAGCATATAAACGCCAGAGCAAAACAAGTCCAGAACTGAAACCACTTCAGAAGAGCTCAAGAAACAATATCCTGGGTACCCATAATGCTGGCAAGATGCTTAGCATGCTTTTTAACTTTCTCTTGTTTGGCGCTTAAATCCTCCAGCACTTGCTGTTGCACCAGAAAGTATGCATCTGAATTCTGCAGGGACTTCCTCAGTCCTTCGGCTTCTTGTCGCATAACATCTGATCGATGTCTTTCAACTTGAAGTTGAGACTCAAGAAGCCGAATTGATTTTGGCAGTGTTGGGGATATTGCTATTTGGGATAAACCGGCCTACAGGGCCCGGGTTAGCTCCGTCAATGGACCCAAGATGTTAAAGCCCAAGGAGAAATAGAAGGGCCCAAGGCCTATAATCGGTTTAAAGGTTTATTGCCGTAAACCGGCCTGAGGTAAACTTGCATTGTAAGTTAGGAATAGAGAGAGATTTTGTAAACCGACGGGCGTCACCCGTGTATATAAGGGGACGACCCGACGACGGTTTAGGGACAGACAACAACAACTCGAGGTTTAGGCGAAGCTTATTGCTCCCTAGCCCTCGAAACACATCAATCCCATCACAACTAGACATAGGCATTTACCTTCATCGAAGGGGCCGAACTAGTATAACACTGTGTCCTTGCGTCCGTTTAACCCCTTCAAGTTAACCCGTTGCGATGGCTCCACGACTAAGTCCTTTTGCTAGGACATCTGCCGTGACAAATCCACGACAGTTGGCGCCCACCGTGGGGCTATCGCGAGATGGTTTCAAGTTCTTGGAGGGCCGCTTTGAAGGACTCGAGGGCTACGCTGTGGGCCGGATGACCAAAAGTCGTCGCGGAAAACTCTACATCGACAGCACAGGCTGGGGCCCCGACGCCAGCTCGATCGAGTACGGGTACCGGGTCCCCTTTGGCGGCATCCATGTTTTCATCGGCAAGATCGGTGAACCGGGCCCCGAGCTGGGCGTCTGCACCGACCTCGTCGAGACAGCTCAGCGCACGAGATCGGCCCTGGTTAAACCGACCAGGAAGCGCGCCTTCGTGGGAGTCATCCACGGAGGAAGCTACGAGGAAGGATCCGAATCCGGTGGCGAAACCGCCATCTACTCCGGCGATGAAACGTCAACCGGGGAAACCGAGTCTCTATACCGGCTGCAAGATGACCGGATTGGGGGCAGCTCCGATGGCGACAGTATTCCGGACCCCTCTGGTCTGCCCAATCGAGTTGGGATCTTCATGGCCGGAACACAGGCGGCGCCACATTCATCAACTGCGGCAGCAGTGATCTCCGGATCGGCAGCGGCAACGGCTGCGCGAGCAGGGGGCCCTGCGAACCCACCAGCCCAAGTATTGTCAGATCTGTTTGACGCACTGGCAGTGCTTATGGAGGAGGCCAACCCGGTGGATCAGGAGGTTCACAATGCTGAGATTGCCAAAGTGAGAGAACAGATCACTCAAGCTAAAGCGGGGCTGGCAGCAGAAGAGGCCAGGATGATGGCAGAGCGCGCCGCTTTAGATGCACAGGCTTACAGGCTCATGATGGACCAGAATGCATCTCAGGAAGTCCTGAAGAGGAAATTCCGATCTCGATTGCCCGCAGCCCTCGATGCCAGAAATCTCTTCAACACCCCTGGAGCGGGGGCCAATAATCCGCCGGGGGTAAACCGTGCGGAAGCAACAGTGGGCGCTCCGGTTCAGCACCGTATAATAAACCTACCTCGTCACAACACTGGTACACCACAGGCCGTGCCAACACCATCGGGCCATTATTCCAACCCGATGGATAACCTCGTTGCGGCGGCAGCTCGGTTGGAAGCCATTCCGGTCGAAGGTAATTCACCACAGGATGTAGAGACACGCCGAGTCAAGGAGCTCCTTAGGACCGCCTTGGCCCAACAAGAAGCATATTCGCAAAGCCGTGATCGGATTCACTCCACCCCTCGCCCCAGCAGGAGCTATAGTAGGCGCATGGAGGAGCCGGCTGTTTCAAGTAATGCCAGGCGTGAAGCGCTCCGCGGCAACAATCCGGCTGGCGTCGACAATACTCAGGAGATGGTGGATCGCGCCCGTGCGCAGGAGGCCGGATTAGCAGCGCAACATCAAGCTCAGCTTACACCTATCTTCCCAACTGCTACGATTGAACCGGGGGTGGCTTCTAGTTCTTTGGGAGTATTGTGCCTCGTTCCCGCTTTGCGCAACGTACGCCTGCCGAAGGACTTCAAAGGCCCCCGCAAGGTACTAAACTACACGGCGGATCAGCCTCCGGAGACATGGGTGGAGAGCTATGAGATGGCTATGGGGATGCTGGATGTGGATGACACGGCGTGTGCGAAGTATTTTACCATGATGTTAGAAGGGATGGCCCGGACTTGGCTAAAGAGCCTACCGCCTAATTCCATTAATTCGTGGGCCCAGTTGCGAGCCCGGTTTATCAAGAATTTCAAGGACACGTGCAAACAGCCAATGTCGATAGTTGACCTAGCAGCTTGCGTTCAGCAAGAAGGGGAGTCAACTACCCATTGGGTACGCCGGGTATCAGAAGTTTTGCACTCATCAGATCGCATCAACGCAGACACCGCCGTGGTGCTGTTGGAAGGCAACTGTCGGTTTGGCCCTTTGAAGCTAAAGTTAGGTCGGATGAAGCGTGATTGCACGGATATGGGAACGCTCATGACCACTTTAGTGAAGTATGCGGATTCTGACAGTACCAAGGATCCTGACTCTGGTGACGACAAAGCAGGGAAGGGAAAGAAGAATAGCAATACCAAAGGCCAGCAGCATCAACCAACAGGCAACGGAGGCGGAGGTAAGCGTAAACCGGATGGGAGCGTGGATTTTGTGGCCAACACCAGTGCACAGAATAAGGGCCAGCGACGTAAGGGGAAACAGCCAGGTTTTCGTGGAAATCCCGGTCCTAATCCGGAGCGTTTGAACTTTTTCCTAAACCAGCCCTGTCCGAAGCACGGAACAAAGGAGGAGCCAGCAACCCACCTTTGGAAGGATTGTTACATCATGAAGGAATTCAAAAGCTCAAACATTTTCCAATATGATCACGGCTCTGGCGGCGGTTCAGGTTCCGGATCAGGGTACGGCGGCGGAAATTCCGGTCCAGGGTTCAATGGTAATCCGGGCGGACAGAACAGCCAAAATCATCAAGGTAATCAAAGTGGTTATAGCCAGCAGCAACAGCAGCAATCAGGTTATCAGAGCAACCCGAAGCAGTTGAGTGGTGGACAGTATCATGTTTTTACTACAAGCTTGGATAAACGGGATAGAAAGCTTCAGAGGCGGGCAGTTAGTGCTGTTGAACCGGCCACACCTCACTATCTGCGCTGGTCGGAACAACCAATCATATGGAGCCGAGAAGATCATCCTCCCAGGGTTTATAATCCGGGTCAGTTAGCATTGGTGGTGGCGCCTCAGGTGGGAGGTTACAAGCTCACCAAGGTACTCATGGACGGAGGAAGCAGCATTAACATCTTGTATTATGAGACCTTCCGTCGCATGGGACTGGTGGATAAGGATCTCAAACCAACCAATACGGTGTTCCACGGGGTGGTGCCTGGCAAGTCTGCGTACCCTGTTGGTAAGATAGCCCTAGAAGTGGTCTTCGGCGATAGTCATGATTCCAGATCAGAGACGCTGACGTTTGAAGTGGTTAAAATCCAAAGTCCATACCACGCTTTGTTCGGACGACCGGCCTATGCAAAATTTATGGCACGGCCCTGCTATGTATATCTGCAACTCAAGATGCCGGGTTACAAGGGCACTATAACGGTTCATGGGAGCCGTCGAATCGGTTTGGAATGCGAGGAAGGAGATGCGACTTATGCAGAATCGGTTTGTGCTATGGAGGAGCTAAAGCAGTACAAAGACAATGTTGATCCGGAGGACATGACTTCATTAAAGAAGCCAACTACGGACCACGAACCGGCCTTGAAGTTCAAATCAGCTGCTGAAACTAAGCTTGTTGACTTCGTACCTGGCGATTCGTCCAAGCAGTTCAGCGTCAGTGCAAACTTGGATCCAAAATAGGAAAGCGCGCTCATCGAGTTCATCCGTGAGAATCGGGACATCTTTGCATGGAAGCCGTCTGACATGCCTGGTGTACCGAGGCGACTCGCTGAGCACACTCTTAATGTGGATCCTAAGTATAAACCGGTAAAACAGTTCCTACGCCGGTTTAACGAAGAAAGACGTAAAGCGATTGGTGAGGAAGTAGCCAGGCTCCTGGCAGCTGGTTTTATTA
This sequence comes from Aegilops umbellulata, assembly GCA_032464435.1. Classification (NCBI taxonomy): domain Eukaryota; kingdom Viridiplantae; phylum Streptophyta; class Magnoliopsida; order Poales; family Poaceae; genus Aegilops; species Aegilops umbellulata. Next base: position 83,394,815 of record CP136057.1, read on the forward strand.
TTGAGGTTTTTCATCCCGAGTGGCTTGCTAATCCGGTGCTGGTTCTTAAGAAAAACGGCACCTGGCGCATGTGTGTGGATTACACAGATTTGAATAAAGCTTGTCCAGCGGATCCTTTTGCTCTCCCCCGTATTGATCAAATCATTGATGCTACGGCAGGTTGCGAGCGTTTGAGTTTTTTGGATGCCTATTCGGGTTATCATCAGATCAAGATGGCAGTTAAGGACCAGGAGAGGACAGCGTTCATTACTCCCTTTGGAGCCTTCTGCTATGTTTCTATGCCCTTCGGGCTCAAGAGTGCGCAGGCTACTTATCAGCGGTGTGTGCAAAATTGCCTCCATGAACAGATTGGTCGTAATGTACATGCCTATGTGGATGACATTGTGGTCAAGTCACGAAAAAAGGAGACCCTGGTTGACGATTTGAAGGAAACCTTCGATAACTTGAGGGTGTACCAAATGATGCTCAACCCAGCTAAATGTGTTTTCGGTGTACCTGCAGGCAAATTGTTGGGATTCTTAGTGTCCCATAGAGGAATTGAGGCCAATCCGGAAAAGATCACAGCCATCACCTCCCTAGCCAAACCAAAATGCGTCAATGATGTTCAGCGCGTGGCCGGGCGGATTGCTGCGTTAAGCCGGTTTATCAGCCGCCTCGGTGAAAAGGCGATCCCCTTGTATCAAATGCTGAAGAAGACAGATCAATTTGTCTGGAGTCTAGAGGCTGATAAAGCGTTTGAGGACTTGAAGCGACAGTTAGTCAATCCGCCAGTGTTGGTAGCCCCCGTTGATAAAGAGCCACTCCTGTTATACGTTGCTGTGAACGCCAGAGCGGTCAGCGTGGCGATGGTGGTAGAACGCAAGGAGGCTGGGAAGGAGCATCCGGTTCAGCGTCCGGTTTACTATATCAGCGAAGTGCTTATCGAGTCCAAGCAAAGGTATCCGCATTGGCAGAAGCTGGTATATGGTGTTTTTATGGCAAGCCGGAAGCTGAAGCAATATTTTCAAGGGCACCCCATCACGGTGGTCAGTTCTGCTCCTTTGGGTGACATCATACAGAACCGGGAGGCAACCGGTCGGATTGCCAAGTGGGCTATCGAGCTTGGGCCGCACGGTTTAAGATACGTACCCCGGACGGCCATAAAGTCACAAGCACTTGTCGACTTCATAAACGATTGGACAGAGTTACAAGCACCTGAGGAGAAGCCAGATAACACATATTGGACTATTCATTTTGACGGATCCAGACAATTGGAAGGCTCGGGGGCTGGAGTCGTTTTAACTTCCCCACAAGGAGACAAGTTTTGTTATGTCCTCCATTTAATGTTCCCATGTACAAACAATGCGGCTGAGTATGAAGCTTTGCTTCATGGTCTTCGGATGGCTAAATAGATGAATCTGAGCCGAGTTAGGTGCTTTGGTGATTCAGATCTAGTGGCTCAGCAAGTATCTGGCACCTGGGATTCTAAGGACCCGCTCATGGCTGCATACCGTCTTGAAGTAGATATGGTGGCAGGGCATTTCAAAGGCTATCAAGTGGACCATGTGGACCGCAGAAAGAATGAGGCAGCGGACGCTTTAAGCCGCTTGGGCTCTCAGCGTAAACCGGTCCCACCCAATGTTTTCTTGGATGTATTGTATCACCCATCGGTACAGCTCCCCGGTGAATTGGAGTTGGCTATTCCTGATCCGGAGGCTCAGTTAGTGGCGACTCTTCACGTCATCCCGGATTGGACGCTTCCTTATCTGGCATATATGAACCAGGGTGAGTTGCCAGAAGACGAAATCTTGGCTCGGCAGATAGTACGGCGGTCCAAGTCTATGACCATTCTCAAAGGGGAGCTACATCATCGCAGCGTGTCCGGAGCGCTGCAACGGTGCGTATCCCCTGAGGAGGGGTGCGAAATATTACGTGAAATACATGAAGGGGATTGCGGCCACCACGCCGGTTCAAAATCATTGGTGGCTAAAGCGTTCCGCCACGGTTTCTATTGGTTAACTGCTCATGCTGATGCAGAAGACCTGGTCAGGCTATGTGATGGTTGCCAGAAATTTTCTAGACGAGCGCACATACCGGCTCAAGAATTGAGGATGATTCCAATTACTTGGCCGTTTGCGACTTGGGGGCTCGATATGGTTGGGCCTTTTAAACGTTCCAAAGATAAGAAGACCCACCTATTGGTGGCGGTTGACAAATTTACAAAGTGGGTGGAGGCAGAACCTGTCAGTAAATGTGACGCGGCCACGGCGGTTCGGTTTATAAAGAGGGTGATCTTCCGGTTTGGTTTTCCACACAGCATCATCACAGATAATGGTACCAATCTATCCAAAGGTGCCATGAAAGAGTTCTGCGCACGTGAGCATATACGGCTTGATGTTTCTTCTGTAGCTCACCCACAATCTAATGGTCAAGCAGAACGAGCGAATCAAGAGATCTTGAGAGGTATCAAACCCCGGCTTCTGGTCCCTTTGCAGAGGACGCCGGGTTGTTGGGTTGAGGAGCTACCATCTGTATTATGGAGCATCAACACCACGCCTAACAGATCCACGGGGTTTACGCCGTTTTTTATGGTCTATGGAGCAGAGGCGGTTCTCCCAAGTGATATACGACATGATTCACCTCGTGTGGCAGCTTATGTTGAAGCGGACAACGAGCAGGCACGGCAGAACGCTCTTGATTTGTTGGATGAGGAACGTGACTTAGCAGCTGCCCGATCAGCGATTTACCAGCAAGATCTTCGCTGTTACCACAGCCGTCGGGTTAGAACCAGAACCTTTCAGGAGGGGGATTTGGTGCTCCGGCTCATCCAGGATCAGTCTGATATGCATAAATTATCCCCGCCTTGGGAAGGACCTTTTGTGGTCAGCAAGAATCTGAATAATGGGTCATACTACCTGATTGATATTCGAGAGTGCAAAGATTCACGCACATCAGAGCAGGAGACTAGCAGGCCGTGGAACATAGCTCATCTTCGGCCTTACTATACATGAGCCTTGGGCTCTGCTTATGTACATATCATGACCATGTATATATTATGATCAATATAATTAACCGGAGCCTCGAGTAAAGCGGGGTCTCTGTTTTTCTTCACATCATGCGTGGTTACACAGAGTTGATTCGCTTTAGGGCAACCTCCGGTTTACCCCTTGAGGTCGCTTCACAGAAGATCAACAAAGTCAGTTGGGGACCTAGTCGACCTGAACCGTAGCTACACCTCCGGGGAGCTTGGTCATGTCTTGACGACGGTAATGCCTTCTGGCTGGCACATTTGCCACTAAGTCAGTTGGGGACCTAATCGACTTGAACCGTAGTTACACCTTATGGGAGCTCGGTCATGTCTTGATGATGGTAATGCCTTCTGATCGGCTTTTAAACAGCCAATAAGTCATTTGGGGGCTTGGTCGTGTCCGAACCAATGCAATGCCACTTGATCGGCCCTAGGCCACTGAGTCACTTGGGGGCTTGGTAGAATCCGAACCAATGCAATGCCATTTGACCGGCATATTTGCCACGATTCAGTTAGGAACCTAGTCGACATAAACCGTAGCTACACCCCTTGGGGGCTTGGTTTTTTTGTCTTGACGATGGTAATGCCTTCTGAACGGTTCATAGCAACCACCATTTGCACGCGTTTTACTATTGCGTTTCCTCTCATGGTGTCTTTGTTCTTTGGAACGACAAATACTTTTAAACCGATTCAGCTGACACAGCCTGGTCCGTTTTTTAACCCGGAGGCAAGTTGCCCGGTTTGGCAAAGGCGCAGCACGGTTCGTATGGTCGAAAGACCGTCCTTTGTACCTAGTAAAGACAGGAAACACAAGTTGGAAAAAGTCATGGCAAGGGCATCAGTACCCGTGCACAAAGGCGCATTCAAAGGCAGAGGTATTAACTATCTTATTACAAGGTAGCGTAGTGCCTGAATATATTGTTTTTTGACGGGTTAACGTCACCAATTAAGGTGAACCGGAGCTTTGATTACGCCTGTTCGCCACCTCGGTTCGAAGGTTGTGGATCATCCTGCGCCGCTTCAGCCTCCTCATGGCTACCCATTGGCTGGAAATCAGCAGTGGTCCAGTCGATTCCCGTTAATGCTTGAAAGACAGCTTCTTCATGAATCGGCAAAGACGGTTCAATGTCAGGGGCGTAGGTATGCTTACGGATTGGAGGAATAAGGTTTTCTGCTTCAGGGTTCGGGGCAGCTACTCGCTTGTTCTGGTTATCATATTGGGCCTGATAATGTGTCAGATCTGCTTCTTCAGCCAATTGACAAGCTAGGGGGCGCACCGCCCGGTTTATCGCCCTCAAGTCATTTTCGCCGAAATCTGAACCGTCTTCTTTCAAGCTAGGGTATCCTTGTGCCGCTTCGACAGGATCAAAGTCTGGTACCCACGCTTTGGCCCGGATCAAGGCAGTGATGGCTCCGGTTCGAGCAGCTGATCTTTTTAACTCTTCAATCCGGGCAGGAAGCATGGATAACCTTTTTAACGTGTCTTGAATCAGAGACGGTGTGGGGTTGTTATGCGATGCAGTGGTGATAACTCTCTGTGCTCCGGTATACAACTGTTCAATCAAAGTATAAGCAGCTTTGAGTTTCATCCGCACATCAGAACCCAAGTGTCCAATACGCGTGCCTGCAGTGTTTCAAGATGGATTACAAACCGGACATAGGATATAGCAGACAAAGTGCAAATTGGAGGAAGGGCATCAAAAGAAATTTACCAAAGACGGCAGAGGTCATGGAGTGTATTTGTCGCTTTACGGTGGATAATTCATCAACCACCGGTTTGAGAGCAGCTTCGGCATTTTCAGCCCTTTTAATCAAAAGAGCCTTTTCTGTAGCCCAATCAGCTTGTTCCTTCTTGCGGCTTTCTTTCAGCTGTTCCATGACGTTTAAGGCATTGGTCAATTCTTCCTTCGCTTTTGCAGTTTCAGCCTGCTGGGTTTTTAGGATTTCCTGAAGGTCCGAGACTTGTTTCTCTTTGGTTTTCAGATCCGCCTGCAGCAGGTCATCAGCAGTGTTCAGAAAATATTGCACGGTTTGGAAGTATCAACCACACAAGTAAGTTATGTGCTCGATACTTGGGGGCTAATGCGTACTTGATCTTAACGCATGTTTTACATTACAAAAGTCCCAAGATTAATACAAGTATTTAAACTTGTCACTTGGGGGCTAATGGTTATTTGATGATGTTTTCTGGTTACGACCTATGTTGAAGCCCTGTTTTTATCAAACCGGACCTTGGTTGTCAAGGCAGTATGATTCGGATTACCATCTCGGGTTGGAAGAAATTGAGAAGCTAAGTTGCAATAGAATGAAGCACAAGAGAGTTACCTCAAGTTTTTCTTTCATCATCCTGATCATGCCAGCTTCATAATCGCGACTGGTATACAGTCGGTTCAGATACCCAGAATGAAGATCTTGGGCGCTTAAAGCGGCATACGTTGAGGAATCAACGTCCCATTTGCCCTTTATGGCCGAGATTTCTTCCTTAGCAGTATGCTTGGCTAAGGTAGCAGAGTTCCCCGGTTCAGAGCGACCAATGTCGGTAATCACAACATCATCATCTTTGGAATCGCTGCTCTGCATTGGCACTGTCGGTTTATCAACAGTTCCAGAAGGGTTGATGGATTCTTCAACCCGAACAGGACTAGCAGGCTGATCGGTATGGCTGGCAGGATTGGTAGGCCTTTCTTCAGCATAGGCGTCATCTTGTGGAGGTGGATAATTCTGAATGTCTTCACGAACTAGAGCATCAGCACCAGGAGTTTTCTCCGGTTCAGGGGCGGCAGTTCCTTCGGCCGGATTATCCAGACGAGCCTTCTTGCTCGGTCTAGGTTTAGCCCTGAGGAGAGACCCAAAGATTGAAGAACGGTGTAAGTTAAAAAAAATAAAAAAAATATTGTGATCGGTCCAACTTACCCAATAACTGTCTTTAGCGGTGGCAGTTGAGTGGCTGAAGATTCACCAGAAGATGAATGGGAAGTGACCTGATAATCGGAGTCAGATGGATTAAGAGGCTGACGAATTAAACCTGCTTTAGGAGGAAAGCTAACGCATAAATCGGAGACCTCTGAGCGGCGTTTCCGAACCGGGCTGTTCGGTAAACCGGCGGAGGTAACTACCTGGCCACTGTGCCGGGTGGTGCGACGAGCTTCATGTTGCTGGGTCTTCACAAGAAATTTGGGATCCAAGTAAGCAAGAGGATGAGAAAATTTAATTTTCCGGTTTGCTTGGCGAGGTTTTTTCAAAGGCAAAGGAACTGGATCAGAAGAAAGAATAGTTACCTCTGGGCCTTCAGCATTACTCGCTTCAGCGTCGTCCTGACAAATATCATCATCAATAAGGCGTATAAAAAGTAAGCCAACTGAATCGAGGTCTACCTCAAGGTCCGGATTACCCACATCATCCTCATCTAATTCCGGGGTAGAGGAAGCGGTGTTCCTTTTCTTCTGAGCAGGCTTCTTCACCCTTGTTTTGGGTCGGGTTACCTTTTCTGTTGGCTCTTGAAGAAGTTTCTTGCTCCAAAACGGATCATCTCCCTGTTTCAGAAAGGATTGGAGTTAACAATATACATATAAGGAGATCATAAATTCTATAACAAACAGAGGTGAGATACTTATAGCAGGTGGTTTATTTATAGCACAAAAGGGGAGCAGGCCGGTTCGGGTGCAAACATATTCCGGTTCATTCAGCATCTTTTTCACAGCTTCAGTAACTTCGTCTTCCGTCAGCTGAATGTTGCAGTGCCTCAAAGGATCATTAACCCGGCCCGTGTATTTGCACATTAAACCGGAGCGGACACTAAGGGGCAGGATACTCTATGAAATCCAGCAACGGGCAAGATCCACTCCTGTTAAACCGTTAGCCATGAAGGCTCTGAGCTTGGACAGTTGAGGGGCATACTTACTCCTCTCTTTGGCGGTTAGCCTTGGGGGGAAGGGGTGTGTATTGCTAAGTCTCTCTGGACGGAAGCCAGGCAGAGGATTTTCTTCAGCAGGGGAAGTATCTTTGCAATAGAACCAAGTGTGATTCCATTCTTGCGGATGACTATGCAGCTTGGCGTGAGGATAAGTCACTTCTTTCCTCTTTTGAATCGCCATACCACCCAGTTCCATATTAGGGCCATCGGTGAATTCAGTACGTCGGTTCAAATGAAAACAATCTCGGAACAACTCTACAGTAGGTTCCTCCTGGAAGTACACCTCACAAAGCACTTGAAAATGGCAGATATTCGTGACTGAGTTTGGACCAACATCTTGTGGGCGTAACTGAAAATTAGCCAGGACGTCCCGGTAAAATTTTGAACCGGGTGGATTAAAGCCCCGGGCCAGGTGATCCGCAAACACAACAACTTCTCCTTCCTGTGTGGTAGGAGGACATTCATTCCCTGGAACCCTCCAATGGATGGCATTTTTGCTACTCAAGGCGCCAGTCAGAACTAAGTTGTTTAATTGGGTCTCGGTGATGCGAGAGGGAACCCAGTTGCATTCGTATATCTGTTTTTCCATGAGGAAATCTACAAGACAAGGGTATTCCGGTTTGAGAACACGCGTGATTGTAAACCGAAGATGCTCTTATATAGACCGGAGTTATCTAGAATGATATCATCTGACGGTTCATCAAGGGGACTAATGGATATATAGTTTGGGTTGTTCGCTCTGTTAAAAGTTAAACCGACCAGATCTAACAGTTATGAATATGAAAGCAGAAACAGATCCCGTACTGATTCTTTCAAAACAATGGATCTACAGCTAGGGCAAAAAAGAAGTAAAAATATGAGGTTTGGCTCGCAGCAGAATAGCACAAGTTCGACAAGCAGGGAAATGAGTGAGATCTAAGGAGATGAGTACAGATTTATGGCGAATACTGAGAGTGACTACAAATCACAATATAAGTGTCATAATTTGTTCACAAAAACTTGCTATGGAGATGAACAATGAACAGTGGCAGGGTAGGGATGACGAACCCTAGAACAGATCTAAAGCAAGAAGAACAGGAACCTTACCGGGATCCAAACGGATACGGAGGGTCGCCGCGGTACTCTGGTCCGGTCAGGTTGATGCAGCGGCCTAAGTTGATGCAGTAGTTGACGGCGGTGGCGGAGCTCCGGAGTCTGAGTCGTGAGGAAGACGAAGAAGAAGGGGACGAAAGGGAGGAAAGGAAGATGGCCTTCTAGTCCTATTTATAAGGCGCGGTGCGCGTGCCAGGCGCGCGAATCCAGGAGCCGGTGATTTCGGGAGCCCAGCTGTCGCCTTGATTATTGCGGATTTAGTAAAAAGAAACGGTAACTTTGTGCTGACGTCGTATCGGTTTACAGCAGCAAGAGGAGACGATGGAACGGCGGTTTAACAGTTACTGGAAGACATTTGAAGACAGAAATTTTTATTAAGGATTGACATGAACCTGTTCAAATCAATCTGGGGCCTAATGTTGGGGATATTGCTATTTGGGATAAACCGGCCTACAGGGCCCGGGTTAGCTCCGTCAATGGACCCAAGATGTTAAAGCCCAAGGAGAAATAGAAGGGCCCAAGGCCTATAATCGGTTTAAAGGTTTATGGCCGTAAACCGGCCTGAGGTAAACTTGCATTGTAAGTTAGGAATAGAGAGACCAACCCGGGGACGTTTATGAACCGGAGGTTGGGATTTTGTAAACCGACGGGCGTCACCCGTGTATATAAGGGGACGACCCAACGACGGTTTAGGGACAGACAACAACAACTCGAGGTTTAGGCGAAGCTTATTGCTCCCTAGCCCTCGAAACACATCAATCCCATCACAACTAGACGTAGGCTTTTACCTTCATCGAAGGGGCCGAACTAGTATAACACTGTGTCCTTGCGTCCGTTTAACCCCTTCAAGTTAACCCGTTGCGATGGCTCCACGACTAAGTCCTTTTGCTAGGACATCTGCCGTGACAAATCCACGACAGGCAGCGAGTTCAAAGAGCTGGTGCCAGCAGTAGTAGCCAGTAACTCAAACACTACATCAAGACAGGACTTTGGGGTTGTCTCAGTGTCTTCAGTATAGTTTTTATCAGCTTTCTTAGAGACCAACAGGGATGTCTCACTATCTTGAACCTTATCTGCATTACTTCCTGTACCATTGCATAACGGGGTACTCTTCTCCATTATTTTTTCCGCATTCTAAAAGAGAAACAAACAAACACATCACAGGTTTACAATGTAGTATATGAAACTCATTTTGGTAAAATAGTTCAGTAGTAAGGTGGATAGGATAACAACATGAAACAAACATATATCTATGTAGTATGGTCACTGTATGGTCTATATCATTCTAGTTTATGTTGCCAAATCAAGATAGATACAGTTCGAATCATATCTATTTAAGACAAAGCAGCTTAGACATAATATAATTGCGGAACTACACAACAATAACAACACTTGTAAGGTGCATGGCATGAGAATATAACTGTTTATTATTGAAACTGAAATCAACATAGAGGAAGTTACAACATCAAACACATTAAAGAAACATGTTTGAAACATACCTGTTGCACCATTGGAGTTTCAATTGCATCCTTCAAATTTGAAATTAGTTGGTATGAGTAAATACAGTGATGCAAGAGCAAAGTAGTATGAACCATAGCTACGGATCCTGACCTGAGAACAATTCTTCTTCTGCTTTAAGCGTTGACTTGGGGTTTGGAGTGGTGGTCCTCGTGCTTTGGGCACTGCAGTTGCCTTACTAACTGCTCGTGTTTGGGTGCTCTGTGGTGGAGACGATGATGTGTCAATGGGAACTGGGTTACTATCTGCTAGGGTTGGGGTTAGAAGGGGTGTAGCTGGTTCTCTGTCCAACTGGGTAGGGGTACAATCTGCATGAGTCTGGGTTATGTGTGGTGGGGCTGGTTCTTGGGCAAGTACAACCGTGGTTCATCTCCATCACTGTTCAAGATATCTTCTGATATTCCAATAAATCATCTGATTTATCGCTTATCGTTGTCTGACCGATAAGATAAATCAGCTGATAAATGAGCCAATATGGCAATAACTCGGCCGATATGCCGATAAACTTGTCGATTTACTCCTTATCATGGGTCGATCGATAAGTTCCCGATAAGCGATATCCCCAACATTGATCTCCATCGACATGTAGCACGATCTTTTCTGAAGACCGTGTTTTTACTCCCACAGATACTGCCATCACCCCCTCCAATTGAAATGGCTGATAAACAAGAAAAGTAATTGAATGTACAGACATTGTAAGATAGACTGGTGCAATGGATAGTAGGGAAGAAAATAGGGCATGAAATAATTCACATTTATGTTGTCTAACCAAACAAAATAGCAGGACATAATTTCACATATATGATGGCTAATTAAACAGGATAGCATGACACAATTTCACATGTATGATGGCTAACTAATCAGGATAGAATGACATACTTCAAAATACGATGACTATGTAAACATGATGACATGATATAACTATACGATGTGTCTATTAAAGTGGCTGGCATTCCATAAATCACAAACATGCCGTCAATGGAAACATGATGGCATGATATAATTCACGGATAGAATGACATAATTCAAAATATGATGACTATGTGAACAGGATGAGATGATATAACTATATTATGTCTTTAGAAAATGGGTTGGCATGCCATAATTCAGATACATGATGTCTATGTAAACATCATGGCATGATATAATTCAAATATATGATTTCTATACTAAGGAAGTGAGCAGAGGGCAATCGCATATATGATGTGTCAACTAAGGAGATGACATTCAATATCGTGTATATGATGTAAAAACTAAGCATTGCAATACAACATATGCATGATATGAGTAATATAACCCTGCCAAGTTTGAGCATAACCTCAGGGGGATAATAGGACTGGTCATCTGCCTCTGAATCCTCCTCTGAAGAGCTATCTGTAACCAGCAAGATATCTGCTTCACCAGGTAGCATTGTCTGCTCTGAAGACCTTGTTTTCACTCCAGATTTCTCCATCACCAATCCAAATGGCTGATGCATAGGAATAGCAGTTGAATATACAAACTTTGTCGACAAAAGCAATGAGAAATACAAAAAAAGGACGGCATGATATAATTCACATATATGACGCTTGGCTAAACAACATGGCATTGCATAATTCACATATATAATGCCTTGCAACAAGATAGCATTGCATAATTCACATATATAATGTCTTGCAACAAGATGGCATTGCATAATTCACATATATGGTAATTAGACACTAAACAGGTGGCATTCACACAAAGCATGTCTAAACTAAGCAAATGGCATATCAATGCAAGATACCATACGCATGATATGAGCAACATAACCCTGCCAAGTTAGAGCATGCACCTCGGGGGGGAATAGGATTGGTCATCTGTCTTTGAGTCCTCCTCTGAGGAGCTATCTATAACCAGCAAGACATGCGCTTCGTCAGATAGCATTGTCTAGTCTGAAGACCTTGTTTCTACTCCAGATTTTTCCATGACCGTGTCGAATGGCTGATGCACAGGAAGAGTAATTGAATGTACTAAAATTGTTGACAAATTTAACACGTAATAAAAAATGATGTCATGATATAATTCACATACAAGATGACTGGCTAACCAGGGTGGCATTGCAAAATTCACATATATGATGCCTGGCTAAACAAGATGGCATTGCATGATTCACATATACTATAAAGAAACTAAACAGATGGCATTGACACAAAGCATGTCTAAACTAAGCAGATGACATCTTTAATGTATACAGTAAGCAATGCAAGGCACCATATGCATGATATTACGAACATCAGCATGCCAAGTTACAACAAAGACCTCATGGGGTAAATAGGAGTGGTTTTCTGCTCCCGAATCCCCCTCAGAACAGTTGTCTTCCTCTTGATTACGATCCGAAATGGGTGGAGGGGGGCTGCCTTTGCGCCCACCATGGAGCGACGTCTGCATGAAATTTTATTGCCACGCAAGGCTCGTCTCTTTTTCTCTACATGTTCAGTTCCATTGTGTACAATAACTGACATGCATAGGAATAAAACATAGTGAGATTATGTAAGGAGTGCATGCACAAATCCAGAGTGATGGTAGCAAACTATGGATAGACCCAAAACAAATGATAGCAAGCAGATAATAGCTTTAGTTAAAAAATACAGATAATGGCTCCTTTAATGTTTGTTTGCACCCAACATGAAACTCATAGTAGACACCGAGATTAACCAGATAGTAGACAGATAGTACTGATTGCTGCCCCAATATGTACCCACAACCATTTAAAAACTCAAGTTTCAGCATAAGTTTGGACCTGAGTCGGAGTCTAATAGGTGAACACGACGATAAAGTAGCATGTCATCATATTAAGCGATGCATAACGTAAGAAGACACGGAAGAGTGCAACCTCTCTTGCGGACCCATGTAGTCCTCAAGGTCATCTGCTCAGTTGATGATGGTAATGCAGTTGTCGTGGCTGTCGGTAGCGGGGAAGAAGATCTGAGGCGGCGAAAGACAGTCTAGAGAGCGGATCCCTGCTGTGGTGAATCCTTCCGTCGTTGGAGCAGCTGAGCTGGGGTGGAACACAACACCGCAGGAGCAGGACAAACCACACAAGGTTTTCTTTGACACATATCTTTAACAGAAGTAATTGTGTAAGGGCTTGTTTGAATTTGAGGATTCTAACAATGCAGGGGTAGGAAATAGACAGGAATAGGATAGGAATGCACGTGAAAAACAGAGAATTTAAAAACACAGGATTTCTGCCAATCTGGGTGTTTGGTTCACAAGAATTGGAAGATCACAGGATGCAAAGAAGCATGGTGAGATTAAGTAAATCCGCAAGAAGTGTACAACCTCTTTGGTGAAGCCATGTCAATCTCAACATGATTGGGTTAGCCGGTGAGGATGCTCCGGCTGACTTGGCTGCCGGAGGAGGGGAAGAAGATCATAGGCATCTGGAGATGGAGCCCGAGGTACTGCTCTGCTGTGATGGAGGGTTTCGTCGTTGGAGCAGCTCCGATGAGTTGTACGACGCCGAGGCTGAAGCAGGACGAGAGAGACAATGTTAACCTGAGTAGAATTCTAATAGCATCTCCAATAGATGACGTAAAATACATAACCACAAAGTGCTAGATTATACATCAGCCGCTCATCTCTGAACTTAACTATTGAAATTAAATTTAGCTGTCGAAACTGAACTTCACTGTCGAAACTGAATTTTCCTCTCGAAACTGAATTCTATTGTCGAAACTGAACGCACTAGAGGTGAGGCTACACGTCAGTCGACTGACTTTTTCATCTCTGGTCAGTCGATTTTGCAGCCGTTGGATATGAAATCAAGGGCCTGCAGTTCATCTTCAACCTCCACCCCCATGAGCCGCCAGCCACCACCGGCCAAACAGCAGCCCCCCGCCGCCCGCGGCCAGCGGTGTGCCGCCCCGCCCGCCTCGAAAACACACCCCACCGCCGGTCCGCCGCCGCCCCGGCCATCCCTCTAGGCCCCCCGCGCCGAGATTTTTCTCCGGCGATCCCCACGCCACCGCCCCACCACCGCCGGCGACCACCGCCCCCACCCTGAACCCTAAGATAGATAGTGGGGTACCTCTCCGGCGAGCCCCCTCCCTGCTGCGGCTGGTTCTTCCTTAACTCCAGCGAGCCCCCCACCCCTTGAAAATCGACTGACCCAAAAGTCGATTCAGTCGAGCGAAGTGTAGCTAAATCGGAGCAGCATCGCAAGCAAGAGCAAGAGCGAGAGCAGCAGCAAGAGCAAGAGCAAGAGTAAGAGCAGACTAGGTAGGGGACCGAGAGCAAGAGCAGAGCAGCTCCTATTGATGTGGACGTCACCGCCGAGGGAGCGACGCCGTGGAGGAAGTGGCCGGCGATGCCGCTGTGGATGGAGCCGTGCCGTGTCAGCTCGGGACTGAGCGCCGGCAGCACCGTGAGATCGAATCAAGAAGAAAATGCGGCGATTAGTGTAGAACCTCTTTGGTGGCGCTGATTAGGCCGCAACTTCATCCGAGGAAACGGTGGTGATGATGCTCTTTCGGTGGTGCAGGTGAAGACAGCGGTGTGGGAATGGAGGTGGCGCGAAAGACGAGGGGAACATCAGGGCAGCTCCTTGGAGGTGGAGGACATGGTGGCTGAACCAGCAGGATGACTAGATCGACGATGGATCCTCATCCGGTACGGTGGATGAGGGAAGTCGAGGTGTTGCTATGGACGACGTCGTCGGGGAAGAGGCTCCGACTAGGTGGCAGACGGAGGAGGGTTAGGGGCTTCACGGGTTTTCCCGGCCTCGGTGTACGAATGGATGGGCGTATGGGATGGGAGTGGGGAACCATGGCTTAGCTATGCGCTTGTCCGAAATGTGGGTAAGTTATGAAATTACCCCCACCGATTTGAGGCGGTTCTTTTGGTTCAGGGGTATCACGGGCATTTCGCGTGTCGGGATTTCACAGGAGGTGGGAGTTTTCGCGCGCGTTATAATTTTCGAATAGCAAGGCGCGGGTTGAGATGGAGGGAGTTGTCGGAGCACAACGAGACAAAGATTTATCTTAAATATTTCGGGGTAACAAGGCGCGGGTTGAAGAGGTGGGAGTTTTGCAGCACGATAGACAGAGATGATAGCTTGAAATTTCGGCATAACAAGGCGCGGCTTGAAATTTTGGGAGAACAATCTTAACGTGTACCAAAAACAATTTTAGACTAGTATGATATACTACGTACAATGTGTTTAACACGCACAACACACACACACACCATTTAGACTAGTAAGGTACACGTGCATTGCACACATGAGATTTGGCAATCAAATTATGAATGAATACCACATTATAGCATGTAAGCTTTGATTCATATATGCATGATGTAGATGTTCGTTTAATTCTTATAGTTCATTTCATTCAAAATCATCTAGTTTTTATAAGAAAGTGAACCTATTTTAAGATTCATGGAATTGTGTGTTGTAAGGCATAAAGTAAAAACAAATCATGTAGAAAAACATTTGGGCAATTCTGATATGGAAGATTCTAGAACAAAGAAGAAGTTCTTGTGTTTTGAGGTTTGTGCATTATGCTTAAGTTCAACCATAGAGTCTTCTAGATTGTACATGTGGCAAAATCTGGTGGAATCTAGATGATATCCAACGAACAGTAGTGCTCAAATTTGCCAGCTCTGCACCATCAGATTGGCCTCATCC
Organism: Aegilops umbellulata; assembly: GCA_032464435.1. Classification (NCBI taxonomy): domain Eukaryota; kingdom Viridiplantae; phylum Streptophyta; class Magnoliopsida; order Poales; family Poaceae; genus Aegilops; species Aegilops umbellulata. The sequence continues at coordinate 83,409,992 of CP136057.1, forward strand.
AACGACCATCTTTCAAAGTTAAAGTTATCCGCACACCATATAAAAAATAAAAAATATAACATATATAGGGGTATAGATATAGATATGTGATGCGAAAGCCACCCATCATCTCCAATTAGAATAGTGTGTCCATGCACGGATGCAATGTGGCCAAACGATGTCAGCCATCGGTATCTCAAATTCAAACCAGTCTGACCTTGTTCAATGTGTATACATTACAACATGCTCATTTCCAAACCACACCGCGCAGATCTCCGTTATATTCATGCATGCATGGGTTTCAAACATCATGATCTCTTATTCAAATATTTGAATTCAACTTTACATTGATTATGACCTCACCTAGTCTTTTACACCAACACATTGGTCTTCTCTTTATAATTGTACCACTAACTTTCTCTCGTGCATGCATGCACACACACTACCAGTCGGCATTATCCATCGCACACATGCAATCTTTTTCTTCAGGTCGGTCTAACATGAAGGCACACACACACACATCCCCCTCTCCATCATATCGGGCATTCTTTATCTCTCACATGCATGTGCAACGATCGATGTTCCACTATGTGTGTGTGTATATAGCTAGGTCTTTCATAGTTTTCCACATAAACCGATCAATTTATATATGTAGTGAGGTCTCACCCTCTTTCCCACGTCCACATCGATCAATCTATACCTCTCTATATAGGATTACATATATAGCTAATACACTCACATTAATTATATATCCAACGCCCCCCTCTCATCATCCATGCCTTCCGCTTCATCTCTTAGACGTGCGCACAATGGCGAAGACAGGGGGCAGCAAGGGCCCATCCCCCCTAACATCACTATATATCGAGGCTAATATGAATGTGACCATTAGACAATTGCTGGTAAAAATGGTTTAAGTTGATGAATTGGCCCTCCTCATAAAGGATTAGCAATGCTTGGCCCCCTAGCTCATGGGACATTTTTCATGGCTCCGCCACTACGCGCAACAGCGCACGTTCTCGCCCTCTCTCTCTAAATATCGATCTCGCAGTTGTGCACTCCTTCATAGTCTCCCTCCACTCGGCCCCTCGCACCATCTTCTAGCCCCCCACCGGATTTTGCCACATGTACAATCTAGTAGACTCCATGGTTGAACTTAAGCATAATGCATAAATCTCAAAACAACAGTGGTTCTCCTTTGTTCTATAATCTTCCATATCATAACTGCCCAAACTTTTTTTCTAGTTGAATTGCCATTATTTGTTTTTACTTTATGCTTTACAATGCACAATTCCATGAATCATAAAATAGATTAAGGGCTTCTTTGATTCAAAGGATTCTTGAAGGAATTTTGGAGGATTCTAATCCTTAGGAATTTTTCCTATCTTGGTTGTTTGATTCGTAGGATTGTAAACCATCGGAATTTTTCCATATGATTCATTTGTACTAGATTTCATAGGAAACATCCCATCCACTCAAACCTCTTTGAAAGAATTCTGCGTTTTTTCTATGCACAATCAAACACTCGTACCATCCTGTAGGATTCAAGATGACATTCCACTCTAATCCCATGTTCTTCCTATTCCCGCGTTTTGGAAATCCTACGAATCAAAGAGGCCCTAGGTTTTTGATAAAAACTAATTGATTTTGAATGAGATGAACTATAAGAATTAAACGAAGGTCTACATCAGGCATATATGACTCAGAGCTTACATGCTACAGTGTGGTATTTATTCATAATTTGGTTGCAAAATCTGACGCGTGCAATGCATGTGTACGTTACTAGTACTTCGAGTATGTGCGAAACACAATGGCACGCTATACAGTGTCTCTCTTACAGTTCATGAAGTCATGTGGCACATGTGGAGGTGTTGTCGCGACATCCTTGTGTGGATTGATCACAGTGACGTGCTCCTGGTTCCAGAAGAATTTACTCGTCCTCCCTGAGCCGCACTGGCGGTACATGCACGAAGCGAAGATGTGCATGCACGCCACGCACGCACTCATTCCAGCACGCACACGCGGGTACACGGGCGGACAAAATTTTGTACCAAGATCCACCCCATGTGATAATTTGACGCGTGTAAAGTCCTTCACTTCATTAATGGTCCATTAATACAGCGCATGCAAATTGAGTGGACGTGAGGGCGGAAGAAAGACATTACTACTCCATGTCGCGCATGCGAGTAGTTAAATCATGAGTTGCTAGTAGTACTTCCATTGGTCTCCTTCGTATTTTGTGCCAATTTTTGACAGTAACATAATATTTACGCATCTGAGCAGTGTAGTCTACTTGAAATTTATGTTCCACTAAACTCATCGGGAGCCGTTTCGGGCCTCGAAACCAAAAACCATTAATTAATCTTTACCTTGTTCCCATCACATTCGAAAGTACTAGTGCCACAATTAAGTGCAAGCCTGCTCACACCTACCAGTACGTACCAAACCTAAACATGTTCCCACTATGCAGGTGTTAGTACTAGTGCTAGTACTTAGGTTATAAAAAGGGGAACCGCCTAACCAAAAATTACTCTACCTTCCTCCTCATAAGTCCTCCTTCTTCATCCGCCCTTGCCATGGCCGGTATGCAGAGTTCTAGGCCGGGAACTAGTCGTAACAAGGGAGCGGCAACCAAGGCTGCGGAAAAAAAGAGGGCTCGCCGCCACGCAGAGACCTCGAAAGATCTCTCACGGGCAGGCGATGGCTCCCAGGAGCACCCTAGACGCGGAGGTGAACATGCCGAGCTGGTGGCGCTGGAGTCGTTATCCCTCGACGGCATGCCCGATCAGCTCAATAAGCACCTCAATAAGCAGAAGGAGTTCATCCACGGCTTGGTGGAGCTGCTGAAGGAGAGCCTCGACGACATGCCCATTGAGCTCATTGAGAAGGGGGAGTTGCCCGCCGTCTTGGTGATGCTGCTAAAGAAGAGCATTGCCTCAGAGAAGAAGGCGACCAGCGAAATCCTGCAACTTCAGGAGGACAAGGAAAAGCTCTGCCACGAGCTCGGCCTGCTGAAGGAGGAGAACGCCGGCTGGAAGAAGCTGCATGAGAATAGTAGTTCCTCGATGAAGATTGTGCAGGCCCTCGTCATGGAACAGAAGGAGGAGTTGGCGAAGCTCCGCATCCAGCTCCTGACTGCTGTCAAGGTACGTAATATGGCCATGGAACAGATGATGAAGGCTCGCGTCGGGAAATCCCGCATCATGGACATAATGAAGAAGATGGCGGAGGAGACGCGTAAGGAGATGGAGGTCGTGGAGACGATGAAGAAGCAGTTATGACTCCACGGCCAACAACCCTTCATGTAGTGAGAGCAGCACCCCAGACTTGTGTGTGCGTCTTCCTTCTATTTTTGGGGTGATAATCCTCCTTCTTTTGCTCTTGTGTTTCTTATTTTGCTTCGGGTGTTTCGCCACACGTGTCACCTTCTCTGCGAGGCATGAATAGAACAATGCTAAAAATGAGATGACTAGCAAATTAGATCATTCTTTATCGCCAATAGAACAACGCCACTTGCTAGTAATATATAATAAGAGTAGAGAGTAGAGGATATGGAACTGGTTTGCCGTGTTTCGTGCGCCTCCGTCATACTCCAGTGGAAAACTTGCGTATACCGCATGATTCTTTGCTCCTCCTCAGGTCGTCAGCACATTTATACGAGCAGTCAAATCACAAGGCCCCGCCTTCCAGCAGTAATGAGCTGTCAAATCACAAAGACCCTCGCCTCTCGTGAAAAGGACCAAGCTAGACTGCCCCACCCTCTAGCCTTTTAAAAAATGTATACATTTGTACAGTAGTAGTATCGTTGGATTGTGCCATGGAGCAAAACTAACAAGATGTAATTAAAGAAAAAAGGTGGCACATATAGAGAGCGCTCATCACCAAATTATGCATATCTTATATGACACTACCCACTATGAAGGTACTAGTAACATAGACTAGTAACTAGTCTATGTTACTCTCCACTATGACCAGTCAAAGTCGAGGCGCGGATACCAACGAGGGCCTGGTTGTGTCTATACTTGGACAACTCACCCGACTGCATGTGCACCAGGCAGACGAAGCTCGTGTCGTGTTGGTGCCATGTGCGGCCCGCACATTAACCAAAACCTCGCGCCTCCATCCTAGCCTCCGAGTTTTAAACCTCTCAATCTCAAGGCCAAGGAGAAATATGCAACCTATGATAGAGCCAATCAGATGGTTGAGAACACTACAATTCAGAGCTACAGATGCGTGTGAGAGAGAGGACGAGTGTGTGCGTGCACCTCTTCTCAGAGTACAACTGTATGGGTTGCATCGACCTAGGGAGCAGTGATGGTGCGTGCGAGAAGTCCCGAGAGACAGGTGTAATGTGTCTGAAAAAAGACTAGTCTATAGCTCGCCGCGAGGCTATTCCTGTCGAACGCCAAGCGTAAGGTATGTATCCGACGGTGCCAGTTTTTGCACGTACATAGCAGTAGAAAAAGAACTAGTACTGTCGGTGTCAAAACTGACGGATCTCAGGTAGGGGGTCCCGAACTGTGCGTCTAGGCGGATGGTAACAGGATACGGGGGAAACGATGTTTTTACCCAGGTTTGGGCCCTCTCGGTGGAGGTAAAACCCTACTCCTGCTTGATTGATCTTGATGATATGGGTATTATAAGAGTTGATCTACCACGAGATCGAAGAGGCTAAACCCTAGAAGCTAGCCTATGGTATGATTGTTGTTCTTGGTCCTACGGACTAAACCCTCCGGTTTATATAAACACCGGAGGGGGCTAGGGTTACACAAAGTCGGTTACAAGGAAGGAGATCTACATATCTGTATTGCCAAGCTTGCCTTCCATGCCAAGGAGAGTCCCATCCGGACACAGGACGAAGTCTTCAATCTTGTATCTTCATAGTCCAACAGTCCGGCCAAAGGATATAGTCCGGCTGTTCGGATACCCCCTAATCTAGGACTCCCTCAGTAGCCCCTGAACCAGGCTTCAATGACGATGAGTCCGGCGCAGATTATCTTCGGCATTGCAAGGCGGGTTCCTCCTCCGAATGCTTCATAAAAGATTTTGAACACGAGGAACGTGTTCGGCTCTGCAAAACAAGTTCCACATACAACTGTAGAGAGAATAATATTTCCACAAATCTAATCTGCTGACGTACCCTGTAGTGTGACATCACACCACAGCCAGGTCTTTATTCGAATCGTTTTTCATAACCAATCTAAGCGTGTTCCGCGAGGCGGTTTCCTCGGCAAGTCTTGTCGAAGCAGAGATCGTGTTCCCTTTATTACGGGATTCTCATCAACACGGACATGGGTAACCCAATCATGCCCGTTGGTATGAACCCTCGATTGAAGGCAAGTCCCAAACGGTCACGACGAGGGCTCTTGGTATTCAACCTCTTTATAAAGAGACCAAGGCCTATTCTTCTTCCTCTCAATTTTAATCGAATCCGCCTCCCGCCTTGAGTTCCACCACCCAAAGCTCAGGTTTAGGCGCTCCGGACCTCCGATTATGTCCGGATCCAACCTTCAAGGTCGGTGGATGCCTTCCTCCGTCATGGAGGAAGACGTAATAAAGCTAAGGGAGGCCAGATACTTGACCGGCGAAATCCCGCATAGGCTGACTGCCCAAGGGTGTTCGTATCTCACTTCCTCCGAGGGCTAGGCTTCGTGCCAGATCCCTTCGTGTGATGCCCTCGATTCAATCGTACACTAATCATACACGCAAATGTGTATGATCAAGATCAAGGACTCACGGGAAGATATCACAACACAACTCTAGACACAAATTAAAAATAATACAAGCTTTATATTACAAGCCAGGGGCCTCGAGGGCTCGAATACATATGCTCGAAAACACAAGAGTCAGCGGAAACAACAATATCTGAGTACAGACATGAGTTAGACAAGTTTGCCTTAAGAAGGCTAGCACAAAAGCAACATCGATTGAAAAGGCAAGGCCTCCTGCCTGGGAGCCTCCTAACTACTCCTGGTCGTCGACGGTCTCCACGTAGTAGTATGCATGGGCGGTGGCATCTAGCTCCTGGGCTCTGACATCTGGTTGCATCAACCGGAAAGAAGAAGAAAGGGGGAAAAGGGGGAGCAAAGCAACCGTGAGTACTCATCCAAAGTACTCGCAAGCAAGGATCTACACTACATATGCATGGGTATCAATGAAATGGGCTGTATATGTGGACTGGGCTGCAGAAATGCCAGAATAGAGAGAAGGCCTAGTCCTATCGAAGACTAGCATCTTCTGGAAACCACCATCTTGCAGCAACAGGAGAGAGTAGAGTAGCATAAAGTAAAGTAGTAGTAGTGTTATCAACCTCGGCCAGAGATCCTTTCTCGACTCCCAGCGAGAAAGCAATCCCAGAGCCATACTATCCAGTTATCATCACAAACCAATACTCATCACCATCCAGTCTCATCACAAGTATCCAGTTCTAGTTGTATCGATCGGGATACAGCTCCAAGTGTCCGTTACCGTAGGACAGGCTATCGATAGATGTTTTCTTCCCTGCATGGGTGCACCAACTTACCCACCACGCTCGATTAACTCCGGCCGGACACACTTTCCTGGGTCATGCCCGGCCTCGGCCAAACAATACGCCGCAACCCGACCTAGGCTTAATAGAGAGGCCAACACGCCGGACTAAACCTATGCCCCCAGGGGTCATGGGCCATCTCCCCGGGAACTCCTGCACGTTGCGTACGCGGCCGGTGAGCAGACCTAGCTACCTCCTTTAACAAGGCAGGCGCTTACGCAGTCCAACCCGGCGCGCGCCACTCAGTCGCTGACGTCTATTAAGCTTCGGCTGATGTATACGACGCAGAACGCCCATACTATGCCCACGCGATGGTTAGTGCTATCAGGCCAGAGGCCCCTCGGATCAAATATCCAAATCGTAGTGGATTAGGAACGCGCGGTAACAAGCAGAGACTCACGAAAGAGGTGACCCCGTTGCCCCGTCTCGAGGACTTGCGGCAAGGGCTAGGAATGCCCGGCCACGCCTCGTAATTATCTCGCGGGCACCTTCCAGGTCCGCCCGACTCCACATCACTCGCAATTAAGCTCGCGCGGGTACCCATCAGGGTCGAACCGTCCTTCCAAGTAACAGTGGTAAAGTACAAGTATCGGTGTGTCCAAACATCAAGGGGAAAACCCGAGGAATCACCCCCGATGAATTCCACTAGATGTAATCATCAAGGTAAACGTAAGAGAAATCACCCCTGAGGTTCACACTTGAGGGGTTGCACGACATAGTCGTATCGAAAGTGGTTAAGGAGGAAATCACCCTCGATGACCACGACCGAATGACTACTCTACAGGGTTGACATCAGAAGTGCTGAAGAGGTTCACCCTCGGTACTCAATAGTAACCTAGTAGTGTCAAGCAACTAAGGGAAAGTGATGTGCGGTGTCGGGGCCTGGTCTTCGATCACGTAGATCGAGTCGTCGATGATGAAGCAGGGGCAACAAGGACAAGTGGGGGTCACTGATGGATCACTAACCAACCTATGCTAAGCAGTTTAGGATAAGCAGGTAAGGTACAACAGCAGATACAAAAGCAGGCTATGCATCAGAATAGGAGCAATCAATAACAGTAGAAAAATCTAATGCAAGCATGAGAGAAAGGAATGGGCGATATCGGGATGATCAAAGGGGGGGCTTTCCTGGTTGCTCTGGCAAGGAGGGGTCGTCGTCGACGCAGTCGATCACAGGGGCGGCATCGGTCTCGGGGTCTAACAGAGAGAAGAGAGGGGAGAAACAGTAAATATAAAGCAAACATAACATCACAAAGCATAAAATGGCAATATGCGGTGCTAGGGGTGTTCTAACGCAGCACTAGGCGACACTGGCGAAGGAGGATAACATCCGAGAAAGTTTTCCCGGTTTCGAACGTTTGTCAGACAGATGAATCGGAGGGGAAAAGTTCAACGTTTGCTATGCTAGGGACGTGTGATAGATGAACGGAGGGCGTATTCAGATTCTTTGTATTTTTCTGAGCAACTTTCATATAGAAAACATTTTCATCCGAGTTACGGTTTAATTACTATGAATTTCTAAAGGTTTAAACATTATCTGGAATTAAATAAAATAACAGAAATGGAATATGACATCAGCATGGCGTATGAGTAACGTCAGCAGCCAACAGGTCGGTTGACTGGTCAAACTGGCCTGTGGGTCCAGTGGGACCCAAATGTCATAGACAGAGCGCTAAATGAGTTCATGTTAAATAAATAGAGCTAATTAAGGGGGGTGGGCCCCGGGTGTCAGTGGCTGTTTAGGTTAATTAACCATTTTAAATTACATTAAAGTTAATTAGCGAGTGGGGCCCGTCTGTCATTGACAAGGGACGCCTAGTCAGCAAATTTGACTGAGTCAACTTAGTCAACAAGGGCCCGCTGGCAGTGACCCAGGGGGGTGGCCCTGACCGGCCACGTTGGCAGGGCGTCGGAGAAGGCTCCGGCGACCTCTCCCTCGGCGGCACGACGCCGGAGACGGCTGGGATTCACCTACAAGGGGCCAACACGGGCGCGGGCGGGCGCATTTGAACGGGGAGAGCCTGCCGTGTCGCATGGTGAGGCCGGCCGGAGCTGGAGCTGCCGGAAACTGCGCCGACGATGAGCTTGGCGGCGGTGGTTTCGGGCGTGCACGGAAACGGCGCTAGGAGGAGCGGGGAGGCGCGCTAGTGGTGGCGTTGGACTCGCACGACCCCCATAGCTCGATGCGAGGCGCAACCGCGCGTTACAGTGGCGAAGGCCACGACGGCGAGCTCGTCGGCAACGATGCATGCGGGTACTAGCGGAGCAGCGGCTACGGTGGCGGAAAAGCTCGGGAGAGAGAGGGGAAAGATGCGGTGGCTCACCGGGAGCCTGTAGAGGAGCAACGCGGGCTCGGGGGAGGCTCGAGGTGGTCGGAACGACGACGGAAGCAGCGGCGACTCGAGGTTGAAGACGGCTCGGGGCAACGTCGTAGTTGCCTTCTGCTCTAGTGCTTCGGCGTGGATGACGTAGCGGATGGAGACGGCCTTCATGGACATGACGGCGGGGCAGCAGGTACCCGATGGCCGTGGCGGAGCGAGGCGGACGACGCCGGGCGCGACGACGAGGCGGATCTGGAGGAGGTGGCACCAGCGAGAGAGAGCACGAGGGGGGGGTGGAAGAGTAGGGGCGAAGCAAAACTATCTGCGTGGGCGGGGGAGCGAGCTGACGAGGCCGAGGGGATCGACATTATCCTCGAGACGGCACCGGCGAGCTGGTGTGGCGGGGACGGCTCGGGCGGGAGCCCGGTCGGAGGAACAGGATGGAGGGAGACAACCCAGGGGAGGGGGAAGTGGGCCGTCTAGCTGGGGAGCTGGGCCGGACCAGGTGGGCTAGGCCCGGGGGGGTTTAATAATTTTTTTATTTAAACAAACAGAGATGGGTAAGAAAATATTGGGCATGCTATTTACTTAGGAAAAATATGGGAAGTGACCCTTTTATTCCCTGGTGATCTTAGATAGTGCCACAAATATTTTGAAGACCAGAAGAATTCATTTGGTATTTTTCATAAATAGGATAGCATTTTAAAAAGCTGAATTGGTGATGTTATAATTGGTAATGCTCATCATTGCACAAAAGTGATGTTGTGTTCCTTAACAAATAGTTGTTATGGAATTTTTGACAAACGATGAACATTTTTCCAGCAACTTTTGAGCAACTTCAAACTTCACTTGAATTTGAATTGGCTGGAATTTCAAATGGGATATTGAACAAAGGTGATTAAGCACTGTTTATAAAAATGATTAGCTTAATCACATAGGGTTACTGTAGCATGACACTGGGGTGTTACACTTCGTGAGGGGGCTTATGTTCTATTATGGGCTGGACTTCCACGATTTAGCTCCGGAGTCTATCCTCGACATCTCATCGTTCATCGTCGTGTGCGAAGCTTTCCTCCATATTACCCCTCACTTTGGACTGTGGCTCAAGACCTTCGAAGTGGTGCCGAAGATGATCGAGGGGCGGCACGCAGATTGCGGAGGCGCCGTAATAAGAAAAAACGCCGATGCCCCATGGCTCGAGGGCTCTTTCCAGGAGGTGTCCAGCTTATGGCAACAAGAGTGGTTTTATATCATAGCTCCCAGGGGTACCAAGTGGGTGGCTCCCCCTGTCTTTCGCTCGGGTTCCCCGCCACGACTAACGTCATGGGTCAACAAGGGGCTGGACTGGGGGCCAGTAAAGGACGTGCCCACATTGCAGAGCCGCATCCGAGATCTCCTTGAGAGAGATATCAGTCTGATCATGATAATGCAAGTTATGTTAATTCGCCGAGTCCTGCCATGCAAACGTCGTCCCCTACGCATGTGGGAGTTCAACCTGGAGGGACCCCGAGCTATTCAACACTTCCTCGGCATGACGCCCGAGGAGATGTACAAATTGTTCTTCGGACCACGAATAATGTGTCCAGACATCACTGAGGATGCAGGTCTGAGCTGCAATCGCCTGGATACCCAAGTAAGTAGCCCCGCATCCGAACACACTGTTCGTTTATTTATCGCAACGTCGCCCTAAAAAAGCCGCTCTTTGACCAAGATTGGATAGCGAAGGCAAAGTTGATCAGGTATCCGGCCCCCCTCCCTAAGACCTCACCAAATCCCGTGCTAACCAGGATGCTGGAGATCGCGCCTTATCAAGCGACCTCGGGAGAAGATAAAGGGGGAACAAGGAGGCTAGCGCCTCCACGAAGGAGGTTAGCCGAAGAGGAGGAACCTAAACTTCCTCTCCCCAGGGAAGGAAGAGGACCGCCTCTGAGGACCCGGAGACAATGGTCTCCAAACGGGGGAAAAATCTTCGCCAGAGGGTCCTGTGCCGGGGGATACCCCAGCCGCACTATGCACTCAAGGGGATCAGCCCTCCACCAAGCTATAAGTAAAAGGGTACTTAATAATGAAAATACCTTGCTTTACTCCAGAGGAAAATAACCGAATCATTTATCTTGCAGTTCGGATCTTAGCCCTTCTCAGCAGGGCTCGTCTTCAGGGGTTCTTCTTCCATAGATGATGGAGAGCGAAACGCCTCCCCCTGCCATACCGCCTCATGAGGCGGGCGACCCCGAGGTGTCGTCGCGCAGGGTTTCTCCTGATCCGGCAAGGCCATAAGGTAATCATATGGCCACCCGAAGTCCTCAGTATCCGGCTTTTGAAGAGAGCAATCGAAAGAGTCCGGCTCCGTCTGGTGTGCGGTCGGACGTACTGAGGGATCTGCTAGAGCGAGCGGCTATCTCAGAAGAGCACCGCACATTGATGAGTGCGGTGATTGAAAGAATTTCGTCCGCCGAAAGCGGGATGCATGAAGTTGTTATGAGTCTACTGACGGGTTTTGAGGTACGCGAAATGATGTACATTTTTTACAGTACCGCACATTTTTAGATGTGCCCTGTGTAGATAGTAGCCCCTGAGACTCTGGGTGCTGTCGAAGACGACAGCGCACAGAGGATCATAGTCCCAGGAATAATCGTGTCGCATTGATATGCAGGTGGCGGAGGGTCCGGTGGCCAGCCGGACTAATGAGTTTGCCGATCTAAAGCGGCAGCTTGATGTGGCAGATGCCGACATCGTACTTGTCAACAAGCGGCTTGACAAGTCAGAGGGTATGTAATTTCTCTGGTGACACATGGTAAGAGGAGCATGATGCCAGTATCTATGGCATGTTTTTAATGCAGATGGAGTTGCGGCCGTGGAGAACCTTCGGGCGGAACTTGCCCGAGCCAAAGAACAAGCCAAGAAAAGCGATGCGGCTGCCCTAAAGGCAATCGAGGAGCTGAAAGCCGAATAGGCTGCTCACTGCCAAAGCAAGGAGGAAGTAGCCAGGATGGCTGTGGAATTGAAGAATGCCGCTGACCGTTACGAGCTTCTTGAAAAGGAAGATCGAGCGAAGAGGACAGACCTAGAGAAGGCCGCGATGGCAGCCAAAGACACCCGCTTTGCAATGAGAGCGATGAAGGAGGAGTTGCGTCAAGCCAGGGATATTGCAGCTGGGAAGCCCTTTATGCTGTGGATGAAGTTCGGAGATCCTAGGTACGCCCCTTTGGACCGGCTGTGGAGTGCTGCCGATGCGGCCGAATACTTGCGAGATAAAAAGATCGCGAAGTGGAAAAGCTGTTCTGGTCACAATTTAACGTTCCAGAGCGTCCGCTTCCATTGACTGATCGGTTGGCCGAATGGGACGAGCTGAATAGATTGTCCGGACTCGCCATGAGGTCTGTTGTGGATCATCTGTGGCCGGAAAGGCCAAAGCCGAATAGTTATTTTAGTTTTTTGCAACAGTTCCTTGGTGCAGTGCCGCATATCAACGCGATGAAGAGGTCGGCGTGCGTAGAGGGTGCACAAATGGCCCTTGCCTGTGTGAAGACATACTGAGCGGAGATGGAGGCCTCCGCCATTGCAGCCCAAGATTCGGACGAGAGCCGAGTACCTGCCGAGCACTACTTTCGAGAAGTTCTTGAGGGCGCTCGCTCCATAGAGGCGCAGTGCTCGAAGAAAATTATGTTCTAATGACATGTATTCCCATTGAAAAACAATGTTTTACTAAATTATGAAGGCTATTTTATACTTGTGCCTACAAGAATTATAATACCTCCTGTGCGGCCGTTTATGTATGTATATAACCTGAAAGATGGCAGTCGTCGGCTTCAGCCCCCACGCATATGATGCGGGGGTGCTCGCAGAAGACGCATGTTCACACTTGATCCAACGTCTTGGTCCATTAAGGAGATGATAGCGCAACGAACTAGGCAATCGGACTATAATGCTTTAACACTTTCACTTAGCCAGTGGAGTTTGACAGTTGGGGCTACTATATAGCCCCTGGTGGCTCTGGGCTCATCCGAATTCGGGGCGCGTACATGCCTGGCCGAGAAACGGCCCTTCGTTAAGGCGGAGGAATCCTGAATATTCCGCTAGGTCATCGAGTGGTTGACCAGTCTCCCACTATATCATGACAGTCAGTTTTCGGCTTTCTCTACTGAGGTGCTCGTCCGGATGAACCAGGGCACAATCGCAGTAGTTCTCCTGGTGCCGCCTTAGCCGATAGAGCGTAACTTAAGGCAGCAAAACACAGGAGCCGGGCAAACCCAACATTTGACCAAAGACATCATTCGGAGCTGATGCATATAAGGCCAAACTCGCGACGCCGAACACTCCTAAGGTATTCGGTCTTTATGATGTAAACCGGGCTAAACAGTGCCCTTTGTAATAAGCTCCTGGTGTCCAGGTACGTGCAATATTCTGACGTGGCCACATGCCAATATGTCAGCATCCATCTCAGTTGTACTGAGAATCCGGGGGATTTGTATCAACAAGAGACAGTAAAAAAGGTTTACGTAGGGTCTTAATCTAAAAAGAGTCCTTGGAACGGGTCCCTGCTACACGTCTGCACCTGTGTCTCCGTTGTGCCGTATCCTGGACGGGTGTAGCACGATTGTCATCTGTAAAAGAGAGGAACTTAGCTGAAAAGTTGTCGTGCAAAAGGTAGATTATACTAAATAAACCATGTACAGTTCAAGATGAGTAAAGTTGAGCCTAATTGTCACTTGTTTACATGCATTGAGCCCCTTGTATTGTAATAGGGGTATAGCCATCGAACCCGTGTCAATTATATAGCTACGCCGGACTCGTCTAACCGTGTCCGTGGTCTTAACGACCTGTCAGATGCTCTAGCTGGTGAGGCCGTTTAGTGTGCGGCTGCCAAAGCAGCCGCACGGTCTTCCCCACGCAAGGAGCGCTCAATATTTCCATTTACTGTAACGATGCCACGTGGACCGGGCATCTTAAGCATGAGAGAAGCGCAATGCAGTATTGCGTTAAAGCGAGCGAAAGCTTCGCGTCCGAGTAGTGCTTGATAGCCACTTTGAAACGGAGCGATGTGGAAGGTTAACTTTTCGCTGCGGAAGTTATCGGGAAAGCCGAATATAACTTCTAGTAGCAGGGAGCCCATGCAACTATCAGGATTCGCTGCCATCATCCATCAGGATTCGTGTGAAGTGGTATCCGTCAATTATCGGGTCTAACACCAAGGCAGCCCATGCTGCATGCTCGATACTTGCCGAGTAATCCCGATTATCGAAGGTGATTGGTTGGGACGACCAGTGGAAGAACTCCGTGGTGATAGGCCCTGGGGCATGTGTCTCTATGAGTGCTGCATTGTTTCTCTCCTTCATCACATGTAACATGTTTACTGTTTTGACTTCTGGTGGGAATTTCTTCTGTTCCCCAGTGCTTTGCTTGCGAGGCTCATCCTCGTCTTCGCTTGGTGTATCCTGCCTCTTGTGTTCGGCGTTGAGTTTGCCGGACTGCTTGAAGACCCAACATTCTCTATGGGTACGATTTGCAGGTTTATCGAGGGTGCTATGGATCTGACATAGTTTGTCCAGAATCTTGTTTAGGCTGGATAGTTCATCTCTGTTGCCTTTGGAGGCAGATTTGCTGACCTAGCTGAGAGCTTCTGAATACGACGTTTACCGCCGTGCTCTTCGGGCTGTCTTCTTTATTTCGGCGCTTGCTTTTGCTGCGTCGTGGCTTCCCGTTTCCGTCCTTGACTTCGGATGTACTTGGGTCGCTGGTGCTACATCGGGCTAACTAGCTGTCCTCGCTCGCGCAAAAGCGGGTCATGAGGCTTGTTAATGCTGCCATTGTTCTCGGCTTTTCTTGGCCGAGGTGTCTGGCAAGCCATTCGTCTCGGACGCTGTGCTTGAAAGCTGCTAAGGCTTCGGCGTCCGGACAGTTGACTATTTGGTTCTTTTTGGTGAGAAACCTGTTCCAAAGCTTTCGGGCTAACTCTTCGGGTTGTTGAGTTATATGACTTAAATCGTCTGCATCCGGTGGTCGGACATAGGTCCCTTGAAAATTTGCCCGAAAAGCGTCCTCCAGCTCTTCCCAACTTCCAATGGTGTTTTCGGGGAGGCTTTTAAGCCAGTGCCGAGCTGGCCCTTTGAGCTTGAGGGGTAAGTACTTGATGGCATGGAGATCATCTCCTCAAGCCATGTGGATATGGAGGATGTAATCCTCAATCCAGACCCCAGGGTCTGTTGTTCCGTCATACGCCTCTATGTTTACGGGTTTGAATCCCTCTGGAAATTCATGGTCTAGCACCTCATTGGTAAAACATAAGGGGTGTGCGGCACCCCTGTATTTGGGTGTACCGTGGTGTTCCGATTTTTGTTGTGTTGCATTGCATGCTGGAGCGCGCTTTCTTGGCTCGTAGATGGATCTGGCTACGCCGTCCTTTTGATGCGAGTCCTCACGTGGATCGCGTACTGGCTTGTGTGCGGCATCGTTTGCCGCTCTATGTTGGCCACGAGGTTGTCTATCCGACCGGATGGCTATTTTGTTTTTTGATTGCGGGGCTCTAAGGCCTCATCATCGAATTCAGGTAGTAGCTTTCACTTCGGGTAGCTCTTTGTGTGGCGACTGCCGCCGTACTTTTCTGCGGTGTTGAGTACTTTACTCCATCTAATTCTGAGTGTATCTTGCGCAGCCTTGAGCTTTCGCTTCTGCTTTTTCAGACTCCTCGTAGTGGCGACAAGCCTTTGATGGAGATTCCGTTGCTCCGGGTGCCTGTCCGGTGTGATGTCATCCGGGTTGTTATCTTCGCCGGAGACGGGTTGTTCGGCTTGATTCTCCGTGTTGCCATGGTCAGACGGTGGTTCAATGCCGTGTTCATCGTCCGCTGGCTCACCCTGCTCTATCGCTGGGTTTATATGATCGATGTTTCTTCCAAGGCGGGATTTGGAGCGGCGCTTACGCAGTCGCTTTGACTGCTTCTCGAGCTTTGACTGCTTCTCGAGGGAACGATCCTTCGCTGCATCCTTCCGTTCCTCTTCGTCGTTTTCTTTGGGTGTGTCCACCATGTATACATCATGGGATGAGGTGGCTGTCCGGTGCCCTGTGGGCAGTGGTTCCTGTTCGTATCCTGCATCATCATCCATACCGTCGATGTCTTCAGAATCGAAGTCGAGCATATCGGTCAAATCATCGACAGTGGGTACTAAGTGGGTGGTGGGTGGGCGGCGAATTTCTTCGTCATCCGCATCCCAATCCTGCCGGACATAGTTCGGCCAGGACTCTCCTGACAAGGAGAGAGAACTTAGTGAGTTCAGAATGTCGCCGAAGGGCGAGTGCTGAAAGATATCCGCAGAGGTGAACTCCATGATCGGTGCCCATTCGGATTCGATAGGCACGGGCGCGGGCGGTTCGGGGTCCGTGGCCGTGGAAGAATCTGGCAGTTTGGCGTCACGACTCTTGTGAAGGGTAAGTTCGATACTCGGCTCGATCACCGCTGAGAATGCGGCCCCCGTGGCATGGTCTATCCACCCGTCCATGGATGGCGCAAGTGGCTCCGAATTGAGGGTCGGAGCGATTGCCGGTGCGGTCTCCTGAACACTGTCCGATGGTAGAGCTAAATCATGCTCATCGTGACCGTGCGGCGCACTCGGCAGGGGCTCGAATCCGTCGAAGATCAAGTCTCCGTGGATGTCGGGCGTGTATTTTAAGCTTCCAAACCTGACCTGATGGCCAGGGGCGTAACTCTCAATCTGCTCCAGATGGCCAAGCGAGTTGGCCCGCAGTGGGAAGCCGCCGAATACAAAGATCTATTCGGGGAGAAAAGTATCACCCTGGACTACATCGCTATCGATGATCGAAGGAGCCATCAAGCCTAACGATGACGACACAGAGGAACTCTCAATGAAAGCTCCAATGTCGGTGTCAAAACCGCCCGATCTCGGGTAGGGGGTCCCGAACTGTGCGTGTAGGTGGATGGTAACAGGAGACGGGGGACACGATGTTTTTACCCAGGTTCGGGCCCTCTCGGTGGAGGTAAAACCTTACTCCTGCTTGATTGATCTTGATGATATGGGTATTACAAGAGTTGATCTACCACGAGATCGAAGAGGCTAAACCCTAGAAGCTAGCCTATGGTATGATTGTTGTTCTTGGTCCTACGGACTAAACCCTCCGGTTTATATAGACACCGAAGGGGCTAGGGTTACACAGAGTCGGTTACAAGGAAGGAGATCTACATATCCGTATTGCCAAGCTTGCCTTCCACGCCAAGGAGAGTCCCATCCGGACACGGGACAAAGTCTTCAATCTTGTATCTTCATAGTCCAACAGTCCGGCCAAAGGATATAGTCCGGCAGTTCGGATACCGCCTAATCCAGGACTCCCTCAAGTACCATGGCATATGCTACACCACGGCCGAGAAAACGTGCCGACGTTACGCCATCCGGGAATTGTGCCGCACTTCGAAACTAGAACCGTCAATAAATTTTGAGCGCATCTCATCACATTCAAAATTACTACTACTACCATGCTGTATTTATTGCAAACCTGTTCACACCGATCACAAGCTAAACGGTTTCCCACATAGGAGCATATTAGTAGTACTCAGTTAAAATACTACTATGCTAAGATGACTTCAAACTCCTCCTCAACTCCTCATCCACAAAAAACAATCAAGTCAATCAAGCCATAGCCAGCGTGAGTTCTGGGTCGAGAGATTTCCACCAGGGAGAGGTGATCATGGAAGAGGAAGCACGAGAGATGTCCCGCCTCGCCGCAAAAGCAGCCGACATGTCCAGCCGCGCAGCAGTAGCAGCACAGAGGTCCCGCTGCGCCGCCGAAGCAGCGCGGAGGTCCCGGTGCGCCGTCGATGTAGCAGACTGGTCCGGCCACACCACGGAAGCAGCAGAGATGTCCCACCACGCCATCGAAGCAGAAGGGAGGTCCGGCAACGCCGCGACGACCTGGGAAAATTTCTCACGAGCAGGCGAGGACTCTTACAGGCGCATGCATGCGATAGTCCATAGCCAGATGGATCAGATCTCCGGCTGGGCGAGGATGGAGGACGAGGCTACCGGCGTCATCCGGCAACTAGGGGAGGGCAATGCAAAGCTCCGGGGCGAGCGTGACCTGCTGAGGGTGAAGATCGCCGGAAGGGCGAAGTAGGAGGAGGAGACCGCTGCCTTGTTGCGGAGGACGGGCGTCATCATCAAGAAACTTATGGACGAGAATGCCATGCTCTGCATCAAGCGCAACAGGCTGGTGGAGGAATCCACGGATGCTGCCAAGCAGCGTATTAAGGACATGAAACTGATGAAAGAGATCATCGCCCGCCGCGAGAACTAGTCTCCGCGACCTGCAGCGCATAAAGAAGTAGAGATCAGCGAGCCAGATCGTTGTATGCGTCTTCCTTCTTCTTTTGCCCTTGTGTACTTCGGGCGTAGCCGCATGTGGCTTTTTAATTATCTTCCTAATTATGTAAGAAAATTATTATCCACTCTCGTCGTCCTTATATATATATATTCATCAGTCTTGCTATAAGTCGCAGTAGATGCTATATAGGTCCGTCGGATCTTACATCAAGATCCGTGCAAAATTTTCTTTTTCAGATTTTGTTCTTTCTCTCTTAAATCTCAGTCGAGTGAGACATTGCCACACCATTAAACAGAGGCTCGGGCGCCATTAATGGAGACCTTGGGAGAGAGGTGGACGACAGATGGAGGTCAAAGGGCTCTCCTCCCGATAAGCACACGCAGGGGTCTGATCGCACGCCTCCCGTACTCAAATAGCTACCCTGCACGGCGCCTCCTAGCTAATAAAAAAAGGGGACGCGTGGCGGCACGTAAATGGTAAATAGAACGCCCACGGTTTCAATAGTACTTGTGTTTCCGATTGTAACGTGACAACACTTGTTCCAAAATGACTTTGTTGATTGTTAATGTGTGCGCCTTCGCAAATCGGATAGCAAAATTACCACAACATGTTGGTGCCATGTCATGACACCAAGCCAAGTTTCATGATTTTCATGCGTGTTTTGGATTTACAGGAATTAAAAAACCAAGTTTCCCAATGTTTCCAGCCGAGCCATGACACCCAAATGTTTGAATTTCATTCCCATTTCTGGCATGGGACCTAGAAATTTACCTGAGGACACACATGTGATTTTTCAACCAGCTTTGGTGCACTGGAGCATGTGCTTGTATTTAAAATTTGAATTATGCACACAATGGTGACACGTTCCCTCTCAGAACCACGAGCCTTCTTGGGAGAATCTCCGGTTTGCAAGAAGCTTATACCAAAACTTGTTCCTATTCTGCAAATATTTTTACCAAAGCATGGTAGTACCATGACATGACACCATGCCAAGTTTCATGATTTTCAGGTGTGTTTTGGATTTACAAGAATTTTAGAACCAAGCTTCTCAATGTTCTCGGCCAAACCATGATGCCCACATGTTTGAATTTCATTCCCATTTCGTGCATGGGACATAGAAATTCACCCGAGGACACACATGTGACTTTTCAGTCAACTTTGGTGCACGGGAGCATGTGCTTGTAGTTCAAATTTGAATTATGCACATTAAATGACCAAAAAATCAATTAATGTATAAAAAATACCAAACGAACCCGGAATAATTCCAAAATTTAACAGGACACTCATATAGTTCTATGTTGCCTCTGTAAAGAAAATCTAGGGGAAGGCAGCGCATATTGTTTCGCACACAAAGGTATAAAGAAATAAAGAAAGAAAGAAATTAGCATACCTATTTAATTCTTGGGTTCTTATTATTTATGCCACTAGTTGTGTATCACTACTCAGTTTTGCCATTAGCAGTTGCAACTACTCAAAAAATGCCATCGATCCGTGAGATGCCTGCTACCTCTTGAGCACTGCGTTGGTTTTCCCTTGAAGTGGAAAGGGTGATTGAGCAAATTAGCGTAAGTATTTCCCTCAGTTTTTGAGAACCAAGGTATCAATCCAGTAGGAGGCTATGCACGAGTCCCTCGCACCTACACAAAAAAATAAATCCTCGCAACCAACGCGATAAGGGGTTGCCAATCCCTACATGGTCACTTACGAGAGTGAGATCTGATAGATATGATAGGATAATATTTTTGGTATTTTTGTGATAAAGATGCAATGTCAAATAAAAGCAAAGTAAAAAGCAAAGGAAATAAATAAGTGTTGGAAGATTAATATGATGAAGATAGACCCAGGGGCCATAGGTTTCACTAGTGGCTTCTCTCAAGAGCATAAGTATTTTACGGTGGGTGAACGAATTACTGTTGAGCAATTGACAAAACTGAGCATAGTTATGAGAATATCTAGGTATGATCATGTATATAGGCATCATGTCCGAGACAAGTAGACCGACTCCTGCCTGCATCTACTACTATTACTCCACTCATCGACCACTATCCAGCATGCATCTAGAGTATTAAGTTCAAGAAAACAGAGTAACACCTTAAGCAAGATGACACGATGTAGAGGGACAAATTCATGCAATATGATTAAAAAAACCCATCTTGTTATCCTCGATGGCAACAATACAATACGTGCCTTGCTGCCCCTGCTGTCACTGGGAAAGGATACCGCAAGATTGAACCCAAAGCTAAGCACTTCTCCCATGGCAAGAAAGATCAATCTAGTAGGCCAAACCAAACTGATAATTCGAAGAGACCTGCAAATATAACCAATCATACATAAAAGAAATCGGAGAAGATTCAAATATTGTTCATAGATAATCTTGATCATAAACCCACAATTCATCGGTCTCAACAAACACACCGCAAAAACAAGATTACATCGAATAGATCTCCACAAGAGAGGGGGAGAACATTGTATTGAGATCCAAAAAGAGAGAAGAAGCCATCTAGCTACTAACTATGGACCTGAAGGTCTGAGGTAAACTACTCACACTTCATCGGAGAGGCTATAGTGTTGATGTAGAAGCCCTCCGTGATGGATGCCCCCTCCAGCGGAGTTCCGGAACAGGCCCCAAGATGGGATCTCGTGGGTACAGAAGGTTGCAGCAGTGGAATTAGGTTTGTGGCTCCGTATCTGATCGTTTGGGGGTATGTAGGTATATATAGGAGGAAGGAGTACGTTGGTGGAGCAACAGGGGGCCCACAAGGATGGAGGGAGCGCCTGGGGGGTGGGCGCGCCCCTACCTCGTGGCCTCCTCTTTTGTTTCTTGACGTAGGGTCCAAGTCTCCTGGATCATAATCTTCCTAAAAATCAGGTTCCCGAAGGTTTCATTTCATTTGGACTCCGTCTGATATCCCTTTTCTGTGGAACTCTGAAATAGGCAAAAAAACAACAATTCTGGGCTGGGTCTCCGATTAATAGGTTAGTCCCAAAAATAATCTAAAAGTGGATAATAAAGCCCAATAATGTCCAAAACAGTAGATAATATAGCATGGAGCAATCAAATATTATAGATACGCTGGAGACGTATCAAGCATCCCCAAGCTTAATTCCTGCTCGTCCTCGAGTAGGTAAATGATAAAAACAGAATTTTTGATGCGGAGTGCTACTTAGCATAATTTCAATATAATTCTTCTCATTGAGGCATGAATGTTCAAATTTGATATGATTCAAGACAAAAGTTTAATATTGACATAAAAATAATAACACTTCAAGCATACTAACTAAGCAATTATGTCTTACCAAAATAACATAGCCAAAGCAAGTTATCCCTACAAAATCATATAGTCTGGCTATGGTCCATCTTCCCTACACAAAATATGCATATCATGTATGACCCCGGTTTTGGCCAAGCAATTGGTTTATACTTTTAACGCGCTTCAGCCTTTTCAACTCTTACGCAATACATGAGCGTAAGCCATGGATATAGCACTATGGTGGAGTGGTTTAATGGTAGGGGTTATATGGGAAGACAAAAAAAGGAGAAAATCTCACATCAACGAGGCTAATAAACGGGCTATGGAGATGCCCGTCAATTGATGTTAATGCGAGGAGTAGGTATTGCCATGCAACGGATCCACTAGAGCTATAAGTGTATGAAAGCTCAAAAGAAACTAAGTGGGTGTGCATCCAACTTGCTTGCTCACGAAGACCTCGGGCATTTTGAGGAATCCCATAATTGGAATATACAAGCCAAGTTCTATAATGAAATTTCCCCCACTAGTATATGAAAGTGACAAAACGAGAGACTCTCTATCATGAAGATCACGGTGCTACTTTGAAGCACAAGTGTGGTAAAAGGATAGTAACATTGTCCCTTCTCACTTTTCCTCTCATTTATTTTATTTTATTTGGGCCTTTTCTCTTTATTTACGGCCTATTTTTAGTCCGGAGTCTCATCCCAACTTGTGGGGGGAATCATAGTCTCTATCATCCTTTCCTCACTTGGGACAATGCTCGAATAATGATGATCATCACACTTTTATTTACTTACAACTCATGAATTACAACTCAATACTTAGAACAAAATCTGACTCTATATGAATGCATGCGGCGGTGTACCGGGATATGCAATGAATCAAGAGCGACATGTATGAAAGAATTATGAAAAGTGGTTTTGCCACAAATACAATGTCAACTACATGATCATGCAAAGCAATATGACAATGATGGAGCATGTCATGATAAATGAAACGGTGGAAAGTTGCATGGCAATATATCTCGTAATGGCTACGGAAATGCCATGATAGGTAGGTATGGTGGCTGTTTTGAGGAAGATATAAGGAGGTTTATGTGTGAAAGAGTGTATTATATCACGGGGTTTGGATGCACCAACTCTCAAGGTGAGATAGGGCAATGCGTGGTACTGAAGAGGCTAGAAAATTGTGGAAAGGTAGGTGTGCATATAATCCATGGATTCACATTAGTCATAAAGAACTCATATACTTATTGCAAAAAATTATTAGCCCTCGAAGCAAAATACAACTACGCATGCTCCTAGGGGAAGGGTTGGTAGGAGTTAACCATTGTGCGATCCCGACCGCCACACAAAGGAAGACAATCAACAAATACTTCATGCTCCGACTTCGTTACATAACGGTTCACCATACGTGCATGCTACGGGAATCACAAACTCCAACACATGTATTTTTCAATTCCACAATTACTCAACTAGCACAACTATGATATTACCACCTTTATATCTCAAAACAATTACCAAGCATCAATTTTTCTCATGATATTTATTAAAGCAAATTGCCATGCTAATTTAAGACTCTCAAAATAATCTAAGTGAAGCATGAGAGACCAATAGTTTCTATAAAACAAACCCACCACCGTGCTCTAAAGATTTGAGTGAAGCACTAGAGCAAAACTATATAGCTCAAAAGATATAAGTGAAGCACATAGAGTATTGTAATAATTTTCGAATCATGTGTGACTCTCTCAAAAGGTGTGTACAGCAAGGATGATTGTGGTAAACTAACAAATAAAGACTCAAATAATACAAGACGCTCCAAGCAAAACACATATCATGTGGTGAATAAAAATATAGCTCCAAGTAAAGTTACTGATGGAAGTAGACGAAAAGAGGGGACGCCTTCCGGGGCATCCCCAAGCTTTGGATTTATGGTGTCCTTAGATTATCTTGGGGGTGCCATGGGCATCCCCAATCTTAGGCTCTTGCCACTCCTTGTTCCATAATCCATCAAAATCTTTCACCCAAACTTGAAAACTTCACAACACAAAACTTAACATACATTTCGTGAGCTCCATTAGCAAAAGAAAACAAAAGACCACTTCAAGGTACTACAATGAACTCATTCTTTATTTATATTGGTGTTAAACCCACTGTATTCCAACTTCTCTATTGTTTATAAACTATTTTACTAGCCATAGATTCATCAAAATAAGCAAACAACACACGAAAAACAGAATCTGTCAAAAACAGAACAATATGTAGTAATCTGTAACTAACGCAAACTTCTGGAACTCCAAAAACTCTACCAAAATAGGACGACCTAGGCAATTTGTTTATTGATCTGAAGCAATTGGAATCAGTATTTTATAACATTCTGGTGATTTTTAACAATTGTTTTCGTGAAAAGAATGTTTCTGGAAATTTCTGCAAGATCAAATAACTATCGTTCAAGAAGATCCTATAGGTTTAACTTGGCATAAACACTAATTAAAACATAAAAACACATCTAACCAGAGGCTAGAACAAATAATTATTCCTAAACAGAAGCAAGAAGCAAAAAACTAAAAATAAAATTTGGTTGCCTCCCAACAAGCGCTATCGATTAACGCCCCTAGCTAGGCATAATAGCAAGGATAGATCTAGGTATTGCCATCTTTGGTAGGAAATCCATAAGTGGATATCATGATAGATTCATATGGTAATCTTATTTTCTTCCTAGGGAAGTGTTCTGTGCCTTTCTTTAATGGAAATTGGAATCTAATATTCCCTTCCTTCATATCAATAATTGCACCAATCGTTCTAAGGAAAGGTCTACCAAGAATAATAGGACATGAAGGATTGTAGTCTATATCAAGAACGATAAAATCTACGGGCACATAGTTCCTATTTGCAAAAATAAGAACATCATTAATTATTCCCATAGGTTTCTTAATAGTGGAATCCGCAAGGTGCAAGTTTAGAGAGCAATCATCAAAATCATGGAAACCTAGCAAATCACATAAAGTTTTGGGAATAGTGGAAACACTAGCACCCAAATCACATAAAGCATAGAACTCACGATCCTTAGTCTTAATTTTAATAGTAGGTTCCCACTCATCGTAAAGTTTTCTAGGGATAGAAACTTCCAACTCAAGTTTTTCTTCATAAGATTGCATCAAGGCATCAACGATATGTTTGCTGAAGGCTTTATTTTGACTATAAGCATGAGGAGAATTTAGCACGGATTGCAACAAGGAAATACAATCAATAAAAGAGCAATTTTCATAATTAAATTCCTTGAAATCCAAAATAGTGGGTTTATTGGTATCTAGGGTTTTGATTTCTTCAATCCCACTTTCATCAAATTTAGCATCAAGATCTAAAAACTCCGAATTTTTAGAACACCTTCTAGGTAAAGGTGGATCATATTCAGTCCCATCATTATCAAGACTCATATTACAAAACAAAGATTTAATTGGGGACACATCAATAACTTTTAGATCATCATCTTTATTTTCATAGGAATTAGAAGAACAGGCTCTTATAAAGGCATCTCTCTTAGCATACATCCTAGCGGTTCTTTCTTTGCACTCATGAATGGAAATTCTCATGGCTTTGAGGGACTCATTGATATCATGCTTAGGAGCAATAGATTTAATCTTTAAAGAATCAACATCAAGAGAAACTCTATCAACGTTCCTAGCCAAATCAACAACTTTAAGCAATTTCTCTTCAAGCAAAGCATTGAAATTCTTTTGTGAATTCATAAATTCTTTAACACTAGTCTCACATTCAGAAGGCATCTTATTAAAATTTCCATAAGAATTGTTGTAGGAATTACCATAATTATTAGAGGCATTACTAGGATAAGGCCTAGGATTAAAGTTTCCTCTATACGCGTTGTTACCAAAATTATTCCTACCAACAAAATTCACATCCATAGATTCATTATTATTGTCAATCAAGGTATACAAAGGCATATCATTAGGATCAGAAGAAACACTCTTGCTAGCAAATAATTTCATAAGTTCATCCATCTTTCCACTCAATACATTAATTTCTTCTATCGCATGCACTATTTTATTAGTAGATCTTTCAGTGTGCCATTGAGAATAATTAACCATTATATTATCTAGGAGTTTAGTAGCTTCTCCTAAAGTGATTTCCACAAAACTGCCTCCCGTGGCCGAATCTAAAAGATTTCTAGAAGCAAAATTCAACCCGGCATAAAATTTTTTTATAATCATCCACAAATTTAAACCATGAGTAGGGAAATTACGTATCATTAATTTCATCCTCTCCCAAGCTTGTGCAACTTGTTCATGATCAAGTTTCCTAAAATTCATAATATCGTTTCTAAGAGAGATGATCTTAGCGGGAGGAACATACTTAGAGATAAAAGCATCTTTGCACTTATACCAAGAATCAATACTATTTTTAGGCAAAGACGAAAACCAAGCTTTAGCACGATCTCTAAGCGAAAAAGGAAATAGCTTCAATTTAAAAATATCATTATCAACATATTTCTTCTTTTGCATATCACACAAATCAACAAAGCTATTTAGATGAGTAGCGACATCTTCACTAGGAAGGCTAGCGAATTGATCTTTCATGACAAGATTCAACAAAGCAGCATTGATTTCACAAGATTCAGTATCGGTAAGAGGAGCAATCGGAGTGCTAAGGAAATCATTATTGTTGGTATTGGTAAAGTCACACAATTTGGTATTATCTTGAGCCATCGTGACAAGAAAGCAATCCAACACACAAGCAAACAAGAGGCAAGCGAAAAAAGAAGGCGAACGGAAAAGAGAGGGCGAATAAAACGGCAAGGGTGAAGTGGGGGCGATAAGGGTTTGTGATGGGTACTTGGTATGTTGAATTTTGCATAGACTCTCCGACAACGGCGCCAGAAATCCTTCTTGCTACCTC
The DNA here is from genome assembly GCA_032464435.1 of Aegilops umbellulata. Lineage (NCBI taxonomy): Eukaryota > Viridiplantae > Streptophyta > Magnoliopsida > Poales > Poaceae > Aegilops > Aegilops umbellulata. The sequence continues at coordinate 83,436,312 of CP136057.1, forward strand.
TTGAGCACTGCGTTGGTTTTCCCTTGAAGAGGAAAGGGTGATGCAGCAAAGTAGCATAAGTAATTCCCTCAATTTTTGAGAACCAAGGTATCAATCCAGTAGGAGGCTACGCGCGAGTCCCTCGCACCTACACAAAACAAATAGATCCCCGCAACCAACGCAATAAGGGGTTGTCAATCCCTACACGGTCACTTACGAGAGTGAGATCTGATAGATATGATAGGATAATATTTTTTGTATTTTTATGATCAAGATGCAATGTAAAATAAAAGCAAATTAAAAAAGCAAAGGAAATAAATAAGTGTTGGAAGATTAATATGATGAAGATAGACCCGGGGGCCATAGGTTTCACTAGTGGCTTCTCTCAAGAGCATAAGTATTTTACGGTGGGTGAACGAATTACTGTTGAGCAATTGACAGAATTGAGCATAGTTATGAGAATATCTAGGTATGATCATGTATATAGGCATCACGTCTGAGACAAGTAGACCGACTCCTGCCTGCATCTACTACTATTACTCCACTCATCGACCGCTATCCAGCATGCATCTAGAGTATTAAGTTCAAGAAAACAGAGTAACGCCTTAAGCAAGATGACACGATGTAGAGGGATAAATTCATGCAATATGATAAAAACCCCATCTTGTTATCCTCGATGGCAACAATACAATACGTGCCTTGCTACCCCTATTGTCACTGGGAAAGGACACCACAAGATTGAACCCAAAGCTAAGCACTTCTCCCATGGCAAGAAAGATCAATCTAGTAGGCCAAACCAAATTGATAATTCGAAGAGACTTGCAAAGATAACCAATCATACATAAAAGAATTCAGAGAAGATTCAAATATTGTTCATAGATAATCTTGATCATAAACTCATAATTCATGGGTATCAACAAACACACCGCAAAAAGAGCATTACATCAAATAGATCTCCACAAGAGAGGGGGAGAACATTGTATTGAGATCCAAAAAGAGAGTAGAAGCCATCTAGCTACTAACTATGGACCCGAAGGTCTGAGGTAAACTACTAACACTTCATCGGAGAGGCTATGGTGTTGATGTAGAAGCCATCCATGATGGATGCCCCCTCCGGCGGAGTTCCGGAACATGCCCCAAGATGGGATCTCGTGGGTACAGAAGGTTGCGGCGGTGGAATTAGGTTTTTGGCTCCGTATTTGATCATTTGGGGGTACATAGGTATATATAGGAGGAAGGAGTACCTCAGTGGAGCAACAGGGGGCCCACAAGTTTGGAGGGCGCGCCCTGGGGGGTGGGCGCGCCCCTACCTCGTGGCCTCCTCTTTTGTTTCTTGACGTAGGGTCCAAGTCTCCTGGATCATAATCTTCCTAAAAATCACGTTCCCGAAGGTTTCATTCCGTTTGGAGTCCGTTTGATATTCCTTTTCTGCGAAACTCTGAAATAGGCAAAAACAGCAATTCTGGGCTGGGCCTCTGGTTAATAGGTTAGTCCCAAAAATAATATAAAAGTGGATAATAAAGCCCAATAATGCCCAAAACAGTAGATAATATAGCATGGAGCAATAAAAAATTATAGATATGTTGGAGACGTATCAATGCCTGCTCAAAAATGCAATTAGATATCTAAAAAATGCCAGCGTTAAGTTAGATGTTTGCTCAGAAATGCCATTAGACATTGTTATTTTCACGTCATGTTACATGACAAAAATAAGCCGATTCTCACAATGATAAGTTAATGGTGTCCAGCACAACACACCCCTCAAAAAAACTAAGCACCCTGGAATTCTTTGACAAAACTAAGCACCCTGAAATTCTTTGAAAACTAAACTGCTGGTTGCACTACAAGAAATTTGTTAATACGTGACGGATCTAGTCCGTCACAGATCAATGAAAAACTGTCATGGGTTCCCATCCTTGACGGATCCGAAATCCGTCATGTATATCGCGTCATAATTTGATATAGCACCTTCCATGACGGCTCTTGGCCGTCATGGATCTTCCCCAAGCCCGCCCAAGCCCAAACCATTGTGACAGAACAATCCGCCATGGACTAACGCCACGTAGGATTTTAAGTTGACCAATTTGAATGATGTGGCAGCATACGTGGATACTATTTTTCGTCACATGAACCGTCATGGATTTTGGCACAATTCTAAAGGGCGGTTTAAGTTTGGCTGGGCCCATTTCCTTTGGAGAAAATTTGACCCAGTACGTTGTTAGCATTATGCACTACCCAAATCCTGCCAATTTTGTCCCAACAAAAAAGTATTTGCAAAGTGTAAAACATTACACAGTTTATGTTGTCATCTGCATGTATTTACAAAATAGCAGTTTACAAAATCAGCTATGAAATGATAACTTGTAGCATAGATTGACAAATTACATCCCAGCACATATTGACAATATATATCACAACAAGGTTAGTAACCGGTATAGTCCATTTTACATCAACATAGCACATAAACTACTATTATTCAAGCTCTTGCGGTCGGCGCCCTTGATGGCAACTATCATGTCATGGTGGATTATGATGGGCAACACCAAGTAAAATGCTATCCAATCTTACCTAGCATATTTACAAGAATATTAGAAGTTTGTAATTATGAATAGATAGTAGAAATAAGAGAATTGCAACAAATATAAAAATGAATTACATGCTGTCCAAAATTCTTCAATCTTATAGTGCCTACAGATGAGAATAACATTGTATCTACTATAAAACAAGAGTGAACATGAGGTTGCTTAAAATAAATCCAAAGAAAAGTGTGTCAAATGACAAAGTAACAAAACACACATCACAGAACTCCAAGTACTATAGCAGCAGTAGTTGAGACCATGTAAACCCGGCAACAATAATGAAATGAACTTAACCAGCATATATTTATACAAGGTGACAACAGTAGCAAACCACATCAGCTTGCACAAGAACTACAAATTTAGTCTATACATGGCTTAAAAATTACTTCACGGTTATTAAGGTACAAGCCGAATTAGAACACATGAACAACACGTGATGGTCACTCTAGTAGTGTAGCGAAGCAATGTAAGGTTGTTAAAGTACAAGCTGAAGTCTGAAGTTTATTTTTATTGGTTCATCTTGTACAGATTACATTTTAGATATCCTCAATATAGGGGAACAAAAAGGTATCACATATCCTACAACAATTTCATATTTAACATCTTTATTGCAAATCGAAGCATGTCTATTTTTCTTGTGATTTTAGTTAGTGTTACGCAAGCTTGAACAACTACACGCATATACATAATGGTAAGAAGTCACCTTAGCTTATGCAAGCTAGAATAGTTAATGCACATAATTAATTAAGTAGGATGTGGCATCTCGAGGGACTTACATGTACACCATGCAGCAGCAATCACTTAGCTATTTTGATGGAATTGCATAAGACCAGATTTTTTGTTTTGACATGATCAAACATCTCAGCAAACATGTGAGAGGCACACCTACAGTAGGAAGATTTTAGCATTTGCACCTATAGACAACAAGTTGTGTATCAAGAAATCAGAGAAAAAGAGTGAAGTCATAGTGAAATCCAGGACATAAGCGAGAAGATAAATTGGATTGTTTATATATCAAATCAAGGTTAGAAATGTGCAGAGATATTCAGTGAATAATCTGATCTTGTCAGTTAGTTTATCCTCGTGTGTCTTTATGTTAGTTTATATTGCATAAATTAACTTGTTTGAATTAATGATTTATCTATTCATTTTATTTGTTCCATCCTGTCACATGCATCCCATCTTTCCTTTGCTTTGTTAATCCACACAATGGTGGTAGAGGAGGAACACCGAGTGGCAGTACTTGCATCTGATTCGGAAGATATAAGAGAGTACTTGCATCTGATTCAGAAGATAAAGGAGAGTAACAAAAATCAGACCAACGATTAACAGCAGATTAAGGACAGGAGAAGGTGCATGATAACAACTAGCTAAGGAGACCAGGCCAGCTAGTTCTCTGCACTAAATACGGGTAGTGTGTCACATTAATCCTATCAAATTTGATTAGAACAAAGTATATGCCTGATAAGAGTAGCAGTAATATACTTGCACGAAATGCATATTTGCATTTGATTTGACATGAATCAAAACCAGAAATCCAAAAGAAAAAAACTTAATCAAGAATGCATCCGCTGAAGGAATGTGTGTCGATTAACTTAACTAAAAAGGATAGATGGTGGCATCAACAACTTGGGTAAGCATTTTATACACATGACCTGCAGGCAATATTTGACAAACAAATGTAAAATTCTTCACATGACCATCCAGTGTGTGAATACAAGCAAGCATCAAATGAAAAGGCACAAGTTTCTAGATCTCCTTCATGTCTAGTATGGTCCAACTTGTGGGATCAAAAGAGATTGATTAATCAAATGAATATGCTCATATTTGTTTAAGTTGGCTGATGATTCTCCTAGCTCATTAACAGAACAGAGAGAGACCTTCAATGTCGTAGGGATCGGCCCTCCTCTCTTGCATGCCATTGTAGCTGCTCCATGATATGGCCCTCTTCCCTTCCCTTGACACAGCCCAACCAGATGAGATGGCAGCAAAGTTCCTGTACAACTGAGAACAGAGGTTTTGCTTCAGACTATTGCATTAGCAAAAATTTCCAAATCACTAGATAAGCTGATGATATTGTAGCGAAATTGTTAAAATCGTACTAGTAGCCAAAAAAATTCAGGTATTGCAGCAGCAAGATAGCAGAAACTGATGGGTAGGGAATAGAACATAATTTGCGCCGCCAGCCCAACGCAAGCGAGCACATCGAGTAGGGGCAGCCATCCAGGAGGCGAAGACGGTGCGAGGGGGCGTAGCGTGCGATGGAGAGGGGCCACTAGAGACACGTCGGCGACAGACACGACGCTACACCGAAACCCTAGCCACGGGCTAGGGGTTGCGGGCGAGCGCCGGACACCGGGAGCGGCATCCAGCCGGACTGGATGGCAGAGGGTTGGTGACCCGCCGGAATCGACAAGCACTGGTCCCGGCGTGAGGGGTCGCATGTGAGAGAGAGAGATGGGTTGCGAGAGGGTTGGATGGGTCGGGGATTCAGTAGATCTGGCAGCTGCCGATGCTGCGAGGTGAGAGGAGGGGAGGTGGGGGGCCGGCGACGAACTTTTGATGAGGGAGGCCAACGGGGGTGGGTGGCGGTGCTATGAGATGAGGGAGGCGAAGGGGGTGGGTGGCGGCGCTGTGAGATGAGGGAGGCGAACGGGGGTGGGTGGCGGCGCTGTGAGATGAGGGGGAATGGGAGTGCGCTGCGGGGGAGAGAGGGTGCCGAGGAGGAGGGCGTTAGGGTTAGGTTTTTATACGGGAAATGATTAGTTGGGCTTTAGCGGGCTTGCGGGGTTGTACCAGACCATCCATGACAGTTTCCGAAAATGTCATGAGAAATCCGTCATGGATTAACAGGTTTCTTGTAGTGTTGTATGATGTTGGCCATATATATTGTACGTAAATAATATCAAGAAACGAGTGGTAGTACTATACCAACTAAAAGATGAAATGTACGAAATATAACGAGAAGAAACATAACATAGTTCTGCTGGGGGCTCAACACAACACACCCCTCAAATAAAACTAACCACGCCAGAAATTAAACTAAGCAACTAATCTGGTAGACACTGCATTAGAACCACCATGAGCAACGACACTGCCACCTTACTTGGAGTCCTCGTCCACGTCCTCGACTTCGTCCTTGTCTCTCTTCCTCTTGGGCGATACTTCTTTGCTTGAACCGCACACTTGGCTCTTGCTCTTCATCCAACCCTTGTAGATATTGAAACAAAGGTAGCCATCCATTGCAGCGTAGTGGATGTGGTCTATATCTATGTCGGCGTTCTAGGAACGGGGGTCCCCAGACTTGCCTGCCTACGGCCTGCAGCGTGGCTCAAGGGGGGGCCCAGCACGGCCCATCTTCATCAACACAGACCCAAGACCCTCGCGAGGGGCCAAGCCTCGCGGGGTGGACGACACGGAGCTTCCTCAGGCACGACCTCATCAGGCTGGCTCGTGAGGAGGCGGAGAGATCAAGGCGGGGTACCTCACGAGGTGCCCGTGACGCAAGCCATGACGACCAAGGGCGCCAGGCGGGCGCCAGCCCGCGCAGTGTCCTCCTTTCCTCTTTGGTGCAAAGGGGGCAAGCGCAGGCGAGAGCATCAAGCAAAGGCACCCGTTTTGGTGCAACAAGACCAAGACCAGCCCAACGGCAGGGAGGAAGTCATTGTGGAGCCCAAGCCAGCGTCACCACCAGAGCCTTTGGCAGGCGAGGACCAACTTTAGTCAGGATAAGTGTACCAGATGTTCCCCTTCAAAATGGCCAATTGTTGGCGCCCTTCCCGCTCAATATTTGGGAAGAGGCCCAGGGCCTTTGCTTATAAATAGGACTAGCCACCCCCAGGGTAGAGGCACATTGAATCGGATAATCCAAGCAAGATGGGATCGGATCGAGTAGCATCACAGAGAGAGAGAGAGAGAGAGAGAGAGAGAGAGAGAGAGAGAAGGGTGACTGAACTCCTCCTAGCAGTTCATCGCCCCTGCCAAGAACAGACCCTCGCGAGGTTGTTCTTCCTTGTATTGCTCATCATCATCAGCCCAAGAGGCAATCCACCACATCACAAACTAGAGTAGGGTATTACAACACAACGGTGGCCCGAACCAGTATAAACCCTGTGTCTCTTTTGCTGTTCTTTCCATAGCTTAGATCTTAGCGAAGCTGTGGGGTGCAGGTAGGTAGAAGGCGAAATCTCCGCGCATACCCCAGTGTTCGAACCTCAAGGGTCTGCCGAAACCCGAAATCCAACATTTGGCGCACCAGGTAGGGGTGCGCCGGAATCCACCTTCTACAGCTTCGTGTCCCATCGCGTCGTCATCACCATGTCCGGCGACCAGGCGGGCAACCCAGATCCTTGGGCGGCGTGGCCCGCCCGCGCAGAGCCGCTCGCCTCGGGCGACCCCGTGCCCCAGGCAGCTCGCGGTCCGCAGGGCGCTGCGTTTCGCGGGTGACGCGGACAGGCTTCGACAGGTCTCACACCACGGCAGGCGCGGTCGGCAGCAAGGGCCTCCAACCACGCCGCGACCACGACACCGTACACCTGCCGGGAGCAGGCGAACTCGAGGGCCGCGCTCACGGTGGCCCGAGAGCTGCTGCAGTGCAGGCTGCTGGAGGGTGGCCGCGGCGTGCTGCTGGAGCGGGTGGCAGAGCTCTTGGGCTTTGCCGCCTTGGGGGCTCACCCCTTCTGCACCCAGCTCCCATCTCAAGCCCAGAGCGACCCGCGCGGGGGCTCCGCGCGCGCCCGCAGGCTCCAAGGCTACCCCAATGCCAGCGAAGCTGTCGACACCGGGCCGGTGGCGGCGCTGCCCCGCTCCCGGTCCGCGAAGAAGAAGGACTCGACGTGACCCACGGCCCCAGTGGACAGCCGCGCTACCACCCCGCGGTGGGCGCGCCAAGCAGAGCTGCATGGCACGCGGAGCACTACGGCGTGGCCCTCGGGATGACGGTGCCAGAAGAATACGTGCCCCACATGATGGACCAAGGGCACCCTCATGAGGGCGAACAAGGCTCGCTCCTCAGCCCAAGCTGGGGGGACGAGGCGCCAGAAGCTGAGCTCTTCCAGGAGCCCCGAGACGGTCCCACTGGCCATGCTGGAGGCAACGATTATCAGGTACCGCTAATTCCTCAGGAGCAAGCATATGCTAATCATGGATCATAGGAGGTGCAGGTCGCCACAGCGAGCAGCTGCCCCGCTCCCACAGTCTCCTACCCCTCGGGAGGAGGGCGCAGGGGGCTGCAGGAGAGGGGCCGAGATCCGACATCACCACCGCGGCATTCGGAGCAAGGTGTTCTCAGGAGGTAGGCCCTCTGCTGGGGAGGTGCCTCAGGGCCTGCCCCTGGCGGAGGACACATGGTCGTCGGGGGAACCGCAGGCGACCGCTCTACCCCATCGGCGGCGTCCTGGTTTCCGGTCGTCGTTGATGGCACTAGAGTGTGGCGCAAGGCATGGCCCTCGTCTGGCGATATGAAGCAAGGCCGGTACCTGTGAAGAAGGCCCAGTGTCTGTGAAGCTCGCCGCCCCGTGACACTCTCACGTAATAATGAGTGGGGTTGTACACGCCCCGGAGTCTCAGGGGTGCCGGCCTCAGGCCCTGGGGCTCCCTCCCACGCCCAGTGGCAGCACTTAGCTCCGCGCTGGTGAGAAGACATCCAAGACTAGATTAGGTGCCGGACGCGGCCTTTTGTCTGCTTTCATTGCTTTTCCCTTTGGTTGCCACTTTCCCCCGCTGGATTTAAGTTGGATTCGAATTTGAGATTTGCGTGTGTTCGGGGAAGGGGGTGCTTAGTCTCGTTCGAGCAATTTCTCGTGTTTTGATTACCACTTCGCCTCAGCTGCCTCCCCTCGTGAGCCCCTCGCGAGCCGGGTCAGGCCTAGCTTGCGCGCAGCCGAGACTGCCGCCGCCGCGTCCTCTCAGGAGGGTTTTTTACTGCAAATCCTACGCATTCGATCAGGGAACACTCGGGACACCACAGCCTCCCACAGGCTGCCTCAGGGCCCATACGGAACAAAGGTAAACTAGCCAACCAGCACGTCGCTTAGCCCACCACTTGGCGCGGGCGCATGGGCAATGTAACATCTACTAATACGATGAACACAAGTTTTACATGAGGGGCTCCCCCTCCCAAAATGCTCTCACAGCCATCAGGCCAAAACCTGAGTTCTATTCATGCAGGGTAAGGAAGCAGGAACGTTGCATAATCAGTCGGATAAATCCCCCAATGCGTTCTCAGGAGCACCTCCAGAACCGTTGCTGGCATCGCTGGAATCGCCATCGCGGTCTGCGTTGCCGCTAGCGGCGTCAGGGCCATTCACCACGCCGCCCTCGTCGGCAGCCACGATCACGCCATCATTGTCTGAAGCGAAGGCCCTGACAAGGGCATCCACATTGTCTTCCACCCAGTGCGCCAGGTCGTCTCGGACGGCCTGGGGGACTGGGGCGATGGCAGCGTCGAAATCGAAGTGGGGATCCATGTTCCTGAGATGGTTGAAGACGCGAGAAAAGGTGCGCCTGAGCAGGGCACGGCTCCTCTCCTCCACCAACCTGTCGGCCCTGACCGACCGCGCCTCCAGCTGCGTCACCACATCGGTGAAGAACTGAAGGTTGCCGGCGTAGTTGACTGCGTGTGGCTCGCCAATAGCCGCCTCGCAGATGTTGCCCAAGGCTGTGTTGGCTCTCTCCCGGAGCATGGTGAGCATGGGGCCATGCTCATGCTCTAGGATCCGCCGCTGACGTATCTTGTCCGCATTCTGGCATGCGACGGCCTCAGCCTCCTCCACCCGATGGTGAAGAAGGAGCACCTCGGCCTGGGAGGTGGTTGACTCCCCTTGCGCTGCCTCAAGGGCGGACCAAAAGGCATCGGCCCGCCGCGTTGCTTCCTCCAGCTTGGCCCTCAAGGCAGCAGCAGTCCTACCTTCAGCCTCGGCCCGGATCAACCCCAGCCTCTCCTCGAACTCGCGCTCGAGGTTCAAGCGCGCCATCGCCACCCGACGTCCGACCTCCTCCAGGACACGGGCTTCCCGTGCAGCGACATCATCCTCCGCCTGCGTCACCAAGCGCTCCCTCGTCTCCAGACGCTCGTACTCGTGTGCATGTTCGGCAGCTTCTAGCATCAGCGCCTCCTCACGCTTCTGGTGCTCTGCTGGGTCGCCAGAGGCCACCTTCATCGACGCGAGGGCTGCCTCACGCAGCTCCACTTGCTCCTCCAGTGAGTGGCACCGGGCCAAGAGCTCCCGAGCCCGCTCCTCCGGCGCCTCACGCCGCCGGTCAGCTTCCCGGGCCTCCTCAGCGGCCCGAGATCTGGCCTCCCGAGAGGCCACCAGCGACGCCTTGGCCTCTTCGTCATCAAGATCGCGCTGATGGCGCGTGAGGGCAATGGCGCCCTCCAGCTTGCGCCTCTCTGCAGCCAAGCGCAGGCCCTCGGCCTCAAGGCGCGCGTCTTCATCAGCAAGCTCCTCACCAAGCAGGTTCACCGCGTCAGCCGCCCTTCAAAGGAATCCTTGGCGAAGAGCGCGACGCCCCCGGGCGCACTCGAGCACGTCTTCCACACCATCATCTGCCCCAAGCAAGCGCCGGGGGCCACGAATCAGCACTCCCCCTCCGGGCAGGGGTCTGGGGGCTGGCACCCTCGCGACGGCCATGCACGCCACGCCAGAAGCCCGGCCTGGAGCCAGCCCGTCCCCAGATGAAGAGCGCAGGGAGCGCCTCAGCCAATCGCAGTCCACGACCAACCAGGCGAGAAGCCCACGGTAGGCTGGCTATGCCGTGAGAAGGCCCGCGAAGGAAGATCGCGAGGTGCGTAGGGTCTTGATGCGCCTCGGGACGGTTCGCCTCTCCGATCGCCCTCACCACAAGGCCTCTGCTGCTCGGAGCGCTTGAGGACGGTAGAGAGGGCGAAGCCAAGGGGGATGGCCCCTCAGCCATCTCCGCGAGCTCGACTGGAACGGGCCTGCGGAGCAAGGATCAGTAAAAGCAACAGAAGGATCGGGAGCTGGAAAAGAAGAAGGCTTACTCATCAGTGGCAAAGTACTTCCTACGCTTCAGCAGGAAACAAGGGTAATCGTCGCCCAGGGCCTCCCTTCTCTTCCGGAAGCGGCCCAAGATTTGAGCGCAGGGATCAACCTGCGACGAGGATGAAGCGTCAAGGTGATCCGCGTCAGGGGCGCCTGCCTGATGCGCACTGCCAGTCGCCTCGCCAAGAGAAGCGGCTGGAGCCTCAGGGGCCTCAGCCGCAGGCGCTGAGGGAAGCTGTTTGCCGCCCTCCGCCTCAGCGGCACGGGCCTCAAGAGCTGCTCCTTCACGAGCATCGCCCGACGCTGTCACCCCACCGGGAGCCCCCTCGGCCTCTGGCGCCTCATGCCTCCCTGCTCCGCCACTTGAGGAAGAGTCGCCTTGGCTGACTGGAAGGGCAGTCACCATCACTGGGTTCTCGCGAGGCCCCTGGAGGTCGGCGGGGCGCGACCCCCACTCATCGAAGATAGGCATCTAATTCACAAAATCGCCCCTGTTCTAGCAGAGGTACAACAAGGCCCCTCCCTCCTGGATGCTGCCAGGGTTGGGGTCCCCAGTCAGGATCAAGAGCACTGTCCTCAGCACTTCAGGTGTCAGGTCCTCTTCCTGGAGCCTCATACGATCACCACGCCTGCTGAAGGCCCACATTCGGCGGGAGTGGCGTTGGAGAGGAGCAATGCGGCGTAGCAGGAACTCCTTCACCACCTTGGGCGCTGTCACGCCAAGCGACCTAAAGAACGTGAAGCGGTGCCAGACGAAGACAAGCCAGGGGCTCTCGAGCGTCTCCTGGCCCCAACCCGAATTGGGGACAGCAGGCGAAGTTGGCTCCGATAGCAGGGGGCTGGGCACCCCTACATCCACATACAGCCACCGCTCGCGGAACCCAGCCGCAGGCAGAGGGAGCCTGAAGTCAATCCCTGAGGCCGTTGTCTCAGACGCGGCAGCGAAGCTCACGCACGCCGAGCATTGGGTAGGGTCGACAAGGCGCAGAGAGAAGAAGTGGCGCAGCAAGGAAACCGAAGGAAGGACGCCCATCATTGCCTCGCAGACAAAGGCGAAGACCGAAAGAAGGGTGATGGATTCAGGACCCAGATGCATCATGTGGATCTGATAGTGGGAAAGCACGGCATTAAAGAAATCAAAAAAGGGGGGAACCAGACCCACCCACAGGGCGTCAGCAAAATATTGGACCTCGGTGATTATCCTGTCGATGGAGAAGTGAGACGCGGGCCAGGCCGTCGTCCTCCCGCATTCGTTGAAGATAGTGTCCAGAGCCGAGCTGACCTTGCCCGAGCCCTCTCGATTGATTATGATCGACCGGTCAACGGCGGGGGCCGCCAATGGCGCCGAGCGAGGCAGAGGCATGGGTTTCTTCCCTCTTCCCTTCTTCGTCGGAGCCATGGCGATGGGAAGGGGGGGAAGGTTCGAGACTGGGTTGAAAACGGAAGCTGGAGTTCGAGAGGAGGAAGGACAGAGGGCGCTCAAGCAACAGGAAGGGGAGCGGGTGTGTACGACTACGAGTCCGCCTAGCATGGCGCAAAATAAAGGGGGCGTGGGGGAACAGTGCCGCCCACGTCCAATCAACCGCCACGCGGCGCCCAAGGCCGCAGGCTGTTAGGGCCCGCGGTGCTTCGCCCTTGCCCTTTCGCCTCCCTGCACGGCCAAGTCCGGGCGCGCCTTGGGCCACGGGGCTACTGTCGGCATTCTGGGAACGGGGGTCCCCATACTTTCCTACCTGCGGCCTGCAGCATGGCTCAAGGGGGGCCCAACACGACCCATCTTCATCAACACAAACCCAAGACCCTCGCAAGGGGCCAAGCCTCGCGGGGCGGACGACATGAAGCTTCCTCAGGCACGGCCTCATCAGGCTGGCTCGCGAGGGGGCGGAGAGATCAAGGCGGGGTACCTCACGAGGTGCCCGTGACGCAAGCCATGACGACCAAGGGCGCCAGGCGGGCGCCAGCCCGCGCAGTGTCCTCCTTTCCTCTTTGGTGCAAAGGGGGCAAGCGTAGGCGAGAGCATCAAGCAAAGGGACCCGTTTCGGTGCAACGAGACCAAGACCAGCCCAACGGCAGGGAGGAAGTCATTGTGGAGCCCAAGCCAGCGCCGCCACCAGAGCCTTTGGCAGGCGAGGACCAACTTTAGTCAGGATAAGTGTACCAGATGTTCCCCTTCAAAATGGCCAATTGTTGGCGCCCTTCCCGCTCAATATTTGGGAAGAGGCCCAGGGCCTTTGCCTATAAATAGGACTAGCCACCCCCAGGGTAGAGGCACATTGAACGGCCAATCCAAGCAAGCTGGGATCAGATCGAGTAGCATCACACACAGAGAGAGAGAGAGAAGGGTGACTGAACTCCTCCTAGCAGTTCATCGCCCCTGCCAAGAACAGACCCTCGCGAGGCTGTTCTTCCTTGTATTGCTCATCATCATCAGCCCAAGAGGCAATCCACCACACCGCAAACTGGAGTAGGGTATTACACCACAACGGTGGCCTGAACCAGTATAAACCCTGTGTCTCTTGTGCTATTCTTTCCATAGCTTAGATATTAGCGAGGCGGTGGGGTGCAGGTAGGTAGAAGGCGAAATCTCCGCGCGCACCCCAGTGTTCGAACCTCAAGGGTCTGCCAGAACCCGAAATCCGACAATCTAGTACAGTCCACTGCCATGCATGATGAAACGTGTGCGGAGGTTTCTTCAGTTCACCGTACGAAGGATGAACCATGGCTCCTGCTAGGGTTAGCATTGAAGGTTGATCAAGGGAGGGCACCAGCCCTTCCTTCTGGAGGTCGAAGGGGTCGCCCACAACGACGCCTATCCGACCCAGGATTTCCTTGTCGTTCCTAAAGTCTATAGTAACGAATTTGATTCGGCCGCCCTTGAGGAACTTCTTAAATTCCTCGCACTCAACATCGGCATGGCATATGTGGTAGACCAAGCATAAGTCATGCATGCAAACCTGGATCATGGCGGGCTTCTTCTTCTCTGCCTCCTTTAGTTTCTTCTCGCTTCCCAGGACTGTGGTGTACTCAACATCTAGCCCAGCAACCCACTCGTCATTTGAGATTTCGAACATGCATTTGAAGCGAGCAAGGCATTCTTTCACCGTTGCGGAAGAACGGGTGTAGATGAAATCGAACTCATCTCCGGTGATGGTTCTAACCTTGTACTCACCGCCGATCATGGAGATTTGGGTCACCATGGATTTGGGAGGAGGGTTAGGATTAGTGGAACTGTCGTAATGTGAAAGGACAGGATGACTAGGAGCGGTTTATCGATTGTAAAAATGTCGAGTGGGGGGCGTGCGAATGGCAGGGTAGTGGCTTGCCTGGTGGATAAATGGATTCATGACAGTACTACGGGGGCCCAATTAGACGTCATGTCTACTCGACGCCCAACTAAATGGCTTTCGATGTCATGTCAAGCGTCGAGAAAATTACAGGTGATACGAAGCTTTCCATTCTCCCATGATATGAGCTTCCATGAGCCCTTGGATCTAAGATCGAATGGTTGCATGGCGTGATTCTAGACCTGTGGGTGAATATCCTATCCTGGAGGGTTATTCTGCAAATTTTTAGCAACTTAGCATGCGACCGTTCGATCTCAGATCCAAGGGCTGCCAGCAGCCCGTATCATGGTCGCGCCTACCACGACCGTCGCCTCGCTCGCGCGATCGCGCCCTTGGAGATTTAACACGTTGCATTAGGCTATCTGATGTTGGCATGTCATATATAGTCATCACTTAGTCACTCATACAATAAGGTTAGCTATAAGGTTGGCTATAAGAGTATTTTTTGTTTACTTCTCTCTATCTCTTTCTTCGTAGTATTTATTGCATTTGCCAAGGAGTGACCTCTTCCAATGAAATGGTGCTTAGATGAGGTGCTATGGGCATTAAATGGCTTAGCAACTCATGTCCCCAATGCATAGGTGCTTAGTTTTTTGTTGCTAAGTTTGCTTCATCTAGGTATACGCGCTTATCACCGTTTCTTCATGGGGTCACCAAACTAGTGTCTCTCTTCTTAATTAACTTGCCACATTAGACTGTATGCCTATGTGGCAGGCTTAGCACCTGTAGGATCAAGTACAATAGTGGGCTATAAGCCCGCTTTACATGGCATTTTTGCATATGTGGGGGAAAGAGGCAAGGAAAAAGTGTAGGAGTGGGCTCTCAAGCAAGAGCCAGCCTCTACATGGTGGAGCATCGGGAGAGCACCTGTATGGAGGTGGTCAGGAATCGGGAGACTCGTCGTAGCACCGCAGTCAAAATGATGATGGAAAGTTAAATCACCGGGCCCCACCTATCCAGCAGTAACTCATTGTCAAATCACACAGCCCTACGTTTGCAGCAGCCTACTCCCTCATCTTCTCGCATTTCTGTCGAACCGACTAGGTAGAACTGCCTCACCTACCGCACCGGAAAAGCCCCGCCCTTGACTTTTAAATAGTACAGTATACTAATTTTGTATCCATGGATTGCGCCATGGAGCAAAGCCTCAAGAAAATGGCGGTACACATGTACGGAGTATACAGCACGCCCGTCGCGTTCGCGTCGCACCCTAGATGGTCGGTCGGTCTGGCACGCCGCTCTCCGAATGGAACGCACGTCATATTGCGTTTGCACACACATGTGGGACCGCAATTGAGAACCGACCATAGGCACACTCCCTGGCCCCGCAAGTCGGGTGAGTTAATAGAAGAGAGATACGAGTGATAGTACTACTAGAGAAGTGTTGTAGGAGTACATACGTTGGTACCTGGATGATCCCTGCAAGACATGGAAGACCAGTTCGTCCATGCATGTGACCAGACTCCAGCAGACACGCCTAGATTGGCTATCGTCTACATATCGTGCAGGTTGTGGTGTACAGGGCTGTAGTTCTGGTGAGAAATCTAAAAAAGGTTTCTTGTCATCTCGCAAAATTAGGTGTCATGTGCTTCGGATCACTGCGAGGGTTAAACAGCGACAACTGAGTTGGGCTAGTCATTGGGGGAACATGCACGAAGACTACTCGGCTGCCATCTAGGTCAAGCCGTCTATGTTAATTAGGACATCTATCGATGGACCCCTTTTCTACAAGTTTATCTTTAATTTGAGCTTTGATCCTCGTCTGTCCGTCGGGATTCATCTTGTCTCCTTTGGGCAGTGAGGTTATGATTTCTTGTCGTGTGGCATTTTTTTATGTTATATGTTATAATATGGTGCTTCAGATCAAAATGATGACAACTGCGCCTCCGGGGCACGTGCATGAAGACTTCTCGACAGTCATTGCTGAGGTCAAGCCGGCTCCGGCTGGTAAACAAAAGAAAACTAGTACTCCACTATATAGGCAAGAGCCTTCGTGCTTGCTTGCTAGTGTTGCTCTCTTCACACTGTCTCGTCCTCTCCAGATATAAACACGATAGCGGTGGCCACACACTCTCTCTAGTCACCGTTGGTCACAGATCCAGCCGGATCCTCACCGCCGGGGAAGGTGAGAAGGTGCAACGTTCACGCAGTCGTCCTCGGTGACGGCTCTTACCCACTGCCGGCACGTCCCGGTCAGCGTGCCTTGCCGTTCTCTCCCAAGCATCGCTGGCGAGGGAGGGCCTCCCACCCCTTCTTCCCCGCTGTCATAGAGTGGGCAGATCCGGCCTCCCGCCGCCCACCTAGAGACATCCCGGCGACCCTCAGGTATAACTTCCTTCGAAACCGGCCTTGCTCTACTTCCCGAGCTCCTTATGTCGCTGCATTTGTATCTTTTACTATTTCCCAGGCCCCCTCGTGTAGATAGGATCAATCGGCTGTTCGAAAACCGCCTAATTTTTTACTGTTAAGAGGTAAAACTAGTTCATGCACTCGAATCTAGTAGTACTTGGTTCAAACAAGGAAGAAAGGGGGTGGGGGTGGGGGAATATTTGTTACCTGAATCTAGGACTTGGTCGAAAGAGGAAATAATGGGGGCGAAAAGTAGCAGAGACTGGCTATCCAACAGGTCTCTAGGTCTAATAGGTAAATAAAGGGAACGCAGTACAAACTCAATATAAACCCGATCTATTGGTTGAAAAAGGAAAGAAAGTGGGGACTGGGGGACAAGTCAACAGAGTAAGTCCAGCACTAGATTTGCTAGCCTCACACAGTATAAGGTGGCTATATACCGAACAAAAATTGGACCAACCCAGATATCTGATACGTCTCCAACGTATCTATATTTTTTGATTGCTCCATGCTATATTATGTACTGTTTTAGACGATATTGGGCTTTATTATCCACTTTTATATTATTTTTGGGACTAACCTATTAACCGGAGGCCCAACCCAGAATTGCTATTTTTTGCCTATTTCAGTATTTTGAAGAAAAGGAATATCAGATGGAGTCGAAACGGAATGAAATCAACTAGAGAAGTTAATTTTTGGAAGGAAATCTACCGGAAAAGCTTGGAGTGCACGTCAGGAAAGGAGCGAGGGAGCCACGAGGGTGAGGGCGCGCCCACCCCCCTAGGGCGCGCCCCCTGCCTCGTGGGCCCCTCATGGCTCCCCTGACGTACTTCTTCCGCCTATATAACTCCATGTACCCTAAAACTTCCAGAGACGAGAATATATTGGGAGTTCCGCCGCCGCAAGCCTTTGTAGCCACCAAAAACCAATCGGGACCCTGTTCCGGCACCCTGCCGGAGGGGGGAACCCTCACAGGTGGCCATCTTCATCATCCCGGCGCTCGCCATGACGAGGTGGGAGTAGTTCACCCTCGAGGCTGAGGGTATGTACCACTAGCTATGTGTTTGATCTCTCTCTCTCTCTCTCTCTCTCTCTCTCTCTCTCTCGTGTTCTTGATTTGGCACGATCTTGATGTATCGCGAGTTTTTCTATTATAGTTGGACCTTATGTTGCTTCTCCCCCTCTACTCTCTTGTAATGGATTGAGTTTTCCCTTTGAAGTAATCTTATCATATTGAGTCTTTAATGACTTGAGAACACTTGATGTATGTCTTGCCGTGCGTATCTGTGGTGACAATGGGATATCACGTGATTCACTTGATGTATGTCTTGCTGATCAACTTGCGGGTTCCGCCCATGAACTTATGCATAGGGCTTGGCACACGTTTTCGTCTTGATTCTCCGGTAGAAACTTTGGGGCACTCTTTGAAGTACTTTGTGTTGGTTTGAATAGATGAATCTGAGATTGTGTGATGCATATCATATAATCATACCCACGGATACTTGAGGTGACATTGAAGTATCTAGGTGACATTAGGGTTTTGGCTGATGTGTGTCTTAAGGTGTTATTCTAGTACGAACTCTAGGGCTGTTTGTGACACTTATAGGAATAGCCCAATGGATTGATTGGAAAGAATAACTTTGAGGTGGTTTCGTACCCTACCATAATATCTTCGTTTGTTCTCCGCTATTAGTGTCTTTGGAGTGACTCTTTGTTGCATGTTGAGGGATAGTTATATGATCCAATTATGTTATTATTGTTGAGAGAACTTGAACTAGTGAAAGTATGAACCCTAGGCCTTGTTTCCTAGCATTGCAATACCGTTTACGCTCACTTTTATTATTAGTTTCCTTGCTGTTTTTATATTTTTAGATTACAAAAACCTATATCTACCATCCATATTGCACTTATATCACCATCTCTTCGCCGAACTAGTGCACCTATACAATTTACCATTGTATTGGGTGTGTTGGGGACACAAGAGACTCTTTGTTATTTGGTTGCAGGGTTGCTTGAGAGAGACCATCTTCATCCTACGCCTCCCACGGATTGATAAACCTTAGGTCATCCACTTGAGGGAAATTTGCTACTGTCCTACAAACCTCTGCACTTGGAGGCCCAACAACGTCTACAAGGAGAAGGTTGCGTAGTAGACATCAAGCTCTTTTCTGGCGCCGTTGCCGGGGAGGTGAGTTCTTGAAGGTATATCTTTAGATCTTGGAATCGGATCTTTTTGTTTCTTGTTTTAGCACTAGTTTAGTTTATAAAAGAAAACTATAAAAAATGGAATTGAGTTTACCTCATACTCTTCATCTTTTTAATATCTTTCGTGAGTATGATGGAAAAGAAAATTGTGCGAAAGTGCTAGAAGAAGAATTACATAGAATGCTTGGCATAAAATATGTGAATGATGAGCATGATTGCAATATTGTTAGTATGAATTCCTTGAATATCCATGATGCTAAAGATATGGAAAGCCACAAGCTTGGGGAAGCTATGTTTGCTGAAGATGATATTTTTTGTCCCCCAAGATTTTATGAGCAAATTTACTATGATGAAAGCATGCCTCCTATCTATGATGATTATTGTGATGACACATATGCTATAAAGAATAATGATAACTATGAAACTTGTCATCTTGATCTTAATTTTCAATCACTTGATGGTTATTTTGTTGAGTTTGCTCCCACTACTATTCATGAGAATAAATTTGCTTATGTGGAGAGTAATAAAAATTATATGCTTGTAGATCATGAAAAGAATGCTTTAGGTGCTGGTTATATTGTTGAATTCATTCATGATACTACTGAAAATTATTATGAGGGAGGAATATATGCTTGTAGGAATTGCAATAATATCAAGTTTCCTCTCTATGTGCTTAAAGTTTTGAAGTTATGTTTGTTTTGCCTTCCTATGCTAGTTGATTATTGTTCGCATAAGTTGTTTGCTCACAAAATACCTATGCATAGGAAGTGGGTTAGACTTAAATGTGCTAGACATATTCTTCATGATGCTCTCTTTATGTTTCAATTCTTATATTTTATGTGAGCATCGTTGAAATCATCATGCCTAGCTAGGGGCGTTAAACGATAGCGCTTGTTGGGAGGCAACCCAATTTTATTTTAGTTCTTTGCTTTTTCTTTATGTTTAGTAATAAATAACCCATCTAGCTTCTGTTAAGATGTGGTTTTATGTTTTAATTAGTGTTTGTTCCAAGTAGAACCTTTTGGAAGACTTGGGTGAAGTCTTTATGATCATGCTGTAAAAAACAGAAACTTTAGCACACATGAGATTAGCTTCAACGTTTTACAGGAGAGCGCTATTTAGTTGATTCTTTTTGAAAATGATTACTAGACAAATTCCTCAGGTCCACCAATTTATTTTAGAATTTTTGGAGTTCCAGAAGTATACGTTTGATACAGATTACTACAGACTGTTCTGTTTTTGACAGATTCTGTTTTTCGTGTGTTGTTTGCTTATTTTGGTGACTCTATAGCTAGTAAAATAGTTTATAAACCATAGATAAGTTGTAATACAGTAGGTTTAACACCAATATAAATAAAGAATGAGTTCATTACAGTACCTTGAAGTGGTGTTTTGTTTTCTTTCGCTAACAGAGCTTACGAGTTTTCTATTGAGTTTTGTGTTGTGAAGTTTTCAAGTTTTGGGTAAAGATTCGATGGACTATGGAATAAGGAGTGGCAAGAGCCTAAGCTTGGGGATGCCCAAGGCCCCCCAAGGTAATATTCAAGGATAACCAAGCGTCTAAGCTTGGGGATGCCCTGGAAGGCATCCCCTCTTTCGTCTTGGTTCTTCGGTAACTTTACTTGGAGCTATATTTTTATTCACCACATTGCCAGGGATTCTGACTCCTCGAGCACCTATGGGGATGGAGCCCCTTCTCGGTTCAGCGGGGGGCGGAGGTCGCGCAAAGAGCGGATCGAGGTGAGGCACACGAGGGGTTTTACCCAGCTTCGGAGCTCTCCGGAGAGATAATACTCCTACTGCTGCTTTGTGGATTGTATTGAGTTCTTGCTCGGGAGTGCTGAGTGCTACAGTACACACCAGCAGCTAACGAGACCGAGCGGGAGTGTTCTACTGTTCGTCTCCCTGGGGCTGACCCCCCTCTACGTTGTGCATGGGCCTCCTTTTATATGCTCAAGGGGTCTCCAACAGGTGGCAACGTAGGCAAGGGCAAAAATGGAAAGGTGCTGCGGTAGGTACAGCTACCTACACAGTGAATCATACCTAACCCTGACGGTAGGGGACAAAGGCATTAAATGCCTATCTACGTCGCCCAGACGGTGCAGAAAACGGACCGTCAGGGGCGCCACCGCTCGCCACGATGGCGATCTTGTCAGCGCCGCATGCCACAGTGTACCCCTGGCTGCACAGCCGCCCGCCACGTACGCCTGGAAGGGTCCCAGAGTGACACGTAGGTGGGTGTGCTGGAGCGCAGGTACAGAGTGGCGGCTGGCCGCGGCAAACGCCTTGCCGCGGCCGTTGTCCTGCCGTGTCTGGGAGCTTGTCGCTCGTCAGGTCCTGCCGGGACGCGTGGCGCGTCGCGACAAGTTCCTTGAGATGCTCTGGTTGGCCTTCTCAGCAAGCTCCTCTTGCCGGGGTCTTGTGCCTCGAGTGGCCTTCCCGGCAAGCTCCTCTTGCCGGGGACTTGTCTCTTTGGCTTAAATACTTTGTTCTTGAATGGCTCCAAAGGAACCATGGAGGACTTTGGCGGTCACCTGGCAAGCCTTGCCGCGGGACGCTGCGACTGCCCGTGCACAAGTTTGGGATACTAGGGTACCCCTACTCTAGTACACCGACAGGAGCCCCCGGGCCTGGGCCATACACGATGCCGAGCGCTGTTGGGCCAGGCCCAAAACAGGGCACGGGCACGCGCGGCCTGGATCACGTCGTATCTTATTCCGCATCCACCACGCCCTCCCCGAACGGCACGCATCGATTGCGGCGTCGTGGGAGAGGTCGTGGGTGGTTCTTCATTCGGGAAAGTGAAACGCCCACCTCCTGGCGGTTCGTATCTTCCCCATAAACGGAGGGAGGCGTGGAGGCGTGGTCTTCGAGGCGTCCACTCCCCACGATCACGGGGTGGGGGAGAGGTCGCCTCATCCGTCGCCTCAGCTTTGTACGCCTGCCACGCGGCCTCCATGCGCTTGGAGTGCTGAACGGTGGAGGCGGGAAACCGGGCCGTCACGGGTCGAGGCAGAGGGTCGGTCCCAGTTCCCTGCTCCTTCGGTGTCTTGATTGGCTGAGCGGGGCGGCCGAGCCCCCACCCCGCTCCTTTATAAGGAGCGGGATGGGGGAGGGACGGAAGCCCGCATTCTTTCATCTCCTCCTTCCTTCAGCTTCTGCTCACCTCTCTCTCATTCGCCATGGAGAAAAGGGAGCCCTGGTCCTTCAACGGTGGCGACGAGGGTCGCCGCTAGACAGCGTGTCCCTCCCTCTCCCGCACCCGTGGTGGCAGAGCCATCCGCAAGGGGAAGAGGGAGGGGGCGAGGCCACGGGCGAGGTCGAGGGCGAGGCCGAGGCGCTCGGGAAGAGGTGGACGGGGCAGCTCGCCGGCCTGGCCTCCGCCAGCGGTTCCTCTTCCCATGGCGGACCATATCGGGGACGACCCTTGCGAGTTCTTCGTCAGGCTGCGTCGGCCACCTCGTCGTCGCCTCCGTCTCCCGACTCCATTTGCGAGCGAGATGGAGTTGGATCCGCCCGAGACACTGAGGTTGCACATGAGGGGCTGTGGAATCAGCGGTACGCGAGTCCGCGTTGATTTTCCGGCCCCTAATGTGATGTATCTTGGTCGAGGGTGGAAGACGTTCACCCATACCCACAGCTTGACGGTGGGGCTCACCCTCCATTTTAAGCTGATGGAGGGCGGTCTCCTCTCCGTCAAGGTCTTCGGGTGCTTCGGGACTCGGGCAAGGTGCTGCGTGGAGAGCTCCTCCGATAGCGAAGACTCCTCCTCGGGCGGGAGTGACGAGGAAGACAGCGACAGCGACGATGAGGGTGGCGGGCGGCAGGATGACGGGTCCGACTAGGTGTCAGGCGCCGCTCCGTGTGGCACCGGCGACCCCATCATCCGCGTCGCCGGCTCCTCGAGCTTCTCGGGGCCGTCTCCTTGGGCGGCCGGCGTAGGGAGGCTGCGGAAGAGGAAGAGGGCAGGCGGCAAGGCCGTCAACTCGGAGTACGAGGGCACGACGCCCTCGACAGCGTGCTGACGTCCTGCCGCCTCGTCTTCGAGCCCTCTTCCGGCGCCGCCATCACCATCTAGCCTTTGGAGGGCCACCGATATGTCCTCTTGGTGTCTTCTGCTTCCCGTAGCTCGCCTAGGTGCCCCTTTTTCCCTTTTCGCCTCCTTGTCCTACCTCCTGAAGATAGGGACAGGAAAAGGATTACGGGTACCTTATCTCTTTTTAATTTGTAAGCCCTCGGGCCTTAGCTGCATTTAAAACTTGTAATCCCATTATTCATGTTTTTCATTCCCTATGAACTGTACCTGAGTGGAATGCTTTTTTATGAAAAGGGAATGCTTGCCGGGTCACTTGTCTTGTGGGTGGAACCCACGTCAAGGAGTGAATCCTTTATATCTTTAAGATAGACACTTCCTTTCCCGGCAGCAGGCCCTGCCTTCTTCCCACGTCGCTCGACCTTTCTCACGCTTTTGGCGGAGGCAGGGAGGAGGCGGGTTCTGGCTCCTCGTTTCGTCCCTTTGCTGCCGCGACTACGACCAAACCTGGCCCCGGGAACGAGCCCTAGGGCCTAGAGGTAGGGGAGCACAGTAGCTTTTAGGAAGAAACGAGGCTTCGCATACCTCAGTCCATAAGAGAATGCATGATAAGGGATGAAAAATTTATCTGATATTGCAGCCCCCGGCAACTCTGGTTCGCCGTGGGTTAATCTTTGTACTTGCAGCCCCCGGCAACAATGGCCTGCCGGGGTCTTGCAGCCCCCGGCAACACTGGCTTGCCGGGGTCTAGATGTTGGTCCGTCCTTCTTCTCCTTTTCGTCCTCAAGTGGTCTGGTCAGGATATGCGAGCCCTGCGAACCAAGGGAAACGAAAAGAACGGCAAAGGGACGCACACTCGACCTCTAAGTTAGGGGTTAGCCGCAACTAAGCACTGTCAACCCTAACCAAGGACGAGACTCGACTCAGCATGCATGCTAAAACTTAGGGCGCCAGTGCTTTATCTTCGCTCAGGGTCTGCGCCTGGCTTTCTACAAAGGATTACATGCAACAACGGCAAGACTTGTACAAAAAGGTGGTTGTCGGACAGGGTCCGACAACCGCGCCTTACGGGTAAAACTTACGAAGATGCCCGATGTTCCAGGAGTTGCTCACCGGAATGCCATCTTCAGTCTCAAGGCGGACAGCGCCAGGCCTAGTGACTCGTTTCACCCGATAAGGGCCTTCCCACTTCGGCGTCAACTTGTTGGAATTCTTGGCGGAATGAACGCGCCGAAGAACAAGGTCGCCTTCCTCGAGACTTCTGGCGTTAAATTTGCGGCTATGGTAGCGGCGCAAAGCTTGCTGGTAGCGAGCAGCTCGCACAGCAGCCTGAAGACGATCTTCCTCAAGGAGCAGCGCGTCATCTTGTCGCAGCTGCTCTTGCTCAAGCTCGTCATAAGCGAGCACTCGAGGTGACCCATATACGAGTTCCGTGGGGATACCTGCCTCTGCTCCATAGACTAGAGCGAAAGGTGTCTGGCCAGTGGCTCGATTTGGCGTCGTCCTGATCGACCAAAGAACCACCGGCAGCTCCTCGATCTAGTTTCTTCCGCACTTGTGCAGCCTGTCGAAAGTCCTGGTCTTGAGCCCACGCAGCACTTCAGCATTTGCCCTCTCTGCTTGACCGTTGCTCCTGGGGTGAGCAACAAAAGCGAAGCAGACCTTGGCGCCAAGATCTTGGACGTACTGCATGAAGGTGCGGCTCGTGAATTGCGTACCGTTATCGGTGATGATCCTATTAGGGATCCCGAAGCGGCAAACAATCGACCTGAAGAACTTGACTGCTGATTGTGCTGTCACCTTCCTCACTGGTTCCACTTCTGGCCACTTTGTGAACTTGTCGATTGCGACGTACAAGTACTCAAAGCCCCCGACTGCTCGGGGGAAGGGGACGAGGATGTCGAGCCCCCAGACCGAAAATGTCCAGGATAAAGGGATCGTCTGGAGAGCTTGAGCTGGCTGGTGTATCTGCTTGGAATGGAACTGGCACGCTTCACACTTGGTTACTTGTGCAGTTGCATCCTGGAGGGCTGTCGGCCAAAAGAAGCCTTGCTGGAACGCTTTGCCGGCAAGTTCTCTTGCGCCAATGTGGTGACCACATTGAAGGAAATATGCCCTAGAGGCAATAATAAAGTTATTATTTATTTCCTTATATCATGATAAAGGTTTATTATTCATGCTAGAATTGTATTAACCGGAAACATAATACATGTGTGAATACATAGACAAACAGAGTGTCACTAGTATGCCTCTACTAGACTGGCTCGTTAATCAAAGATGGTTATGTTTCCTAACCATGAACAAAGAGTTGTTATTTGATTAACAAGGTCACATCATTAGTTGAATGATCTGATTGACATGACCCATTATATTAGCTTAGCACCCGATCGTTTAGTATGTTGCTATTGCTTTATCCATGACTTATACATGTTCCTATGACTATGAGATTATGCAACTCCCGTTTGCCGGAGGAACACTTTGGGTACTACCAAACGTCACAACGTAACTGGGTGATTATAAAGGAGTACTACAGGTGTCTCCAATGGTAGATGTTGGGTTGGCGTATTTCGAGATTAGGATTTGTCACTCCGATCGTCGGAGAGGTATCTCTGGGCCCTCTCGGTAATGCACATCACTTAAGCCTTGCAAGCATTGCAACTAATGAGTTAGTTGCGGGATGATGTATTACGGAACGAGTAAAGAGACTTGCCGGTAACGAGATTGAACTAAGTATTGGATACTGACGATCGAATCTCGGGCAAGTAACATACCGATGACAAAGGGAACAACGTATGTTGTTATGTGGTCTGACCGATAAAGATCTTCGTAGAATATGTAGGAGCCAATATGGGCATCCAGGTCCCGCTATTGGTTATTGACCGGAGATGTGTCTCGGTCATGTCTACATTGTTCTCGAACCGTAGGGTCCGCACGCTTAACGTTACGATGACAGTTATTATGATTTTATGCATTTTGATGTACCGAAGGTTGCTCGGAGTCCCGGATGTGATCACGGACATGACGAGTAGTCTCTAAATGGTCGAGACGTAAAGATTGATATATTGGAAGCCTATGTTTGGACATCGGAAGTGTTCCAGGTGAAATCAGGATTTTACCGGAATACCGGGAGGGTTACCGGAACCCCCCGGGAGCCAAATGGGCCAACATGGGCCTTGGTGGAAAGGTGAAAGGGCTGCCCTCATGGGCTGCGCGCCTCCCCCCCTTACCCTAGTCCTATTAGGACTAGGGAAGGTGGCCGGCCAGCCCCTCTCTCTTTCCCCACTTGGGGAGTCCTATTAGGAATAGGATTGGAGGGGAGTCCTACTCCCAGCGGGAGTAGGACTCCTCCTATGGCTGCCGCGCCCCTCCCCCTTTGCCCCTTTATATACGGGGGCAGGGGGCACCTCTAGACACACAATTGATCATGGAGATCTTTCCTTAGCCGTGTGCGGTGCCCCCTGCCACCAAATTCCACCTCGGTCATATTGTCGCAGTGCTTAGGCGAAGCCCTGCGTCAGTAGTACATCAAGATCGTCACCACGCCGTCGTGCTGACGGAACTCTTCCTCGACGCTTTGCTGGATCGGAGCCCGAGGATCATCATCGAGCTGAACGTGTGCTAAGAACTCGGAGGTGCCGGAGTAACGGTGCTTGGATCGGTCGGACCGGGAAGAAGACGTACGACTACTTCCTCTACGTTGTGTCAAACGCTTCCGTTGCAATCTACAAGGGTACATAGATCATACTCTCCCCTCGTTGTTATGCATCACCATGATCTTGCGTGTGCGTAGGAAAATTTTGAAATTACTACGTTCCCCAACAGTGGCATCCGAGCCTGGTTTTATGGTTTGATGTTATTTGCATGAGTAGAACACAAGTGAGTTGTGGGCGATATAAGTCATACTGCCTACCAGCATGTCATACTTTGGTTCAGCGGTATTGTTGGACGAGACGATCCGGACCAACCTTACGCGTACTCTTACGCGAGACCGGTTCCCTCGACGTGCTTTGCACATAGATGGCTTGCGGAAGACTGTCTCTCCAACTTTAGTTGAACCGAGTGTGGCTACGCCCGGTCCTTGAGAAGGTTAAAACGGAGTCTATTTGACAAACTATCGTTGTGGTTTTGATGCGTAGGTAAGATGAGTTCTTGCTTAAGCCCGTAGCAACCACGTAAAACTTGCAACAACAAAGTAGAGGACGTCTAACTTGCTTTTGCAGGGCATGTTGTGATGTGATATGGTCAAGACATGATGCTAAATTTTATTGTATGAGATGATCATGTTTTGTAACCGAGTTATCGGCAACTGGCAGGATCCATATGGTTGTCGCTTTATTGTATGCAATGCAATCGCGATGTAATGCTTTACTTTATTACTAAGCGGTAGTGATAGTCGTGGAAGCATAAGATTGGCGAGACGACAACGATGCTACGATGGAGATCAAGGTGTCGCGCCGGTGACGATGGTGATCATGACGGTGCTTCGGAGATGGAGATCACAAGCACAAGATGATGATGACCATATCATATCACTTATATTGATTGCATGTCATGTTTATCTTTTTATGCATCTTATCTAGCTTTGATTGACGGTAGCATTATAAGATGATCTCTCACTAAATTATCAAGAAGTGTTCTCCCTGAGTATGCACCGCTGCAAAAGTTCTTCGTGCTGAGACACCACGTGATGATCGGGTGTGATAGGCTCTACGTTCAAATACAACGGGTGCAAAACAGTTGCACACGCGGAATACTCAGGTTATACTTGACGAGCCAAGCATATGCAGATATGGCCTCGGAACACAGAGACCGAAAGGTCGAGCGTGAATCATATAGTAGATATGATCAACATAACGATGTTCACCATTGAAAACTACTCCATATCACGTGATGATCGGTTATGGTTTAGTTGATTTGGATCACGTTATCACTTAGAGGATTAGAGGGATGTCTATCTAAGTGGGAGTTCTTAATTAATTTGATTAACTGAACATAAACTTATCATGAACTTAGTACCTGATAGTATCTTGCTTGTTTATGTTGATTGTAGATAGATGGCTCGTGTTGTTGTTCCGTTAAATTTTAATGCGTTCCTTGAGAAAGCAAAGTTGAAAGATGATGGTAGCAATTACACGGACTGGGTCCGTAACTTGAGGATTATCCTCATTGCTGCACAGAAGAATTACGTGCTGGAAGCACCGCTAGGTTCCAGGCCTGCTGCTAGAGCAACACCAGAAGTTATGAACGTCTGGCAGAGCAAAGCTGATGACTACTCGATAGTTCAGTGTGCCATGCTTTACGGCTTAGAACCGGGACTTCAACGACGTTTTGAACGTCATGGAGCATATGAGATGTTCCAGGAGTTGAAGTTAATATTTCAAGCAAATGCCCGGATTGAGAGATATGAAGTCTCCAATAAGTTCTATAGCTGCAAGATGGAGGAGAACAGTTCTGTCAGTGAGCATATACTCCAAATGTCTGGGTATAATAATCACTTGATTCAATTGGGAGTTACTCTTCCAGATGATTGCGTCATTGACAGAATTCTCCAATCACTGCCACCAAGCTACAAGAGCTTCGTGATGAACTATAATATGCAAGGGATGAACAAGACTATTCCCGAACTCTTCGCAATGCTAAAAGCTGCGGAGGTAGAAATCAAGAAGGAGCATCAAGTGTTGATGGTTAACAAAACCACTAGTTTCAAGAAAAAGGGCAAAGGGAAGAAAAAGGGGAACTTCAAGAAGAACGGCAAGCGAGTTGCTGCTCAAGAGAAGAAACCCAAGTCTGGACCTAAGCCTGAAACTGAGTGCTTCTACTGCAAGCAGACTGGTCACTGGAAGTGGAACTGCCCCAAGTATTTGGCGGATAAGAAGGATGGCAAGGTGAACAAAGGTATATGTGATATACATGTTATTGATGTGTACCTTACTAATGCTCGCAGTAGCACCTGGGTATTTGATACTGGTTCTGTTGCTAATATTTGCAACTCGAAACAGGGACTACAGAATAAGCGGACACTAGCAAAGGACGAGGTGACGATGCGCGTGGGAAACGGTTCCAAAGTCGATGTGATCGCGGTCGGCACGCTACCTCTACATCTACCTTCGGGATTAATATTAGACCTAAATAATTGTTATTTGGTGCCAGCGTTGAGCATGAACATTATATCTGGATCTTGTTTAATGTGAGACGGTTATTCATTTAAATCAGAGAATAATGGTTGTTCTATTTATATGAGTAATATCTTTTATGGTCATGCACCTTTGAAGAGTGGTCTATTTTTGATGAATCTCGATAGTAGTGATACACATATTCATAATGTTGAAGCCAAAAGATGCAGAGTTGATAATGAAAGTGCAACTTATTTGTGGCACTGTCGTTTAGGTCATATCGGTGTAAAACGCATGAAGAAACTCCATACTGATGGACTTTTGGAACCACTTGATTATGAATCACTTGGTACTTGCGAACCGTGCCTCATGGGCAAGATGACTAAAACACCGTTCTCCGGTACGATGGAGAGAGCAACAGATTTGTTGGAAATCATACATACCGATGTATGTGGACTGATGAATATTGAGGCTCGTGGCGGATATCGTTATTTTCTCACCTTCACAAATGACTTAAGCAGATATGGGTATATCTACTTAATGAAACACAAGTATGAAACATTTGAAAAGTTCAAAGAATTTCAGAGTGAAGTTGAAAATCATCGTAACAAGAAAACAAAGTTTCTACGATCTGATCGTGGAGGAGAATATTTGAGTTACGAGTTTGGTGTACATTTGAAAAATTGTGGAATAGTTTCGCAACTCACGCCACCCGGAACACCACAGTGTAATGGTGTGTTCGAACGTCGTAATCGTACTTTACTAGATATGGTGCGATCTATGATGTCTCTTACTGATTTACCGCTATCGTTTTGGGGATACGCTCTAGAGACGGCCGCATTCACGTTAAATAGGGCACCATCTAAATCCGTTGAGACGACGCCTTATGAACTATGGTTTGGCAAGAAACCAAAGTTGTCGTTTCTTAAAGTTTGGGGCTGCGATACTTATGTGAAAAAGCTTCAACCTGATAAGCTCGAACCCAAATCGGAGAAATGTGTCTTCATAGGATATCCAAAGGAAACTGTTGGATACACCTTCTATCACAGATCTGAAGGCAAGACTTTTGTTGCTAAATTCGGAAACTTTCTAGAGAAGGAGTTTCTTTCGAAAGAAGTGAGTGGGAGGAAAGTAGAACTTGACGAGGTAACTGTACCTACTCCTTTATTGAGAAGTAGTACATCACAGAAAACTGTTTCTGCGACACCTACACCAATAAGTGAGGAAGCTAATGATGATGATCATGAAACTTTAGATCAAGATACTACTGAACCTCGTAGATCAACCAGAGTGAGATCCGCACCAGAGTGGTACGGTAATCCTGTTCTGGAGGTCATGATATTAGATCATGATGAACCTACGAACTATGAAGAAGCGATGGTGAGCCCAGATTCTGCAAAGTGGCTTGAAGCCATGAAATCTGAGATGGGATCCATGTATGAGAACAAAGTATGGACTTTGGTTGACTTGCCCGATGATCGGCAAGCAATTGAGAACAAATGGATCTTTAAGAAGAAGACTGACGTTGATGGTAATGTTACTATCTACAAAGCTCGACTTGTCGCAAAAGGTTTTCGACAAGTTCAAGGGATTGACTACGATGAGACTTTCTCACCCGTAGCGATGCTTAAGTCTGTCCGAATCATGTTAGCAATTGCCGCATTTTATGATTATGAAATTTGGAAGATGGATGTCAAAACTGCATTCCTGAATGGATTTCTGGAAGAAGAGTTGTATATGATGCAACCGGAAGGTTTTGTCGATCCAAAGGGAGCTAACAAAGTGTGCAAGCTCCAGCGATCCATTTATGGACTGGTGCAAGCCTCTCGGAGTTGGAATAAACGCTTTGATAGTGTGATCAAAGCATTTGGTTTTATACAGACTTTCGGAGAAGCCTGTATTTACAAGAAAGTGAGTGGGAGCTCTATAGCATTTCTAATATTATATGTGGATGACATATTACTGATTGGAAATGATATAGAATTTCTGGATAGCATAAAGGGATACTTGAATAAAAGTTTTTCAATGAAAGACCTCGGAGAAGCTGCTTACATATTAGGCATAAAGATCTATAGAGATAGATCAAGACGCTTAATTGGACTTTCACAAAGCACATACCTTGACAAGATTTTGAAGAAGTTCAAAATGGATCAAGCAAAGAAAGGGTTCTTGCCTGTGTTACAAGGTGTGAGATTGAGTAAGACTCAAAGCCCGACCACTGCAGAAGATAGAGAGAAAATGAAAGATGTTCCCTATGCTTCAGCCATAGGCTCTATCATGTATGCAATGCTGTGTAGCAGAACTGATGTGTGCCTTGCTATAAGTTTAGCAGGGAGGTACCAAAGTAATCCAGGAGTGGATCACTAGACAGCGGTCAAGAACATCCTGAAATACCTGAAAAGGACTAAGGATATGTTTCTCATATATGGAGGTGACAAAGAGCTCACCGTAAGAGGTTACGTTGATGCAAGCTTTGACACTGATCCGTACGATTCTAAATCACAAACCGGATACGTGTTTACATTAAACGGTGGAGCTGTCAGTTGGTGCAGTTCTAAACAAAGCGTCGTAGCGGGATCTACATGTGAAGCGGAGTACATAGCTGCTTCGGAAGCAGCAAACGAAGGAGTCTGGATGAAGGAGTTCATATCCGATCTAGGTGTCATACCTAGTGCATCGGGTCCAATGAAAATCTTTTGTGACAATACTGGTGCAATTGCCTTGGCAAAGGAATCCAGATTTCACAAAAGGACCAAACACATCAAGAGACGCTTCTACTCCATCCGGGATCTAGTCCAGGTGGGAGACATAGAGATTTGCAAGATACATACGGATCTGAATGTTGCAGACCCATTGACTAAGCCTCTTCCACGAGCAAAACATGATCAGCACCAAGACTCCATGGGTGTTAGGATCATTACAGTGTAATCTAGATTATTGACTCTAGTGCAAGTGGGAGACTGAAGGAAATATGCCCTAGAGGCAATAATAAAGTTATTATTTATTTCCTTATATCATGATAAAGGTTTATTATTCATGCTAGAATTGTATTAACCGGAAACATAATACATGTGTGAATACATAGACAAACAGAGTGTCACTAGTATGCCTCTACTAGACTGGCTCGTTAATCAAAGATGGTTATGTTTCCTAACCATGAACAAAGAGTTGTTATTTGATTAACGAGGTCACATCATTAGTTGAATGATCTGATTGACATGACCCATTATATTAGCTTAGCACCCGATCGTTTAGTATGTTGCTATTTCTTTATCCATGACTTATACATGTTCCTATGACTATGAGATTATGCAACTCCCGTTTGCCGGAGGAACACTTTGGGTACTACCAAAGTCACAACGTAACTGGGTGATTATAAAGGAGTACTACAGGTGTCTCCAATGGTAGATGTTGGGTTGGCGTATTTCGAGATTAGGATTTGTCACTCCGATCGTCAGAGAGGTATCTCTGGGCCCTCTCGGTAATGCACATCACTTAAGCCTTGCAAGCATTGCAACTAATGAGTTAGTTGCGGGATGATGTATTACGGAACGAGTAAAGAGACTTGCCGGTAACGAGATTGAACTAAGTATTGGATACTGACGATCGAATCTCTGGCAAGTAACATACCGATGACAAAGGGAACAACGTATGTTGTTATGCGGTCGGATCGATAAAGATCTTCGTAGAATATGTAGGAGCCAATATGGGCATCCAGGTCCCGCTATTGGTTATTGACCGGAGATGTGTCTCGGTCATGTCTACATTGTTCTCGAACCGTAGGGTCCGCACGCTTAACGTTACGATGACAGTTATTATGATTTTATGCATTTTGATGTACCGAAGGTTGTTTGGAGTCCCGGATGTGATCACGGACATGACGAGGAGTCTCGAAATGGTCGATACGTAAAGATTGATATATTGGAAGCCTATGTTTGGACATCGGAAGTGTTCCAGGTGAAATCAGGATTTTACCGGAATACCGGGAGGGTTACCGGAACCCCCCAGGAGCCAAATGGGCCAACATGGGCCTTGGTGGAAAGGTGAAAGGGCTGCCCTCATGGGCTGCGCGCCTTCCCACCTTCCCCTAGTCCTATTAGGACTAGGGAAGGTGGCCGGCCAGCCCCTCTCTCTTTCCCCACTTGGGGAGTCCTATTAGGAATAGGATTGGAGGGGAGTCCTACTCCCAGCGGGAGTAGGACTCCTCCTATGGCTGCCGCGCCCCTCCCCCTTTGCCCCTTTATATACGGGGGCAGGGGGCACTTCTAGACACACAATTGATCATTGAGATCTTTCCTTAGCCGTGTGCGGTGCCCCCTGCCACCAAATTCCACCTCGGTCATATTATCGCAGTGCTTAGGCGAAGCCCTGCGTCAGTAGTACATCAAGATCGTCACCACGCCGTCGTGCTGACGGAACTCTTCCTCGACGCTTTGCTGGATCGGAGCCCGAGGATCATCATCGAGCTGAATGTGTGCTAAGAACTCGGAGGTGCCGGAGTAACGGTGCTTGGATCGGTCGGACCGGGAAGAAGACGTACGACTACTTCCTCTACGTTGTGTCAAACGCTTCCGTTGCAATCTACAAGGGTACGTAGATCATACTCTCCCCTCGTTGCTATGCATCACCATGATCTTGCGTGTGCGTAGGAAAATTTTGAAATTACTACGTTCCCCAACACACATATGCCTCCATGTATCTCTGCCAACAGCTTCTGTCCATCTTCCCGGTGAATACACTTCAATTTCACACCGTTGAGTCTTCTTCTGTACAGTGCGTTGTCGACAAACTGGTACATACTTGACTGCCGGGCTACTCTTTCCGCTTCTTCTTGCTCTTCGGGAAGTTCTCCTGTCTTTAGGAAATGGACGATCTGTTGTGCCCATGCTGGAGCTTGCGGCTCGACAACAAGGACTAAAGGCATATCTGCTGCTGCGGGAACATCCGCTTCTACGGCTAGAACTTGCGGCTCAACCGGAGCTTGACGTTCCCCGGCAAGCTTGCCGGAGCAAAACTTGTCGGGAGCGTCTGCTACAACGAAACAAACCCTAGGGCTTGTTGGAGCAGACTGCTCCTCAGCACTCTTGGCGTTGATCTTGGGGACCTTCTTGGCGGCGGCTTCGGGAAGCTCTGCCGGAAAATAGTCACCAGAAATCAACTTCCTCTTCTTGCTCTGTCCAGTTGATGGCGTCACGGACGGTTGAGTCAGCTTGAGCACAAAGATCCCTGGTTCCATAGGTAACTTAAGTGTTGCGCACTTGGATAGGCCGTCAGCAATGTCGTTCTGAGCTCTTGGAACATGTTCCATCTGTAGGCCGACAAAGCTCTCTTCTAGCTTCCTCACTTCATCAACATAAGCTTCCATCAATGCACTCTGATAATTCTTGTTCACTTGACGGACGACAAGCTGTGAGTCACCCCTGACAATGAGCTGCTTGATCCCAAGGTCTGCCGCGATCCTGAGACCGGCAAGCAATCCCTCATACTTTGCAGTATTGTTTGTTGCTTGCTCCTTGGGAAAGTGCATCTGGACCATGTACTTGAGGTGCTCTCCGGTGGGTGCGACAAGTAGCACGCCAGCACCGGCGCCTTGTAGCGAGAAAGCACCATCAAAGTACATCAGCCACTCTTTGTTTGCTTCCTTGACGGGGATGCTCACTTCTGGAATTTCTTCATCTGGTGTTGGCGTCCACTCTGCTATGAATTCTGCCAATGCTCTGCTTTGGATAGTTGAAGTGCTCTCAAACTTGAGGCCAGAGCTTGACAGTTCCAGTGCCCACTCAACAATCCTGCCTGTTGCTTCGAGATTCTGCAGTATCCTCTTCAGTGGAAAGCGAGTGACAACTGTGATCTCATGTGCTTGGAAGTAATGGCGCAGCTTTCTCGAGGCCATGAGAAGGCCGAAAAGCAATTTCTGCACACCGGAGTACCTTGACCTAGCCCCCTGCAGAAGGGAACTGACAAAGTAGACTGGGCACTGCACCATTCTCTTCCGCTGTATCTCTTCGCACATCTGCGCAGATCCATCTTTGCCGGGACCAGAGCTTGTCAGGGAAGCCCCCTGCTTGTCGCTGGACGTGCTTTCCGCGGTCGCTGGCTCATCATCAACCTCCCTCTCCGCTACTAGCGCAGCACTAACCACTTGATTGGTTGCCGCCAGATACAGCAGCAACTTCTCTTGTGGCTTAGGTGCGATAAGTATTGGAGTGGAGGACAGGTATCTCTTCAAGTCCTGCAGCGCAGCCTCCGCTTCCGGAGTCCATTTCATTGGACCTGCCTTTTTCAAAATTTTGAAAAACGGCAGGGCGCGCTCAGCAGACTTAGAGATAAACCTGCTGAGAGCCGCCACGCAGCTGGCAAGTTTCCGCACATCCTTGACGCGCTTCGGTGCTTCGATCTGCTCAATGGCCTTGATCTTGTCGGGATTGGCTTCAATTCCCCTCTGAGACACGAAGAACCCGAGAAGCTTGCCGGAAGGGACTCCAAACACGCACTTCTCGAGGTTGAGCTTGAGGCTGATCTTGCGCAGATTTGCAAAAGTCTCTTCTAGATCTTGAATCAGAGTTGCTTTGTCCCTGCTCTTGACCACTATATCATCCATGTAGGCTTCCACATTTATGTGTATTTGTGGCTCAAAAGCAGTATGGACTACCCTTGCAAATGTTGAACCAGCATTCTTCAAACCGAAAGGCATTCGTACGAAACAGTACGTGCCACATGGAGTGATGAATGCGGTTTTCTCCTCATCTTCTTCTGCCATGAAGATCTGATGGTATCCTGAGTATGCGTCAAGAAATGAAAGCAAGTCACATCCGGCCGTGGAGTCAACAATCTGGTCGACGCGCGGCAAGGGAAATGGATCTTTGGGACAAGCTTTATTGACATCGGTGAAGTCAATACAAAGCCTCCACTTCCCGCTTGCTTTGCGCACGACAACAGGATTGGCCAACCACGTAGGATGGAGCACTCCTCTGACAAGTCCTGCTGCTTCCAACTTCTTGATCTCTTCTGCGATGAATTCTTGGCGCTCCACTGCTTGTTTCCTGACTTTCTGCTTGACGGGCCGCGCATGAGGATAGACGGCAAGGTGGTGCTCAATTACTTTCCTGGGAACGCCGGGGATGTCAGACGGTTGCCACGCAAACACATCGAAATTCGCCCGCAGGAAAGCAATGAGCACGCTTTCCTATTTAGGGTCGAGAGTGGCACTGATGGTGAAAGTACCACCAGTGCCGTCCTCATTGGCGGACACCTTCTTAGTCGCTGGCGGAGCTGCCATCGTCTTCTTACACTTGCCGGTGGAGCTCGATGGTGCGTCCTCGACGGTAGAGCAGCACTCCAAAGAGGTGCGCTTGCCGGAGTGGGCATCAGAACTTTTTCCGGACTTGGTCTTCTTCTTCCCCCCGGGAGCTTCAGCGGCAAGTGTCTCGCGATCCACTGCGGCTACTGCTTCCCGGTAGATCTTGTCGGCACAGATAAGAGCATATTTCTTGTTGCCAGGGACATAGATGACACTTATCGGGCCTGGCATCTTCAGCATGTTGTACGCGTAGTGAGAGGCCGCCATGAACTTGGCGAGCGCTGGACGGCCAAGAATTCCATTGTAAGGCAATGGAAAATCGGCAACGTCAAAAGTGATCCTCTCAGTCCTGAAGTTCAGCTTGCTGCCAAATGTCACCGGCAGCGTGATCTTTCCCTTCGGCTTGCTCCTTCCCGGGATGATTCCTTGGAATGTGCGGGTCTCTTCGAGCTCGCTGTCAGGGACCTGGAGTTTTCGGAGCACAGCGGAGATCAGGTTCAAGCCGGCCCCACCGTCAACTAGCATCTTAGTGACCTTGAGGTTGCGGATCGTTGGTGAAACCAACATCGGCAAGCACCCGACCGCAGTCGTGCGATCAGGGTGGTCCTCAATATCAAAGATGATAGGCGTGCTGGACCATTTCAGAAGCTTGCGTGACTCGATGGGTGGTTCTGCCGCATTGACTTCCCGCACCCACTGCTTGAGTTGGCGGTGTGAAGTATGCAGAGAAGCACCACCGTCAATGCAAAAGACCTCCGTGGCTTTCTGAAACTCCTGTTCACTGGTCTCCTCATCATCCATGTCTTCGTCGTCGTCGTCTTCATCTTTGTCGCGGCCGCGGGGAGGTCTGTCTCCTTGCCGCTGATTGGCCTTGCCGCGACGTCCTCCCCGGCCGGTGCGCTTTGTACCGGATCCTCCAGCACCTGCTTGGGCTTTCTCCTTGTCGCGTCTCTCATACTCGGCCTTTTGCAGCTCGACAAGCTGCTCGACCTTCTTGCAGCTCTGGAGGTCATGGCCCTTGGTGCGGTGGATCTTGCAGTACTGTTTGTTGGTGCCGTCCTGCTTGTCGGCGGCCGCCACAGCCTGGCAGTTGGCGCATGCGGCAACCTCCTTGCCGGAGCTACCATCTTTAGCTTTTTTGGCGCCACCGTCGTTGCCGGACTGCTCAACAACTAGCACATCTTTGCCTTTCCTCTTCCTGTTGTTCCGCCGCCGGTTTTTATTTACCGGGGCAGCATCCTCGCTGTCAGATCCTCCCGTTCCTGCATTCTCTCTGGGGAGTTTCCTCCCTTCCTCAGCGCGTGCACACCTGTCGGCCAGAGCATATAGCTCGCTGACGTCTCTGATCTTGCACATCGCCATCTCCTCCCGCATCCTGCGGTTACGCACGTTCTGATGACCGCGGCAGGGTGGACATCTGGGATGTTGCGTTGCACTTGGCTGAATCTCTGGATGTACTTGCGCAGGGGCTCTCCTTCCTTCTGGGCAAGCAGGTGAAGGTCGCTCTCCTGGCCATGAGGTTTGTGGCCGCCCGTAAAGGCGCCGACAAACTCATGGCACAGGTCTGCCCAGGAAGATATAGAGTTTTCCGGCAAGTGCATGAGCCAGGACCTGACGTTGGGTTTGAGCACCAGCGGGAAGTAGTTGGCAAGGATCTTGTCGTCTCGCCCCCTGGCAGCCTGCACTGCGATGGTGTAGATGCTGAGGAACTCTGACGGATGCAACCTGCCGTCGTACTTCTCTGGTACGTCTGGCTTGAAATTCTTCGTGCTGGGCCACTGGACTTGCCGCAGCTCACGAGTAAATGTAGGGCAACCTACCGCGTACAGCAGGTCGCCTGGTTCCCCTGGCGCATGCATGTCGACAGTGGGCCCAGCGCGTCGGTCTGATTGACGCCGCGTTTCTCTTCGGCGCTCGATGCGGGTACGAGCGTCTTCTCGCTGCCGTTCGTGAAGAATGTGGCGCTGATCGCGACGAGTTCGCGGATCTGATGAAGCGGTGGAGTCGCTGTCGCGGTGGACCCGGCGAGTCGGCAATCTTGGCCTTCGGGGCGGGGAGTGCACGGTGGTCGCACCCCCACCGGTCTTGTCGCCATCGGCTCGCACCTGGCTGGCTTGCCGCGGCTGCGATGTGGTTGGCTGCCGCGGAGTGTCGCCGTTGGCGAAGCCGATGAGGCTCTGAATGGTGGCCCTCCAGTCGTCGATCTTGTCTGGCGTTGGAGGGAAGTCTAGGAGCAGTTGAGCTCGCGCCAAAGCTTCTGCTGGAGTGGCGGGTAGCGGTGGCGAACGGTGCGAGGAGCGGGATATGCTCGGACTTCCAACGACGTTAGAAGGAGCAGTATTCCATCCAGGCGACCGTGCCTCGCTTGCGCCAGCACGTTGGCGTGCATGCTGGCCTTGAGCATCTCGAGATCCGCCAGCTCGATTTGGGTCCAGCGAACGTATGGTACCGTGAGTACCACGACGCTGCCGGTCCCGCGCTTCCAGAGATGGGCGCGGAGCATCCATCGACGCCCGGTCGTCGTGGGAGCCTGCTACACCACCGACGGGCAGCGCAGCCTTGTCCTTGGACCTGGTGGCACCGTGGGCTTCTTCGTCGACGCCCGTTCTTCCGCCGGCGTCTTCCCCACCAGCCGTTTGCTCCGGCGGCGGTGGGTTCGACGCGGACGGAGCAGCCGCCTCCAAAGCCTTTTTCTTCGGCGGCATGTCGATGAAGTCAATGAAGATCTAGCTCGTGCAAACGCCGGATCGGGTTCACACAACCTCGACGCCCCCTACCTGGCGCGCCAAAGATGCCGGGGATTCTGACTCCTCGAGCACCTATGGGGACGGAGCCCCTTCTCGGTTCGGCGGGGGGCGGAGGTCGCGCAAAGAGCGGATCGAGGTGAGGCACACGAGGTGTTTTACCCAGCTTCGGAGATCTACGGAGAGATAATACTCCTACTGCTGCTTTGTGGATTGTATTGAGTTCTTGCTCGGGAGTGCTGAGTGCTACAGTACACACCAGCAGCTAACGAGACCGAGCGGGAGTGTTCTACTGTTCGTCTCCGTGGGGCTGATCCCCCTCTACGTTGTGCATGGGCCTCCTTTTATATGCTCAAGGGGTCACCAACTGGTGGCAACGTAGGCAAGGGCAAAAATGGAAAGGTGTTGCGGTAGGTACAGCTACCTACACAGTGTATCATACCTAACCCTGACGGCAGGGGACAAAGGCATTAAATGCCTATCTACGTCGCCCAGACGGTGCAGAAAAGGGACCGTCAGGGGCGCCACCGCTCGCCACGATGGCGATCTTGTCAGCGCCGCATGCCACAGTGTACCCATGGCTGCACAGCCGCCCGCCATGTACGCTTGGAAGGGTCCCAGAGCGACACGTAGGTGGGTGTGCTGGAGCGCAGGTACAGAGTGGCGGCTGGCCGCGGCAAACGCCTTGCCGCGGCCGTTGTCTTGCCGCGTCTGGGAGCTTGTCGCTCGCCGGGTCCTGCCGGGACGCGTGGCACGTCGCGGCAAGTTCCTTGAGATGCTCTGGTTGGCCTTCCCGCCAAGCTCCTCTTGCCGGGGTCTTGTGCCTCGAGTGGCCTTCCCGGCAAGCTCCTCTTGCCGGGGACTTGTCTCATTGGCTTAAATACTTTGTTCTTGAATGGCTCCAAAGGAACCATGGAGGAAT
Organism: Aegilops umbellulata; assembly: GCA_032464435.1. Taxonomy (NCBI): domain Eukaryota; kingdom Viridiplantae; phylum Streptophyta; class Magnoliopsida; order Poales; family Poaceae; genus Aegilops; species Aegilops umbellulata. Next base: position 83,475,886 of record CP136057.1, read on the forward strand.
TTGGCGGTCACCTGGCAAGCCTTGCCGCGGGATGCTGCGACTGCCCGTGCACAAGTTCGGGATACTAGGGTACCCCTACTCTAGTACACCGACACACATGATATGTGTTTTGCTTGGAGCGTCATGTCATTTTCTTTTATTTTGCTTGTTGTTTGAATAAAGTATCAAGATCTGAAATTCTTAAATGTTAGAGAGTCTTCACATAGTTCCATAATTATTAAACTACTCATTGATCTTCACTCATATCTTTTGGAGTAGTTTGTTGTTTGCTCTAATGCTTCACTTATATCTTTTAGAGCACGGTGGATTTGTGTTATAGAAACTATTGATCTCTCATGCTTCACTTATATTATTTTGAGAGTCTTAAATAGCATCGTAATTTGCTTAAATAATCTTAATATGCTTGGTATTCAAGATTTGTAAAACTTTCTTTTGAGTGCGTTGAATACTAAGAAAAGTTTGATGCTTGATAATTTTTTTGAGATATGAAGATGGTGATATTAGAGTCATGCTAGTTGAGTAGTTGTAAATTTGACAAATACTTGTGTTAAAATTTGTGATTCCCGTAGCATGCATGTATGGTGAACCGTTATGTGATGAAGTCGGAGAATGATTTATTTATTGATTGTCTTCCTTATGAGTGGCGGTCGGGGACGAGCGATGGTCTTTTCCTACCAATCTATCCCCCTAGGAGCATGCGCGTAATACTTTGCTTTGATAACTTGTAGATTTTTGCAATAAGTATATGTGTTCTTTATGACTAATGTTGAGTCCATGGATTATACGCACTTTTCTTCCTTCCACCATTGCTAGCCTCTCTAATACCGCGCACTTTTCGCTGGTATCATACAACCACCATATACCTCCCTCAAAACAGCCACCATACACTACTAGGGAAAAGCTTATAGGCAGACGCTTACTAGTAGCGAGGGTTTATACCCCTCGCTACTGCTACTTACTAGTAGCACGGGTTTTTACCCCTCGCTACTACTAAGTTGATAGTAGTAGCGCGGGTTTTTAACCCTCGCTACTAATAAGCGGTCTCTACCGTGCCCCTCGAGACATGCCATAGTAGTAGCGAGGGGTATAAACCCGCGCTACTACTAAGTTGATAGTAGTAGCACGGTTTTATACCCCTCGCTACTACTAAGTATGAGGTAGGTGAAGTCGCCATATCCTCGGCCGAATCCCCATCTCCTCCGCCAAATCCCTCCTCTCTTCCGCCACTCTCTCCTCTCACTTTCCATACGCTCTCGCATGGACCTCTTGCCCATGCACCCCTCCTCCTCCGTGACACTGAAAGAGGCCACCGCCTCGCGCCACTGACGTTTAGGAACTCGCCGGTCTTCCACCGACGTCTAGGAGGCCGCTGCCCCGCACCCTACACTGAAGCACCTCACCACCGGTGACTAGCTCCGTTGCTCCCTCCGTCACCTTCCTCTCTCCCTCGGTTTTCCTTTTCTCTTTCTCCCTCTGGTTTGACTCACCCTCCCATGTCCATGCCCCTGTAGGTCATCGCCATGGATGACCTGGAGCTATCTGGCATGGTCGGGAAGAGGATTCCCATGTCGCGGCCTGGCTCTGCCATAGAAACGGGCCCTCTCCAACAGCCACCGCCGGATCTGGTCTTCCGCTGTCCGTTCATGCCTCCAGCGACGCCAATCATCGCTAGATCGAACCACTGCTGCCATTGACAAAACACACGGGATCGAGATTTTTTTGTTTTTGAAAGTAATAGCAGTAGCGTGGGGTATAAGACCCGCTATAGATCATTAGCAGTAGCGTTGTCTGCAACGCACGCTACGGCTAACCATGTATAGCAGTAGCGCGTGTTGACACACGCTACTGCTACAAGTTAGCTGTGGCGCCGTATCAGTAGCGCGGGCACCTGCGCTACTGATACACCCAAAACCCGCGCTGCTACTAGGCTTTTCCCTAGTAGTGATACCTACCTATCATGGCATTTCCATAGAAATTCCGAGATATATTGCCATGCAACTATCCACCATTCCATTTATTATGACACGCTCCATCATTGTCATATTACTAGCATGATCATGTAGTTGACATAGTATTTGTGGCAAAGCCACCATTCATAATTCTTTCATACATGTCACTCTTGATTCATTGCGTATCCCGGTACACCGCCGGAGGCATTCACGAGTCATATTTTGTTCTAAGTATCGAGTTGTAATTCTTGAGTTGTAAGTAAATAAAAGTGTGACGATCATCATTTTTAGAGCATTGTCCCAGTGAGGAAAGGATGATGGAGACTATGATTCCCCCACAAGTCGGGATGAGACTCCGGACTAAAAAAATACAAAAATAAAAAAGGAAAAGAGGCCATAAAAAAGAGAAAAGGCCCAAATAAAAAAAAATAAATGAGAGAAAAAGAGAGAAGGGACAATGTTACTATCCTTTTACCACACTTGTGCTTCAAAGTAGCACCATGATCTTCATGATAGAGAGTCTCCTATGATATCACTTCCATATACTAGTGGGAATTTTTCATTATAGAACTTGGCTTGTATATTCCAATGATGGGCTCCCTCAAAATGCCCTAGGTATTCGTGAGCAAGCGAGTTGGATGGACACCCACTTAGTTTCTTTTATTGAGCTTTCATATACTTATAGCTCTCGTGCATCCGTTTCATGGCAATCCCTACTCACTCACATTGATATCTATTAATGGGCATGTCCATAAGCCGCTGATACGCCTAGTTGATGTGAGACTATCTTCTCCTTTTTTGTCTTCTCCACAACCACCATTCTATTCCACCCATAGTGCTATGTCCATGGCTCACGCTCATGTATTGCGTGAGGATTGAAAAAGTTTTGAGAATGTCAAAAGTATGAAACAATTGCTTGGCTTGTCATCGAGGTTGTGCATGATTTAAATACTTTATGTGGTGAAGATAGAGCATAGCCAGACTATATGATTTTGTAGGGATAATCCTCTTTGGCCATGTTATTTTGAGAAGACATGATTCCTTTGTTAGTATGCTTGAAGTATTATTATTTTTATGTCAATATAAACTTTTGTCTTGAAACCTTCGGATCTGAATATTCATACCACAATTAAGAAGAATTACATTGAAATTATGCCAAGTAGCACTCCGCATCAAAAAATCTTTTTTATCATTTACCTACTCGAGGACGAGCAGGAATTAAGCTTGGAGATGCTTGATACGTCTCCAAAGTATCTATAATTTTTGATTGCTCCATGCTATATTATCTACTGTTTTAGAAGATATTGGGCTTTATTATCCACTTTTATATTATTTTTGGGACTAACCTATTAACCGAAGGCCCAGCCCAGAATTGCTGTTTTTTGCCTATTTTAGTATTTTGAAGAAAAGGAATATCAGAAGGAGTCGAAACGGAATGAAATCAACTAGAGAAGTTATTTTTGGAAGGAAAGCTACCGGAAAAGCTTGGAGTGCACGTCAGGAAAGGAACGAGGGAGCCACGAGGGTGGGGGCGCGCCCCTGCCTCCTGGACCCGTCGTGGCTCCCCTGACGTACTTCTTCCGCCTATATAACTCCATATACCCTAAAACTTCCAGAGACGAGAATATATCGGGAGTTCTGCCACCGCAAGCCTCTGTAGCCACCAAAAACCAATCGGGACCCTGTTCCGGCACACTACCGGAGGGGGGAACACTCACCGGTGGCCATCTTCATCATCCTGGCGCTCTCCATGACGAGGAGGGAGTAGTTCACCCTCGGGGCTAAGGGTATGTACCAATAGCTATGTGTTTGACCTCTCTTTCTCTCTCGTGTTCTTGATTTGGCACGATCTTGATGTACTGCGAGCTTTGCTATTATAGTTGGATCTTATGTTGCTTCTCCCCTCTACTCTCTTGTAATGGATTGAGTTTTCTCTTTGAAGTAATCTTATCGGATTGAGTCTTTAATTACTTAAGAACACTTGATGTATGTCTTGCCGTGCGTATCTGTGGTGACAATGGGATATCACGTGATTCACTTGATGTATGTCTTGGTGATCAACTTGAGGGTTCCGCCCATGAACTTATGCATAGGGGTTGGCACACGTTTTCGTCTTGATTCTCCGGTAGAAACTTTGGGGCACTCTTTGAAGTACTTTGTGGTGGTTTGAATAGATGAATCTGAGATTGTGTGATGCATATCGTATAATCATACCCACGGATAATTGAGGTGACATTGGAGTATCTAGGTGACATTAGGGTTTTGGTTGATGTGTGTCTTAAGGTGTTATTCTAGTACAAACTCTAGGGCTGTTTGTGACACTTATAGGAATAGCCCAATGGATTGATTGGAAAGAATAACTTTGAGGTGGTTTCGTACCCTACCATAATCTCTTCGTTTGTTCTTTGCTATTAGTGTCTTGGAGTGACTCTTTGTTGCATGTTGAGGGATAGTTATATGATCCAATTATGTTATTATTGTTGAGAGAACTTGCACTAGTGAAAGTATGAACCCTAGGCCTTGTTTCCTAGCATTGCAATACCATTTACACTCACTTTTATTATTAGTTACCTTGCTGTTTTTATATTTTCATATTACAAAAACCTATATCAACCATCCATATTGCACTTGTATCACCATCTCTTCGCCGAACTAGTGCACCTATACAATTTACCATTGTATTGGGTGTGTTGGGGACACAAGAGACTCTTTGTTATTTGGTTGCAGGGTTGCTTGAGAGAGACCATGTTCATCCTATGCCTCCCACGGATTGATAAACCTTAGGTCATCCACTTGAGGGAAATTTGCTACTGTCCTACAAACCTCTACACTTGGAGGCCCAACAATGTCTACAAGGAGAAGGTTGCGTAGTAGACATCAATATCCTCTTCTGATGTTTGTTGCCCTGAGCCGCTCTTATGTAATGCCACTGGTAAAATGTAGCAGTCGCACTGTTAAAAGTAAGGACACGTTAAACCAATGTTGTTTTCAATGTAATGCCTCTAGTAATATGAATCAATGGCACTTTTTTCATGTCCTCCTAAATTTCCCATTAAGATAAGTTGCTTCTTTTCGTTAGAGATGCAACTGTCCTGGTCCGCCTACTCTCCAGGAGCTTCACGACCAACCTTGATGTTGCTCTATTTTATTGCAACTAATGAAGAAGAAGCTCTGTGAGTTTTGTTTTCTGATGGAAATGGAACCGGGGCTGGAGCCCTTTTCTTAAAAAAAGAAGAAGAAGAAGCTGCTAGCTCATGGGACATTGCTTCATTTTAGGTGAACTGCACCAAAAGTTCCCATGAATGGAATCATCCATGTTGGTGACTGGTGTCATCCCTTCTACGATGGCGTTGACTGCAGATATGGTTCCCATCACGAGGTATGTTCCTTTTTGGTCTGACCGTTTGCCAAGGGTGTGTTTGGTTTCAGTCACGGGTTGGAATGTCATGGGTTGGACCAGTTCCTGGGCCTTGTTCCTACGTTTGGTATGTTACTAGAACCGGAACCACATCGTTCCCACCGAGCGAATATTCGGTCTATATGCGGAACATGCCAATACCTCCAAATCGGAGGAATGACACAGAACGGCTCGTGCTCACCCCCCGTGTCTCCCTCGGTGGCCCGCTTATCTCCCTCTCTCGTCTCTCTCTCATACGACAGGAACAGGGAGGCGGCGCCGGTAGGAGGTGAGCGGCGGCAGCGGAAACCGGCAGGCGGCGGCACTGGAAGAAGGCGAGAGGCCGCAGGCGGTGCCTGCTCTGCTTGTACTTGTCCCTGCCTCCACACCCACCATCGGCGCACCAGGCAGTCGTCCCTCCTCCTACGCCTTGAGTTCTTGGCTGCTGGAGCACTTCCTCAGCTGCAGATCAGGCTATGAGCCGCAAGCTCCGCCCTTCACTGGAAGATCTGCTCTTCCATGCCCAGTTCGAGCCTCTCCTTCCGCTTTTTTCCTCAGATCAGAAAGAGCGGCGTGATGTAAGCATCAGCAAAGGCAAGCAATGTCGTGGATTTTGGTTGTGCGCAATTAGCGGCGACTCGTGAAAATTGGTTGATGTTATATGTATGCATTGTGATTTTTTGTAAAGAGGATTTCTTTGTGACTTAGACAAACTCAATCACATATTGTAGTTCCCTCTGTTCAGACTAGATGATATATATGTTTTCTGTTTAGCACTCCAATCCGACAGTATTTGTTGTGAATTTGTTTGTTGCTTCGTAGAGCACTGATAGTAGTTTAGTTTCCAAAAGAAAATCATAGTTTAACTGATATGCAAGAGGTGAGCTATATCAAATTCATCTCATTTTATCTCTTCAACCAAACACTGAACTAGAACCATTCCATTCCATCAAACTGCACTCTACGAAACACAGGGACGGAACCAACCCATTACAGTGGAATGGAACCATGACATTCCATTCCACTTCGTTCCTGAACCAAACACACCCCAAAGATCCTGCATGTTGATCCTGCTCTTGTGCTACTGTTTTGGCACTGCCATGATAAAGCGGTAATGTTATTATTTTGCACCTTAATCTAGTGGCACTATTAATTTGAGGCGATGTTTTGGCACTGCTAGTGCCACTATTTTTTTATATATCGAAATAGGGGGTTCCATCCGATTTCATTAAAGAAACCCAACCATAGAGAACCATTATCCGACAACATCTCACTGTAAATGGGCAGTTATGTGATAACCCACAAGTATAGGGGATCGCAACAATTTTCGAGGGTAGAGTATTCAACCCAAATTTATTGACTCGATACAAGGGGAGCCAAAGAATATTCTCAAGTATTAGCAATTGAGTTGTCAATTCAACCACACCTGGATATCTTAGTATCTTCAGCAAAGTATTTAGTAGCAAAGTAGTATGATAGTAACGATAACGATAGCAAAAGCAATATTTTTGGGTTTTGTAGTGATTGTAACAGTTGCAACGGAAAAGTAAATAAGCGAAGAACAATATGTGATAAGCTCGTAGACATTGGATCGGTGATGGAGAATTATGCCGGATGCGGTTCATCATGTAACAATCATAACATAGGGTGACACAGAACTAGCTCCACTTCATCAATGTAATGTAGGCATGTATTCCGAATATAGTCATACGTGCTTATGGAAAAGAACTTGCATGACATCTTTTGTCCTACCCTCCCGTGGTAATGGGGTCCTATTGGAAACTAAGGGATATTAAGGCCTCCTTTTAATAGAGTTCCGGACCATAGCATTAACACATAGTGAATACATGAACTCCTCAAACTACGGTCATCACCGGTAGTGGTCCTGATTATTGTCACTTCGGGGTTGCCGGATCATAACACATAGTAGGTGACTATAGACTTGCAAGATAGGATCAAGAACTCACATATATTCATGAAAACATAATAGGTTCAGATCTGAAATCATGGCACTCGGGCCCTAGTGACAAGCATTAAGCATAACAAAGTCATAGCAACATCTATCTCAGAACATAGTGGATACTAGGGATCAAACCCTACCAAAACTAACTCGATTACATGATAAATCTCATCCAACACATCACCTTCCAGCAAGCCTACGATGAAATTACTCACGCACGGCGGTGAGCATCATAAAATTGGTGATGGAGGATGGTTGATGATGATGATGGCGATGGATTCCCCTCTTCGAAGCCCCGAACGGACTCCAGATCAGCCCTCCCGAGAGAGTTTAGGGCTTGGCGGCGGCTCCGTATCATAAAACACGATGAATCTTTCTCTTTGATTTTTTCTCCCCGAGCATGAATATATAGAGTTGGAGTTGAGGTAGGTGGAGCTCCAGGGGGCCCACGAGGCAGGGGCACGCCCAGGGGGCAGGCACGCCCCCACCCTCATGGCTAGGGTGTGGGCCCCTGGCCTTGATTCTTTCGTCAGTATTTTTTATAATTTCCAAATATAATCTCCGTGAAGTTTCAGGTCATTCCGAGAACTTTTGTTTCTGCACATAAATAACACCATGGCAATTCTGCTGAAAACAACGTCAGTCCGGGTTAGTTCCATTCAAATCATGCAAGTTAGAGTCCAAAACAAGGGCAAAAGTGTTTGGAAAAGTAGATACGACGGAGACGTATCAACTCCCCCAAGCTTAAACCTTTGCTTGTCCTCAAGCAATTCAGTTGACAAACTGAAAGTGATAAAGAAATACTTTTACAAACTCTGTTTGCTCTTGTTGTTGTAAATATGTAAAGCCAGCATTCAAGTTTTCAGCAAAGATTATGACTAACCATATTCACAATAACATTTAGGTCTCATGTTTACTCATGTCAATGGCATAATCAACTAGCGAGCAATAATAATAAATCTTGGATGACAACACTTCCTCAAAACAATCATGATATGATATGACAAGATGGTATCTCGCTAGCCCTTTCTGAGACCGCAAAACATAAATGCAGAGCACCTTTAAAGCTCAAGGGGACTGACTAAACATTGTAATTCATGGTAAAAGAGATTCAGTCATAGTCATACCCAATATAAATTAACAGTAATGCATGCAAATGACAGCGGTGCTCTCCAGCTGGTGCTTTTTAATAAGAGGGTGATGACTCAACATAAAAGTAAATAGATAGGCCCTTCCCAGAGGGAAGCAGGGATTTGTAGAGGTGCCAGAGATCGATTTTAAAGCAGAGATAGATAATATTTTGAGTGGCATACTTTCATTGTCAACATAACAACCAAGATATGGCGATATCTTCCATGCTACACACATTATAGGCGATTCCCAAACAGAATGGTAAAGTTTATACTCCCCCTCCACCAACAAGCATCAATCCATGGCTTGCTCGAAACAACGAGTGCCTCCAACTAACAATAGTCCTGGGGGAGTTTTGTTTCCAATTATTTTGATTTGATTTGCATAAAGCATGGGACTAGGCATGCCGGTGACCAGCCATTTCCTCGTGGGTGAGGAGCGGAGTCCACTCCTCTTGAGAATAACCCGCCTAGCATGGAAGATACAGACAGTCCTAGTTGATACATGAGCTATTCGAGCATGCAAAACAGAATTTCATTTGAAGGTTTAGAGTTTGGCACATACAAATTTACTTGAAACGGTAGGTAGATACCGCATATATAGGAAGGTATAGTGGACTCATATGGAATAACTTTGGGGTTTAAGGGATTGGATGCACAAGCAGTATTCCCGCTTAGTACAAGTGAAGGCTAGCAAAAGACTGGGAAGCGACCAACTAGAGAGCGACAACAGTCATGAACATGCATTAAAATTAATAAACATTGAGTGCAAGCATGAGTAGGATATAATCCACCATGAACATAAATATCATGAAGGCTATGTTTATTTTGTTTCAACTACATGCGTGAACATGTGCCAAGTCAAGTCACTCGAATCATTCAAAGGAGGATACCACCCTACTATACCACATCATAACCATTTTAATAGCATGTTGGCACGCAAGGTAAACCATTATAAACTCCTAGCTAATTAAGCATGGCATAAGCAACTATAATCTCTAATTGTAATTGCAAACATGTTTATTCATAATAGGCTGAATCAGGAACGATGAACTAATCATATTTACAAAAACAAGAGAGGTCGATTTCATATCATCTTCTCCCATCTCAATCAGTCCATCATATATCGTCATTATTGCGTTTCACAATAATAATAATAGTGCACATGCATTGGACTAAGCTGGAATCTGCGAGCATTCAATAAAAAGGAGAAGACAAGGCAATACAGGCTCTTGGTTAAATCAACAATAATGCATATAAGAGCCACTTCAACAATTTTATTATGGTCTTCTCCTATCGACCCCCAAAGGAAAGAAAATAAATAAAACTATTTACACGGGAAAGCTCCCAACAAGCAAAAGAACGGGAAATCTTTTTGGGTTTTCTTTGAATTATTACTACTAGCAAGAAAATAAACTAGCTAAAAGCTACTACTAATTTTTTTTGTTTTATTTTCTTAAGGTTTATCAAACACACAAGAAGAAAGCATAAAAAGGAAAATAAACTAGCAAGGATATTGCAATGAAAATGTATGAGCATCGACAACTAGCATGAGTGTGTGAATATGAATGTAATGTCGGTGAGAAATACGTACTCCCCCAAGCTTAGGCTTTTGGCCTAAGTTGATCTATTGCCACGGCTGGGCTGGCTGATATTCAAAGTTGTAACTGGGGTCGTACTGAGATGCAACGACTATTGCATTGTGGGCTGCAGCTTGAAGGCGAGCTGCCCTCGTCCTCCTCTCGTACTCATTTGCCTCCTCCCTGGTTATGACATATCTCCCCTTTGTCTGAAAATCAAAGAGAGTAGGAGCAGGGAGAACATTATTGACGGTGTGACGCCTATCAAAGATTAGTCTGTACTGGAGAGGCAGTTCGTTCCTCTCAAAAAACCGATGGTGAACCATGGCATTAAAATCTAGATAAGGAGGCAATTCCATATCATGATCACGAATGGGTATATCAAGAAAATTAGCTAAACGGGTTGCATAAACTCCACCAAAGAAATCTCCATTAAATCTATTACTATGCAACCTACGTGCAACAATGGCTCCCAAATTATAATGTTTATCTCCCAATACAGCACTCTTGAGAACGCTAAGATCAGGGACACACATGTGACATGCTTCATCCTTACCATTTATGCACCTACCTATGAAGAGAGCAAAATAATGTATAGCAGGAAAATGAATGCTCCCTATGGTAGCTTGTGTTATATCTCTAGACTCCCCCACAGTTATACTAGCCAGAAAATCTCTAAACTCGGATTTGTGAGGCTCACTAGTGCTACCCCAGTGTGGAAATTTGCAAGCAGTGCTAAAATCCTCTAAGTCCATGGTATAAGAATTTTCATAAAGATCAAACATGACAATTTGAGAATTGCGTGAAGATGAAAATTCAAACCTCCTCACAAAGGAATCAGTGAGATAGTGGTACTGATGGCACTTATCTGCCTCGAAGCTCACAAGATCAGCGTTACACACATATGCGTTAAATTCTTTCTTGATTCCTGTTTGATCCATGAAGTCCTCTGAAAGCCATTCACAAGCCCGCACTTGAGCTTCCCTTGGTGGTTCATCGTCGGCATCGCGCATTGCGGGACTGGGTCCTTGCTTCCTTGAAGGACCACCTTGGTACATTTTCCTAAACATATTTCTTCCTCTGAAAAATTTCTGAAAATTTTAGTAACTTCAAATAAAAGTGAACCAAGCTCAACAAAATTGATAGCAACTACTCCTACAAGTACCTAGAGACAATATAATGCATTAGAACTACTTGGAACCATATAAATTTGACATGCAAGCTCAAGAACATGGTCACCTAGGCAGCTGAAATTTGCAATGAATAAAGCACTAGAACAAAAACTAATTGGACCATTGGAGGAGTCACATACCAAGGAACAATCCCCCCAAAACAGTTTTGTGAGAGGTGCTTTGAGCAAGGAGATAGAAAATCAGAGTAAAATGAGCTAGAACTCGTGCTTGAGTTGGTTGGTGATTTTTTTGGGAGGAAGAAGGAGTGTGTGGTGGCTGGAATAAGTGGAGCGGGGCCACCATGGGCCCACGAGGCAGGGGCGAGCCTGTAGGGGTGGGCGCGCCCTGGACCCTCGTGGCCAGGTGCTTGCTCCCCCTGCTGTGTTCTCAGTGCCAGCTATTCTAAAATATTCTAGAAAAAATCATATTTCATTTTCGGGGCATTTGGAGAACTTTTATTTTTGGGGTATTTTTTATTGCACGGATAATTCAGAAAACAGACATAAAATATTGTTTTTATTGTATTTAATCTAAATAACAGAAAGTAAAAAGAGGGTACAGAAGGTTGTGCTTTCTAACTTCATCCATCTCATGATCATCGAAAGGAATCTACTAACAAGGTTGATCAAGTCTTGTTAACAAACTCATTCCGAATAACATGGAACCGGAGAAATTTCGAATAACACTATGTTACCTCAATGGGGATATGCACATCCCCAACAATAAGAATATCATATCTGTCGGGGGTTGGGTGCGACATATGCCAAAGGATGGCTTATCATGGTGGGAGCGAGTAGAACGTCGCCGGTGCCTGGAAGCGGGATGAGGCGTAGACATGAACGCCGGCGAACTTTACCCAGGTTCGGGGCTCTCCTAGGAGATAACACCCCTAGTCCCGCTCTGCGGGGTCTCCGCATGATCACTAAAGTGAAGTGAATACAAGGTTGCTCCTTGAGCTGTTTTCTGAAGGTGCGAGAAGGCAAGGCTAGCTCTCTCCGTTCTATATGAGGTGGTCTAGTTCTAATGGATGCCAACCCTTTGCATGGGTGCCCTGGGGGTTTATATAGGCCTACCCCCCAGGGGTACAATGGTAATCCGGCTGGGCGCGGGGCCCAGCCATCAGTCTCCTTGGTCGCCGGCTTCTCCGCCGACTGCCGGGGCCCGCCGACCGGCCGCGTCCGCCGCTTGCGGGTCCTGCCGGCTGCTGATTACTGTAGCCGTGCCTCTAATGACGCGGGCTTGGTCATTGGGTCATGGCTACAGATCCGCCGCCTGGCGGGAGATTACTGTAGCCACTCCCCATCTTGTCTGGTTAATGGCGTGTGGGACCCGTGGGAGGGGCGAGCCGACTTCTGGAGGCCGACTCCCAACGGGTCCGATTGGTGGCACTCTAGCCGTCTTCTGGTCTCTCGCTGACTGGTGGGACCCGTCGTCCCAGGGTCGTACAGACAGGCCGTCGTGGGCGCAGGACTCTGCCCAGTGGGGCTGATGTCAGGGCTAGCATGGCAACAGTGCCGCGTCGGACGGAGATCTCCGTGGGTACGGTGCACTGTGGCCATGCCAGCTTCCGAAAAGGGGAGGGAGCAGGCTTCTCTATAGCCACTCCCGTCCCATCCTCCTTGATGAGGGCATGGGCATCCGTTGGTGCCGTGGGCCGACTCCCTGCGGCCGGCTTCTCTGGAAGCCGCCTGGCAGGAGTCGGCTTGTCTTAACCTCGTCTTCTGGACTCGACCGCCTTCATGTAGCCGGTTGTTCCTTCAGCCGGCCTGCAGAAGGCGGCCTTCCATCTTGGCGTCTTGAGGGGCGAAGTCGGCCCCGATATCTTGAAAGGTTCTTGGCCCAGGGTTAGCCTACCCGTGGCCCATTACCCCGACAGTAGTCCCCGAAGCTAGTGAGGCGCCACGGATGATCAACCGAGGAGCCTCAGCAGTTTCTCTCTTAAGGTGCTCGAGGTCAGAACCTCGTTTGACTTCTGTCGGGCCGGCTGGTAGGAGTCGGACTCGCCCGTTTTGACTTGTCCGAAATTTTTGAATGCCTCGGCGGGATCCAAGTGGCGTGCTAGCTAAGCTCCGAGGCCACCGCCCATTTCGGGCCTGTCACGTGGCAACGCGCGTCCGGGCCAATCTGCCTGCCCACATGCGTGACGGGACAGGCCTTCAGGCGGGGCCCGCCACTACCATGCCTCGGCGCGCGAGCGGATCTGCTGCGGCCATGGCAGACGGTTGGGGTTCCCGCGGAGTTACTGCGCGTAGTAACTTCGCGCGACAAACGTGGGGGCGTGGGATCATGGCGCAGTAAATCCCACGACCGCCCCCTCGGCTTCGCAGCCATGGGTCTATAAATAAGGGGAGGGGGAGTGGCAGAGCACACGCACCCCTCCTCCACGCTATTCTTCCTTCTCCTTCTTCTTCCTTGTTCCGCCTCGCCCCGAGCTTTGCCGAGCGCAGTGGTGGTCCACCCATGATGAGCTCTTCCTCCGCCGCTGCGCCCCCCTCGGTGCACTCCGGCACCTGGGACGGCTCGGAGGTCCACGACGACCACATTGAGTTCCTTTGCATGACGCGTCGGCTCCCCGGCAAGGACTATGTGCGGGTCCGCCTTGCGCCACGGGAGGAGATCTCGGCGGTGCCGCAGGAGGGCAAGCGGGTCATCTTCCGCTCGCACTGCCTGCGCAGCCTAGGCCTGCCGGCGAGCGGCTTCCTCCAGTCCTTCCTCGAGTTCTACGGCCTCTAGCCGCACCACCTTAAGCCCAACACGGTGGTGCTGCTGTCCGCCTTCGTCACCTTGTGCGAAGGCTTCCTTGGCGTCCTCCCCACCGTCGAGCTCTGGGGGGAGCTCTTCTTCTCCAAGCTCGGCACCCAGGCTGCTGGCGTGCCGGCCCAGTGCGGCGCATTCATGTGGGATCTTGAGAAGATGTGTCTAGAGGGGGGGTCATTAGACAATTAGTACTACAGTTGCAGTTTTTAAACTTTTTCGGTTTAAGTGGAGTTTGGGCACAATTTCAACATACACAATACATATCAAGCAAGCATGCAAAGAGTATATGAGCAGCGGAAAGTAAAGCATGCAACTTGCAAGAATGTAAAGGGAAGGGTTTGGAGAATTCAAACGCAATTGGAGACAAGGATGTTTTTGGCGTGGTTCGGATAGGTGGTGCTATCCTACATCCATGTTGATGGAGACTTCAACCCACGAAGGGTAACGGTTGCGCGAGTCCACGGAGGGCTCCACCCACGAAGGGTCCACGAAGAAGCAACCTTGTCTATCCCACCATGGCCATCGCCCACGAAGGACTTGCCTCACTAGTGGTAGATCTTCATGAAGTAGGCGATATCCTTGCCCTTACAAACTCCTTGGTTCAACTCCACAATCTTGTCGGAGGCTCCCAAGTGACACCTAGCCAAACTAGGAGACACCACTCTCCAAGAAGTAACAAATGGTGTGTTGATGATGAACTCCTTGCTCTTGTGCTTCAAATGATAGTCTCCCCAACACTCAACTCTCTCTCACAGGATTTGGATTTGGTGGAGAGAAGATTTGAGTGGAAAGCAACTTGGGGAAGGCTAGAGATCAAGATTCATATGGTAGGAATGGAATATCTTGGCCTCAACACAAGGGTAGATAGTTCTCTCTCAGAACATATGAGTTGGAAGTGTAGATGTGTTCTGATGGCTCTCTCCACGAATGAAGAGGAGGTGGAGGGGTATTTATAGCCTCCACACAAAATCCAACCGTTCCACACAATTTACCAATCTCGGTGGGACCGAATCAACAAACTCGGTCGGACCGATTTAGTAAATCTAGTGACCGTTAGAGATTTCGGTGGGACTGACATGCAACTCGATAGGACCGATATGGTTAGGGTTAGGGCATAACGTAATCTTGGTGAGACCGATTACACAAACTCGGTGAGACCGATTTGGTAATAAGCTAACCAGAGAGTTGGTCAGGCAAACTCGGTGGGACTGATTACTAAACTCGGTTGGACCGATTTTGGTAATAAGTTAACCAAAGAGTTTGCATTGTAATCTCGGTAGTACCGATTGCCTAAAATCGGTGAGACCGACTTTGGTAATGGACATACATAGAGAGATTACAATCCCATCTCGGTGAGACCAAGATCCCTATCGATGAAACCGATTTGCTAGGGTTTGGCAGTGGCTATGACAAATGAAACTCGGCGGCGCCGGATAGAAAGAATCGGTAGGGCCGAGTTTGACTTTGGGTTTAGGTAAAAAGTGGATATGGGAAAGTAGCTGAGGGTTTTGGAGCATATCACTAAGCACATAAAGCAAGAGGCTCATTAAGAAACACCTCATCCCTCCTTGATAGTATTGGCTTTTCCTATAGAATCAATGTGATCTTGGATCACTAAAATGTAAAATGAAGAGTCTTGAGCTTGAAGCTTTAGCCAATCCTTTGTCCTTAGCATCTTGAAGGAGTTCCCACAACCTTTAGTTCATGCCACTCCATTGTTGAACTTATCTGAAACATACTAGATAAAAGTGTTAGTCCAATAAGAGATATGTTGACATTAATTACCAAAACCACCTAGGGAGCACTTGTGCTTTCAATCTCCCCCTTTTTGGTAATTGATGGCAACATACATCAAAGCTTTAGATAAAGATATAAAGAATAGCAAGTAAAGCTTTGGAAGGACATGTAACAAACATAGGCTCCCCCTACATGTATGCAATCATGTGAATATGAAACATAGAAGCATGTGAGAGCATAACCATGACAAAGTAGGCAATGTCTTACATGTATCTTGGCCATATGCATTAGAGCAAAAGATTATTAAGGAAAATACCTTCATGCTCATGAGTCCTTCTTGCAAACAGTATGTGCATAAGCAAGAATTCCTCATACTCATGATTCTGATGCATACACTTACCTTGTAGTCTTGAGTTGTCTTAGGATGGAATGAACCTGCAGAAACAAGGTTAGATAACACAGATACATCCACTAGCTAGAGCAAACAAAAGAAACCACAAGAATACCAAGACTGGGATGACATGTAAAGAGTGAGTACAAGGTACCACATTGGTTTAGACATGTCCCCAAGAGTAAAGATATGCAATGAATTTGAATGATTTCTTTCCCCTAGATGTCTTGCCCCCCCCTGAATCTGACATGTGATATTGGGCGAAGATAGGGAACAGAAAATCAGAGATGAAAGATACAAATGGATAGAGCTTAATGCAAGTAAGCACATATGAACATGTCTTTCCCCCAAAAAGACATGTGGCATCTCTCCTCTTGAACATCAAGCATCTGGGATCCTTGAGTATTCTCTCCCCCGGGAGATCTCTTTCTCCCCCTTAATATTCTCTCTTGAAGGTGATAAGCTTTGATGTGATCTCTCTCTCCCCCTTTGACATCAATTTCCAAGAACGGCTTTCTGGAATCTATCAAATGGGTTTGGTCCTTGAGACTCAACACAAAACAATGGATAAAAATGTGATGCTTGTAGAGGACAAGATTCATTGAGTGGAGCTAGATCAGAAGAAATATAGAACAAGTGGCAAACTGTTTTTCCTGTTGTGAATTCGGTGGCACCGAGTGGCATGTTTCGGTGGTACCGAAAGGATTCGGTTGGACCAAAAACTGCAAGTCGGTGAAACCGAGTTCATCATAGAGAAAAACACTTGTCACCTCAGCTCGCTAGACAAGTAAGATTTCACAAAGATTTGCAATGAATTATCTGATAGATTTTCAATGAATTTGATGCAGAAAATGCAGAACAAAAACAAAAATAAAAAGGAAAGAATGAAATTTCTAGATGAAGTTTCTTTTGAAAAAGGAAAACAAATATGCAAGGGACAAATGCAATAACACAAAAAAAACACAAGAGAACTTCATCTAGAGTTGGGCGGTGAAATAGTCACCTATGTTAGAGTATATTGACTTAGGAGTCAAGTGAGAGCACTTGATCATAGGTCATACTCATCGTTTAAGCTCAAAATGGGGTTACCATTTTTCGTTTAAGCATCTTGATGTATTCACATCTTGTTGAGTTGCTTTGACTCATGACTTGGAGTAAAGCTTCTCTAAGATGGAATAACATACCTTGGGTGGTGGTGTGGATCTTGCTCATCTAGTTGAACTTGTGTGGGTGCTCAAGGTTGATGTAGTTCATCAAGAGTTGGGAGCACCACTTGGAGTTTGAGTTCATCTACCTACATGGGTTAGTTCTTGCAGGGAAGAGCACTAATGAATCCAAAAATGACACTCATGAAGCTCAACATAGAATTTATCAAAGGATATGTTTGAATGGTTTTGTGCTTCCTTGTCTTCAACCACCATTGTGTAGAGACTTGGTGATGTATAGATTGCTTAAGATGTGAGTGAGTTGCAATCTCATAGAATTTGATTCAACCAAGTACCTACATGGGTTAGATAACATGCAAGATGCAAATTTGTCCAAGACATAAGATAATCATCATAAGAGATATATCATGGATTAGTCATAAGCTCATGTCTTGCATGTTTCCAATGGAGTTCCTACTCCAAGTTCGAAGCATCAATAACGTTCAATTCACCTCTCAACCTGCAAAACAATTTCTCATCAAGTGGTTTAGTGAATATATCTGCTAATTGCTTATCGGTGCGAACATGCTTAAGATCAATGTCACCCTTAGCAACATGATCTCGAATGAAATGATGACGAACTTCAATATGCTTAGTTCGAGAATGTTGTACAGGATTATGACCAATTTTGATAGCACTTTCATTGTCACAAAGCAATGGAACATGTTTCACATAGATCCCATAATCTTTAAGACTTTGGGTCATCCAAAGTAATTGAGCACAACATCAACCAGCGGCAATGTATTCCGCTTCGGCGGTGGATAAGGATACTGAGTTTTGTTTCTTGGAGGACCAAGACACAAGGGATCTACCAAGAAATTGACAAGTACCCGAAGTGGAATTTCTATCAACCTTGTCTCTCGCATAATCCGAGTCGGAATAACCAACAAGATCAAAAGAAGACCTCTTAGGATACCAAATGCCAAAATTTGGTGTATGAATTAAGTATCTCACTATCCTTTTCACGGCCTTAAGATGACATTCTTTAGGAGCAGCTTGATATCGTGCACACATGCACACACTTAGCATAATATCGAGGCGTGAGGCACATAGGTATAACAATGAACCAATCATAGAGCGATAAACCTTTTGATCAACCGGTTCACCATCTTTGGTCAAATCATTATGTCCACTAGTAGGCATGGGTGTAGGCATACCTTTGCATTCTTGCATATTGAACTTCTTGAATAAGTCTTTGGTGTACTTCGTTTGAGAGACAAATGTACCTTCCTTAGTTTGCTTGATTTGCAAACCGAGAAAGAATTTGAGTTCACTCATCATAGACATCTCAAACTTCTTCGACATTAGCTTTCCAAACTTTTCACTACAAAGAGGGTTAGTTGAACCAAATATGATATCATCAACATAAATTTGGCATACAAATAGTTCTCCATTAACTCTTTTAGTAAAAAGTGTGGAATCAATTTTTCCAATTTCAAAGCCACTTGCAATAAGGAACTTCGTCAAGCATTTATACCATGCTCTAGGAGCTTGTTTAAGACCATAAAGGGCTTTGTGAAGTTTGTAAACATGATTTGGTTTCTTAGGATTGACAAAGCCGGGAGGTTGTTTGACATAAACTTCCTCCTCTATTTCACCATTTAGAAAAGCACTTTTAATGTCCATTTGGTACAAGGTGATATTATGGTGATTAGCATAGGCAAGTAAGATGTGAATGGACTCAAGTCTAGCAACGGGAGCATATGTCTCACCATAGTCCATACCTTCGACCTGTGTGTACCCTTGGGCGATGAGACATGCTTTGTTGCGAACCACTTGTCCATCTTCATCTTGCTTGTTGCGAAACACCCATTTGGTACCAATGATGTTGTGGTTGTTGTCGGGCTTCTCAACCAATGTCCAAACTTGGTTTCTCTCAAAGTTGTGTAGCTCTTCATGCATAGCGTTTATCCAGTCCGGATCTTCCAATGCTTATTCAACCTTCATAGGTTCAATGCTAGAGATGAATGAATAGTTTTCACAAAAGTTAGCTAAACGAGTTTTTGAGCGAGTGATTCTCCCGGTTTGAATATCTTTGTAGATTTGCTCGACGGGATGATCTTTGGGAATTCTTGCTCGAACTCGTGTAAGCTTTTGCTTGGGTCGGGGTGGAACATCCTCTTCATCTTGTTCTTCTTCTTCTTGGCCTTCTTCTTCTTGACCTTCTTCATTGTTGACGTTGTTGTTCTCTTGTCATGGTGGAGAAGGAGGTTGTTGATGTTCATCTTGGTGTACTTCCTCGTTTTCTTCATCTTGACATGTCCCACTTATGGATGCTTCCGTATCAACTCTTGGTTCACCTTGACGTGATGTAGAAGCTTCCGCTTGGACGGACGAGGTACTCTCCTTTATTTCCGTTGGACGAATTTTGCCAATAGACAAGTCTTGGATTGCTTATGAAGGGTCTTTGTCTCCTACATCAATTGGCAATTGCTCTACTTGCGAGCCATTAGATTCATCGAACTTCACATCTACCGTCTCTTCAACATTTCGAGTGAAATTGTTGTAGACACGGTAAGTTTGAGAGTTTGAGCCATAACCAAGTAGGAAACCTTCTTGAGATTTAGGAGCAAACTTTGAATGACGATGCTTATCAAGAATGTAGCACTTTGAGCCGAATACTCGAAAGTATACAACTTGGGGTTTGTTACCAGTGAGAAGCACGTATGCCGTCTTGCCGAGTAGCTTGTGAAGATACAAGCGATTTGTTGCATGACAAGCTGTCTCAACCGCTTCTGCCCAAAAGTGCTTCGGCGTCTTGTACTCATCAAGCATCGTTCTCGCCATTTCAATGAGCGTACGGTTCTTCCTCTCAACAACTTCATTTTTTAGAGGTGTGTACGTAGCCGAGAACTCGTGTGAAATCCCTTCTTCGTCAAGAAAGGTGTCTACATTTGCGTTCTTGAACTCCGTTCTGTTGTCACTCCGAACCTTCTTGATCTTCACTTCAAATTGATTTTGGGCCTTCCTAGTGAAGGTTTTGAAGATCTTTTGGACCTGCGATTTGTCATCAAGAAAGAACACCCACGTAAATCTTGAAAAATCATCAACTATAACTAGACCAAAAGAATTTCCACCGGGACTCTTGTAAGCGTTGGGACCAAAAAGATCCATATGAAGTAGCTCGAGTGGCCTCCTTGTGGTCATGATGTTCTTCACGGGATGCCTTCCTCCAACCTGTTTACCTGCTTGACAAGCACTGCAAAGTCTATCCTTATCAAATATGACATCGTTACCTCCAAGGATATGATTTCCTTTAATAAGCTTGTCAAGGTTTCTCATGCCAACGTGACCTAGTCGTCTATGCCACAACCAACCTTTTGAGGATTTAGCGATAAAGCAAGTTTTAGGTTGTGCCTTTTTAGAGAAATCGACAATGTAAAGATCACCTCTACGTATACCGGTAAAGACCATTTTATGATTGTCTCGACGAAACACTTGGCAATCTACCTCAGTAGATAGGACATTCAAACCGAAATCAGCAAGTCTAGATACTGAAAGTAGGTTGTATCTAAGAGATTCAACGAACATGACATTTTGTATGGAGCTATCGTGTGAGATGGCCACCTTACCAAGGCCAACCACCTTACCCTTTGAATTATCACCAAAGGTGACATATTTTCGAGGGTCGTCATTTTCAGCAAGCTCACGGAACATCTCTTCATCTCCGGTCATATGATCAGTACATCCACTGTCAAGAACCCATTCCTTTCCTCCTGACACATATCCCCGAAGATTTGCCATAAGACCAAAATGTCTCATTTCATCATCAAGATCGAAGTCACTATCATCATCTTCATCATAGTATCCATGTTCAACATCATCTTGTGATTGATCATATCCTAGAGAGGGTAATTCATTAGGTACATGATCATCAAAGTGGTTACCTTTATGAATTCTAGTAGCTTCGGATATGATATCACTAATGATTCCAACATTTCCTTTAGCACGCATGAGATTGGTAAGCTCAAATAGACAATTACCAAAACTAGGATCACTAGAGTTCATCTTACTCAAGGCAATAGATTTATGGAGAATTTCAACTAAATTTTTCAAGGAATAATCGGGAAATCGTTCCTCAAGAAATTTCCATATAGTATAAGCACACTCAAGAGTAGGCAACCATCTAATAAAGTTTCTAGGCAATCCTCTAATGATGAGCTCAACAGTTCTAAGATTGCGAATCATGTCAATATCTTCATCTAGGGTGGGGTGCATAGGATCAACATGAGGCGCACAAGGACTAGCAATGTACTTGTTCAAATGACATTGATTGAAAATTACAAGCATCTCATTTTTCCACTCATGAAAATACTCTCCATCAAGAATAGGCACTCTATGTCTAAGACTCCCCAAAGTAGACTCATCCATCTTCCTCCAATGGTGATTAAACCAAGGCAACGGAGACCAAAGCTCTGATACCACTTGTGGGATCTTGAGAAGATGTGTCTAGAGGGGGGGTGATTAGACACTAGTACTCAAGTTGAAGTTTTTAAACTTTTTCGGTTTAAGTGGAGTTTGGGCACAATTTCAACATACACAATACATATCAAGCAAGCATGCAAAGAGTATATGAGCAGCGGAAAGTAAAGCATGCAACTTGCAAGAATGTAAAGGGAAGGGTTTGGAGAATTCAAACGCAATTGGAGACATGGATGTTTTTGGCGTGGTTCGGATAGGTGGTGTTATCCTACATCCACGTTGATGGAGACTTCAACCCACGAAGGGTAACGGTTGCGCGAGTCCACGGAGGGCTCCACCCACGAAGGGTCCACGAAGAAGCAACCTTGTCTATCCCACCATGGCCATCGCCCACGAAGGACTTGCCTCACTAGCGGTAGATCTTCACGAAGTAGGCGATCTCCTTGCCCTTGCAAACTCCTTGGTTCAACTCCACAATCTTGTCGGAGGCTCCCAAGTGACACCTAGCCAATCTAGGAGACACCACTCTCCAAGAAGTAACAAATGGTGTGTTGATGATGAACTCCTTGCTCTTGTGCTTCAAATGATAGTCTCCCCAACACTCAACTCTCTCTCATAGGATTTGGATTTGGTGGAGAGAATATTTGAGTGGAAAGCAACTTGGGGAAGGCTAGAAATCAAGATTCATATGGTAGGAATGGAATATCTTGGCCTCAACACAAGGGTAGGTAGTTCTCTCTCAGAACATATGAGTTGGAAGTGTAGATATGTTCTGATGGCTCTCTCCACGAATGAAGAGGAGGTGGAGGGGTATTTATAGCCTCCACACAAAATCCAACCGTTACACACAATTTACCAATCTCGGTGGGATCGAATCAACAAACTCAGTCGGACCGATTTAGTAAATCTAGTGACCGTTAGAGATTTCGGTGGGACTGACATGCAACTCGATAGGACTGATATGGTTAGGGTTAGGGCATAACGTAATCTCGGTGAGACCGATTACACAAACTCGGTGAGACCGATTTGGTAATAAGCTAACCAGAGAGTTGGTCAGGCAAACTCGGTGGGACCGATTACTAAACTCGGTTGGACCGATTTTGGTAATAAGTTAACCAGAGAGTTTGCATTGTAATCTCGGTAGTACCGATTGCCTAAACTCGGTGAGACCGATTTTGGTAATGGACATACACAGAGAGATTACAATCCCATCTCGGTGAGACCGAGATCCCTATCGGTGAAACCGATTTGCTAGGGTTTGGCAGTGGCTATGACAAATGAAACTCGGCGGCGCCGGATAGAAAGAATCGGTAGGGCCGAGTTTGACTTTGGGTTTAGGTCAAAAGTGGATATGGGAAAGTAGCTGAGGGTTTTGGAGCATATCACTAAGCACATAAAGCAAGAGGCTCATTAAGCAACACCTCATCCCTCCTTGAAAGTATTCGCTTTTCCTATAGACTCAATGTGATCTTGGATCACTAAAATGTAAAATGAAGAGTATTGAGCTTGAAGCTTTAGCCAATCCTTTGTCCTTAGCATCTTGAAGGAGTTCCCACAACCTTTAGTTCATGCCACTCCATTGTTGAACTTATCTGAAACATACTAGATAAAATTGTTAGTCCAACAAGAGATATGTTGACATTAATTACCAAAACCACCTAGGGAGCACTTGTGCTTTCAATCTCCCCCTTTTTGCTAATTGATGGCAACATACATCAAAGATTTAGATAAAGATATAAAGAATAGCAAGTAAAGCTTTGGAAGGACATGTAACAAACATAGGCTACCCCTACATGTATGCAATCATGTGAATATGAAACATAGAAGCATGTGAGAGCATAACCATGACAGAGTAGGCAATGTGTTACATGTATCTTGGCCATATGCATCAGAGCAAAATATTATTAAGGAAAATAATTTACATGCTCATGAGTCCTTCTTGCAAACAGTATGTGCATAAGCAAGAAGTCCTCATACTCATGATTCTGATGCATACACTTACCTTGTAGTCTTGAGTTGGCTTAGGATGGAATGAACCTGCACAAACAAGGTTAGATAACACAGATACATCCACTAGCCAGAGCAAACAAAAGAAACCACAAGAATACCAAGACTGGGATGACATGTAAAGAGTGAGTACAAGGTACCACATTGGTTTAGACATGTCCCCGAGAGTAAAGATATGCAATGAATTTGAATGATGTTTTCCCTTAGATGTCTTGCTCCCCCTGAATCTGACATGGGATATTGGGAGAAGATAGGGAACAGAAAATCAGAGCTGAAAGATACAAATGGATAGAGCTTAATGCAAGTAAGCACATATGAACATGTCTTTCCCCCAAAAAGACATGTGGCATCTCTCCTCTTGAAATCAAGCATCGGGGATCCTTGAGTATTCTCTCCCCCTGGAGATCTCTTTCTCCCCCTTAATATTCTCTCTTGAAGGTGATAAGCTTTGATGTGATCTCTCTCTCCCCCTTTGACATCAATTTCCAAGAAGGGCTTTCTGGAATCTGTCAAATGGGTTTGGTCCTTGAGACTCGACACAAAACAATGGATAAAACTGTGATGCTTGTAGAGGACAAGATTCATTGAGTGGAGCTGCATCAGAAGAAATATAGAACAAGTGGCAAACTGTTTTTCCTGTTGTGAATTCGGTGGCACCGAGTGGCATGTTTCGGTGGTACCGAAAGGATTCGGTTGGACCGAAAACTACAAGTCGGTGAAACCGAGTTCATCACAGAGAAAAACACTTGTCACCTCAGCTCACTAGACAAGTAAGATTTCACAAAGATTTGCAATGAATTATCTGAAAGATTTGCAATGAATTTGATGCAGAAAATGCAGAACAAAAACAAAAACAAAAAGGAAAGAACGAAATTTCTAGATGAAGTTTTTTTTGAAAAAGGAAAACAAATATGCAAGGGACAAATGCAATAACACAAAAAAAACACAAGAGAACTTCATCTAGAGTTGGGCGGTGACATAGTCACCTATGTTAGAGTATATTGACTTAGGAGTCAAGTGAGAGCACTTGATCATAGGTCATACTCATCGTTTAAGATCAAAATGGGGTTACCATTTTTCGTTTAAGCATCTTGATGTATTCACATCTTGTTGAGTTTCTTTGACTCATGACTTGGAGTAAAGCTTCTCTAAGATGGAATAACATACCTTGGGTGGTGGCGTGGATCTTGCTCATGTAGTTGAACTTGTGTGGGTGCTCAAGGTTGATGTAGTTCATCAAGAGTTGGGAGCACCACTTGGAGTTTGAGTTCATCTACCTACATGGGTTAGTTCTTGCAGGGAAGAGCACTAATGAATCCAAAAATGACAATCATGAAGCTCAACATAGAATTTATCAAAGGATATGTTTGAATGGTTTTGTGCTTCCTTGTCTTCAACCACCATTGTGTAGAGACTTGGTGATGTAGAGATTGCTTAAGATGTGAGTGAGTTGCAATCTCATAGAATTTGATTCAACCAAGTACGTACATGGGTTAGATAACATGCAAGATGCAAATTTGTCCAAGACATAAGATAATCATCATAAGAGATATATCATGGATTAGTCATAAGCTCATGTCTTGCATGTTTCCAATGGAGTTCCTACTCCAAGTTCGAAGCTTCAATAACGTTCAATTCACCTCTCAACCTGCAAAACAATTTCTCATCAAGTGGTCTAGTGAATATATCTGCTAATTGCTTATCGGTGCAAACATGCTTAAGATCAATGTCACCCTTAGCAACATGATCTCGAATGAAATGATGACGAACTTCAATATGCTTAGTTCGAGAATGTTGTACAAGATTATGACCAATTTTGATAGCACTTTCATTGTCACAAAGCAATGGAACATGTTTCACATAGATCCCATAATCTTTAAGAGTTTGGGTCATCCAAAGTAATTGAGCACAACATGAACCAGCGACAATGTATTCCGCTTCGGCGGTAGATAAGGATACTGAGTTTTGTTTCTTGGAGGACCAAGACACAAGGGATCTACCAAGAAATTGACAAGTACCCGAAGTGGAATTTCTATCAACCTTGTCTCCGGCATAATCGGAGTCGGAATAACCAACAAGATCAAAAGAAGACCTCTTAGGATACCAAATGCCAAAATTTGGTGTATGAATTAAGTATCTCACTATCCTTTTCACGGCCTTAAGATGACATTCTTTAGGAGCAGCTTGATATCGTGCACACATGCACACACTTAGCATAATATCGAGGCGTGACGCACATAGGCATAACAATGAACCAATCATAGAGCGATAAACCTTTTGATCAACCGGTTCACCATCTTTGGTCAAATCATTATGTCCACTAGTACGCATGGGTGTAGGCATACCTTTGCATTCTTGCATATTGAACTTCTTGAATAAGTCTTTGGTGTACTTCGTTTGAGAGACAAATGTACCTTCCTTAGTTTGCTTGATTTGCAAACCGAGAAAGAATTTGAGTTCACTCATCATAGACATCTCAAACTTCTTCGACATTAGCTTTCCAAACTTTTCACTACAAAGAGGGTTAGTTGAACCAAATATGATATCATCAACATAAATTTGGCATACAAATAGTTCTCCATTAACTCTTTTAGTAAAAAGTGTGGAATCAATTTTTCCAATTTCAAAACCACTTGCAATAAGGAATTTGGTCATGCATTTATACCATGCTCTAGGAGCTTGTTTAAGACCATAAAGGGCTTTGTGAAGTTTGTAAACATGATTTGGTTTCTTAGGATTGACAAAGCCGGGAGGTTGTTTGACATAAACTTCCTCCTCTATTTCACCATTTAGAAAAGCACTTTTAATGTCCATTTGGTACAAGGTGATATTATGGTGATTAGCATAGGCAAGTAAGATGCGAATGGACTCAAGTCTAGCAACGGGAGCATATGTCTCACCATAGTCCATACCTTCGACCTGTGTGTACCCTTGGGCGATGAGACATGCTTTGTTGCGAACCACTTGTCCATCTTCATCTTGCTTGTTGCGAAACACCCATTTGGTACCAATGATGTTGTGGTTGTTGTCGGGCTTCTCAACCAATGTCCAAACTTGGTTTCTCTCAAAGTTGTGTAGCTCTTCATGCATAGCGTTTATCCAGTCCGGATCTTCCAATGCTTATTCAACCTTCATAGGTTCAATGCTAGAGATGAATGAATAGTTTTCACAAAAGTTAGCTAAACGAGTTTTTGAGCGAGTGATTCTCCCGGTTTGAATATCTTTGTAGATTTGCTCGACGGGATGATCTTTGGCAATTCTTGCTCAAACTCGTGTAAGCTTTTGCTTGGGTCGGGGTGGAACATCCTCTTCATCTTGTTCTTCTTCTTCTTGGCCTTCTTCTTCTTGACCTTCTTCATTGTTGACGTTGTTGTTCTCTTGTCGTGGTGGAGAAGGAGGTTGTTGATGTTCGTCTTGGTGTACTTCCTCATTTTCTTCATCTTGACGTGTCCCACTTGTGGATGCTTCCGTATCAACTCTTGGTTCACCTTGACGTGATGTAGAAGCTTCCGCTCGGACGGACGAGGTACTCTCCTTTATTTCCATTGGACGAATTTTGCCAATAGACAAGTCTTGGATTGCTTCTGAAGGGTCTTTGTCTCCTACAACAATTGGCAATTGCTCTACTTGCGAGCCATTAGATTCATCAAACTTCACATCTACCATCTCTTCAACATTTTGGGTGAAATTGTTGTAGACACGGTAAGTGTGAGAGTTTGAGCCATAACCAAGTAGGAAACCTTCATGAGATTTAGGAGCAAACTTTGAACGACGATGCTTATCAAGAATGTAGCACTTTGAGCCAAATACTCAAAAGTATCCAACTTGGCGTTTGTTACCAGTGAGAAGCTCGTATGCCGTCTTGCCGAGTAGCTTGTGAAGATACAAGCGATTTGTTGCATGACAAGCTGTCTCAACCGCTTCTGCCCAAAAGTGCTTCGGCGTCTTGTACTCATCAAGCATCGTTCTCGCCATTTCGATGAGCGTCCGGTCCTTCCTCTCAACAACTCCATTTTGTTGAGGTGTGTACGTAGCCGAAAACTCGTGTGAAATCCCTTCTTCGTCAAGAAAGGTGTCCACATTTGCATTCTTGAACTCCATTGCGTTGTCACTCCGAACCTTCTTGATCTTCACTTCAAATTGATTTTGGGCCTTCCTAGCGAAGTTTTTGAAGATCTTTTGGACCTGCGATTTGTCATCAAGAAAGAACACCCATGTAAATCTTGAAAAATCATCAACTATAACTAGACCAAAAGAATTTCCACCTGGACTCTTGTAAGCGTTGGGACCAAAAAGATCCATATGAAGTAGCTCGAGTGGCCTCCTTGTGGTCATGATGTTCTTCACGGGATGCCTTCCTCCAACCTGTTTACCTGCTTGACAAGCACTGCAAAGTCTATCCTTATCAAATATGACATCGTTAACTCCAAGGATATGATTTCCTTTAATAAGCTTGTCAAGGTTTCTCATGCCAACATGACCTAGTCGTCTATGCCACAACCAACCTTTTGAGGATTTAGCGATAAAGCAAGTTTTAGGTTGTGCCTTTTTAGAGAAATCGACAATGTAAAGATCACCTCTACGTATACCGGTAAAGACCATTTTATGATTGTCTCGACGAAACACTTGACAATCTACCTCAGTAAATAGGACATTCAAACCGAAATCAGCAAGTCTAGATACTGAAAGTAGGTTGTATCCAAGAGATTCAACGAGCATGACATTTTGTATGGAGCTATCGTGTGAGATGGCCACCTTACCAAGGCCAACCACCTTACCCTTTGAATTATCACCAAAGGTGACATATTTTCGAGGGCCTTCATTTTCAGCAAGCTCACGGAACATCTCTTCATCTCCGGTCATATGATCAGTACATGCACTGTCAAGAACCCATTCCTTTCCTCCTGACACATATCCCCGAAGATTTGCCATAAGACCAAAATGTCTCATTTCATCATCAAGATCAAAGTCACTATCATCATCTTCATGATAGTATCCATGTTCAACATCATCTTGTGATTGATCATATCCTAGAGAGGGTAATTCATTAGGTACATGATCATCAAAGTGGTTACCTTTATGAATTCTAGTAGCTTCGGATATGATATCACTAATGATTCCAACATTTCCTTTAGCACGCATGAGATTGGTAAGCTCAAATAGACAATTACCAAAACTAGGATCACTAGAGTTCATCTTACTCAAGGCAATAGATTTATGGAGAATTTCATCTAAATTTTTCAAGGAATAATCGGGAAATCGTTCCTCAAGAAATTTCCATATAGTATAAGCACACTTAAGAGTAGGCAACCATCTAATCAAGTTCTAGGCAATCCTCTAATGATGAGCTCAACAGTTCTAAGATTGCGAATCATGTCAATATCTTCATCTAGGGTGGGGTGCATAGGATCAACATGAGGCGCACAAGGACTAGCAATGTACTTGTTCAAATGACATTGATTGAAAATTACAAGCATCTCATTTTTCCACTCATGAAAATACTCTCCATCAAGAATAGGCACTCTATGTCTAAGACTCCCCAAAGTAGACTCATCCATCTTCCTCCAATGGTGATTAAACCAAGGCAATGGAGACCAAAGCTCTGATACCACTTGTGGGATCTTGAGAAGATGTGTCTAGAGGGGGGGGTGATTAGACACTTAGTACTAAAGTTGTAGTTTTTAAACTTTTTCAGTTTAAGTGGAGTTTGGGCACAATTTCAACAGACACAATACATATCAAGCATGCATGCAAAGAGTATATGAGCAGCGGAAAGTAAAGCATGCAACTTGCAAGAATGTAAAGGGAAGGGTTTGGAGAATTCAAACGCAATTGGAGACAAGGATGTTTTTGGCGTGGTTCGGATAGGTGGTGTTATCCTACATCCACGTTGATGGAGACTTCAACCCACGAAGGGTAACGGTTGCGCGAGCCCACGGAGGGCTCCACCCACGAAGGGTCCACGAAGAAGCAACCTTGTCTATCCCACCATGGCCATCGCCCACAAAGGACTTGCCTCACTAGCAGTAGATCTTCACGAAGTAGGCGATCTCCTTGCCCTTACAAACTCCTTGGTTCAACTCCACAATCTTGTCGGAGGCTCCCAAGTGACACCTAGCCAATCTAGGAGACACCACTCTCCAAGAAGTAACAAATGGTGTGTGGATGACGAACTCCTTGCTCTTGTGCTTCAAATGATAGTCTCCCCAGCACTCAACTCTCTCTCATAGGATTAGGATTTGGTGGAGAGAAGATTTGAGTGGAAAGCAACTTGGGGAAGGCTAGAGATCAAGATAGATATGGTAGGAATGGAATATCTTGGCCTCAACACAAGGGTAGGTAGTTCTCTCTCAGAACATATGAGTTGGAAGTGTAGATGTGTTCTGGTGGCTCTCTCCACGAATGAAGAGGAGGTGGAGGGGTATTTATAGCCTCCACACAAAATCTAACCATTACACACAATTTACCAATCTCGGTGGGACCGAATCAACAAACTCGGTCGGACCGATTTAGTAAATCTAGTGACCGTTAGAGATTTCGGTGGGACTGACATGCAACTCGGTAGGACCGATATGGTTAGGGTTAGGGCATAACGTAATCTCGGTGAGACCGATTACACAAACTCGGTGAGACCGATTACACAAACTCGGTGAGACCGATTTGGTAATAAGCTAACCAGAGAGTTGGTCAGGCAAACTCGGTGGGACCGATTACTAAACTCGGTTGGACCGATTTTGGTAATAAGTTAACCAGAGAGTTTGCATTGTAATCTCGGTAGTACCGATTGCCTAAACTCTGTGAGACCGATTTTGGTAATGGACATACACAGAGAGATTACAATCCCATCTCGGTGAGACCGAGATCCCTATCAGTGAAACCAATTTGCTAGGGTTTGGCAGTGGCTATGACAAATGAAACTCGGTGGCGCCGGATAGAAAGAATCGGTAGGGCCGAGTTTGACTTATGGTTTAGGTCAAAAGTGGATATGGGAAAGTAGCTGAGGGTTTTGGAGAATATCACTAAGCACATAAAGCAAGAGGCTCATTAAGCAACACCTCATCCCTCCTTGATAGTATTGGCTTTTCCTATAGACTCAATGTGATCTTGGATCACTAAAATGTAAAATGAAGAGTCTTGAGCTTGAAGCTTTAGCCAATCCTTTGTTCTTAGCATCTTGAAGGAATTCCCACAACCTTTAGTTCATGCCACTCCATTGTTGAACTTATCTGAAACATACTAGATAAAATTGTTAGTCCAACAAGAGATATGTTGACATTAATTACCAAAACCACCTAGGGAGCACTTGTGCTTTCAGTTCATCGCCTTGCGGAGGTCAGGGGTCGACAACCCGTTCCCCCCAGATCAAGCTTATTAAATCGGTGAAGATGTGGCAGCGGTCGTACTTCTACGTGAAGAGCATCTTCATGGAGGGCGACTGGGTCAACCTGCCACCCTACATAGCCGGCCCGCCGGCTAGGAGGCAGCCCAACTGGTCGTATCGGGCCAGGACGCTGTCGCCCGCAGGAGCCAGTGCCGTCTCGCAACTCCGAGTCCTGACGCAGACGGAGGGCCCGATGGGGTGATGTCTACTACACAACCTTCTTCTTCTAGACGTTGTTGGGCCTGCAAGTGCATAGGTTTGTAGTACAGTAGCAAATTTCCCTCAAGTGGACGACCTAAGGTTTATCAATCCGTAGGCGGCGTAGGATGAAGATGGTCTATCTCAAGCAACCCTGCAACCAAATAACAAAGAGTCTCTTGTGTCCCCAACACACCCAATACAATGGTAAATTTTATAGGTGCACTAGTTCGGCGCAGAGATGGTGATACAAGTGCAATATGGATGGTAGATATGGGTTTTTGTAAACTGAAAATATAAAAACAGCAAGGTAGCGAGCGGTAAAAGTAAGCGTAAACGATATTGCAATGATAGGAAACAAGGCCTAGGGTTCATACTTTCACTAGTGTAAGTCCTCCCAACAATAATAACATAATTGGATCATATAACTATCCCTCAACATGCAACAAAGATTCACTCCAAAGACACTAATAGTGGAGAACAAACAAAGAGACTATGGTAGGGTACGAAACCACCTCAAAGTTATTCTTTCCAATCAATCCATTGGGCTATTCCTATAAGTGTCACAAACAGCCCTAGAGTTCGTACTAGAATAACACCTTAATACACAAATCAACCAAAACCCTAATGTCACCTAGATACTCCATTGTCACCTCAAGTATCTGTGGGCATGATTATACGATATGCATCACACAATCTCAGATTCGTCTATTCAATCCAACACAAAGTACTTCAAAGAGTGCCCAAAGTTTCTACCGGAGAATCACGACGAAAACGTGTGCCAACCCCCATGCATAGGTTCATTGGTGGAACCCGCAAGTTGATCACAAAAACATACATCAAGTGGCACGTGATATCCCATTGTCACCACAGATAAGCACGGCCAGACATACATCAAGTGTTCTCAAATCTTTAAAGACTCAATCCGATAAGATTACTTCAAAGGGAAAACTCAATCCATTACAAGAGAGAAGAGGGGGAGAAGAAACATAGGATCCAACTATAATAGCAAAGCTCGGGATACATCAAGATCGTGCCAAATCAAGAACACGAGAGAGAGAGAGAGAGGTCAAACACATAGCTACTGGTACATACCCTCAGCCCCGAGGGTGAACTACTCCCTCCTCGTCATGGAGAGCGCCGGGATGATGAAGATGGCCATCGGTGAAGGTTCCCCCCTCCGGCAGGGTGCCGGAACAGGGTCCCGATAGGTTTTTTGTGGCTACAGAGGCTTGCGGCGGCGGAACTCCCGATCTAATCTCTGTTCTGGAAGTTTTAGGGTACGTGGATATATATGGGAGCCGAAAGTACGTCGAAGGAGCCACGGGGGACCCACGAGGCATGGGGGCGCGCCCCCACCCTCGTGGGCAGCCCGTATCTCCCCTGACGTGCACTCCAAGTTGCCTGGGTTGCTTTCCTTCCAAAAATAACTTCTCCAGTTGATTTCGTTCCGTTTTGACTCCGTCTGGTATTCCTTTTCCTCGAAACACTGAAATAGGCATAAAACAGCAAATCTGGGCTGGGCCTCCGGTTAATAGGTTAGTCCCAAAAGTAATATAAAATTGGATAATAAAGCCCAATATTGCCTAAAACAATAGATAATATAGCATGGAGCAATCAAAAATTATAGATACGTTGGAGACGTATCAAGCATCCCCAAGCTTAATTCCTGCTCGTCCTCGAGTAGGTAAATGATAAAAAAGATAATTTTTGATGTGGAATGCTAGTTGGTATAATTTCATTGTAATTCTTCTCAATTGTGATATGAATGTTCAGATCCGAAAGATTCAAGACAAAAGTTCATATTGACATAAAAATTATAATACTTCAAGCATACTAAAAAAGCAATTATGTCTTCTCAAAATAACATGGCCAAAGAAAGTTATCCCTACAAAATCATATAGCCTGGCTATGCTCCATCTTCACCACACAAAGTATTTAAATCATGCACAAGCCCGATGACAAGCCAAGCAATTGTTTCATACTTTAACATTTTCAAAACTTTTTCGATCTTCACGCAATACATGAGCGTGAGCCATGGATATAGCACTATATGTGGAATAGAATGGTGGTTGTGGAGAAGACAAAAAGAGAGGAAGATAGTCTCACATCAACTAGGCGTATCAACAGGCTATGGAGATGCCCATTAATCGATATCAATGTGAGTGAGTAGGGATTGCCATGCAACGCATGCACTAGAGCTATAAGTATGTGAAAGCTCAACAAAAGAAACTAAGTGGGTGTGCATCCAACTCGCTTGCTCACGAAGACCTAGGGCATTTCCAGGAAGCCCATCATTGGAATATACACGCCAAGTTCTATAATGAA
The DNA here is from genome assembly GCA_032464435.1 of Aegilops umbellulata. Classification (NCBI taxonomy): domain Eukaryota; kingdom Viridiplantae; phylum Streptophyta; class Magnoliopsida; order Poales; family Poaceae; genus Aegilops; species Aegilops umbellulata. The sequence continues at coordinate 83,509,500 of CP136057.1, forward strand.
AAATTCCCACTAGTATATGAAAGTGACAACATAGGAGACTCTCTATCACAAAGATCATGGTGCTACTTTGAAGCACAAGTGTGGTAAAAGGACAGTAGCATTGTCCCTTCTCTCTTTTTCTCCCATTTTTTTGTTTTTTTATTTGGGCCTTTTCTCTTTTTTATGGCCTCTTTTTTCTCTTTTTTATTTTTTTTTATTTTTCGTCCGGAGTCTCATCCCGACTTGTGGGGGAATCATGGTCTCCATCATCCTTTCCTCACTTGGGACAATGCTCTAAAAATGATGATCATCACACTTTTATTTACTTACAACTCAAGGATTACAACTCGATACTTAGAATAAGATATGACTCTATATGAACGCCTCCGATGGTGTACCGGGATATGCAATGAATCAAGAGTGACATGTATGAAAGAATTATGAATGGTGGCATTGCCACAAATACGATGTCAACTACATGATCATGCTAAGCAATATGACAATGATGGAGTGTGTCATAATAAACGGAACGGTGGAAAGTTGCATGGCAATATATCTCGAAATGGCCATGGAAATGCCATGATAGGTAGGTATGGTGGCTGTTTTGAGGAAGATATATGGTGGGTGTATGATACCGGCGAAAAGTGTGCGGTGAGAGGCTAGCAATGGTGGAAGGAAGAAAAGTGCTTATCATCCATGGACTCAACATTAGTCATGAAGAACTCATATACTTATTGCAAAAATCTAGAAGTTATCAAAGCAAAGTATTACGCGCATGCTCCTAGGGGGATAGATTGGTAGGAAAATACCATCGCTCGTCCCCAGCTGCCACTCATAAGGAAGACAATCAATAAATAAATCATGCTCCGACTTCATCACATAACGGTTCACCATACGTGCATGCTACGGGAATCACAAACTTCAACACAAGTATTCTTTAAATTCACAACTACTCAACTAGCATGACTCTAATATTATCACCTCCATATCTCAAAACAATTATCATGCTTCAATCTTTTCTTAGTATTCAACACACTCATAAGAAAGTTTCACAAATCTTGAATGCTTAGCATATTAGAATTAAGCACATTACCATGCTATTTAAGACTCTCAAAATAATATAAGTGAAGCATGAGAGTTCATCTATTTCTACAAAATAAAACCACCACCATGCTCTAAAAGATATAAGTGAAGCACTAGAGCAAATGACAAACTACTCCGAAAGATATAAGTGAAGATCAATGAGTAGTTAAATAATTATGCAACTATGTGAAGACTCTCCCATTTAGGAATTTCAGATCTTGAAACTTTATTCAAACAGAAAGCAAAGCAAAAGAAAATAAAATGACGCTCCAAGCAAAACACATATCATGTGGTGAATAAAAATATAGCTCCAAGTAAAGTTATCGATGGAAGTAGACGAAAGAGGGGATGCCTTCCGGGGCATCCCCAAGCTTAGATGCTTGATTATCCTTGAATATTACCTTGGGATGCCTTGGGCATCCCCAAGCTTAGGCTCTTGCCACTCCTTATTCCATAGTCCATCGAATCTTTACCCAAAACTTGAAAACTTCACAATACAAAACTTAACAAAAAACTCGTGAGCTCCGTTAGCGAAAGAAAACAAAAAACCTGTAACATCCCGAATTTTCAATTTGGATTGTTATACATTAGATCATCATGCATATCATATTTTATTTTGCTTTTGGTTTTGATCCTAGAAAATCCTAAGCAACTCAAGGACCCACGGAGAGAGTTGGGGATTTCGTTATTTTCATATTTGAGTTTTCTCAAATTTTGAAAATAGGATCACGTGATTTTATTTATTTTATCGTCAATTATTTCTATTACAAAAATATGAGAGAGGGAATAAAATGACTTTCCCAAAATATAGAAATATTCAGGATTTAATAAGAAAAATCAAATAAGATTTATTTCGGAGTTTTTCGGTATTTTTAATTGAATTTAGGAAAAATACGCGTTTTTCAAAATTGTATTTTGGGCCCAAATAAATGTCCACTTTATCGGGCTCGATTTTAGAAACCCGGGAAAATTTATTTCACGATTTTTGGAGTCCATTTGGTACTCTTTTTCATTTTTTTTCCGAGCGTATTTAAAAAAACGGAACCGACCTTGGGCCGTACCCGAGCGGGACTCCGCCCGGGGGGGCGCCTTTATATACCGAGCGCCCGAGCCCCCAGAGCACCCCAGCCCACCCCAGCCCGCCGCCGCCCGCCGCCGCCGCCGGAGCCGCCGCCGCCGCCGAGGTTCGCCGCCGCCTCGAATTCCGTGCCAAAAAATTATATTTTTTAAAACAAATATATTTTTCATCGAAATTATTTACGATTTTTTTACTTTATTATTATTATTATTATTTTATTATTTTATTTATTTTTTCTAAAACTATTTTCGGATTAAGTTAATTAACGATTAATCTGTTCGTCGTTTTTTTCTTTTTCGTCGGATTTTCTACGGTTATTTTCTGATCGCAATTTCTGATCCGATTTTCGTTTTAGTATAACTTTTCGCTCGTTTATCGGAATCAGGCGATTCAAGCGCCTGGAGTTTTGTTTCGAAACCCTCTTTCCGAATAATCAACTTAAACAAGTTTTTGCTACTGTAAAATTTGACTTAGATCCAGATTACTAGAACGAAGTTGAATTCTTTCGCCGTTTGATTTTCTTTGCTTTGTTCGATTTAATTCTTTTTGCAAACCAGGGTTCTTAAGTTGAACTTTCTTGTTAGATCTCTTATTTGAGTTTTACCTGTGCATTAGATGAGTACTTATTGTATGCTTGTTTGTTTGTCTGCGATAGAATACCCGGAGTGCGCCGCCTGTTACTTCGAATCTCTAGGTTTCGCGGATCATCAGCAAGGCAAGTAACACTTTGATCATACCTTCTCATTGCCCAGTTTTTATTGCATTAGACCAATCCTCACACATTGCATGATTATGATCTAATTAAACTGTGGGATGGGAATTAGTTAAGGTAGTACCTATTACCTGTTTTACTTATGAAACCTTGGGAGTTACTTCTACGTTTGCTTATTATGCCATGCTATGCTAGTGGACGTGGATTGGGTGAGTGATATCCATGACACATGTGAGTATTGTTAATTAATGGTTTATCTAAGGTGGCAACTTAAGCACACATCTGGGTGGATTGAGGCACCTGGTTTCTATCAGGACTTGCCTGTTTTTCTTTGGACCGCCACCCAGGCTCAAAGGGATCATAAGATTATTCATGCTAGAAATTTCCGTGTGCAGCCGCAAGCCATTATGGGCTCTGGCATAGTTGACTAAGTCATGCGAACTCTTACAGTGGTAGACTAGCTGATGTAGGGGTTGTAGGTTGGTACGGTCTATCACAACGTAAGGTGCTAGCGCTTCTGAAAGACTATGTCTCGGTCATCCGTTTCTCAAACACCATATAGTGCGAGAAACCAAACGGAGGCGATCGAGTCTTGTGGGGAAAAGTGCGCAAACCTCTGCAGAGTGTACAATCTAATCATGGTTAGCCGTGTCCCCGGTTATGGACGTTTTGAGTATCTAGTACTTGGATATCATGTGAATCTCATCATGTTACTTCGAAATTAATATTGTTGGGTTATTGATGAAACTTTTAATTGGGATTGAGGATGCTCTCAACCATTCTCAATGTTTAACAACCACCATGATAGTTAAATAAATTTATTCCTTTGCAGTAGGGAAAAATTGGCTTTACGCAAAACTGTAACCATAGAGCTTTCCACCAGCCATACATGCATATAGTATAGCTCATTACTGTTCATTACTCTCTATGTGTTACATTGCCAGCATATTCCATGTGCTGACCCGTTTTCAAGCTGCAACGTTTCATGTTGCAGACTTTTCAGACGACGAGTAAGGTGCCTTTAGGTCATGGTTCTATACTCAGTGATGCCGTTGGAGTTGATGGACTCACTTATCTTCCAAGCCTTCCGCTGTTATCGATATTAGATGGCCTTAAGCCATATTTATTGTAATAAGTTCTCTTTGAGACATCGATGTAATAAGTGTGTGATTGCTACTCTGTTATAAAATCCTTCGAAGTACTGTGTGGTGTCAGCATTACTGATCCAGGGATGACACCTGAGCACAGAGACTTGACCATCTGAGGTCGGGTCGCTACAGAGATGGTATCAGAGCACACGCTGACTGTAGGACACAACCACTAAGCTAAAGCCCTAGTTCACTACTCTCTTCTCATTTCTGACTCCTCATCTTTTCTACTCTTTTAGGATGACGGAAGCGAGGATCAAGTTCACTCAGCCAGATGAAGATACACCTTTTGGACGACACCTAAAGGAAGTTACTAAGTATTTGAACATTGGAATACCAAGCTTCACCGGGACTTACAACGCCACTTTACCCGAAGAGGAGAGTTGGAAGATTCAAGCTATAGTTCCAGGAAAGACGTTCGCACCAATCACGGAGCCCATAGAGTGTGTTTTCAATGCACCAACATGGAGTCTAGGAAAGAGCATGGCAGCTCATATCACCATGGGACGCATTGGAGAAGTTTACCAAGAAGACCTCAAGGATACTATTTACCAGATTTGCGGACGCCGAGATGAACAATGGGAGATAGTTAGCACCAAGAAGGATAGATCCATTGCAGCTTTCATCCAAGAGTTAAACCAGTACATTCGACGCCACGAGAACCAGATGTGCAATGATATGATAGAGTTGAAGAATGCGAAGGCAAGGATCATCGAGCTAGAAGGATAACTGAAGACTACAAGCAAGGACTACATGGACGAGATCGTAGCTCTAGTAAGGCACAATGGCGATCTTAAGCAGAAGATTGAAGAACTCAAGGGGAAATTAGCATCCAAGAAGGAAGACAAGTACGTTGCATGTCCGGATAACTACATCATCATCGACGACACCGATTCGGATCCAAGTGAACCCGACTTTGAAGACGAAGCTGGAGCAGACATCATGGAGTCTTCCACCGATTCAAATTTCTAGATGACCACCAAATATTAGTAGTATTTCCCCCATGTATATATTATAGTTCGAGCACTTTTGCGATAGTTCTAGACCGATTGTATGCCTCTGTTTGATTGAATGAAGTGATTTTGTGTGCATTTGTCTCATGTGCATTTGGGTAGTGTTTTCTCTTTAGACCTCATTCTATTCTTAATTCTCATCTTTTCTAAACCCTCAGACCTAATAGTATTGGAATCTCAAGGATTGGATGTGATATTAGGCATGGATTGGTTATCAAAGTATGAAGGGAACATTGAATGCGCTAGTAAGACAATCTTACTCACGACGCCAGAAGGAAGAAGGATCAAGTATGTATCACGACATGGATCAAATAGGAATCAATTGAATTCTTTATCAGGAGTTGTGCAGGAAGAAGTACCAGTGGTGAAGGATTACCCTGATGTATTCCCTGAGGAATTGCCAGGAATGCCACCTGATAGAGATATCGAGTTCTTAATTGAGCTTTTGCCAGGTACAGGCCCAATATCGAAGCGACCATACCGGATGCCAGCAAAGGATTTGGTAGAAATCAAGAAGCAGATTAAGGAGTTATTGGATAAAGGTTACACACGCCCAAGTTCTTCGCCTTGGGGATCACCCGTACTTCTAGTGGAGAAGAAGGATGGAACATTAAGGATGGTTGTTGATTACCGTGGATTGAATGAAGTAACCATCAAGAACAAGTACCCACTGCCAATGATTAATGATCTGTTTGATCGTTTGCAAGGAGCTAAAGTGTTTCCCAAGATCGATTTACGATCAGGGTACCATCAGTTGAAGATTCGGGAGCAGGACATACCCAAGACAGCTTTTACCACGAGATACGGATTGTACGAGTATACCGTTATGTCATTTGGTTTGACTAACGCACCTGCCTATTTTATGAACATGATGAACACGGTATTTATGGAGTTTTTGGATAAGTTCGTCGTAGTGTTCATTGATGACATTCTGATTTTCTCAAAGAATGAAGAGGAGCATAAGGAACATTTGCGTTTGGTTTTGGAGAAACTAAGGGAACATCAGTTATATGCCAAATTCAGCAAATGTGAGTTTTGGTTAAAGGAAGTTGGATTTCTTGGACATGTTATATCCGGAGAAGGGATAGCGGTTGACCCCACAAAGGTTGAGACCGTAACCGAATGGGAGGCACCAACGACAGTTGGAGAGATCCAGAGTTTTCTTGGACTCGCAGGATACTACCGGAGATTTATTGAGAACTTCTCAAAGATTGCAAAGCCTATGACGGAGTTGCTGAAGAAGGATACCAAGTTCAATTGGACTGAGGAATGTGAGGCCAGTGTTCAGGAGTTGAAGAAACGATTGGTTTCTTCACCAGTATTGATTCTGCCAGATCAGAACAAGGATTATGAGGTGTATTGCGACGCTTCACGTCGAGGACTTGGAGCAGTGCTTATGCAGGAAGGAGGAGTTGTTTCGTATGCCTCACGACAACTGAAACCTCATGAATTAAATTATGCTACGCATGATTTGGAGTTAGCAGCCGTAGTGCATGCGTTGAAAACTTGGAGACATTTTCTCATTGGGAATCATTGTGAAGTATATACGGATCACAAGAGTTTGAAGTATATTTTCACGCAGAAGGAGTTGAACCTCAGACAAAGGAGATGGTTGGAACTCATCAAGGATTATGATATGAGATTGCATTACCATCCAGGAAAGGCTAATGTTGTAGCTGACGCATTGAGCCGTAAGAGCCATGTCAATACATTGATGACCGGAGAGTTACAGAGGGAATTGGCCGAAGATCTTCGTGAGCTATGTTTGGAAATAGTTCCGAAAGGCTATGTAACAACATTGGAAATTCAATCTACCTTGATGGATAAAATCAGAGAAGCTCAGAAAACTGACAAGGAGATTGCTGATATAAAGAAGAAAATGAGCGAAGGAAAAGCAAACGGATTTCGTGAGGATGAGCATGATACCCTATGGTTTGAGGACCGTGTTTATGTGCCCAATGACCCGGAGATCAGGAAGTTGATTCTACAAGAGGCACATGATTCACCCTATTCGATTCACCCAGGAAATACCAAGATGTATTTGGATTTGAAGGAAACATTCTGGTGGACCGGAATGAAGAAGGATATTGCAGCATATGTAGCAGTTTGTGATGTGTGTCATAGAGTGATGGCAGAACATCAGAAGCCAGCCGGATTGTTACAACCATTGCTGTTGGGGATATCACTACTGGGCGTAAACCGGCCTGCTTGGGCCGGGTTAACTTCAACAGTAATTCAAGGATGTTAAAGCCCGATAAACTTGTAAAGGCCCAAGGCCGTAGTCGGTTTAGTATCTGTAGCCATAAACCGGCTTGTATAAACCTGTACTATAAGATAGGGAAAGAAAGAGACCAACCCGGGTACGAGTATAAACCGGAGATTGGGACTCTGTGAACCAACGGGCGTCACCCGTGTATATAAGGGGACGACCCGACAGCGGTTCAAAGACAGACAACCACAACTCGAGGCCTAGGCGAAGCTTGTTGGCTCCCTAGTCATCGAGACTTCATCAATTCCACCACAAACTAGACGTAGGCTTTTACCTTCATCGAAGGGGCCGAACTAGTATAAACTCTCTGCGTCCCTGTGTCCGCTTTAACCCCTTCGAGTTAACCCGTTGCGATGGCTCCACGACTAAGTCCTTTGGCTAGGACATCTGCCGTGACAAACCCACGATAGTTGGCGCCCACCATGGGGCTATCGCACGATGGTTTCAAATTCTTGGAGGGCCGCTTTGAAGGACTCGAGGGATACGTCATGGGCCAGATGACCAAGAGTCGTCGCGGCAAGATCTACATGGACGACGCAGGCTGGGGCCCCGAGGCCGGCTCAATTGAGTACGGGTACCGGGTCCCCTTTGGCGGTATACACGTCTTCATCGGCAAAATCGGTCAACCGTGCCCTGAGCTGGACACCTGCACCAACCTCATCAAAACAGCTCAGTGTGCGTGACCTGCCCGGGTTAAGCCAGCCGTGAAGCGTTCCTTTGTGGGAGTCATCCATGGAGGGAACTATGAGGACATATCAGGATCTGGTGGCGAAACCGTCGTTTATTCCGGCGACGAGTCGTCCACCGGGGAAACTGGGTCCTTGTATCAAGTACAAGATGGTCGGATTGGGGGTTGTTCTGATGGCGACAGTATTCCGGACCCCTCTAATCTGCCTAGCCGGGTCGGTATATTCATGGCCGGTACCCAGGCAGCGCCTCAGTCATCAACGGCCGCAGCAATAGTTTCCGGTTCAGCGGCGGCAACGGCTGCCGGAGCAGGAGGCTCTGTGTGCCCACCAACTCAAGTGTTATCCGATCTGTTCGACGCATTGGCTGCGCTCATGGCAGAAGCTAATCCGACGGATCAGGATGCTCATAATGCAGAGATTGCAAAGGTGAGAGAACAGATTAACCAGGCCAAGGCGGATCTGGCAGCTGAGGAGGTCAGGATGACCGTGGAGCGGGCCGCTTTGGACGCGCAACCCTATAAACTTATGCTGGATCAGAACGCTTCGCAGGAAGTCATGAGGAGGAAGTTCCGATCTCGCTTGCCCTCGGTCTTTGAAGGAAGGGATCTTTTCAATACCCCTGGGGCAGGGACCAGTAACCAACCGGTGGTAAACCGGGCGGAGGCGCCCGGGACGGGCGCGCCGGTTCAGCCCCGTGTAATAGATCTGCCCCGTCATAACCCGGGAGAGCCACGGGTTGTGCATACCCCTCCGGATCACTATTCTAATCCGCTGGACAACCTTGTTGCAGCGGCGGCACGGTTGGAAGCTATTCCGGTCGAGGGAGATTCACTACAAGCGATAGAGACACGTCGGGTTAAGGAGCTCCTCAGAACAATGTTGGTTCAGCAGGAAGCGTACTCATATAGCCGCGAACGGATTCACTCCACCCCGCGTCCAGGCCGGAGTTACAGTAGAGATATGGAAGAACCAGCCGAGTCAAGTAATGCACGGCGTAGGGCTCCCCACGGCAACAATCCGGCCCCCGACGCCCAGGAGGTGGTAGACCGGGCCCGGGCGCGTAGGGAAGCTGAGTTAGCAGCACCGCATCAGGCTTATCAGATTACACTGGTTCGTCCCACCACTTCAGTTGAACCGGGACTCACTTCTAGCGCTTTGGGAGTGCCTTGCCTCGTCCCAGCCCTCCGCAATGTGCGCCTGCCCAAGGATTTCAAAGGCCCGCGCAAGGTGCCGAACTATACGGCGGATCAACCCCCATAGTCGTGGGTGGAGAGTTATGAGATGGCCATGGAGATGCTGGACGTGGATGATGCGGCGTGCGCAAAATATTTCACCATGATGCTTGAAGGGACAGCCCGTACTTGGTTAAAAAGCTTGCCGCCCAATTCTATCAGTTCATGGGCACAGTTGCGAGCCCGGTTCATAAGCAATTTTAAAGACACGTGCAAGCAACCCATGTCGGTGGTGGATTTAGCGGCTTGTGTCCAGGAGGAAGGAGAGTCAACAACTCATTGGGTGCGCCGGGTCTCAAAGATCCTACATTCATCAGACCGTATCAATGCGGACATCGCGGTTGTAACCCTGGAAGGCAATTGCCGGTTTGGGCCTTTAAAGTTAAAATTAGGACGGATGAAGCGCCATTGTACTGACATGGGAACGCTCATGACTGCTCTGGTGAAGTATGCTGATTCTGATAGTACCAAGGATCCCGAGTCTGATGATGAAAAGACAGTGAAGGGAAGGAAGAACGGCAACCCCAGAGGTCAGCAGCATAGCTCGGCAGGAAACGTTGGTGGTGGCAAGCGTAAGGCGGATGGCAACACGGATTATGTGGCTAACACTAATGTGCAGTACAGAGGCCGACGACGTAGGGGCAAAAACCGCAGTGGCGGACCTGGACCCAATCCGGAGCGCTTAAATTATTTGTTGAATCAGCCTTGTCCAAAGCTTGGGACCAGAGAGGAGCCAGCAAACCACCTTTGGAAGGATTGTTATATCATGCAAGAGTTTAAGAGATCCAATGCTTTTCGGTATGACCCCAGCTCCGGTGGCGGTTCAGGATCCGAGCCGAGTCATGGTGGAGGAAATCCCGGTTCAGGGTTTAACGGTAATCCGAGCGGACATGGCAATCAGCATAATCAAAACAGTCAGCAACAGCAGCAGTCGGGTTACCAGAGTAATCCAAAGCAGTTAAACAGTGGACAATATCATGTGTTTACCACCAGCTTGGACAAGCGGGGCCAAAAGGTCCAGAAGCGGGCGGTTAACTCTGTTGAACCGGCTGTGCCATGGTATCTGCGCTGGTCAGAGCAGCCAATTGTATGGAGTAGAGAGGATCACCCTCCCCGGGTTGACAATCCGGGTCAGCTGGCTTTGGTGGTGGCGCCTCAGGTGGGAGGCTATAAGTTCACGAAGGTACTCATGGACGGGGGTAGCAGTATTAATATCCTATACTATGAGACCTTTCGACGCATGGGGCTAAAGGATAAAGACCTCCGTCCTTCAAACACGGTTTTCCATGGTGTGGTGCCTGGCAAGTCAGCATACCCCGTGGGCAAGATAGCCTTGGAAGTAGCCTTCGGAGATGATCACGATTCCCGATCAGAGACACTGACGTTTGAGGTGGTGAAAATCCAAAGCCCATACCATGCCCTGTTTGGCCGGCCAGCCTATGCCAAGTTCACGGCATAGCCCTGCTATGTGTATCTACAGCTCAAGATGCCGGGTCATAAGGGGACCATCACGGTTCACGGAAGCCGTAAGATCGCTTTGGAGTGCGAGGAAGGAGACGCCGCGTATGCGGAGTCGGTTTGTGCTACCGAGGAGCTCAAGTACTATAAAGACAACGTTGATCCGACGGATATGACTCCTTTAAAGAAGCCTACTACAGAGCATGATCCGACCCTGAAATTCACATCGGCGGCTGAGACCAAGCTTGTTGACTTCGTACCTGGCGATTTGTCCAAGCAGTTCAGCATCAGTGCCAATCTGGATCCGAAATAGGAAGACGCGCTCATCGAGTTCATCCGTGAGAATCGGGACATCTTTGCATGGAAGCCTTCTGACATGCCAGGTGTGCCGAGGCAACTTGCTGAGCACACCCTTAATGTGGATCCTAAATACAGACCAGTGAAACAGTTCCTCCGCCGGTTCAACGAGGAGAGGAGAAAAGCTATTGGAGAAGAGGTGGCCAGGCTATTGGCAGCTGGCTTCATCATTGAAGTTTTTCACCCTGAGTGGCTTGCTAATCCGGTGCTGGTCCTTAAGAAAAATGGCACCTGGCGCATGTGTGTGGATTATACGGATCTTAATAAGGCCTGCCCTGCGGATCCTTTTGCCCTCCCCCGTATTGATCAAATCATTGATGCTACGGCGGGTTGCGAGCGCTTATGTTTCTTGGATGCATACTCCGGCTATCATCAGATTAAAATGGCAGTTAAGGACCAGGAGAAGACGGCGTTCATAACTCCATTTGGAGCCTTCTGCTATGTGTCTATGCCTTTTGGGCTCAAAAGTGCCCAGGCAACTTATCAGCGGTGTGTGCAGAATTGTCTCCACAAACAGATTGGCCGTAATGTGCATGCTTATGTGGATGATATTGTGGTTAAGTCAAGGAAGAAGGAGACTTTGGTCGATGATTTGAAGGAGAATTTTGATAACCTTAGGACGTACAAGATGATGCTCAATCCGGCCAAATGTGCCTTTGGTGTGCCAGCTGGCAAGTTATTGGGTTTTCTGGTGTCCCATAGGGGAATTGAGGCTAATCCGGAGAAGATCACGGCTATCACCTCTCTGGCTAAACTGAAGTGTATTAACGATGTTCAACACCTGGCGGGTCGGATCGCTGCGCTAATTCGGTTTATCAGCCGCCTCGGGGAAAAAGCAATTCCTTTGTATCAAATGTTGAAGAAGACGGATCGGTTCGTCTGGAGTTCTGCTGCTGATCAGGCATTGGAGGACTTAAAGCGGCAGTTGGCCAATCCGCCCGTGCTCGCCGCTCCCATTGATAGGGAACCATTGCTGCTATATGTAGCTGCTAATGCTCGTGCAGTTAGTGTGGCTATTGTGGTGGAGCGGAAGGAGGCGGGCAAAGAGTACCCGGTTCAACGTCCGGTTTACTATATCAGCGAGGTGCTTATTGAATCTAAACAGAGATATCCGCATTGGCAGAAGCTGGTATACGGAGTTTTTATGGCGAGCCGGAAGTTGAAGCAATATTTCCAAGGGCATCCCATCACAGTGGTCAGCTCTGCTCCTTTGGGTGATATCATCCAAAACCGAGAAGCAACTGGTCCAATTGCCAAATGGGCTATCGAGCTTGGACCGCACGGTTTAAAATACGTGCCTCGCACTGCGATAAAGTCTCAGGCACTTGTTGACTTCATCAATGATTGGACGGAGTTACAAGTCCCTGAAGAGAAGCCGGATCACACATATTGGACCATTCATTTTGATGGATCACGTCAATTGGAGGGCTCGGGGGCTGGAGTCATATTAACTTCCCCACGAGGTGACAAGTTTTGTTATGTTCTCCGTTTAATGTTCCCTTGTACTAATAATGCAGCAGAGTACGAAGCCTTGCTCCACGGTCTCCGGGTGGCTAAGGAGATGAATTTAAGCCGAGTTAAGTGCTTCGGCGACTCGGATCTGGTGGCCCAACAGGTGTCTGGTACATGGGATTCTAAAGATACACTCATGGCTGCATATCGTCGTGAGGTTGATGCGGTCGCAGGTCACTTCAAGGGGTATCAGGTGGACCACGTGGACCGACGAAAGAACGAGGCGGCAGACACTTTAAGCCGGCTGGGTTCACAGCATAAACCGGTACCACCTAATGTGTTCCTTGATGTGCTTTACAACCCATTGGTTCAACTACCTGGGGAAGCGGATTTGGCGATTCCTAACCCGGAGGCTCGGTTGGTGGCGGCGCTACACGTCATCCCGGATTGGACGCTTCCTTACCTGGCGTACATGAACCGAGGCGAGTTGCCAGAGGACAAGACTCTGGCCAGACAAATAGTACGGCGGTCCAAATCCATGGTAATTGAAAACGGCGAGCTACATCATCGCAGTGTGACAGGGGCGCTTCAACGGTGTGTATCTCCTGAGGAGGGCCGCGAAATTTTGCGTGAGATCCACGAAGGAGATTGTCGTCACCACGCCGGTTCAAAGTCTTTAGTGGCGAAAGCATTTCGTCACGGTTTTTATTGGTTGACTGCCCATGCTGATGCGGAGGATCTGGTCAGGCGATGTGATGGTTGCCAAAAATTCTCAAGACGCGCTCATGTTCCGGCTCAAGAATTGAGGATGATTCCAATTACTTGGCCGTTTGCAACCTGGGGGCTGGATATGGTCAGGCCTTTCAAAAGATCCAAGGACAAAAAGACCCACCTTCTGGTGGCGGTTGACAAATTTACAAAGCGGATAGAGGCAGAGCCCGTTAGCAAGTGTGATGCGGCCACCGCGGTTCAGTTCATCAAAAGGGTGATTTTCCGGTTTGGTTTTCCACACAGTATCATCACAGATAATGGTACCAATTTAACTAAAGGTGCCATGAAGGAGTTCTGCAAACGAGAGCACATCCGCCTTGATGTTTCATCGGTGGCACACCCACAGTCCAACGGTCAAGCAGAAAGAGCTAATCAGGAGATCTTGAGAGGCATCAAACCCCGGCTTATGGTTCCTTTGCAGAGGACGCCGGGTTGTTGGGTCGAAGAATTGCCCTCTGTGTTATGGAGCATCAACACCACGCCTAACAGGTCCACTGGGTACACGCCGTTCTTCATGGTTTATGGGGCGGAGGCAGTTCTCCCTAGTGACATCCGTCATGATTCACCTCGTGTTGCGGCTTACGTTGAAGCGGATAACGAGACGGCTCGACAGGACGCTTTGGACCGGCTGGATGAAGAGCGAGACATAGCAGCTGCCCGCTCGGCGATCTACCAACAGGATCTTCGTCGCTATCACAGTCGTCGGGTCAGGACTAGAACCTTTCAAGAAGGAGATTTGGTGCTTCGACTTATTCAAGATCAAACTGAGATGCATAAGTTGTCTCCGGCTTGGGAAGGGCCTTTCGTGGTCAGCAAGAATCTGCACAACGGGTCATACTACCTGATCGATGTTCGAGAGCACAAAGACTCACGTAAATCAGAGCAGGAGACCAACAGGCCGTGGAATATAGCTCATCTTCGGCCTTACTATACTTGAGCCATGGGCTCTGCTTATGTACATATTATGACAATGTATATATTATAATAAACCGGATCCTCAGCTAAAGCGGGGTATCTGTTCTTTTATATCATGTGTGGTTACATGGAGTTGTTTGTTGTAAAACGACCTCCGGTTTACCCCTTGCAAAGTTTATCAATATCACTTGGGGGCTCGGTCATATTTGAACCGATGCAATGCCTTTTGATAGGCGAAAGCCACCAGATCATTTGGGGGCTCGGTCGTGTCCGAACCGATGCAATGCCTCTTGATCGGCGAAAGGCACCAGATCACTTGGGGACACGGTCAAGTCTGAACCGGTCACGCCTCTTGGTCGGCCTACAGGCCTTAGAGTCACTTGGGGGCTTGGTCGAACCCGAACCAATGTCATGCCACTTGGCCGGCGTAATGCCACGAGTCTTTTGGGGACCTGGCTGACTGGCACCATTGCTACGCCTTCGGGGAGCCTGGTTGCGTCTGACCATGGTAATACCATCTGACCAGCTCATTAGAGCCTTTCTTTTATAAAGAGTTGTTGACATTGCTTTTGCTTTAATAGCCTTTCTTAAGGAGTTGCTGTTTTATCTTTGTTGCGTTTTTTAAACCGACGGTTCATACAGCCAATTTGGCAGAACACGGTCTCTTTTTTAAGCCAGAGTTTGTTTGCTCGGTTTGATTTTTCTTCTGAAACATCCTTTTTTGGAGCAACAAGGATATCATGATCAAAAAGGAGCTGTTTTCTCCTCCGACGGTTTGGGGCTGTCAAGCCCCCGTCTCAAGATTGGCTAAAAACGCCTACTTCATGCCCATTACATGGCAGTTTTAAATTTTTGTGATTGCAGGAGATATAAGTTGGCAAGGAAGATTTTCCAAATGAAGGTTTCAGTACTGATGCACGAAGGCATATCACAAAACACAAGTACGGTCTATCCTATTACAAGGCAACATGGTGCCTCAATAAGACAATTGTTTTTCCTGACAAGATATAGCACGGAAGCTAATTAAGGCTGCCCTCGGTTCACGCATGCGTGCCATCCCGGTTTGATGGTTCTGGATCATCCCGCGCCGCGTCAGCTTCCTCCTCCCTACCCAGCGGCTGGAAGTCAACAGTGGTCCAGTCGATCCCCATTAATGCTTGAAAGACAGCCTCTTCATGTATCAGTGAAGACGGTTCAAGATCAGGGGCGTAAGTGTGCTTACGGATTGGAGGAATTAAGTTTTCCGCTTCAGGGATTGGTGCAGCCACTCGTTTGTTCTGGCCATCATACTGGGATTGATAATGTGACAAGTTTGCTTCTTCTACCAACTGGCAGGCCAGAGGGCGCACTGCCCGGTTTATCTTTCTTAACTCTTCTTTATCGAATTTGGAGCCATCCTCCTTCAAGCTAGGATAGCCTTGAGCCGCTTCAACGGGATCAAAATCGGGCACCCATGCTTTGGCCCGGATTAAGGCATTAATGGCTCCGGTTCGAGCAGCGGACTTTTTTAACTCCTCAATCCGAGCAGGGAGCATGGACAATCTCCTCAGTGTATCCTGGATCAACGTGGGTGCTGGATTGTTATGGGACGCAGTGGTGATAATCCGCTGCGCACCAGTATACAGCTGCTCGACTAAAGTATAGACGGCTTTCAGTTTCATTCGCACATCCGACCCCAAGTGATTAATGCGGGTGCCTATAAGACAATCAGCAGTTTACAAACCGAGCTGTTTATAGGAGAATCAAGATTATTACAAAAGTCACAGGAAGCTTACCAATGATGGCGGCAGTCATTGCGTGCACTTGTCGTTTCATGCTGGTTAATTCATCAGTTCACGGTTTGAGGGCAGCTTCTGCATCTTCAATCTTTTTGGTTAAAGCGGCCTTTTCTGTGGCCCAGTCAGCCCGTTCCTTCTTATAACCTTCCTTCAGTTGCTCCATACTGCCTAAAGCGCTGGTTAATCCCTCCTTGGCCTTGGAAGTTTCTGCTTGTTGGGATTTTAAATTCTCTTGAAGGTCGGCGACTTGGTTCTCTTTAACTTTCAGTTCAGCCTGCAGACCGACAGTTATACGGTTTAACAAAGGAAGTACCAACCACATAACAAGTTAGGCGCTTTGTACTTGGGGGCTAATGCCTAATTGATCTACAGCTACCAGTTAGTTATCAAAGTCCCAAGCTGAATACAAGTATTCCAACTTGGCACTTGGGGCTAATGGCCATTTGATCTGGTGGTATTTTCGGATGTTATTAAAAGTCTCGATTCAATTATACTAAAAGTTGAACCGACCCTTGGGGGCTACAGCGGCAAGAAGCGGGAACAAATGCATGGAAATTACCTCAAGTTTTTCCTTCATCATCTTTACCAGATTGGCTTCATAATCACGGCTAGTATATAGCCGGTTTAAGTAACCAGAGTGGATGTCTTGAGCACTGAGAACAGAGTATGTTGCCAGATCAACATCCCATTTTCCTTTGCTCAGGGCGGAAAATTCTTCTTTAGCAGTATGCTTGGCTAAAGCGATGGGATTTCCCGGTTCAGTACGACCTATGCCAGTAATTACGACTTCGTCATCCTTAAGCTCACCGGTCTGAACTGGCATAGTCGGTTTATCAGCAGGTTTGGAGGGACTGATAGTTTTCTCAATCCGGATTGGACTGGCTGGTTGGTCAGCAGGACCGGAGGGGTTCACAGAACTTTCTTCAGGAAGAACAACTTCATCCCTTACTGGTGGGTCATCAACTACATCTTCATGGATGATCGCTTCAACATTTGGGGTACCATCCGGTTCAGGAGCAGCATCTTCTTCAGCTTCCTTATCCTGGCGAGCTTTCTTACTTGGCCTCGGTTTGGCCCTGAAAGAAGCAGCAAAATTAAAGACAGTATATATTGAAGGCTACAAAAATCAACTACTTGATGATAAAGGCAAAAGCTTACCCAAGCACGGTTTTGAGTTGAGGCAGCTGAGTACCAGTTGACTCACCGGAAGATGAGTGCGAGGTGACCTGATAATCAGAGTCAGACGGATTAAGCGGTTGACGAAAACAGCCCGCTTTAGGACAAATATTTACAAGCAAATTAGAGACCTCTGAACGACGTCTCCGAACAGGACTGTTCGGTAAACCGACGGAGGTAACTACCTGGCCGCTGTGTCGAGTTGTACGACGCACCTCATGCTGACGGGTCTTCATAAGAAAGTTGGGATCCAAGTAAGCAAGAGGATGGGAAAATTTAACTTTGCGGTTTGCCTGACGGATTTTGTGCGAAGGCGGAAGGCTTGAATCAGAAGAAAGAGTAATTACCTCAACATCATCAGCGTGGCTAGCTTCAGCATCATCCTGACAAACTGTATCATCAATAAATTGCATAAACAGTAAACCGAGAGAATCAAGTTCAGCTTCAAAATCCGGATTACCCACATCATCATCAGCAGGTAGATCAGAGGAGGCTGTAGTTTTCCTTTTATGAGCAGACTTTTTGACGACCCTTGTCTTAGGCCGGATTGGTTTCTCCGGTTTATCTGCCTTTTCTTGCGGGATCTTTTTGCTCCAAAATGGATCATCACCCTGCACCAACAGATATCGGTATCAGTCATAAGCACGTACAATAGTATCAGACTCGGTGAGAAGGAAGTTCGGTTTACCGCTGGCGGTTTATTGGTGGTACAGAAGGGAAGAAGGCCGGTTCAGGCACAGACATGTTCCGGCTCATTCAGAATTTTCTTTACAGCTTCGGTGACCTCTTCATCAGTAAGCTGGATGTTTACGTGACGCAACGGATCATCAACGCTGCCTGTATACTCGCACATTAAACCGGAGCATTGACTGAGCGGCAGTATACTCCAGGATATCCAGCAACGAGCAAGATCGACTCCTGTTAAACTGTTAGCCATAAAAGCTCGGAGTTTGGACAGTTGAGGAGCGTATTTCATCCTCTCTTTGCTAGTCAGCCGCTGAGGAAAAGGGTGTGTGTTGCTGAGCCGTTCTGGGCGAAAACCGGGCAAGATATTCTCATTATCCGGTGAGGTGTCTTTACAATAAAACCAGGAGTTATTCCACTCTTGGGGATGACTATGCAATTTCGCATGAGGGTAAGTGACCTCTTTTCTCTTTTGGATTGACACGCCACCCAGCTCCATGTTGGAACCGTCAGGAAATTCTGTACGGCGGTTTAAGTGAAAGCAGTCTCGGAACAGCTCCACTGTGGGTTCCTCTTGGAAGAATACCTCGCAGAGCACTTGGAAGTGGCATATGTTGGTGACAGAATTAGGGCCGATATCTTGCGGATGGAGTTGGAAGTTGGCCAAAACATCACGGTAAAATTTTGAACCGGGCGGGCTAAAATCGCGGGCTAAGTGATCTAGAAAGACTACAACTTCTCCGTCTCGAGGTGTAGGGGGACACTCTTTGCCTGGGACCCTCCAGTGAATGGTTTTTTTGCTGCTTAAACCGCCGGTCAGGACCAGATTGTTCAGTTGCGTTTCCGTGACCCGAGAAGGAGCCCAGTTGCACTCGTACACTTGTTTAGCCCTGAGGAAGTCTACAGAAGGAAAATGATTCCGGTTCAAGATTGTGTTGTGCACAGATTACATGTTGATATTATCAATGTTAAACCGGAGGAAGTCAATCATAAACCAACATTGGTAAAGCGGTGCGGTTCATCAAGGGATTGCTGGCGGTTTAACAAGGGGACTAATGGTATGTACAAATTTGGTAATCCTCTTCTTCAAGGTTAAACCGCTAGATCTAAAACCGCGAAACATTGGGAATTACAAATAAACAAGTGTGCAGAAACAGGTTTCACACAATCTCATTATAGCATTGGATCTGGGGTGATTTCATAAAAAGGATAAATATTCATGATTTAAAAGAAGTTATGCAAGAGCAGCAAGGGAAAGTTATGGATCAGAACTACGGTCCAGTTATACTGCAGTAAAAACAGATGCGGGAAACTACCGTTGTACGGAGCAAAGGATATGGGATCATCTGAAGAGGCATCTTAGCCGAAGTTCGAAGAACACGAAGAACGCGAGGAACACAGTAAACCCTAAAAGCAGATTTAGATTAAGAGGACGGAGATCTTACCGGAGCTCGGAGAGATGCGGAAGGATGCCGCAGTTCTCTGGTACAGTCAGGTTGATGCAGCGGCCCAAGATGATGCGGAGGTCAGCGACGGCGTTGGAGCTCCGGAGTTGGCGACGCGGAGAAGACGAAGAGGAAAGGGGTGAAGGGGAAAAAGGGAAATGACCCTTCAGCCCTATTTATGAGGTAAAAAACATGTGTCAGGCGCGCGAATCCAGGAGCCACGGATTTCGGAAGTGGAGCTGTCGCCTCGATTATTGCGGATCTGTTAAAACAAAGAAGGCATCATAAAAGCCAGTTTCATGATGACGTCATGCCGGTTTACAGCGACCAAAGAAGATGACGACATGGCGGTTTAGCAATTAAGGGAAGATACTGAATCTGAAGATTTCTGCTAAGGATTGACATGAATTCATTCAAATCAATCTGGGGCCTAATGTTGGGGATATCACTACTGGGCGTAAACCGGCCTGCTTGGGCCGGGTTAACTTCAACAGTAATTCAAGGATGTTAAAGCCCGATAAACTTGTAAAGGCCCAAAGCCTTAGTCGGTTTAGTATCTGTAGCCATAAACCGGCTTGTATAAACTTGTACTATAAGATAGGGAAAGAAAGAGACCAACCCGGGTACGAGTATAAACCGGAGATTGGGACTCTATGAACCGACGGGCGTCACCCGTGTATATAAGGGGACGACCCGACAGCGGTTCAAAGACAGACAACCACAACTCGAGGCCTAGGCGAAGCTTGTTGGCTCCCTAGTCATCGACACTTCATCAATTCCACCACAAACTAGACGTAGGCTTTTACCTTCATCGAAGGGGCCGAACTAGTATAAACTCTCTGTGTCCCTGTGTCCGCTTTAACCCCTTCGAGTTAACCCGTTGCGATGGCTCCATGACTAAGTCCTTTGGCTAGGACATCTGCCGTGACAAACCCACGACAATTGCCGATACCCGAATGGAAGTGGGATAAGATAGGCATGGATTTTATCACAGGACTACCCAGGACGAAGGCAGGCTATGACTCGATATGGGTAGTAGTTGATCGTTTGACGAAGGTAGCACATTTCATCCCAGTTAAGACCACTTACACCAGTGCTAAGTTGGCAAAGATATACATGACCAGGATCATTTGTTTGCATGGAGTTCCGAGGAGTATCGTATCAGATAGAGGAACCCAATTTACCTCAAAGTTTTGGAATCAGTTGCATGAAACTTTGGGAACCAGACTAGAGTTCAGCACCGCTTTTCACCCACAGACGGATGGACAGACTGAGAGAGTCAATCAGATTTTGGAAGATATGCTGAGAGCTTGTGCGCTAGATTATGGATCTAGTTGGGATGATAACTTGTCGTATACGGAGTTTTCTTATAACAACAGTTACCAAACCAGTCTGAAGATGGCACCTTTCGAAGCTTTATACGGAAGGAGGTGCAGGACACCGTTGTCATGGGACGAAGTTGGAGACCGTCAGTTGTTTGGACCTGATTTGATTAAAGAGTCTGAACAGAAGGTGAAGTTGATTCCCGATAGGCTCAAGGTAGCCCAATCCAGGCAGAAGAGTTACGCAGATTCTAAACGCAAGGAGACAGTTTACGAAGTCGGAGACAGAGTTTATCTTCGAGTATCCCCACTTCGAGGGATTAAGCGCTTTGGAGTTAAGGGAAAGTTAGCGCCATGATTTGTAGGACCATATCGAGTGTTGGAGCGTATGGGAGAAGTGGCCTACAAGTTGGAATTGCCAGAAGGATTGTCAGGAGTTCATGATGTATTCCACGTTTCTCAGTTGAAGAAGTGTCACGCGGAAATGGCTGGCATACTTTTGAGAGACACGGTGCCATTGGAAGCAATTCAATTGGACAACAATTTGACCTATGAGGAGAAACCAGTTAAGATTCTCGAGTTTGCCAGCCGAGTCACTCGCAGCAAGGTTATTAAGTTTTGCAAGGTTCAGTGGAGCCACCACACGGAGGATGAAGCCACCTGGGAGCGAGAGGAAGATTTGCTCAAAGACCACCCTCACCTATTTTTTGGCCAACCCGAATCTCGAGGGCGAGATTCATCTTAAGGGGGGTAGGTTTGTAACATCCCAAATTTTCAATTTGGAATGTTATACATTAGATCATCATCCATATCATATTTTATTTTGCTTTTGGTTTTGATCCTAGAAAATCCTAAGCAACTCAAGGTCCCACGGAGAGAGTTAGGGATTTCGTTATTTTCATATTTGAGTTTTCTCAAATTTTGAAAATAGGATCACGTGATTTTATTTATTTTATCGTCAATTATTTCTATTACAAAAATATGAGAGAGGGAATAAAATGACTTTCCCAAAATATATAAATATTGAGGATTTAATAAGAAAAATCAAATAAGATTTATTTCGGAGTTTTTCGGTATTTTTAATTGAATTTAGGAAAAATATGCATTTTTCAAAATTGTATTCTGGGCCCAAGTAAATGTCCACTCTATCGGGCTCGATTTTAGAAACCCGAGAAAATTTATTTCACGATTTTTGGAGTCCGTTTGGTACTCTTTTTCATTTTTTTTCAGAGCATATTTAAAAAAAACGGAACCGACCTTGGGCCGTACCCGAGCGGGACTCCGCCCGGGGGGCGCCTTTATATACCGAGCGCCCGAGTCCCAGAGCACCCCAGCCCACCCCAGCCCGCCGCCGCCGAGGTTTGCCGCCGCCTCGAATTCCATGCCAAAAAAATTATTTAAAAAATATATATATATATTTTTCGTCGAAATTATTTTCGATTTTTTTATTTTTTATTATTATTTTATTATTTTAATTATTATTTTTAAAAATATTTTCAGATTAAGTTAATTAATGATTAATCTGTTCGTCGTTTTTTTCTTTTTCGTCGGATTTTCCACGGTTATTTTCTGATCGCGATTTCTGATTCGATTTTCGTTTTAGTATAACTTTTCGCTCGTTTATCGGAATCAGGCGATTCAAGCGCCTGGAGTTTCGTCTCGAAACCCTCTTTCTGAATAATCAACTTAAACAAGTTTTTGCTACTGTAAAATTTGACTTAGATCCAGATTACTAGAACGAAGTTGAATTCTTTCGCCGTTTGATTTTCTTTGCTTTGTTCGATTTAATTCTTTTTGCAAACCAGGGTTCTTAAGTTGAACTTTCTGGTTAGATCTCTTATTTGAGTTTTACCTGTGCATTATATGAGTACTTATTGTATGCTTGTTTGTTTGTCTGTGATAGAATACCCGGAATGCGCCACCTGTTACTTCGAATCTCTAGGTTTCGCGGATCATCAGCAAGGCAAGTAACACTTTGATCATACCTTCTCATTGCCCAGTTTTTATTGCATTACACCAATCCTCACACATTGCATGATTAGGATCTAATTAAACTGTGGGATGGGAATTAATTGAGGTAGTACCTATTACCTGTTTTACTTATGAAACCTTGGGAGTTACTTCTACGTTTGCTTATTATGCCATGCTATGCTAGTGGACGTGGATTGGGTGAGTGATATCCATGACACATGTGAGTATTGTTAATTAATGGTTTATCTAAGGTGGCAACTTAAACACACATCTGGGTGGATTGTGGCACCTGGTTTCTATCAGGACTTGCCTGTTTTTCTTTGGACCGCCACCCAGGCTCTAAGGGATCATAAGATTATTCATGCTAGAAACTTCCATGTGCAGCCGCAAGCCATTATGGGCTCTGGCATAGTTGACTAAGTCATGCGAACTCTTACAGTGGTAGACTAGCTGATGTAGGGGTTGTAGGTTGGTACGGTCTATCACAACGTAAGGTGCTAGCGCTTCTGAAAGACTATGTCTCGGTCATCCGTTTCTCAAACACCATATAGTGCGAGAAACCAAACGGAGGCGATCGAGTCTTGTGGGGAAAAGTGCGCAAACCTCTGTAGAGTGTACAATCTAATCATGGTTAGTCGTGTCCCCGGTGATGGACGTTTTGAGTATCTAGTACTTGGATATCATGTGAATCTCATCATGTTACTTCTAAATTAATATTGTTGGGTTATTGATGATTACTTTTAATTGGGATTGAGGATGCTGTCAACCATTCTCAATGTTTAACAACCACCATGATAGTTAAATAAATTTATTCCTTTGCAGTAGGGAAAAATTGGCTTTACGCAAAACTGTAACCATAGAGCTTTCCACCAGCCATACATGCATATAGTATAGCTCATTACTGTTCATTACTCTCTATGTGTTACATTGCCAGCATATTCCATGTGCTGACCCGTTTTCGGGCTGCAACGTTTCATGTTGCAGACTTTTCAGATGATGAGTAAGGTGCCTTTAGGTCATGGTTCTATACTCAGTGATGCCGTTGGAGTTGATGGACTCACTTATCTTCCAAGCCTTCCGCTGTTATCGGCATTAGATGGCCTTAAGCCATATTTATTGTAATAAGTTCTCTTTGAGACATCGATGTAATAAGTGTGTGATTGCTACTCTGTTATAAAATCCTTCGGAGTACTGTGTGGTGTCAGCATTACTGATCCAGGGATGACACCTGAGCACAGAGACTTGACCATCTGAGGTCGGGTCGCTACAAAACCACTTCAAGATACTGTAATGAACTCATTCTCTATTTATATTGGTGTTAAACATACTGTATTCCAACTTCTCTATGGTTTATAAACTATTTTACTAGCCATAGAGTCATCAAAATAAGCAAACAACACACGAAAAACAGAATCTATCAAAAACAGAACAGTCTGTAGTAATCTCTAACTAACGCAAACTTCTGGAACTCCAAAAAATTTAAAATAAATTGGTGGACCTGAGGAATTTGTCGGGTAATCATCTGCAAGAAGAATCAACTAAATATCACTCTCCAGTAAAAAGTTCTAGCTAGTCTCGTGAGCGCTAAAGTTTCTGTTTTTTACAGCATGATCATAAAGACTTCACCTAAGTCTTCCCAAAGGTTCTACTTGGCACAAACACTAATTAAAACATGAAACCACATCTAAACAGAAGATAGATGTATTATTTATTCCTAAACATAACCAAAAAGCAAGAAACTAAAATTAAAATTGGGTTGCCTCCCAACAAGCGCTATCGTTTAACGCCCCTAGCTAGGCATGATGATTTCAATGATGCTCACCTAAGAGATAAGAAGTGAAACATAAAGAGAGCATCATGAAGAATATGACTAGCACATTTAAGTATAACCCACTTCCTATTAATAGGGATTTTGTGAGCAAACAACTTATGGGAACAAGAATCAACTTGCATAGGAAGGTAAAACGAGCATAACTTCAAGATTTTAAGCACATAGAGAGGAAACTTGATATTATTGCAACTCCTACAAGCATATATTCCTCCATCATAATAATTTTCAGTAGCATAATGATTGAATTCAACAATATAACCAGCACCTAAAGCATTCTCTTCATGATCTACAAGCATAGAAATTTTATTACTCTCCACATAAGCAAAATTCTTCTCATACGGAATAGTGGGAGTAACATAAGAGACTTGAATACTATAAATTGTTTCCATAGTAAAGAGTAATATTCAGAGAAGGGGAACTCATAATCATGAAAAGTTTTATAAATATAATCATCACTACTCTTTATAGCATAAGTTTTATCATAATAATCATCATAAGTAGCAACTTTGTTCTCATCATAATCGATTGAAACCTCTTCCGAAATAGTGGGTAAATCACTAAATAAAGTCATGACCTCTCCAAATCCACTTTCATAAATATTATAAGATTCAACATCCTCAAATATTGTGGGATCACTACTTCCTAAAGTTGACACTCTTCCAAACCCACTTTCATCAATATAATCATCATAGGTAGAAGGCATGCTACCATCATAACAACTTTGCATATCAAAACTTGAGAGGCTAAAAATATCATCAATATTAAACATAGCATCCCCAAGCTTGGGACAAACATTAATTGCAGCAAATATATTCTCAAATATGTCATCCTCATTAAACATAGCTTCCCCAAGCTTGGGCCTTTTCATATCATACGCATAATCACTCTCATCATTAATAGCATGGATAGCACCAATAGTATAGAAATTATTATTATTCCAAGCAAGTGCCAAAAAGATTTTCAAGATCATAAGAAGTATCATTATCTTCCCAATCATAATCATGACAACAAGCAATAGGCATAACGAGATCATCATCAAGTGTATCATCTTCATTTTCATGAGGCACGACAATAATAGGAGCAACTTTATTTGGGAGAGATACCTTTTTACCTCTCTTCCTTTTTCTTTTCTTCTTCTTCACCACATCATGTGTGGGTTCAGTCCTCTTTTTGGAGCTCCTTATTAATGAGATTGGTTGAATAGAAGGCTCCTCCTCGTTACCTGATTCATCATAAGAAATAATAGGAGGATATTGGGAAGTCTCTTCCCTTTCATTAGTATTCTCTTCATCCTCTATTTGTTTTCTTTTCTTTATGTAATTGTCAATATAAGGATTTTCAATGCAATTCACCGCACAATACATATAAATCCTCTCTAGATCAAAAATCAAGAACTCTATCAAGATTAAATTTTGGAATACCCTCAGTTATACGTTTCATTTCTTCATACCCCAAAAGAAGGCTAAGCTCTTTATGATGCTCAAGGGTAATCAAATTATCACAATATTTGGACACGACTTGATCATGAAACAAATAGCATTGGAGCTTTAAATGACCATGTTCATTGCAAAGTTCACAAGGGGCACAAAAAATATTGAATCTTTCAGCACATTCATCTAGCTCTTCTTGCAACAATTTGGTTTCTAAGTACTTATGCCTCTTGAAATATCTATCTTCCCTATTTGGTGTGTACTTGCAAACCCAATCTACTCCACAAAAATTGACATGTTTATAGGAGGCATTTTCATCATAACTAGTGCAATCATCATTAGTACCATGGATATTCAAAGAGTTCATACTAACAACATTGCAATCACGCTCATCATTCAAAGATTTAGTGCCAAACATTTTAAAGATATCTTCTTCTAGCACTTGAGCACAATTATCCTTTCCATCATACTCACAAAATATATTAAAAAGGTGAAGCGTATGAGGTAAACTCAATTCCTTTTTTTTTATTGTTTTCTTTTATAAACTAGACTAGTGCTAAAACAAGAAACAAAAAGATTCAATTGCAAGATCTAAAGATATACCTTCACTTGCCTAGCCTCCCCGGTAATGGCGCAAGAAAGAGCTTGATGTCTACTACACAACCTTCTTCTTGTAGACGTTGTTGGGCCTACAAGTGCACAGGTTTGTAGGACAGTAGCAAATTTCCCTCAAGTGGATGACCTAAGGTTTATAAATCCGTAGGAGGCGTAGGATGAAGATGGTCTCTCTCAAGCAACCCTGCAACCAAATAACAAAGAGTCTCTTGTGTCCCCAACACACCCAATACAATGGTAAATTGTATAGGTGCACTAGTTCGGCGAAGAGATGGTGATACAAGTGCAATATGGATGGTAGATATGGGTTTTTGTAAACTAAAAATATAAAAACAGCAAGGTAGCGAGCGGTAAAAGTAAGCGTAAACGGTATTGCAATGAGAGGAAACAAGGCCTGGGGTTCATACTTTCACTAGTGTAAGTCCTCTCACAATAATAACATAATTGGATCATATAACTATCCCTTAACATGCAACAAAGATTCACTCCAAAGACACTAATAGTGGAGAACAAACGAAGAGACTATGGTAGGGTACGAAACCACCTCAAAGTTATTCTTTCCAGTCAATCCATTGGACTATTCCTATAAGTGTCACAAACAGCCCTAGAGTTCATACTAGAATAACACCTTAAGACACAAATCAACCAAAACCCTAATGTCACCTAGATACTCCATTGTCACCTCAAGTATCCGTGGGCATGATTATACGATATGCATCACACAATCTCAGATTCGTCTATTCAATCCAACACAAAGTAATTCAAAGAGTGCCCAAAGCTTCTACCGGAGAATCACGACGAAAACGTGTGCCAACCCCTAGGAATAGGTTCATGGGTGGAACCCGCAAGTTGATCACCAAAACATACATCAAGTGGCACGTGATATCCCATTGTCACCACAGATAAGCACGGCAAGACATACATCAAGTGTTCTCAAATCTTTAAAGACTCAATCCGATAAGATTACTTCAAAGGGAAAACTCAATCCATTACAAGAGAGAAGAGGGGGAGAAGAAACATAGGATCCGACTATAATAGCAAAGCTCGCGATATATCAAGATCATGCCAAATCAAGAACACGAGAGAGAGAGGTCAAACACATAGCTACTGGTACATACCCTCAGCCCCGAGGGTGAACTACTCCCTCCTCATCATGGAGAGTGCCGGGATGATGAAGATGGCACCGGTGAAGGTTCCCCCCTCCGGCAGGGTGCCGGAACAGGGTCCCGATTGGTTTTTGGTGGCTACAGAGGCTTGTGGCGGCGGAACTCCCGATCTAATCTCTGTTCCGGAAGTTTTAGGGTACGTGGATATATATGGGAGCCGGAAGTACGTCGAAGGAGCCACGGGGGCCCCACGAGGTAGGGGGTGCCCTAGGGGGGTGGGCGCGCCCCCCACCCTCGTGGGCAGCCCGTATCTCCCATGACTTGCACTCCAAGTTCCCTGGGTTGCTTTCCTTCCAAAAATAACTTCTCCAGTTGATTTCGTTCCGTTTTGACTCCGTCTGATATTCCTTTTCCTCGAAACACAGAAATAGGCATAAAACAGCAAATCTGGGTTGGACCTCCAGTTAATAGGTTAGTCCCAAAAGTAATATAAAAGTCGATAATAAAGCCCAATATTGCCTAAAACAGTAGATAATATAGCATGGAGCAATAAAAAATTATAGATACGTTGGAGACGTATCACGGGGCCAGACTTGCTGGCCGCCTTCGTGGCGCGCCGAGTTCTCCCGCTCCAAGGTCGCCCTCACATGATATGCCAGATGAGCGGGCATCGGGACCCAAGTCGGATGTGCATCAAGGAGATGCCTCACGAGGAGGTGGTCTACATGGTGAACTACCTTGCGGACTGCAAGCTCCTGGAGGACTGGCAGTTCGGCAAGGAGCCATACTTGTGAGCCAAGCCTCCGCCTACGGTGAGTTGTCTTCTATGTTTTTCTTTATCTTCCTTGACTTCTTGTCGCCGAGTCCGTCTTTGTCTGACCTGACCAGTCGGCTTTGGTCAGAATCCTCTCCTCCATCCAACAGCTGGCACCGCGGGGCCGGCCCACGAATTCCTCGCGGACTAGGCGGAGAGCGATGTCAATGACCCCGATCTAGGGGCAGCGGCTTTGGAAGATGACGCCGAGGGAGGAGGCAGCCCACGGCTTGGGGCCAGTCTCGAGGACTGGCCTGACAATGATGAGGAGGTCGCCCCCCGCCATCAGCCAGGAGCCGGCCAGCCCGGCGCGAGCTCTTCCGCCGCGCCGGACGCTCAGGGCGGCGCGAAGAAGCGCAGGGCCGCGCCGAGTAAGTTCCGCAGCCGGCCGAAGAAGCCCAAGCGGAGCTGGCAGCAGCGGAAGACGCCTTTGTCAAGCGCGCGGCGGCGATCGCCGAGTACACCGACACCAGCATCTTCGTCCCCGAGCAGGCTGAAGACGGCGAGGAAGCGCTACCGGAGTGGTTCGGGATGGACCCAGACTATGGCGAGGACTCGTCGGAGGTTACCGGTTCCAGTGCCGAGGAGGAAGGCGAGGCGGAGGGCGGACGTGAGATGGAAGCCCCAGAGGACGGAGCGGACGGCCAGCCTCAGCTCGACCGCGCCTCCAGCAATGAGCCGCACCCGACCGTGCCGGCTGCCGCCGGAGGTGATCAAGCCGAGACCGACCAGCTGGCTATCCTAACAACTGGCACCGTCGATTCCTCCGACCCTCCGAACCCGTCTGCCGCTTCCTAGGCTGCCACTTTGTCTTTGTTTTTTCCTGCTTATCAGTCTTTGAAGAACTTGTTAATTTGCACAATTCCACCCGCGGGGTGTATTTTGAACTTCTGTTCGAAGATTTGGCCAAGGGCCTCTGCTATGTGAATATTCATCCGAATTCTATCTCTCTTGTTTATTGTCCCTTTGGCTTTTTCCCTTTGCCGCATTCCCTTAGTTGCCGTCTTGCCAGCCGGACAGCCGCTCTGCGGACTGTTGCTGGATCAAGTACCTGGCTACTTTGGGAAGGCAAGTACTTAGCCGTTTAGGGTTTTCTAACAAGTTGAATAGAAATGGCAAGCCGGCTGCTTGAGAGTCGGTTGCAAAGGGCTGGGAGCCGACTTAAACTATGTTCATGCTTTGAGTCCTTAGCCATTTTTCGTGTGGACACCCATTCTGCCTTACTCCTGCCCACCAGTCAGTCGCTCTGCGAGCTGCGGCTTCTAACAGGAGACGGCTTGAGTGCCACACACTACTTGTCCGGCTGCAGGAAGCATTTCATAGCGCGAGTCGGCAAGTCCCCGGGTCGTCTAGTCAAGCCCGGTGCCAAGCGGCATAACAATGAATAACATACTCATAGGCATAATACTTATCATATAGATAAAAGAAGGCAGTCCCCGAGCTCTTCTCGAGGGGCCCGAAGTCTTGGTACTTTAATACAAAAGGTAGCGTGGTACATACTGCATCAACTATAAAATCTTCGGAGGAGATTTGCATTCCATGGCCGCTCCGTCTCTTTGCCGGAGTCGTCCCTCTTGCGTGCTCGGGGCTTGTGAGCGTCGATCAAGTAGTAGGAGTCGTTGCCCAACACTTTGCTGATGATGAAAGGGCCTTCCCAAGGTGCCGAGAGCTTGTGCTGGCCGGCTGTTCGCTGGATCAGCCGAAGCACAAGGTCGCCCTCTTGGAAGGATCTCGGCCTGACCTTTCGGTTGTAGTACCGACGCAGGCTCTGCTGGTAGATACTGGACCAGTTGAGTGCCAACAGCCAGCCCTCTTCCAGCAGATCGACGCTGTCTTGACGCGCTTCTTCTGCTTCTTCCTCGGTGTAGATGGTGACTCGTGGGGAGTCGAATTCTATGTCCGTTGGGATGACTGCTTCAGCACCGTAGACGAGTAAGAAGGGCGTGAAGCCGGTTGACTTGTTTGGAGTTGTGCGCAGACTCCAGAGGACGGCCGGCAACTCGTCAAGCCAGCAACTAGCCGAGCGCTCCAAAGGCTCGATCAGTTGAGGCTTAATGCCAGACAGGATGAGGCCGTTTGCTCATTCTACCTGGCCGTTTGACTGTGGATGGGCAATGGACGCTAAGTCCAGTCGGATGCCCTGCGTCGCGCAGAAACGGGCCAAGGCACCTTTGGCAAAATTTGTGCCGTTGTCGGTGATGATGCTGCGTGGTATGTCGTACCGAATTGTGATGTCGGAGATGAAAGTCACGGCAGTCGGACCATTCAGCTTCTTGATCGGCTTTGCTTCTATCCACTTGGTGAACTTGTCCACCATGATAAGTAAGTGAGTCAGGCCTCCATGTGCCGTCTTGAATGGTCCCACCATGTCCAGGCCCCAAACAGTGAAGGGCTAGGCAATGGGGATAGTCTTGAGAGCAGAAGCCGGTTGATGCGGCTTGGAGCGGAAC
The DNA here is from genome assembly GCA_032464435.1 of Aegilops umbellulata. NCBI lineage: Eukaryota > Viridiplantae > Streptophyta > Magnoliopsida > Poales > Poaceae > Aegilops > Aegilops umbellulata. Next base: position 83,540,278 of record CP136057.1, read on the forward strand.
TTCTGGCACCCTTTGCATTTTGGGACCAAGTCCATGGCGTCTTCCAAAGCAGTCGGCCAGAAGAAACCATGGCGGAAGGCTTTGGCGACGAGTGCTCTTGAAGCCGCGTGGTGGCCACAATCGCCTTGATGGATATCTTTGAGAATTGATTGTCCTTGATCCGGCTCCACGCAGCGCTGGCAGACGCCAGTGACACTGCGCCTTACAAGCTCTCTGTTGACTATGGTGTAGGCTGCCGCTCGGCGTTGCACTTGCCGAGCTAGGATCTCGTCCGTTGGCAGCTCTTTGCTCACCAAGAATTTGAGGATGGGTTGGGCCCATGAGGGTGCCGCGATTTCTTCGACTGTCAGAACTGCGACCTGGACGGGGGTGGCTGGGCCGGGAGGTGGTGGATTGGAGTCGGCAGCCGCTTTCTGGATCGATGAAGTCCCCGGGCCGAGTGGTGTAGTCCCCGGGCCGAGTTCTAAAGTCCCCGGGCCGGCGTCGACTGCCGCGGTCCCGGAGCCGTCTGTCAGGATCCTTGTGCCGTCTGCTTGAGCTCTTGAGTCGGATCCGACTGCTTCGAGTGCAGCCGGCACAAAGATGGAGTCTGATTCTGGTGAAGGCTTGACAGACGGCTTGAGGAGGCGCTAAAGGGCGACACCGGACGGTATTGCTTGACGGGTAGAGCCGATTCTTGCCAGGGCGTCTGCTTGGTCGTTGTCGTTTCTTGGTACATGGAGAAACTCGCACCCCTCAAAATATCCACTTAGTTGCTGCACGAGGAAACGGTAGCTCGCCATGTTTGCGTCCTTGGCGTCCCAGTCGCCGGACGACTGCTGGACCACCAAGTCGGAGTCACCATAACACAGGATCCGACGAATGCCGAGCTCTTTGGCGAGCTGGAGCCCGTGAATGAGTGCCTCGTACTCGGTGACATTGTTGGAGGCGGCAAAATGAATTTGCAGCACATATTTGAGATTGTCGCCTTTGGGAGAGGTGAGGACGATACCGGCTCCCAAGACGGTGCGCATCTTGGAGCCGTCGAAATGCATCCGCCAATGGGTGGAGTCGGGCGCTGGTGGCAGGTACTGGGTCTCGGCCCAGTCGACGAGGAAGTCGGCCAGCGCCTGTGCCTTGATGGCGGTGCGAGGATGGTAGTAGATGGTGTAGGGGGCCAACTCTATGGCCCATTTGGCCACTCGGCCAGAAGCATCTCGGCTTCCGATGATTTCGGCTAGTGGAGCCGTGCAGACCACAGTGATTGGATGCTCTTGAAAGTAAGGCTTCAACTTCTTGGCGGCAAAGTGCACGCCGTAGCACATCTTCTGGTAGTGGGGGTAGTTTTGCTTGGAGGCCGACAGTACTTCACTCAAGTAATACACTGGTCTCTGGACTGGCAGTGCCTTGCCTTCCTCCTTGCGCTCTACCACAATAACTGTGCTGACTACTCGGCTGGTGGCGGCGATGTATAGGAGCATGGGCTCCTTAGGAGTCGGAGCCGCCAGAACAGGCGGAGTAGCCAACATCTTTTTCAACTGGAGAAAAGCTTCGTCTGCCTTGTGTTTCCACTCGAAAAAAGTGGTCTTCTTCATTAGTTGGTACAGGGGGAGAGCCTTCTCGCCCAGCCGGCTGATGAATCTGCTGATGGACACCAAACATCCGGTGAACTTTTGTACGTCCAGCAGTCGGCTGAGTACTTCCATCCTCTCAATGGCCTTGATCTTCACGGGGTTGCACTCTATGCCGCGTTCGGAGACCAGGAAGCCGAGAAGTTGGCCGGCTGGTACTCCGAAGACGCACTTCTCTGGGTTGAGCTTGATCTGAAATTGGCGCAAGTCCTCAAAGGTTTCCTTGAGGTCTTCCAGCAGCGTCCCGCGCTTCTCCATCTTCACCACCACATCGTCTACGTAACGTGGGTGTTTCTGCCGAGTTGCTTGAGGAGGAACTTCTGCATGCAACGTTGAAAGGTGGCGCCGGCATTCCTCAAGTCGAACGTCATGGTCAAGTAGCAGAAGGCTCCAAATGGCGTGATGAAGGCGGTCTTCAGTCTGTCAGCCGGGTTCAGCTTGATCTAGTGATATCCCGAATATGCATCTAAGAAACTTAGCAGCTCGCATCCGGCTGTGGAGTCTATCACCTGATCAATCCTTGGCAAAGCGAATGGGTCCTTGGGGCAGGCTTTGTTGAGGCTGGTGTAATCAATACACATTCGCCACTGCTTGTTCTTCTTCAGCACTAGGACCGGGTTGGCTAGCCACTCTGGAAAGAATACATCCATGATGAAGCCGGCTGCCAGAAGCCGGGCTATCTCTTCTCCAAGGACTCTTCTCTACTCTTCTGATAGGCGGCGCAAGGGCTGCCTGACTGGCTTCACATCAGATCAGACATGTAACTTGTGCTCGGCGAATTCCGTCAGAACACCTGGCATGTCTTTGGGGGACCATGCAAAGATGTCTCGATTCTCACGGAGGAAATCGACGAGCTCGCCTTCCTATTTGTTGTCGAGGTTCGCACCTATGACAGCGTACCTCTCTGGGTGCTCTGAGTCCAAGGGTATCTTCTTCTTCTCTTTGGCAGGCTTGAACGAACCCTCAGCTTCCGACTCCTTGGGGTTGGGCGACATCTTCGGCTACTTGTCGGCCATTGCCACAACCTGGTCAAGGAGCCGCTTCTCAGCTGCGATCACCAGGGACTCGGCCAGCCGGCTGCTCTCAGCTGCGCAGGCGGACGATTTTCTATAGTCGCCGGCTATAATCAGAATCCCCTTGGAACTCGGCATCTTCATCTTGAGGTAGGCGTAGTGGGGGACAGCCATGAACTTGGCCAGGGCAGGCCGGCCAAGCAACGCATGGTATGGGCTTTCGAGGTCCACCACTTCAAACCACACTGACTCTTGGTGTCGGTGTCAAAACTGGCGGATCTCGGGTAGGGGGTCCCGAACTGTGCGTCTAGGCGGATGGTAACAGGAGACAAGGGACACGATGTTTTTACCCAGGTTCGGGCCCTCTCGATGGAGGTAAAACCCTAATCCTGCTTGATTAATATTGATGATATGGGTAGTACAAGAGTAGATCTACCACGAGATCAGAGAGGCTAAACCCTAGAAGCTAGCCTATGGTATGATTGTTGTTCATCCTACGGACTAAAACCCTCCAGTTTATATAGACACCGGAGAGGGTTAGGGTTACATAGAGTCGGTTACAACGGAAGGAAATCTACATATCCGTATCGCCAAGCTTGCCTTCCACGCCAAGGAAAGTCCCATTCGGACACGGGACAAAGTCTTCAATCTTGTATCTTCATAGTTCAGGAGTCCGGCCAAAGGTTATAGTCCGGCTATCCAGACACCCCCTAATCCAGGACTCCCTCAGTAGCCCCCGAACCAGGCTTCAATGACGACGAGTCCGGCGTGCAAGTTGTCTTCGGCATTGCAAGGCGGGTTCTTCTCCAAATTCCGTGTACTTGTTGAATAGTGCTCGACTTCTTGTGAATATTGCGCTCCTTGGCTTCCACGCCCGATAATGGTCTTCTTCCACGTGTCAAATGAATGCGAAAAGCTAGCGTGTTTTTGCATTTACCCCCTAGCTACGAAAATGAGCTGCCTATTAAAGAGACGAGGTTTTAGATCCGAATCACACCATCTCCTCTACGCGAGCATTCATTGGAGCGCTTTCGACAGAGATCCAATCCATCATGGCTAGTCGTCGCAGCTCCTCCTCTCGCCTTCCCAGTCCTCAGCCCGGAGATTGGGAGAGATGTTCAGTCCCACACAGCGAGCTAGTGACGCTCCAGACCAAGGGTTTTCTCCCCCCGGCCTACATGGTCCCGGTTCGAGCTAGGCTCGCCACCTATAATGGCGGGAAGCAAGCGGAGAGCGTCCCCAATCCCTCCAAAGGAGAGCGGGTATGCCTTGTCTCTTACTTGATAAGAGGGCTCGGATTCCCGATTCATCCGTTTCTCTGGGGGCTTCTGGAGTTCTATGGCCTCCAGCTGCACAACCTTACGCCTGCCTCCATATTGCATATTCAGGCTTCGTAGCCCTTTGCGAGCTGTTCTTGGGCTGCGAGGATCATTTCGCACTGTGGAAGAAGCTGTTCTGCCTCGTGCCCCGTTCTCAAAAGGGGTCAGTATATCAAGTGGGCGGGGCCGAAGTGTGGCGCATCGCCGGGACTGGGTATCTATCCGGAACCCCGAAGAAGGCGTCCGAAGACTGGCCCTCGGAATGGTTTTATATAGAGGATGTCCCCCTGCCGGATCCTATTCGGATTGGTCTTCCTGAGTTTGACAATGCTCCCTTAAAGAAGCGCTTGAGCTGGCGTCCACAGAGCCCTCAGAAGGAAAATAACAAGGACGTCTTCTACCTGATGAGCCGGATAAGGTTGCTAGCTCATTCCGGACTGACCATGATCGAAGTCATGGCCACATGCATTATGCGGGGGGTGCAGCCGCTTCAGTACAGAGGCCACCCCATGTGGGATTTCAACGGGGAGGATGATGCTACCTGTTGCGGCCGTAAAGGGTCAGAATCGATTGACGCTCTAACAAAGATCTTGTCCGCTTTATACAAGGGAGAAGAGGAGGAATTTCTCCGCGTCAATCCATCGGGCGGATTTTCTATGTACAACCCACCAAGCTGGGTAAGCGGACACTTTCTTTTTCTCTGCCCACCCATATTCCCATAGTTAAGTATCTCATTTTGTGATTTCGATGCAGGAACTACGCCAGGCCGTAAAGGAGATAAACAGTCCTCCTCCACAACCCGAGGATCCAGAACGGTACCTTGACCCGGCCTCCCAAGAGGATCCGGACATATCTGTGGAGCTGATCGATGGGGTATTTTGCCAACTGAGCATCGACAATGCCTTGGTGGCCATTACGGCCGATTATCCTGGACTGATCCCCGCCTCACAGGTAATTGAGACCGAAGTCCCAATATCTCGAAGATGATCCGTCCGTGCTTATTTTTGACCATCGTATACCAATGGTGTTTCACAGGGGAGGATCCCAAGGCAGAATGCCGAGCCTGTGGCGACTAGCCAACAAGGGACCGCGAGGGCGGGCAGGCTGAAAAGACCCACAGTCCGGATCGAGACACCGGCGCAGCAGTAAGGCGCGCTGTTTTTATACCAATGTATTGTCCTTATGATGTATGTTAACGCCCGTGTTCTTTTTAGGAAGAAGAGGGCTCGCCGGACTATATCCGGAGAGGTTGCCAATCGCGCCTCCACTAGTGAGGCTCCAAAGCCAGGTCCAGAAGCAGAGGCGAACATGAGGCGCGCATCAGATGTTCCTCTGACAGAGGATGCGGATAGGCTATCTGCCACCAATTCCGAGGTGGAGAGGGCCATGAACCATAGGCGTCGCCGAACAGTTCTTCGCGACGCTTGTCTATCCCGTGAGGCATTGGAGGACTTTAACTCGGGCGACGTGTATCTCCGTGCTACACAAGATGGTCTAACCAGAGCCACGGAGTAGTATGTAAAGGACATAAGGGTAAGAAAATTTTGGTGATTATATATATATCAGTAGCCCCCGAGACTTGAAACGGTTAGAATAACTGATTTAAGGATCATTTGTTATGTAGGTTCTTACAGAGAAGAATACCCTACTGTCCCAGGAGCTAGAAGAGTGCAAGGCCCAACTTCAGGCCGCACTAGCCGCAGTCGGGGAGCCCAAGAAGACCCCCTCTGGTATTATACGCCTCAATTGATAAGTATCATGTAGAGTGCAGCGTGTATACAAGTCTGACAATAAAATTGCAGATGGCGCCGGACTAGATCCGGATAAGCAGCAACTCCTACGCTAGCTAAAGGCTGGTGAGAGCGTGCTTACGAAGGTGAGGCAGGAGAAGAATGATCTCCAGGATGCCAACACCCAGCTGGGCGTGGAACTAAAGGATGTTCGTGCCCAACTATCGGACTCCGTTAAGGAGAATCGGCGGCTTCGACGCGGCATATTTAGTAAGTGCTTGGACGAACTTTTTTTAAAGAGTTCGGCGAGGAAGTCGACTAACAGAGTGATGTCTGTAGGTATGTTAACAGGTCGTCCTGCAGAGGAAATGCCCGGTTCTACGGGTGACCTGCTTCCCGAGCTCTCGCAATTACACGAAAGAGTTTGGCAGGTGATGCACGGTGTTGCCTAGGCCTTGTGGCCCTCCATCTCCATGCCCAAAGGCCTTGGAGAGCTTGCAGAGAAGCTGAAGGGAGCACATCGGCGCTTCCAATTATGGAAGATATCGGCCTGCCGTCAAGGCGCCAGGGAGGCCTGGGCCATGGTGAAGGCGCGGTACACGAAGGCTGACCCAAACCACATGGCCGAGGTCGGACCTGTGGGGCCCGATGGGAAGGAGATCTCTGTCAGCTTAGTGTACGGCCAGGTAGAGTTGGCTGCCAAATATTCCCAACAGGACTGTAAACTAGACAGCCTGTTGGATGGCATTGAAGAGGAATTTACCCAGTCAAATTGACTATGAAATGTAAAATGACATGTAAAATGCCTTCTAGCCGGATTGTAGATCGTTTGTCATGGCGGACCTTTTCGCTTCTACCTCAGGACCCGATAGTCCGGAGTGTGTCCGAATACCCTCTCGGTTATGTAAGAACCGGGGCATGCATGGATACCAGGCGTAGGGGTCATTAGTGCTTGAATAGACAAGTGCCCAACTAGTTATGTTATATTACATGGTTAGTAAGAAACATCTTCCAGGGAGAATAGTTCTGTTAGGGGTTCCTTTCCCTGGGAGGCATGCCCTAAAGTGCATGTCCGGACTGCGAAAAAAGCAGAAAAGCATCTGGGGGCAGATAAATAAACAAGTGGAAAATTGTCTTTTAGTTCACCGACCGAATATTCCCTTAAGAACGCTAGCTTTCGGCTTCACCCAGACTGAGGTACACATCCGGCTGACCCGGCAGTAACAATCGCAGAGGTGCTCCCTTTACCTCCTAGCCCGACAATCGGGAACGTAGGGGTAAGCATAGGAGACAGGCAACCCAGCTTGGCCAAAACTTAAGTCATATCGATGCATATAATGGTGAATAAAAGGTACATGCGGAAGTGTGACACATGTGTTGGGCATGAAGCCCGTATGAATAAGCTTATGTTAAAGAAGCCCCCAGGTATAATGAGCGCGGATGGCGCGTCAATTATGTGCGAACAAGGCACGAACGAGCCCTTAAAGGCCATAAGAAAAGGAGAGGGGAGAAGTAGAGAAATATAAGACAACTAATGTATAAAAAATGGACGGAGGAAGGAAACGAACACAGAGTCCGGCGCTAGGCGTAGAACCTTCGAAGACGGGCTGCGTTCCATGGGTTCGGCTCAAGTCGGTTATCCGATGCGTCTCGCAGACGGTACGCTCCACCAGTCAGGACCTGGTCGATAATAAAGGGACCTTCCCATTTGGGCTAGAGCTTGTCCTTTTTCTTGTCCGGCAGGCGTAGAACTAACTCGCCAACATTGTAGGTTTTGTCCCATACTTCTCTGCTTTGGTATCTTCGAGCCTACTGTTGATAGAATGCGGAACGGGCTTTTGCCATGTCACGCTCCTCCTCCAAGGCGTCCAAACTGTCCTGCTGATCCAGTTCGGCTTCTCTTTCTTCGTACATGCGCACACGAGGTGAGTCATGAATTATATCGCAGGGCAGAACCGCCTATGCGCCGTATACCATAAAGAATGGTGTGTATCCGGTTGTGTGATTCGGCGTGGTCCGCAGCCCCCAGAGTACGGAGTCGAGCTCCTCTACCTAGTGCGTGTTAGATTCCTTGAGGGACCTCACTAATCTGGGTTTGATGCCGCTCATGATTAGACCATTTGCTCGTTCGACTTGACCGTTAGTTTGTGGGTGATAGACTGAAGCATAGTCGAGCTTGATGCCCATGTTTTTGCACTAGAGTTTGACCTCATTGGCCGTGAAGTTCGTGCCGTTATCAGTGATGATGCTGTGGGGGACGCCGTAACGGTGTATGACCCCGGATATGAAGTCTATCACCGGTCCGGATTCGGCCGTTTTAAGGCTTGGCCTCTATCCATTTGGTGAACTTGTCCACCATGACCAGTAGGTATTTTTGCTTGTGGGCTCCTCCTTTAAGGGGTCCAACCATGTCAAGCCCCCAGACCACAAAGGGCCAGGTGATGGGTATAGTTTGGAGGGCGGTGGGTGGCCTTTGGCTTTGGTTGGCAAAGAGCTAGCAACCAACGCATCGTTGGACCAAGTCCTGGGCATCTGCCCGGGCCGTCGGCCAATAAAATCCTGTACGGAAGGCCTTTCTTACAAGGGCTCGGGCTGCAACGTGGTGCCCGCCGAGTCCGGCATGAATTTCAGCCAGAAGATTCCGCCCTTCCTCTTCGGAGATACACCTTTGAAGGACTCCGATGGTGCTTTTCTTATAAAGCTCTCCCTCATGGACTATGTAGGCTTTAGATCGCCGCACTATGCAGCGTGCCTCGTTTTGGTCTTCGGGAAGTTCCTGCCTGGTTAGGTAGGCTAGGAATGGTTCTGTCCACGGGGCAATGACTGCCATTAGTACATGGGCTGAGGATATTACTTCGTTGGCAGAGCCTCCAATTGTGTCAGAGTGTTCGGTGTCGGGCAGTGCGGTTAGGTCCGGGCTGTTATTTCTGGGTTCCCCTTCCCATACTACGGATGGCTTGAACAGCCTTTCCAAGAAGATGTTGGGGGGACGGCATCGCTCTTTGCGCCAATGCGTGCCAGGACGTCTGTTGCCTGGTCGTTTCCCCGGGCTATATGGTGAAATTTGAGCCCCTCGAACCGAGCTGACATTTTTAGGACGACGTTGCGATAAGCTGCCATTTTCGGATCCTTGGCATCAAAGTCTCCATTTATTTGGGATATCACGAGGTTCGAATCCCCGCGCACCTCTAGGCGTTGAATGCCCACGGATACTACCATCTGGAGACCATGTAAAAGGGCCTCGTATTCGGCTACGCTGTTGGAGTCCGTATACATTATCTGGAGTACGTATTGAACTGTATCTCCTGTTGGGGATGTCAGAACGATGCCAGACCCCAAACTAGCCAATGGAGCCGTCGAAGTGCATGATCTAGTTGGAATATGTGTCGTACTCTTTAGGGAGTTCGGCTTCAGTCCATTCGGCGACGAAGTCGGCCAAAACTTGCGACTTAATAGCTCGTCGTGGCTTGTATGTTATGTCAAACCGGAGGAGCTCAATGGCCCATTTGGCAATCCGGCCCATTGCTTCGCGGTTGTTTATAATATCGTTAAGTGGAACTTCCGAGGCTACTGTTATCGAACACTCTTGAAAGTACCGTCGCAGCTTCTGGGGCGCCATGAATACCGCGTACGCTATCTTTTGATAATGCGGGTACCGTGACTTGCATGGGGTGAGGACAGTGGACACATAGTAAACCGGCTTTTGAAGGGGGAATTTGTGTCCGTCCATTTCTCGTTCGACGACGAGTACTGCGCTCATAACTTGGTGAGTTGCCGCAATGTACAATAGCATTGGTTCGCCAATGTTTGGCGCGGCCAGGACCGGGTTTGTTGCCAATATGGCTTTTATTTCATCGAGTCCGGCCATGGCGCATCCGTCCACTCGAAGTGTTCGGTGCGCCGGAGGAGGCGATAAAGGGGTAATGCCTTTTCTCCTAAGCGGGAGATAAAGCGGCTTAGAGCCGCCACACATCCGGTCAATTTTTGTATTTGTTTGAGGTCCTTTGGGATATCCAATTGTGACAGAGCTCGGATCTTGGCTGGATTTTCTTCAATTCCTCTACCGGATACAATGAAGCCCAAGTGCCTTTCGGCCAGTACGCTGAAAACACATTTTTCCGGGTTGAGCTTGATGTCGTATGTTCGGAGGTTATTGAATGTGAGCCTCAAGTCGTCTACTAAATATTTGACATGCTTTGTTTTGACGACCACGTAGTCTACGTATGCCTCCACTGTTTTGCCGATCTGGTTTGCGAGACATGTCTGAATCATGCGCTGATATGTTGCGCCGGTGTTATTGAGCCCGAAGGGCATTGTGTTGAAGCAGAATGGGTCGTATGGTGTGATGAATGTCGTTGCGGCTTGATCTAACTCTGCCATCTTAATTTGATGGTAGCTGGAATATGCGTCGAGGAAACACAACGAATCATGTCCTGCGGTAGCGTCGATAATTTGATCGATGCGGGGGATAGGGAAAGGATCCTTTGGGAAAGCTTTGTTGAGGTCCTTAAAATCGACACATAAGCGCCAGGATTTGTCCTTCTTTGGTACCATCACCATGTTTGCTAGCCAATCCAAATGTTTAATGTCTCTGATGAATCCGGCCTCCAATAGCTTGGCTAGTTCCTCTCCCATGGCTTGTCTCTTAGGTTCGGAGAAACGCCGAAGAGCCTGTTTGACTGGCTTGAATCCTTTTAGGATATTTAGGCTATGCTTGGCCAGCCTACGTGGGATTCCTGGCATGTCTGAAGGGTGCCAGGCAAAAATGTCCCAGTTCTCGCGTAGGAACTCTCGCAGTGCGGCGTCCACATCGGGGTTTAATTGTGCCCCGATGGAAGCTGTTTTTGTAGGGTCCGTTGGATGGACTTGGAATTTGACTATTTCGTCCGCTGGTTTAAAGGAGGTGGACTTGGATCTTTTGTCGAGTATCACGTCGTCCCTGTTCACCGTAGAGCGCAGCGCAGTCAGTTCCTCGGCCGCCAGGGCTTCGGATAGTGCCTCGAGGGCTAGTGCGGCTGTCTTATTTTCGATGCGGAGTGTTGTGTCTGGATCACTAGCGAGAGTGGTGATTCCGTTGGGTCCGGGCATTTTGAGCTTCCTGTACCCATAATGGGGTATGGCTAGGAAGATTGTAAACGCCTCCCGCCCTAATAAGGCATGGTATCCGCTGCTGAACGGGGCCACTTGGAAAGTGACCTCTTCGGACCTATAATTGTCCGGTGTGCCGAACACCACATCCAGTGTGATTTTTCCTGTACAGCGCGCTTCCTAACTGGGGATTATTCCTCTAAAGGTTGTGCTGCTTCGCTCAATGCGGTTCCAGTCTATTTCCATTTTTTGAAAGGTTTCCTCATAAATGAGGTTCAATCCGCTCCCGCCGTCCATGAGTACCTTGGTGAGTCGAAAGCCATCCACGATTGGACTGAGGACCAATGCAGCTGGTGCTCGGGCTGTTCAGAATTTAGGTTCATCACTGGCATTGAAAGTAATAGCCGTGTCACTCCATGGGTTTATTGTGGCCACATGGTAGACTTCGGCGAGGCTGCGGAGTGTTCGTTTTCGCATATTGTTTGATGCGGAAGTCTCGAAGACTGTTAATACCGTGCTGGTATCTGTGGCTTCTGGGATTAGAAGAGCTTCGCCACTTTTGGCCACCTACCAGATTATCCAACATGCTCTAAGGCTATGGGTTGGTGTGGCGCCCTCTGTACTGTGAATTTTACAGAGTCCATTGAGCCACCCCTCCAGCACGGTTCCATGCCCTGTAGAGGGTTTTTGCTTTTTGGTGTTTAACCCGGGTGTCTAGCGATAATGCACCCTTTTATTTCGGACTGGGTTTGTATTCAGGGCCGGATTGTCCCAAAATTTTATTTTGGTTTTCCAGGCGCTTTCCATCGCACAGTACTTTCGTACTATGGACGCCAAGTCAGCGAAGTGTGTAATTTCACGGCGACTTATGGCGTTGAGGATTCCCTTGTCCGTGCAATTGTTGCAAAAGGATGAAATTGCATCCTCCTCGCGGCAGTCCTTTATCCTGTTCATGACCAGGAGGAATCTGGCCCAGTAATGGTGTACTGTTTCTTGGGGCTCTTGCCGAATTTGGGATAGATCGTTTATGTTTGGGTGGGTGGGTGGAATTAAATCCGGAACCTCACCCAATCTGAGACTCAGGGGCCAAGGAGTTTCCGAACTCGGAAGCTTGGGTTCTTGGATGTTGTCCGATTAATCTAGCCCGCTGCCTGACTTTAGGTTCAGGGCCTGAGTGACGTCCTCCCCTCCGCGGGTATCCGGCTTGGAGGGATCGGGAATCCGGACATAACTAGTCCTTAAGATAGATGAAGGGTCACCGCATTGTTCCTCCACCACTGCAACATGATGGGTGGCCTGGGGAGAGTTAATCTCTGTCAGATCGGGTTTAAGCCCAATCTGATCGTAGTCTGTAGCGACTCCCAGGGCGGCGATGCGATCCAAGAGCTCATTTAGGGAAGAGAGATCCATCGGATCTAACTGCTTGGCGAGTTCCGAGCTGACGTGAAGATTGCTTTCGATGACCCGGGAAGTCATCGTCGGCGCGGCGGCCGAACAGGTAGTCACAAGGAAACCACCCAGCCGGAGAGTTTGGTCGATAGCCAAAGCTCCTTTAGCAACAGTGCCGTTTTTAAAAACGGGATGCGTCATCCTTCCTGATGGCGACGGCACAGAGGAACTCTCAATGAAAGCACCAATATCGGTGCCAAAATCGATGCAACTCGGGTAGGGGGTCCCGAACTGTGCATCTAGGCGGATGGTAACAGGAGACAAGGGACACGATGTTTTTACCCAGGTTCGGGCCCTCTCGATGGAGGTAAAACCCTACTCCTGCTTGATTAATATTGATGATATGGGTAGTACAAGAGTAGATCTACCACGAGATCAGCGAGGCTAAACCCTAGAAGCTAGCCTATGGTATGATTGTTGTTCGTCCTATGGACTAAAACCCTCCGGTTTATATAGACACCGGAGAGGGTTAGGGTTAGACAGAGTCGGTTACAACGGAAGGAAATCTACATATCCGTATCGCCAAGCTTGCCTTCCACGCCAAGGAAAGTCCCATCCGGACACGGGACGAAGTCTTCAATCTTGTATCTTCATAGTCCAGGAGTCCGGCCAAAGGTTATAGTCCGGCTATCCGGACACCCCCTAACCCAAGACTCCCTCACTCGGCGAAAATGATCTTTGTCTCTGAAGAGGACATCTACCAGGATCTTGACGATTGGTGAGCAGGAAAGGCCAGGAACTATGCCATGGAATACAGTCCGGCTGTTTTGAAGCTGTCTTTGCTTGATTCCTAACTTCTCCATGGTGTCCTTATACAAGATGTTGATGCTGCTGTCGCCTTCTATCAGGACTCGGGAGAAACGAGCAGCTCGCTTGTCTGTGGCAAAGGTGGCATCCAATACCAAGGCGTAGGAGCCTGGACTCGGCATCACCTCTGGGTGGTCAGCTCTGCTCCAGCTGATGGGTTTTTCAAACCAATGCATGAATTCTGGTGTCTCTGATGCCACATCATTCACCTCTTGTTGCTGCAGCCGCCTGCTGCGTCGATCATCAGCCATACTGGTGAACACCACGTAGGCCCCGTGCTCTTCTGGGTACTCGTCTTGTACTACGCCGACTGGTCTGACGGCCGGCTACTGGGGCGGAGGAGGAGGCGGCTGCCCAGCAGGCGGGGGAGGCACGAGGCCATCTCCCTTGGCGATCCTGGTGAGCCAATGGCATTTCCGAGTGGTGTTGTTGGTCGGCTTCGCGCCGCTATGGAACTTGCATGGGCCATCCAAAGTCTGCTCATAGGAGAAAGCTGGCAACCAGTTCGGCTTGCCACCCTTCTGTCTCTTGGCCGGAGGCTGCCCCTCCGGCTGTTGGTCTTCGACTGTCGCCACCTGCCGGCTGCTGGAAGCCGGCTGTGCAGCCTTGCGCTTGTGGTCGCTCTGCTGCTGTCGCCGACTGGCCTCTCCAGCCGGGGTTCTAGGAGCCTGAGGAGCCACTTTTCCAGTCGCACTAACTTGAATCTCCGCCTTCATGGAGGAGTCGGCCGTGGCGTACTTGTCTGCTATGATCAGCAGCTCGTCGAGGGTCTCTGGCTCGTCGCAGAGGAGCTTGTGCTTGAGGAGCGTGCCTTCTCTGCACCCGGCGGTGAAGTACTCAATAGCCTGCACCTCGTGCACGCCCTCACAAGAGTTCCGGAGCTCGGCCCAACGCGTGAGGTAGTCGCGAGTTGACTCGTTGGGACCTCGCACGCACAAGGAAAGCTGGCGAGGCTTGGGAGGTCGCTTGTACGTGCTGGTGAAGTTGCGTACGAAGGCATCGGTGAAGTCGACCCAGTTGTTGATGCTGCAGGGCTTCAGGCTGTTCAGCCATGTCCGGGCCGTGCCCTAGAGCATGAGCGGAACGTATTTCACGGCAACACGCTTGTTGTCGTTCGCAATGTTGACGGCAGTGGAGTAGTCAACTAGCCAATCTTCCGGCTTCATGGAGCCGGTGTACTTGGGCGTGTCTCTCGGGAGCGTGAACCCTTTGGGAAAGGGCTCGTCTCGAATGCGGGGGCCGAAACACGGCGGGCCCAGCTCGTCTTCCTCTTCCAGTGCCAGGGATCGGTGGAGTCTGTCGATCCGGTGGCGGGCGTCATTCTCTCCGACTCCTTCTCGGCGGCCAAGGCGGCCGCCGAGCGTTGGGTGATCAACAGGCGGCGGGGAGACTCGCCTTTCCCTGCGAGGGGGAGGAGACGGACAGTCATCCCGTCGTTCCACTGCTCTTGGGCGACCGTCTTGGTCGCGCTCGATGGTGAGGTGGGTCCGACTGCGGCTGGCAACCGGCTCCTTATCTTTCCTTACGCGGGCTCCGCCAGTCGGCGTCCGAGAAGTCGCGCCTTGGTCTTGGCGAGGAGGTGGATCGTTGTTTTGCCGTCATGGCGCTTCAGTGTGGCAGCCGGCCTCGTTCTTCTCGGCGGCCGCGTCGAGGAGTCGCTGGACACACTCTGTCATCAGGCGATGCTCTTCGCCTTCGAAATTGTCCAACTCGTCAGCCGCCGCCTGGGCGGCTCGGATGTTCTTCGCAGGCGTGGCATAGACGGGGCGATTCACCCCGAACAGGTTGGCGATGGCCACGCCGCGCTGCTGGACCGCTCCGAGGCGGCTAGGCCCAGCTGGAGCCGGTGAGCTACCTACAGCGCGGTCCATCTCGCGCTGGCAGGCCTCTGACAGGCGTCTCAGGCTGGCTAGCTTCTTCGCGCCTTCGATGAGATGAAGGCGGCGCGCCTCCAGCGTCTCAGTGTCGCCTTCTTCAGGGATGGGCGCGGTCAGGTGTTGTAGCGCCGCGTCAAGCGGGTCATGAGCTCCTCCACCGAAGTGCTCGCCATGACCGACAACGAGTACCTCCGTGACGGTGCTTCCACCGCTCTCCGCACGAGGGAACGGCTCGTCATAGACCACCACGTTGGTGGGGAACGCGTCGAGCGACGCGGTGTCGGAATCGACCAACATCGGGTCGGTGGAGACTACGGACTCCAAGTCCACAGCTGGCTCGCTGGCAACATGGAGTTGATTGAGGAGGCCCGCGAGGCGGCTCTCGGGACCGCCTATGCCCGCGTCAGAGGTGGGCTCGTCAAAGAGGCGAACCTCGCCGACAAGATCGGCGAGACAGCTGGCCGCGCAGGCGATCTCAGCGCCGGGGCAATGCATCGGCGCAGACTCCATCTGGCGTGCCGGGCTGGCTGCGCTCGCCAGGGAGGAACAGGGTTCCCATCCAGAGCAGATCTCCGGGCGACGGTGCACCTCGCCCCACGGTGGGCGCAAAATGTCGGGGGTTGGGTGTGACATATGCCAAAGGATGGCTTATCATGGTGGGAGCGAGTAGAACGTCGCCGGTGCCTGGAAGCGGGATGAGGCGTAGACATGAACGCCGGCGAACTTTACCCATGTTCGGGGCTCTCCTAGGAGATAACACCCCTAGTCCTGCTCTGCGGGGTCTCCGCGTGATCACTAAAGCGAAGTGAATACAAGGTTGCTCCTTGAGCTGTTTTCTGAAGGTGGGAGAAGGCAAGGCTAGCTCTCTCCGTTCTATATGAAGTGGTCTAGTGCTAATGGATGCCAACCCATTACATGGGTGCCCTGGGGGGTTTATATAGACCTACCCCCCAGGGGTACAATGGTAATCCGACTGGGCGCGGGGCCCAGCCGTCAGTCTCTTTGGTCGCCGGCTTCTCCGCCGACTGGTGGGCCCGCCGACCGGCCGCGTCCGCCGGTGGCAGGTCCTGCCGGCTGCTGATTACTGTACCCGTACCTCTAATGACGCGGACTTGGTCATGGGGTCGTGGCTACAACTCCCCCGCCTGGCGGGCAATTACTGTAGCCACTCCCCGTCTGCTCTGGTTAATGGCGCGTGGGACCCATGGGAGGGGCGAGCCGACTTCTGGAGGCCGACTCCCAACGGGTCCGATTGGTGGCACTCTAGCCATCTTCTGGTCTCTCGCTGACTGGTGGGACCCGTCGTCCCAGGGTCGTACAGACAGGCCGTCGTGGGCGCAGGACTCTGCCCAATGGGGCTGATGTTAGGGCTAGCATGGCAACAGTGTCGCGCCGGACGGAGATCTCCGTGGGTACGACGCACTATGGCCACGCCAGCTTCCGGAAAGGGGAGGGAGCAGGCTTCTCTGTAGCCACTCCCGTCCCATCCCCCTTGATGAGGGCATGGGCATCCGTTGGTGCCATGGGCCGACTCCCTGCGGCCGGCTTCTCTGGAAGCCGCCTGGCCGGAGGCGGCTTGTCTTAACCTCGTCTTCTGGACTCGGCCGTCTTCATGTAGCCGGCTGTTCGTTCAGCCGGCCTCCAGAAGGCGGCCTTTCATCTTGGCGTCTTGAGGGGCGAAGTCGGCCCCAATGTCTTGAAAGGTTATGGGCCCAGGGTTAGCCTACCCATGGCCCATTACCCCGACAATATCTCTTTTTGACAGTAGGAAGAGGAAATTCAAAACCTCCAATAATAATCGATGGGATTTTTCCAATAGAATTGATATTGTGGACTTGAGGTTTTTTCCTCAGAAAGTGTACTGTATGCTCATTACCGTGAACATGAAAAGTGGCATTGCCCTTGTTGCAATCAATAACAGCCCCTGCAGTATTCAAAAAGGGTCTTCCAAGAATAATAGACATACTATCGTCCTCGGGAATATCAAGAATAACAAAGTCCGTTAAAATAGTCACATTTGCAACCACAACAGGCACATCCTCACAAATGCCGACAGGTATAGCAGTTGATTTATCAGCCATTTGCAAAGATATTACAGTAGGTGTCAACTAATTCAAGTCAAGTCTACGATATAAAGAGAGAGGCATAACACTAAAACCGGCTCCAAGATCACATAAAGCAGTTCTAACGTAGTTTCTTTTAATGGAGCATAGTATAGTGGGTACTCCCGGATCTCCTAACTTCTTTGGTATTGTCACATCCCTAGCTTCTGGTAATGCTCTAGGCTAGCTTCATGTGTGCATCATGTCTATATTCCGAAAGTTGAAATGAGGAAATTGAAAGCCTCGGAAATTATTTTAATAAAAGGGCAAGAAACCCTAAAATTGCAATCAGTAAATCCAAAATGCCCTAGAAATAGCTCTGACAATTTTGGCAAGAGTTATAAATCAAACCAAAATTGTGGAACATTTCTAAGGAATTATTTGGGCTCTGATTTTAAATCAATATTCTATTTGAATTTGGAGTTGTATTCATAATATATAATGAATATATTTCCAAATGCCCTGAGATATTTTATGTATATGAGGAGTAGACCTTAAGTGACATAAAATTATCCAGGGGAGTTTTGGCACTGTTTTCAAATTTGTTTGAATTTGAATTCAGTGGCAATTGAATAAAACAAAACAGAAGAAAAATTAAAAAAGAGCAGAAGACCTACCTGGCGCTTACCTACAGCCCAGTGGCCCAGCTGTGCTGCCCAACCCACCTGGCCCGTGCCAGTCATCACCTACCTCTGCCAGTAGGCAGAGGAGGGAGACAGCGCACGCGCGCCCGCGGCGCTACGCACCTCCCTGCTCGCCTGCGTCATCAAGGCCACCGCGACGCCTCGGGCCTTCTCTTCGGCGCCGCCCGAACCCCTGGACGTTTCGCTCCCCCCCTCTGTTCGTCCTCTCCCTCGCTCTCCTCCTCACGCGCCCGAGCACGCCGCCATAAGATGTCGCGTCCACCGCCGCCGTCTTGCCTCCCAGAGCCGTCCAGAGCCTCCGTCACCTCGCGCTTCACCTCAGCACCCAAGGAAGGAAGCACGGAGGCCCCGAGCAGCCGCCATCGTCTTCGTCTTCGAGTTCGGCCACCGACGACCGCCGCCTCGATTCGCCATCGCAGTAGCTTCCCCGAGCCCGCTGAGCTGCTTCCCCGACCCCTTGCGAGCTCCTGCTCCTTCCCCATGCTCGCCACCCCCCCCCCTCCTTCCTCTCCGCTAGCTCATTTCTCGTCGGAGCCGAAAGCTCCCCGTCGCTGGCCATGTGGCCATCGTAGCTACGGCCGCGCAACCTCACGTTTGAGCTCACCGTTGCACTCACCGCACTTCCGTGAGTCGAACACGACTAACCACGGCTCCTCCCTTGCTCGACATCGCCCAAACCATTGCCGGCGGAACACCGGCCGCCGCCCGGCTCGCCGCCGCCGCTACTACACACACCCCCAACACACCACGCTGCCACCACCGGATGCGCCTCACTGCCAGCAACCCATAGCCGCAAACCATGCTCGAAACCGTCCCCTGTAGCGCCTTCCCGCAGCGTCTCCGTCGTCGGGTTTGGTCGCCGCCGGCCGAACTCCGGCGATGTCGACGTGGCCCATCATTAGCCACTAATGACCCTGGTAATTAAGCCAGGAGTCACAGACAGCCAGGCCCCACCTCATAATTAACCACAGGGTTATTCCCTGCTTTAATTAAGCTAATGCGTTGACCCGCCACGTCACCTGTTGACCGACCCCATAGGTCAGCGTTGACCTGCTGACGTGGTTGTTGACCCGGCCCCACCTGTCAGTGACACAGACAGCACAGTTTGACTGACCAGTGGACCCCACTGGTCAGGTTTGACTTGGTCAGCCGCAGTTGACTTGCTGACGTCACAGTGACGCAATGCTGACGCAGTAATGCCCTTTTCTGGATTTATTCTTTTCAGGAAATTCCAGAAAATAGAGAAAACTTCTAAAAATCATAGAAATTCAACCGTAATTCCAAATGAAATAATTTATATATGAAAAATTATCAGAAAAATCCAATATATCCATCTGTACTGGTTTCATGCATGATAAAGCAACTTAAACCTGCTGTTTATATCAAAACATGATAAGGCACTATTTAAATTCATAATTTGAGTTTGGGATTGTACCTTTGGTTCAAAATGACCCAAACCCATCTGGTTGTAGTTGCATTAGGCCAACACACTCATATTACCATGTCATGAGCATGCATCATATTGTGCATTGCATTGATTGTGTTTCTTTCTCAGTTGCCGGTATTGCCCCTCTCGATAGACGCATTTCGATGATGAGATCGATGACACCGATGAAGAACTATACTATCTTCAGAAGTGCCAGGAAAGCAGAACCCCCTTGCTCATTCCGATACAATCCCACTCTCTCGCTCCTGCTCTCTTTTACTGTATTAGGACAACAACGCTTCAACTGTTACATGCTGCGGTAGTTGAACCCCTTTCCTCTGCATGACCTGTCATTGCCACAGTAAATAGATGAAACCCACTAGCATGAGTAGGAGTTGTTTGAGCCCTGATGTGCCTACTCATTCATGCTTGTTTGTCATGCCTGCTATTGCTTAGAGTTGTGTCTGGTCTGATTCATCGGGGATGAATTGGGAAGTTGTGAACATGTCCTACTGTTGAGAGCTAAGTGTGTGAACACGATTTGGTAAAGGTAGCGGTGAGAGGCCATGTAGGAGTACATGGTGGGTTTTCTCATTGCAGCCGTCCTCAGGAACTGAGCTCTGTGTTTGTGATCCATGAACAGTTACTACCACACATTGGGTTCCGGTAACTCGACCCCTCTCGACTTATTAATCAACTTGATCTCTGTCCAGGAGTTGCAACTAGTTTCTGGTGTTTGTAGGTAGTGTCAGTAGTCTACCAAGTGGCACCCTGTATAGGTGGGCTTGGGACAGACTAGGCACCGTGGCCGGCTATGCCGAGCGCCGCCCGTTTGGTGGGCTTGGAACCCTATACACATCGTTTGGGGCCGTGAGCGACACCCCGGCCGGATCTCCTTGCGGATGGAACCCGAATAGGCGATAAACCTAGACGAGAGACTTGTGTGGTTAGTCAGGTCGTGGCCGACTCTCTCGCCCGGCTTCCGCTTGAAGGTTGCCGAGGTACATGACGTGTACAGGGCGATAAGTGGCGAGAGCGTGTGTGAAGAAGTACACCCCTACAGGGTTATCATTATCTATTTGAATAGCCGGATTCCTCGGATATGGAAACTTGGACCCCTTGCATAGTTCTTAGACAAGTGAAAGTGGATACTCTAAAACTCGCAAGATAAGTGTGAGTGCTATGGATGGCCTTCTCGTAGGGAGACGGAAGTGGATCCATAGTGGTGTATTGATATGGTGAATATGTGGACTCGTGTGCGCCACCTCAAAAGAGTTACTCGCAGTCGTAGTTCAGAATAGCCACCGAGTCAAAGCTGGCTTGCTGCAGTTAAACTCCACCACCCCTTTTGTTGATACCGATGCATATGTAGATAGTTCTGATGTAAGTCTTGCTGAGTACATTTGTACTCACGTTTGCCTATTTTATGTTTTGCAGAGAGACTTTAGTCTCGCTAGTAGTTCCGCGTGGACTCCGACGTTTAGCTTGATACCTCAGCTACGATCTTGTGCCCTCGACAGGATCTGGTAGATAGTCAGGCTTCTCAGCCTTTTTCATTTGTTGATGTCTGTACTCAGACAAGTTAAGCTTCCGCATGTGTTTGACTTGTATGCTCTGAATGTTGGGTCATGAGACCCATGTTTGTAATATCTCGCTCCTCGGAGCCTAATGAATAAATACTTGAGTCGTAGAGTCTTGTTGTGATGCCATGTTGTATTTACACATATCGAGCATATTGTGTGTATGATTGAAATGCTTGGTATGTGTGGGATCTGACAATCTAGTTGTTTATCCTCGGCAGCCTCTCTTATGGGGAAATGTAGTCTAGTGCTTCCTTGAGCCATAGTAGTCCGCTACAGCCCAGTTCACCGGAGTCGTGCTAGCCCAGCACTACTGCTCAGGACACTTGACTGGCCGGCATGTGTTTCACTTCGTTCCTGTGTCTGTCCCTTCGGGGAAATGTCACGCGGAGACATCCGGAGTCCTGCCTAGCCTGCTACAGCCCGGGTTACCGGAGTCCTGTTAGCCCAGTGCTATAGCCCGGATTCACACGCTGTTGACCGACATGTTCGAGGTTGATTCATGTATGCCTGTCCCCATGGGTTAGTGCCGCTTTGGGTTCACGACTAGCCATGTCGACCCGGGTTCTTTGTCATATGGATGCTAGCGACACTGTCATATACGTGAGCCAAAAGGCGCAAACGGTCCCGAGCCAGGTAAGGTGGCACCCGTGGGAATACCGTGTGTGAGGCCGCAAAGTGATATGATGTGTTACATGCTAGATCAGTGTGACTTAGGATTGGGGTCCTGACAGCTTTGGTATCAGAGCCTGACTGCCTGTAGGATTACCAAGCCAAACTGGTCGAAGTTGTGTCTAGAAATGCTTTAGTTATATAAGGGAATTGATTGTGGATGGGAACGTAAGGCTCTTTTTACTCCTTATACCTCATGCCCTCTGATCTGAGTCACCCTCTTCTCTTCTACGGGGATTAAGAATTAGGCTTCTCATCTTTCTATCAGGATGACGTGTTACTAATCCATAGACCTATAGAATTGTTAGTTTCAAGCCTTAGTTCAGTTCCTACTACTTCCATATGTTCATAGCTGGCCTCATAACCTTGATATTGTGATGTTGAGTGGTTATGCCACCATTTTGCAGGATGTCTCAAATCATTTTGAGCATTTACAGTCGTTATGCTGTCCGAGTCATCCCAGGTTTCTAAATAGTCTGATGCATTTGTAAATCCCTTCTTCCCGTTTTCGATGTTCCTTTGGGCCAGTTCAACCACACTAATCGGTGAGTTGAGGTACTCCATTGCCTCGACATATATGTTGGAGCTGTTATTATGACCCTAGGTGTTTTAGGGAGTCACCCAGTAATCTAGCCATGCTTTGTATCCCCAGTGTGATGATTCTGGCCACCATTCTCGAAAGCATCCCGTGATGCCATCTAGTAGTAGGTATTCTTCTCTTGGGTTCTTGACCCAAGATTCACTCTACTTACCTCATGTTGATAGTGTTGCTCGTACCTTTAGGATATTAGTAACCTTTGCGGTAGTCCTCGAGGACCGTGGTATTTTGTTCTTCCAAATACCATGAACTGCTCATGGCAGAAGTTCTTTTGAACCAAAAGATCAAACCAGAGTGCTCTTGATGAGTTCTCCATTCTATATTGTGAATCTACCAGTCCTACCTTTCTGCATGGATTATCTGGAAGAAATATGTTGGACTGGTCTGACATACTAAATCTATGCATCCGCAACTCAGAAAATCAGATGTTCCCTTGAGTTGTCCCCCTTTAGTTGTATTCCGACCATCCTCTATCAGTTGATAGCCAAGAGTATGTGTGCATTTGTGTTCATCAGTGCCCTTTTATTCTTGTGGTCCGTCAAGCCATTCTATTCTGGAATGACTAGGAGAAACAAACTCCAGTACCTTGTCCATTTCAAGGATAGGGTCAAAGCAGTTGTATTCCGCAGATCAAAATGCCAATCCAGCTTTTGTTCTGTTCTACCCTGGAGTATTACCCTCTTTATGTCAAGAAAGTCATAGGAATTGCACACCATCTCTTATGAATTTTTGACGGAGTGATACTTCTTGCCATCATTTTTCATTCCTCGGTTCTGTGTTGTCGCAACCGGAACACCGACAAGTGAACCATGATGTGTGAAATCAATACTCCTAGCAACCGTGTTGCTTGGTGGTTAATGGACAATATTCTCATTCTTAGCGTGTTGGTTATAAATCACCATCCTAGGACTGATCGTGCTACCTAGTCCATTTTTGTTGGTGCACCCCTCGATCGATGAGTTAGGATTATTCAATCCCTTGCTTATTTGATCACTTCGTCTTGCCCTAAAAAGCAAGATTGTTCTCGAACTTAGTAACATATCGGTGGTTCGTGATGTTCCGAATATCTTCTCGGAAGTATTACCTGGTTGTCGCCTGACCGCTATGTTGAGTTCGTGATCATGTTGGTTTTCCTCCAACCACCCATTCTCCAAGAATCTGTGTTGGATACCCCTGAGCTAGTTGGTTAAGCTTAAACAACAACTTGGAGAGTTGGAAGATAAAAGCTTGTCCGACCACGCTCATCCCTAAGGGATATCTTTTTGTGTGTGTGTGTGTGTGTGTTGAAGAAGGATGATGTCTCCATCAATTGGTCCTCGTGATCAGTTGTTGGATCTATTGCCTTGTCAAAACTATGACTTGAGTATGGGCTATCGTCCAGTCAAATCAGAACCAACGATGTTCGTAATGTTGTCTTACTCGTGGTTGTCCCTCGAGCATACACCATTATATCCTTTGGGTTTGACCAATGCTATCATCTTGTTCACATAGTTGTGGGATTCCATTTATATGGAAACCTGGATGAATTGTTGTTGAGCCCATCGACAACAACCTTATAATTTCCATGATTTATGTTGAACATTAAGCTAGTGTTGGAAACTTTGTAAGCGTTGCCCTCGTGTCCCATTCATGAGGTATATGTTTGGATGAAAGAAGATACTTCCTCTAGTTCACGTGCACTTGATGTAAGTTGCCGCCGTGAATTCGAGAAGGTTTGTTTTGTTTCCCTTGGAATCATCCCAAATCAGTCATGCGTACGTGCAAAGTATTCTATGGTTTAGTAGATTGATTACCTCCACTCCATATGTGTCCCTAGCACACCAAGCCACTGGTTGATTTGTTCAAGGAGAAGGAGTTACTTCATAACAACTAGTCATGACTTATGTTAGGACTTCGTTATCCTCGATGATGGTTCCCAACCTGAACTCGGTAGTGTTTTATTATAAGACTGCCACGTGGTCACGCTTGTCTAGGACAGTGTGTTCACAGGTGTGTAGCAAAACTTGCTCATGTTTTGGAGCTTGCCATCGTAGTTCATCTCCTGAGAGTCTCGCAACATTATCTCGTCGGTTTGTGTTGCAAACTTTCTTATCCAGACATGTTGTCTGAAATATCCCATTATCAATCAGATCTGAATCTCAGGCAGATATGATGGTTGGAACATTCCCAGCATTTGCATTTTGTTCCCAGCTTGCACCGCCGTTGTGCCATCTTACCATGGGTCCCATCCATTTCCAGTGATAAGCAAAATTATCCATTGCGTTGTCTTCAACAAGGTAGTCCACATCATCCATCCTAGTTTGAGTATGCCATTCTACCGAACTCCTCCAAACGATCGCTCGAGATTTGTCTTAGGCTGGTATAGAGAGTCTCAATGATCTTTATATCAAAAGTAATTCTTTTTGCCACTTAAGGTAATAATTCTACGAGTCATTTTCCTGAGGTGCCTCGTTATGGAATCATGGCAATTCTTCCTCGCTATTCTGAAACCCTCGTCAAATTGCTTCTTCCGTCCCTCCTGATGCATGTTTTGCCTCTCAGCTCGAGAGATGTTGCCATGTCTCACTCCGTAAGTTAATCCTGAGTTGTTCGATCTTCGAGAAGATCGATCCTTCTAGAGTTTCCTTCTCCTCTCGTTGTCATGTTGGATGGGGTTCTCAGAGCAAGACGTTGAGACAAACATGATGATCGAATTAACATTCATTTGAAGTGCAATCTGGATCGTGAAGATTGCGTTAGTTGCGTTCCCCCATCAACTTATCCTACGCTTGAATCTCGGGACGAGATTCTTGTTTAGTAGGGGTGAGCTGTCAGATCCCTAGCTTCTGGTAATGCTCTAGGCTAGCTTCATGTGTGCATCATGTCTATATTCCGAAAGTTGAAATGAAGAAATTGAAAGCCTCGGAAATCATTTTAATAAAAGGGCAAGAAACCCTAAAATTGCAATCAGTAAATCCAAAATGCCCTAGAAATAGCTCTGACAATTTTGGCAAGAGTTATAAATCAAACCAAAATTGTGGAACATTTCTAAGGAATTATTTGGGCTCTGATTTTAAATCAATATTCTATTTGAATTTGGAGTTGTATTCATAATATATAATGAATATATTTCCAAATGCCCTGAGATATTTTATGTATATGAGGAGTAGACCTTAAGTGACATAAAATTATCCAGGGGAGTTTTGGCACTCTTTTCAAATTTGTTTGAATTTGAATTCAGTGGCAACTGAATAAAACAAAACAGAAGAAAAATTAAAAAAGAGCAGAAGACCTACCTGACGCTTACCTACAGCCCAGCGGCCCAGCTGTGCTGCCCAGCCCACCTGGCCCGAGCCAGTCATCACCTACCTCTCCCAGTAGGCAGAGGAGGGAGACAGCGCACGCGCGCACGCGGCGCCACGCACCTCCCTGCTCGCCTGCGTCATCGAGGCCACCGCGACGCCTCGGGCCTTCTCTTCGGCGCCGCCCGAACCCCTGGACATTTCGCTCCCCCCCTCTGTTCGTCCTCTCCCTCGCTCTCCTCCTCACGCGCCCGAGCACGCCGCCGTAAGATGTCACGTCCACCGCCACCGCCTTGCCTCCCAGAGCCGTCCAGAGCCTCCGTCACCTCGCGCTTCACCTCAGCACCCAAGGAAGGAAGCACGGAGGCCCCGAGCAGCCGCCATCGTCTTCGAGTTCGGCCACCAACGACCGCCGCCTCGATTCGCCGTCGCAGTAGCTTCCCCGAGCCCGCTGAGCTGCTTCCCCGACCCCTTGTGAGCTCCTGCTCCTTCCCCATGCTCGCCCCCCCCCCCCCCTTCCTTCCTCTCCGCTAGCTCGTTTCTCGCCGGAGCCGAAAGCTCCCCGTCGCCGGCCATGTGGCCATCGTAGCTACGGCCGCGCAACCTCACGTTCGAGCTCACTGTTGCACTCACCGCACTTCCGTGAGTCGAACACGACTAACCACGGCTCCTCCCTTGCTCGACATCGCCCAAACCATTGCCGGCTGACCTCCGGCCGCCGCCCGGCTCGCCGCCGCCGCTGCTACACACACCCCTAGCACACCACACTGCCACCACCGGATGCGCCTCACTGCCAGCAACCCATAGCCGCAAACCGTGCTCGAAACCGTCCCCTGTAGCGCCTTCCCGCAGCGTCTCTGTCGTCGGGTTTGGTCGCCGCCGGCCGAACTCCGGCGATGCCGACGTGGCCCATCATTAGCCACTAATGACCCTGCTAATTAAGCCAGGAGTCACAGACAGCCGGGCCCCACCTCATAATTAACCACAGGGTTATTCCCTGCTTTAATTAAGCTAATGCGTTGACCCGCCACGTCACCTGTTGACCGACCCCACAGGTCAGCGTTGACCTGCTGACGTGGTTGTTGACCCGACCCCACCTGTCGGTGACACAGACAGCACAGTTTGACTGACCAGTGGACCCCACTGGTCAGGTTTGACTTGGTCAGCCGCAGTTGACTTGCTGACGTCACAGTGACGCAATGCTGACGCAGTAATGCCCTTTTCTGGATTTATTCTTTTCAGGAAATTCCAGAAAATAGAGAAAACTTCTAAAAATCATAGAAATTCAACCGTAATTCCAAATGAAATAATTTATATATGAAAAATTATCAGAAAAATCCAATCTATCCATCTGTACTGGTTTCATGCATGATAAAGCAACTTAAACCTGCTGTTTATATCAAAACATGATAAGGCACTATTTAAATTCATAATTTGAGTTTGGGATTGTACCTTTGGTTCAAAATGACCCAAACCCATCTGGTTGTAGTTGCATTAGGCCAACACACTCATATTACCATGTCATGAACATGCATCATATTGTGCATTGCATTGATTGTGTTTCTTTCTCAGTTGCCGGTATTGCCCCTCTCGATAGACGCATTTCGACGATGAGATCGATGACACCGATGAAGAACTATACTATCTTCAGAAGTTCTAGGCAAGCAGAACCCCCTTGTTCATTCTGATACAATCCCACTCTCTCGCTCCTGCTCTCTTTTACTGCATTAGGACAACAACGCTTCAACTGTTACATGCTGCGGTAGTTGAACCCCTTTCCTCTGCATGACCTGTCATTGCCACAGTAAATAGATGAAACCCACTAGCATGAGTAGGAGTTGTTTGAGCCCTGATGTGCCTACTCATTCATGCTTGTTTGTCATGCCTGCTATTGCTTAGAGTTGTGTCTGGTCTGATTCATCGGGGATGAATTGGGAAGTTGTGAACATGTCCTACTGTTGAGAGCTAAGTGTGTGAACACGATTTGGTAAAGGTAGCGGTGAGAGGCCATGTAGGAGTACATGGTGGGTTGTCTCATTGCAGCCGTCCTCAGGAACTGATCTCTGTGTTTGTGATCCATGAACAGTTACTACC
Organism: Aegilops umbellulata; assembly: GCA_032464435.1. Taxonomy (NCBI): domain Eukaryota; kingdom Viridiplantae; phylum Streptophyta; class Magnoliopsida; order Poales; family Poaceae; genus Aegilops; species Aegilops umbellulata. The sequence continues at coordinate 83,567,568 of CP136057.1, forward strand.
ACACATTGGGTTCCGGTAACTCGACCCCTCTCGACTTATTAATCAACTTGATCTCTGTCCAGGAGTTGCAACTAGTTTTTGGTGTTTGTAGGTAGTGTTAGTAGTCTACCAAGTGGCACCCTGTACAGGTGGGCTTGGGACAGACTAGGCACCGTGGCCGGGTATGCTGAGCGCCGCCCGTTTGGTGGGCTTGGAACCCTGTACACATCGTTTAGGGCCGTGAGCGACACCCCGGCCGGATCTCCTTGCGGATGGAACCCGAATAGGCGATAAACCTAGACGAGAGACTTGTGTGGTTAGTCAGGTCATGGCCGACTCCCTCGCCCGGCTTCCGCTTGAAGGTTGCCGAGGTACATGACGTGTACAGGGCGATAAGTGGCGAGAGCATGTGTGAAGAAGTACACCCCTGCAGGGTTATCATTATCTATTCGAATAGCCGGATTCCTCGGATATGGAAACTTGGACCCCTTGCATAGTTCTTAGACAAGTGAAAGTGGATACTCTAAAACTCGCAAGATAAGTGTGAGTGCTATGGATGGCCTTCTTGTAGGGAGACGGAAGTGGATCCATAGTGGTGTATTGATATGGTGAATATGTGGACTTGTGTGCGCCACCTCAAAAGAGTTACTTGCAGTCGTAGTTCAGAATAGCCACCGAGTCAAAGCTGGCTTGCTGCAGTTAAACTCCACCACCCCTTTTGTTGATACCGATGCATATGTAGATAGTTCTAATGTAAGTCTTGTTGAGTACATTTGTACTCACGTTTGCCTATTTTATGTTTTGCAGAGAGACTTTAGTCTCGCTAGTAGTTCTGCGTGGACTCCGACGTTTAGCTTGATACCTCAGCTACGATCTTGTGCCCTCGGCAGGATCTGGTAGATAGTCAGGCTTCTCAGCCTTTTTCATTTGTAGATGTCTGTACTCAGACAAGTTAAGCTTCCGCATGTGTTTAACTTGTATGCTCTGAATGTTGGGTCATGAGACCCATGTTTGTAATATCTCGCTCCTCGGAGCCTAATGAATAAATACTTGAGTCGTAGAGTCTTGTTGTGATGCCATGTTGTATTTACACATATCGAGCATATTGTGTGTATGATTGAAATGCTTGGTATGTGTGGGATCTGACAATCTAGTTGTTTATCCTCGGCAGCCTCTCTTTTGGGGAAATGTAGTCTAGTGCTTCCTTGAGCCATAGTAGTCTGCTACAGCCCGGTTCACCGGAGTCCTGCTAGCCCAGCACTACTGCTCAGGACACTTGACTGGCCAGCATGTGTTTCACTTCGTTCCTGTGTCTGTCCCTTCGGGGAAATGTCACGCGGAGACATCCGGAGTCCTGCCTAGCCTGCTACAGCCCGGGTTACCGGAGTCCTGTTAGCCCAGTGCTACAGCCCGGATTCACACACTGTTGACCGACATGTTCGAGGTTGATTCATGTATGCATGTCCCCATGGGTTAGTGCCGCTTTGGGTTCACGACTAGCCATGTCGGCCCGGGTTCTTTGTCATATGGATGCTAGCGACACAATCATATACGTGAGCCAAAAGGCGCAAACGGTCCCGGGCCAGGTAAGGTGGCACCCGTGGGAATACCGTGCGTGAGGCCGCAAAGTGATATGATGTCTTACATGCTAGATCGGTGTGACTTAGGATCGAGGTCCTGACAGGTATTCCACCCTTAAAAGTATAATTAGCAAGCATGGTGGAAATCTCAGCTTCCAGTATCTTTCTTTTATTTGTAATAATTTCTTTCAGGTACTTAGCATAATGATTCATTTTAAGCATATCAATTAATCGCATACGCAAAAAGATAGGTCTAATCATTTCAGCAAAGCGCTCAAAATCCTCATCATCCTTTTTGTTGGATGGTTTGGGAGGAAAAGGCATGCGTTTCTGAACCCATGGTTCTCTTTCTTTACCGTGCTTCCTAGCAACAAAGTATCTCTTATCATAACGTTGATTCTTTGATTGTGGGTTATCGAGATCAACAGCAGGTTCAATTTCTACATCATTGTCATTACTAGGTTGAGCATCAACATGAACATCATTATTAACATTATTACTAGGTTCATGTTCATTACCAGATTGTGTTTCAGCATCAGAAATAGAAATATCATTGGGATTCTTAGTTGTGTCTACAATAGGTTCACTAGAAGCATGCAAAGTCCTATCATTTTTCTTTTTCTTCTTTTTAGAAGGACTAGGTGCGTCTAAATTATTTCTCTGAGAATCCTGCTCAATTCTCTTAGGATGACCCTCAGGATACAAAGGTTCCTGAGTCATTCTACCCCCTCTAGTCATAACTCTAACTGCATTATCATTCTTATTACTATTTAATTCATTGAGAAAATCATTCTGAGCATTAAGTACTTGTTCTACTTGAGTGGTAACCATAGAAGCATGTTTACTAATGAGTTTAAGTTCACCTTTAACTCTAGACATATAATCACTCAAGTGTTCAATCATATAAGCATTTTGTTTCAATTGTCTACCGACATAAGCATTGAAGTTTTCTTGTTTAACAATAAAATTACCAAACTCATCCAAGCATTGACTAGCAGACTTATAACGAGGGATATCACCTTCATCAAATCTAGAGAGAGAATTTACCTTTACTACCTGTGTCTGGTTATCAAGACCATGTGTTTCTTCAATAGGTGATGAATTAAGACAGTGTATTTCTTCAATAGGAGGTAAATTCTTAACATCTTCAGCTTTAATACCCCTTTCTTTCATAGATTTCTTTGCCTCTTGTATACCTTCAGGACTGAGAAATAGAACACCCCTTTTCTTTGGAGTTGGCTTAGGAGTTGGTTCAGGAAGTGTCCAATTATTTTCATTGGTCAACATATTATTCAATAGAATTTCAGCTTGATCAGCAGTTCTTTCCCTGAAAAAACAACCAGCACAACTATCAGGTGGTCTTTGGAAGCATCGGTTAGTCCATTATAAAAGATATCAAGTATTTCATTTTTCTTGAGAGGATGATCAGGCAAAGCATTAAGTAATTGGAGAAGCCTCCCCCAAGCTTGTCGGAGACTCTCTTCTTCAATTTGCACAAAATTATATATTTCCCTCAAAGCCGATTGTTTCTTATGAGCAGGGAAATATTTACCAGAGAAGTAATACATCATATCCTGGGGACTACGCACACAACCAGGATCAAGAGAATTAAACCATATCTTAGCATCACCCTTTAATGAGAACGGAAATAATTTAAGGATATATAACGAGTTTTCTCATCATTAGTGAACAGGGTGGCTGTATCATTTAATTTAGTAAGATGTGCCACAACAGTTTCAAATTCATAGCCATAAAAAGGATTAGATTCAGCCAAAGTAATTATATCAGGATCAACAGAGAATTCATAATCCTTATCAGTAACAAAGATAGGTGAAGTAGCATAAGCAGGATCATATTTCATTCTAGCATTCAAAGTTTTTTGTTTCAGCTTAGCTAATAATTTCTTAAGATCACTTCTATCATTGCAAGCAAGAAAGTCTCTAGCACTTTCTTCACCCATAACTTAGCCCTCAGGCACAACGGGCAATTCATATTTAGGGGGAGAATCTTCATCATCACTTTCATCAATATTATCAGTTTCAATAATTTAATTCTCTCTAGCCCTAGCAAGTTGTTCATCAAGAAATTCACCAAGTGGCACAGTAGTATCAAGCATAGAAGTAGTTTCATCATAAGCATCATGCATAGAAGAAGTGGCATCATCAATAACATGCGACATATCAGAATTAATAGCAAAAGCAGGTTTAGGTGTCGCAAGCTTACTCAAAACAGAAGGTGAATCAAGTGCAGAGCTAGATGGCAGTTCCTTACCTCCCCTCATAGTTGAGGCAAAAATCTTAGTTCTTTCGTCTTTCAAGTTCTTCATAGTAACCAGCAGCTATAAATCCCAAGTGACTCAAAGAATAGAGCTGTGCTCCCCGGCAATGGCGCCAGAAAATAGTCTTGGTAACCCACAAGTATAGGGGATCGCAACAGTTTTCGAGGGTAGAGTATTCAACCCAAATTTATTGATTTGACACAAGGGGAGCCAAAGAATATTCTCAAGTATTAGCAATTGAGTTGTCAATTCAACCACACCTGGATAACTTAGTATCTGTAGCAATGTAGTATGATAGTAACGGTAACGATAGCAAAAGCAATATTTTTGGGTTTTGTAGTGATTGTAACAATTGCAACGGAAAAGTAAATAAGCGAAGAACAATTGTGATAAGCTCATAGGCATTGGATCAGCGATGGAGAATTATGCCGGATGCGGTTCATCATGTAACAATCATAACATAGGGTGACACAGAACTAGCTCCAATTCATCAATGTAATGTAGGCATGTATTCCGAATATAGTCATACGTGCTTATGGAAAAGAACTTGCATGACATCCTTTGTCCTACCCTCCCGTGGCAGCGGGGTCCTATTGGAAACTAAGGGATATTAAGGCCTCCTTTTAATAGAGTACCGGACCAAAGCATTAACACATAGTGAATACATGAACTCCTCAAACTACGGTCAACACCGGGAGTGGTCCCGATTATTGTCACTTCGGGGTAGCCGGATCATAACACATAGTAGGTGACTATAGACTTGCAAGATAGGATCAAGAACTCACATATATTCATGAAAACATAATAGGTTCAGATATGAAATCATGGCACTCAGGCCCTAGTGACAAGCATTAAGCAGAGCAAAGTCATAGCAACATCAATCTCAGAACATAGTGGATACTAGGGATCAAACCCTAACAAAACTAACTCGATTACATGATAAATCTCATCCAACCCATCACCGTCCAGCAAGCCTATGATGGAATTACTCACGCACGGCGGTGAGCATCATGAAATTGGTGATGGAGGATGGTTGATGATGACGATGGCGACAGATTCCCCTCTCAGGAGCCCCGAACGGACTCCAGACCAGCCCTCCCGAGAGAGTTTAGGGCTTGGCGGCGGCTCCGTATCATAAAACGCGATGAATCTTTCTCTCTTATTTTTTCTCCCTGAACACGAATATATAGAGTTGGAGTTGAGGTCGGTGGAGCTCCAGGGGGCCCACGAGGCAGGGGGCGCCCCTAGGGGGGCAGGCGCGCCCCCACCCTCGTGGCTAGGGTGTGGGCCCCTGGCCTTGATTCTTTTGCCAGTATTTTTTATTATTTCCAAAAATAATCTCCGTGAAGTTTCAGGTCTTTCCGAGAACTTCTGTTTCTGCACATAAATAACACAATGGCAATTCTGCTGAAAACAGCGTCATTCCGGGTTAGTTCCATTCAAATCATGCAAGTTAGAGTCCAAAACAAGGGCAAAAGTGTTTGGAAAAGTAGATACGACGGAGACGTATCGTTATGCAACTACTACTAGAACGGACTGAGTACTAGCAGGAGACAAGTTTGCCACAAAAGCTAGGCAGGTAGGGGGGACGCAACACCAGCTCGACCAAGTTTGGATTACAACCCAAATGCTACCACAGAAACATCAGGGGGAAGATAGGGACTGAAAGAGCCAGCATTAGCATCCCAGTCTAAGCACCCCCGGCCTTCATCCTTGCAACGCATGGTACACCTCGTTTGCCACCTGCTCGACCCTAGTGTCACTGATAAAATGAAGTAATAATACAGTTAAAATAGAGCGATTGTCCTCTCTATCAATTCATTTTCAGTGTAGATAAAGAAATTGCTTCTCTTTGTTAATGTATGTTTCATCAGCTAGTCCCATTGTTAATGTTTATGCGTTTCTGCAAACTGGGGTGCTTAATTTTAGTTGATCTGCACAAAAATAGAGATTTGAACGTCTCATGGCCCCTCCTTGTACTACCGCTGTACACTGATGTTCATCACTGGCATAAGGTGTATCGGGGAGACTTGGGATGATTTCCAGTATGAGGCGTGGCATACCGTATGAGGCATCGCAGGGCCCATCTCGCCCTCGCAGCATGGCATACTATGATAATTTCGCAATATTTTCTTCTATTTATTTTGCGTGTTTCATCAACTAGTGCCACTATAATGTAATCACGCTTTTTCATTATCTGTGCAAACAGGGTTATTCAACTGCATTTTGGTGGAACTGCACAAATGTACGGATGGAACCGGCTTATATGCAGAGTGCGAGGTGTGCCAACTAAAAATTACCGACACCAACCATGCTCCATGCACGCATTGGCATCCACCACCACCAGTGGGACGTGTGGCGCTCTCTGTGGACGGATCTTTCTCAGCAGCAAATCCTCTAACCAAATACTAGTAGCTTATATTGGCAGTTTTCTAGGGAGTACTCTTTTCTGAAAGAAGCACCAATCTATTTTTATTCATTTGTACACAGTGTCACAACTTTGACCCAAAGGTCCAGAGCTATTTAAGGGTGATTGGCGTAGTACTCGGAGATTGATTGTAACCATGATTTTCATTAGCTGTCACACTGATTGTAAACATGAGCAGGTGGAAGATTAGGTTAGTGCGAAGCTTACCTTAAACCCTACCGTCCTCGAAATCTCCCACTCATTGTCAAACCAAGTAAGGATCTCCTTCAACCTAGCTAACTTTTCCTGGTCGCCGTCGGCGATCTGCCTGATTCGGTGCTAGCTTTGGAAGATGGGAGGAGAGACGGTGGTCTTGCAATAGAGAAGAGGGAGAGGCGAGACGGTGGTTTTGTAATGGAAATGATGGAGAGGAGAGGAGGTGGTTTTGCAATGGAGAAGTGGGAGAGGTGACACGATGGTTTTGGAATGGAGATTATGGAGAGGAGAGGAAGTGGTTTTGCAATGGAGAAGAGGGAGAGGAGCGTGCGGCAGCGACTTAGGATTGGACGAGAGGGCTGGCGCGCTGTGACTGGATCAAAATCAAAATCAGTTTACCCTTCAATTAAGAAAGTGACCCCACATTAACTAGTCTCCCTTTTATTCTGGGTCATAATTGACCATGATTTTCACAAATAAAATATATGTTATACGTTGCAAAAATAATATAATTTGAAAGTACATTCAGATATGAACCAAATGGTACGATTTTTTGTGACATGCATTCACATTTTGCTTGTCAAATATAGTACGTGGTCAAACTTTGACCAAAAATACGCAATACAAAAAAATACTTCCAAGACCAGCGCCACTCTTCCGCTCTTCTCCTCTTAAACCACCGCCGCTCCTCTCATGTTCCAATCTAAATCGAGCACCGCTCCTCTCCTCTTCCATTTCAAAACCAGTGCCTCTCCTCATGTTCCAATCTAAACCAAAACCAGCGTTGCTCCTCTCCTCTTCCATTCAAAAAGCACCGCCGATGAGTGAAGGTGCTGTGGAGAAGTAGATCGATGGAGGAGTACAACCGATATGTGAGGATCGCAGATGGCGACCCTGTGAAGCTAGCTAGGATGTTCGAGATACTGTCTTGGTTTGACAACAAGAACAAACTAGCGGCGACAGAGACATCCATGGCAAAATATCTGCAACAGAGCGAAAAGGCGGCGATACTCCCGGAGGGAGTCGCGCGGGAGTACATAGAGCTGCTCCTCTAGGCCATGGAGCAAACAGATTCACCGAATCCAATCGTGAGGGAGCGGTGGTGGGAGTATTGATCCCAGATGGAGCATCCACCAGAGATTGAAGGATCGAGCATCTACAAGGTGCCGTTTGTGAGGGTGTCGTGCCAGAGCGAGCCGGCAGAGTCTTCGTCGACCGAACCCAACTACAAGAGGAGAAAAACAGTTGGCCCGACGACGCTTCCCCGCCATCCTCTCCCTCGCCGTTCACATCATCTCACGGGGCGGCTGTCTGCCGCCGAGGAATAGGAGGGATTGCCCCTCCCCCCTAGACCAATAGTCGGGCAGGTTGTGAATTGTTAGGAGGAGCTTAGGGTTGTTAGTATTTGCAGGTTGTGAATTGTGTTTTGTGTTGTGTATTTTGGGAGTACTTTCAGATATGAATGTCTTTTGAATTTCAGATTTGCAGTACTGAGCATATGAAGTATTTTATGAATTCTAGAGATCTATTTTTAGCACTTAAAAATGTAGTTTCATAGGAGTATAAAAGTGCAGATAATGTGATTCTCACAGAAGAAACTGCAAGTTTCAGTTTCAGATAAGAAACTCCAAGTTCAGTTTCAGATAAGAAACTACAACTTCCAGTGGCAGAGCATTTATATTAACACGGCCTTTTCAAACAGTCTTAACATCATGCTGGAAGTTTTATTCATGGTTGAAACTGGAACTACCAGCCAGTTAACATCATGCTGATCAACATTCATGCATAGCACATCTTCATATGATGCACAGTCAAAAAGATATGCTATTTTCAAAATGCCCACACAATGTCGAGTGTGCCAAAAACAGAGAAAACGAGGGACGAAGTTTTGGCAAGTGTTGGACGTGGTGTGCGTAGATGACAATTAGGACCCACATGTCAATAAAGGCAGAGGCAAAAATTTTGGAGATATTTTCTCTGCACAGGTGGAATCGAACCCGGGCGGAACAGTTGTCGGGTAGTGTCACTCGGCCACTAGGCTAGTTCAGTTGTTTCGTTACTAATAAGGCACTTCCTCAGGTGGTCGGATCTCCTCCTGTGCCTTTGTTCGCTCACCGCGACGCCGCTGTCTGCCGTTGTGAACATGCTGAACAAACGAGAGGAATCTGGAGAGGACTGTACGTGGAGAGGCGGACAGTCGGGACCCACCAGGTCTATGGCCGTATGCAAGCAAGTGCCTCATCAGAAAAATACTTCCTCCTAATGCTATACTGACATTGGGGCCCACGGGTTTGTCAACATAGTTACATTTTTAGGTGCTTGAACGTAGTTACTACATGAGATAAATTCACAACGAAGCCGGGGAGCTGGCAGGTATCATTTATTATCACTGGGGCACCAAGTATCAGTTGGGTTTTGGGCTGCCCCGTCTAGGCTTTCTTTTTTAACATGCGCAGCCCACGACCTCGGATGGGAGGTCCATAGGCCGGTCGATACATGACGGCCCTCTAGAAAATACAAACAGGCCTATGGACCTCCCATCCGAGGTTTTATTTTTCCTTCAACATCGGCAGCCGAATTTATGTATTTTTTAAAGAAAACGCAAAGGTATGTTCTATTTTTCTATATAAGAATAGGAACGCCTAATCCAACTTATGTTTCCCTTCTAACTATATTATATATATTTAAATTATTTTATATGTTATTATATATTATTATTATTGTCATCATATATTTAACAGATACTTATATATGTAAGAAAACAATATCCCACATCTTATTAACTTATAAAAATAATTTCATAACAATAAAATCCAGGACTTTTTTTGGCAACGAAAATCCTGGTGATTGTGTACAAAAGCTTGGTAAGATTTAAGGACCAATGTAATAATAAATCACTTATTATTTAAATATCTATATATATATAACAAAATGCTCAGCCCGTGTTTATTTTTTGATAACATTGTTGCGCCCACCCCAACATTATAATAAGAATCAGCCCAGCAAAATCATGTATTTCGAGAAAGTGCAAATGGCCTGTAATTTTTTAGGAAAAACATAAATGGGCCGCATGGACGCTACAATATTTGTTCACCCAGCCCAGCTAATGGACTGTAATTAAAAAAAGATCAAATGGACTGTAAATTCTACCCGGCAAAAAAAAGATTGTAAATTCTGAAAAATAGGTTGAATACGTGCCACATTTTTGGAGGCTGAAATGTGGGCCAATAGGTCGAAGCCAATGCAAGTCGTTGTCAACTTAGTCAACAAATGATTCTGACATCGTAAGCCATTGGATTTACATCCAACGACCGGCATCTATCTTCAATCTCTCGTCTTCTTCCTCCAGCGCCGCTGGGACCACCTGCTCCCGCCTCCTGCTGCTAGCAGCTATGCTTAGCATGCTTCGCTATGAAGCGCTACTCCACCGTTGGCCAGGCCATCCCTCCACCCCTCCACAGCTCCTGTCCTTCTCCACCGACTACCGAACCACACCGTACCAGAACCAGTTAACCCTCGTACACCTCCCCGTCTGCGACTCTACTCCGGCGTCTTACCATCTCCGGCTCATTGCTGTCCGGGGCCTCGCCGTCATCCACCACCTTGGACGCGCTTGGCGCGGAGTGGTCAACGTGGTCAACGAACGACACCATCGAAAGTAGACTATGCGTGGAAAGGCTGACAGCTGGGTCCATGACCGCACCCAAGGAAATGCCTCCTTATTACGCGCAAAATAATGATTCCTCCACCTGTGCTGGGACCCACCGGAAGGGCCTCTGTATTTCGCGAAAAAATGTTCCCACCGCTCACAGGTCGGACCCACCAGCTATATCTTCACACGCAAGGAAGTGCCTCCTTATTACGCACAACAAAATGAATACCCCCTGCTAGCTGGGACCCACAATAGTGGGAGGCTGACTTGTGGGCCAACTAAGTTGACGGGGACGGAGGGCTTTGCCAACTTAGTCAATATGAACGATTCTAGCTCAAGTGACCGTACGATGTCCATCCAACGGCCATAGTGCTTCTTCAACCTCTGGTCTTCTTGCTCCAGCCGCCCAAAGCAGCGCCGGTCGTGCCTCGTGCTCCTACCTCCCGTGGCCAGCTGCGATGCCGTGGAGGCCTCACCGCCCCCTACTACTCCCACGGCTGGCCAGGCCATCCCACTACTCACCCACACCCCCTGTTTTTCTACGACGACGGCAGCCTCACACCGCAGCGAACCAGTGAACCCTCATACTCCTCTACGCGTGGGCATCCACTGCCGCGTCTTCCCCGGCTCCACGTCGTCCCCTTCCTAGGCCTCACCGTCGTCCACCGCCCTGGTGCTCTCGGCACGGCGTGGTCAACGTGGTCAAGGAACGGCTTCCATCGAACGTGGACTATACGTGGAGAGGCTGACAGCTGGGTCCATGGCCGCAGCAAGGAAGTGCCTAGTTATTACACGGAAAATAATTATTCCTCCACCTGACAGCAGGGACCCATCGGACGGGCAATCGTATTTCACGAAAAAAGCATTTCCCCCTTGACTGCTGGGACCTACCAGCGACATCTTCGCACGCAAGGAAGTGCATCCGGGCAAAAAAACGATTCACCCCCTGACTGTTGGGACCCACCAGCTACATCTTCGCACGCAAGGAAGTGCCTGACAGTCGGGACCCACCTGGTCGAAGCGTACATAGCGTTGTCATTCTGGTCGCGAACGTGTACGTACATACTGGTCGATGTAGAGGCGTGCACGTGTTGTAGTAGAGGCGCGCACGTAGCATGTACACGTACGTACAATGGCCAGGGTGCAAGAAAGTAAATACGGCCACGTACGTACATACGGGCGGGGTCTCGAATGCCTACTCACGCGTACGTACGGCCATGGCTCGTTTACATGGCTGGGTCGGAACGGAGAAACTGCGTCGTCGTCATGTTCACGGGGAGGCAACAGAATGCGTGGTGTTCATCGGGAGGCAACGGAACGCATGGGAGCCAACCGGCTTGGACGGAACAGCTGATGGAAACGAGGCCTGGCGTACCGCAGAACGGAGGAAACGGCGTTGTGTTCGACCGGCCACGTTCAAAACGGGATCCTGTTCATCGGGAGGGGTCTGGCGTACCGCAAAACGGAGGAAACAGAACTCCTACGGTCGAAACGGGGGCCCTGTTGATCGGGAGGGGTGTGGCATACCGCAAAACGGAGGAAACCGACTTGTGTTGGAGCACTACGATCGAAACGGGGGTCCTGTTCATCGGGAGGGGTGTGGCGTACCGCAAAATGGGACTCCACGAGATACTGTTCATCTCCACTGCCGACCCCCTCCAGCCTCCACGGGCTACTGTTGATCCACCGTCGACCTCCTCCAGCCTCCACCGGCGACTGTTCATCCACGGGCTCCTGTTCATCCAACCTCCACCGTGCGCTACTCCACCGGCTACTGTTCAACCAGCCCTCTCCACGGGCTCCTGTTCAACCACCCCTCCATGGGTTACTGTTCATCCAGCCCTCCATCGTCTACTATTCATCCAGCCCTCCATGGGGTGGTCCTATTCATCCAGCCCTCCACGGGGTCCTGTTCATCCAGCCCCAACCGGCTCGATCGATCGGGGTCTTGTTCATCCAGAGGCAACACCATGGGGTCATGTTCATCCACCCCCACAGGGAACTGTTCATCCAAACCCCGCCATCGATCGGCTTCAGTTAGCAGTAGTAGCGAAGGAATCGCTCGATCAGGTTCAGATAACAGCCATCGATCGATCGCTCGGGTTCAGTAACGCGTAGCCTGCAGTGCAATCGCTCGGGTTCAGTTAGAGCCCAATGCCTCACTCGGGTTCAGTTAGAGCCCAACGCCTCGCACCCACGCGCGTGCGTTTACAAGAGAAACGCGCATCGCTCGGCCCCGACCACCCACCATAACCGGGAACACCCCGATATTTTCCTCGCCCTCTCTTCTACCACGGTTTTTTCCGTTATGGACGGCCCAAAGAAGGTCATGCAGCTGAGTCTCCGGCCCGCCCAGGACGAAAAGCCCATTTCTGTCATGATTATTTGTCATAGAAGTAGGAGCTCACCACATCTATGATGATACCGGGTTTTGTCACAGTTATCATCATAGAAGTGTCATAAGTATGACAGAAAAAAGTTTCGTTCGGCTCAAAATGTCACAGATGTGTCTTTTTTTTGGTAGTGATTAGAACATGCGTACACTTCCAACATACATTTTCTAAGAGAGAAGCACCTACACTTGTGTTGAGATCAAGATATTCCATTCCAACCACATAAATCTTGATCTCTAGCCTTCCCAAGTTGCTTTCCACTCAAATCATCTTTCTACCAAATCCAATCCTATGAGAAAGAGTTGAGTGTTGGGGAGACTATCATTTGAAGCACAAGAGCAAGGAGTTCATCATCAACACACCATCTATTATCTTTTGGAGACTGGTGTCTCCTAGATTGGCTAGGTGTCACTTGGCAGCCACCGTCAAGATTGTGGAGTTGAACCAAGGAGTTTGTACGGGCAAGGAGATCGCCTACTTCATGAAGATTTACCCTAGTGAGGCAAGTCCTTCGTGGGCGATGGCCATGGTGGGATAGACAAGGTTGCTTCTTCGTGGACCCTTCATGGGTGGAGCCCTCCATGGACTCGCGCAACCGTTACACTTCGTGGGTTGAAGTCTCCATCAACGTGGATGTACGATAGCACCACCTATCGGAACCATGGATAAAAATTCTCTATGTCTTGCGTTTGCTCCCTCCAAACTCCTCCCTTTACCTTCATATGCAATTTTTTTACATTCCGCTGCTATATTCTTAGAATTGCATGGGTAGGTTGCTTACTTGATTTGTGCTAAATTGCTAAAATCTGCCAAGACTTAAAATTGGGAAAAGGCTAGATTTTTATTTGGTCAAGTAGTCTAATCACCCCCCCCCCTCTAGACATACTTTTGATCCTACAATTGGTATCAGAGCTTTGGTCTCTATTTGCTTTGATTTCCATAGCTTTTGGTGATCATAGCCTTGGTTTCACAACCTAGGAGAGCATGGCGTCTAGCGAGGGAAATTACCACCGTAGAGGTCCTTACTTTGATGGTACTAATTTTGCTAGTTAGAAGCATAAGATAAAAATCCATATTCTTGGACATAACCCCACCGTTTGGGCTATTGTGTGTATTGGCTTGCAAGGTGAATTCTTTGATGGGAGAGAACCAAACCGTGAAGCTACCACAGAAGAGTTGAAGATGCTACAATACAACGCTCAAGCTTGTGATATTCTCTTCAACGGATTGTGCCCCGAAGAATTCAACAAAATCAGCCGCCTTGAGAATGCAAAGGAAATTTGGGATACTTTCATTGATATGCACGAAGGTACTGACTCCGTCAAGGAATCCAAATTGGATGTGCTACAAAGTCAACTTGACAAGTTCAAAATGAAGGATGGTGAAGGTGTCGCTGAAATGTACTCTAGGCTTGCTCTCATCACAAATGGGATTGCCGGCTTAGGAAGTGAAGAGATGACCGATAGATTCATCATCAAGAAGATCCTAAGAGCCTTGGATGGAAAATATGATACCATGTGCACATTGATCCAAATGATGCCCAATTACAAAGATCTCAAGCCAATGGAAGTCATTGGAAGAATTGTTGCTCATGAGATGTCACTTAAGGATAAGGAAGAGCTTCACAACAAATCAAGAGGTGCTTACAAAGCCTCATGTGATGCTCCCACATCATCAAGTGAGAAACAAACCTTCAACGAAGAATTGAGCCTAATGGTGAAGAACTTCAACAAGTTCTACAAGAGTAGAAGCAAGGAAAGAAGTTCCAAGTCAAGGTCCTACAATGACAAAAGATCTTCTAGTCGTGAATGAAATTGCTATAATTGTGGAAGAACCGTACACTAATCCAATGAGTGTACGGCTCCCTACAAAAGAAGAGAAGATTCTCCCAAGAGAAGAAGTGGAAGAGAAGAATCACCTCCAAGAGAGAGAAGGAGTAGAGATGATCGATATGAACGAAGACCCTCTCAGAGAAGCAAGGATTCGGAGAGGGACGATAAATCATCAAGGAGCTACACAAAAAGAAGACATAAAGCTCATGTTGGTGAATGGGTATCCGGCTCTGACTCTGATCATCACTCCTAAAAAAGTTATCACTCCGACTCCGAATATACTCAAGATGAAGGTGTTGCCGGTCTAGCACTTGTGTCAACCAACTCCTATGACATATATGACTCACCGAATGAAGGAATTGGAAGATGCTTCATGGCTAATGGTCCGAAGGTAACACACCCCGAGTATGTTGATTTTAGTAGTGATGAAGATGATTTGCTAGGAGATGATGATTTACTTGTTGACAACTCTAGTTATGAAAACTATGATGAACTTGCTATTAATCATGATAATCAAGATAAAATGAATGACGATGATAAGAAGGATATTGAGCGTCTAACTAAAGAACTAAACACACTTAAGTTAGCTCATGAAACTACCTTGGAAGATCATCGGGAACTTTTAAAGACTCATGAGAAGCTACGCTTTGAAAATCTCAACCTTGAGCAAGAGCATGAGTTCTTAAAAGCAATCAATGATGATCTTCGCAAGAAAAGTTCTTCTTACATTGCCAAGTGTTTACTCTTGTCTACTTACATGGCACAAGTTAAATCTACCAATAAGAACAAGAAAGGTTCTTCCTCTAGTAGTAACAACAATCATGCTAAATCCAACGTTGTTGCTTCTAGTAGTTCTCTTGATTCCACTAATGATTCTCTTAGCCAAGTTACACTTGAGCAAGAAAATAGCCTATTGAAGGGAATTATAGAGAAAGGTCTTTACAAGAGTCTTGCCGGAAGTAAGCAATTTGAGGAAATTGTACGCAAGCAAGGAAGACACCGGAAGAATCAAGCTGTTGGTTTTGAATGAAAGTTGAGTGGGAAGAAGATCAATACCCCAAGACGAAGTTTGTTCCTCAACAAGAGAAGTATGATCCTACTTCTTTCCAAGGAACACAAGCTCAAGATGATCTTCCACCACAAGACCACAAACTAAAAGGCAAGGACAACCTTCAAGAGGAGATTGATGCATTTGAAGAAGCACCTAAGGCCTTGGCCAAGTGGGTTCCCAAGACTACATCAAGTTCCACGTCATCAAGTATGACTACAACTCCAAGGATTCCCATCAAGATAGTGTGGATCCCTAAGAAGAAGAACTAGAGAGTTCTTGAGAGTGGCTCCGCCAACATACTTCACTCTTATCATTTTGGCAAGGACGAGTGCAAACAACTTCCATATCTTGCACTAGTTCAAGGAGTCACAAACCCTCTTGTTGGTGAGACAAGGGACAAGGTAACCTAATGCATTCATGGACATCATCTCATGTGAATATCACTCTATGTCTATGGATATCCTTGTTTGTTCCTTGTGGGACTAACCCGTGCAGGTATTGAAAGTGCAACTCACTCCAAAGGATTCCTCCGAATGATCTACATCAACATTGAGCATCTACATCTTCAACACCTACATGAAGTCATCATTGACAAAACCCAAGGTTAGTTCATCCCTCTTAGGGGGGATATCACATCTAGGGGGAGCTTTACTCTAATCAATTGAGCTAAAGCAACTCTAATGATGTGAACACAACAATGCTTTATGCAAAAGTGGCAACCCCACTTGTGCTTAAACGATGAGTATAACATATGATCAAATGTTCTCATTTGACTCCTAAGTCAATATACTCATATATAGATGACCTAGTCATCGCCAAATTGCTTGATAGATGCTAGAGTGATTGTGCATGCTTTGTCACATATTTCATTTGTCATTTTATTGTGTGGGCATGTTGGATGCATATTTTACTCATTCGAGGACATCATCCCTCTGTTGTTTTGTTTGATTGGTTTTTCTTTTGCCAAATGGATGGACAAGAATGCCTAAGAACTCCCTCTAGCTATCTATGCTTTTCTCGTCTCAAACTCTATTCATGCTACATCACAAAGTTTGATCAAGTCAGATTCGAACCACTCTGTGTGAGGAGCACTCGGAGTCCCCGGTTCGTCATAGACTTAAACTTCCAAAACCTCTGTGCATTTCGGTCTAACCGAGAAATCCATTCCGGTCAAACCGAGTTCACTAAGTTGATCTAGGTTTTCATCTCGGTGCAACCAATTTGAACACTTCGGTTACACCGAGTTGCAACAACCGCTTGCGATTCTGCAATCTCGGTGCCACCGAGTTGTTCCACTCGGTCACACCGACAGGGTCAGGATATAAATACTCACGGGTGAGACTTTGGAAATTTCTTCAAATTCTCTCAGCCCGCGCATGTCCTGCTCTGCCCCCTCGGGTCTCCGGATCGTCTCCTCGCTGCCAACAACCTCCCGCCGTTGCATTCTGCCGCCGTCGACGGAATCTGCTCCGCCGTCGCCGCCGTAGCGAACACTCGCCGTTCTAGGGTAAGTGTTCGACCCCTTGTGATGTCCTTTTCACTCCGATTCCTAGCACAAGGACAATGCCATGTTTCTTGCCACGAATGAGATTAATCTATCCAGCTAAAACTTCCTTAGGTCTAGATTGATTCAAAAAATTTAGGGTTAGCTCTCCGCAGAACTCATCTCGGATCGACCGAAATGTAGATATCGGTCTCACGATTCGGCTCAGGCCATTGCACATGCGCTTTTCGGTCTGACTGAAACATGCAAATCGGTGTGACCAAGTTCAAGATTTTGTGAAACCCTAGCAATCTCGGTGCCACTGAACTGTGGCTCGGCCCAACCGAGTTCACTAGTATAGGTTCCAAGTGTTGCTTTGGTATCACAGAGTTTATCAATTCGGTAGGTCCGAGATCACTTCTGTAGAGAACTAAAACTAAGATTTTCTGACTCAATTTGTTTTGCAAAATCTCTGTACTTTGTGATGCTCATCTACTCTACCTCATCTACAACCTATTCACAGGGTCTGCTGACAGTTTGCCTGCAAGATGTTTGACCAGAGTGACAGCCAGAACATGTCTAAACAGCAAGAACAGTTGAGTGAGGGCACTAGTCCCTCCAGCAGCTATGATGAGGGCAGCAGGAGCACACCTAGTAACTTGTCAAAGGCAGCCACTAGATCTAGAAAGAAGAAAACCTCAGATTCTGAGGATGAGGACTATGTGGCCACTGAGGAGGAAGTAAGCTCCAAAAAGAAGATGCTGAAGAAGGAATCTGGGACAGCTGCTGCAAGTAAACCAGGATTGAACAAGAAGGCACCTGCCAGGAGAATTCCTATGTCTAAGGCCAGAGCCTTTACTCAAGAGAAAATGGAGTTCACTCTTGAACCCAAAGAAGGAGGTGAAGGCAAGAAGAGGAAAGAAAGGGTCAAGAAGACCATTGCCAGAGTTATTGGGAAGTCCTTAATGGTGAGATCAAATTATGAAGAGGAAGAGGATGTTGCACCAGCACCCAAAGCACAGAAGCTCATGGGGGATGCTATAAAGTCAGGGGCTGCTGCTAAGCCCAAAACTGCTCCCAAAGCTGCTGCTCCAGCTCCCAAGACTGCACCCAAGAGGAGTACCAGGAATATGCCTGCTGAGGAGAAGAATAAGTCCCCAGTGCCTGATGCTGAAGAAGAAGATGATGATTCTCTTGTTTTGAGGAAGCTGAAGCCAAAGATCCCTGACCATAATGATGCACATCCTGTTGCAGAAGATATGAGGATCAGGAAGGATGCAGGACTGGGATTGTGGAGACAATCAGATCCTTATGCTGTGAGGAGAAGAACAGCAGTTGATTACAGGTTCCATACAAAGGAACAACAAGATTTCTATGAGACTATCCTGCTTGACAAGAAGCCCATAGTGTGTGACATGAGATGGGTGGATTGGGAGTACATCAAGGAAAATGAAGATCACTATCCAGGAGTCTATGACAGCTTCAAGGCTTGTGGAGTAGATAAGTTTGTTGGACAGAAGCTCACCAAATGGAATGATGAGCTGATCATGCAGTTTTACTCCACTGCCCATTTCTATCTAGATGGGAGGATAGTATGGATGTCTGAGGGTACAAGGTACCAGTCGGCAGTTGAGGAGTGGGCTAATCTGATAAATGCCCCTGAAGAACATGAGGATGACCTGGATGTGTATGCCACCAAGAAGAAAGACCACAACACAATGGCAAACATGTATAAGGAGATCCCAGATAAGGCTTTGGAGACTCACAAACTTGGATCTGTACACTTCTTGTTGTCTGGTCTGCCTACCATCAACTGGATCCTTAGGCACACATTGCTACCCAAGTCAGGAGATCACAAGATGATTAGAGGACATTCTATCAACCTGCTCCATCTTTTTGATGTCCCTCGGAAGTTCAAGGTTATGAGCTTAATGGTAGAAACAATCAAGAGGACAGCTACAGATCAGAAGAGGAGTTGTGGGTATGCTCCACACATTCAGGAGCTCATCAACTCCAAGATGGGCACAGGTACATACTTGTTGGACAAGGAGCACCTTCCTCTGCATCCTGACTTTGAAGACAATATTGTTGTAATGACTGAGGAAGATCCATCATCTGTGCAAGCACATGAGAAGAGAGAGAAGGCAAGGGCAGAGAAAGCTACAAGGATGCCAATTGTTGAAGAGGCATCTCAAGTATTCTTGAAGAGCAAGCAAGATCAGCTTGGATATCTGATCCAATCCACCTTGAGGATTGAGAAGGGCTTGGCCATCCTGACTCAAAACCAGGAGATCTTGGAGAGGATCATTGAGCAGAAATTCTATGATCTTGATGTCAAGGTAACTGAGATTCAGTCAGTGGTTGAGCAGCTTCAGGAGGTAGTGGAGGAGAAGAAGGGCAAGTCTACTACAGATGCTTTCACTAGAGTGCCTAGAAGCCAGAGGTCTGCTGCAGTGCCTGTCCCAGACACAAGAGCTACTACATCTGCACCAGCAGCCACACCCTCAGTTCCATCAGCTCCAGCAGCCACTCCACCAGCTCCAGCTACATCAACAGAGGCTTTCATCCTTGGAGTCATCTCTACACCACCTCATCAAGACCAAGCTTGAGAGACGCATAGCATTATGCATATTTTAAACTTTTTGGTAACTTGTTGCCAAAGGGGGATAAATATGTATAGATCATAGTCTGAGAGAGAGAGTGTGTGTTGTTATGTCTCTCTTTGCATTTTTTTCTTGCTTGAACCTTACTGTGTGTTTGCTTGCTACATTATGTCTTTTGTGAGATACTTGGATGATCATGTGATTGATCATTTGCTACCTTAATGCTTGTTTGGATGATACTATCTTTTATACCTTATATATGATCATTCACTTTGCTTGGTAATGAGTGCATGTTTTTAATTATTATCATTTTGAGCGCTCCACCAAGATGTATGTGACATGGAAGAGTGTCCCATGATCCTAACACATTGTGCATTTGCAGTCCAAAGAAAATTTTAAACAATGCACAAATTTAGGGGGAGCTCTTGTTTGTCACATACTTCTCAAAGTGACGATGTATTTCAATCTTATTATCAGTTGTCGAAGCTTTGATCTATATGTTGTCATCAATTACCAAAAAGGGGGAGATTGAAAGTTCAACTATCCCTGGGTGGTTTTGGTAATGATCAACAACATATAGCTCATTGAACTAATGCCTTTACAAGATAAATATTTTAGGAAGGTTCAATGATTGGCATGGCATGGATAAGGAATGTGGACCCCTCAAAATGCTAAGGACAAAAGATTGGCTCAAGCTTCAAAGTCCAAGACTCTACATTTTACTTTTAGTGATCTAAGATCACATTGAGTCCATAGGAAAAGCCAATACTATCAAGAGGGGGTGAGGTGTTGCTTAATGAGTTACTTGCTCAAAATGCTTAGTGATATGCCCCAAAAACCCTCAACTACTTTCTCATATCCACATATGTCCCAAACCAAGAGTGAAACTCGGCCCCACCGAAACTTTCTATCCGGCGCAACCGAGTTCACTTGACATAGCCACTGCCACAAACCCTAGTCACTTCGGTCTCGCTGATAGGGATCTCCGTCTCACCGAGATGAGATTGCAAACTCTCTATTTCCCTTAGTAACGTTTCGGTCTAACCGAGATGAGTGATCAGTCCCATCGAGTCTGCAATGCAAACTCTCTGTTTCCTTTTCATAACGCTTCGGTCCCACCGGGATGAGCGAATCGGTCCCACCGATTTTGCCTGACCAACTCTCTATTTGCTTATTACCAAAATGGTACCACCGAGTTTGAGTAACCGGTCTAACCAAGATTACTTTATGCCCTAACCCTAATGAAATCGGTCACACCGAGTTGACATGTCGGTCCCACCGAAGTGGCCTAACGGTCACATCTGTACTGAATCGGTCCTACCGAGTTTTCTGATTTGGTCCCACCGAGTTTGGTATAATGTGTGTAACGGTTAGATTTTGTATGGAGGCTATATATACCCTCCACCCTCTCCTCATTCGGTGAGAGAGCCATCAGAACATGCCTACACTTCCAACATACATTTTCTGAGAGAGAACCACATACACTTGTGTTGAGATCAAGATATTCCATTCCAACCACATAAATCTTGATCTCTAGCCTTCCCAAGTTGCTTTCCACTCAAATCATGTTTTTACCAAATCCAATCCTATGAGAGAGAGTTCAGTCTTGGGGAGACTATCATTTGAAGCACAAGAGCAAGGAGTTCATCATCAACACACCATCTGTTACCTTTTGGAGAGTGGTGTCTCCTAGATTGGCTAGGTGTCACTTGGGAGCCTCCATCAAGATTGTGGAGTTGAACCAAGGAGTTTGTACGGGCAAGGAGATCGCCTACTTCGTGAAGATCTACCCTAGTGAGGCAAGTCCTTCATGGTCGATGGCCATGGTGGGATAGACAAGGTTGCTTCTTCGTGGACCCTTCATGGGTGGAGCCCTCCGTGGACTCGCGCAACCGTTACCCTTCGTGGGTTGAAGTCTCCATCAACGTGGATGTACGATAGCACCACCTACCGGAACCATGGATAAAAATTCTTTGTGTCTACATTGTGTTTGCTCCCTCCAAACTCCTCCCTTTACCTTCATAGGCAATTGTTTTAAATTACGCTGCTATATTCTTAGAATTGCATGTGTAGGTTGCTTACTTGATTTGTGCTAAATTGCTAAAATCTGCCAAGACTTAAAATTGGGGAAATGCTAGATGTTTATTTGGTCAAGTAGTCTAATCACCCCTCCCCCTCTAGACATACTTTCGATCCTACAGAGGGAGGGAACAGCAGCCAAAGGAGGTGCCCAAGTAGGAGGAATCCTACTTGGGGTCCCTGCCAAGCCGCGCGCCCTTCCTTATTTGGAGTGCGGGGAAAGGCACGGGAGGGTGGCATCCCTCCATTGGAGGGGCGCACCAGCCCCCTAGTGGGCTGGTCTGTCCCTCCCTTTGGCCCATTAAGCCCATAATTTGCCGGGGGGGTGCCCGGAACCCCTTCATGTGACCTGATTCCTTCCCGGTACGTCCCGAAACACTTTTGGTGTCCAAATACCATCATCCTATATGTCGATCTTTACCTCTCGACCATTTTGAGACTCCTCGTCATGTCCGTGATATCATATGCGACTCCGAACAACATTCGGTCACCAACTCATATAACTCATATAACACTATATCGTCAACGAACGTTAAGCGTACGGACCCTATGGGTTCGAGAACTATGTAGACATGACCAAGACACCTCTCTGGTCAATAACCAATAGCGGAACCTGGATGCCCATATTGAATCCTACATATTCTACAAAGATCTTTATCGGTCGAACCGTTATGACAACATACGTAATTCCCTTTGTCTATACTTGCCCGAGATTCGATCGTCGGTATCTTCATACCTAGTTCAATCTCGTTACCGGCAAGTCTCTTTACTCGTTCTGTAATACATCACCTTGAGACTAACTCCTTAGTCATTTGCTTGCAAGCTTATGATGTGTATTACCGAGAGGGCCCAGAGATACCTCTCTGATACTCGAAGTGACAAATCTTAATCTCGATCTATGCCAACTCAACAAACACCTTCAGAGATACCTGTAGAGCATATTTATGATCACCGAGTTATGTTGTGACGTTTGATAGCACACAAGGTATTCCTCCGGTATCCGGGAATTGCATAATCTCATAGCCAAAGGAATATGTATTTAACATGAAGAAAGCAATAGCAAGAAACTGAACGATCATTGTGCTAAGCTAACAGATGGGTCTTGTCCATCACATCATTCTCCTAATGATGTGATCCCGTTATCAAATGACAACTCATGTCCATGGTTAGGAAACCTTAACCATCTTTGATCAACGAGCTAGTCTAGTAAAGGCTCACTAGGGACATGGTGTTTGTTTATGTATTCACACATGTATTTAAGTTTCCTATCAATACAGTTCTAGCATGAATAATAAACCTTTATTACGATTTAGGAAATATAATAATAACCATTTTATTATTGCCTCTAGAGCATATTTCCATCAAATACAATCCCAACTTCTTTGGATTCCAAATTCAGAGCAATACCCCTAGTACCTTCTGCAACTTGACTAATTCACCTGACATTATTTCACCAATACCTATAATACGAGCAATCCCCCCCAATACATTCGCGTCAAGATTGGATCATCTCGGAACAAAGAAGTGGTAGTAAAAAAGTCCTTGATAATTCCTTTTGATGGTTTCGGGTTAATAAAGGCGATGAAAGAAAGAGGCGGCGGAGAGGTGCCCCGTGGGGCCCACATGACCTCATGTTATGACTAGGGACCTAGTCGTGTGGGTGCCACAGGGATCTCTCTACTGGTTGCTGGCTCCCCTGGCTTCATCCAGATCCAAAACTTCGAGATATTTTTGTTCCAAAATTTTCCAACTCCTGGAATGATGATTTTAAAAAAAAAATCCCAAAAACATAAAAATATAGTACTCCCGACGTTCCTAAATATTCGTCTTTTTAGAGATTTCAAATGGACTACCACGTACGGATGTATGTTGACATATTTTAGAGTGTAGATTCACTCATTTTGCTCCGTATGTAGTCACTTGTTGAAATCTTTAGAAAGACAAATATTTAGGAACAGAGGGAGTAAGTGGCAGTAGGCACTGGATAAATAGATTATTACATTAAAGTTGATAAACATTATGCCAAAGTGATGCAATTACGATATAAATATAGCATGAAACAAGGAAAAAAATTAGACACATTTGAGATGTATTAGCATCCCCAAGTTTAATCCCTGCTCGCCCCAAGCACGTAGATGATAAATAAATAAGTTTTGATTGTGAATGTTATCTTACATGAACATGATCAACCTGACATAATTTATGTTTAACTCAAAAGAATAGGATGCAATGCAATAGTCCATAACTGATAGTAGGCAAGTAACACCAATATCAATGTTCAATCAATGTTTCCATCGCCGTTGCTTTAGAAAGGATGTCAAGATCATATTCGAAAACATAATATTACTTGGTCTTCATTGCATAATGGCAATCTTATCATAAACCAACCCAAACAAACCTAGTTACTTTGATTACGCAATACCATGCACTACACAATACCCATGCAATACTTGGGGGTGACAATTGAGAAAGTTAATGGAGTTGAAAGAAAATCTTGGATTAACAAAATCACTAATAAGTTGAAAAAAAATCACGTATTTGAAAAAAGTCTACTAGAAAGTTAGCAAAAATTGGAAAAAGTTCGTGAATTCGGAAGAAGTTCAAGAAATTTGAAAAAAGTACACAAAGTTTAAAAAGATTTATAAATTATAGAAAAGTTCATAAATTTGAAATGATCTTAAAAAAATTAAGAAGGAAAAATAAAAATAAAAAAATAAACAAGAAAAAGAAAAAAGAAAACATAGAAAACTTAGGTGGAAAACATAGAAAAAGAAAACAAAATGGGTAGAATATGGGCCGGCCCGCTACTACACCTAGCGTAAGGGGGCGCCGGTTGGCGAAATAGCCTATAACCGGCGCTTATGCCGCGGAATAGGATCCGGGCTTTCACGGTGCCTAGAAAAACAAGCACGATCCAATACTTGTTTGCTTCTCCACCTGGAAAAACGGCTTCAACCATTAGTTCGCCATGATGCAGGAAAAACCATACCCTATTTCTCACACATTTTAGAATGTTCAAAATAGATTTTAAAATTCAAAAAACAGTTCAAGAATTTAATAAATATTTGTGGTTTTCTAGAAGATGCTCATGAACATTAAAAAAATGCTAATGAATATACTAAATATACAAACTATTCTGGAGATTAAAAATATTCACAAATAAAAAATTATTTATAAATATAAGAAATGTTAGTGAAATTTTGAAATCTACATGCATATATGAAATGTTCACGATTTTAAATGAAGTTCACAAAATATAAATTTTCCATGAATTTAAAATATTCACGTATTTTAATAAGTAAACCAGAAAAATAAAATAATAAAGCAGGATAGACACCTGAAGAAAGAAAACAAAACTCAAGGAAAATAAGAATGCTGCATGAAAACCGGAGAAAATGAAAGAAAGAAAACCGACACTAAGTGATGCTGACGTGGAAGCTATGGATTAGGACGGGCCATCATCACCCCTCTCTAAGCGAACAATAGAAAAGATAGCCATTCTACACAGTGAGCATAGAATGGGAAATACTTTGTTCTTTTATATCATTCATTTGGTCTTTGTTTTACATTTTCATGAACCATACAATGCTTGCGGCAAACCTTATTCTCCTCAAAAATCGCCTAAGAAAATTTGGCTGCTAATGCGGCCCATGGTTCATTCTTGTCTATTCTTTTACATTTTTTCTCATTTTTGTATTATTATTATTATTATTATTATTATTATTATTATTATTATTATTATTATTATTATTATTATTATTATTATTATTTTCCTTTCTCTATATTTTTATTTTTTGGCCAATAATGAAATTTTATTTTAAATATGTGAACGTTTAACGTGTGGTATCATGAACATATATTTATATATATGAATATTTTTTCTCAAACATAAACATCTATTCTGCGAACATGTTCTATCAGACTTTTTTTGCTGCTTTTCTTTGACGATGTTTACTTGCCGAGTTTTCCTAACCTAGAAAAAAACTTGCCGGGTTTTCCTGCCTTTTTGTTTCGGAAATGTATTTTAGATATTTTTATTTCTTATTTGCAGAAAAGGCAAACTATATTAAGATTCCAGAACTACAGAAACACCCATGTGAAAAGTAAAATTTAGAAGAGATCCCTGAAATTCCACCACCATCTTCGGCCTCCAGAATGAGTGGATGACGCGCGGCCACAACTGCTCCGTGCTAGCGCCGACCAAACCTTATATTGTAGCAGACGAAAAGTCATCAACACTTCATTCCTAAAGGACCAGCCCCCGAAAATCAAAGTTGACATTGGAATCAGAGAACATCACTGCTCGGGATTTGAGCACCGCCTCACATCCACCCTCACTCCATAGTTGAAGAAAAGGAAGGGAGGCCAAGCATCGAGTCATGGTCATCACCCACGTATCCACCAACCCCCATATCAACACCAGAGCGACCAACCGGAGCGTCATCCAGTCGCTCGTACTAGCCCACATGCACCCACTATACCTACATAAACCGCAAGATCCAACCACGTATGCCAAGACCAAACCGTCACAAGTCTCCACCATTGCTAGAAGCGCTGCTGGAATGGGGACTAGGAGTGAAGGATATTATCCTGTCTCGAGGGCGTAGCTGCCACCTCGTCACCTTGAGCTCGACAGAAATCCTAAACAGACACGCAATTATAAGGCCCTGTTTGGTTCATAAGTCCTAGGACTTTTTCTAGTCCCAACTAAAAAGTCTCTAGTCCCTAAAAAGTCCCTCTCTGTTTGTTTCCAGAGACTAAAAAGTCCCTAGTCCCTTACTAGAGGTTATTAAATGACCATGTTGCCCCTAGTATATAGAAAAATATCAATCAAACAACATTATGGGTGGCGGGCCATTGAATGCATGGAGGGCATTGTTGGAAAAGTCCCAAAAAGTCCCAAAAAAGACTCTCCTTGAGAGTCTTCTTCATTTAGTCCCAAATGCCTAGTTTAGTCCCTAAAAAGTCCCCCCCCCCCCGTTTGGTAAAAAAGTCTCTAAAAGGGACTTTTTCTAGTCCCTACACAAAAAAGTCCCTGGAAACAAACACCCCCTAAGAAAAACATAGCAGAATCCCTCCCGCCAGCAGGACTAGGATCCACCTTTACCTCCATGGCCCCATGGCCATCGAAGACGAGGCGATCTGGCGACGGCGTAGCCGAGAGTCGAAAGCACCTAGTTGCCTTTTGGTTCACCCAAGGGCAAGATGAGGTAGGAAGACCGTACTATCAGAATTAGTGCAGAATAAAATGTCTATGTTTATATCCTTGCAAATAAATATAAAAGGTTTTAAAAATTAAACATTGAGCGGCCACTTTCTCATCATATATATAAACATTTATTCTGGAACCCATTTTTCTAAACTTTTTGCGAGATTATTACAATATGGCAAGCCCTCTGATGAGACCCATGTACATGTACCACTTCTTATATCATCACCATAATATTCCGAGCTCTCTGGCAATTCCTAGACGCCCCTCCACGAAGCCTACTCGATCAGCTCGTTGCGTCTTCTCCCTGCCAACGAGACTACTTCAACTCCGTCCCCGGGCTACTCCCATCAAAGGGGATTCCTGATTATTTTTTACTAGGCATCATATCCTTCAGAATATAGCTCCCCACCCCTGCGTCGCCCTTTTCCGGCAACACGGAGGCGAACCCTAGTCGTTGCCGCCTCCTCCCTCCCCTCCCTTTCTGTCTCGGCACCCTGGAGGCGCCGCCGACGAAGCCGGACAGGCTTTAGTGACAGCAGTAGCGGGTCATTTCTCCTGGTCGGCTCCCCTGCGCGCGTGGCCGCCAGGTCGTGTTGTGCTCGCCGTCTGAGGATGCCTAAGCCAATGCTATTGTGGTCGTCGGTGTGCGGCCGTGTGGCGCCTGTACTGCAGTGTAGTGGTGCATCGCGGTTGGCAAGAGGTGGTGGTAGCGGGCAGCTAGGTCAAGATCTGAGCTCGTGCGTGCCCGTCATGGCGGTGGCCTAGGCTATGGCCGTAGTGGTCGCAGCGGACTGGTGCCCAGAGGTGGTGCCGCTAGATGTGGCAACGCGGAGATGAGTTGGGTGGACGCGCGGTGGCTGCTCGAGCCAGCCAAATCATGCTCGTACGGGCCGCAACGATGACGAGCCCGGTCTAGGCACACCGTGTCCTGGGCATTGGGTTCTCGGGTGGTGCAGCGGCATGGTCATTCATGCTCCGGCCAGGATGAAAGGGGCGGCCGGCTCTAGATCTAGTGGTGAGTGCGTCCGGGGTGAGGTCCCTGGCGCAGGTGCACCTTTCTTTGGATGAAAGTCTGGCTCTTAGTCGGTGATGGCAACTCCTGTGAATGTTGCTTCCTTGTTGAAGGCATGACCGAGAGGTTTCCACACATGTCCTATTTTAGAGATCTAGTTTCCAGATGAAAACCGAGATCCGCTCGTCGGACCGGCGATGGCGACGCCCTTGGCGTTGCTTCTTCGATTGAAGGATCATTTTGGATATTTGACCTCTTGGGAGAAGCAGCTTGTCAGTGGTTGAGTGGTTGGCCTGGAGCTTCCAATGGCGAGATGTCCATGGTGGTGCATCAGGTTGTGGCCAGCAATTGGCTAGCGGTGTTGCGCGATTGAAGCACTCTTGACATGTGGGCAGCGCGAGACAAATCAGGTTGGTCGTCCTCTTGGGATCAGAGTGGCAGATGCACGCTCCTCTATCGGATGTCTTCTCTCTTGAGTGTTCAGAAGGCATCCAACATGCTTGTGGTGGTCATGATTAGTACGACGAAATGGTCCGCTTGGGTGAAGTCCCGGTTAAGTTGAAATTGTCTGGCTGCGAGCATGGTAGCGATGTACGATGACACAAACCTCCTCGACGATGTGCCTTTCTGTTTGTATTGTGTTGGCTCAGCCTTTTGGCACTTTTTGTATGTTTTGTGTGCTTTAGACTTTATTTAGCTAAATGTTGTGAGTGGTATGTCTTTTGTATAAGTTTTCGCTCTGTTTTCTTAAGGACTGTGATATTTGGCACACGTGTGCCATATAAGAAAAACTGTCACACCTCTACTTTTTTCATTACCATACGATACCTCGTCCTTTGACCTCGCCCCAAACGACCCTGCAGGCTCACCTGAGCAACCTGCTTCTTTCTTGGCAGGGAGTTGCAAGGCTGCTGATGTTGTGTTTGTTTTCCAAAACAAAGGAGCATGCCGGTAAAATAGCGCAGATAAATGTGTCACAAATAAGTTAATATCCATGTAAAGACCATTCTAATTCGGACTGTGATATTTGGCACACGTGTGCCATATAAGCAAAACTGCCACACCTCTACTTTTTTCATTTTAAAGTACCATACGATCCCTCGTCCTTTGACCTCGCCCCAAACGACCCTGCAGGCTCACCCGAGAAACCTTCTTCTCCCGCACATCTCGTGCGCCCACCCCCGAGAAAACTGCCACTTCTTCACGTATACCACATGATTTCTCCTCAGGACAAAGTTACCATGGTATTCGTATGCAAGTTATCAGGCTTGTGTTGCATAACTTACCGTGCTATTTACATAGAACATACCAGGTATCTATGCTTCAATAACTACATCCCTTCAAAGTTACCACTGTGTTTTGTACACAAGTTATAAGGTCTTCGATGTGTAAAATACCGTGGTACTTACACATAAATTATCAGGGTATATGTACATCAACCTCCCCCCGGTCAAAATTACCATGAGGGATTGTACATGAGTTACCGGGTCTACAATTCGTATATTATCAAGATACTTGCACCTAAAAACCTGGATGTGTTTCGGTAGCTTTTTCCATAGGTCAAAAATTACCACGATGTGTTTGCATAACTTATCACGCCTATAGCACGTGTGCCCCTCATGACACTAAACATTATGTGACTTTCCCGTGGCACGCCATGTGTTGTGTTCATCCAAGAGACCCACGCGCGAGGCGAGTGTATGTTTTTAACAACTTAGTTTCCTTTGGTAAAAAAAGTTACCATAATGTTTATATTGCAAGTTGTCGGTTATGCGGTGCTTATATTATCATGTTATTTACACAAAAAATATTGGGGATGTTTTGAACAACTTTTTCCTGGGACAAAAAGTTATCATGGTGATTCTTGGTAACCTATCAAGCCTGTGGTGCTTAAAATATCATGCTATTTACACAAAATTTATCAGGGGTATGTTTTCAGCAAATCACTCTCCTCCCCCCCCCCCAGTCAAAAACTTATCATGGTGTTTAGTTATCGCAGATTCGCAATGCATATGTTTTCATGCTATTTACACATAAAAATGCCAGGGGAGGGAGGTATACTACCGTGCTATTTATACAGAAGATACCGGAGTATCTTTTCAAAAAAATCCCTACGGTCAAAGTTACCATGGTGTTTCTACCTCAGTTATCAGATGTGCGCTGCGTATATTACCATCTATTTACACATAAATTATCGGATATCTTTTCACATTTGTCTTCCCCAATGGTTAAAGTTACCATGATGTTTGTATCTAAATTATCAAGTCTATGGCGTGAATGTTATCGTGCTATTTACAGAAATTACCGGGGGGCGGTTCAACAAATTTATTCCCAATGATCAAAGTTACCACAAACATGTCAAAAACAGTATTTCCCTTAGCTTGCTCAATAATAAGTGTCATAGATGAGGTGGTTAGCTCCTTTTGTTGATTACCTGAGACTAGAGATCAAATCCTAGTCCAAGCATTATTTTTGCCGAAAATCGGGAAGACATGTGGGCCATAATTGACGATTACGAAATTTAGGAAGGCACGAGCAGGAAAGGAAAGGAAAGAAATCGGGAGAGGTCGGTGGGGAAGGATGTGTGGGAAAGGAAGGAGATCAGGAGGCGTGCGGGAAAGGAAAGAGATCGGGAGGAAACTGGCGGCGCTGGATGCGTGTGGCAGTTTCGCAATCTGCCACACAGTTTCCATATACATATTTCGTTTTCTTAAATAAACCGAGCAGCTATGGGCTTCTTCTTTTGCAATGGAATCTTAACAGCTCTTCTGTTAATGTTTTTTTTTTAAATCCGGGGTACTTATTTGCCGCGGAAATTTCCAGGAGCTACGCGGCTACGAACCAGAGTTCCAAGCTTCCACGCGAGGTTGACGCTGCTCCGCGCCTCACCGTCGTTGGCTGCCGCGCCGCCACTTCGCCGGGATCTTCTCGTACTTTCGCGTGTCAACGGAGAGTTCCGAGCTTCCACGCGAGGTGGACGCTGCCCCCGCCTCCCGCCGTTGGCTGACCGCACCAGCCAGCTCGCCGGGATCCTCTCGTACTTCCTCGCCTTTTCGTCTCGTCGCCATCGTCAAAACTGGCTGTTGCGAGGGGAGCCTTGTCAAGTACGCGCGGCACGGCGTTTCCACGGTTGCTCGTCACGTCACGCGCACACCGGCCTCGATCTCCGAATATTATCTCCGCCTGCTCGCACTGGTTCCATCGCTGCCATCATGCAGTTAGACAGCAGAGCAGACCCGTGGCTAGCTTTCCATGGAGAATGGACTAATGCCCGTGCACGGTTGCATGCACCAAGCTGAGACGTAAGGGTACCAGGTGTCATCGGACAACTGACAATCCGGTTAACACAATCAGAGTGAATGGGCCAAACTCTCAGGAGTTCTAGCTTTAGGGAAATATCAGATGCTCCCATCCTTGAGGTGCTTCCCATGCTACAACTTCAAATAATCAGTTTGAAATGTTTTAAAAATTTCTGGAAAATTGTGAATGTTCATAAGCAACGTGACTACAACTCATACAAATTTCAGGTCCTAACTCCAAATGCACATCGAGAAATAAAAATGTGAAATCTAGCATGAACAGTGTTAACAAAAGACAAAAACAACATTGACACTATTCGTAGATGGATTAGTCTTTTTTGTTTCTCAATGTGCATTTCGAGTTTGGACATGAAATATTTAGGGGTTGTAGTCACATTTCTTATGACCATTCACATTTTTTTCACGATTTTTTGAAACATTTAAAATTATTATTTTTGAAGTTGGAGCATGGGCAGCACCCAAAGGATGGGAGCACCTGATATTTCCCCATCTAACATTAGACGACTCAATTGCATAAAACTAGAAAACCGTCGATGGAAATGTTAAATTTTCACCGAACACGTTGAGCGCGTTTGTATGTATTACTACGACAGATTAGGTCCGCTTGTCATGTTGACATGACAAGGGGATGACGGTGTTGTGCAACGTCCGTTAACGGCTTAGTCGGATGCACCAATTAGTCTCGAGCACTTTCAAAATCCTCTATCTTCCGCTCCCATTCTCCCCTTCTTCCTCCCCGCTCCCGCTCTCTCTACTGCTCTTCGGGGGAGGCGGCAACACCAAGCGGTAGGCAGGATGATTCAGAGGCGGGCGACTGTTCAACCTTTCGGTCATTGCATCTGCCAACGCATGTAGTGGTCTGCACCCCGATAGGGAGTAAGTTCCCCACCCCCCCCCCCTTTGTTTCATCAAGTAGTAGTGCCCAATTCGGGAATTAGGGTTCAGAGCATCAATTTGGGAATTTAGGGTTTCGTTCAATCTTAGGGTTTCTGAATTCGGAATTTGTTGGTAACTAGAGACAAGTACCATTGAGATAACACAGGTAATTGACAATGGTTGCAATCTTTTTAACCAGGTTCACTGTTGTCGTTAACCATAGAACTTTAGTGTTAGTATGTAGTCCTTTTGAATAAGGATTTAGTTATTTACTATTGTAAGTAATTACTTAAGATCTGTAATTTAGGATTTAAATAATCTTTCAAATTTTGTACCAATTAGACTTAATGTGTTACTGTGTAGTTAATAAATTATTTTATTTTTATTTTTATGTGTAGTTTGGATGAGGATCACATTTGGGATGTATGGTTGCAACCCCAAAATTACATATTTGCATATGTTAGCAATTATGGATGTTGACGGCTTTGTTAGAAATGTCTTTCTCTATTATGTTAGGGAAGAGAAAAATGGTAGCAGGATTGGAGCTTCTTGATACCAATGCAATGGTTAGGAAATCATTAAGGAGTTTGATCACAAGGGATCTGTTAAGCTCATTACAATGAAAGGAGATGCACCAACACCACCTGATCATAACATGGCATATGTAGTATATGAGGAGCAGGTCCCTACCAGTAATATCGGGGAGCCTGTTATATATGCAGTTGATCCTCAGGGGGTTATCTCTGTTAGTGCTGATTAGACATGTGAGGCGAATCCAATTGGCTGCCATCTCATTAATGGTTGTTGGAGTTGTTTGCTGAGCGGTGTCGTTGGCCATTTATCTTCTTCTTTAGTAATATGATATATATACCAACTATGTGCATGCGTGATGTATTAAGTAGCTCTTGAGATTATTCTAGTGCAGAGGCTGAATTTAACTGATATCTTCTTAATATTAATATATATTTTTTATTGAAAAAATCATGCAGCAAGCTTACTCTCCTGTTTTTTTACCTCACATATTAATTTTATCTTAAGTCAAAGTTTCTGAACTTTGACCATGTTTATAAATACATTATCAACATCCAGGATACCAAATTAATATTAGTAAATTTTTACGTACAAATTAACGCCATTAGGTTCATTATGAAATATAAATTTCATATTTGTATTATTTAGTGTTGTAGATGTTGACATTCTTAATATAAATTTGGACAGATTTTACAAAGTTTGATCATAAGACAAACATAATATGAGGAGTAAAAAAACAAAGAGTACATTCTGATTTGGGAAGAGTGAATGGGGGAAACTTTTGGAATGCCAACTTTTATACATGGACCCGACATCATTAACTTGCCCGATGATTTAAGACTTAAGTGGGCATGGAATATCAAAACATACATATTTGTCATTTCAAAACATGTAGTTATTTCTACACCGATCAAGTTAAGTGTTGTAAGGCTTAAAATTGCACACAAAAAATATGTGCAACTTTAGTTGTACAAATGTAGAACTAGCCAATTGCATATCCATAAGACAAAAGTCACAAATAGTTTTGGAAATGTGTGATTGCCTAAATTTGATTTTATTCAACTGATGGGATCATTTACGACTTCAAAATAAGTATATCTCAGTTGGTTTAGAAGACATGCATGTCATTTAGACCATTTCGGAACTGGCCCATTCCCCTTTCACAAAGGAGAATGGGAAAAGACAAACATGAGCTCGAGGCGCTATCGGAAACCCCACTGACAGATGTCGGTGCTCGAAACCCTTACTTAGGAGTAAAAACACAATAACGCTAGCACAACACGTCCAGACCACTTCCTATGGGATAAAAGACAACCACTAGGGTGTAAGAGCATCTCCAATAAATGCCCATAAAAACTCCCCCTAAAAATGGTTATACAAGGTGTCCATATAATTTTGGGGGAGGTTTGCAGGTGAGCATCTCCAAGAGATCCCCTGAAAAGCTCACCCTATAAGTGGTTATTAGCGATGGCGCGGCGCTGGCAGACAACAAAGGGCATTGGTTGTCGGCGGTGGCGTTTGCGTGGTTGGTGACAGTGTGATTGGTATGGCAGTAACATGGCAGACTCTGACAACGACACACTGACATGACACTTTTAGGGGAATGTTTATGGGAGGGCCTTTTCCCCTAAATAGCAGGGAAGATCGGTTGATTTATACGATGTCCCTAAAAAATTCACATTTACATATCTATTGAAGCTATTTTTTTGGCTCAACTCTCCCTATACCAGTTTTTTTCTAGGGGAAAGGGGACCTGTTGCACATGCTCTAAGAGCAACTCTACCATATGACCGAAAGCTATATTTGACGAGAATTTTCCAGTTTAGGGGATTAATACCCTTTTAGCACCTACCGTGTTTTCCTAAATAAAAATTTCTAAGGTTTCCTCCCTATTAGTTCAATAAGAGAAACTATCATGAAAAATTGGGAGATGAATAGTAGCCATCCGTGTCCACTGGCCCGTTCCCACCCCGCCTCCTGTGGCACCGCGCCACAGCTCCTCTACCCTCCCCCGCCATCTCTGACGAGATTAAGATGAACTATTTTTTTAAACCCTCTTCCCCACCGTCTTCGGCCATGACGACACTTCTCCCCTGCTTCCCCATCCCAATGGCGCTCCTCCACATTTTCCCAGTCACAAACAAAGCTACACCACAAGCGAAACACCACTTAAATAGGAAAAACTCACTTACCGTTTGTATGTACAAAAAACCATCGATCTTGGCCGGCCATAGAATGTTTTAGTGATTCCTTGCCTTTTGACCAAACCTTGCCACTTGGATAAGGAAGATGAGGAGATCCCATCCAGAAGAACAAGCGCCCAAAACGTGGCCCGTGGAGGGCACATTTCTCCCATGCTCTAGTCTCTTTCATCACATGTGTACGTCACAGTAGGTGAGACTCTATCGAGTTACTTTTGCGGATCATCTATTGTAGGCCCTTGCTAGCTCATAGACATCATCTAGTGCCGAGCAATCATTGTTCGCCGTGTGGAAGGAAGAAGAGAAGGAAAAAGATAAAGAGTGTTTTTCATGTGGGTCGAGTTGGTTTGGGGAATGAAGTTTAGGGGTCTACTAAATGAAGAAAAGCTTAATACCATAAAAAATATACTCCCTCCGTTCATGTTCTGACATTTTCCTAAATTAGATGTATGTAGACACGCTTTAGTATGTTTGATTACTTATTTTAGTCCGTATGTAGCCCTTATTAAAATATTCAAAACATCTTATAATGGTGAATGGAGGGTGTAATTTTTCAGATACAAAATACGTTTTACAGCTTTAAAATATGGGATCTACTAGATTTGCTATTGGCTTCTTAGGGCATCTCTAGCAGATTTTTTATACTAAAACTGCCAACAATGCTCCCTATCCTACTTTATTAAAAAAAAGTTTAGGAAAATCACAGTTTGGCAGCTAGCAGATCCCCTATAATTTTAGTCCCTACAAAATTTAAACACATTTTCCACACAAATTTATTTCAAACATGTAGTTAAATTACTTCATTCCAAATTTTGGTAACGGTACTAGATTAACATTGCACAAATCATAATTGAACATTCCATGCATACTACATTTCTATAAAACCGACATCAAACTAACACTACGTTCGACGTACCTCCTACACACTATCGACCAGCTAGCTCTATTTGTTGTTGAGGTGGTTAAGAGTCCGAATAGTCAGAGGGGATATCGATCACCCTATCAAGGGGCCGGCCTCATCGTCGTTGGCGGTGGCCCGGCCAAATGAATTCTTGTCCTCCTCCCGGTCCTCCGACACCATGAGTAGCTTGTCGTACTCCTCCTCATTCTTCTCTGTGCCGAGGCGGGCTAGCTTGGCATGTTTTTTGTCAACTGCGTGATCATTGAAGACGAATTCGAAGAACGCCGTGCTAATGGCGAGCATCATCGGTTGGCAGTCGAAGAAGGCGGCTCCGGTCGGCGTCGACATACTCGAAGAAGATGCTGGTGGTCGAAGAAGGCGGAAAGTCTAGGTAGAGATTAATCTCCTATATTATTTTTTAGACAATTAAGTATTTTTGGGAAAAAGCTAGAGATGCTCTTAGAGCAACTCTAGGATAGTCGCCAGATTAGGCAAATCGCCATAATAACCGTCAATAGGCCAAAAAACGACACTCTAGCAGAATCACCGTAATTTATTTAGCGCCCTCCATATATGACCTCTGAGTCACCATATTTGACATCTTGAGGCTGTCTTTTAAAGCACACTTCGTATGGCAGTTGCATGAGGCAAGAAAGAAACTTTCACATGGCCTCCTCTAGTGGGATGGCATGGAGGTTGGGAATAATGATGTCCCATTGACGAGTAGATCCCACGATTATAGAGGTTGCCTATTTAGAGCATCTCTAGTAGTATCCCTAAACCCTCAAATCTGTAAAAATAACTGCTTTTTTACAGTTTGAACAGAAAAAAATGCGTAGACTAGACCCTTTTAACCCTTAGACCCTTCAATTTTTTTAGATGCCCAGCCCGGAAACACATCTCCAACATGTAGAAGCGAGGGTTTGGGAGGAAAACAGGGGTCGAGCTGCAATCGTAGCAACGACGCGCGGGAAGGAAGTTTCATCCTCCCCAACCTCCGCGCCGCCGCCGCCGCCGCGCGGATCCGGCCGCCCGCCGCCGTCCCCGCCGTCCCGCCGGCGCCTCACGCCTCGGCCGCGTCCATCCCCGGCCCTGGACGGCCGTGCCTCCTCCTCTCCGCGTGGATCGCCGCCCCTGCCCACCCTCCGCCCCGCCGCGGTCTTCCCCGGCCCCGGCCGCCGCGCGTCCTCCCCGCCGCGTCCTCTCCAACCCGCCTCGACCGCGCCCCCCGCCACGCCTCGGCCTCCGCCCCGCCGCGTCCTCCCCAACCCACCTCTGCCGCGTCCTCCCCAACCCACCTCTGCCGCGCCCCATGCCCGCCTCGGCCTCCGCCCCGCCGTCCTCGCCCGGCGGCGCCGTCCACGCCACGCCTCGGTCGAAGAAATCATCGTGAAGGCTGCAACATTGCCGTTAACGAAGCAGCAGGTGGATGTTCTAACTTGATTTGAGTTAAACCAGATGGGCATTCCTTAATTATCCATCTATGAACTGAATTCAATGGTGTTATCTGTTTTTAGGTCGAATCAACCATGGCGATGCAGAATTTGGAGCCACAGCTCAAGGCAATTCAGGCGAGATACACAGGCAATCAGGTTTGTCTTGTTTGGCTTGAACTTCAATCATGGATATACAATAGGGAGGTTTATGCTTTGGTTCCAGTTATATGTCTGCATAATGCTGTGATGTAGTACTGTACATATGCTTTCCTTAATGAGATTGTTTTGATATTTTCAGGCACTTTTTTTTTGTTAATATCTGATCTATTGCTTCTACATAACTCTTCTTAGGAAAGAATACAGCTTGAGACTGCTCGTTTGTACAAGCAAGCTGGAGTCAATCCTCTAGCAGGTTTTTGCAATTTTCCCCCCTTTCTTCCTAAACCAAGTTACCTCCGGCACATCTCATATTTTTAGTATTATTGCCTTCTGTAAGACATCTTTTGTTATTACTGATTTTTGAAAGATAATAAACCATATCAGCTGATCACATTTTCTATTATTTTTTCTGATTGATTGCCATTATTGCTATCACGAATTGCAAAACCAGTTAGCTTTTTACTGCACTTTCTTTTGTAATGCAGCGTCTTGATCTCAATGTTTTCTCTTCCAGGATGTTTGCTAACTTTGGCAACAATTCCAGTCTGGATTGGACTTTACCAAGCCCTGTCAAATGTAGCAAATGAGGTATGCCAGATCCTACTTCTTGCAGTTTGATCATTAAGAGTATTTTGGACTAAGTGGATTGAAATGTGATGAAATGTGTGATATGTGAAATGACAGTTTTAAAGGTTGGGGTTGAGGCAAAGAGTAGAACCCTCAAATCTAACCCTTAAAGCAGTTTAAGGGTTCGGTTTGAGGGTTCTAGTCTTTGCCCCTGTTTTTCAACCCTTAAAAGTGTCAAAAACTGGCACTTCTCAACCCTTAAAACTGCTATAAGGGTTTGAGGTTTGAGGGTTCTACTAGTAATGCTCTTAGTGAAATCGAATGTGCGCATCACTTTGATAGCCTACATAATGCATATGAACCGCTCTTTTTGAATATGAAGATTGTCACTATTATGAGTTTGTTGGAGTTGCTCTTAGAGCAACTCTAGCAGACCCCGTAAAAACTTGACCCGCAAAACGCGTTTGCAGTTTCACGAAGATCGTATTTGCGGGTCGAAAGCTAGCGTGGCCGAACATATACTGTAAAACAAACTGCAAAACTGGAATAAAGAGCTCCTTCCTCCAGTCCAGCTGTTGCCGCCCCTTCCTCCAGCCGGCTGCGCCGGCTACGCCGGCCGCGCCCAACCCCGTCGGCAGCGCCCCGTCGCCCGTCAGCCACTCCCCATCGTCCATCGGTCGCGCCCCGTCCCTGCCGGTCGCACCCCATCACCTCGCCGGCCACGCCCCGTCGCCTCCGTTGTCCGCGCCCAGCCTTGCCGGCCACGCCCCGTCGCCTCCGTCGTCCGCGCCTTGCTCTATTGCTGGGCGAGCCGTGCCCCTTTGCCTGCCGTGTCGGGAGGATTCCGGAGGCCAGGCTGAGGTCATGGGAGGCCACGACGATGTCGAGCTCGTCCAATTTGAACCGGCGGCGAGCGATTGCGGCGTCTAGCGGCCTTTTCCGATGTGCGGTGATGAATTCTGGCGAGTTTAGGACGGATTCCGGCAAACTCCGCGGCGGCGTGTTTGCTCCGATGAGGTTTGACCGGTATACGGGGGCCCCTAAATTCGGCCTTCCAACCTTCAAAGATAAAATTTTCGGGTGTGCATTTGCGGTGGCCCTTAAAAATTTTACGGGTTGGACCACTTTTACTGTTTCTGTTCTGGACATTTTTTCGCCCAAAACTGTAAAACACTAAAATTTTACGGGTTTGATCACTTATACGGGGTCTGCTAAAGATGCTCTTAGTCAGAAGAACACCAATGCGCCCCAAGCCACCTTGGCCACATGACAACCAAAGAACAAAAAGATGTGCAGTTCCAACATCATTATAAAAGCAGAGAGGAACCTCCCCAGTTTCGCTTCCACATGTTGTCGTAGGGAGCACAAAGCCAAGGAAGAGCTGCCACATACTCCCTCTGTTTTAAAATTCTTGTCTTAAATTTGTCTAAACACAGATGTATCAAGTTATATTTTAGTATTAGATACATCCATATCAAGACAAATCTAAAACAAGAATTATGGAACGGAGGAAGTATGTCTGTAGTCTTTAAAGGAATTTTCACACGCCAAATCCATCTGTTGTGAGCTCCAGCAATATCTTCTCATGAGATGAGGAGTTACAATCATAGCGCGAGAGGCTTGTAGTAGTACCGTTGGCATGGCAACCGCAAGCCCCAACTGGTACTGTTTTGAATGCACTTCGATGGTCCAGCCGGGCAAATGGCACTCTGAAGCAACCCTTGGTCCTGACCTTAATTAATGTCGATCAAGCATTCGGCCGCCTAACCGAAATTGGAGACGGCATGCGTTTCATTACGGCGAAAGCAACAGGCTACTCCATCTGAAGGGCTAGGGCAATAAAGGGATGAGGGCACTACTACAGCAAGTATATTTTGTTGCAAAAAAAAAAACAACATTTATAAAGTTTGACCAAGTTTATAAAAAAATATAAACATTTATGATAACAAATCTATATGATGTGAAAGTATACTCAATAATGAATCTAAGGGTATTGATTTGTTATTGTATATGTTAATACTTTTGTGTATAAACTTTGTCAAAGTTTACAAAGTTTGACTTTGATCAAAGCTAATATGGAAGTAAATAAAAACGGATGGAGCATATTGGAGTGACACGGGCAAGGTGCCACAAAAAATTTACGATGCCCGGGAAGAAAAGAGGATAGAGAAAGATGTGGGACATGTAATGATGAAGTAGTAAGGGCATCTCCAACGCTGACCCCAAATTGAACACCGCATCTGTCCGCATATCGGGGTTACCAATCCGCGGACATGTATATGGGAGGCGGCCATCGAAAACTAGCCACAAATATCCAACTACGTTTCGGAAATTTAACAAAAGTAAAGAATTTGATGCAAATTTAAACAAACCAGAAGGTATTCATTAAAACTTGATAATTTTTACGTAAAACCGGACGATATTTTGTCCGGTGAATTTAAAACAATAAAAATAAACTAAACTGCACTATACTTGATAGTGACCTCGTAGGACATGTCGGACTGGTTGGCGGCACCCTCGACATCATCGTCGTCGCCATTGTCGGAGTCGTCGGAATCGGGCTTCGAGCAGCGGTAGGGTGCAGTGTCGCAGCAAGGGTTCTCGGTCGCGGCATGTCGCTCGCGGAGGATCTTCTCCTGCTCCGTGCACAATGCGGCAGTAGCCACCGCGGACGTGGGCGAGGGGAGAGGGTTGCGTGCGTTGGTGGCGCCAATGGCGGTGGATTCACAGAGAGACCACTCCTGGTCGTACTTGATCTCCTTGTCGAGGCAATGGAGAGGGCGCTTGCTCGTCTCCGCCGTGGTCTTCAACTGGTAAAGGGAACACGTCGTAGCCAGCTCTGGGTTCGCTAGTATGTGTGGCGGCGGGAAAGTGGAGTCCGCCCGGTACGCTGCGTTGCATCTGTTGATACGTCTCCAATGTATTGTTAAATTATATTATATTATGTTTTTTGTATGCTTTATATTTCATTTTATATTAATTTTATTGACTAACCTATTAACTTAGTGCCCAGTGCCACTTCCTGTTTTTGCATATTTTTTCTTTCGCACAAAAACCATACCTACCAAGTCGAAACACGATGAAACTTTACGGTGATTTTTCTGAAACATAAGAGACCGTAGAAGTTTTGGGGGAGGACCAGAAGACCTACGAGGAGCCCACAAGCCAGGGGCATGCCCTAGTGGGGGGCACACTGACCTGGCGTGTGGCCCCCTCGTGGCTCCGTTTGCCCTAATTCCTAGCCTATAAATTCACATATATTCCCAACCCTCAAAGCGAGACCCGGAAGAATTCTTCTGCCACCACAAGCCTTTGTTCTTCCGTGATCCCGTCTGGAGACCTTTTCCAGTACTCTGTCGGAGGGGGAAATCATTGGGGAGGCTATCTTCATCAACCTTGTTGTCTCCATGATTATGTGTGAGTAGTTCAAACAGGACCTACGGGTCCATATCAGTAGCTAGATCGCTTTCTCTCTCTCTTTTGATCTTCTCTAAGATCAATCCGATATTATCTTTTGCGGTGTGTTTGTTGTGATCCGATGAATTTTGGGTTTATAATCAAATTATACATTGAACTAGAATCTCTTGAATCCTATTTTTGAGTAATTTATAGCTACTTTCCAATTGGATGAGTAGATCTTCAGAGGGAGTGGTGCATAGTAATGGATTCAACCTTGCAGTGATCTAGCCCAGTGACAGAATGGGCCAAGGCATGTATTGTGTTATTGCTACTAAGAATAAAACAACGGGGTTCAGTCATATTAATTGATCTTATTATGTCTTTATGTCCTCATACTTGTTGCGTTACTTCGTTTGTCTGAATTTAATACTTTGATATGCATTACTAGATAGCGGTCTTGGGGTGGAGTAATAGTAGTAGACGTCAGTAAGTTTAATGGTCTACGGGCGTAATGCATGTACAATGATTATGCCATGGATGATCATCATAACTATGTGAAATTCTATCAATTCTCCAACAGTAATTTATTCACCCACCATTTGTAGCAGTAGCGCGCGAGGTAACAACGTGCTACTGTTAAATAGTAGTAGCGCCCCATTCTAACCCATGCTACTGCTAATTCTCTGTTTATAAGGTTTTCCCTAGTAGTGATGCTTTCGAGAGACATGACACTAGTGAACCTATAATGGCCCCTGGGTCTATTTTCCCTCAATACTAAGTCTCCAAAATTACTCTTTTACTTAATTTTTACTTACTACCACTTTGCCTATCACTATTTGCTTTTAATATTGTACTAGAAAGAAGAAGGGGAGTGACCACCCCCTTGCCTTCATTCGGTGTAAGCAATTGTTTTGTTTATGTGCAGGTGCTGCTAAAACTGTTCGTGTGTTGCCTCCTACTGGTTCGATAAACCTTGGTTCTTAACTGAGGCAAATACTTCCAGCTGATGTGCTACATCACCCTTCCTCTTCGGGGAATCCAATGAATCTATCGTCAGTAGCACCTGTTCGACCGACGCCGCTCCCTGTTGGCGTACTCCTCCACCGTAATGGTGCTCCGGGAGGAGGAGCTGTTGATGACACCACTGCCGAGAGTAATGAGGAATGCGTCCGCGCACCTTCACGGCGATCGCATGGGGTAGGCTTCAACCATCGTGACGTACCGATGGTGAGTGCAGCTCCTCCTTGACATGGCGGGGCTGGTTGCATGGGGGATAGTGGGCTCCAGCTTGTCATGCAGAGCATCTCAAGTGGCACCGCTGAGCCATGCACGTGGAGGGACAAGCAATGAAGAGACGATGATCTCGTCTTTCGTAGAGGAGCCGACCGCCGACGAGCATGACAGGCCCGGAGTGCGAGGGCAGTGTCGCCACAATCCTCCGACACTGATCCGGAGCTGCCACCTATCGGTGCCGAAGCCCAAGACTTGCTCATCGCCAGATTGGTCGAGGAAGAGGGGAATGCCGGAGAGGTGTGGAACGAGGTCTGGAGAGTGTGTTGTGGAGGCACCAACGATGGGTTTAAATAGCCGCAGTCGGGGCCAGACGAACAGACGGTCAGCCCACTTCAATGTGGCGAAGCGACCGTAGTTGGTTTCTCGGAACGCGGTGTCCCCATTGAAGCGGCAATGCCTGAGTGGTTGCGTCTGTCAGTGCTGCCCTTCCATTCGGTCACATTGCTCGGCATCAATGTCGATCGCCTATGCTCTGGGCCGGCATGAATGCGGCGCGGGAAGCAGTGCGTCCATTGGATAGGAAGCACGGGAGAAGCGGGAGAGGGTTTTTGATCGACCGGGAGTGCCAAACACTTGGGTGGCAGCGGTTTGGACTCCCGCGAAGTGATGACCTGCAAGTGCATAGGTCAATTGTTGTACTTCCATAATAAGTAAGTGTCGAACCCACAGGAAGCATAAAGGAAGGCACCACAGACCCCACAACTAAGTTGTCACTTAACACAGTTATGTACGTACCCAAACTAGAGTTTGGAAATAGTCTATTCTATCAATTGCTAGGGAAACTGGATAAAAAGGTGTTTATCAAGACTACAAACAAGCAAGGCAAACACAAGAATTGAAAGATACTACGTTAGTGGAGACGGTGCTTGAT
Source organism: Aegilops umbellulata (assembly GCA_032464435.1). Classification (NCBI taxonomy): domain Eukaryota; kingdom Viridiplantae; phylum Streptophyta; class Magnoliopsida; order Poales; family Poaceae; genus Aegilops; species Aegilops umbellulata. The sequence goes on from CP136057.1 coordinate 83,610,899, forward strand.
AAGTAAAGTGTTCTTGAGAGTTCTGAAATCATTATTACTAATATGACTTGCGCAACAAGTGTGGAGTAAACGCTCTCTATCGTATCCTCTATCCATTCTTCATATGCGTAAGTTGTCGGTACCGGTATAGAACATGTTCTACTCACGGGCGCACTTCCTGCCACATACGCCGCTACCATAGTTTCCCCACACCGGGTCTTGCTACAATAATTAATTAAGGGTTTCCCCATGGATGCAACCAGATGTGGGTTAACCTGTTATTACCCTGTAAACTGTAAAGGCATGAACTTCAAATATAATTGTCTATTATCCTATGGCACCGGTCCCTTCACAATAACAGTAGCAACTTCATGGTCAATCACAGCGATTTTGCGAGCAAGGCCTCCTCTCAACACACATGAATGATACTAACTTGAACATGTAGGAAGAATATATTAGACCACATGGAAGTAAATAATTCTAATCATAAATAGTTCATTCGTATCCCCAGAACAAGCGCAACTACTCAAACATCTAAAGGGACGACATGGAGGTTAGGGTCAAGTTACAAGTCAGCGTCAAGACGGTGAGGGGAGAAGACATGGTGGTGATGGAGATGGCAGCGCTGATGGTGGTGTTGGTGATGGTGGAAGCGCCGACTTTGGTGGAGATGAAGACAACACTGATGGAGGTGCCGACGCGGTGAAGATGGCACCAACCTGAAGGTCGGTGCACGCGGTGGTGGATCCTCCTCTTCTTCCTCTTGGAATTTTCCCTTACTCTATGATGGTGGAGATGGAGCAGCAATGGAGACCGATCTTGGATGAATCACATGGCGACGGTGGCAGCTAGGGTTGGAGAGTTATATAAAGACCTCTCGCCATGCCTCCTCCGTAGACGTAGGTTGCCTCCTCCGACCCAAGGGCCAAAGGTGAGCCAAATCCTCGCCCAAACCCTTACTTATCAGCCAAGCATGTGGGATAAAATGTGGGCGAAATCGATGAAGAATCCCGTCTGAAAGGATAACTTTCGGGCCTGTTTTCACCTTGTACGACCACGACGTTGTCTTGCGCTTTGGACTCTTCGGTATTTTGGATGTCATTTCTTCATGCGGACTCTGATTTTGACGTTCTTGGGCTCGTTGGATTCGCGAGAGAGACGACGAAACGCCAGTAGCATTAGATCTTGATTTGGATCATTTTGGAAAAAATCGCTTTCTTCCATCTCCGAAATGGCTAAATCTGGTACTGGAGGTCCTCCATATTGAACCCATCTTTGATCCTTTCATCGTGCTTGGTCCTAAGTTGCTTCAAAACACCTGTAGACACGAGAAAACAAAGAAAACTAATAAAAACTAAATAAAATACTAAATATGCAATGCTCACAATGAAAAGTGTAAAAACGGGTAATCATGCATAATGGATACATATTTGGTTCAATGAGACATGATATATGAAGAGAACATGAGCTCTAAAAATGCTTAAAATATAGAGCCATCACATACCCCACACCCCGATTTATTTCTACTTTGTGCGGGAAAATGACGTCTGAACCGCCGAGCGGACTGATACAGGACCGCGTTGGATGGCAAAACACGTTTAGACCGCGCGGTCCGAACGTTTGCGGGCGATTTGAGGGTCCGCGTCGGAGATGCCGTAATGTCAATGGCTTACTATTATAGATTGAATTTTTGGTTGGTTATACTGGATGACATAACTATTACTCACTGCGTCTGAATTTATTAGGCTCTCTCTTATTTGGAAAGTACTTCACACATGACATTGAACTGAACGACAATGGCTAATCCAATGGCTGGTGCTGTTTAGCATTGAGCTTGGATGGTTGGATATAGCATGTCGTGTGTATTTTGCGTGGTATATGTCATGCATGTAGCAGTGCTCCTCTTATTTTGGTTTAAAATTTAATCATACATTAAACTAACAAAATATCAAATATATGTCATTAAAACTATGCAGTAGAAAACCTATTTCAAATACAAGTTAAAGAATATACTTGTTGACTATCCCGTTCCTAAATATAAGTCTTTTTTAGAGATTTCACTACAAACTACATAAGGACTAAAATGAGTGAATCTACACTATAAAAACATGTCTATATACATCTGTATGTAGTCCATAGTGGAAGCTATAGAGAGACTTATATTTAGGAGTTGAGGGAGTAGTATTTAGTAGTTTATATTCTTTTAGCCACAAAATCGTTCAACTTTGACCCAAAATATGAGTTGACCGAGTAAACTAGATGAGATAGATAGAGCCAGCAGTTGGGAGAAGGCTATCTTTATGACTCATGCCCCTAGAACAGCCAATTCGGTCTACGAACACGAATGTTCTACGTGCAGGACCTTTAATTATTGGACGCGTCTAGCTGGCGGCCGCTAGCGCAACTGAGCGGCCGGCTAAAAAAGGAAGGACCCTGTCCCCCGCGAAACAGAAAAGGAAGGCCACCAACCGATCCGATTCCACCGCGCATCAACAGAAACCGTTTCACGTGGCCAGCTGTCCCCCACGCCCCGCTCGCCCCCACGCCCGCCGCTGGCCCCCACGTCCCAGCCACCCCCCCACACTGCCTTCTTCTTCTTCTGCACGTCAGAACCAGATCCAACTCAATCGCCCCCCAGCCCTTCTTCCTCCTCCTACACAGCCGCCATGGGAGCCCCAAAGTAGAAGGAGCTGCTTCAAGATCTAAAGGGCAGGAGTGGTCAGAGCCATACCAGGCAGTAAGATCGAGCAGGTAAGCCCCCTCTGGACCTCTTCACTTCCCCCTTTCTTCTACTGCATAAGCATGTGTATAGGTATCTAAACACCCCTTCTCCCATGGATCCATGGAGAATCTGCTTCAAAAAAAGAGGTGAATCTGGCACATCACACCAGATGTTAGACATGCTGGATGTGTTAAACATGCCAAAACTACCACCTGGATGTGTTAAAACAAGCCAAATAAAAACAAGTTCTCTGGCCAATTAAACATGATTAAAGCCAACTTGTAGTTATTGTTTGCAACATGAACAAAAAATTGACTGCCCAATGCTTTGTTGAACATGTGCAACGAAAAATTCATAAATGTGCAACTGAACATGCATCCCAGCCAACTGCACATGTATCCTGGCCAACTAAACATTTATCCTGCCAACTAAAAACATATATTTGGCAATACATGTTTCTGAGTGAACACTTTGGAAAAAATGTAGTATATGTGGAAATAAAAAACATGTTTTCTGGCCAACTAAACATGCATGTTGGCCAAAAACTGCTGGCCAACTAAGACATCTATTCTAGCCAACTAAGACATCTATTCTAGCCAACTGAATGCATTAGCTGTCCAACTGAACATGCATGTTGGCCAAAAAACTGAAATAAATGCAACCTGGCCAGCTGAGACATCTATTCTAGCCAACTAAAAAGCATTGAATGTCCAACTGAAAATATGTATGCTGGCCAAGTGGAAATGCTGGCAATTGAGACGTCTATTCTAGCGAAAACCAGAATTCTGTAGTGCAACAGGAAAAACACAGTCACTATTGTCCATGGCTAATGAAGCCACAAACCATATTAACATATTCACACACATAATCTTGTCCCACGCATATATTCTGGTCCCACACCTATTGCAAACCATGTTAATATGTTCAAATATACCAGATCTAGAAACATAAACGGCGATGAAAAACATATAACTATAATCTGTCCTCCAGTTCTTCTTTCTTCTTTCACCTGGATTTTCCTTCTCAAGTGTAGCATCCAATTATGTGCAGAAAAATCTGAAAAGAGCTCCTTGCGAAACGGAAACCTACAGATCATTGCAACAAAACAAAAAGGGAAAAAGTAAGAAAAACTCTGTAGCAAAAAGAAGTCATGCTCTTGCCAATTATTTACTGCAAACTGTGCAACTAACATAAGAACTCTGTGCAAAACAAAAAAAAATTCATAACTGTTAAAATATAGATTATGCTATTGTCATGTTGCTTTTGGAACTAAGATTGTCACGAAATGGTCTAAGTTTTTGGGTTGTTTTGAAACACAGTTTTTCTGTAGTTACCAACTGATGACATCAATTTCTTCTTTTTTATATATGTGCAGGGAGTGTGTGGCAGCATCCAGAAAACAAGGGAAAAGATGCTTGATCTCAATGAGTTGCCTCCAGATCTCAATGAGCTTCCTCATGATATGGATCAGCAGCAACCCAACATACAACGGGGAAACTGGACAGAAAATGGTCGATCTGTTTACTACACGCAGGCAAGTCGTGATGGTAACCCTACGGGCCATGACAATGTGGCAGGCCAGTCATCAGCCCGTGGTGCCCCTGTAGTGGTGTCTTTGCAGTTAGAGAGCCATACTCTTGATGACACAGGAACCGAGGCAAATGTTCCTGGTCCAACAAGGACTGAGCTAGGAGCTCGGGCTGTTGACGGAGCTGTGCAAGTAGAAGAAGGAGAGGATGAGGCTGGTTCTCAACCTATAGAACCCTATGTTGGCATGAGGTTTGACAGCCTGCAAATTGCTAAGGATCACTACAACAGCTACGCACTACGGATAGGTTTCTCTATCAAGATGAACACCTCTAGACGGACAACCCGCACCAATGAATTGATAAAACAACAGTTTTGCTGCAACAAGTTCAAGAAGCACAAAGCTGATGATGGAGGAGCTGAGGCTCCTCCTTTCCTGGACCCTATTCCAGATCCAAAATCTGTTAACAGTGATGAGGAGATGGAATAGGAACCTCCAATATTTGCTGAAGAGGAGGCTGGTACTAGTAAGAAGAAGAAGAAGCGCAAACGCGAGACAATAAAGCAGACTAAATGCAAGGCGAAAATGTTGGTGAAGCTGATAGATGGGCGATGGGAGGTGACGCACTTTGTTCGTGACCACAATCATCCGCTCGTGAACAAACCTTCATTGTCCAAATACTTGAGATCCCACCAAGGCATCTCACCTAATGAGAAGGAGTTTCTGCGCATCTTGTATAACTGCAACTTGACTACAGGTTTGGTGTTTTTCTATATCCCTTGAAGAATTAAGTTTCCCTATAGGCAGTCCAGTGTGCAACTGTTATGGTACTACTGTGCAACTGAAATGGCTTAACTGTGCAACTGGTGTCCAACTTCCCATGCTTTTTGTATATCACTTTTGGTGCTTCTGGTGCAACTAGATTGTCTTTACTGTGCAACTACACAATGTCCTGTATGCAAAAAACTGCAAAGTGTTTTGAAAAAGGCGCAGCTAGGTGTCCATTTCCTGCGATTATCTTCTGTGCCAACGCATGTCCTATTACTGTGCAACTGGATGTGCGCATTCGTGCAACTAAAAAAAAGGATATGCTGTTTGTTTTTGTATTATGCAGGACGAATGATGCATGTAATGGCAGAGTTCTATGGATTTGAGATGATGGTGCCGTTCGGACCAAAGGCAATAACAAATCTTTGTACAAGTTTCCGTAGAGATGACACAAAGGAGGGTGATCTGATTGAGACAATTGCGCACTTCAAGGATATATAAAAAACCGATCCCGACTTCTTCTATAAGGTGAAATATGATGAAGAGGACAGAGTTGTCAACATATTTTGGGTGGATGGATTAGCTCGAAAAGCTTATGCGGAGGCGTACCATGATTGCATATCGTTTGACACCACCTACATGACCAACATGTACAATATGCCGTTCGCGCCCTTCATAGGAATAAACCGACACGGCCAATCTTTCATGCTGGGTTGCGCATTTGTGAGGCAGGAGTTGGCATCGAGCTTTGATTGGGTCTTTGGAGCATTCCTAGAGGCTATGGATGGCAAACCTCCTGACAACTTCATCACCGATCAGGATGGTGCAATGAGGCAGTCAATACAGAGCATCTTTCCAACCACCGTGCACCGCCGTTGTTGATGGCACATCATGAAAAAGGCTCAGGAAAAGGTTGGTTGCCTGCTGTGCCGGCATCCAGGACTCTCTGATGATTTCAACAAGTGTGTTGACTTCAGCTTCACTATAGACGAGTTTGAGCAGAATTGGGATGGGTTAATGATGAAGTATGAGGCTATGACACACACGCACTTTGAGAAGTTGTACGAATACAGGTCAACTTGGGTGCCGTGCTACTTCAAACACAGCTTCTTCCCCTTCTTCTAGTCTACACAGCTTAGTGAGGGGTTCAACGCCGTCCTGAAAAGATATGTGAACCCACACAACTCAATGCTGAACTTCGTCAAGCAATATGAAAAAATCCAGAACCACATCCTTGCCAAGGAAGGCTGCAATGATTACAGGACAGAACACCTTGAGATTGAGTTGTGGTCCAACTTCCCAATAGAGAAGCAAGCTTACAAAACCTATACTAGGGACCTTTACCGCAAGTTCAGAGAAGAGTTTGAGCTGATTGGGCGTTATAATGCATTCCAAGTTGGTGCTGATGTATTTGAGCTCAGACCGAACCAGGAATTTGTTGCCAAATATGGTTCTCGAAACTACTTGGTGCAGGCAAGGGTGGAAGAGGGTTCCTATTTGTGTGAGTGTTGTAAAATGGACAAAGACGGCATCCTCTGTTGCCACATCCTCAAGGTGTTCACCCATGTTGGAGTTGATGTCATACCGGAAAGGTACCTGCTAAGACGGTGGACACCTACTGCTGTACCTAGTGCGCCAGGGACTGGTTATGAGCAACCGGATGAAATGCCTCCTCAATCAAAGAAGCAGATAAGGGAGAGGAACATGATATACGATTTTCGGAAACTAGCAAAGTTTGCGAGTGGTTCTGATCCAGCACAAGCTATTGTATACAAGCATATGCGTGCAGCACGTACCGAGATCGGCCACCTGAACATGTCCAAGAAAAAGAAAAAAATGACTAGTGCAATAGGGCCATCAGATGATGGCAACCCTCGAGGACCTCCTCCACCTCCAGGCAGCAACCAGGGGACTCATCGTCCAGGTAATTACCTGCCCCAACTACTGATCTAACTAGGTGTGTAACTTCAGTTGCACACATCGTTGTGCCCACTTGGACAGAACATCCTGCCTAGTTGCGCATGCTGTGTTGGTTCAAGCATCCAAGATAACACAACTAATTTATTTTTCCTCTCCTGGATATAGGTGATGTCAACCCTCAAGGACCTCCTCCCCCTCCTGGTTGTACATGGCATCCTCCGCCACCTCCTCCCCCGCGTGCTCGTCCCAATGGCCCTACAGGCAGCACTCAGGAGGCTCATCATCGAGGTAATTACCTGCCCCCAACTCCCCATCAAACTAGGTCTGTAACTCCAGTTGCACACATCATGGTGCTCAGTTGCACCGAACAGGCTACCTAGTTGCGCACGATGTGTTATTTCGATCATCAAAAGATAAACACAACTGACTTGTTTGTCCTGTTCTGCCTATAGGTGATGCCAACCCTCAAAGACCTCCTCCCCCGCCAGGCCCAACTACCAGTGCCCTTTGTGGTACTCCAAATGGACCTACATGTAGGACTCAGGAGGCTCATCGCCCAGGTTAGTGCCTTCACCGACTCCAAAACAAAAACCGGGTTGAGTGACTTTAGTTGCACATATCATAGTGCCTAGTTGCGTGCACTGTTTTAGTTTGAAGATCAACCTAAAAATCTAACTTGTTTTTCATGTTCTGCCCATAGCCGACTGCAATCCAAGTACCATGGCAGGCCGTGCTACTGCAGGTGTTTTTTTCAACTTAGGTTGCACACAGCAACCAGTTACTTGCACAAAAATGTGTTGTGTGGTTGCACAGAATATCACTGCTGGTTGCACAATAACAAAAAAATACTAAACTTTTTATATGATTAATACACAGGTGATCGTGACGGTCCTACTGCCCCGTTGGAGGCTGCATCCCTTGCACAAGCTTCTGATGATTTTGTGCCCAGGGATCCTCCAAGGTCTACTACAAAGGGTAGGGCGAAGAGTCGACGGTACAAATCAGCGCTGGAGTTACACCCAAAGAAGAAAAACAAATGCAGCCAGTGCCAATCTACAGAGCACACTGCTGGTCTGTGTCCACTCAGGCTCCTGTGATTCTGTTTCCTCGTTTGTAACTTTGGAACAAAAAAGGAAAAGAATCATGTTTTTTTAGCAATGTTGGGACCAAAAAGTGGACACATTCAGCATCTATGATTCCTCTTTATCTAATTTATGCTGCTTGAATTAGTTCATGCAATGTGTAAAAAAAAGTTGCTATTTGTGCCTTTGTTGGCGACCAGTTAAATATTTAGTTGTTGAACAATTGTATATCCAATGCTCCTAATGTATCAACAAAAGTGATGATATTGAGTACTTCCTTGCGGTCGTAGTGTGCAACTACAAAATGTGCTTAGTAAAATTGTACAAACCAGCAACTTCCTCCATGGAGCAGGAAAAAGGAAAAGAAAGTACTGACCTACTCCTTGTCGTATCTAAGCAACTTCCTCCATGGGGCAGTGTTGTGCACGCTGGTGACCCAATCATATGCCAGCTTCTTCCTGATGTTGAGTACTTCCTTAGGCTCGTAGTTGGGCAGTTGGCTACCATTCCACTCGGTGGCATTAAGCAGTGTGAACAACCCGCACTCATTACTGCAATGGGCGAACAAAAAGAATTTGTCACATAAAATTAAAACCAAAAAAAGGTAATGTCGTACAGTGCAACTGCTTATGTCCTACTGTGCAACTGCTTCTGTTCTAATGTGCAACTGCTTGTGTTCTGCTGCAACTCATTATGTGCCACTGTGCAACTGCTCACGTGCCAGTGTGCAACTACTTATGCGCCACTCTGCAACTGGCTAAATAATCCATTAGAAACTCAACATTGAGAAGGGATGAAATGCTTATTTTCTTACTTGCCGAGCTGCTTCGGTACGTCAATGTCAATAATCTGGAAGTGCTCGATGCTGGACTTTGGGTAATGCTTCCTCCATAGCTGGCGTACTGCCGCCGCGATGGTAGAGGCGGTGGTCATCAGGACAATGTTGTCCAGCGTCCTACTTGAGTCAAGAACTTCAAAGCGTCCGTCCCTCAGATTGACATTGAAGACCCAATAATGCCTCCCTCCCTCCTTATCGGTTACATCAGCGCACTCGAGCACTGGCAGCATGACCTGCAACCGTGAACGATTTCAGACACAAAAAAACAGGCTGTATCTAAGAAAAAACAGTAAAAGACTTGGTCAAGTTAAAAACAGGTTGCAACAAGTATCTGCCAACTGACAGATGTGTCATGTGCAACTGGACATGCTGTGGGTGCCAACTAAAAAAAGATTGATCATGTGGGCACGGCACTCACCAAGTCTTTCTTGTCGAGACGGTTCTTGTAATCAAACTTCTTGTTTATCTCATTCACGTTGTGGATACCTTGCTGCAAATTTATCTGCAGAGATTATAAAACATGGCCCAAAACTCCTTAGTAGGTGAAAGGCCTCCCTCAAATGGTCAACGAAAAAAACTGCTACAGAACAAAAGATGAGGGTAAAAAGAAGGTTTTGGAAAAACTTACAGAAAATCTCAGTGGCATGACAACCTTCTTTGACCCTTCTGGTAAGTTATCCATGATGTGTAAGATTCCAGTCTCAATAACAATTTTTGACAACCATTGAACCGGCTTCATCGAATCAACTAACTCCTTTAAGGAAATGTAGAAAGAACCATACCTGATTATCTCAGGGTTGATTTTTTTTGAAAGCAATAAAAAAACAAGTTAGCTCGAAGGGTCACAGCAGCAAAAAAAATGTGTATGAAATTGAAAAACAGAACAGTGTGCAACTAAAATCCCTGTTCTGTGCAACATGCTATCCTTTCTGTGCAACTAAGTGGCTGGTCCTGTGCAACTGAAAAAGATATGTATGTAGGCTGTGGGGAGTTATTTACCTGGTAGCTTCATCATTTGCTCCTTCGTGATGCCTGACCCAATACAAGAGGGCAGCATAAAGCTTGTTCATTGCCTCATTGCTGGTGGAAGTCTTCTTCTTGCTGTAGTCAATGAATAGAGACCTTTGAGATGCTGTGGGCCTTATTACCCTCCTCTGTCTTCGTGCAATAGGTGGTCCCGAAGAACTGCTCGTGCCAGCTTCTGGTTCTGCGCATATCGGGGTGTGGCAATTCTGTGGTGAACCAACATCTAGCTCTTGAGCTATTGCCTTGCCAGCATCAGCAGCAGCACATCCTTCATTCACAGCTGCTGCGTCCAACTCACACTCATCAATGCTAATCACACCGGCTTCCGCTGTTTCTGCTGCTGGACCAGGTGCTGAAGCACCACCATCTATGCCGAGGTCAAAAGATGGCGCATCGCAGAACCCGTCACCATGATAAGACTTTGATCTTCGTAAGGGTTCAAGGACCAGGGGATCTCCTTGCAGCACAAACACGGGTGCATCGTTCACTGACTTGGTTTGCAATAGTGTTGTAGTTGGCGGCCTTGGAGGCTTGCACCTACTTATAATGTCGAACACTTCCTCTTGTGTTAATGGTTGCTGAAAGTCAGCTCTTGGGGACGGCACTTTGATAGTTGGATCACCTTCTTTTGTGTTTGGCATAGAAGCATCTCTATGAGTAGGCACCTTGGGGCTTGCAGTTGCAGTGCTGCCTTCCTGACCAGCTGTGGTAGTTTTGACTGTGACCATGCTGCTGACTGACACATCAGTTGGCACACTAGTATCTGTAGTTGGCATCTTTCCAGTCTGAGTTGGCAGCAACCTAGCAGAACTTGGCACCCCTGCATCAATGGCTGCGGCTCGCAGTTCTCTCTCGTCTCTGTACCTAAATCTTTTGTGGCCTGTTCCCCCATTGTGCCCCTGGCAAACTTGACAATCTTCTGCTTAGGTGGTTTTGGTGGGACTGTTGAAAGGGGAGTCTTCCCCTTGATCTGTTGAACTTCTCTGACATTGGTTGGCTCTCTGCTCACTACAGTTGGCAACTGTAGATTCTTCTTCATTGAAACTGCTTTACGCTTCTGGACCACGTGAGGGTTTGCCATGGATGCTGCCTTGGTCTTGCTGGAGCTTAGGTCTGGGAGCTGCTTCAAATATTCCTTGTATTTTTCCTTTGAATGAACCTAGTCAAGACCCTTTCCTGCTTCCTCCATATCAATTTGATTCTTTTCAGCTTCATATGATAAAAACAGGCTCTTGTCAATGGCAAAGTTGATCTTCTCACACATATCTTTGTCGCTGAAATCTGGCACAGGAAAGGTGGTTGGCAAAGCTGGCTCCAAGTTGCAGAGCTTGAACGTATCAATGCTGCCCTGAGACTCTGCTTCGTCGTTTTTCTTTGACTTCGGCAAATCCTTGTCTTTCCAGCAAGTTTTGTCAATCAACATCTGTAGTGTGCTCCTGCTACTCAATGAATTGCTGCTGCTCGCAGGGGTGGCAGAAGTGCTAGTCCTCCTGGATGTGTTGCCACCTGTACCACCAGAACCAGGGGCGTTGTCATCGTCGTCGTCATCGCTGCTGTCGCTCCCTCCATTTGATCCCCCTTTATCATCACCATAACCATCCTCGTCTTCTTCATCATCGTCTTCTTCCCTCTCACTGCCATCAGGTGCTGTGCCTTTGTCTTCTCCCCTCTCACTGCCATCAACTGCTGCCCTTTTGTCCTCGTCCCCCTCTTTCGTCTCACCTTCTTCTTCCTCCTCCTCTGCATCACTATCTTCTTCCTTGTCCTCCTCCACTCCTTTGTCCTCTTCTTGTTTGTCCTCCCCCTCCTCCTCTTCCTCCTCCTCTTCCTCTTCCTCCTCCTCTTCCTCTTCCTCCTCCTCCTCCTCTGCATCTTCTTCATTGTTATCCTCATCCTTGTCCTCCTCCTCTGATTCATTCGCATCTGTGTCCTCATCGTCGTCAGCATCTATCGCTGCTTCTATTTCCTCGTCTTCTTCTGACTCATCCTCAACAAACTCTTCTTCTTCTTGTATGGTTGACCCCCATCTCTTTCTTTTTGGAGCACGGCGTGTCGCCCCAGTTTGCATTGATGGCTGCTGTACGTAAGGATCAATATCGGGTTCCTCGTCATCGATCTTGACAACTGCTTCAATGAAGGTGCCAACCTGTTCAGTTACAGCCTTGCACAGCTCATTGACCACTTTCGCAATCTTTGCCTTTTTCTGCATCAACACAAAAAAGATTGAGTACTGATTCAGTTAGAAAAAATAATAAAAAGTAAAATGTCTGTAACTGACCATGATGTGATAAGCGAAAACGACCCATACACACTTTCTGGCCAACTAAAAACATGATTCTAGCCAACTACACATGCACTGTGGTGCAAACTAAAAAACATGCACTGTGGTTGTAAATGAACACTTTGACTGTCCCAAAAGATCATGTGCAACTATAGACGGTTATATGTGCAACTGAACATACATCAGAGCCAACTAAATTTTGTATTCTCGCAACTACAAAAGTTATACATGTCCAATTGAACATACATCCCAGCCAATAGAAAAAAAGATTTGGTAAAGTGGTACAAGTTTCTGTATGCAAAACACTAACCTGCGGATTGTAGGTTATTGGTAACTTGGATGCCACGAATGCTTCAGCTTGCAAAATTCCACCAAACAGTGGTGTCTGCTCCGTGCCTCTATATTCCTCTTTAAGCTGATGTGGAAAAAAAAGAGAAACAGAAAATAACAAGGTTATCAAAATAGATTTTCTATGTTGAACGAAACCACACATTACAACCTGTGCAACTACAACAACATACTGGGGTAGACAAATTCAACTATGCATATATACAACTGAACAAAGACACAAAAACTGTGCAACACACATGGCGCCTAAAAAAAGTTCTACCAACTGATGCAACACATCTGTGCAACAGGATTAGTAAAACTGTGCAACTTAAAAAAGATGGTGTGCCAATTTAACATGAACCTGTGTGCAGATTGCCAAACTTAAAGCTACAAGTTGTGCGACTACATGCATTGTTGTGCCAACTGATGGCAGTTTTCTGTGCAATTTCCAAAAGAGTGACCAGACATCAACAGAACATAGAAGGAAGACACTGTTGGAAAAAAACAAAAAAGAACTCACCTGTAATTTGCCGAACACACCAGGAGAGATAGTATCCTTCTTGATCACCTTGGCAATTAGAGTACTGTCCCATGCATTCGATCGTATCGCGCAGTTGCTTACTGGGATGTCATGTACGAGCGCATCAAGGTATAGTATCTGCGCCAGACCCAAAACAAAAGAAACATCCAACTTCAGTTGTTGTTATGAGAATTTCAGCAAACTATAACTGCACAGAAAGAACATGAACAGATGGAAAAAGTGGTCGTTTTCACTAACCATCAAATGATACAAGCAGCAGCACATAGTTTGCTTCTCCTGGTCCATGTTCCGGAAAGCTTCATTAATGTGTTCTGCTACAAAGAGGCAGATGTTTGTATTCTTTAGCATTTCATGATCTAGCACAAGTCCATAACACTTTGGGCTGAGCTTCAAGGTCGTGGTTGGTGCTAGAGAAGTGCTGAAGGCAACCGCAAGCCAGGCCATAAAGAATGTGTCATCCGTTCTTCCGGCCATATCCTGAATCATCTTGAGCCATGTAGTGATCTGGGGATGAGAATTTCCAGTTATGTTGAAAGCCTGTCTGAATCTCCTAGTGGCATCCTTGTCAACTAAATATCTGACTTTTTGACCCCTGTTTGGGAGATCATATACCCTCTGAACACTGTCAGCATCGACACGGATCCTTCCCCTTTCCGGGAAAACCATTTCAGAGGTCTGTGGCTGGTAGGACTGCACCAGGAACTTAGTGAGGTCCGCTGGAAGTGTGTCTGATAAGTTCAATAGCCCCCCGAACAACCTCGAAACTAGCTCTGACTTCTGCGGTGGGGTTAGAGAGGCGTTGAAATTTGCAAACCGTGCTGGTGATGCCATTATCCTGCCTGCTTGTGATGGTCGCTCCACATCTTCCCCTGGAGCCACCTCAACTCCTTCAGCGCTGCCCTGTTGATGAGAAAATGAAAGCATTACACAAACATTAAAACACAAGAGATAAAAACAAGAATGAAAAAAACTAGCAGTCATCATTTGGATCAGTATTAGAATGAGCTATATATTCATAAAATGGATAATGCCAACTAATATGATGTATTTGTGCAACTAATAAAGCTCATGAGGACAACTGCAAGACTGCCAGTGTGCAACCTTCAAAAAAAAAACAAAAAAAAGTACAAGACCTGACAGCTACAAAAAGTTCTAGTGGATGTGCAACAATAAGAAAATGATACTGCAACACAAGAAAAACAGTAACTAAAAAACCCACATAAAACTATTCAAATAGATCATAAAACACACACAAAACACACACATACCTGAGCATCTGCTGCGGAAGATACGATGGCTTCTCCAGCAACTGCTGCCTGCACAAAAAAATGACCACCCATGTCACCTATGAAAAGATGTCAACTAGTAAACTGCAAGATGCCAACTAAATGCCAACTAATGTCAACTGTATTTAAATCGATATGACTAGAGATGCCAACTACAAAAAGGTTGTTATTGACAGACTAAAAACAAAAATAGTGGTCTGAACTGCTGCATAATTTCATCACTATGTAAAAGCGACTGACTTCCAGAACGCTAATTAAGCAACCAAAAAGAAAACATGAAAAAAAATAGACATTAGCATACATGCATAAGTTGGAAACAACCCAAAAACAAAAGAGAAAAAAGTGAAAAAAGATACATCTCCTTCATTGCCACCCGCATCTCCTCCTATTATAACCATTTTTGCCCTGCGGCAGGAAATACAACAAAAAAATAGTTAGAAGATGTGGACAACCAACTACTACAATGATGCAGCCAACTGGGCAGTAAACCTTGTGCAAAACTGGACATCAAATAAGCCAACTAACTTTTTTCTGCCTAGTTATTACTTGCCAACTGTGACAAGCTCAGTGAGATAACTTATTCTGAAAAAAAAACATCCCTAGTTGAACATGAGGGGAGGCACATGAAAACAACCACATCCACAACAAAAGGCTTGCACATTGAGAAAAATTAAAATGGAAAATTGGCAAGCATTGGTACTAATTTGCACAAATCAAGGGGTCCTAGTTGCCCAAAAGCAGGAGAATAATACATAAACCACCACAGCTGGTGGATTGGGTAGAATATATCGGAAAACTGGCAAGCATTGGTGCTAAAATTGCACAAACAACAGGGCCCTAGTTGCACACAACAGAGGGGGAAAACATCCAACTCATGCGCTAAATGAGTTAGAAGATGCGCAAAATGAATTACAGAACCAACTAGTACATGGATGCAGCCAACTAATCAGGCGACTTGTGCAACTGAACGACGCGTAGACAGACAACCTAGTACAAAATAGCAAGCAAACCTAATCAGGGCAACTAGTGTCAATTGTAAAACACATGGACAACCAACTTGACCACGAAAGCAGAGCAACTTGTGCAACTCAAAAACAGTATATATATACAGCCAAAATTAGTATATGGATGCATCCATCTATTTGTGCAAAGGAACAGTGTGTAGAACATATGGACATCCAACTAGTAAAAGTGATGCAGCCAGCCAACTGAGCAGGCAACTTGTGCAACTGAACAGTGTGTAGACACCCAACTAGCAAAAATTGGTGCAACTGCAGAACATAGGGACAACCAACTGGATGGAATTTTATGCAACTGGAACACAAGTGTCTACCAACTACACGGCAACTTCTCCAAAACTCGAACACAACTAAGAGACAGCAAGTTCACTGAACCGCAAATGCATAGCCAACCAATTCATTCCTAAAACTTCCTGCAGCGGCCATGAACATCGAATCAATGACGAATCATGGGACAAAAACCACCACCACCACTACCGCGCAAAAACGAACCAAAACACAGCGGAAAACACAGCAAGGGCTCCCCCCCTATGCAGCCCGCCACATCCGCCACCCTTTGACCTAGACACCACCTCGCCACCAGCGACGAGAGAGAGAGAGAGAGAGAGGGAGGATAGCAGAGCGCAGTCGCGGACGTCTGCCTCGAGCGCAAATCCAACAACCACATGCACCAACAACGCATTCCCCCCCACGAATCCCCGCCATTACAGATCCAATAACACTGCCGACTAGTCGAACAGAAGCACACCCATCCCACCCCGAAAAGCGTCTACATCAAAACGACCGTGCGAGTAAGTTGACCACAGAAACCGCAGAAACCCTAAGAATCCCAGCCCGCCATACATTTCCGCCGCCGACGACCTCGAGACGACCTAGACCCCCGGCGACGAGACAGAGAAAGGACAGATGCACTGGATACCTGCAACGCCGACGAGGGCCAGCAGCGAATCCCCGCGCGGTCCACCGGGGATTTGGACAGCCGAGGCGCGATTTCGCCGCGGAGCGAGAGCGAGGGGAGGAGAGGAGCGGAGAATGGGGGAGGAACAGGAGAGAAAGGGGGAGAAAGAGCGAGAACGGCTCGCGTTTCGAAAACGGCCGCCCACGATCTACGCCACGCCCGCTTACAGGTGGGTCCACGCCTCGTTCGGATGAGGACAAACCGCCCACGACCGCGCGGTTGGACGAGCCGACCAGGCGACACCTGGCGCTCCCTCGAGGCCGATCGCAAGCGATCGTGCGGTCGCGATCCGGCGTGATTGAACCCCCGGATCGACTAGTTGGTGGCCGGCCACTTTTTAGAATTCAGGTTAATTATTTCAATCAATTATTGGTTTTGAGCGGGCCTGCCATTCGGTCTCCAAGGCAATTAACTAGGTCCAGCAACTGTTGATGTAACACTTGAACATTCTCATCTTAATGATCAAAGTTGAAGGTCACCGGTGTGCACTGCTTCCTGACCGAGAGCAAGTTGCTGCAGATCACCGGTGTGCCGCCAACCGTCGCTGCCCTGCCTTCCTCCTACCACTTTGTCACATCTTGATAAGTGCGGTCAGACAGATGACTAGTAATTAAATTTGACAACGGAGGCCCCATCACGGTACCATTATAGTACACTAGTTTGGTTTGCTCTGACGAATTGTCCATGTCTAGCTCTTAAACCTCGTCCAGTGACACTTTTAGGCCACGACCAAGGACCAGCAACCGAAACGGAGGTCTTCATTTTTCGGGAGAAAAATAAAGTTAACACATGGTTCAGTAGAACATAACTGGTAATATTCCTACCCTCCTATCCTATCTAAAAAAGAATATTGTGAGGTTTCCAGCGAAGCCGCCATCGGAGAAATTTTGGTCCCCTCCTGTCCGGCTGCCATCTTGGCGCTGAGAGGTGAGTGGACCTTGGATATTCAAGAATTATTATTTTTTAGAAAAGGAGGACGACCCCCGGTCTCTGCATCTGGGTGATGCATACGGTCACTTTATTAATTATTATTACAAGACCTTACAAAGCCATACAACAACAAGACTAAACCCACCGTCTAAGCAACAACTGTCGCTACACCTATCCAATTGATGAAGGGGCGCAGATAGTCTCGGCCTAATACCAAACAGACATCGCAGACCTGAGGTCCCAACCAGGACGCCTGCCGGGTATGGGGCACCTACCAGTCCGGCGCACTCCTCAACTAGGACGCCTGCTGGGTATGAGGCCGCCGCAGCCACCTGCTATCAATCCATCTTCAGAGCTGTATTGTTGCATGTACTGTGCCAGGTCTCTCTGCCATCGACGCCACCACCACGCCCGACAGCGTCGTCCTCTTGCGCGAGTCCATCCTCTCACATCGAACTCCGAATCTGCACTGCGTCACGCCGTCAAGATCCGTCGCCATCAGTGTGTAGGATGAAGCACCGCTCCACCAAAGAATCCGTCCTCTGGTCCCTCGATCACGTGTGTACCTCCAAGAATGACGCCCCCAAGAGAGGACGACGCCGGAGCGCCGCCGTCATCCGATCATCCGATCTAGGGTTTCCCCCGGAGGTAGCAGAGAGTGGCCTTGAACTTCTCCACGGCGATGCCTTCAGGAAGGGAACGACGCAGATAGCGCCGCCACCGCCGGCCTTAGCAGAAGCCGAAGGCAAGTTTTCACCCAGATCAGTCCGAAGGGATCCAACTCTCGTGCACGGGCCGCCGTCACCACCAGCCCCACCAGGCAGACCCTGGAGTACCGGCAGATCAGCGAGCCGCCGACACCACCACATCCAGATCGCCGGCCATGTCGGGCTGCCGCCATCCCCCGCGTCGTCCGGGTCCGAGACGGAGCCGCCGACCGCGCAAAGAGACCGCCGCCGCCTGCACACACCAGAGCGCCGCCGAGAGCCCAGCGCCCGCCACCGCTTGCCGAAGCCAACCGCCGCCCGAGCACTGGCGCCACCGTGGAGCCATCAGATCAGGGAGGAAGACGTCGCGCGCCGACCACCCTCGCGGACCCCGCCGCATGCCCGAGCGCCGGCGCCACCGCGGCGCCATCAGATCGGGAGGAGGAGGAGGAGCCCGCGCCAAGCCGCTCCGCGCAGACCACGCCGCCGCCATCGCCGCAACGCCACCAAAGGGGAGCCCCGCAGATCCGCCGGCGGCCCGACCTGCCGCCGAACCGAGCGCCGCCGCGAGGGCCGGCCG
Organism: Aegilops umbellulata; assembly: GCA_032464435.1. NCBI lineage: Eukaryota > Viridiplantae > Streptophyta > Magnoliopsida > Poales > Poaceae > Aegilops > Aegilops umbellulata. The sequence continues at coordinate 83,629,394 of CP136057.1, forward strand.
TCCCGCGCCGCCCAGGAGCCTCGCGAGGAGGGAGGGAGCCCCGCTGCCGCCGATGCACGCGCGGGTTTTGCCCGGGGGCGTCCCCTGGCGGCGGCGAGGGAGAAGGAAGGCGAGAAAGGGGAGCGGCGGCGGCGATCTAGGGTTCCGCCCGGGCCGCTCGCGGGAGCGACATGGGAGACGGGAGCCATATTCAAGAATAATACTCCCTTCGTTTCATATTAGTTGTTACTTATTACTTCAGCCCATTACCCTAGTCTTGGCACTACTCCCAGGCCAAGTGGCCAATGACACCAAACGCCTGGCCAGAGGAGTTGGGTGCGGTGGGAGCGCAACGCTCAGAACGTCTTGATCCAAAAACTATGCCTGGCGAATGAAGGAGAGCTCATCAGCAACGCTGCCCTACAAGTGTATGTGCGACTCTTCAACCAACCACTATCCGATGCGCATATCAGCGCGATACTGGCCTTGTTCGGGTGGTAGCCTTCCGTCCTTCCACTGATGATGCAGGAGTGCATCATTGAGGATGGGCATTGATGTCGTCTGGTGTTTTCCGCAGCCTAAGCAAAAAAATGAGTATGACACCATTCAAAGTACTTGTGTGAAATGCGCGTGGACTAAACAACCCGCTGCGTCGCAACATCATGTCGCAAGTGGTAGCAGCCGCTAAGCCTAGCATCATTTGTTTCCAGGAAACAAACATGGAAGTTGTAGCATCCGATGTGGTTAGGCACTGCCCAGTGAATAAATTCAAGACTTTTTACTTCTTGCCTGCAAGTGGAACGCCAAGCGGGATACTATTGGCTTGGGATGCCTCGGTGGTCAACTTGTCGAACCCTCGCTACATAGACAACACAGTCATGGCACTGGTCCGGCCGATGGAGGATCCGGATGCCATTTGGTGGCTCACGGGTGTGTACGGACCACAAGAGGATCATGAGAAGGTTGAGTTCTTGCAGGAACTAAGTGATATCTGCGACCACCATGTGGGGTCGTGAATTGTGGCAGAGGATTTTAATCTCTTGGTTGATCCGGAGGACAAAAACAATGATAGGATCAACCGGAGAATGATGGCACGATTCAAGGCCAAGTTAAACACACTCGAGCTCAAGGAGGTGTATCTAAATAGGCGTAGGTACACATGGTATAATGAGAGGGCTCAATCAACCTTAGAGAAGATCGATCATGTTTTCTGCACCACCTCGTGGGTGGAGTTGCACCCAACATGCCACCTCAATACGCTCGGCTCGGCTCTTTTCGATCACTGCACATTGCTACTCGACTTGAGGGCTAACCTTGGCATGGCGAGAGGTTTCAAGTTTGAGGCATTTTGGCCGAAAGTGAACGGCTTCTCTCACACCGTGGCAGAGGCCTGGGGATCGATACCGAGTGAAGGGAATCCGTATGTCGTCCTCGATAAGAAGCTAATGGCAACGGTGAAGTGCCTCAAGAAGTGGAGTGCTAGATGGATCGGTAACACCAAGCTCCAAATCTCAATTGTGCTGGAGGTAATCGCAAGGTTGGACAAGGTGATGGACTCAAGGGCTCTCTCGCGGCAGGAATGTGAGCTTCTAAAACTACTCAAACAAAAGCTGCTCGGCCTCTGTTCGCTTGAACGCACAATTGCACGACAATGATCCGGAATACTATATCTAGATGAAGGAGATGCCAGCACAACATTCTTCCACCAACAAGCATGCCATCGACGACGTAGAAATGTCATCTCAACTTGGCATAGTGGGTCTGTGATCGCAATGGGCCAGGATGAGATTGCCGAAGCAGTGGATGCCTACTACTCTGGGCTATTCGAGGAGGTGTTACCGAGAGCCTTTACCATCACGCTCGATACACTGCGGTTACCATCTCTCGACCTGTCTCACCTGGAGGATCAGTTCACGGAGGAGGAAGTGGAAAAAGTGGTCAAAGGTATGCCGCTTGACAAAGCACCCGGCCCGAATGGATTCACGGGAAAGTTCTTCGCGACTTGCTGGCCCATCATCAAGGGCGATCTAATGTCGGCCATGGATGCATTTTACCATGGGGATATGCATGGTTTACCAGCGATAAACAAAGCCATAATTACAGTACTGCCGATGATGGATGGAGCCATTGACATTAAGGACTTTAGGCCTGTCAGTCTGGTGCATGGGGTGGTGAAGATCTTTTAGAAGGCGCTGTCAAATAGGCTCGCACCGAGCTGCCAATATTGGTGTGAAACCACCAAAGTGCATTTATCAAGAGCAGGTCAATTCATGATAACTTCATGCTCGTGCAATGCATGGCGCAGCATCTGCATGCCCTCTGGGAAACTTTGATCATGCTCAAGTTGGAGATCTCTAAGGCCTTTGAGGGAGTCCTGGATGAGGGGGTGTCCGGATAGCCGAACTATACCTTCAGCCGGACTCCAGGACTATGAAGATACAAAGTTGAAGACTTCGTCCCGTGTCCGGAAGGATCTTTTCTTGGCGTGGAAGGCAAGCTAGGTGTGCGGATATTCGAGATCTCCTACCATTGTAACCGACTCTGTGTAACCCTAACCCTATCCAGTGTCTATATAAACCGGAGGGTTGTAGTCCGTAGGACAACCATCATCATACACAATCATACCATAGGCTAGCTTCTAGGGTTTAGCCTCCTTGATCTCGTGATAGATCCACTCTTGTACTACCCTTATCATCAATATTAATCTAGCAGGAGTAGGGTTTTACCTCCATCGAGAGGGCCTGAACCTGGGTAAAATAAAGTGTCCCTTGTCTCCTGTTACCATCCGACCTTGACGCACAGTTCGGGACCCCCTACCCGAGATCCGCCGGTTTTGACACTGACATTGGTGCTTTCATTTAGAGTTCCTCTGTGTCGTCACTTTCAGGCCCGATGGCTCCTTTGATCATCAGCAATGATGAGGTCCAGGGTGAGACTTTCCTCCCCGGACAGATCTTCGTCTTCGGCGGCTTCGCTCTGCGGGCCAATTTGCTTGGTCATCTGGAGCAGATCGAAAGCTACGCCCCTGGCCATCAAGTCAGGTTTGGAAGCTTAAACTACACGGCTGATATCCGCGGAGACTTGATCTTCGACGGATTCGAGTCACAGCCAAGCGCGCCGCGCTACTTCGAGGGGCATGATATAGCTCTGCCTCCGAATAGCACCCTGGAGGCCGCACACGCTCCGGCCCCGATCTTTGACTCGGAGCCCGTTGCTTTCTCGGAGGATGAACGGTTGGACGTCACCTTGGGGGCTGCGATCTCAAAGGCGATCGAGCCGAATGCCAGCCCCGTACTCCGCACGGCCCAGGACTCCAAGGAGCCGGACTCTTCTCCGAACTCCGAGCCTTCCGCGCCCCCGCCGATCGAATCTGATTGGGCGCCTGTAATGGAGTTCACCGCTGCGGACATCTTTCAGTGCTCACCTTTCGGTGATATCCTGAATTCTCTCAAGTCTCTCTCTTTATCAGGAGAACCCAGGCTGGATTATGGTCTGCGAGGTTGGGATTCGGACAACGAAGAAATTCAAAACCCACCCACCACCCACTTAATAGCCACTGTCGACGATTTAACCGACATGCTTGACTTCGGCTCCGAAGACTTCGACGGTATGGACGACGAAGGAGGAGACGAACAAGAACCAGCACCTATAGGGCGCTGGACCGCCACCTCGTCATATGACATATATATGGTGGATGCTCCAAAGGATGCGGATGGCGATGGAGCAGCGGAAGACGACACATCGAAAAAACCGCAAAAACGTCGGCGCCAACGGCGCCGCTCTAAATCCCACCACAGCAGAAACGGTGATTCTGGCACGGGAGATAATGCTACCCCGGATAGCGCCGAAGAACACCAGAACCAGCAAGATTAGGCGCAGGAAGATGGAAAAGCCAGCCCTCAGGAGAGAGCGGCAGAGCAATAGGTTGAGGAGGATAACTACATGCCTCCCTCCGAAGACGAGGCAAGCCTCGACGACGACGAATTCGCCGTACCATCAGACCCCGCCGAACAAGAGCGTTTTCAACGCAGGTTTCTAGCCACGGCCAACAGCCTAAAGAAAAAGTAGCAACAGCTTAGAGCTGATCAAGATCTGCTAGCTGATAGATGGAGAGAAGTCCTTGCGGCCGAAGAGTATGAACTCGTGCGCCCCTCCAAAAACTATCGTAAGCGCAGGCCGCTACCCCAATCAGAGGGGGAAGCATATGACATGGCAGACCGGCCACCCCGCGGCCGCGACAGGGAGGCCTGTCGAGCCCCTCAGCAAGCCATGCCCCGGTGCCGCTCGAATAAGGCACGGGAACATGAGCCAGACCTGCGAGACGTACTGGAGGATAAAGCAAAGCAAACAAGATCGATCTACGGATCGTGCGGACGCCCGAAAACACGTGATGATCTTCACTCCGGACACAACAAATCCGGCCGGGCCGAACACAACAGGCACAACTCTTCCGAACTTCGTCGCGACATAGCCCAGTACAGCGGCGCCGCACACCCACTATGCTTCACAGACGAAGTAAAGGATCACAAAATCCCAGAGGGTTTTAAACCCGTCAATATCGAGTCGTACGATGGTACGACAGATCCGGCAGTATGGATTGAGGACTATCTCCTTCACATCCACATGGCACGTGGCGATGATCTGCACGCCATCAAATATCTACCCCTCAAGCTTAAAGGACCAGCCCGGCACTGGCTTAACAGCCTACCAGCGGACTCAATCAGTTCTTGGGAGGACCTGGAAGCCGCATTCCTCAACAACTTTCACGGGACCTATGTGCGGCCACCAGACGCCGACGACCTAAGCCACATAATTCAGCAGCCAGAAGAATCGGCCAGGCAATTCTGAACACGGTTCCTAACAAAGAAAAATCAGATAGTCGATTGTCCGGACGCAAAGGCCCTAGCAGCCTTCAAACATAACATCCGTGACGAGTGGCTTGCCCGGCACCTGGGACAGGAAAAGCCGAAAACCATGGCAGCCCTCACGACACTCATGACCCGCTTTTGCGCGGGCGAGGATAGCTGGCTAGCTCGCAGCAACAACCTATCGAAGAAGCCCGGTAATCCGGATACCAAGCACAAAAGTGGCAGGTCACGTCGAAATAATCAAAAGCGCCGCGTTAGCAGCGACAACAATGAGGATACGGTAGTCAATGCCGGATTCAGAGGCTACAAATCCGGTCAGTGAAAAAAGCCATTTAAAAAGAATACACAGGGCCCGTCCAGTTTGGACCGGATACTCGATCGCTCGTGCCAGATTCATGGCACCCATGAAAGGCCAGCCAATCACACCAACAGGGATTGTTGGGTGTTCAAGCAGGCAGGCAAGTTAAGAGCCGAACATAAGGACAAGGGGCCGAACAGCGACGACGAGGAGGAGCCCGGGCCGCCGAACAACAATGGACAGAAAGGGTTTCCCCCACAAGTGCGGACGGTGAACATGATATACGCGACCCACATTCCCAAGCGGGAGAGGAAGCGTGCGCTATGGGACGTATACGCGATGGAGCCAGTCGCCCCAAAGTTCAACCCATGGTCCTCCTGCCCGATCACTTTCGATCGAAGGGACCACCCCACTAGCATCCGTCACGGCGGTTTTGCGGCACTGGTCCTCAACCCAATCGTGGACGGATTTCATCTCACAAGAGTCCTCATGGACGACGGCAGTAGCCTGAACCTGCTTTATCAGGATACAGTGCGGAAAATGGGCATAGATCCATCAAGGATCAAGCCCACAAGGACGACCTTCAAAGGCATCATTCCAGGTGTAGAGGCCAATTGCACAGGCTCGATAACACTTGATGTGGTCTTCGGATCTCCGGATAACTTCCGAAGCGAAGAGTTAATCTTCGATATAGTGCCGTTCCGCAGTGGCTATCATGCCCTGCTCGGACGAACCACATTTACTAAATTCAATGCGGTGCCGCACTACGCATATCTCAAGCTCAAGATGCCAGGCCCTTGAGGAGTAATTACGGTCAGCGGAAACACAGAACGCTCCATCCATACAGAAGAGCACACGGCGGCCCTCGCAGCAGAAGTACAAATCAGCCTTTCAAGGCAATTCTCCAGTCCGGCCGTTAAAAAACCGGACAATGCAAAGCGCGCCCGGAGTAACCTGCAACAAGACCACCTGGCACGATCAGAGCAAGCGTAGCAATACGGCCCCGACCCCAGCCATCGTAACATAGCGGAGCAAGTACCTCGAGTACACAATTACGCCCTTAAAATTCCATGGGCACAGGGGGAGGGGCACATTAACGGCATGCCTACAACACGGCGTCAAACGTACTAGGTGCTGCCGGATTTTTTTCCAGGACTCCATACTCTGGACAACCTGTTCGGCAGCGTTGCCACACGGACGATGCAAGATCTAGGAAAGTAGACAAATCTACGCCGCATTCCGGAACTCTCAGGTGGTCTCTATTTCGAGCGATATATCTGTTTCTAAATTCCGCGACCTGTGCCTGGTCAGGACATGTTAAATAGTCTAATATCTTTTTTTGCTTATCACACTACTTGTATCGTTCGGCTTTGATAAATAGCCTCTTTACAAAACAATGCATAGCCTTTTATCTATTTTTTTGCATTGTCCCCTTCGAATATATGTGTTTATGATATAACATGATCGCACCCGTACACCATGGTACGGCAAACCACGCCAGGGGCTTCATTACCCTTTTATCTGGTGTGAGAAGTCCGTACACTTCCACAAGTGCGGCACCCCGAACTTATAGCACTATATGCATCGGCTCCGAGTCATGATTTTGGTCACATGTTGGGTTTGCCCGGCTCCTATGTTTTGGTACCTTACGTTCCGCTCTATCGGCTAAGGTAGCACTAGGAGAACCACTGCGATCGTGCCCCAGATCAGGTGGGTTGAGCACCTCAGTGGAGAAAGCTAAAACAGACTGTCATGATAAGGCGTGAGACCGTTCGCTGTTCGAGAGGTTTTTCGAGTCCTTAAAGGCTTATGCCGCTTCGAGCGAGGAGCTGGCTATGTCCGGCCAAAGGCGTGGATAGCGCCCCGAATTCGGCCTTCCGAACTAGGGGCTTCGCCGAAATTTAAAATTATAACGTTCTATGGCTAAGTGAGAGTGTTCAAGCATTATAGTCCGATTGCCTGGTTCGCTGTGCTGAGCGCCTCCCTCGAAGGACCCAACCATGGGAACAAGAGCCCTCAGGTTTATCCCGAACACCCCAGCACTAGTGGCATGGGGGCAGAAGCCGACGACTCGCCATCTCTCAATTTTTTGATAAACGGCCGCACAGAAAATAATATTTTAAATTAAACAGCTTAGCGCATATGAACAAGTTTTCAGCGCACAGGATACAAACGAGCGAGTTCATTCAAATACTACATCTTTAGTACATTCATCCGCGACAAGGCGGGCTCCAGCAAGAACGTCCTTGTAGTAGTTCTCGGGCTTGCGATGCTCCTTCCCCTGCGGCGGCCCGTCCTTCACCAGCTTCTCTCCGTCCAGCTTACCCTAGTGTACCCTTACACGGGCAAGGGCCCTCCGGGCACCTTCAATGCAGACGGAGCGCTTGATGACTTCAAGCCGTGGACAGGCCTCCACCAGCCGCCGCACCAACCCGAAATAGCTCTCAGGCAGGGCCTCTCCAGGCCACAGCCGAACTAGTAAGCCCTTCATGGCCTGTTCGGCCGCCTTGTGGAGCTCAACCAACTGTTTCAGCTGATCGCTTAAGGGCACAGGGTGTCCGGCCTCAGAATACTGAGACCAGAACACGCTCTCCGTCGAGCTGCCCTCTTCAGCTCGGTAGAACGCGACGGCGTCGGATACGCTACGGGGAAGATCGGCGAACGCCCCTGGAGAACTCCGGATTCGGGTAAGTACTAGGTAGTTTAATTTTATATTCCTACTCTGCATTGAGAATGCCTTACCCGTTGCTATCTTTTTCACCTCATCCAACTCTTGGAGGGCCTTTTGGGCTTCGGCCTTGGCACTCTTGGCGGTCTCGATGGCCGACGCGAGCTCGGATGCTTGCGCTTTCGCCTCAAGCTCCAGACCCTCATGTTTTTTCATGAGAGTTTGCAGCTCTTGCTGCACCTCGCCGACCTGAACCCCCAGCCTTTCTCGCTCGGCGCGCTCCTCGGCCGTTTTCTTCTTGGCCTCAGCCAGCGCCTGCTTCAGGGCTGTCACCTCAGTTGTGGCCCCTACAATAAGTAGTACAATCCTGTTATTTCTTTCTGCAATCAAGCCTCTCTATAGGCACCTTTTTCTTCTTTTTTTAGGTATTTCTTACCTTCCTTCTCCTCGAGCTGCCGTTTGGCAAGGCCGAGCTCTTGCTCGGTCCGCCCGAGGTCCTGTTTCAGGACATCCACCTGCGCAATCAGTGCGGCGGTGGACAGCAGTGAAGCCTGCATACGCATATTTGACCTTTTTTGTTAGACTCCTGCGAAAATTATTAGATCCTCTATCCGGTTTCTCTTTCCGAACACCGAACAGAGCATCATGGGGCTACTGTCTATGCGGTAAATAAATTGGCACATTTTTTACTTACCTCGAAGCCTGTTAGAAGGCTAGCGCAAGCTTCATTCAGTCCGCTCTTGGCGGACTGAATCCTTTGGATCACCGTACTCATAACAGTACGGTGCTCCTCGTCGATGGCGGCACCCTCAAGCACCTCTAGCAAATTGTCCGGCGCCTCCGGTTGGACGGAGGCCGCCGGCTCAGATGGCTTACTCCTCTTGGAAGGAGTTCGCCCGCCGCGGACCGGGACTGTCGACTCCGGCGCGGTGTCCGGCACAAAGCCGGACTTGGAGCCCTGGGGGGTTTCATCCCCTTCACTCCTGGGGTCCGGAGGATTGCCTTGTGGATCCTCCAGGACCATCTCCTCCTGCCCTGAAGCTTGGCGGGGCGCCACTTCGGCGTCGTCCGCCCCGCAGAGTTCACGTCCGACGAATCCAGGGAGCCACTCGATGAGTCGTCGAGTTCAGCCCGGGGCGGGCTGCATAAAATACGTGCGATATCAGGGAAAGCCGCACACTAAAAAAAGGGTATCATGAGTTACTCTGGTGTATAAATACTTACGATTTCGCCGGACGCTTGGTCCTGTCCGGCCACTCCTCTCCGCGCTCTTCGGCGTCGTGGGAGTAGTCCGGCGGAGGGGTCTTCCTTTTCCTTGACCCCTCGGCCTCCCCTGTTGGGGCGGCCTTCTTCTTCTTTGCTCCCCTCGCTGGAGGGGGAGAGCTTCCTTGTTCCTCCTCCTCGTTTTCGCGAGAGGAGGGCGTTGAGGACTCGTTGGATGACGAGTCCGACACCACCATGTTGCGGGAACTTTTTCGAGTCCCGGTGGTTTTCTTCTTCGTGGCCTTCCTCTCCGGCACCACGTAAGGTGCCGGAGCCATTAGCTTCACCAAGAGAGCTGGGGCCGGGTCTTCGGGCAGAGGAGCAGGACAGTTAATCGGTCCGGATATCTCCAGCCAAGCCTGTCAAAGGTAAAAGGGGGTTTAGATCCCGCATAGAGATAATCTATGAAGAAGAGCTTAACGAACCTGTCAAAGGTATAGATAGCTTACCTCGCCGGCGATACGCTGCGAGCTGTATCCGCGATCCTCGGAGGCGGATGTGGGGGACTCGGTGCCTTTGGTTAGCACCTTCCAGACGTCTTCATACGTCGTGTCGAAGAGCCTACTGAGGGTCTGGTGCTGCGCCGGGTCGAATTCCCACAATGTAAAATCCCGTTCTTGGCACGGGAGGATCAGGCGAACGAGCATGACCTGGACTATGTTGGCGAGCCGGATTGGCTTGTTCACCAGGGACTGGATGCATGTTTGCAACCCAGTCACTTCTTCCTCGTTGCCCCACGACAGGCCTGTCTCTTTCCAGGACATGAGCCGCGTGGGGGGTCCGGATCTGAACTTAGGGGCCGCGACCCATTTCGGATCGCGGGGGTTGGTGATGTAAAACCACCCAGCCTGCCACCCCTTTAGGGACTCCACGAGGGATCCATCGAACCAGAGGACGTTGGCTATCTTGCCAACCATAGCGCCTCCGCACTCCGCCTGGGTGCCGGACACCACCTTGGGCTTGACGTTGAAGGTCTCGAGCCAGAGGCCGAAGTGGGGGCGGACGCAGAGAAAGGCCTCACACACGACTATAAACGTCGAGATGTTGAGAACGAAGTTCGGGGCCAGATCGTGAAAATCTAGGCCGTAGTAGAACATGAGCCCCCGGACAAATGGGTGAAGTGGAAAGCCCAGTCCGCGGAGGAAGTGGGGGAGAAAAACTACCCTCTCATGGGGCCTTGGGGTAGGAAGAAGCTGCCCCTTATCAGGAAGCCGATGCGGGATATCCTTGGACAAGTATTCGGCTTTCCTTAGCCTTTTTACTTGAGCCTCCGTAACGGAGGAGACCATCCACTTGCTTCCCGCTCCGGACATTGTTGGAGAAGGTTGAGGAAGAAGAGCGGACTTGGGCGCTGGAGCTTGAGTGCGCGAGAGATGGATTGGCAAAGGAGGAAGAAGGCGTAGGTTAAAAAGGTGAATCCTTATCCCTTTATATAAGCAGGTACGGTTAGGCGTCCTCACCTACCTAATAAAACTCACTTGCCTCCCAAACACCGTGGTAAATGGCGTGGTTGGGTTACCCACGTCCGTATTAATGAGAATCCCGTTAGAGGGGGGCACACGATCTCTGCTTCGACAAGACGTGCCAAGGAAACCGCCTCGCTATACGAGCTGAGGTGGAACGATGAAAACAATTTATATAGAAGGCTTGGCCGCAGTGGTATGACGCACTGTGGGATACGTCAGTAGATTTGATTTGTGTTATTATTATTCTCTGTATGGCAATATGTGGAAACTTATTTTGCAGAGCCGGACACTATTCTGTGGTGTTTATAATCTTCTTGAAGAACTTGGAGGAGGAGCCATCCTTGCAATGCCGAAGACAATCTGCGCGCCGGACTCGTCGTCATTAAAGCCTGGTTCAGGGGCTACTGAGGGAGTCCTGGATTAGGGGGTGTTCGGATAGCCGAACTATACCTTCAGCCAGACTCCAGGACTATGAAGATACAAAGTTGAAGACTTCGTCCCGTGTCTGGAAGGATCTTTTATTGGCGTGGAAGGCAAGCTAGGTGTGCGGATATTCGAGATCTCCTACCATTGTAACCGACTCTGTGTAACCCTAACCCTATCCGGTGTCTATATAAACCGGAGGGTTGTAGTCCGTAGGACAACCATCATCATACACAATCATACCATAGGCTAGCTTTTAGGGTTTAGCCTCCTTGATCTCGTGGTAGATCCACTCTTGTACTACCCTTATCATCAATATTAATGTAGCAGGAGTAGGGTTTTACCTCCATTGAGAGGGCCTGAACCTGGGTAAAATAAAGTGTCCCTTGTCTCCTGTTACCATCCGACCTTGACGCACAGTTTGGGACCCCCTACCCGAGATCCGCCGGTTTTGACACCGACAGCCTTCGATTCCGTGCACTGGCCGTTCCTGGTGGAAGTTCTCAAGCAAATGGGATTTGGCACACAGCTGATCTTGTGGGTCTGCAGCATCTTGGCTAATTCAAGCACACGGATTATGGTAAATGGTACTCATGGGAAGCTGATATATTACCAAAAGGGGCTCATGCAAGGGGATCTGATATCTCCAATGTTTTTTATCCTAGTCATGGAGCCCCTGCACAGAATGTTCGAGTTGGCCAGTGTTCGTGGCGCACTAGCACCATTGGCAAGAACTGGAATGAAGCAGCGGGTCTCAATGTTCGCGGATGACGTCATGATCTTCCTTAAACCAAACACCATGAACCTGCAGGTGTGTACATCGCTCCGGCATGTATTTGGATAAACCTCGGGGCTACGTGTTAACCTATCAAAGAGTGACACATTGCCGGTACCCTGTTCCACAGAGATCATGGAAAGAGTGGAGCAAATTCCGGGCTGCCCAATGGGGACGTACCCATTCAAATACCTCAGTCTTCCAGTATCTATCCGAAAATAGTCCACAACTCAGTTGAATAGCTTGGTGGACAAGCTTGCAGGGCAACTACCCAACTGGAAGGCCGCGTGCATGCCCAAGAGTGGACATCTTATCCTAGTGCAGTCTGTGTTGTGTGCTATATCGATCCATGCAATGATGGCGGTCGACCTATCATAGACGATAATAACGACCATCAACAAATTCTGTCGTGGGTTCCTTTGGTGTGCTAAGGTTCGGGCTAATGGAGGGCAGTGTGCGGTGGCTTGGGAGCACGTGTGCTCACCCAAGTGGGCAGGAGGTTTAGGTATCCCAAACCTTAGATGGCTTAACATTGTGGTGCAATCCAGATGGCCGTGGTTACAAAGGTCCAATTCGTCCAGACCATGGGCTGAGTTCAGCATAAAGCTCCCAGAAGAAGCCATGCAACTATTCCGAGAAGCAGCTCGATCGACCGTGAGAGATGGAAGAACAACTATGTTTTGGGAGGATCGTTGGTTGCACGGGATGAGAGTACAAGAGATCACACCCAAGTTGCATTGGAAGGTGGCCAGGTGTGCACGCTCCACGCGCACAGTTCGGCAGGCCCTAGAGAAGGGCACTTGGGCATCGGATGTAGGACCGGAGCTTACGGCAGAAATGCTACAGGAATACCCAGCGCTATGGTCGAGAGTGCAGACGATCCAGCTACAACCAGACCATGTAGATACTATCAGTTGGGCCTGGGAGCAGAATGACCGTCATTCCACATGTTCGGCCTATGACGCGAAATTCTGGGGCCGGGAGGTCATTCCCACGACAGACTTCACTTCAAGCTCCAGCGCACCATTGCGGTGCCAGCACTTCGCATGGTTGGCCCTCAAGAATAGGTGTTGGACCTCGGACAGATTGGCGAGACATCGATTGGACCATCAAGATGCTTGCCCCTTTTGTGACCAAGCAGAAGAATCAATTAATCACATTCTGCTGGAATGCATGTTCACAGGGGAAGCATGCACGATGCTGTGTGGCGCCTTGGGCAGGCCGGAATGAGCGTCGACAAGGGTAAACTTACTCCAGGACTTGTGCATCGACAGAACTAGAAACAAGGCCGCCAGGGAAGATGTTAGGACACTATTCCTGCTGGTGATTGCTACTTCCTGAGCTTGCCTTGGTTTTCCCCTCGAGGAGGGAAGGGTGATGCAGCAAAGTAGAGATAAGTATTTCCCTCGGTTTGAGAAACAGGGTATCAATCCAGTAGGAGACTGATAACCCACAAGTATAGGGGATCGCAGCAATTTTCGAGGGTAGAGTATTCAACCCAAATTTATAGATTCGAGACAAGGGGAGCCAAAGAATATTTGGAAGTATTAGCAACTGAGTTGTAAATTCAATCGCACCTAGAGATTAATTATCTGTAGCAAAGTGATCAGTAGCACAGTAATATGATAGCTTTGATAGTAGTGGTAGCAGCAACAGTAACGGTAACAGTGATAGTAACATTTTTGTAGCAGTGACAATAGTAATAGTAGCAGTAGTAGCTTAGCAAGATCAATATGTAGGAAAATCATAGGCATTGGATCGGCGATTTGTTGGATGATATTCATCATGTGACAGTTACAACCTAGGGCGATACGGCGCTAGCTCCAGTTCATAAATATAACGTAAGCATGTATTCAGTAAATAGTCATACATGCTTATGGAAAGAACTTGCATGACATCTTTTGTCTTACCCTCCGGTGGCAGCAGGGTCCTATTGCAAACTAAGGGATATTAAGGCCTCCTTTTAATAGAGAACCGGAACAAAGCATTAACACACCATGAATACATGAACTCCTCAAACTACAGTCATCACCGGGAAGTGTCCCAACTATTGTCACTTCGGGGTTGCCAGATCATAACACGTAGTAGGTGACTATAACTTGCAAGATCGGATCTAGAACATTGATATAATGGTGATAACATACATAGTTCAGATCTGAAATCATAGCACCCAGGCCCAAAGTGACAAGCATTAAGCATGGCAAAGTCATAGCAACATCAATCTCAGAACATAATGGATACTATGGATCAAGCCCTAACAAAACTAACTCGATTACATGATGAATCTCATCCAACTCCACACCAACCAGCGAGCCTACGGAGGAATTACTCACTCCCGTTGGGGAGCATCATAGAATTGGCGGTGGAGAAGGGTTGGTGATGACGAAGATCGAAGATCCCCCTCTCTGGAGCCCCAAACGGACTCCAGATCTAGCCTCCCGATGAAGAACGGGAAGTGGCGGCGGCTCCATCTCGTGAAACGCGATAATTCTTCCTCCCTCATTTTTTCTGGAAATATGTGATTTTATAGCGTCGGTTTCAGGGTCTGCGGGGCCACCAGGTGGGGACATCCCACCTGGGCGCGCCTAGAGGAGGGGCGCCCTGGTGGGTTGTTCCCACCCAGGTGCCCCCCTTCGTGGTTCTTGGCTCCAGAAATTCTCTTTTATTAAATAAAAAATCCTCGCAAAGTTTCGTTCCAACCCGAGAACTTTTATTTCTGCACAAAAACAACACCATGGTAGTTCTGCTGAAAACAACGTCAGTCCGGTTTATTTCATTCAAATCATGCAAATTAGAGTCCAAAACAAGAGGAAAAGCGTTAGGAAAGGTAGATACGACGGAGACGTATCGACTCCCCCAAGCTTAAACCTTTGCTTGTCCTCAAGCAATTCAGTTGATAAACTGAAAGTGAAAAAGAAAAACTTTTACGAACTCTTTTGCCCTTGTTTACATAAATAAGCTTAAACAACACCCAAGTTTTCAGCCAAGATTATAGCTAACCATGTCGACAATAACTGTTAAAAATTATATTAACTCATATCAATGACATAATCAGCTAGCGAGCAATAATAAGATATATCAAACAACAACATGTTATCAAAACAACCATGATATAATATGACAATGGTGGTATCTCGCTAGCCCTTTATGAGACTACAAAATATAAATGCAGAGCACCTCCAAAGTTCAAGCAACGACTAAAGATTGTAATTCACGGTAGAAAAGATTCAGTCATGATGCACCCAACATTAGCTACACACAATGCATGAGGATGACAATAGTGCTCTCAGGTTCTGGCGCTTATTTGAGAAGGTGATGACACAACATAAAAGTAAATAGTTAGTCCCTTCGCAGAGGGAAGCAGTGATTCACAACGGTGCCAGAGCTCAAGTTTTCAAAACAAGGGTAAATGAAATTTTGAGAAACACACCCTTCTTGTTTACTTCGCGACCATTAGTTATCGGTATCTTCCATGCTAAACACATTAGCGGCGGTTCCCAAGTGATAAAAGTAAAGGTTTACTCCCCCTCCACCAAGAATCACACTCCACGGCTTGTGCGAAACAATGGGTGCCGTCCATACCAACAACAGCCCCGGGGGAGTTTTGTTTAATTATTTGCAATTTGAGTTCGGGGCTGGGAATCCCTATTACCACCCCTCTCATGCAAGGACGAGTGAATAAACACTCATCATGAGAATAACCCGCCTAGCATGGAAGATATTGACTACCTCATGTCGCTCTATGAACAATCCAGGTACACAAAAATGATATTTATTTCAAGTTTTTAGAGGTGGCACATGCAAATTTACTTAGGACGGCAGGGTAATACCGCATATAGGTAGGTATGGTGGACTCATCTGGAATAACTTGGGTTTCAGGTTTTTGATGCACAAGCAGAATTCCCACTTAGTATAGGCGAAGGCTAGCAAATAGGTTGAGAAGCGGCCAGCTAGAGAGCGAAAACGGTCATGAACATGCATTATGCGTAAGTAACATTGGATACTAGCATGAGTAGGATATGAACACCATGAACATAAATATCATAGAGGCTATGTTGGTTTTGATTCAACCGCATGCATGAAATGTGCCAAGTCAAGCCACTTGAACATTCAGAGGAGGATACCATATCATCATACTACATCACAATCATTTTAACGCAATGTTGACATCCAAGATAAATCATTATTCACTCCTAGCTACTTAAGCATGGCATGAGAAACTATAATCTCTAATTGTCATTGCAAACATGTTTGATCAAAATAGGCTAAATCATGGATACTAGCTTAAATATATTTACAAAAATAGAACAAGTCGAGTTCATACCCGTTTCTCTCAGCAACAACCAGTTCATCAAATATCGTCATTATTGCCTTTCACTTGCACAACCGAACAATATGAAAAATAATAATAGTGCAAGAGTATCGTGGACTAAGCTGGAATCTGCAAACATTTTATTCAAAAGGAGAAGACAAGGTAATATGAGCTCTTTGTTAGATCAGCAATAATGCATATGAGAGCCACTCAACATTTTCATCATGGTCTTCTCCTCGGTATGAGTTAACAAAAAGAAAAAGAAATTCTGAGAAACACACTAAAAATGTTTTTAGAGTTTTTGGTTTTTCTCGAACGAGCAAATAAAAGGGAAAAATAAAAATGAGAAAGACTATTTACACGTGAAATCTCCCAACAAGTAAAAGAAGAATAAGGAAATCTTTTTGTGTTTTTCTTTTTAGTGCTACAACAATTTAAACTAGGAAGTAAAACCAAAAAGAAGAAGGAAATATATTTTTGGATTTCTCAAAGTTTTTCAAACACACAAGAAGAAAGCGAGAAAATAAATTTAACATGTATAATACAATGAAAGAGTATGGACACCGACAACTGAAATGAAATGTGCAAACATGAATGTAATGTCGGTGGAAATATGTACTCCCCCAAGCTTAGGCTTTTGGTCTAACGTGGTAATCACCACTCAAAGAAACCATGGGTCCTATGTTGAAATGCTGAGGAGCAGGCAAATGAGGGTCCCACTCCTGAGGCTCTTCCTCTGCCACAGCGAGGTTGTTCCGGTAGGCGACAATGTCCTCACGCATAATCTTGTATCCGCCCCTGGGAATAGGATCAAACAAAGCAGGTGCAGGCAACGGAATAACATCACGAGTAATCTCACTGAAGACCAAGTTATATGGAACAACCATAGTGGTGTTCTCGCTATCAATAAAGTGGTGTTGTGCCATAGCCGTGCGATCTAGAGAAACCTTGGGCAAAAGATAATCATGCTGGCGTATCTGAATGTTAAAGTGAGTCGCCAAGCGAGTAGCGTAAATACCACCATGTATTTTGCCCTTGGATCTGTTCATGTGGAGGCGACGTGCCACAATAGCTCCCCAGCTATAAGTGTTGTCACCGTAAAGCGCACGACGTAAAACAGCAAAGTCTGGAGCACTGAGTGCACCTACCTTCTCTCTAGCAAGAAAACACTTCGTAATGAATAAAGCAAAATAATGTACAATCGGAAAGTGTAAGCTAGTGGCAGTGACACCCGATACCCCTCTCTCATCCCCCACTATCAGAGTATGGTAAAAACCATCAAACTCCACGGGCCTAGGCTCTATTAAACCACCATCAGAAGGAAGCAAGCATATGTCACAAAATTCAGTAAGCGGTATCTCATGGGGTTCAACATATAAGTTAAACTGCACCTCAGGGGGATTAATCCTACTCAAGAAATTAAAACTTTGCACAAAGGAATTTGTGAGGAGATGATACTGTTTACATTCAGATGCGATTAAGTTGGTGAGGCCGGCATTAACAGCATATTGTGCAAACTCCTCAAGGATTCCGACCCCTTCCATGAATGGGTTATGCGGCCATTCGCACGGCCGTACCTCCGCCATTCTCCGGGTATGGAGATCACTGTCAGATGACTCCCCAATAAATCCCTTGGAGTTCTTCTTGAAACAAACTTCCTAAAGATACTCATCTTTTTCTTATGAACAAAATTCTAAAAAAATTAGTCCACAAAAATTTTCTCAACAAAAATTCCTCATAAGGATGCATAGAGGCCATAGCAAACATTCAAACTACTTAGAACTCTAAGAATTCAACATGCAAGCTCGTCTACAGCAGCACCCAAGAGTAGCTAATTATTCAAGTTACAAAGAACTAAAGCAAAAACTAATTGGACCAACGGAGGAGTCACATACCAAGCAATAATCCCTCGAAACAGTTTCGGAAACGGTGCTTCGAGCAAAGAGATCAAAATCCGCGGGTTTGAGAGTAAGAACACGAGAGAGAGAGAGAGGGAGAGAGAGAGAGAGAGAGAGGAGAGAGATAGAGATAGAGAGAGAGCAATGGTGATTTTTTCCTGAGGTAGGTGATGATGTGGGATGAAGAGATAAGTGAGGGGGCCCACGGGGGGACCACAACCCACCAGGGTGCGCCTGGGGGTCCTAGCGTGGCCAAGTGGGTTGTGCCCACCTGGTGCACCTACCTCTGATGTTATTTGCATCAAAAATTCTTAAATATTCAGAAAAAAATCGTATTAAATTTTCAGAGCATTCTGAGAACTTTTATTTTTGGGTCATTTTTTATTGCACGGGAAATTCAGAAAACAAACAAAACATGGCATTTTATTTTATTTAACTAATAAAAACAGAAAACAAAAGGTAGGGACAGAAGGTAGTGCTCACTAAATTCATCAACTTCATACCTTATAAAATTGATCAATTAATAAGGTTGATCAAGTCTTATTAACAACCACTTTTGATTAGCATGAAACCGAAGAACTTTCGTAAATCACTAAGTTACCTCAACGAGGATATGAATGTCCCCAACAATAAGCATTTCTTATTTCTTTTTAATAGTAGGTAGAGGTAGTTGAAAACTTCTAATAGTGATTGTCAGAGATTTTTCAATAACATTAATACCATTCACTTGGAATTGTTTCTTCGGAAAGTGCACCGTATGCTCATTACCATTGATATGAAAAGTGACCTTACTTTTATTGCAATCAATAACAACCCCTGCAGTATTCAAGAAGGGTCTACCAAGGATAATTGACATTTTTCGACCTCGGGCATCTCAAGTATAACAAAGTTAGTCAAAATAGTAACATTAGCAACAACAACGGGCACATCCTCACAAATATCTATAGGTATGGCAGTTGATTTATCAGCCATTTGCAAAGATATTTCAATAGGTGTGAGTTTATTCAAAACAAGTCTTTTATATAAATAGAAAGGCATAACACTAACACCAGCTCCCAAATCACATAAAGCAGTTTTCACATAATTTATTTTGATGGAGAAAGGTATAGTTGGTATTCTCAGATCTCCAAGTTTTTTAGGTACTCCATCTTTAAAAGTGTAATTAAGCATGGTGGAGATTTCAGCTTTCGGTATTTTTCTCTTATTGGTGATGATGTCTTTCATGTACTTTGCATAAGGAGACATTTTTAAGATATCAGTCAAGCGAGTACGCAAAAGACTGGCCTCAGCATTTCGGCAAAGTGTTCAAATTCTTCCTCATCTTTCTTTTTAGTTGACTTAGGTGGAAAGGGCATAGGTTTTTGAACCCATGGTTCTCTTTCCTTACTGTGTTTTCTAGCAACAAAGTCTCTTTTATCATATCTTTTATTCTTGGGTTGTGGGTTCACTACTGCAGGATGGTCCAAACACGACACTACGATCAGAGACCCTTCGACAAAACTGTGTGCGATGCCATAATCGCAAATGGTGATGTAAAAAACCCGTAAAAAAGGTGCAAAACGTTTGCGATGATGGATGCATCAAACACGGTTCAGATTTTAGTTGCGTGTGCGATGCAGGGCATACGGTTCAGTTCAATTAGCTGTTTGGGATGAGGAGGGACAAAAGAAACGGGCAGCCAAATGAAGACGTGTGCAATATATAGTGTAGCGACCCGACCTCAAACGGTCAAGTCTCTGTGCTTCAGTGTCATCCCTGGATCGGTAATGCTGACACACACAATACTCGAAGGATTTATAATAGAGTAGCAATCACACACTTATTACATCAAATGTCTCAAAGGAGAACTTATTACAATAAATATGGCTTATGGCCATCTAATACGATAATAGCGGAAGGCTTGGAAGATAAAGCGAGTCCATCAACTCCAACGGCATAGCTGAGCTGCACGACAACGACCTAACGAACCTTACTCCTCGTCTGAAAAGTCTGCAACATAATACGTTGCTGCTCGAAAACGGGTCAGCACATGGAATATGCTGGCAATATAATACAGTAGAGCAATAACAGAATAATGCTATCACTACATGCATATTTGGCTGGTGGAAAGCTCTATGGTTATAGTTTTTGCGAAAAGCCAATTTTCACCTACAACAAAGGAATATATTTTAATTTTAACTATCATGGTGGTTGAAACATCATTGAGAAGGTGCCTCCAACTCAATCCCAATTAAAGTAATTAATAACCCAACAATATTAATTAAAAGTGATGAGATACTTAAGATACTCCAAGTACTAGATGCTCAAAATTGTCCATAACCGGGGACACGGCTAACCATGATTAGATTGTACACTCTGTAGAGGTTTGCGCACTTTTTCCCACAAGACTCGATCGCCTCCGTTGGATTTCTCGCACTACATGGTGTTTGAGAAACGGATGACCGAGACACAGTCTTTCAGAAACATTAACTCTCTACTCCGGACAGACCATACCAAACCTACATCCCACTACCTGCCGATCTGCCTCTTCAAGAGCTTCACGTAACTTACTCAACTATGCTAGAGCCCATAATAGCTTGTGGCTGCACACGAAAGTTTCTAGCATGAATCCTCTCAGTTCCCTTTGAACCTGGGTGGCGGTCCATAGGAAGATCACACGGGTACTCCGGGATTTCCAAAAATAGAGACAACACCGGGTTCCCCAGGTGCCTCAATCCACACAGATGTTTGTTTAAGTTGCCACCTTATGTTGAACCATTAATTAACACTCACATCTGTCATGGATTCACTCAAACCCAAACCACGTCTACGAGCATAGCATAGTAATATAAGCAACACGTAAAAGTAACTCCCATGGGTTTGAATATAACAGGGCAATAGGTTCTACCTCAACAACTACTTCCCAACCCACATGTTAATGACATCCTAATCATGCAATGTTTGAGGATTGGAACTAATGCATAAAACGTGGGTATGGAAAGAGTATGATCAATGTGTTACTTGCCTTGCTGACGATCCGCGAATCCTAGGGCCTCGTAGTAACACGCTTCGCACTCCGGGAATTCTATCGCAAACAAACAATAGCATACATAAGCAACAAGCAGAGATGCACAAGCAAAACTCAAATAAGAGAGGTTGACCAGAAAGTTTAACTTAAGAACTCCGGTTCGCAAAAAGTATCAAATCAAACGGAGCAATGAAACTCAAACGATGAAAGAAACAAGATCCGTTTACTAATCTGAACTAAGGTCAAATTTTACAGTACCAAAATCTTGTTTAAGTTGATTAAAGATAAAGAGGGTCTCGAGACGAAGATCCGGGAGTTTGAATCGCCTGATTCCGACTAACGAGCGAAAAGATAAACAGAAACGAAAATCAGATAAGAAATCACGATCGAGAATAATCGCAGAAAAATCCGATAAAAAGAAAACTGATGAACAGACTAACGAACGAGCGTTCGTTAGCTGTAACTAACGGGCGAAAATCGTTCGTTAAAATGAACGTACAGATGAACGTCCCAGACCTTGTAGTCGCGCTGGATGTTGACAAGATTCGGGCATTTCATGCCCGAAACCTTGAGCGCTTTTAGATCGTTGGTGGTGTCCACCGCAGCGAAACTGTAGTCGGAGCTGTTGATAAACCTGGAGAAACGCTCGCAAGGCATTGTGGCCATGTGGTAGTGTTAGACGATGACGTCATGTCGCACGCACAACTGGGTGACAACAACCTTCTAATCGTGCCCGGCATGACCCATGGTGTACTCGAGGTCAAAGCCGACCACTTGGTACTTGTCCTCGGCAAGGAACTGCTCCGTAGTTTGGATGGAGCTCTCCACTGGGACCGGATCATTCGTGTACACCACCGAGAGAGCCTTCCCCCTCACGTGGGTCTCCACGACGTGTTGCATGGTGAACTGCCAGCCGTTGTCGTCGGCGGCCGCTGGGAGCGCCATTGGAGCCACGGGGAGCGCCATTGGAACCGCTGGATGTCCTCTCTGTATGTGTCCTCGTGGGTGTGCTTATTGTGTCGTGTGAGACGAGAGATTAAGGTAAATGGCCGCATGAATAAAAGGGGGCTGAGCGGCATGGATTCTCGGCGCGTCCGCATGGCAGTTTTCGCAGCGGGTAACTGCATCATCACGCCGCGCCCGGCGCAACCGCATGCCCATGAACGTGTGTGATCGTGCGCCGACCCCAAACACTGGCAGCATGCTTGGAGGGACGAGGGCAGAGCACCCGGAGAGGCGTGAGAGAAGAGCGCACACGGCGGGACGCGAGCAGAGCGCGCCGCGGCCGCCTGAACCGCAAGCAACCACACGCATAGAGTAGTTGAACACGGAAGAAATGGTCGCCTACAAGCCGGCCGACAGTTGCATCGCTGCGTAGAGAGCGGCCGTGTGCTACCACCTTGATACATCTCCAATGTATCTATAATTTTTGATTGTTCCATGCTATTATATATTCTGTTTTGGATGTTTAATGGGCTTCTTTATACACTTTTATATTATTTTGGGGACTAACCTATTAACCGGAGGCCCAGCCCAAATTGCTGTTTTTTTGCCTATTTTAGTGTTTCACAGAAAAAGAATATCAAATGGAGTCCAAACGGAATGAACCCTTGGGAACGTGATTTTTGGAACAAACGTGATCCAGAGGACTTGGAGTGGACGTCAAGCAACAGACGAGGAGGCCACGAGGTAGGGGGGCGCGCCTACCCCCCAGGCGCGCCGTCCACCCTCATGGGCCCCTCGTGGCTCCACCGACCCCCAAACCATCAGAAGCGCCCACGAAAACCTAATTCCACCGCCGCAACCTTCTGTACCCGTGAGATCCCATCTTGGGGCCTTTCCCGGCGTCTTGCTGGAGGGGGAATTGATCACGGAGGGCTTCTACATCAACACCATAGCCTCTCCGATGATGTGTGAGTAGTTTACCTCATACCTTTGGGTCCATAGTTATTAGCTAGATGGCTTCTTCTCTCTCTTTGGATCTCAATACAAACTCCTCGATTCTCTTGGAGATCTATTCGATGTAATCTTGTTTTGCGGTGTGTTTGTCGAGATCCGATGAATTGTGGGTTTATGATCAAGATTATCTATGAACAATAGTTGAATCTTCTATGAATTCTTTTATGTATGATTGGTTATGTTTGCAAGTCTCTTCAAATTATCAGTTTGGTTTGGCCTACTAGATTGATCTTTCTTGCAATGGGAGAAGTGCTTAGCTTTGGGTTCAATCTTGCGGTGTCCTTTCCCAGTGACAGCAGGGGCAACAAGGCATGTATTGTATTGTTGCCATCGAGGAGAAAAAGATGGGGTTTATATCACATTGCATGAGTTTATCACTCTGCATCATGTCATCTTGCTTAAAGCGTTACTCTGTTCTTATGAACTTAATACTCTAGATGCATGCTGGATAGCGGTCGACGTGTGGAGTAATAGTACTAGATGCAGAATCGTGTTGGTCTACTTGTCACGGACGTGATGCCTATATACATGATCATACCTAGATATTCTCATAACTATGCTCAATTCTATCAATTGCTCGACAGTAATTTGTTCACCTACCGTAATACTTATGCTATCTTGAGAGAAGCCACTAGTGAAACCTATGGCCCCGGGTCTATTTTCCATCATATTAATCTCCCGTTATTTCCATTACTATTTACTTGCTTTCTTTACTTTTACTCTTTATCATAAAAATACCAAAAATATTATCTTATCATCTCTATAAGATCTCACTCTCGTAAGTGACCGTGAAGGGATTGACAGCCCCTTTATCGCGTTGGTTGCGAGGTTCTTATTTGTTTGTGTAGGTGCAAGGGACTTGAGCGTGCCCTCCTACCAGAATTACACCTTGGTTCTCAAAAACTGAGGGAAATACTTACGCTACTTTACTGCATCACCCTTTCCTCCTCAAGAGAAAACCAACGTAGTGCTCAAGAGGTAGCAAGCAGGATTTCTGGCGCCGTTGCCGGGGAGGTGTGCGCCAAGTCAAGTCAAGACATACCAAGTACCCATCACAAACTCTTATCCCTCGCATTACATTATTTGACATTTGCTCTCGTTTTCCTCTCCCCCACTTCACCCTTGCGCTTTTATTCGCCCTCTCTTTTTCGCTCGCTTCTTGTTCGCTCGTGTGTTGGATTGCTTGCTTGTCACAATGGCTCAAGATAATACTAAATTGTGTGACTTTGCCAATACCAACTACAATGATTTTCTTAGCACTCCGATTGCTCCTCTTACCGAAGCTGAATCTGGTGAAATTAATGCTGCTTTGTTGAATCTTGTCATGAAATATCAATTCGCCGGCCTTCCTAGTGAAGATATCGCTACCCATCTAAATAGCTTTGTTGATTTGTGTGATATGCAAAACAAGAAAGATGTGGACAATGATATTGTTAAACTGAAGCTATTTCCGTTTTCTCTTAGAGATCGTGCTAAAACTTGGTTTTCGTCTTTGCCTAAAAATAGTATTGATTCTTGGAATAGGTGCAAATATGTTTTTATCTCTAAGTATTTTCCTCCCGCTAAAATCATCTCTTTTAGAAACGATATTATGAATTTTAAGCAACTTGATCATGAACATGTTGCACAAGCTTGGGAGAGGATGAAATTAATGATACATAATTGCCCTACTCATGGTTTGAACTTATGGATGATTATACAAACTTTATGCCGGATTGAATTTTTCTTCTATAAATCTTTCAGATTTGGCCGCGGGAGGCACTTTTATGGAAATCACTTCAGGAGAAACTACTAAACTCCTAGGTAATATTATGGTTAATTATTCTCAATGGCACACTGAAAGATCTACTAGTAAAAAGGTGCATGCGATAGAAGAAATTAATGTTTTGAATGGAAAGATGGATGAACTTATGAAATTGTTTGCTAATAAGAGTGTTTCTTCTGATCCCAATGATATGCCTTTGTCTACTTTGATTGAGAATAATAATGAATCTATGGATGTGAATTTTGTTGGTAGGAATAATTTTTGGTAACAAGGTTTATAGAGGAAACTTTAATCCTAGGACGTATCCTAGTAATTCCTCTAATAATTATGGTAATTCCTACAACAATTCTTATGGAAATTTTAATAACTTGCCCTCTGATTTTGAGACTAGTGTTAAAGAGTTTATGTATTCGCAAAAGAATTTCAATGCCTTGCTTGAAGAAAAATTGCCTAAGATTGATGAATTGGCTAGGAACGTGGATAGACTTTCTCTTGATGTTGATTCTTTGAAACTTAGACCTATTCCACCTAAGCATGATATCAATGAGTCTCTCAAAGCCATGAGAATTTCCATTGATGAGTGCAAACAAAGAACCGCTAGGATGCGTGCTAAGAAAGATTGCTTTTTTTGACTATATACTGCAAGGCAACAGCCTCACAGCCCTTTATTCAAAACAAAACAAGAGGTTCTCTGTACAACAAAAGAGCAAAGGAAAACTACAAAGGAAAGCTATCATACTTACAAAGAGAGCTAGGGGAGGGAGGCTATCCAGGCTAATAAACTGTCCCTATATTTACATTTGATTCTATATGCCAGTAAGGAGATATCATGCACAAAATTCCTCCTCCAAGCTCTGAAACTTGGAGTCTCATTTCTGAAGATCTTGCCATTCCTCTGTGTCCAAATGTTCCAAGTGGCAGTAAAGACCACCTCAGAAAAGAAAGGCCTGTTGAAATCCCTCCTAGAAGCTGAGCCATCATGTAAGTAGACTGACTGGGCATTACTGACCAGGAGATCCCAAGATAATTCCAAACTCTTTGACTGAAGTTGCAAGAGAAGAAGAGGTGGACTCTATCTTCATGAAGTGAAGACTGGCATAGCACACAAGTATCATCCTGGATATTCCAGTGTCTTCTCTGCATCATGTCTCGTGTGTTGAGGCGATCCATCAATAGAAGCCATCCAAAAACCTTGATCTTGAGGGTACATGAACTTTTCCAAATATACTTGAACAATAGGTCAATCCTCAAATGGGAGAAGGTGAACTCATAATAGAGTTTGGATTGATATTCTCCAGATTTGGATGGCCATTTCCAAACATCATTCTCCTCTGACTGCAAACTTATGGGTTGTAACAAGTTCTGCAGTTGGGTTAGTTCCAGATATGCCTCCTCAGAGAAAGGTAGGTGAAAACCTTCCACAATCGTCTGATAAGAAAGAAAATCTTTGACTATTATTGTGTCATCAATGACAAAAGAATGAAGTCTATGGAATCGATCCTTAAGAGCAATCATTCTGTTGTCAATTTGCCAACGATCAAGCCAAAAAACCACAGTATCTCCAGCATGTACTTGTGGTGTGGCCAGCAAAACAAACTTGTCATACAACTTGAGCACATCGCGCCACCAAAAGGAGCCACAGAGCTAAGTGACTTGTGGAGGTGAGGAGTGATAGTAAGAATCCCGGATTAGATTCACCCATGGAACATCTTTCTTGTTGAAGAACTTGAACAGATGCTTGAGCAGAAGAGCTTCATTTTGCACGCCCAAATGGGTGACCCCTAGCCCTCCATACCTTTTTGGTCTACATACCAAATCCCAAGCAACTAAAGATTGCCTTGGAGCTTCAGTATTCCCTCTCCAGAGGCATTGCCGTTCAATCCTTTCAATCTGTTTGAGGATACCCTGTGGTATTGATAAGGAACAAAGAAAGTAGATGGGCATGGATGTGAGGGCAGACTGCAGAAGTTGGAGCCGACTGCCTTGGTTGAGGAGACAGGAAGTTGCCGATAGTCTTCTCTCAATGCGATCAATAAGAGGCAGCAGGTCATAAATGGTCGGTCTAGAGGTACCCATGGGCAGGCCAAGATAAGTAAATGGCATTGATCCAACAGAGCATCCCAGTAAAGCAGCAATATGAGCACCTTCTTCCTCAGACATGTTCATTGGGATGAGAGAAGATTTACTGAAGTTGACCCGCAGACCCGTGAATGCAGCAAAGTTGTGTAACATATCCTTGAGAGCAATGAGTTGGCTATCAACTGCCGGCAAAACTATCAGAGTATCATCCGCATACTGGACGATCGGGTAATCATTAGATGTCGTTGGGATTGGCAAGGTGAGGATATTACGGGCACACATATCATTCACCACAGATTGCAAAAGATCCACCGCAATGACGAAGAGGAGGGGCGATAGGGGATCACCTTGCCGAACACCACATTTGCACTGAAAATGTTGGCCAGGAACTCCATTTAACAATACCGAAGAAGAACCAGACAATAGGAGATTACTCACCCAGCCATTCCAACGATCATCAAAGCCCTTATGCTTAAGAATTGTGAGGATGGCATCATGCTCAGTGTCAAATGCTTTTGTGAAATCGAGTTTCAATATAACAATGGGTCTCTTTGAAGATTTGCACTGGTGTATATATTCAAAACACCAAGCAAGACGGTCCTGGATAGAGCGACACTTGAGAAAACCATATTGGTTACGATGTATGCATTGGAGGATTACTTTTTGCAACCGATTCGCAGGAGCTTGGTCAAGAACTTTAGACATGTATTGGTTAAAGAGATTGGCCAAAAATCACCAACAAACTCCGGGCTTAACTTCTTAGGAATGAGAGTAATGAGGGATGTGTTTAAACATTCCAAGCTGCATTTTCCTTCATAGAACTCATTAACTAACTTCATAAAATCTGGCTTAAGAACACTCCAGCATTTCCTGAGGAAAAGGCCAGTAAATCCATCCGGGCCAGGGGCACGGTCTGATGGTAAATGTTTAATGACCTCCTCCACTTCATCATCAGAGAAAGGCCTGGATAACTCCTCAAGACCCTGGACACTAGACAACAAGTTGTCAAGATCAAAGGTCATGCGAATACCCTTGGATTGGCCCATACGTTGCTTGAAATCTGACCAAAGCATGGAAGCTAACTGATGGTGATCAGTCACAACCTCTCCTGCAGCATTTTTAATGGAAGTGATGGTATTCCTTCGGTAGCGCTCAGTGGCCATGGCGTGGAAAAACTTCGTGTTTTCTTCACCAACTTTGATGGATCTGATAGTGCATCTCTGTTTCCAATATATAAATTGCAAACGAAGAATATCCTCAAGATGGAGTTTAACAATTTTCCGAAAGTTCATCTCTGGCCAAGTGAGCACCCGTAGTTCCTCCAAGCCATCAAAGTGCAGGATCACCTTGTTGCAATCAGCAATTATGGCTTTAACCTTCGAAAGACTAACATGCCACCTCTTAAGAGCATAACGTAGGGCTTTAAACTTGGCCGAGATTGTGGCAGCAGCAGAAGACCTCTGAACAGGCCTGTTCCAGACTTCAGAAACACATTCAGCAAAACCAGGTAGATTTACCCAATAGTTTTCAAAACGGAAAACCTTGGCTTTTGGGATAGAAGTAGCAACCGAAACCACACAAGGTACATGGTCCGATGCAGTCCGCGCTAGAGGCAAGACCATGGTATTAGGATGATCAGACGTCCAAGATACTGTGGTAAAAAACCAGTCAATCTGTTCAAGGAGAGGACTTGTTTGCATATTGGACCAGGTAAACTGCCGACCTTTTATTGGTAATTCAACCAAACCTAAATGGCCAATGATTTCATTAAAAAGTAAGATATCATTAACATCACCCCCTGGTAGGTTACGGTTGTCCAAAGATCGCATGAAATTGAAATCACCAAGGAGCAGCCAATTCTCATCCATTTGAATGTTGAGATTATATAACCACTGAACAAATTCATCTCGAGCTGGATTCTGACAAGGACCATAAACTGACACTGAAGTCCAAACTTCAGAAGTGTGAGCAGATTTAAACTCTACAATGATACCATATGAAAGCGCCTGAATTAACTTGCCAGAGAAGAAAGCTGAATTCCAAATAACCAGGATCCCACCAGAAGCCCCAGCTGATGGCATATACGTGAAATTATCAAAGCGTCGAGGACAAAATTTCCTAAGAAAACGCTGATCAATGTGCATGCATTTTAGTTTCTTGCAAACAGACTATGGAGCACCCACTCTCATCTATCTTCTGTTTAACTACAAGTTGTGGCGCTTCAGAGTTAAGACCACGCACATTCCAACACAAAATCTTCAGGTTTGTCTGATTCATTACAAATTAACAGGAAGAAAAGCAAAAGTAGATCACACAATGACCTACAACATCCATCGAACAACATCACAAAGTTCCACATCAAATAAAACAAATAAAGATAAATGGCGATTGAAGGGGTTCACCAGCAACCCTTGATGCGACTGGCTTCATTCATCATCCGCATCCCTGGAGGTAGAGGCTTCAGAAGGATCAGCTACAAGCTTTTCCGTAGTGATCTTCTCAGGGGCAATCCGCAGGCGTGCACCAATGCGTTGCAGGTCAGAAATGGCAGTTGGAGGAGGCACAACTGTCTCATCAGGAGCGGGTGCAGACTAAGCAGGCCGGGCACAAGTTTTGCGCTTCTTTGTACGCTTGACAGATTGTGGTGTGTCTGTTCCTAGGGGTACCTGACGAAAGCCATCACGCAGGGTGCGAAGCTGCGCACTACGTCGAACATTGGACTCCAGAAGAATCGGTCCAACAAAAGCAGATTTGCGCGATCTCTTATTGGTGGTTGCAGGCATAGCAGAGAACTGAAACTTCTCGGTGACAGGTTCTGACAACTCAGCAGACTCATCGAAGCAGAGCGCCCGAGCAACAGGGCGCTTGATTGGAGAAAACCGACAAGGAGACTCAGTAGCAATAGGTGGTGGCAACAAGCTGAGATTCACGCTCCCAATAGAAAGGTTCGGACTCCAGGACTTGATGAAGTTGAACAAAGGCATCTGCAAGGGCCATGGGATGACTGCTGAATCAATCTGCTGCATGTACTTACAGAAGGTACGGGTCCACTACATCTGAGGGGGCAGGATTGGGCCAAAAACCGTGAGCACCTGACCAATCTGTTGAACCTGCTGAGCTGGAGGAGCCACAGGGAGAAAAGGAGCAATCTCTGCATTGTGAGCATCATCTAGGCCATTGTCATTATGCACGGAATCATCAGACACCTGCAACACCATGGACTCTTGAGACTGAACTTCAATAGGTTCGTCAGGAACCGCCACATTTGCAGGAGCAGCATCATGCTGTTCATTAGCATTGTCAACGACGGGTGGAGGCACGTCATTCCACCCCATCTCAGGAAACTCTGGCAGAACCCAGTTGTGGTTATGGAAGTGCAGATGGCCAGGCAGGGGGTGTGGGTTTCCATCAAATGGCATGGGATCTTCATCTGCAGGCAGCACATCTGCAAAATTCGTGGACAGAACATATACAGGAGCAGACCATGAAACCCTGGTGCCACCAAAGTCCCCGAACTCTCGATAAACCACACCTCGTGGTACCAGAGATGGAGCAGGGAAGGACACGTATGCCAGAGTCCGCACCCGTAAAGGATCGGCCTGATGCCAAGAGTGAAAGCGACCAAAAGTGCTGATTACATCTGCAATGTACTGCGGTCGACGATAATCCAGAGGAACCCCTAGGAGCATGACCCAGCCACGACGAAAACCCTGAACAGCTCTATAATTGTTCCCCTCATCATGTGGAATAAAACGAACGAAGCGGTCATTACCCAAATCAAACGGAGGGTGATCTACCATGATTTGTCTAGAGATGGCACTATGAAACGGGAACAACCCGACACCTTGAATCCATGGCTGGACATCCAGAACTTCTCTTTCCAACTGATTAACAACAAAATCACTAACCATATTGCAGTAGAGTTGAAGCTCCTCAGGCAGTGGCGTTGGCTCGACGATGCCAATCGCATACTCCTCATGCCTTCTGTCAGGCGCAACAGCTGGAGCAAAGAACGTGCGAGGAAGGCGGAGCGGCCCTCCGTCGATGATCTCAAAGCCGGGCGACACGTATATTAGTGGGTCGAGCTCGAAGTTGGCCATCTCTGGAGATGCTGGCGGAGAGCACTGCAATGGCGGGGGTGTTGTGGTTGGAGGTGACGGCGTATCTGGTGGTGGGGCTGACGGTGGGGTTGGTGGAGATGGTGGCAGGGGGGGGTGGTGGTGGTGGCGGAGGCAGAGCTGGAGGGGATGGTGGTAATGGCG
The DNA here is from genome assembly GCA_032464435.1 of Aegilops umbellulata. Classification (NCBI taxonomy): domain Eukaryota; kingdom Viridiplantae; phylum Streptophyta; class Magnoliopsida; order Poales; family Poaceae; genus Aegilops; species Aegilops umbellulata. Next base: position 83,660,416 of record CP136057.1, read on the forward strand.
AAGGCTCTGATGACGATGCTAGATGCAACTCGTCGACGAGACGTATCAATGGGCAGGCGGCAGCGGCAGGTTGGAGGGAACTCGAGGCGTCAAGCCGTATAGATGGTGGTGGGCTGTCAGATGGACTCTCAATGCCACGCGGGACCCACCTAAAACCTCTTGCCAGCGCAGATCCTGTGCAAGATTTTGCCCTGTGGCCTGGCCGAAAGCATCGGCGACATCGCGTTTGATTGGTGCAACTAGCGGTGATATGTGCCATAGAAAAGCAGTTGTGGCATTTCCAAACATTAAACGCCATTTCATCAACCATAGAAGAAAATCCATCCAAATCCGCAACAGACCGGCCCATATTTCGGGTAGGAGATTCGTCATTGACTTGCCATGCATTGGGAGATTCGGCATTGACTGGGCATGTAGAAGTGTCGCGTGACTCAGGAGACGGGCTGTTGGGCTGGATAGGGTTAGTCCTTGCTGACACAATTGGCCGAACAGTTGTTGGTAATTCAGGAGGATTTGAAACAATCGCAGACCCGCCCAACAAATGCTCCGAAGATTGAGGAACCAACTCGTGCGAGATTGACGCAGATCGAGCGGGTGGCGGGGAAACCGTACCAAAACAGATCGGTGGCGTGGCCACCGTCCACCGGAGCTCCGGCGGCGGAGGGGAATGAATAATAACACGCTCACGTTGATTAAGAACATAACCTGCATCCCGTACAGTGTCAACGCAATTTTGCGTGGCAGGGTACTGATATCCCTTGCATACTGGATAGTTTTGAAACGTAGCAAAAGAAAGTTTCTTCTTGCAATTAGGGGCAGATTTGAGCGAGGATTTAACAGGAGGTTTATGCATGGCTATCATGCCCATTGTAGCTCGACGTTTGGTAGGGCTAACGAAAATCCATTCAGCATCACACTCTTTCCTCCAAATCAAAACCTCACGTCTCCAATTCCGACCACCATGTCCCCAAAGGTGAAAGAAGCATTTGAAATGCTCACAAACAAAAGATCGAAGGGCAAGAACGTGGACACCAACTTTTTTGCATGAAACATGAAAGGAGAATACCTTGTCGCGTATTATGGAAACCATGAACTCAATCGCTAATCCACCAATAGCGGCCTCAAGTGCTCCAGCAACTGAATCCTCTGAGAGGCGGAAATCATGCCTACTGAATGATACCACCATGATGAAAGGATCCATGCCATCCGTAGGACGAACTGAGACTCCAAGAGATCTATAGATCTCATTTGCAAAAACCAGCCCCTTGGAGAAATCCAAGCCAAGGGTGGCTAGGAAGGGAGATCACCGGAGAGCCTATCGGCGTGGGTGGGGGTGGGGTGGGAGCCATGTTTGTGCACTTGTTGCTAGAAAGGAGGCTAGAGATAAGAAAGATTGCTTTGTAAAAGCGTGTTCTTCTAATTTTTATGAGAACAAAGATGAAGATCTAAAAGTTATTGATGTGCCCCCTATTAAATCTTTGTTTTGCAATATGAATCTTGATAATGATGGGACTGGAGATGAGCCACCTTTAACTAGAAGGCGTCCCAAAAATTCGGAGTTTTTAGATCTTGATGCAAAAATTGGTAAAGTGGGATTGAAGAGGTTAAAACTTTAGATAGCAATGAACCCACTATTTTGGATTTCAAGGAATTTAATTATGATAATTGCTCTTTGATATATTGTATTTCCTTGTTGCAATCCGTGCTAAATTCTCCGCATGCTTCTAGTCAAAATAAAGCTTTTACTAAACATATTGTTGATGCTTTGATGCAATCTTATGAAGAAAAGCTTGAGTTGGAAGTTTCTATCCCTAGAAAACTTTATGATGAGTGGGAACCTACTATTAAAATTAAAATTAAAAATCATGAATGCTATGCTTTGTGTGATTTGGGTGCTAGTGTTTCCACGATTCCAAAAACTTTATGTGATTTGTTAGGTTTCCGCGAATTTGATGATTGCTCTTTAAACTTACACCTTGCGGATTCCACCATTAAAAAACCTATGGGGAGAATTAATGATGTTCTTATTTTTGCAAATAGGAACTATGTGCCCGTAGATTTTATTGTTCTTGATATAGATTGCAATCGTTCATGTCCTATTATTCTTGGTAGACCTTTCCTCAGAACGATCGGTGCAATTATCGATATGAAGGAAGGGAATATTAGATTCCAATTTTCGTTATGGAAAGGCACGGAACACTTCCATAGAAATAAAATTAAATTACCATATGAATCTATTATGAGAGCCGCTTATGGATTGCCTAGATGGCAATACGTAGATCTATCCGTGTTTTTATGCCTAGCTAGGGGCGTTAAACGATAGCGCTTCTTGGGAGGCAACCCAAGTTTATTTTTAGTTTTTTTGCTTTTTGCTTCTGTTTAGGAATAAATCTTTGATCTAGCCTCTGGTTAGATTTGTTTTTGTGTTTTAATTAGTGTTTGTGCCAAGTTAAACCTATAGGATCTTATTGGATGATAGTTATTTGTTCTTGCTGAAAATTTCAGAAACTTCCTGTTCACGAAAACAATTGTTAAAAATTACCAGAACGTGATATAATATTGATTCCAATTTTAGAAGATCAATAAAAAATATTTAGGTCTTACTACTTTGGCAGAATTTTTAGAGTTCCAGAAGTTTGCGTTAGTTACAGATTACTACAGACTGTTCTGTTTTTGACAGATTCTGTTTTTCGTGTGTTGTTTGCTTATTTTAATGAATCTATGGCTAGTAAAATAGTTTATAAACCATAGATAAGTTGGAATACATTAGGTATAAATAAAGAATGAGTTCAATACAGTACCTTGAAGTGGTGTTTTATTTTCTTTCGCTAACGGAGCTCACGAGATTTTCTATTAAGTTTTGTGTTGTGAAGCTTTCAAGTTTTGGGTAAAAGATTTGATAGAGTATGGGACAAGGAGTGGCAAGAGCCTAAGCTTGGGGATGCCCAAGGCACCCCAAGGTAAATCCAAGGACATCAAAAACCCAAAGCTTGGGGATGCCCCGGAAGGCATCCCCTCTTTTGTCCTCATCCATCGGTAATTTACTTGGAGCTATATTTTTATTCACCACATGATATGTGTTTTGCTTGGAGCGTCTTGTATGATTTGAGTCTTTTTAGTTAGTTTGCCACAATCATCCTTGCTGTACACACCTTTTGAGAGACACACACATGATTCGGAATTTGTTAGAATACTCTATGTGCTTCACTTATACCTTTTAGAGCACGGCGGTGGTTATATTTTATAGAAATTATTGAACTCTCATGCTTCACTTATATTATTTTGAGAGTCTTAAACAACATGGTAATTTGCTTTAATCGTGAAATTAATCTTCCATATTGAGTTCATTAAATATCACGAGAAGTTAGATACTTGATAAGTATTTTGAGATATAAAGGTGGTAATATTAGAGTGTGCTAGTTGAGTAATTGTGAAATTGAGAAATACTTGTGTTAAAGTTGACAAGTCCCGTAGCATGCACGTATGGTAAAAGTTGTGTGACAATTTTGACACATAGGTGTTCTTTTATTGCTTTCCTTATGAGTGGCGGTCGGGGACGAGCGAAGGTCTTTTCCTACCAATCTATCCCTCCAGGGGCATGCGTAGTAGTACTTTCCTTCGAGGGCTAACAAACTTTTGCAATAAGTATATGAGTTCTTTATGACTAATGTGAGTCCATGGATTATACGCACTCTCAACTTTCCACAATTTTCTAGCCTCTACGGTACCGCGCATTGCCCTTTCTCACCTTGAGAGTTGGTGCAAACTTCGCCGGTGCATCCAAACCCCGTGATATGATACGCTCTATCACACATAAGCCTCCTGATATCTTCCTCAAAACAGCCACCATACCTACCTATCTTGTCATTTCCATAGCCATTCCGAGATATATTGCCTTGCAACTTTCCACCGTTCCGTTCATTATGACACGCTTCATCATTGTCATATTGCTTTGCATGATCATGTAGTTGACATCGTATTTTGTGGGAAAGCCACTATTCATAATTTTTTTCATACATGTCACTCTTGATTCATCGCATATCTCGGTACACCGCCGGAGGCATTCACATAGAGTCATATTTTGTTATAAGTATTGAGTTGTAATTGTTGAGTTGTAAATAATAAAAGTGTGATGATCATCATTATTAGAGCATTGTCCCATGTGAGGAAAGGATGATGGAGACTATGATTCCCCCACAAGTCGGGATGAGATTCCGGACTAAATAAAAAAAAGAGGCCAAAGAAAAAAAGGCCCCAAAAAAAAAGAAAAAAAAAGAAAAAAATGAAAAAAATGAGAGAAAATGAGAGAAGGGGCAATGTTACTATCCTTTTCCCACACTTATGCTTCAAAGTAGCACCGAGATCTTCCTGATAGAGAGTCTCCTATGTTGTCACTTTCATATACTAGTGGGAATTTTTCATTATAGAACTTGGCTTGTATATTCCAATGATGGGCTTCCTCAAAATGCCCTAGGTCTTCGTGAGCAAGCAAGTTGGATGCACACCCACTTAGTTTCTTTTGTTGAGCTTTCATATATTTATAGCTCTTGTGCATCCGTTGCATGGCAATCCCTACTCCTCCCATTGACATCAATTGATGGGCATCTCCATAGCCTATTGATTAGCCGCGTCAATGTGAGACTTTCTACCTTTTTTTGTCTTCTCTCATAACCCCCATCATTATACTTTACTCCACCCATAGTGCTATATCCATGGCTTGCGCTCATGTATTGCGTAAGAGTTGAAAAGGCTGAAGCGCGTAAAAAGTATGAACCAATTGCTCGGCTTGTCATCGGGGTTATGCATGATGAGAACGTTTGTGTGACAATATTGAAACATAGCCTAACTATATGATTTTGTAGGTATAAGCTTTCTTTGGCTATGTTATTTTGATAAGACATAATTGCTTGGTTAGCATGTTTGAAGTATTATTGTTTTTATGTCAACATTAAACTTTTATCTTGAATCTTTCGGATCTAAATATTCATGCCACAATAAAAAGATTTACATTGAGAATTATGCTAAGAAGCATTCCATATCAAAATTATATTTTTATCATTTACCTACTCGAGGACGAGCAGGAATTAAGCTTGGGGATGCTTGATACGTCTCCAACGTATCTACAATTTTTGATTGTTCCATGCTATTATATATTCTGTTTTGGATGTTTAATGGGCTTATTTATACACTTTTATATTATTTTGGGGACTAACCTATTAACCGGAGGCCCAACCCAAATTGTTGTTTTTTGGCCTATTTAGTGTTTCGCAGAAAAAGAATATCAAACGGAGTCCAAATGGAATGAAACCTTCGGGAACGTGATTTTGGGAACAAACGTGATCCAGAGGACTTGGAGTGGACGTCAAGCAACAGATGAGGAGGCCATGAGGTAGGGGGGCACACCTACCCCCCCCCCCCAAGCGCGCCCTCCACCCTCGTGGGCCCCTCGTGGCTCCACCGACCTACTTCTTCCTCCTATATATACCTACGTACCCCCAAACCATCAGAAGCGCCCACGAAAACCTAATTCCACCGCCACAACCTTCTGTACCCGTGAGATCCCATCTTGGGGCCTTTTCCGGCGTCCTGCTGGAGGGGGCATTGATCACGGAGGGCTTCTACATCAACACCATAGCCTCTCCGATGATGTGTGAGTTGTTTACCTCAGATCTTCGGGTCCATAGTTATTAGCTAGATGGCCTTTTCTCTCTCTTTGGATCTCAATACAAAGTTCTCCTCGATTCTCTTGGAGATCTATTCGATGTAATCTTCTTTTGCGGTGTGTTTGTCGAGATCCGATGAACTATGGGTTCATGATCAGGATTATCGATGAACAATATTTGAATCTTATCTGAATTCTTTTATGTATGATTGGTTATCTTTGCAAGTCTCTTCGAATTATCAGTTTGGTTTGGCCTACTAGATTGATCTTTCTTGCAATAGGAGAAGTGCTTAGCTTTGGGTTCAATCTTGCGGTGTCCTTTCTCAGTGACAGCAGGGGTAGCAAGGCATGTATTGTATTGTTGCCATCGAGGATAAAAAGATGGGGTTTATATCATATTGCATGAGTTTATCCCTCTACATCATGTCATCCTGCTTAAAGCGTTACTCTGTGCTTATGAACTTAATACTCTAGATGCATGGTGGATAGCGGTCGATGTGTGGAGTAATAGTAGTAGATGCAGAATCGTTTCGGTCTAGTTGTCACGGACGTGATGCCTATATACATGATCATACCTAGATATTCTCATAACTATGCTCAATGCTTTCAATTGCTCGACAATAATTTGTTCACCCACCGTAATACTTATTCTATCTTGAGAGAAGCCACTAGTGAAACCTATGGCCCCTAGGTCTATTTTCCATCATAATAATCTCCCGTTATTTCCACTATTGTTTACTTTCTTTCTTTACTTTTACTCTTTATCATAAAAATACCAAAAATATTATCTTATCATCTCTATCAGATCTCACTCTCGTAAGTGACCGTGAAGGGATTGACAACCCCTTTATCGCGTTGGTTGCGAGGTTCTTATTTGTTTGTGTAGGTGCAAGGGACTTGAGCCTGACCTCCTACTCGATTGATACCTTGGTTTTCAAAAACTGAGGGAAATACTTACACTACTTTACTGCATCACCCTTTCCTCTTCAAGGGAAAACCAACGCAGTGCTCAAGAGGTAGCACACCTCCATCTAGTCAATAGTGCCCTTTATATTCTATGCCATACTTTTTCCTCAAATTTAACCAACAAAATGTTAATGCATGTTATAAAAATTATATAATTGGAAACTATGTTCAAATACGAATCCAACTATATAACTCTGGCGACATGCATTCGTATTTTATTAGTTAAATCATACTTATAAACCTGGACGGGGGTATAGTAGGTAATTAAATCAAAAATGTTTTTTTATTAACCGTATGTGTATGTGGCCTTTCGTCCTCCTCTCGCACGTCTTGTCACCCCGCTTCCGCAGACGGCTTACAGCGCAAGCTTGCGCATTGCGCGGGGGCGTTCTTTTGGCCAAACGGTGGTGCCAATGAATCGTCGGTGAGCCCGTTCCCGCGCAAGCTTTCCGCCCGTCTTGGTGAAATCCCCTAAAATCCCAATGCTTACCGGCCTGCTATAAAAACCCTCACAGCCGGCGAGTCTTGAGTTGCATTTTCCCCTCCCCCTCCCTATAGCTTATCTCACCTGCTTCTCCCACAATCACCAATGGCACCGGTCCGTCGTCGTCGCTCAGCCAATCCGCCATCATCAGATGACAGCTCCAGCTGGGAGGCTACACCGCGGCGGCGGCGTAGTCCCCGGCGTAGTGTAGTGCGTGTGGCGTCCCTGTTGGGTGTGTGCGGAGCACCCACCACACGCTCTGCCGCCGGTGCCCGTCCGCAGCTGTTGCCGGCCGCCGTTGCCACCATGATACGTCCATTTTGCATCATGCTTTTATATCGATATTTATTGCATTATGGGCTGTTATTTCGCGTTATGTCACAATACTTATGGCTATTCTCTCTTATTTTACAAGGTTTACATGAAGAGGGAGAATGCCAGCAGCTGGAATTCTGGGCTGGAAAAGGAGCAAATATTAGAGACCTATTCTGCGCAACTCCAAAAGTCTTGAAACTCCACAGAATATCTTAAAATAAATAAAGAAAAATCCTCGCCAAATATGAAGGCCAGGGGCCCCACACCCTGCTCACGAGGGTGGGGGCGCGCCCCCCTCCTAGGGCACGCCCCCTACCTCATGGGCCCCCTGGTGGCTCTCCGACGCCCATCTTCTCCTATATGAAGTCTTTCGTCAAGAAAAAAGACCAGAAGCAACCTTTCGGGACGAGACTCCGCCGCTACGAGGCGGAACCAATCTAGGGCTCTAGCAGAGCTGTTCTGTCGGGGATACTTCCCTCCGGGAGGGGGAAATCATCACCATCGTCATCACCTACGCTCCTCTCATCGGGAGAGGGAAATCTCCATCAACATCTTCACCAGCACCATCTCATCTCCAAACCCTATGTCGGTGTCAAAACCGGCGGATCTCGGGTTGGGGGTCCCGAACTGTGCGTCAAGGTCGGATGGTAACAGGAGACAAGGGACACTTTATTTTACCCAGGTTCGGGCCCTCTCGATGGAGGTAAAACCCTACTCCTTCTAGATTAATATTGATGATATGGGTAGTACAAGAGTAGATCTACCACGAGATCAAGGAGGCTAAACCCTAGAAGCTAGCCTATGGTATGATTGTGTATGATGATGGTTGTCCTACGGACTACAACCCTCCGGTTTATATAGACACCAGATAGGGTTAGGGTTACACAGAGTCGGTTACAATGGTAGGAGATCTTGAATATCCGCACGCCTAGCTTGCCTTCCATGCCAAGGAAAGATCCTTCCGGACACGGGACGAAGTCTTAAATCTTGTATCTTCATAGTCCTGGAGTCCGGCTGAAGGTATAGTCCGGCTATCCGAACACCCCCTAATCCAGGACTCCTTCAGTAGCCCCTGAACCAGGCTTCAATGATGACGAGTCTGGTGCGCAGATTGTCTTCGGCATTGCAAGGCGGGTTCCTCCTCCAAGTTCTTCAAGAATATTGTAAACACCAAAAATAGCATCCGGCTCTGCAAAATAAGTTTCCACATATTGCGATACAAAGAATAATATTAACACAAATCAAATCTACTGACGTATTCCGCAGTGTGTCATAACACTGCGGCCAAGCTCTTTATATAAATTGTTTTCATTGTTCCACCCCAGCGTGTTTAGCGAGGCGGTTTCCTTGGCACGTCTTGTCAAAGCAGAGATCGTGTGCCCCTTTTAACGGGATTCTCATCAATACGGACGTGGGTAACCGAACCGCGCCATTTACCACGGCGCTTGGGAGGCAAGTGAGTTTTATTAGGTAGGTGGGGATGCCTAACCGCACCCGCTTGTATAAAGGGATAATGATTCACCTTTTTACCTACGCCTTCTTCCTCCTTTGCCAATCCATCTCTCGCGCACTCAAGCTCCAGCGCCCAAGTCCGCTCTTCCTTCCTCAACCTTCTCCAACAATGTCCGAAGCGGGAGGCAAGTGGATGGCCTCCTCCATTATGGAGGCCCAAGTAAAAAAGCTAAGGAAAGCCGGATACTTGTCCAAGGACATCCCGCATCGGCTTCCTGAGAAGGGGCAACTTCTTCCTACCCCAGGGCCCCATGAGAGGGTAGTTTTCCTTCCCCACTTCCTCCACGGACTGGGCTTTCCACTTCACCCATTTGTCCGGGGGCTCATGTTCTACTACGGCCTGGATTTCCACGATCTGGCCCCGAACTTCGTCCTCAACATCTCGGTGTTTATCGTCGTGTGTGAGGCCTTTCTTTGCGTCCGCCCCCACTTCGGCCTCTGGCTCAAGACCTTCAACGTCAAGCCCAAGGTGGTGTCTGGCACCCAGGCGGAGTGCGGAGGTGCTATGGCCGGCAAAATGGCCAACGTCCTCTGGTTCGAGGGCTCCTTTGTGGAGTCCCTAAAGGGGTGGCAGGCCGGGTGGTTCTACATCACCGAGCCACACGATCCGAAATGGGTCGCAGCCCCCGAGTTCAGATCCGGACCCCCCACGCGGCTCATGTCCTGGAAAGAGACGGGCCTGTCGTGGGGTAACGAGAAAGAGGTGACTGGATTGCAAACGCGCATCCAGTCCCTGGTGAACGAGCCAGTCCGGCTGATCAATGTGATCCAGGTTATGCTCGTCCGTCGGATCCTCCCGTGCCAACAACGGGATTTTACTTTGTGGGAATTCGACCCGGCGCAGCACCAAACCCTCAGTAGGCTCTTCGACACGACGTATGAAGACGTATGGAAGGTGCCGACCAAAGGCGCCGAGTCCCCCACATCCGCTTCCGAGGACCGCGGATACAGCTCGCAGCGTCACGCCAGCGAGGTAAGCTATCTATACCTTTGACAGGTTTGTTAAGCTCTTCTTCATAGATTAACTCTATGCGGGATCTAAACTCCCTTTACCTTTGACAGGCTTGGTGGGCTATATCCGGACCAATTAACTGTCCTGCTCCCCTGCCCAAAGACCCAGCCCCAGCTCTCTTGGTGAAGCTGCTGGCTCCGGCGCCTTATGTGGTGCCGGAGAAGAAGGCTAAGAAGAAGAAAACCACCGGGACTCGAAAGAGTTCCCGCAACATGGTTGTGTCGGACTCATCGTCTGACGAGTCCGCGACGCTCTCCTCTCGTGAAAACGAGGAGGAGGAACAAGAAAGCTCTCCCCCCCAGCGGGGGAGAAAAGAAGAAGAAGGCGACCCCAACGGGGGAGGCCGAGGGGTCGAGGAAAAGGAAGACCCCTCCGCCGGACTACTCCCACGACGCCGAAGAGGGCGGAGAGGAGTGGCCGGACAGAACCAAGCGTCCGGCGAAATCGTAAGTACTTATATACCAGAGTGACTCATGATATTCTTTTAATGCGCGACTTTCCCTAATATCGCTCGTAATTTATGCAACCCGCCCCGGGCCGAACTCGACGATTCGTCAAGCGGCTCCCTGGATTCGTCGGATGTGAACTCTGTTCCGCCCGCTGTCTCCCCCTGCAGGGCGGACGACGCCAAAGTGGCGTCCCGCCAAGCTCCAGGGAAGGAGGAGATAGTCCTGGAGGAGCCGCAAGGCAATCCTCCGGACCCCAGGAGTAAAGGGGATGAAACCCCCCAGGGCTCCAAGTCCGGCTTTGTGCCGGACACCGCGCCGGACTCGACAATCCCGGTCCGCGGTGGGCGAACTCCTTCCGAGAGGAGTAAGCCGTCTGGGCCGGCGACCTCCGTCCAACTAGAGGGGTCGGACAATCTGCTGGAGGTGCTTGAGGGCGCCGCCATCGACGAGGAGCACCGTACTGTTATGAGTACGGTGATCCAAAGGGTTCAGTCTGCCAAGAGCGGACTGACTGAAGCTTGCGCTAGCCTTCTAACAGGCTTTGAGGTAAGTAAAAATATGTCAAATTATTTACCGCATAGACAGTAGCCCCTAATGCTCTGTTCGGTGTTAGGAAAGAAAAGCCGAATAGAGAATCAAGTAATTTTCGCAGGAGTCTAACAACAAAAAGTCAAATATGCGTATGCAGGCTTCGCTGCTGTCCACCGCCGCACTAACTACGCAGGTGGATGTCCTTAAAAAGGACCTCGGGCGGACCGAGCAAGAGCTAGGCCTTGCCAAACGACAGCTCGAGGAGAAAGAAGGTAAGAAATACCCTAAAAAAAGAAAAAAAGGTACCTATAGAGAGGCTTGATTGCAGAAAAAAATAACAGGATTGTAGTGCTTATTGTAGGGGCCACAACCGAGGTGGCAACCCTGAAGCAGGCGCTAGCTGAGGCCGGAAAGAAAATGGCCGAGGAGCGCGCCGAGCGAGAAAGGCTTGGGGTTCAGGTCGGCGAGGTGCAGCAAGAGCTGCAAGCTCTCATGAAAAAACATGAGAGTTTGGAGCTTGAGTCAAAAGCGCAAGCATCCGAGCTCGCGTCGGCCCTTGAGGCCGCCAAGAGTGCCAAGGCCGAAGCCCAAAAGGCCCTCCAAGAGTTGGAGGAGGTGAAAAAGATAGCAACGGGTAAGGCATTCTTAATGCAAAGTAGGAATATAAAAGTAAACTACCTGTTACTTACCCGAATCCGGAGTTCTCCAAGGGCGTTCGCCGATCTTCCCCGCAGCGTATCCGACGCCGCCACGTTCTACCAAGCTGAAGAGGACAGCTCGACGGAGAGTGTGTTCTGGTCTCAGTATTCTGAGGCCGGACACCCTGTGCCTTTGAGCGATCAGCTGAAACAGCTGGTCGAGCTCCAAAAGGCGGTCGAACAGGCCATGAAGGGCTTACTAGTTCGGCTGTGGCCTGGAGAGGCCCTGCCTAGGAGCTATTTTGGGCTAGTGTGGCGGCTGGTGGAGGCCTGTCCACGGCTTGAGGTCATCAAGCGCTCCGCCTGCATTGAAGGTGCCCGGAGGGCCCTTGCCCGTGTAAGGGTACACTGGGGTAAGCTGGACGGAGAGAAGCTGGTGAAGGACGGGCCGTCACCGGGGAAGGAGCATCGCAAGCCCGAGAACTACTACAAGGAAGTTCTTGCCGGAGCCCGCCTTGTCGCGGATGAATGTACTAAAGATGTAGTATTTGAATGAACTCACTCGTTTGTATCCTGTGCGCTGAAAACTTGTTCATATGCGCTAAGCAATGCTTATTGAATTTAAAATATTATTTTCTGTGCAGCCGTTTATCAAAAATTGAGAGATGGCCAGTCGTTGGCTTCTGCCCCCATGCCACTAGTGCTGGGGTGTTCGGGATAAACCCGAGGGCTCTTTTTCCCATAGTTGGGTCCTTCGAGGGAGGCGCTCAGCACAACGAACCAGACAATCGGACTATAATGCTTGAACACTCTCACTTAGCCATAAAACGTTATAATTTTAAATTTCGGCGAAGCCCCTAGTTCGGAAGGCCGAATTCAGGGCGCTATCCACGCCTTTGGCTGGACATAGCCAGCTCCTCGCTCGAAGCGGCATAAGTCTTTAAGGACTCGAAAAACCTCTCGAACAGCGACCGGTCTCACGCCTTATCATGACAGTCTGTTTTAGCTTTCTCCACTGAGGTGCTTAACCCAGCTGAACCGGGGCACAATCGCAGTGGTTCTCCTAGTGCTACCTTAGCCGATATAACGGAACGTAAGGCACCAAAACATAGGAGCCGGGCAAACCCAACATGTGACCAAAATCATGATTCGGAGCCGATGCATATAGTGCTATAAGTTCGGGGTGCCGCACTTGTGAAAGTGTACGGACTTCTCACACCAGATAGAAGGGTAATGAAGCCCCTGGCGTGTTTTGCCGCACCATGGTGTACGGTTGCGATCATGTTTATTTAATGAACATATATATTAAAAGAGGACAACGCAAAAAATAGGCGAAAAGCTATGCATTGTTTATAGAGAGGCTATTTATCAAAGCTGAACGATACAAGTAGTGCGATAAGCAAAAAGATATTAGACTATTTAACATGTCCTGACCAGGGGCAGGCCGCGGAATTTAGAAACAGATATATCGCTCGAAATAGAGACCACCTGAGAGTTCCGTAATGCGACGTAGCTTTGTCTGCTTCCCTGGGTCTTGCATCGTCTGTGCGGCAGCAAAGCCGAACAGGTTATCCAGAGTGTGGAGTCCTGAAAGTAAAAAAAATCCGGCAGCCCCCAGTACGTTTGACACCGTATTGTAAGCATGCCGCTAATGTGCCCCTCCCCCTGTGCCCATGGAATTTCAAGGGCGTAATTGTGTACTCGAGGTACTAGCTCCGCTATGTTGCGATGGCTGGGGTTGGGGCCGTATTGCTACGCTTGCTCCGAACGTGCCAGGCGGTCTTGTTGTAGGTTACTCCGGGCGCGCTTTGCATTGTCCGGCTTTTTAACGGCCGGACTGGAGAGTTGCCTTGAAAGGTTGCTTTGTACTTCCGCTGCGAGGGCCGCCGTGTGCTCCTCCGTACGGAGGGAACGTTCAGTGTTTCCGTTGACCGTAATTACTCCTCGAGGGCCTGGCATCTTGAGCTTGAGATATGCGTAGTGCGGCACCGCATTGAATTTAGCCAATGAGGTTCGTCCGAGCAGGGCGTGATAGCCACTGCGGAACGGGACTATATCGAAGATTAACTCTTCGCTTCAGAAGTTATCCAGAGATCCGAAGACCACATCAAGTGTTACAGAGCCTGTGCAATTGGCCTCTACACCTGGTATGACGCCTTTAAAGGTCGTCATTGTGGGCTTGATCCTTGATGGATCTATGCCCATTTTCCGCACTGTATCCTGATAAAGCAGGTTCAGGCTACTGCCGCCGTCCATGAGGACTCTTGTGAGATGAGATCCGTCAATGATTGGGTCAAGAACCAATGCGGCAAAACCGCCGTGACGGATGCTAGTGGGGTGGTCCCTTCGATCAAAAGTGATCGGGCAGGAGGACCATGGGTTGAACTTTGGGGCGACTAGCTCCATCGCGTATACGTCCCGTAGCGCACGCTTCCGCTCCCTCTTGGGAATGTGGGTCGCGTATATCATGTTCACCGTCCGCACTTGTGGGGGAAACCCCTTCTGTCCATTGTTGTTCGGCGGCCTGGGCTCCTCCTCGTCGTCGCTATGCAGCCCCTTGTCTTTGTGTTCGGCTCTTAACTTGCCTGCCTGCTTGAACACCCAACAATCCCTGTTGGTGTGATTGGCTGGCCTTTCGGGGGTGCCATGAATCTGGCACGAGCGGTCGAGTATCCGATCCAAACTGGACGGGCCCTGGGTATTCTTTTTAAATGGCTTTTTCCGCTGGCCGGATTTATAGCCTCTGAATCCGGCGTTTACTGCCGTATACTCATTGCTGTCGCTGCTAACGCGGCGCTTTTGCTTATTTCGACGTGTCCTGCCACTTTTGTCCTTGGTATCCGAATTACCAGGGTTCTTCGATAAGTTGTTGCTGCGAGCTAGCCAGCTATCTTCGCCCGCGCAAAAGCGGGTCATGAGTGTCGTGAGGGCTGCCATAGATTTCGGCTTTTCCTGTCCCAGGTGCCGGGCAAGCCACTCGTCGCGGATGTTATGTTTCAAGGCTGTTAGGGCCTCTGCGTCCGGACAATCGACTATCTGATTTTTCTTTGTTAGGAACCGTGTCCAGAATTGCCTGGCCGATTCTTCTGGCTGCTGAATTGTGTGGCTTAGGTCATCGGCGTCCGGTGGCCGCACATAGGTCCCCTGGAAGTTGTCGAGGAATGCGGCTTCCAGGTCCTCCCAAGAACCGATTGAGTCCGCTGGTAGGCTGTTAAGCCAGTGCCGGGCTGGTCCTTTGAGCTTGAGGGGGAGATATTTGATGGTGTGTAGATCGTCACCACGTGCCATGTGGATGTGGAGGAGATAATCCTCAATCCATACTGCCGGATCTGTCGTACCATCGTACGACTTGATGTTGACGGGTTTGAAACCCTCTGGGATTTTATGATCCATTACTTCATCTGTGAAGCATAGTGGGTGTGCGGCGCCCCTGTACTGGGCTATGTCACGACGCATCTCGGAAGAGCTATGCCTGTTGTGTTCGGCCCGGCCGGATTTATTGTGTCCGGAGTGAAGATCACCACGTGTCGTCGGGCGTCTGCGCGATCCATAGATCGATCTTGTTTGCCTTGCTTTATCCTCCAGTACGTCTCGCAGGTCTGGCTCATTTTCCCGTGCCTTAGTTGAGCGGCACCGGGGCATGGCTTGTTTAGAAGTTCGACAGGCCTCTCTGTCGCGGCCGCGAGGTGGCCGGTCTGCCATGTCATGCATTGGTAATGTAGGTGCTTCCCCCTCTGATTGGGGTAGCGGCCTGCGCTTGGGATAATTTTTGGAGGGGCGCTCGAGTTCATACTCTTCGGCCGCAAGGACTTCAGTCCATCTATCAGCTAGCAAATCTTGATCATCTCTAAGCTGTTGCTGCTTTTTCTTTAGGCTATTCGCCGTGGCTAGAAGCCTGCGTTTGAAACGCTCTTGTTCGGCGGGGTCTGATGGTACGACGAATTCGTCGTCGTCGAGGCTTGCCTCGTCTTCGGAGGGAGGTATGTAGTTATCATCCTCAACCTCTCGCTCTGCCGCTCTCTCATGAGGGATGGCTTCTCCATCTTCCTACGCCGAATCTTGCTGGATTTGGTGTTCTTCGACGCTATCCGGGGTAGTATTATCTCCCGTGCCGGAATCACCATTTCTGCTATGGCGGGATTTAGAGCGGCGCCATTCACGCCGGCGTTTTGGCTGTTTTTTTGAGGTGTCATCCTCCGCTGTTCCATCGCCATCTCCATCCTTTGGAGCGTCCACCATATATATGTCATATGACGAGGTGGCGGTCCAGCGCCCTATAGGTGCTGGTTCTTGTTCATCTCCTCCTTCGTCGTCCATACCGTCGAAGTCTTCGGAGCCGAAGTCAAGTATGTCGGTTAAATCATCGACAGTGGCTATTAAGTGGGTGGTGGGTGGGCTTTGAATTTCTTCATCATCCGAATCCCAACCTCGCAGACCATAGTCCGGCCTGGGCTCTCCTGATAGAGAGAGAGAGACTTGAGAGAATTCAAGACATCACCGAAAGGTGAGTGCTGAAAGATGTCCGCGGCGGTGAACTCCATTATAGGCGTCCAATCGGATTCGATCGGCAGGGGCACGGGAGGCCTGGAGTTCGGAGAAGAATCCGACTCCTTAGAGTCATGGGCCGTGCGGAGTGCGGGGCTAGCGTTCGGCTCGATCGCCTTCAAGATCGCAGCCCCCGAGGTGACGTCCAACCGTTCATCCTCAAAGAACGCAGCGGGCTCCGAGTCGAGGATCAGGGCCGGTGCGTGTGCGGCTTCCAGGGCACTATTCGGAGGCAGAGCTATATCATGCCCCTCGAGGTAGTTCAGCGCGCTTGGCTGTGGCTCGAATCCGTCGAAGATCAAGTCTCTGCGGATATCTGCCGTGTAGTTTAAGCTTCCAAACCTGACTTGATGGCCAGGGGCGTAGCTTTCGATCTGCTCCAGACGACCAAGCGAATTGGCCCGCAGAGCGAAGCCGCCGAAGACAAAGATTTGTCCTGGGAGGAAAGTCTCACCCTGGACCTCATCGTTGTTGATGATCAAAGGAGCCATCGGGCCTAAAAGCGACGACACAGAGGAACTCTCAATGAAAGCACCAATGTCGGTGTCAAAACCGGCGGATCTCGGGTAGGGGGTCCCGAACTGTGCGTCAAGGTCGGATGGTAACAGGAGACAAGGGACACTTTATTTTACCCAGGTTCGGGCCCTCTCGATGGAGGTAAAACCCTACTCCTGCTAGATTAATATTGATGATATGGGTAGTACAAGAGTAGATCTACCACGAGATCAAGGAGGCTAAACCCTAGAAGCTAGCCTATGGTATGATTGTGTATGATGATGGTTGTCCTACGGACTACAACCCTCCGGTTTATATAGACACCGGATAGGGTTAGGGTTACACAGAGTCGGTTACAATGGTAGGAGATCTTGAATATCCGCACGCCTAGCTTGCCTTCCACACCAAGGAAAGATCCTTCCGGACACGGGACGAAGTCTTCAATCTTGTATCTTCATAGTCCTGGAGTCCGGCTGAAGGTATAGTCCGGCTATCCGAACACCCCCTAATCCAGGACTCCCTCACCCTAGTTCATCTCTTGTATCCAATTCTTGTCTCCAAGTCCGGGATTGGTGCTAGTAGGTTGCTAGTAGTGTTGATTACTCCTTGTAGTTGATGCTAGTTGGTTTATTTGGTGAAAGATCATATGGTCAGATCCTTTATGCATATTATTACCCCTCTGATTATGAACATGAATATGCTTTGTGAGTAGTTACGTTTGTTCCTGAGGACAAGGGAGAAGTCTTGCTATTAGTAGTCATGTGAATTTGGTATTCGTTCGATATTTTGATGAGATGTATGTTGTCTAGCCTCTAGTGGTGTTATGTGAACGTCGACTACATAACACTTCACCATTATTTGGGCCTAGAGGAAGGCATTGGGAAGTAATAAGTAGATGATGGGTTGCTAGAGTGACAGAAGCTTAAACCCTAGTTTATGCATTGCTTCGTAAGGGGCTGATTTGGATCCATATGTTTCATGCTATGCTTAGGTTTAACTTAATACTTTTTTTGTAGTTGCGGATGCTTGATATAGAGGTTAATCATAAGTGGGATGGTTGTTCAAGTAAGAACAACACCCAAGCACCGGTCCACCCACATATCAAATTATCAAAGTACCGAACGCGAATCATATGAACATGATGAAAACTAGCTTGACGATATTCCCATGTGTCCTCGGGAGCGCTTTTCCTTATATAAGAGTTTGTTCCGGCTTTTCCTTTGCTACAAAAAGGATTGGGCCACCTTGCTGCACCTTATTTACTTTTGTTACTTGTTTCTCGTTACAATTTATCTTGTCACAAAACTATCTGTTACCTCTTATTTCAGTACTTGCAGAGAATACCTTGCTGAAAACCGCTTATCATGTCCTTCTGCTCCTCGTTGGGTTCGACACTCTTACTTATCGAAAGGACTACGATAGATCCCCTATACTTGTGGGTCATCACACCACACCATCGTCAAAAGCTAGGGCCATCGCCCGCTCCGCCGACGTGGCCCAGAGGCAGGAGGTGGTCATCATGGCCGCCACCCCACTGCCGGCCACCGTGGCCATCACCCGCTCTGCCACCGCGGCCCAAAGGCGGGAGGTGGTGGTCGTGGTCACCACCCCGTCGCCGGCCGTCGTGGCCGCCAGTCCACCGTTGACCACCGGAGTCATCACCTGCTCCGGCACCGCCGCCTGAAGGCGGGAGGCGGAGGTGGATGTCTGCACGTGCGTCAGCGACCTTGCGCGCTACGCCAAGTTCCTGCGGGAGGAGGAGGAGCGCCTCGTTGAGCATGCAAAGAGCCTTACCACTGCCGTGGCCGCGGCACACGCTGCCTCATAGGCGAGGAATCAGGAGATCTACGAGGAGAACCACCGCTTCGAGAGGGGTCGTCTGGAGCGGCAAAGGGCGTTCGAGGTGAGCGTCGCTGAAGCTGCAACAGCGGCAAGCACCGTATTGCTGTTTCCCAGCTCGTTGATAGGCTCCTCCTCCTCCGCCTCTTACTGAGCGAGCTTGGCAGAGGAGAGGCAGCCGGAAGTAGTACAAAGCCCCTCCGCAGTAGTAGTAGTATTTAGGAGCTATTTTGTTCAGTTCATCCGACTATAGATGTGGTGGAACTGTACAACGTACTTAAAATTAGCTAGTATATATAGTTGAACTAGCTATTTCAGTACGTGGTTGGCAAAAATTGGGGAAAAGTTTGGTCGGTTCAGTTGTTGAGTTGAACTTTTTGTATAAATTAAGAATGACTGCTTAATCTACGAAGGAAATCTATGCTTAATTACTGAATTTTAGTTGCAAAAATTAGATACTGCTAGTGATTTTTAGCTTCATATTTTGACAAATCGCAGTGTTACAAGGTTGACAAATGGCAATGTTACTATATCAACAAATGTCAGTCTTTCCAGTTTGACAAATGGTAACATACCCAATATGACAGATGCAAATCGCACCAAATTGTTTGTAAGTGGTTGCACACAGGTCATCCAAAAGAACCGTTTGCATTGAAGAGATGCACAAATCCTGCTCTCACTTTGCATCATGTCGTCCCGGGGTCGACGGGCGGGGGGCGGGAGGAAGGCAGCTGGCGGCGCTGAGAGGTAGCATTCAACGGCAGCGTCCCATGCCGCTGAGGGGATCACACATACGGAGAGGAAGGCGGGTGGCCAAGGAAGTCAAAGGGCTCTCTTCCCAGTGAGCCTGCGCATTCGAGGACAGCTTGCATGCCTCTCGGTCAGCTTATGCACCGGACTGCGCTCGCACGCCTCCCGTTCAGTCAAGGTCAAGCAGCTGTCCGCACAGCACCTCCTACAGCCTTTAAAACCAAGACACGTGTCATCACGTGAATGGTTAATAGAATGCACACGGTTTGAATTATACAAACGTTTGAGATATTAAAGTGGCAGCTATTTTTTCAAAATGCCTTTGTTGGCTGTCATTATTCGAGTGCGCCTTCTCTCAAAATGGACATGGAAAATACCATAGCATGTCAGGTGCCATTCCATGATAGCATGCCAAGTTTCATGAATTTCAGAAGAGTTTTGGATTTACTACAATTTAAAAATAAAGTATTTCAACGTTTTGCCGGCAATCAACGGTGCCCTGGTGTTTGGAATTCATTCCCATTTCTTGCATGGGACCTAAGCATGCACCCAAGGACATATATTTGTTTTTTCAACCAATTTATATACACTTGAGCATGTGCATGTAGTTCAAATTTGAATTATGCACATAAATGCATTGAAAACTCAGTTAATGCATAAAAATATCCAAATGAACCCCGAAAAATCACAAAAATTGACCCAACACTCCTGTTGTTCTATGTTGACACGAGAAAAAATTTGAAGGCAATAAGAGGCAATGGATATCGTTTCGTCCCCAAAGGTGGGACGTTCCCTACCGAAACCATCATGCTTGTTGTGAGAAGCTCTGGTTTGTGAGAAGCATATACCCAAACCTGCCCAAATGGGACAAAAAATTTACCACGGCATGTTGATGCTGCTCCATGATAGCATGCCAAGTTTCATGAATTTCAGACGAGTTTTGGATTTACTAGAATTTAAAAACTAGGCAACTCAATGTTTTGCCAGCAATCAACGGTGCCCTGGTGTTTGAAATTCATTCCCATTTCTTGCATGGGACCTAAGCATGCACCCAAGGACATAGATTTGATTTTTCAACCAATTTATATGCACTAGAGCTTGTGCATGTAGTTCAAATTTGAATTATGCACATAAATGCATTGAAAACTCAGTTAATGCATAAAAATGTCCAAACGAACCCCGAAAAATCACAAAAATTGACACAACACTCCTGTTGTTCTATGTTGACACGAGAAAAAAATTTGAAAGCAATAAGAGGCAATGGATATCGTTTCGTCCCCAAAGGTGGGACGTTCCCTACCGAAGACATCATGCTTGTTGTGAGAAGCTCTGGTTTGTCAGAAGCATATACCCAAACCTGCCCCAAATGGTACAAAAGATTTACCACGGCGTGTTGATGCCGCACCATGATAGCATGCCAAGTTTCATGAATTTCAGACCAGTTTTGGATTTACTTGAATTTAAAAACCAGGTATCTCAATGTTTGCGGCCGAGTGACGGTGGTAGGGTGTTTGACATTCATTCCCATCTCTTGCATGGGACCTAAGCAGGCAACCAAGGACACATATTTTTATTTTCAACTAATTTATATGCATTAGAGCATGTGCGTGTAGTTCAAATTTGAATTATGCACAGAAAACTTAGTTAATGTATAAAAATGTCCAACCGAACCCCGAAAAATCCAAAAAGTTGACACAACACTCCTGTTGTTCTATGTTGACACTAGGAAATTTTTTGAAATCGAGAAGAGGCAACGGATATCATTTCGTCCAGAAAGGTGAAACGTTCCCTACCGAAACCATCACACTTGTTGTGAGAAGCTCTGGTTTATGAGTATACCCAAACCTGCCCCAAATGGGACAAAAAATTTACCACGACATGTTGATGCCGCTCCATGATAGCATGCCAAGTTTTATGAATTTCAGACGAATTTTGGATTTACTAGAATTACAAAAACAAGTACGTTGATGTTTGCCAGAGAGCCACGGTGCCGTGGTGTTCGAATTTGGTCCCCATTTCTTGCATGGAAAATAAGCATAAATCCATGGACACATATATGATTTTACAACCCATGTTGGTGCACCTGAGCATGTGCATGTATTTAATTTTGAATTGTGCACCTGAAATGGCTAGAGAACCAATTGAATGTATAAAATGTTCAAACAAACCCTGAATAATTCCAATTCTTTTACGACACACATATAGTTGCATGTTCACTCCAGATAAAAGGTCTAGCAATTCAAACACCGTCCATTGCCGCTGTGACCCCATTTTGTAATTCAAATCAAGATGAAAAATCAAGTAGATCGCACACAGTTTATTATCACCAACCGTGTGAGATGCACCACAAAATATCCTAGAGCACCGTTGGTGTATAGTATGCCTATGGCCAGGGCCGGCCCTGAGGGGGGCAGGGGGCGGCCGCCCTGGGCCCCCGAGATCTAGGGCCCCCTCCTAGGTGTAGTGTACGTATAAAGGTAAGTATCCCATTGCCCATAGCTTCATGTAGAAAAAAAGGAAGCAGCCCAGGTCCAGAAAGGAAGGGATGGCAGTACGCACGTAAATCAGCGTATGATTGTGAGGAAACAAATCTGCGTAACACACATAAATCATGTCCTTCCGTTCTGTTTATTCCTTACTATCGTGAGACAATGTCCCTTCAAAATAAAAACAATCGTGTGACGTGATTTATTCCGTAATTTCCTATATTCTCCGTTCTCTGCAGGCTTGAAAGTGCAACTATCCCTGGGTGGTTTTGGTAATTCCTAAGAACATATAGCTCATTGAGCTAACATTATTCCAAGATTAATATTTAATATTTCAGGAAAAGCTCAATGAATGGCATGGCATGGATGAGGAAAGTGGATACCTCAAAATTCTAAGCACAAAGGATTGTCTCAAGCTTCAAGATCAAGACTCTACATTTTTATATTTTAGAGGGATGAGGTGTTGCTTAATGAGCCTGTTGCTTCATGTGCTTAGTGATATGCTCCAAAATCTTCAACTATCTTCCTACATCCACATTTGACCTAAACCAGCAGTCAAACTCGACCTCACTGATTCTTTCTATCCGGCGCCACCGAGTTTCAAATGTCATAGCCACTGCCACAAACCCTAGCCAAATCGGTCTCACCGATAGGGATCTCGGTCTCACCGAGATGGGATTGTAATCTCTCTGTTTCCCTTCGTAACGTTTCGGTCTAACCGAAGTGAGCGATCGGTCCCACAGAGATTGCAATGTAAACTCTCTGTTTCCCTTTCGTAACATTTCGGTCTCACCGAAATGAGCGAACCGGTCCCACCGATTTTACCTGACCAACTCTTTGGTTAGCTTATTACCAAAATCGGTCCCACCGAGTTTGTGTAAACGGTCACACCGAGATTACGTTATGCCCGAACCCTAACCATATCGGTCCTACCGAGTTGCATCTCAGTCCCACCGAAAATCCTAACTGTCACTAGGTTTGCTGAATCGGTCCGACCGAGTTTAACCATTCGGTCCCACCGAGTTTGGCAAATTGTGTGTAACAATTAGATTTTGTGTGGAGGCTATATATACCCCTCCACCCACTCTTCATTCGTGGAGAAAGCCATCAGAACACATCCACACTTCCAATACACATTTTCTGAGAGAGAACCACCTACACTTTTTGAGGTCAAGATATTCCATTCCTACCACATGAATCTTGATCTCTAGCCTTTCCCAAGTTGCTTTCCACTCAAATCTTCTTTCTACCAAATCCAAATCCTGTGAGAAAGAGTTGACTGTTGGGGAGACTATCATTTGAAGCACAAGAGCAAGGAGTTCATCATCAACACACCATTTGTTACTTCTTGGAGAGTGGTGTCTCCTAGATTGGCTAGGTGTCACTTGGGAGCCTCCGACAAGATTGTGGAGTTGAACCAAGGAGTTTGTAAGGGCAAGGAGATCACCTACTTCGTGAAGATCTACCGCTAGTGAGGCAAGTCCTTCGTGGGCGACGGCCGTGATGGAATAGACAAGGTTGCTTATTCGTGGACCCTTCGTGGGTGGAGCCCTCCGTGGACTCGCGCAACCGTTACCCTCCGTGGGTTGAAGTCTCCATCAACATGGATGTACAATAGCACCACCTATTGGAACCACGCCAAAAACATCCGTGTCTCCAATTGCGTTTGAATTCTCCAAACCCTTCCCTTTACATTCTTGCAAGTTGCATGCTTTACTTTCCGCTGCTCATATACTCTTTTGCATGCTTGCTTGAATTGTGTGGAGATTGCTTGACTTGTGCTAAGATAGCTAAAATCTGCCAAGAACTCAAATTGGGAAAAGTCTAGATTTTTATTTGGTCAAGTAGTCTAATCACCCCCCTCTAGACATACTTCCGATCCTACAAGTGGTATCAGAGCTTTGGTCTCCATTTGCTTTGATTTCCATAGCTTTTGGTGGTCATAGCCTTGGTTTTACAACCTAGGAGAGTATGGCGTCTAGCGAGGGAAATTATCACTATAGAGGTCGTTACTTTGATGGTACTAATTTTGTGAGTTAGAAGCATAAGATGAAAATGCATATTCTTGGACATAACCCCGCCGTTTGGGCTATTGTGTGTATTGGTTTGCAAGGTGAATTCTTTGATGGGAAAGAACCGAACCGTGAAGCTACCGCGTAAGAGTTGAAGATGCTGCAATACAACGCTCAAGCTTGTGATATTCTCTTCAACGGATTGTGCCCCGAAGAATTCAACAAAATCAGCCGTCTTGAGAATGCAAAGGAAATTTGGGATACTTTGATTGATATGCACGAAGGTACCGACTCCGTCAAGGAATGCAAATTGGATGTGCTTCAAAGTCAACTTGACAAGTTCAAAATGAAGGATGGTGAAGGTGTTGCTGAAATGTACTCTAGGCTTGCTCTTATCACAAATGAGATTGCCGGCTTAGGGAGTGAAGAGATGACCGATAGATTCATCATCAAGAAGATCCTAAGAGCCTTGGATGGAAAATATTATACCGTGTGCACATTGATCCAAATGATGCCAAATTACAAAGATCTCAAGCCAACGGAAGTCATCGGAAGAATTGTTGCTCATGAGATGTCACTCAAGGATAAAGAGGAACTTCATAACAAATCAAGTGGTGCTTACAAAGCCTCATGTGAAGCCCCCACATCACTAAGTGAGAAACAAACCTTTAATGAAGAATTGAGCTTAATGGTGAAGAACTTCAACAAGTTCTACAAGAGTAGAAGCAAAGATAGAAGCTCCAAGTCAAGGTCCTACAATGACAAAAGATCTTCTAGTCAAGAGCGAAACTGCTACAATTGTGGAAGGCCTGGACACTATTCCAATGAGTGTACAACCCCCTACAAGAGAAGAGAAGATTCTCCCAAGAGAAGAAGTATAAGAGAAGAATCACCATCTAGAGAAAGAAGGAGTAGAGATGATCGTTATGAACGAAGACCCTCACGGAGAAGCAAGGATTCGGAAAGAAAGGACAAGTCATCAAGGAGCTACACAAAACGAAGACATCAAGCTCATGTTGGTGAATGGGTATCCGGCTCCGACTCCCACAACCACTCCGAGAGAAGCTATCACTCCGATTCCGAATATACTCAAGATGAAGGTGTTGCCGGTCTAGCTCTTGTGACAACCAACTCCTACGACATATTTGACTCACCAAATGAAGGAGTTGGAACATGCTTCATGGCTAAAGGCCCAAAGGTATCACACCCCGAGTATGTTGATTTCAATTGTGATGAAGATGACTTGTTAGGTGATGATGATTTACTTGTTGACAACTCTAGCGATGAATACTATGATGAAACGTCAATTAATCATGCTAATCAAGATAAAACGAATGACAATGATAAGGAGAAGATTGAGTCTCTAACTAAAAAACTAAACACTCTTAAGTTAGCTCATGAAACTATCTTAGGAGATCATCGAGAACTTTTAAGGACTCATGAGAAATTACGCTTTGAAAAGCTCAACCTTGAGCAAGAGCATGAGTTCTTAAAAGCAATCAATGATGATCTTCGTAAGAAAAGTTCTTCTTACATTGCCAAGCGTTTACTCTTATCCACTTACATGCCTCAAGTCAAGTCTAGTAACAAGAACAAGAAAGATTCTTCCTCCAGTAGTAACAATGATCATGCTAAATCCAATATTGTTGCTTCTAGTAGTTCTCTTGATTCCACTAATGATTCTCTTAGCCAAGTTACACTTTAGCAAGAGAATAGCTTATTGAAGGGAATTATAGAGAAAGGTGTTTACAAGAGCCTTGCCGGAAGTAAGCAATTCGAGGAAATTGTACGCAAGCAAGGAAGGCACCGGAAGAATCAAGGTGTTGGTTTTGAACGAAAGTTCAATGCCAATGGAGTTGAGTGGGAAGAAGATCAATACCCCAAGACGAAGTTTGTTCCTCAACAAGAGAAGTATGATCCTACTTCTTTCAAGGGGACACAAGCTCAAGATGATCTTCCACCACAAGACCACAAGCAAAAAGGCAAGGACATCAAGAGGAAATTGATGTATTTGAAGAAGCCCCTAAGGCCTTGGTCAAATGGGTTCCCAAGACTACTTCAAGTTCCACTTCATCAAGTACAACTACAACTCCGAGGATTCCCATCAAGATGGTGTGGATCCAGAAGAAGAAGAACTAGAGAGTTCTTGAGGGTGAATCCGCCAACATATTTCACTCTTATCATCTTGGCAATAACAAGTGCAATCAACTTCCACATCTTGCACTAGTTCAAGGAGTCACAAACCCTCTTGTTGGTAATACAAGGGACAAGGTAACCTAAAAGCTTTCATAGACATCATCTTGTGTGTGCATCACTCTATGTCTATGGATGTCCTTGTTTGTTCCTTGTGGGACTAACCCGTGTAGGTATTGAAAGTGCAACTCACTCCAATGGATAGCTCCAAATGATCTACATCAACATTGAGCATCCACATCTTCAACATCTACATGAAGTCACCATCGACAAAACCCAAGGTTAGTTCATCCCTCTTAGGGGAGATATCACATCTAGGGGGAGCTTTACTGTAAAAATTGAGCTAAAGCAACTCTAATGGTGTGAACACAACAATGCTTTATGTAAAAGTGGTAACCCCACTTGTGCTTAAACGATGAGTATGACCTATGATCAAATGTTCTCATTTGACTCCTAAGTCAATATACTCATATATAGATGACCTAGTCATCGCCAATTGCTTGATAGATGCTAGAATTGGTTGTGCATGCTTTGCCACATATTTCATTTGCCATTTTATTGTGCGAGCATGTTGCCTGCATATTTTATTCATTCGAGGACATCCACTTGTTGTATGATTGATTGGTCTTCTTTTCTTTTGCCAAGTGGATGGACAATAATGCCTAAGAACCCTCTCTAGCTATCTATGCTTTTCTCGTCTCAAACTCTATTCATGCTACATCACAAAATTTGATCAAGTCAGATTCGAACCACTCTGTGTGAGGAGCACTCGGAGTCCCCGATTCGTCATAGACTTAAACTTCCAAAACTTCTTTGTGTATTTCGGTCTGACTGGTACCTCCATTTCGGTCATACCGAGATCACTAAGTCGATCTAGGTTTTCATCTCGGTGCAACCGATTTGAACTCTTCGGTCACACCGAGTTGCTGTAACTTTCAACAGTTATGCATCTCGGTGCCACCGAGTTGTTCCACTCGGTCACACCGACAGGGTTGGGCTATATATACTCACGGGCAAAATTTTGGAAATTTCTCCGAAATCCCTTCGCCCGCGCATAAGCTCGCCCTGCCTCCTGGGTCTTCGGATCGTCCTCCTTGTCGCCAGCCGCCTCCTGTCGCTGGTCTCCGCCGCCGTCAACGGATTTCGTCTCTACCATTGCCGCCGTAGCAAGTTCATCACCGAACTAGGGTATGGACTCAATCACAGTTCTATCCCCATCCGATTCCTAGCACATTGTGTTCATTATGGATCTTGCCACGATTGAAACGCTTCTATCCAGTCAAAACACTCCGTAGATTAGAATTGAATCGAAAATTTAGGGTTAGGTTTCCGCCGAAACCATCTCGGACCCACCGGGTTGCAGAACTCGGTTCCACCGATTTGGCCAAGGCCATTGAACATGTGGTTCTCGGTCTGACCGAGAATTGCAAATCGATGTGACCGAGTTCAGGACTTTGTGAAACCCTAGCAGTCTCGGTGCCACCGAACTGTGACTCGGTCTGACCGAGTTCACTAGTTTTGGTTCCAACAGCTGCTTCGGTATCACCGAGTTGCAAATCGGTTGATCCGAAATGCTTTCTGTGGAAAACTAAAACTATGTTTTTTAACTCATTCTTTTGCAAAAATCTCTGCATTTTATGATGCTCATCCACTCTATCTCATCTACAATTTATTCACAGGGTCTCCAGTCAGTGTTTGCAACATGTCTGACCAAAGTGACAGCCAGAACAAGTCATAGGAACAGGTTCACTTGAGTGAGGGCACTAGTCCCTCTAGCAGCTCAGATGAGGGTAGCAGAAGCACCCCAAGCAATTTGCCAAAGGCTGCCACTAGAGCAAGCAAGAAAAGGACTTCAGAGTCTGAAGATGAAGATTATGTGGCAGAGGAAGAGGAAGCCACTTCAAAGAAGAAAGTACTCAAGAAGGAATATGGCTCAGCTGCATCCACAAAGCCAGGTATGCAGAAGAAGGTACCTGCAAGGAGAGTTCCCACTTCTAAACCTAGGAAGGTTGCCACTGGACAAACCCTGAAGTTTACCATGGAGTCAGAAGAGGAAGTTGTTGGCCAAGACAAAAAGAAAAAGAGAGTCAGAACCACTACTGCGAGAGTTCTTGGCAAACCCTCCATGAGGAGAGATTCCGAGGAAGAAGAGGAAGAAGAGGTTGCTGCACCAGCACCCAAGGCACAAAAGCTAATGGGTGATGCTATAAAGTCAGGGGCTGCATCATCAAAGCCCAAAGAAGCACCCAAGGCTGCCTCCAAGCCCAAGAGTGCACCTAAGAGGAACACCAGGAGTATACCAGCTGCTGAGAAGAATAAGGCCCTAGTGCCTGATGTTGCTGCTGAGGAGGATGATGAAGGACAAGTTCTGAGGAAACTCAAACCCAAGATTCCAAACCACAACGGTGCTCATCCTGTGGCTGAGAATATGAAGATTAGGAGAGATTCAGGGCTGAGGAAATGGAGAGAAACAGATCCATATGCTACAAGGAGAAGGATTGTTGTTGATTACAGGTTCCACACAAAGGAACAACAAGACTTCTATGAGACAGTGCTGCTGGACAAGAAACCCATAGTGTGTGATATGAGGTGGGTCAACTGGACCTATACCAAGGAAAATGAAGAACACTATCCTGGAGTGTATGACAGCTTCAATGCTTGTGGTGTTGCAGACTTTGTTGGGCAGAAGCTCACAAAGTGGAATGAGGAGCTCATAATGCAATTTTACTCCACAACACATTTCTATCCAGATGGCAGGATAGTATGGATGTTTGAAGGTACAAGGTACCAATCAACTATTGAGGAATGGGCACAGTTGATCAATGCCCCAGAAGAGCAAGAAGATAACTTGGATGTTTATGCCAAGAAGAAGATGGATCACAATTCCATGTCAAACATGTATAAGGAGATCCCAGACAAAGCTCTTGAGACTTTCAAGTTTGGATCAGTCCATTTTATTCTGTCAGGACTGCCTACAATCAACTGGATCCTAAGGCACACTCTTTTGCCCAAGTCAGGTGACCACAACATGATCAGAGGGCATGCAATTAACTTGCTACACATATTTGATGTGCCACAGAAGTTCAAGGTCATGAGCCTTATAGTTGAGACTATCAAGAGGACATTAGTTTATCAAAAGAGAAGTTGTGGATATGCCCCACATATTCAGGAATTGATTAACTCGAATATGGGCAGAGGCACATACCTATTGGATAAGGAACACTTGCCCATCCATCCAGATTTTGAGGACAATCAAGTTGTGATGAATGAGAATGAACCATCATCAGCACAAGCTCAAGCAAAGAAGGAGAAGGCAAAGATGGAGAAAGCTCCCAAGATGCCAACTCAAGAGGAGGCATCTGAGTACTTTCTGAAGAACAAGCAAGAGCAGCTCAGTTATCTGATAGCGTCAACTCTGAGGATTGAGAAAGGACTGGCCACCCTGACTCGAAACCAAGAGAGCTTGGAAAGAATCATGGAACAAAATTTCTATGACTTTGATATGAAAGTAACTGAGATTCAATCTGCTGTGGAGCAACTACAGGATGACATGCAGGAGAGGAAGGGCAAAACAACAACGGATGCATTTGCCAGAGTGCCTAGAGCTCAGAGAGCATCTGCAGTGCCAGTAACTGACACCAGAGCCACTTCATCTACACCAGCTACAATGTCAGTGCCACCAGCTCCAGCACCTACATCAGCTCCAGCTCCATCTATTTCAACAGAAGCCTTCGTCCTCGGCGTTATCCGGACTCCACCACCTGAAGACCAAGCCTGAGAGTCGTTTTAGTGCTATGCATTTTCTATGAACTTTTTGGTAACTTGTTGCCAAAGGGGGAGAAAAATGTATAGATCATAGGCTTCGAGAGAGAGAGAGAGAGTTTGATTTGTTCTCTCTCGTCTTCTTAATTGAACTTTGTTTGCTTGAGATACTATGCTATTATTTGTGAGACATTGATGATCATATGGTTGATCATAAGCTACACTTATGCTTGTTGGATGATACTATCATGTTATCCCTATTTGATCATTCACTTTGCTTGGTGATGAGTGCATGTATTTAATTCTTATCATTTTGAGCGCTCCACCAAGATGTATGTGACATGGAAGAGTAACCCATGATCCTAACTCATTGTGCATTTGCAGTCCAAAGCAAATCTTAAGATATGCACAAATTTAGGGGGAACTCTTGCTTTTCACATACTTCTCAAAGCGACAATATCTTTCACTCTTATTATCATTTGTCGAAGCTTTGATCTATATGTTGTCATCAATTACCAAAAAGGGGGAGATTTAAAGTGCAACTATCCCTGGGTGGTTTTGGTAATTCCTAACAACATATAGCTCATTGAGCTAACATTATTCCAAGATTAATATTTCAGGAAAAGCTCAATGAATGGCATGGCATGGATGAGGAAAGTGGATACCTCAAAATTCTAAGCATAAAGGATTGTCTCAAGCTTCAAGATCAAGACTCTACATTTTATATTTTAGTGATCCAAGATCACATTGAGTCTATAGGAAAAGCCAATACTATCAAGGAGGGATGAGGTGTTGCTTAATGAGCCTCTTGCTTCGTGTGCTTAGTGATATGCTCAAAAATCCTCAACTATCTTCCTACATCCACATTTGACCTAAACCAGAAGTCAAACTCGGCCTCACCGATTCTTTCTATCCGGCGCCACCGAGTTTCAAATGTCATAGCCACTGCCACAAACCCTAGCCAAATCGGTCTCACCGATAGGGATCTCGGTCTCACCGAGATGGGATTGTAATCTCTCTGTTTCCCTTCGTAACGTTTCGGTCTAACCGAAGTGAGCGATCGGTCCCACAGAGATTGCAATGTAAACTCTCTGTTTCCCTTTCGTAACATTTCGGTCTCACCGAAATGAGCGAACCGGTCCCACCGATTTTACCTGACCAACTCTTTGGTTAGCTTATTACCAAAATCGGTCCCACCGAGTTTGTGTAAACGGTCACACCGAGATTACGTTATGCCCGAACCCTAACCATATCGGTCCTACCGAGTTGCATCTCAGTCCCACCGAAAATCCTAACTGTCACTAGGTTTGCTGAATCGGTCCGACCGAGTTTAACCATTCGGTCCCACCGAGTTTGGCAAATTGTGTGTAACAATTAGATTTTGTGTGGAGGCTATATATACCCCTCCACCCACTCTTCATTCGTGGAGAAAGCCATCAGAACACATCCACACTTCCAATACACATTTTCTGAGAGAGAACCACCTACACTTTTTGAGGTCAAGATATTCCATTCCTACCACATGAATCTTGATCTCTAGCCTTTCCCAAGTTGCTTTCCACTCAAATCTTCTTTCTACCAAATCCAAATCCTGTGAGAAAGAGTTGACTGTTGGGGAGACTATCATTTGAAGCACAAGAGCAAGGAGTTCATCATCAACACACCATTTGTTACTTCTTGGAGAGTGGTGTCTCCTAGATTGGCTAGGTGTCACTTGGGAGCCTCCGACAAGATTGTGGAGTTGAACCAAGGAGTTTGTAAGGGCAAGGAGATCACCTACTTCGTGAAGATCTACCGCTAGTGAGGCAAGTCCTTCGTGGGCGACGGCCGTGATGGAATAGACAAGGTTGCTTCTTCGTGGACCCTTCGTGGGTGGAGCCCTCCGTGGACTCGCGCAACCGTTACCCTCCGTGGGTTGAAGTCTCCATCAACATGGATGTACAATAGCACCACCTATCGGAACCACGCCAAAAACATCCGTGTCTCCAATTGCGTTTGAATTCTCCAAACCCTTCCCTTTACATTCTTGCAAGTTGCATGCTTTACTTTCCGCTGCTCATATACTCTTTTGCATGCTTGCTTGAATTGTGTGGAGATTGCTTCACTTGTGCTAAGATAGCTAAAATCTGCCAAGAACTCAAATTGGGAAAATTCTAGATTTTTATTTGGTCAAGTAGTCTAATCACCCCCCTCTAGACATACTTCCGATCCTACAAGTGGTATCAGAGCTTTGGTCTCCATTTTCTTTGATTTCCATAGCTTTTGGTGGTCATAGCCTTGGTTTCACAACCTAGGAGAGTATGGCGTCTAGCGAGGGAAATTATCACCGTAGAGGTCCTTACTTTGCTGGTACTAATTTTGCTAGTTGGAAGCATAAGATGAAAACATTGACATACCCAAAGAGCTGTCAGACGTCCATGATGTGTTCCACGTCTCACAGTTGAGGAAATGTGTAAACAACCCAGAGAAGCATGTATCACATGAGAACATTGACATACAACCGGACCTCACCTACGCGGAACGTCCAATAAAAATATTAGAAGAATCTGAAAGAAGGACCCGTCAGAAAACAATTAAATTTTTTAAAGTTCAGCGGAGCAATCACACCGAGGATGAAGCAACATGGGAAAGAGAGGATTTCCTTCGAGCAGAGTACCCACACCTATTTGAGGATCAGCTGAAATCTCGGGGACGAGATTTTTCCTAAGGGGGTAGGTGTTGTGACACTCCAAAAATTTTGATTTGTTTTTTTATCAAATTCTTTATTTGGTTTGAAGGAGGCTATTTAAAAACCTTTTTAAAAGGGCTCTCCTTCTCAAAATTCTTCTTTTATGACAAATATTTTACTTTGTGTCATCCTCAACCTTGATTTTTGGTCTTGAAGGCTTTTCATTTGGTGTTAACTCTACACAATTAATTTTTGGAAGGTTTTTCAATTAAAAAGAAATCATATGGGTTTGGATTTATTTTTGTTCTTATTCAAACCATTCTCTTTTGCCATGCCTCTTGTTGACAACTTCCTTCCAAACCCACCTCCCTACTTTGGGACAAACCAAGCACTCAATTCCAGCAAGTTTCGACTTCATCTAATTTTTAGTTCTATTTATTTAACCTCAAAATATTTTCTGTCAATTATTTTGGACCCTAGGGATTTACAAAGAAACTACCTTTTTCCCTTTGAGTTTTGACTCCAAATAGATTTCTCTGGCTAGTTCTTAGCACCCTCAACCAAGATCCACCAAGATCCACTGATCCACAGTTCAAATTTTTCAAGATATGCTTGCTGCAAGTTTGGACCAGATTTGCCAGTTTTGGGGAAATTCATACTTTTTCTTCGCCTAAAAATCTGAGATAAATCATGCAGCCTCCAGATGCATCAAGAGACCACCTCACCAAAGATCAGCTCAAGAAAAATTTCCCACATGCCAAAATCATTTCATCGAACAGTTGGCAGGCACTGTTGTTGTTCATATTCAGAGTTCGGTGTTTAAATTCAGACGACAGTGTCGTTTTCTTCAGAGCTTGGCATCAATCTCGCCAGTGCTCGCGCTGGCCTCTTGCTCACTGCTCCCCCTCCTTATCTAGTGCGCCGCACAATCGTTTGGACGGGCGCGAGCGTCGGTGGCAACGTGGCTCACCAGCTCCGGCGTCTTCCGCGGTGGTAGAGCCACCCGTGGAGGCCAACGGGGGCCAGCCCTGCCTTTCGGCGCCGTCCAGCACCGCCCAAACCACTGGAAGCCTACGCGCGGCCATCCTCTCCCCTATGCATGCTGTAGCACAGTCGCCGTGGTGTGAGAGGCGTAGAGCGCGCTCTCTGCCGCCGACGTGCCCGTAAGCTGTTCTGTCGAGATCATGGAGTAGCGCCCAAGTTTTGCCAAGTTCAGCCTCTAGATGGAACCAGTAGACCCGCACGTTGATGCTCAACCGCCTAAAAACCCCGTTCGGCCACTGCCCCGCCGTACTCACCACCGGAGTTATCCCGTTCATGGCAACCGCCTCGGATCTGCTATAAAAGGGGCCCTCGAGCTCGCCTTCGACCCTGCACCAAACCTCCACCCCACCAGAACCACGCCTAGACACTAGGAGGACCTCGAGGAGGTCTTCTTCCTCGACTCCGGCCGCCCTGATCCGCTTCGGGCTCCGGCGCGATTCACTCTGGTGAGACCACTCCCGCGTCCCAGACCGTGCCAGTCGCCCCCTACTACACCCAATACTCTAACTCAAGCTCCAATTTGAAGTTTGTAGCCCTCCCCGACGAGATCGACCACCGCCGGAACAATCGTCCGCCGGAGTAGAGGCCGCCATTGACATGGTGCTCGCCGACGACCAACTCCACCACCCACAGACGCGGGCGAGCACCACGAGCCCGTAGGTACCCTCCTTTCCTCCTACCTCGTCGTGGATCGTCGTCGGCGACCACCGCAGCCTTCGGGCGCCGGCATTTTCTGTTTTTCCTTTTCAAACATTCCAACCTGACGGGTGGGACCCCCTCGTCAGGCTCTCTTTTCTATTCGAACCGTTTTCCTGGAAAACGCCTTCGGGTAAAGTACGCTTTCTCTATTGGGTGGCGTATTCCTTAAGGAAACGTTTTTTGTTTTTATAAACTAAACCCTGGAAACTTTCTGTTTCATTACAAATAAGTCCCTGGGCTAAAACCTTAATAACTCTTTAAAAAAAGATGATTTTTAATTGATTCTTTTTCTGTCATCTTTATTTCTCTGTCTAGTTTTTTATTATATTTATCTGAAAAAATTTGGAACAATTTTTATACACACGCGGTATTTATGTTAGTATACGATTTCTTTAGACCGTAGATACCGGAGGAGGTGACAGAACCGCGAACTTCGCAGAGCTAGACTCCGACTACTCCGAACTAGGCAAGCATGTTTGAACCTTTGATATGATGGGTGTCTTTGCATGTTTGCTTGAGTAGTTAGTTCATGGCATAGTTATATGAGTATTTGCAAGTGTGATATTGCATGCAAGACAAGCTACACGTGAGCTTCAAAAGTTGACATATTCATAAGGTGGTGAGACAACCTGATCATGTGGTGGCATGATAGGTTGTAGCTGGTATTTTTGAAGCATGCCAGTCTTATGTCAACCGTTTAACTCCGGTGTTAACGTGGATCAAGCCATGTTTCCGTCCGTCCCCTTTCCGTACTACCACATTTCTTCTTCAAAGAATAAGGTTTAGTAAGTCGCAACCTCTTTCCGTGTACATACCAAATAGAGGAGCCGGGATGAGGGTTCCATGGCCCTGGATTAAAGCCCGTCATCTGGTCAGGGGGCATGGGTGTTTCCGATTGGGACCGAGAGGGGGGGCACCCCTTAGAGCGCGCGATATGAATTTGATCCCATGCTAATCGAGGTTGTGACCTCCCCGTCTTAAAGTTTTTCTTGAACGTTGCCTAGGGTGATTCCTGGCAGCGGAAGGTGGAATGGGTGTGTACTGGATTGATGTGTTCCTTCTGAAATACCGTAAACGAACTAGTCCTTTGTGACTACTGAAATCTATTGGTTGTGGTTAAAGAGTACAAACTCTGCAGAGTCAAACCATTCTAGTATCCAGGTCCATGACCAGGGACTTGGACATCATCTCAGTATCAGTGTCAATCTCAGTGTCGATCTCAGTGTCAACCCCAGTGACAGTTCCGGGGAATAAGCCTGAGAATGAGAGTGGTAAACTCGTCTGAATGTTATTCCAGTGGACGGACTAACCAATTTATTATGAGTTGAGTATTTCCTTGTGATCATTTAAATTCATGAATTGCTTGAATTCAAATGATGAAATATAAGCCCTTTATGTGATGTCGCTCAGACGTCCGACTGTGGCATTCTTGTTATTTACTTTCGATATAAGCCCTTTATGTGATGTCGCTCAGACGTCCGACTGTGGCACTATTGTCGTTTACTTTCGATATAAGCCCTTTATGTGATGTCGCTCAGACGTCCGACTGTGGCATTCTTGTTATTTACTTTTGATATAAGCCCTTTATGTGATGTCGCTCAGACGTCCGACTGTGGCACTATTGTCGTTTACTTTCGATATAAGCGCTTTATGTGATGTCGCTCAGACGTCCGACTGTGGCACTCTTGTTATTTACTTTTGATATAAGCCCTTTATGTGATGTCGCTCAGACGTCCGACTGTGGCACTCTTGTCATTTACTTTTGATATAAGCCCTTTATGTGATGTCGCTCAGACGTCCGACTGTGGCATCTTGATTATTTACTTTCATTATAAGCCCTTTTCGAGAAGTCGCGTAGACGTCTGACTGTGGCACGCACTGTTATTTACTATTCAATATAAGCCCTTTATGTGGTGTCGCCCCGACGCCCGACTGCGGCATGTTAAATTTATTTTTACCTTTCGAGGCGTCGCTTCAGACACCCGATCAGTCTTCAGTTATTTTATTGGGATTTCGGGAGGACTACCGCCTGACTTCCTTTTATTTATCGTGCCATGCAAGTTTACCATCTGAACGTGCATTACTAATCTGCTCATGTGCATCATGTTTGCATTTGTTGTATCTTATGTCCAAACTGTCTTGCGAGTACATTCAAAGTACTCACCTGGCTTGTTGATTTGGTCAGATGTTGACGAAGGCGATCTTATGGATGAAGAGTTCGATAGCGAGTCCGACGCCTAGAGGAGTCCCAGTCAGTGACGTGCGATCCTGGAGTTGATCACTTGTATTATTCACGCTTCCGCTACCCAAATAAAATCATCAAGCCTCACTTTGACGCTTGATGAGCTGTAGGAGTCATGTCACCCACCTCGCTGTGACATATCCACCACCACTTTTATTACGAGTCAGTAGTTACGCCACCATACCCTTGTGACATATCCGCCTTCATGTATAATATCAGCATTCTTGTAATAAATTGTTGAGCATCCTCAGCTCAACCTTGTACAATATTTAGTACTGTTGGATTTCTGTATCAAGGATTTGTCTACCAGTAAGAAGGATTCTTCTGTACTGGTCAATACAAGGGTCGGCTTTTCAATAAATGTTTTATTGGAAAACCAGTCCCGACAACATTCTCCTGGAAACGATGCCTGCGGACCTTCGGTGGCCCAGCTGCCGCTGTATCCTGACAAGGCCGAGCAACTGAAGGCCGTGTCGGGCTATGTCGAGGTGGCCGCGCCTGCTCCGACCATGGTTGATGTGTCTTCTGGTGGCGAAGAGGAGAGCGAGGATGAGGAGGAGGATTCTGAGAAGGCCCTCGGGGACCTGGACCTGAATCTTGATGACGCCTCCTCCGCGGGATCCGTTGAGGAGCTGCCGCCAAGGGCTGGAGCCGCCGGGTAGCCCAAGGACGTCACCCCGCGTCGATCTGGACGCTCTTCGTCCGGAGGGGGCGACGCAGTGACTCCCAGGCGGAGCTCTACCAGGGCAAGGCCAGCGGCCACTGTTGTGCCCAAATCCTTGGCCTCGCGCCTTGCCAACGTTCGGGCCAGCGGCGTGCCGCCGGCGAAGGAAACCGCTGCCGATCTGCTGGCGAAGAGGAGGGCGCGCCAGGCCTCTGACGCGTAAGTGCAGGTTCTTCCGTTGTTCTATTGCCCATTGCGCTTCTGACGCGCGTTTCTTGATGCAGTAGCATTGGTGGCGTGCTGAAGAAGATGAAGGGAGGGGCCACTTCTCGAAGCCCCGCCCGTCCTGCTGCTGCTGCCGCTGCTGCCGTGGTGCCACACGCCTCAGGCAGCCAAGCTGTTGAACGCGTGGTGGCGACGCCACTAGTGGACTCTGCTGTAGCTCCTCGTGAGGGCAGGCGAACCCTACACCCGCCGTGCCAGCGAAGGGACCGGGATCCCCCAAGCCCTCAGCCGAGCAGGCGGTCGTGGTTGCACCCCCTCGCCAGCAGGTGAGGTCTGGTCCCGAGGCCCTGGAGGCGGCCTGCGCTGCGCTGAACCAGCTCCGCGTTATCTTTCAGGACGGAGATGATCGTGCGGTGGACGCCCACTTGGGCCTACTCTCAGGGTGGCTGGGGGCGGAGCAGTCCGTGCAGGCCACCTGGAGCCAGGCTTCGGCGGCCATCGCCGAGGGTCGGGAGGAGGCTGCCTCGGCTGCACGGGCGCGGGAGACCGTTGAAGCCCAGACGAACTTAAGACCCTCCGTGAGGAGGGCGCGTAGCACGCCCTGGAACTTGAGAGGTTGGAGAAGGAGCTCCAGGACGAGAAGGCCGAGACATCGCGGTTGCAGGAGGAGCAGCTCACCGACCGCGCGAGCCTGGAGAAGCTGAAGACAGAGGCCGAGGAAGCCAAGGCGTCCGAAGCCAAGCGCGAGGACGAGCTGAAGGCCAGGGAGGACGCCCTCGCAGCCTTGGAGAAGGCAGCGATGGTGGGTCGTGAGGCCCTCGCCGCCTTCGAGCTCGAGGCCCGCAGGCTGCTGCCGATCGCCTACGGGGAGGGGTTCGAAGAGCCGCTAGCCACCCCGGAGGATGGCGCCACCGGGCTCCTAGATGCACTCGTGAAGGCCCAGGGTGACGTGGCATCTGCAATCGGTCAGTTAGCTGATATTGAGGGCCGATCGCTTTTTACCTCTGCCTTGGCGCAGGTGTGCGGCCATTTCTTCCTTTGTGACCCCAGCTTCAACCTGGCCACGCTATCCCAGCCGCTTGCCGCCAGCCTGGAGGGCGCGGCTGCTCAGTGTGTGGCAGAGAAGGTCAAAGAGCTGGTGGAGGCGTTCCTTCCGGCTGCTGCTGATGCGTCTGAAGAGGCGGAAGCTGATGCCGGCGCGTCCGGCGATGCCTGACTTGGTCCTGCTAAGGAGAATGTGAGTGCCTCGGGGAGGCGTGAGACTTGTTTGAACTTGATGAACTTGAGCTTATTGTAATAGCTAGGCTTTGAATTCTATGATTTCCGTGCTTGCTTCCATTCATGTTTGCTTAAGTGCTCTGCGTCGGCAGGGCCCAGCCCCGCGCATACCTCGATCGCCAATGAGCCCTTCGGGTCACTAGGGAAGGCTTAAGGAATGAGGGGCTACGTGACTAGTGAGGCCCCTGGGTCGCGATGCCCAGGGGTACCCCTTAACACTCAAGCGACCCGTTTGCGTTCTGCGTCGGCAGGGCCGAGCCCTGCGCATACCTCGACCGCCGTTGAGCACCGGGCCCAAGGAGTGAGGGGCTATGTGACTAGTGAGGCCCCTGGGTCGCGATGCCCAGGGGTCCCCCTTGACGTACGAACGGCTCTCATGAGGGAGAACGAGCACCATACCTTGCTCACGAGCCTTCGCCTAGGATGGGGGCACGAGAAAGCCAGGTGTCTGGGCACCTGGTAGGGTGGCGTCTGCCAGGCGTGACCTGAGCATAGCCCCCGTGCCTAGCCCCCCTCGCGATCCCCTTCCAAGGAGAAGTTGTGAGCGTCATGAGATGAAAAGCTCCCAGAGGTTGGTGCGACCACTGGGGCCGCCCTCAGTTGTTTATAACTAGCGCGGAGCATAGAGCTACCACACTTGCGCTGAGTGTGGGCATAACCGCTCCTCGGTCGTATCGGCCAGCACAGAGCTTGGTGCTTCCACTGGTTCGTGGGCACAACCGCTGCTCGGTCTTGCCAGCGCAGAGCTAAGCACTTCCACTGGATCGTGGGAGGGCAGCCTCCCACCGGGAGAGACTCCCGTGCGTGTACAGCCCGTCCGGACACGTGGCTTGCACGACGGGACAGCC
Source organism: Aegilops umbellulata (assembly GCA_032464435.1). Lineage (NCBI taxonomy): Eukaryota > Viridiplantae > Streptophyta > Magnoliopsida > Poales > Poaceae > Aegilops > Aegilops umbellulata. The sequence continues at coordinate 83,699,735 of CP136057.1, forward strand.
AGGGTGTATATGGGCCCTCCTTAGGTCGAGCTGAACGACTTTGAGGAAGTTCTCTCAAGCTTACGCATCACTCATGAGACCCTACCCTAAGGCGGGTTGCGCCTAAGTCTTCTTCTACAAAATGTGAAGAGATGGGTTGCCTAGACCTGCGCCGAATGCATCTCCAGAGGGCATTGCATGAGAAGGCCGCAGCACCAACGACCCCAGGAGGTGACGTTAGCGGGACCGGCCCGTAAGACAGAGCTCAGCCGCTGGATTTATCAACACTGCAGGGACGGACCCGAGCACAGACGCCATGCCCAATCTTCTCATGCTATAGTCCAAAAGATAAACAACCGGCGCGCGGTTCCCGTGGAGCAAGGAACCTGCCACGGGCCCCTACTTGCCCACCGACGATTAGCCCATGCGAGAACAAGGCACCAAGGACCACAGGAGGTGACGTCACGGGAATGGCTCACGAGACAGAGCTCAGCCCTTGGGTTTAGCAACGCTGCAGGGATGGACCCGAGCACAGACGCCATGCCAGTCCTTAATCATGGGGCGGTCGCGGATGGGCTCACAAGGGCTCATGAATTTAATGGCAGTGAGGGTGCCAACCATATAGATAGTGCGAAAGGAAGCAACCAGTTCTAATTCATGCGCAAAAGGAGACGACCGTGGGGATAAGCCCCCAGCAGCTCGCGGATGATGCAGCCCGAGGGGCACCCTCGACGGAATACCTGAGACATCACCTGGTAGTTGCCGCTGAAGAGGAGTTGAGGTAGCTGGATACGCGAGCCATGCAGGTTGCTCCTGAGGAGAGTCGAGCTCCCAAGGCTCAGGGGCTCCGGAGGCCCTCAGCGATCGCGGGGGTCCTGGTCCTGCTCCGTCAGGACCGCCTACCGCTGAGCCTCCTGAGCCCCCAAGGCCTGTTGTACGAAGTGCTGGTATGTGGCGACCGTGCTGCGGAGGCCAGAAGGGAAGGCCCTCCTCCAGCCGACCGCCATCGGCTGGAAAAGGCCCTGGGTGGCAGCCCTGTTGAGGCTCGGGACATCGATGCAAACACGAAACTGGTTGCTTGGGTCTTGAGTAGGTGGGTAAAGTTTCTTGGTAGCTTGGTCAATGGGGTCCTGAGTCCCCAGCGTTATGAGACTCACGTTGGGCTCATGACGACGCACGGCGGGGCGCGCCCACGAGTGGTGCCCGGGCACCTCCCTCATGACTAGGTCCGGGGCCCCCCTGAGGGGAGCCCCCGAGCCCGTCCTGAGAGGGGCGCCGGGCGCGCCTCCCTATGCGAGGGCGGAGGGCGCCTCGTTAGCAGGCGCGGAGCTTGAAGTGCTGCCGTCAGGAGCCCCCAAGGCCTGAGGGTCGGGCAGCTGCTTCTTCTTCTTGGGGGCGGTCATCAGGGCGAAGACGGCTTCATCTCCGTCGGAGCTCTCGATCGCCGTAGTCTGGTAGGCGTGCTCCAGAGAACGTACCGCTTCCTTCTCATCGCAGGCGATCGTGATGACTCCACCACTTCCAGGCATCTTGAGGACGTAGTAGCCGTGATGGGTTGCCTCCATAAACTTGGAGAGGGCCGGGTACCCTAGGATGGCGTTGTACGGGAGGTTGATGTTGGCGACTTCGAAGTCGATGAGCTCGGTGTCGTAGTTGTCGGGGTCGCCGAAGGTGACGGGGAGGCGGACCTGCCCCATCGGGAGGGTGGAGCCATTTGTGACCTCGTAAAATGGCTTGGTCGGGTGCAGCTGATCGTAGGGTACTTGAAGAGTCTCGAAGATCTGGACGGAGAGGACGTTGAGCCCTGCCCCTCCGTCGATGAGGGTCTTGGTCACACGGACGTTACTGATGGTCGGGGTACAGAGCATCGGGAGAGTGCCTGGCGCGGCGGTGCACCTGAGCTGATCCTTGGGGTTGAAGGCGATAATCTGCTTGGCCCACCTGAGGTTGCCCGCGGCGTCAGGCCTGGGGAGTGCCGCGTTCACCTCACGAGCAAACTGCTTGAAGACGCGGTGAGAAGCCGGAGCGTGGGCTCCTCCCAGGATGCACGCGGCCCCGCGTGGCTCTTGGAAGCCCCTCATTTCGTCTCCCTAGCAGCCGTCGTCATTTCTTCTTGGCGGTGGTGGCAGCGGAGGCAGGCCCGCGTTGCCCTGAGGGCGACCCTCATGAGGCTGGTCACGCCAGGGGGCGTCACGAGGCGGCTCCTGCCAGCGGTCTTCACGAGGCTGATCGCGCCATCCTTGACGCGAGTTCCTGGTGTCCTAGCATCCTCCGCCACGGCCTCCTTCGCGACCGTAGCCACGGTTGTCGCGCTCAGGGCACTGCCCGACGCGCCCGACGCGTATCGCCCTGAGCTCCTTGCAGTCGTTCGTGTTATGGCTATGGTCATCGTGGAAGACGCAGTACGGACGGTTGTCTCTTGGAGGGTCGCTGTAGCCGCAGCCGCGCTTCATTTCTGGCTCCACAGCCAGCACGGCAGGTCCCTTGCGCTTTGCTTCCATGGCCTTGGTCTTCTTGTCGTCGGCGTCCGCGTCAGGCAGTTCCAGGAGGGAGAGGCGGCCTTCCTCTGCCCTGGCGCACTTTGCCGCGAGATTGAACATCTCGAGGGCCGTGCACAGGTCCTCGTGGATGGCGAGCTCCTCCTTCATCCTGACGTCGCGGACACCATCGGAGAACGCCGAGATGATGGCCTCGTCAGAGACCTTGGGGATCTTGAGGCGCACGGTGTTGAAGCGTTGAATGCACTCCTGCAGGGTCTCCCCAGGCTGCTGCTTCACGCGGCGCAGGTCTGCGGCCGCTGGAGCTCGGTCGCAGGTACCTTGGAAGTTGGAGATGAAGCACTCACGAATCTCCCCCCAAGAAGAGATGGATCCTGGAGGAGGGTTCGGGAGCCAGGAGCGCGCGCCGTCCTTGAGAGCCATGGGGAACCAATTCGCCATAACCTGCTCGGTGCCGTTCGCCTCCTCGATGCTAACCTCGTAGAGCTGGAGGAACTCCGCCGGGTTGGTGGTGCCGTCGTAACGCGGAGGCAGATCCAGCTTGAACTTGCCGGGCCAGACGAGGTGCCGTAGCTCAGGAGCTAGGGTGCGGCATCCAGCCACGCTCACGATTGCGAGCGGCCCCTGCGCCTGCGGTGCTGGATCTTGGGGTGCAGGCGCCACCACCTCCTGTGGGGCGCGGTTCTGGTGCTGTGGAGCGGGGAGCACGCGCGCTTCTGCCTGGGGGTGCGGGAGCACCTGGCAGCTCTCCTCGTCGCGTGCGGGGGCCCTGCGAGGTTGTTCGTGCCGTGGAGCTTCGCGCCTGAGCCCCTGGCCGGCGCCGCGCGGTGGAGGTGGAGGCGGAGTGCCGTGGTCTTCGTTCCCTGCCATGGGCGACGGAGGGCGAGAGGAATAGGTCGGCGCGGGCGCCTCCCCGGCGGCGTTGATGAGCTTGGTGATGCGGTGAAGCCACTCGTCGTAGAGTTCATACGCCGGACGGTAGCGCAGGAGCTCCCGCGCCATCAGTAGCGCAGGCTGCTGGTAGATCGGCTCGCAGTGGACCAGCGAGGATGACGCCACAGCCGGCGAAGGCGACGGGGTCGCCGTGTGGCCTTCGCACCGCACAGACAGCGGCAGCGACGAGTCCTGCTGCTCGTGGACGGCTGGGTCCGTGGCCGCGTTGGCGACCGACGAGTTGGGGCGGAGTGGTCCGCCGTTACCCGCGGGCGCCGTCTGAGCGACGTTGGCAGCGTGGCGGGCGGCGCGTGCTCGGCGAGTGTCCACCATGGCGACGAAACGAGTTCGATGGAGAAGAGCGGAGCGAGGTCGTCGGAGAAGCGAGATTTCGACACGCCCCCTACCTGGCGCGCCAAATGTCGGATTTCGGGCTCCGCAAAACCCTTAAGATTCGAACACAGGGGCGTGACAAAGATCTCTCCCACTACACGTCTACCTAGCGCCTTGCTCTTCTCCTGGTGGTGGGAATGGAATGCAAGCAAGCAAACAAGTGGAACAAACAAGAGTTTACCCAGGTTCAGGCCACCTTGCGGTGTAAAATCCTACTTCCTACTTTGGTGGATTGGCCCTCGCGTGGGCACGAGTATGAAAAAGTACAGTGGTTTCCCGAGCTCAGGAGGCGATCCCAAGAAGGATGAGGAGGTTGGTGTTCTTGCTCCTTCTCTTTGCTAGGTGCTAATGGGTTTTTCTCCCAATCATCCCCCCTCTATGCTAGGAACCCTAGCTACTTATATAGACGGCCACGGTCCTCTTCCCCCGAAATGTTTAGGCGGGAAGGGAATCCCACAACGGCCATTTGAGCGGGAACACAAGGACGTTCCTATCCTGACAAAAGGTGGTCTTCGCCTACAAAGAGGGCAGGTGGTGACGCGGTGGTGGGCTCGGCGATGACATCCTTCCTGCCGTCCTTGCGGTCTTCGGTCTTGTTGCACCAAAGGGGAAACCTTTGTCTCGCCCCTCGGGAACCTGCGCCTACGCGGTCTCCTTTGCACCGATATGGAAACTGCACCCGCTGGCACGCGCTGGCGCCCGCTGGCATGGTTCATCATGGCTTGCATCACTACCTCGTCCTGAGGCAGCCCTTGCCTTGAGATCTGCGCCCTCCCGAAGCAGCCTAGCGAGGCCACTCTTGGGGAGAGGTGTTGGTCGCCCCTTCGGAGCAGCCTAGGTGAGGCCGCTCCCCGAGGAGGTCTTGGTCATTCTCCTCGCGATGGCTGGCCCCCTCGCGAGGGACTTGAGCAGCTGGTCGATCAGCTGGGCCCTACCGGGCCGTATCAGGAATGCGACGTGGGCCGCAGACAGGCAAGTCATGGCACCCTGGTTCCCAGTATGCCGACATATGTCATATTACTATTCCCTACTCCCCGCAAAGAAAAATTCACTATTCCCTAGAATTTCAAGTAAACCTTCGTGCTTTGAGGAAGAAACAATTTTATAATACTAGTTGCCAAAATAAAATTCTTAAAGCTGAGAAGGACTTTCATGTTAAATATTTGTTTTGTTTGGTTGATATGAATCACTTCACTGAAGTAATGGATTTCAGAAAGTCACAGTGTTTAAAGATTTATTCGGATTACTGTGCATGTGATTGTTCCATCTTAGATAAAAAAAGCTTTTAAATTTTGAAATTATTATTGAACCATTTGGGATAAACAATGCCTGAAAGAGCTTAAATGGCTAGGCAACATTATGCATCAAGAAGTGGATGACATTGACTTCGATATCGACACAATCATAAGTCACTTTACATTGAAGAATCTTACAAGAAAATTTGAAGATAATATGCATTTGATGTTTATACTAAGGGCCCCCAAATTTTACGTTCGCCCTGGGCCCCCAAAATCTCAGGACCGGCCCTATGGCTTACGCGAGAAGGTGCGTTGGCTACAGTCCACAGTCGGCGTCTCAAGCACACTAGCTCACTCCCCAAATATCATTTCACTGTTCAATCGTCGCCGGTGAAAGATGGGCATGTGGACCCGCGTCATGAGGGCAACTTCGGTGGCCCACTCTGGCGAGAGCACGGCCGTAGCCGCCATGCGCGTGCTAGCAAGGTGCATGAGCACGGCCGCATTCTGTGACCGGGTGGCCATGGAAGTCCAAACGGCCAATGTTGCTTCTCAGGTGGCGGCAGCAACATCTGGCTCGGGGATAACAACTGGCCAGAGCGGCACAACAGCTATTTGTTCCGCAGTGGCGGCCTTAGCCCTAATGGAGGCCGCCCACGACCATGTCGAGGCCACCCACCCTCAGCTCCTGGCGGTCACCGCACAAATCAAACGAAGCTTCTCCGACAACGGTCGGCAACCCACGACCGAAGAGTTGGCAATCGTCGAGAGCGTTTGAGCAGCCGTCCATTCCTTCGCCGCATACCTTGCGACGATGGAGCCCGTCCAAGCCCAGATCGCGTCCGCCCATGTCTAGCTCGTGGCGGCCTTTTCCAAAGAGATGGCGCACGTGGGTGGTGAGATGCTTGCCGAGTATGGTGCGATGGATGCCATGGGGCCCCTTCCCTAGGAGACCGTCGGGCGCGAGCTGGACACGGAGGCAGTGGCGGAAATCGACGAGCACCAGCCGTAGTAGTACTCTTTGTTTTGTTTAATTGAGAGCGTTGGTCTTTAATTTGTTAGAGTAATGTTTAGGTCAGCTAGCTCTGTTTAATTGCTGAACTTGCTCGATTAAGAAGAGTGGGTGTGTTGTAGTCTCCTTTGTGTACCCAAATTATGCAATGATGTGGATGACCACTGTAACCATGGAAATTCGAACCAAATTTTTTGATGTTCAAACTCATCACACATGGGTTAAGCTATCTGAATCGTTTGTGATGTTCACATATCGTACACAGTTCTGAATAAGTTACCGTGTCTGATGACACTTTGCACGCCAGTTTTTTTGCTGAAGCAATTCCAAATTTTCGGCTTCCGCGGAAATATCTACCTCCCCGCCGCCCCCCTACCAAAAGCCACATTTCCCCTATTTCCGCCTACCTTTCCAAGTTGAAACCTTCACTCCTTGCTTGCAGCGCCGCCTCCTCGTCGGCAACCCTCCTTCACGCTGCTCAGCCTCGTCTAGCCAGGCAGGTAATCCAGACCAACCCCCATCCTCCTCCTCCTTCCATGGCGCACATGCCCCGACCGCCGGCGCGAGCGCGACACCTTCCACCCAAATCACCGACCCCTCCACCAAATAAGTGCGGCCCTAAGCCATGGTGCACGCAGTATAGACAAGATCTCAAGGAGCATTTGGCAGCGGCAAAGCAAATCCGGCCGCACACGCGGATGAGGTCGTGATGGCTGCCATTCGTGCTAACCCCCAGATCTTGGAGGAGCACCTTTCCATTTGCTAGCTACGCCGGTTAAGCATGCTCGGTTTGCCCGTTGCGTGTGTTGCTCCTGCCTTTCCTTCAAAAATTCTAGTGAATTGTGCTATCTAATTTTACCATGCAATCTGTTGCTCTAGTGCATATGTTCTATATGTCGTGCAGTGTGGTGCTCACTTATTAACTGTTTTGTTAATTAGTTGTCGTCTTCAGTTAACTGTTTGGTTCAATTCTGCAAATGTGATGTTTAATTCTTCAGGCTGCAATTTTGTATTGTCTTCCATGTGAGAAATAAATCGAATTTATCTTTCAAAATACATGAGAAACGAATACAATTGCTATATTTCCGAGTTGTCAAGCATGCTTGGTTTGGTTATACATTGTGCAATGTGGTGCTCAGTTAACGTTTGGTTCATTTGTGTTGTGGTGTTTAATTAACTGTTTGGTTCAATTCTGCAATGCGATGTTCAATACATGAGAAACATATACAGGTGCTATATTTCCTAGTTCTTAATCATGCTTGGTTTGGGTAAATGGGTTTTCCGTGTAGCTTGAATTAATCTAATGAATCTGCAATGTGCTTATTTTTCATCAACATATTTTACTGATAGTGTGCGAACCCTTACTTAACCTGATGACTAACTACCTTATATGTGTTGCAGGGAAATAATGGGAAGCACTGAGGTTTATAATCAAGGTTAGCACGTGCATGGTCTGTTGTCTAATAGCACATTATTGTGCAATTGCAGGAATCATTCTAATATTTTGGTTTTTAACAATTTGGTCTTGCACATGTAGGTCCTGCTGTCAGAGGTTTTGACCCACTATTCGACCCTATTTGCATATGGGGAAATGAGTTGTCCATGAATATCAATCAAATCAAGAAACTCAGAAAGATTGTTAGGATAAAGAAATTAGCGACAAAAAAACGATATCTTTGTCTACAAGAAGAAGACATCGGTTCACTACAAGATGGTACTAACTATTATACCTTGCCTTTTTTAGGGATAATCGGTTTTATACCCTTAGTTGTGTCCCCCTCGTCAGGATTGCCCCTAGTTTCTGGAAACACGTGGTCTTGCCCAACCAACTTTGGTGTCTTGTGCTTTTGCCCATTGACCGTTTGACCGTCACTTTGAAAACTTCATAACTAATTCATACTAAATCAAAAAAAGGCAAATAATATACCGAAATGTTTGAAAAAACATCACCTGTATGTCAATGTCACTTGCATTCATGACAAAAGTGTTGGTTAGTGCCCATCCGACTTTTAGCACTTATCATACCACCATGAACAATAAAATCTAAAAAAATTCAAAAAATTCAAAAAAGAGTTGGTGGCAAAGAATGACAAATGTTTTAAGTGCTTGCCAAGTTTCATCAGGGAATGACTTTCGTGGAAGTCGTGGCAAAAATAACAATGAGCACTTGGAAATAGTTTTTTTTGTCATGACTTCCATGAATGTCATTTCCGGATGAAACTTGGCAAGCACTTAAAACATTTTCCATTATTTGCCACCAACTTTTTCTTTAATTTTTTGAATTTTTTAGATTTTACTATTCATGGTGGCATGGTAAGTGCTAAAAGTCAGATGGGCACTAACCAACACTTTTATCATGAATGCAAGTGACATTGACATACATGTGATGTTTTTCCAAACATTTTGGTATCTTATTTGCATTTTTTTGATTTAGTATGAAATGCCACATAGTTTCTAGGAATAAACCGTGTTGGATCAATGAATAATCACACATGACTTTCTCTTGAAAACTGTTTGCGTTAGGCCACCTTGCGCAAACGTTTACCACATAAAAACTGTGTGTGGTGGACAACCTTTGCCACACAGCTTCTTCTACGGAACGTGTGTGATACATTCAATAACGCAAACGATTTAACGGGAAAAATTGTGTGTGATGTACCTGTGAACGGAAACATTTTCCTTGGAGTGACTGTGTGGGATGTACATACGAATGGAAATAATTAGCAGGGACTGACTATGTGGGATGTACTTGCGACCAGAAACAATTTTGTCGTATAATTGTATTTTTCTAGTTCTGTTGTACGTATTTCCGTATTTGACCGCTCGCCGGTCGCACACGACCTCATTTTGCTGAGCGTGTGTACCAGGAGAGCATATCCCCGACAGTTTCTGGGTCATGTGGGAAGGACCCCCTATCGCCCACACTCACTAGGCGACGGTTCCAAATGTCGTCGCAGAAAGGGGTTAAAAACTGTTTGTATAGGACCGACGTGTACCAGTGGTTATCAAGATCAACTACTGGTTCTATCTCAACATCATTGTCTGGTTCTTTATTATTTGTTTGAGTATCCGCCCGAACCTCATCATTATCTTTTTCATTATCATAAGGTGAGTGTTCACTACCAGATTGAGTTTCAGCATCAGAGATAGAAACTTCATTATCATTATCAGGAGGTTTTTCTACTTCAGGTTCACTAGAGGCATGCACAGTCCTATCATTTTTTTCTTCTTTTTCTTTCTAGAAGGACTATGTGCATCGGCGTTAACCCTTTGAGAGTCTTGTTCAATTCTTTTTGGGTGTCTTTCAGGATATAGTGGTTCCTGAGTCATCCTACCTCCTCTAGTCGTTACTCTAACAGCATGATCATTGATATTATTATTCATCTCATCTAACAACTCTCTTTGAGATTTAGCAACTTGTTCTAACTGAGTTTGAACCATAGAAGCATGCTTCCCCGCACCTCTTACATCATTTGTGATTATAAATAACAAGTCACTCAAGCGAGAAATCATATCAGTATTGTATTTCAATTGTTTCATAACATTTGCATTGAAGTGATCTTGCTTTCTAATGTAATTTTCAAACTCATAAAGGCATTGGCTAGGGTGCATATTGTGAGGATTATCATTATCATTGAATTTCAATAGAGAACTTACCTCTACCACCTCAGGTGGTGGTGGTGTATCAAGCCCATGTATTTCTTCAATAGGAGGTAAAGTTTTTACGTCCTCACCTTTAATACTTTTCTCTCTCATGGATTTCTTTGCCTCTTGCATATCTTTGGGACTAAGATATATAAGATATCCCTCTTCTTTGGAGTGGGTTTGGGCGGTGGTTCAGGAAGAGTACGATCATCATAATTTTTAATATGTTATTAAAGAATTCTTCAGCTTGCCCAATAGTTCGTTCCCTGAAAACACAACCAGCACAACTATTTAGGAAATCCCTAGAAGCATCGGTTAGTCCATTATAGAAGATATCGAGTATTTCATTTTTTCTTAAAAGGATGATCTGGCAAAGCATTAAGAAATTGGAGAAGCCTCCCCCAAGCTTGTTGTGACGCCCGGATAATTAAGCTACAGTAACCCTCTACTAATGTTGCCACGTCACCACGATTACTGTTGATAATCTCGCGATGATTCAAAACTCGTTCAAACTCAAATTTGAAATAAAGTCAAACTATAAGAGTTTTCAAAAGTCAAAGCTAAAATGTTCTAAATGTAGCATGTAATTCATATTAAATATTGGTGGAGAAACCAAACCTTTAAAACATGTTTAAATGCTCAAAAGTAATTAACCCAGTGGCTAAAACAATTAAATTAATGACTTTTATATTTCATAAAATCCTAAACTAATTTATTTGGAAGTCAAGCTTTTATGGCAGAGGCTTAATTTACAACACTAATTTAGGCACTAATTATTTGTCTTAATAGAGTTAAAATAAATTGGAAGTTAAAAGAAAATAGAAGAGAAAATAAATATAAAGGAAAACGATAAATAAAAAAAACAAAAGAAAAGAAAAGAGACAACCCTCCCCCACTGGACTTCGGCCGACCGGGCCGCCAGGCCGGCCCACCCTGGTCCCCCCTTATCCCCCACGCGACCAAACCCTAAACCACTACCACCCCACTCCCCTCGTTCCCCCACTCTCTCTCGCGCCCCCCGCTCGATCTGGACGCTCGCCCGCGCCCAGGGGCCGGACCTCGCCACCGCCCGGAGTCCCCATCGTCGACCACCGCTGCCTGTGGTCTTCCCCGTCGCCGCCACCTCGCCCTCGTCATTGATCTGCCTTGCCGTCCACTCCGAGCCCACTGCCCTCCTCGACTGGCCCCCTGTGAGCCTCCACCTCCCCTCCTCCCTCTCTGCTCCCGCGTCGTGCCGTCGTCGCACGCATCTCGCACCCGCTCACCGCGCCCGACGGCCGACGCGCGCGCCGTCCTGCACCCCTACCGCAAGCTGCCGAGCCCCACTACTAGCTGCACCCGCGCCCGCGTCTTGCGCTCCGGCCCTGTGCTCACCGCGGTCGGGCCGCGCCCTGGCCGTGCGCCGCTCGCTCGCCGTGCACCGTGCCCCACCTCCGCTTGTCACCGCGCTGGCCGCGCCGCTGCTTAACCCCCCTGTCGCCGCATCCTAGCGCCGCCATCCCCGCGCATCAGGGTCGCCGCCGTGCAGGGTCACTCCCTGCTCCCCGGCCCCTGTCGCGGCCTAGCGAGGCCGCCGGCGCTGTGTGCCCGCACGAGCCCAGCCGGTCCCCTGTTGGATTAGCGGGGATAACCCCCCAGATTAGGTTAAGTGCTAACGCCCTTATGAGTATGACTAGTGGGGCCCGCCCCCTGTTAGAACAAAAAAAGAAATTCAAAATAACTAAATATAATTAATAACTAATTAATTAATTTAATAGTTAATTAACTTAATTAATATTGCTTAGTTAACTAATTAACTACCTCACTAGTTTAATCAGTCAATGACAAGGAGGCCCCACCCTCCTGTTGACCAGTCAAAGTTTGACTAGTCAACTGGGTCAACTGGCCCACATGTCAGCCTTTGGGTACATTCTGTGTACACAGGGCTGGGTACCCATAGCATTTTGTCTATTAATTTTGAAATACAAATAATTTGGAAAAATGGATTAAATCTTTCAGAATTAATATAAAATAATCTGTAACTTGGATGAAAAAACTTTGTACATGAAAGTTGCTTAGAACGACGAGACGAATCCGGATACGTAGTCCGTTCGTCTGCCACACATCCCTAGCATATCGAACACGCAACTTCCCCCCCCCTTTTCATCTGTCCGAAACGCGGAACACCGGGGATACTTTCCCAGATGTTTTCCCCCATCGCCGGTATCACCTCCTACCTCGTCAGGGCATACCTGGCACCGTTACTTGTCTTGTCATGCATTGATATGCATATGTTTGCATTATATTTATTGTTTCTTCCCCCTCTTCTCTCCGTAGACACCAAGACCGACGCCGCTGCTACCCAGTACGACTACGGTGTTGACGACCCCTCCTTCTTGCCAGAGCAACCAGGCAAGCCCCCCTTTGATCACCAGATATCGCCTATTCCTTCTCTCTACTGCTTGCATTAGAGTAGTGTAGCATGATACTGCTTTCGGTTAATCCTATTCTGATGCATAACCTGTCTTTGCTACTACCGTCTTTACCTTTACCTGCAATCCTAAATGCTTAGTATAGGATGCTAGTATGTCATCAGTGGCCCTACATTCTTGTCCGTCTGCCATGCTATACTATCGGGTCGTGATCACTAGGGAGGTGATCACGCGTATATACTATATACTTTATATACATGACACATGTGGTGAGTAAAGTCGGGTCAGCTTGTTGAGTACCCGCTAGTGATTATGATGAGGGGGCTGAAAGGACAGGTGGCTCCATCACGGTAGAGGTGGGCCTGGGTTCCTGACGGGCCCCGACTGTTACTTTATGGCGGAGCGATAGGGCAGGTTGAGACCACCTAGGAGAGAGGTGGGTCTGGCCCTGGTCGGCGTCCGCGGATACTTAAAAATAACACGCTTAACGAGTTCTTGGTATTTGATCTGAGTCTGGCCATTTGGTCTATACGCACTAACCAACTACGTGGGAAAGTAATGGGCACTCGACGTCGTGGTATTAGCCGAAGCCTTCGTGACGTTAGCGACTGAGCGGCGCGCGCCGGATTGGAACGTAAGCCTGCTCTTGTATTAAGGGGGCTAGTTCTGCTTTCGGCCGCCCAGGCAACACGCAGGTGTGCAATGGGCGATGGGCCCAGACCCCTGCGCCATAGGATTTAGGTTGACATGCTGACCCACGAAAGTGTGTCCGGCCAAATGGGATCGAGCGTGTTGGGTTATGTGGTGCACCCCTGCAGGGAAGTTTATCTATTCGAATAGCTGTGTCCCTCGGTAAAAGGACGACCCGGAGTTGTACCTTGACCTTATGACAACTAGAACCAGATACTTAATAAAACACACCCTTACAAGTGCCAGATATAACCCGGTGATCGCTCTCTAACAAGGCAACGAGGAGAGGATCGCCGGGAAGGATTATGCTATGCGATGATACTTGGTGAACTTACCATATACTCTCTTCTACATGCTGCAAGATGGAGGCTGCCAGAAGCGTAGTCTTCGACAGGACTAGCCACCCCCTCTTATTCTGGCATTCTGTAGTTCAGTACACCGATATTACCCCTTTACACAGATACCCATGCATATGTAATGTAGATCCTTGCTTGCGAGTACTTTGGATGAGTACTCACGATTGCTTTTCTCCCTCTATTCCCCCTTTCCATTCTACCTGGTTGTCGCAACCAGATGTTGGAGCCCAGGAGCCAGACGCCACCGTCGATGACGACTCCTACTACACCGGAGGTGCCTACTACTACGTGCAGGCCGCTGACAACGACCAGGAGTAGTTTAGGAGGATCCCACGCAGGAAGTCTGCGCCTCTTTCGATCTGTATCCCAGTTGTGCTAGCCATCTTATGGCAGCTTGTTTAACTTATGTCTGTACTCGGATATTGTTGCTTCCACTAACTCGTCTATGATCGAGCACTTGTATTCGAGCCCTCGAGGCCCCTGGCATGTATTATTATGCTTGTATGACTTATTTTATTTTTAGAGTTGTGTTGTTATATCTTCCCGTGAGTCCCTGATCTTGATCATACACGTTTGCGTGTGATTAGTGTATGATTAAATCGGGGGCATCACAAGTTGGTATTAGAGCCGACTGCCTGTAGGAATCCCCCTTCCACACTCTTTGGCCGAAGACGATTCTAGACATTACAAAACTTTTACTAACATGGCTGTGTGTCTTACGGGCCGACGTCGCCATTGGGTCGTATTAGGATCTTTTACTCCTCGCCTATACTCTGGGACTGTGATCTCTCTTCTATTCGGGTTAAATGATTTTACTAAATCTGACTCTAGGTCCTCATAACTACTTTCTCCCGGAGAGCCCCTAATCACAGATGATCGCCTACTGCGTCAGAAGATTTCAAAGACACTCTAGGATGTTCTCCCGAGACACTTGTTCCCACCGCTGTTGCAAATTCCCTACCATTGTTATATCCTTATGGATAATTGCATGCACCTGCTATTCTTACATTCGATCCCATTAAGCTTGTTATTACAAGGTGCAACGAACTGCTCTTCGTTGTTTCGAGAATACTTTGAGCTTACTGCCTTACGACTCTTTGCCACCAGAATATCCATACGGATAATTCCTTGCACTTATCGAGTATCCGCTCCTTCTCAGTTGTTCAGGTGTTTCACATAAGCCTTTGAAATACTATTCGATCCTCCAAAAATCCTTAGCAGCTTATTGCTCTACAAATACTTGTCTGCTTGCATTATGGATACTTCCCATATGTCTGGGAATATTCATTAGTCTCCTTTAACCTCGTCATTTTGATCCTATTGATTCAACATGAGTGCGAATGCACGCAATCATCGGTTGATCCTTTTAAATTATCTTTCTGGCCCAAACGTCATTTTAAACATGAGATGGATCTCGACCAATCAAATTGCCATCGATTGTAACCTTAAGGCTATTCGACTTATCCATCCCTAATCAGAGCATTGCTTCTGATCCCTTGTGTTGGAATTCATAATTCCTTTGCATTTGATCTTTGAGTTAGTCAGTTGTTTCTATAATCTGATCTTCTTGCATTCTTCTTCCTCTGGTTGAGTACCGATGCTCACCTCGGATCCCTTGAGGACCATCGGATCCTTTGTTGGATTTTATCCAACAGCGTCCTTCATATTCAATAACCTTGTGAGCCTTCCCTCAGATACATAATGCCTTCGGTAAATTGTTTCATATGCTTTCTCAACCATGCCCAGCTTTCGAGCTGGTGGTATTTACTATTGAAGCTTGTGGTATATGTTTCCACGATACCCTAATGGGTTGAACCTATACCTTCTCTAAAACCGTGTGAACCCGAAAGTTTTCACGAGTCATACTCTACTGTTGTTATGTCAGATAAAATTTCAACACAACTTTGTTGAAGGCAAGAAGTGAATGAAAGGTTATGCATTAGAGAAGTGGGAGTCGACCTTGAACTTTGTGTTCATGCCCATGGACACGATGTAGATCCTATCATGGAAGCTTCTTGTAATAATAACTATTTCCTTGATAAGTATCATCTGGTATCTGTGAACTGACCTTTTTGAACCGTGGATCTGACCATGATTGTTCTCCTTTGATTCTATTTCTTGGCCAAGTTTAAGCATTTGTCTTCTACGGAGCAATACCCCAGTCCAACCTCTACTTTGATCTGTCGACGAGTATTACCCCCTTGGTATCTCGAGATTACTAGGAGCAACATAACTTCTTATGAGTTCTTCATCAACTAATATTCTTGCCGATTCCATTTTTTCAACGGGTTTTGAGTTGTTAGAACCCCTCAAGGACACCGACAACTGAATTTAGTCCGCACTGCGATTCAACAACTCTTGGTAACCTTCATTACTTACGAGTTTGAACTCGATCACGTCATTCCTAGCCTACTCGGCTACATCATTATCGTGTGGATTTTAACTGTGCTACCTGGTCCTTAATCATGGAGCACAACCTTCGACGGTGAGCTAATCTTACGTCAATCTTCCTCGTCATATCATTTCTCCTTGAACAGCAAACTTGATTTTGAGTTTGTGTCGTACCCAGGGTTCCAATAACCTTTCGCTTCATCATTCCTTTGACTTGATTTCATCGCCGATCGATTACATCTTCATGGAATATCTTGACAAATGTGTCATGATCATCATCAGCATTCTGAGCTCTTCCAGGGTAGCAATTGAATTCATGATGAGAAATACCATCCTTGCCCCCGATGGTTTGTGTTATCATTGACCACTTTATTGCCTTCCGTTCAACACAAACTTGTTCGTGTTTGGTTTTATACCTTGAGTTCCTTGCTATCCAGCCTTAGTTCTTCTTTACCTTGGAGTATTACCATCTTTTATGTCAAGGATATTGAGAGAATTGCTCCACCTCTTGAGAATTCTTGATATAGTAATACTTCTCGCCATCTCCATTCGTTTTCTGATCCCCGTGTTGTTTCTAACCTGAATACCGACAATTGAACTATGATGCGTGAATTCAAAACTTCTAGCAATCCTATTGCTTTGGAGTTAATGGTCGATAGTTCATTCTTAGACTATTGGTTATCGAATCAACATTCTAACATTGATCATGCTACCTAAGCCCTTATTTTGGGTGCACTTTTCATCCAATGTTTAACTGTGTATGTTTTCCTCGAGCATACCTCATTATATCAGTTAATCTGACAAGTGTTACCTCCTTGTTCACATAATTATGGAAATCCGTCTTTGGTTAATCTCGATGAATTGTCGCTGACTCCATCAACCACATCCTCATTTTCTCCCTGGTTAATGATGAACTTTCGTTTTGGAACTTGCTTCTATAGTTCATTTCTCGAGAATCTTATAATGTCATCTCGTCAATTTGTGTTGCACCTTTTCTTCTCAAGCATCCCGAGTTTGAGGTATCCTGACACCAATCGGATCTGAACCTCGGTCAGATATGATGGTTGGAACATATTTCCAAGAATTATAACATTGGTCTTAGTATAACCTGGTAAGGTGATGTCATACCTAGCACACCTGGCCGTAGGACCTACTGTTATAGTTTCCTTTTTAGCAACCTTAACCATTCTTCCATGAGGAAATTGTAAAACTTATTCTATAAGTTGTTCCTGATGAGTCCTTTGTATATCCAAGTCCGACCTTTGCTTGAAGACCATGTCAACGCTATCTCAAAGCATGTCTGTGCTACTCCGATTTTCAACAAGAACAAGCTTTGAGATAGCATTGACATGGTCTTCAAGCAAAGGGTAATGTCATGAAGTTTCTCTCCCCTTACCTAAAGGGTTTTCTACATTCTATCTTGTCACAGATATCATGCTCTGCTTGTCCTTGGGAAGGATATACCCTTGAATAATGTGTTTAAACACATTTCCTTTACATTGTTCTATTTAATCTGATGATCACATTTTCCTTTCCATTGATTTGTTTAATCTTCCTCGTGATCCATATGATCTAAGTAGTAATATTCTTCTGCTTATGTAGGCACCTTGGTGTACAACCGTGTCAGTAAGACCCTGTTGCATTTGTTGGTAGCATTCCGGTAACCGCCGATGGACGAGAACTTTGTCAACTGGTCTGCCTCGTTCAATGAGCAGGAAAATGCTTCTCTTCGTCCCTCGCCCTTCGTACCGATGTTGTTGCCGACATAACCGACAGACTATCCTATGACATGCCTTGCTTACATGATCATGCAATATGTCAACACCTTTCCTACTTTTAACCACATGGTGGGCCCATAACCCACAGTTCCACAGGATCAAAACTTGACTCTTGTGTACAACCCCTATTCCCAAGGTTGTTCCTTGCGCATGGCCTCGTATGTAATTCACGAGCCACCTTCCGAGAGATCATCAATTCTAGTATCAAACACAATACTTATTCCTGTTACTTGAACCCCTTTCACACTTTGTTTCAGGCATCGAATGGTTGCCCGCCCGCTCGAAACTTCCCATGATACCTCATTACTTTGCTCTCGATATTTTCTTAAGTTCCAATTCGAGAGTTACTTTCCGCCACCTTCCCCGATGTTATCGACCAGGTAGTCAACCTTCCCGAGGTCCGTTCTCCTTGTATACTCCCCCTTTATTCTTTCGTAAGTACGATGGAGTTTCCGAAGAAAGTATACCGACTTCATCATGATGACATGAAGCAGAGAAATGGAGACATCAACGTAATGGATCGACCTCTTCGAGAAGGACAACCAAGACCGAGAAGATTCGTTAGAATTTCATAACCAAATCCTTTCCCCCTTACTCCCCCTCTTAAATCTCGGGACGAGATTTCTTGTAGTGGAGGAGAATTGTGACGCCCGGATAATTAAGCTACAGTAACCCTCTACTAATGTTGCCATGTCACCACGATTACTGTTGATAATATCGCAATGATTCAAAACTCGTTCAAACTCAAATTTGAAATAAAGTCAAACTAGAAGAGTTTTCAAGAGTCAAAGCTAAAATGTTCTAAATGTAGCATGTAATTTATAATAAATATTGGTGGAGAAACCAAACCTTTAAAACATGTTTAAATGCTCAAAAGTAATTAACCCAATGGCTAAAACAATTAAATAAATGACTTTTATATTTTATAAAATCCTAAACTAATTTATTTGGAAGTCAAGCTTTTATGGCAGAGGCTTAATTTACAACACTAATTTAGGCACTAATTATTTATCTTAATAGAGTTAAAATAAATTGGAAGTTAAAAGAAAACAGAAAAGAAAATAAATAAAAAGGAAAAAGATAAATAAATAAAACAGAACAAAAGAAAAGAGACAACCCTCCCCCACTGGACTTCGGCCCACCGGGCCGCCAGGCCGGCCCACCCTGGTCCCCCCTTATCCCCCCACGCGACCAAACCCTAAACCGCTACCAAACCACTCCCCTCGTTCCCCCACTCTCTCTCGCGCCCCCCGCTCGATCTGGACGCTCGCCCGCGCTCAGGGGCCGGACGCCGCCGCCCGGAGTCCCCATCGTCGACCACCGCCGCATGTGGTCTTCCCCATCGCCGCTACCTCGCCCTCGTCGTTGATCTGCCTCGCCTTCCACCCCGAGCCCGCTGCCCTCCTCGACCGGCCCCCTGTGAGCCGCCGCCTCCCCTCCTCCCTCTCTGCTCCCGCGCCGTGCCGTCGTTGCACGCATCCCGCACCCGCTCGCCGCACCCCTAGCGCAAGCTGCCGAGCCCCGCTGCTAGCTGCACCCACACCCGCGTCTTACGCTCCGGCCCCGTGCTCACCGCGGTCGGGCCGCGCCCTGGCCGTGCGTCGTGCCCCTCCTCCGCTCGTCACCGTGCTGGCCGCGCTGCTGCTTAGCCCCCCCGTCGCCGCATCCTCGCGCCGCCATCCCCGCGCACCGGGATCGCCGCTGTCTGGGGTCACTCCCTGCTCCCCGGCCCATGTCGTGGCCTAGCAAGGCCGCTGGTGCTGCGTGCCCGCACGAGCCCAGCCGGTCCCCTGTTGGATTAGCGGGGATAACCCCCCAGATTAGATTAAGTGCTAACCCCCTTGTGAGCATGACTAGTGGGGCCCGCCCCCTGTTAGAACAAAAAAAGAAATTCAAAATAACTAAATATAATTAGTAATTAATTAATTAATTTAATAGTTAATTAACTTAATTAATATTGCTTAGTTAACTAATTAACTACCTCACTAGTTTAATTAGTCAATGACGAGGAGGCCCCACCCTCCTGTTGACCAGTCAAAGTTCGACTGGTCAACTGGGTCAACTGGCCCACATGTCAGCCTTTGTGTACATTCTGTGTACACAGGGCTGGGTACCCATAGCATTTTGTCTATTAATTTTGAAATACAAATAATTTGGGAAAATAGATTAAATCTTTCAAAATTAATATAAAATAATCTGTAACTCGGATGAAAAAACTTTGTACATGAAAGTTGCTCAGAACAACGAGATGAATCCGGATACGCAACCTGTTTGTCTGCCACACATCCCTAGCATATAGAACACGCAACTTTCCACCTCCGGTTCATCTGTCCGAAAACGCGAAACACCGGGGATACTTTCCCGGATGTTTTCCCCCATCGCCGGTATCACCTCCTACCGAGTTAGGGCACACCTGGCACCGTTACTTGTCTTTTCATGCATCGATATGCATATGTTTGCATTATATTTATTGTTTCTTCCCTCTCTTCTCTCGCTAGACACCGAGACCGACGCCGCTACTACATAGTACGACTATGGTGTTGACGACCCCTTCTTCTTGCCAGAGAAACCAGGCAAGCCCCCCTTTGATCACAAGATATCGCCTATTCCTTCTCTCTACTGCTTGCATTAGAGTAGTGTAGCATGATACTGCTTTCGGTTAATCCTATTCTGATGCATAGCATGTCTTTGCTACTACCGTTGCTACTACCGTCGTTACCTTTACCTGCAATCCTGAATGCTTAGTATAGGATGATAGTACTCCATCAGTGGCCCTACATTCTTGCCCATCTGCCATGCTATACTATCGGGCCGTGATCACTAGGGAGGTGATCACGGGTATATATTACATACTTTATATACATGACACATGTGGTGACTAAAGTCGGGTCAGCTCGTTGAGTACCCGCAAGTGATTCTGATGAGGGGGCTGAAAGGACAGGTGGCTCCATCCCGGTAGAGGTGGGCCTGGGTTCCTGATGGCCCCGACTGTTACTTTATGGCGGAGCGACAGGGCAGGTTGAGACCACCTAGGAGAGAGGTGGGTCTGGCCCTGGTCGGCGTCCGCAGATACTTAAAAATAACACGCTTAACGAGTTCTTGGTATTTGATCTGAGTCTGGCCATTTGATCTATACGTGTAAGTGCATCTAGTGCCACCCCAGTTGGTTTTGGAGTATTGACGACAAAGTTGGTTGAGGGACTAATGTGTTTGTGAGAATTCCAGGATAACACAGCTAGTAGTCCCTCATTGATTCGGTTTACCTACCAGAGATGACCCCTAAAAATGTATGAAGACATTGACGACAATGGTGGTATGAGAAGATATTCACATTGAAGACTAAGACATTAGAAGACATTGGGTGAAGACTATGGAGCGCGAAGACTTAGTCGTTTCATTGTTTCCTTTTCTTCTTTGTTGAGTCATAGGAACCACCATACTGTTAAGTGGGGTCCAAGTGAAGACAGTTAGAGTGACTGAAGTGATGCTCAACCCAAATCCTATGTCTTCGAGCGAAGACAATGAGTGCAAATCTTATCCAGAGCTGGATAAGTCAGCTTTGCTTGCAGCCCAAGTAAAGTTGTCGTGTGTGTTTGAAAGCTGACCGTTGGAACACGTGTCAGTTCCTTAGTGACCCAGGGTCATTTCGGACATATCAGGTCGGGTTGCCTAGTGGCTATAAATAGCCCACCCCCTACACCATAAATTGGTGGCTGCTCAGAGTTAGTACACGACTTTTGTCGTTTGAGAGCAACCCACCTCGAAGCTTTTGAGAGAGAGAAATCCTTGCGAGGATAAAGCCCAAACACCCAGAGCGAAAGAGTGTTAGGCATCACTGAAGTCTTTCTATTTGCGTGACCTGAAGACTTATTACACTTGAGGACTGTGAATTCTCCAGCCGGTTAGGCGTCACGTTCTGAGCATCCAAGAGTCATTGTGGATTGCCGGTGAATGAAGTCTGTGAAGGTTCGGAAGTCTACCTTGAAGACTTACCAGAGTGATTGGGCGAGGACTGTGTGTCCTTAGCTCAAGGGGAATAAGGTGAAGACGAGGTCTTCTGAGTTGAATCTCAGCCTCCCTAACCAGACATACAGTTGTCACAACAACTGGAACTGGTCCAACAAATCCTGTGTCTTCAACAAGTGACTGGTTCTATCTTCTCCCTCCCTTTACTTAGAGTTTGTCTTCGTGAAGTCATTGCCTGTTTGTTGTACCTGTTTGACTTCATTGCTTGACTACTATTGTTGGTTGGCTTCATACCATCTTCCATCCTGATCCTTACTGTCGGCGTTCTGGGAACGGGGGTCCCCAGACTTGCCTGCCTGCGGCCTGTGGCGTGTCTCAAAGGGGGCCCAGCACGGACCATCTTCATCAACAAAAGACCCAAGACCCTCGCGAGGGGCCAAGCCTCGCGGGGCGGACGACACGGTGCTTCCTCAGGCGCGGCCTCATCAGGCTGGCTCATGAGGAGGCGGAGAGATCAAGGCAGGGTACCTCGCGAGGTGCCCATGACGCAAGCCATGACGACCAAGGGCGCCAGGCGGGCGCCAGGCCGCGCAGTGTCCTCCCTTTCCTCTTTGGTGCAAAGGGGGCAAGCGCAGGTGAGAGGATCAAGCAAAGGCATCAATTTCGGCGCAACAAGACCAAGACCAGTCCAACGGTGGGAAGGAGGTCATCGTGGAGCCCAGAACGGCGTCACCACAGGGCCTTTGGCAGGCGAGGACCAACTTTAGTCAGGATAAGTGTACTAGATGTTCCCCTTCAAATTGGCCAATTGTTGGCGCCCTTCCCGCTCAATATTTGGGAAGAGGCCCAGGTCCCTTGCCTATAAATAGGACTAGCCACCCCCAGGGTAGAGGCATCAGGTATCCAGCGTAGGAGGGACGGGGTATCAAGAGTCCGAGTAAGCGGAGACGATCAGAGAGAGTGAGTGAGTGAGAGAGAGAAGGGCGGCTGAACTCCACCAGCAGTTCATCGTCCCAGCTAGAACACGCCCTGGCGAGGCTGTTCTTCCCTGTACTGTCCATCATCATCAACCCAAGAGTCAATCCACCCACCACACTGGAGTAGATTATTACACCGCATCGGTGGGCCGAACCAGTATAAACCCTATGTCTTTTGTGTTGTTCTTTGAGTAGTTAGATCCTTGCGAGACGGAGAGGTAGAGGGCACAATCTCCGCGCGCACCCCAAAGTTCGAACCTCAAGGGTCTGCCGGAACCCGAAATCCGACATTTGGCGCGCCAGGTAGGGGTGCGCCGGAATTTGTCTTCCACCGCTTCGTTCTCCTCCGCCCTTCGCGTCCATGTCTGACGCTCGTCGGGCCCGCGCCGTGCGCCGGGCCGCCATCGCCTCCCTCGTCGCCCAGACGGCTCCCGTCGGTGGGCGTCCTCGTCGTTCCCCGTTGTCCGCCGTCAACGCCACCACCGGCTCAGCGGGGAACGAGCAGCAAGCGTCATCTCAGCACCCGTCCGTGCGGTGAGACGGTCGCACCGCTACTCCATCGCTCACGCCAGCTGGCTCTTCGTCCCACGCGCTCCGCGCGCCCTTGGAGGCTCGAGCTGCACTCATCGCGGCAAACGAGCTCCTGTGCTACCGTCCTGTCGACGACGTCTATGAAGAGTGGCTCGACCGCGTCGCCGAGCTCGTCCGCGCCGCAGGGGGCTCCCCTACACCGTCCGCTCCATTGCGCCGCACCCCACCCCGCGCAGGTCATGAAGCTCCAGGGGCGTACCAGCCACCTCCACTCCAAGAAGACGCGATGGCTCCAGGGCGCGCGGCCCCTGGGCGGAACCCGCTCCATCAGGCGCCAGCCCAGCAAGAACGGAGCTGCCAAGAAGTCCCTCGACCGCAAGAGGTTGCCCGAGCGCTTCCTGCTCCGGCTTGCCGCGACCCTGCTCCAGCTCCGGCACATCAAGACCCCGCGATGCTCCCAGCTGCAGCGCATGGGGGCCCTCAAGGCCAAGCTCTCCCTCGACCGAAGCCTCCCGTGGCCACAGCCGGCTGCCGCGCCTACACCACCGAGCTGCGCAGCGTCGCGTGGCCCGGCAAGTTCAAGGCAGACCTGCCTCCTCGCTACGACGGCATGACTGACCCCACCGAGTTCCTCCAGCTCTACGAGCTGGGCATCGAGGCCGCCAGCGGGGACGAAAAGGTCATGGCGAACTGGTTCCCCATGGCGCTCAAGTAAGGAGCTCGTACCTGGCTCCTGAACCTGGCCCCGGGCACGATCTCTTCCTGGGACCAGATGCGCACCCGCTTCATCGCCAACTTCCAAGGTACTCGCGACCGGCCGCCCGCCGTGAGCGACATGCGCCGCATCAAGCAACAACCTGAAGAGACCCTGCAAAAGTACATCCAGCGCTTCAACAGCGCGCGTCTCAAGATCCCCAAGGTGTCCGAGGAAGCCATCATCTCAGCCTTCTCCGACGGTGTGCGCGACGTCAAGATGAAGGAGGAGCTGGCGATGCATGAAGACCTGTGCACCTCCCTGGAGCTGTTCCACTTGGCGACCAAGTGCGCCAGGGCTGAGGAGGGGCGTCTCTCCCTACTCGAGCAGCCTGCTGCGGACCCTGAAGAGAAGAAACCCAAGGCCAAGGACGTAAAGCGCAAGGGGGCTGCCGTGCTCGCAGTAGAGCGTGGTACCAAGCGGGGCAAGGATCTGTCCGAATCCTGCAGGGGCAGCCGATACTGCGTGTACCGCGACCTCCACACCCACAACACCAATGAATGCCAAGAGCTCCGCACCGTGCGAGAAGGAAGGATCGGCCGATGCCCTGCTGACCGGGGATACGGCCGAGGAGGAGGAAGAAACCCAGGACGCTGGGAAGACCGCGGCCCACGCCAAGGGTGGCGTGATCAACCTCGCGAGGACCGCTGGCGAGACCTGCCTCGCGAGGGGGATTGGCGAGATCAGCCTCGTGAGGGCAACGCAGGCCTCCCCCCACTGCCGCCTTAGCCAAGGAGGAACGAGGACCGCCACCAAGACGAGGGAGCTGGGGGCTTCCAGGAGCCACGCGCAATCCCCTGCATCCTGGGCGGAGCTCAAGCCCCAGCCTCCCAACGCATCTTCAAGCAGTTTGCCCGCGAAGTGAATGCAGTCCTCCCCAGGCTTGAAGCAACGCGCCCTCTCAGGTGGTCGGCGTGCACCATCACGTTCAGCTCAGCGGATCAGCTCAAGTGCGCGGCCATAGCCGGGGTCCTCCCGATGCTCTGCTCCCCAGTCATCAGCAACGTACTGGTCACCAGGACCCTCATCGACGGTGGAGCAGGGCTCAACGTCCTGTCCGTGGAAACATTCAACAATCTCCAAGTGCCCTATGACCAGCTTCAGCCAACCAAGCCTTTCTCCGGAGTCACCGACGGTTCCACGATCCCGATCGGGCAAGTCCGCCTCCCTATCACCTTCGGGGCCCGCAGCAACTACCGCACCGAGCTCATCGACTTCGACGTCGCTCACATCCGCCTGCCGTACAACGCCATCCTCGGGTACCCGACGCTGGCCAAGTTCATGGCCGTAACTCATCATGGCTACAACGTCCTCAAGATGCCAGGAAGTGGCGGAGTCATCACGGTGCCGTGTGAAGAGAGGGATGCAGTGTGTTCCTTGGAGCGAGCCTTTCAGGCCGCGTCACTAGAAGACCCAGATCACGGAGGTAGGAGGCTTCCCGAAACCACCCCCAAGAAGAAGAAGGCGTCATCCGGACCGACCCCTCAGGAGGCAGGCCCCTCAGGGCCCGCGTCAGCCCAGGGGGACCCTCCTTCCATCGCATAGGAAAGCGCGCCCGGCGCCCTCCTCAGGCAGGGCTCGGGGGCTCTCACCTGGAGGGCCACCGACATGGCCAGGGTCACGAGGGAGGCGCTTGGGCACCACGTGGAGGCATGCTTCGAAGCACGTTTCCCTCAAGAAGGAGAGAGGCAAGGAGAGTCAGACCAGCAGGAGTTCGTTAACCAGGCCGTTCAAGAACTACAGGAGTCAAGAATCATCAGAGGTTGCCGCCGCCTACCGGCTATGGCTGCCCATCCAGGCGAGGATCGTGGGCTGCATGTCTGCATCGACGTACCAGGGCTCAATCAAGTCGCCACGACGAAGCGCCTCTGGCCCTCACAAGTGGGGCATTGCGGAGGTCCACCCCACAGCTATGTTCACATGCCTTACGGCTTGTCGAGCGTGGCTGCTGCGTACCAGCGCCTTATGAGGGGCATCATGGAGACTCAGGAAGACAGGCGTTCCGCGGTCCTGGCGGAGATGGAGATGATTCGCGAGGAGCCACCAGCGCCTCCGGAGCCTCCTTAGGCCCCTGGGCCTGGGGGCTCGTGAGGATCGGCTCCCACAGCCCACCGAGTCTGCTGCACCAACACCACTTCGTCCGCGACAACTCCAGGTGACATCTTTCAAGCTTCATTTTCGGCTGGGAACGCCCTCCCAGGGTTGCTTCATTCCCAAGCCGCATGGGTCCTTCCCTGCGGCATGTATCCCTTTTTAGTTTTCGATCATTAGCTTGCTTTGTTGGGGGCGCCCCTCGGGCAGCATCATCCCCAGGCCACTCGGGCGAGGCCCGGTGGCGTGTCTCTTCCTTGTGTTTATTTCCAACTATGCATTCGCCTATCATGCTTGATTACTTGATGCCTGTTCACGGCACCTCTTCTTCTCAATGTCGACCACTTGCACGT
This sequence comes from Aegilops umbellulata, assembly GCA_032464435.1. Classification (NCBI taxonomy): domain Eukaryota; kingdom Viridiplantae; phylum Streptophyta; class Magnoliopsida; order Poales; family Poaceae; genus Aegilops; species Aegilops umbellulata. The sequence goes on from CP136057.1 coordinate 83,725,731, forward strand.
TAAAGGGGGTACCTGAGCATCGCGACTCAGGGCTCTTACTGGCTCTCCAGCCCTCACCCTCTGGCCTTGTCCACGGCATCGCGACCTGGCATACCAGCGACGGCTGAGACAAGCTCGAGGGTCGGGACCCGAGGACGTAGAGTGCCGGCATCTAACCAAATCTGCAGGAACACATCTCAAGACACGACCCAGTGCCAGGCGCAACCCGCCTAGAGGTAGGGATCCGTGAGTCCCGCGCTGGCTCACGGGCGCCCAAGTACACCTCACCTGCGCCAACTAGAGCAACTAACGACCGACTGATAGCCATCGTGGCATCCTTTTTCCTCCTTCTGTGGTGAGCTTGCAGGATCCCCTGAGGGAATTGGGCAAGCCGAGGCCCTCGCGAAGCTCTCTTCATCCTCGTCCGCGCGAACCGCTTGCACGTTAAAGGGGGGGCGCCTAAGCATCGCGACTCAGGGCTCCTACCGGCACTCTAGCCCTCACCCTCTGGCCTTGTCCACGTCATCGTGACCTGGCATACCAGCGACGGCTGAGACCAGCTCGAGGGCCGGGACCCGAGGACGTAGAGCACAAAGGGGAGCAAAGGCGAGGGGGAAGGGGCACGCGGGGACCTCGTCAAGCAACTCCGCTCCAGCTGCCGCGCAGACCCGGCGATACACCAAGAGTAACCCCTGATTAACAAGATAAGTCAACGCCCGAAAACACCGGCTACCGTAGCATCACCCCCGCACCTAACGCAGTTCCATACTAGCGACGTCACCCCCTTTTCTCACCGCGCGACGGCTGCTTGGGCGCCAAAGGGGACCTCCTGAGCATTGCGACTCAGGGGCTCTTACCGGACCCCGGGTCGCTCACCTCCTGGCCTTGACCACGGCATCGCGACCTGGCATACCAGCGACAGCTGACGCCGCCTTGGGACTAGGACCTGTCGACGCAGAGCACCAAGCCCTCGCGAGGTTCGAAAGGGAGGACTAAGCTATGACGGAATCAACGACTCGCACTGTTCCATAGCAAAAGTCACATATTAACAGGAAGGATCACAGACACCTTACAAGCCCCCATTGGGCGCAGTATGATTCCTTGCAGGAAACGGATCCTAAGGGATGCTATCTACACGCGCCCTGCAAACGATGCCATCATCAATAGTGGGCCGTCAGGCACCGGCACCAACCCCATCCAGATCAGAGTCGGCGGCGGCCGAGCGAGCCTGCCCTACTCCGGGAGCGGCGCTGGCTCGCAGGCTCGTAGCTATCGTCGCTCGTCTCCGGGGTTGCGAAGATCTCGCTGGGATCGCTGGATCCTCCGGCGCTTCCGTCGCTTGTGGAGCTATCCAGGGAGCGGTCGGCGGGCCCAGCCCTCACCATGGCAGGGTCCTGGCCACCTCTCCTGGGGCAGCACTCCAGCCGGCGCCCATTCGCGTCGAAGACCTTGAAGAACATCACCGAAGCGCCATTGTACTCCAGGTGGATCGTGAGGGCGCCCCTTGCTCTGCAACCCCGTGCGATCTCGCCCCAGCCGCGAGTCATGAAGACCTCGCCCGAGGCAAGGATCGCGACCTCTGCCTCGATCGCGGGGGTGCTATAGTCAGCGTGCTGCAGCCATAACTCCAGGAGTCTTCCCTGTGGGAAGACAGAGGCGAAGAAGGGAGGAAAGCGAATCCAAGTTCGCGGAGGCATGGCGACATGGAGCACGAGCTCGCGGGAGGAGCCCTCGGCGTGGACTCCAGGAGGAACGACCCACACCTTCGTGACCCGTCGGCGCCGGCGACGGCGCCGGCCGCGGGGATCGGCATCGCCCCCTCCGAGGCCCTCGACGTGGGCAAACAAGGGAAGCGGAAACCCCGACGGAGGTCGCTCGTACCAAGGCCTCGACACCACCTGACGGTCACCTTCGTATCGGCTGCGAAGGGCAGGTCGCTTCTTCGGCGGGAGCGGGTCTGGTCCCTCTTGAAGGGCCTTTTCCTTCTCCGCTGCAGAAAGCCGGCGGATCGGAGCCATCGTGGCAAGGCGGAGCAAGAATCAAGGCAAAGGAGAAAGCAAGGAGGGATGGAATGGAAGGGCACACGCAGTGCCGTACTTATAGCCGGCGAAGGCTAACCGTCGGCCTCCATGATCACAGGTAATCATGACACGATTTGCATGCAGGGACCTGTCCAATCCGCGCGACCATCGAGGCGTCGTGGGGAAGCGGAGACACCCATGTCCAATCAACCGCCACGCGGTGCCCAAGGCCGCAGGCTGTTAGGGCCCGCGGCGCTTCGCCCTTGCCCCTTCGCCTCTCAGCATGGCCAAGTCCGGGCGCGCCTTGGGCCCGGGGGCTACTGTCGGCGTTCTGGGAACGGGGGTCCCCGGACTTGCCTGCCTACGGCCTGCGGCGTGGCTCAAAGGGGCCCCAGCACGGCCCATCTTCATCAACACAAGACCCAAGACCCTCACGAGGGGCCAAGCCTCGCGGGGCGGACGACACGGTGCTTCCTCAGGCGCGGCCTCATCAGGCTGGCTCATGAGGAGGCGGAGAGATCAAGGCAGGGTACCTCGCGAGGTGCCCATGACGCAAGCCATGAAGACCAAGGGCGCCAGGCGGGCGCCAAGCCGCGCAGTGTCCTCCCTTTCCTCTTTGGTGCAAAGGGGGCAAGCGTAGGCGAGAGGATCAAGCAAAGGCATCCATTTCGGTGCAACAAGACCAAGACCAGTCCAACGGTGGGAAGGAGGTCATCGTGGAGCCCAGAACAGCATCACCATAGGGCCTTTGGCAGGCGAGGACCAACTTTAGTCAGGATAAGTGTACTGGATGTTCCCCTTCAAATTGGCCAATTGTTGGCGCCCTTCCCACTCAATATTTGGGAAGAGGCCCAGGGCCCTTGCCTATAAATAGGACTACCCACCCCCAGGGTAGAGGCATCAGGTATCCAGCGTAGGAGGGACGGGGTATCAAGAGTCCGAGTAAGCAGAGACGATCAGAGAGAGAGAGTGAAAGAGAGAGAGAAGGGCGGCTGAACTCCACCAGCAGTTCATCGTCCCAGCTAGAACACGCCCTCGCGATGTTGTTCTTCCCTGTACTGTCCATCATCATCAGCCCAAGAGGCAATCCACCCACCACACTGGAGTAGGGTATTACACCGCATCGGTGGCCCGAACCAGTATAAACCCTGTGTCTTTTGTGTTGTTCTTTGAGTAGTTAGATCCTTGCGAGATGGAGAGGTAGAGGGCACAATCTCCGCGCGCACCCCAGAGTTCGAACCTCAAGGGTCTGCCGGAACCCGAAATCCGACACTTACTACCTAGCTGCTATTAGTCTTCGTACTCTCACGTTACAGCACACTTGACTATGGCTTGCTTAGTGTAGTTTATCTTCCGCTGCAGCTCAATAGGTTCATTTCTATAGTTGTCTACTAAACGTCCATGTTTTGTAGACTTTCATCAAAATCGCCTATTCACCCCCCTCTAGTCGATAACTAGCACTTTCAATTCGTATCAGAGCAAGGTACTCCCGTGTTCTATGTGATTTGGTTTAACCACCTGGAGTTTTAGCTATGTCGACTGCAGGGATAATCAAAGTCTCCGCTGCTTGCCCTATCTTTGATGGTCATGATTATCCAAAATGGAAGACTATGATGAGGAAGCGACTCCTTGCAATGGACAGTGAGCTTTGGACAGTCACGGAGATTGGCCTCACCGACTTATGCAAAATGGCGCATGCTGACGATATTCAGAAATTCTCTCTGCTGGACACCAAGGCAAAGGCCATTATTTGCTCCTCTCTGTCCAGAGCTGAGTTCAGGCGCATCATGCATCTCTGCAATGCAAAGCTTATATGGGATAAGATCTCTGATGTTTATGAAGGTCATCGGACATGTAAGGATCCCTGGTTCCTCGAGTTCAAGTAGTCACTTAAAACAATGTCTCCCGAACCCGAACCCGAGACATCTGCTCCCACCTACTGCTTCATGGCACGTGGTGCCAAGGTAAAATCACGCGAAGCTTACTTTCAAACATCTAGTGAAGATGACTCTGATTGTGAATCCAAACCCAGCTACAAAACACTTGCTAAAATTGCAACTAAACAGCAAAAGGCTATGGAATATACTCAAAACTTTTAGACAAAAGCGATGACTTGTTGGACGCGGAAATGACTCGTTCACAGTCCTTAGTTGAAGACATAAAATATCTTCATGCTAAGTACCAATAACTTGAAAGTCGTCATGAAACGCTCTCAACCACTCATGAAAAGCTCTCCTATGATTATCTTCAAAGGAAGCAAGAGCTTGAGAAATTGAGAGCGGCTCATGAAGATCTTCAAAAAGAGAATAAGTCACTTCGTGCTCAATAGATCAGTCCCGCTCAGGATGGATTTGAACCACCATGTCTAAAATGTCTTGAGAGTGATAATGCTACCTCTGTTGCTGAATGTTCCACTGCTGCTACTGTTGCATTGTCTTCAACTACTAATGTGGTAACTAACCCCTCTGCGGAGGATACCACTACTATTGCTAATGAAAATGCTAGGTTGAAGACACTGCTTGAAACAGGGATGTATAAAAGTCTGAAAGGGCATCAGACACTGTGCGATGTCCTCAAAAAGCAGATTCTGAACCGAAACCCTAGGAAAGAGGGTGTTGGGTTCGAGAGGAAAATGAATGTTGATGGTTCCTACTGGAAGCCTGAGCAGTATCCCAAAACCACATGGGTTGCTGCAAAGGGACCTTTAGTGGATCCATCCACCTTATCTGGCTTTAGCTATGCTAACCCTATTATCATTGATGAATCCTTTGATGCAAACTATAAGCTGTTCAAGAATCAGAATGGTGAAGTGTTTGCCAGGTATATTGGTACTAACTGCAGGAATGGGCCACCTATGAAGAAGATCTGGGTTCCCAAAAGTTGTCTTGAGAATCTTCCAGTGAATGTCATCATGACACCACCTAGGAAGAAGACAAACCCCATACCTAAGGCTTCATATGGTCCAAAGGCTTCATACAGACAGAGGACTCACCAGAGTCACCCTAACGCCAATGTTTTGCACGGAAACCATACTCAGACTTATGAATATGAGCGTGTGTCTTCAAACCGCTATGTTCATAGAACTAAGAATTTTTCTGCTTATTCATATGAGTATCATTCATCTCCTGCAAGGCTATTTGCTAGGGCTCCAAAGCCCAAATTCTCAGATGCTGCACTTAGACTCATAGCTTCTAAGCCAACCCTGAAGATGTGGGTGGTTAAGAAGAATTAACTTTCTCTTGCAGGGAAAGGTCTCCAGCCGAATATCAAAGGCGTCTGATGCTATTGCTGGGGACCTAAAACATCTTGTAGGGCGCAAGATCAAATGCCCAAATGGTCTTACTATGTATTTTGTTCCTGAATCGTTTGCCATTCATCCTATCAATCCTAATCTTGATCTGAGCTTCAATAAGCCTCTTGCTCGTCAAATGTTTATGCTTCACAATGCTCTTGGTGAAGCCTATCCCCCTAACTGTACTGTAGGGTATGACACCTCGTGCTTTAGAATGGATTATGGACAGCGGATGCACTAATCATATGACTGGTGATCGAAGTCTTCTCATGGACTCAACTTTACGTCCATCTGATAAGAGTCACATCACATTTGCTGACACTGGTAAAAGCAAGGTATTGGGTCTAGGTAGAGTTGCAATCTCAGGGGATCAACACATGGATAAAGTGATGCTTGTTGAATCCCTTGGTTTCAACTTAATGTCTGTCTCAATGCTTTGTGACTTGAACATGATTGTGATATTTGGAAAATATCATCGCCTTGTACTTATGGAATCTGACAAATCTCTAGTCTTTGAAGGGTACCGGAAAGATGATCTGTACATGGTAGATTTCTCAGCAGGACCACAGCTTGCCGTATGTCTTCTCACAAAAGCTTCAGAATGCTGGCTATGGCATCGGAGGCTGGGGCATGCTGGCATGAGGAACTTACATACTCTCGCCAAGAAGAAGCATGTCATAGGCATCGAGGGCGTCAAGTTCAAGAAGGATCATTTGTGCGGTGCCTGCGAAGCCGGAAAGATGACTAGGGCAAAGCATCCCTTGAAGACAATCATGACTACATCTCAACCCTTCGAGCTGCTACACATGGACTTATTTGGCCCTACTCACTACTCTACCCTCACAACAACTGCTTGTCTCTATGGCTTCGTCATTGTTGATGATTATTCAAGATATACGTGGGTGCACATAATTCTCTTCAAGACTGAAGTGCAAGATGTCTTCAGACGCTTCGCCAACCGAGCCATGAACAATTATGGCGTCAAGATCAAGCATATCAGAAGTGACAACGACACTGAATTCAAGAACACCGGACTTGATCTTTATCTGGATACAATGGGAATCACTCATGAGTTCTCCGCTCCCTACACACCTCAGCAAAATGGCATCGTAGAGCGAAAGAACAGAACCCTCATTGAGATGGCTCGAACGATGCTCGGCGAATACAAGACACCAAGAAAGTTCTGGCTTGAAGCTATTGATATAGCATGTCACGTCATCAACCGTGTTTACATCCATAATCTTCTGAACAAAACATCCTATGAGCTCCTTACTGGAAAGAAGCCAAATGTCATCTACTTCAGAGTATTTGGAGCTAGGTGCTGGATCAAGGATCCCCATCACAAGTCAAAATTTGCACCTAAAGCTCACGAAGGCTTCATGCTCGGTTACAGAAAGGAGTCGCACTCTTATAGAGTCTTCAACCTCTATCTCTACAAAATTGTCGAAACTGTGGACGTGCGGTTTGATGAAACCAATGGTTCACAAAGAGAGCTCCTGCCAAGTACACTAGACGAAGCTCCACCCAGCGAATCTATCAAGCTAATGGGAACTGGTGAAATCATGCCTTTTGAAGCACAGCCTGAAGAGGAACTTATCATTTCTGCACCTAACCAACCTGAAGACAATGCTCAGCCTGAAGACAATCCTTCCAATGTTGATAATGATCAGCAAGAGCAAAATCTTCGTCCAGTTCATCCTCGTGTTGCAAACGAAGTACAGATTGAGAAGATAATTGATAGCATCAATGCACCAGGTCCACTTACTCGCTCAAGAGCAACACAGTTAGCAAATTTATGTGGGCACTTTTCTTTTGTGTCAATATCAGAACCCAAGAAAGTTGCTGAAGCCTTTATGGAACCTGAATGGATACAAGCTATGCAAGAAGAACTTCAACAGTTCAAGCTGAACAATGTTTGGGAACTTGTCAAGCGTCCTGACCCTCGCAAGCATAACATTATTGGCACAAAATGGATATATCGAAATAAGCAAGATGAGCATGGTCAAGTCGTCAGAAACAAAGCACGACTTGTGGCTCAAGGATATACTCAAGTTGAAGGGATTGACTTCGATGAAACATTTGCTCCTGTGGCTAGGCTTGAAGCTATTCGGATACTTCTTGCCTATGCAAATCATCACGACATCTTGCTATATCAAATGGATGTGAAAAGTGCATTTCTCAACGGCAAGATTGAAGAAGAAGTATACGTCGCACAACCACCTGGCTTCGAAGATCCAAAACATCCTGATATGGTGTACAAGCTAAACAAAGCACTATATGGCCTCAAACAAGCTCCTCGCGCCTGGTATGATACGATCAAAGACTTCCTGAAGAGCAAAGGCTTCAAACCTGGATCCCTCGATCCCACACTCTTCACGAAGACATATGATGGTGAACTTTTTGTGTGCCAAATCTATGTGGACGACATTATCTTCGGCTGCACCAACCAGAAGTATAGTGATGAGTTTGGGTACATGATGCAAGAGCAATATCAGATGTCCATGATAGGAGAGCTGAAGTTCTTCCTTGGTCTTCAAATTCGTTAGCAAAGAAACAGCATTTTCATATCTCAATAAAAAAATCTCATAGATTGCCTGAAGAAGTTTGGAATGCAAGATTGCAAAGGTTACACGACGCCAATGCCAGCCAAACACCATCTAGGTCCCGACGATAATGGTAAAGAGTTCGATCAAAAGGTATACCGCTCCATGATTGGTTCTTTACTTTACCTATGTGCATCTAGGCCAGATATTATGCTTAGTGTTTGCATGTGTGCTCGATTCCAAGCGGCACCAAAGGAATCGCATCACTTAGCTGTGAAGCGAATTCTTCGATATTTGGCTTACACCCCAACACTAGGATTATGGTATCCAAAGGGCCCAGAGTTTGATTTGGTTGGATTCTCGGATGCTGATTATACTGGTGACAAGGTGGATCGCAAGTCTACATCAGGCACATGTCACTTTCTGGGACGATCACTTGTCTGTTGGTCTTCAAAGAAGCAGAACTGTGTATCACTCTCAACTGCTGAATCTGAATACATTGCTGCTGGATCTTGCTGCGCTCAGCTTCTATGGATGAAGCAAACTCTCAAGGACTATGGCATCAATCTGAAACAAGTACCTCTCTTCTGCGACAACGAAAGCGCCATCAAGATTGCCAACAACCCAATTCAGCACTCGAAGACAAAGAACATTGAAATTCGTCATCACTTCCTCAAATATCATGTCATGAAGAAAGATATTGATATCATTCACGTCAACACTGAAGAGCAATTGGCAGATATCTTCACAAAGCCCTTGGATGAGAAAAGGTTTTGCAAGTTACGGTGTGAGCTAAATGTCTTGGAATCCTCAAATGTTCTGTGATCAGGCACACATCCTAACACTTATGCATGTTGATGACTTAGATGTGCAACACACGAAGTAAAGTATATCTTCAATCAATTAAGACTTATATTCTGAGTGTGAATACATTAACGTGGAATTTGACTTCGGAGTGCCACGATAATTGTGCGTCGTGTCTAGGTCTAAAACTTCCTATACGGTGGGTAACGCCACCACCAAAATTCTCTGTTTGAAGTGCTTCACTCATGGCGTTACATTTGAAATGTCTTCGCATTTGGTTTGTCTTCAATTTCAATTTATCTGCATGATTATCTTCACTATGTGATTTGACTGCTTTCTGATATACATACTGGTGTTCTGTCCTCTACAACATTCACTTATATATATGTCTTCCTAGTTGAATATTTTGAACTAAGTGAATGTGATCGGACCCTAATCTCTCTATGCTTTATGTCTCAAACACTATCTGTCCAAATCATATGCATTCTATTGAAACTGTCGAATGTCTTCTCTGCGTCCTTGCCAGCAGAAGACACAGAGACAAACATTAAGTCAATTTTAAATGCTCTATCCTTATTGCCTGAAATCCGGAGAAGCCGGAACGACCATCCGACAAACCTGGCGGGCGTGGGAACGTGGGACAACTCTGAGTATGTTGCATGCTTGCCACGTGCCCCTCAGATGTGAACCGCCAGAGGCACCTGCGTAATTGCACTATGCCGCACACTTCCTTATAAATTCATGTCCCCTGCGGTAAAGAAAACCTTCTTCCACCTCTCCACCTCGTCAAAACCCTAGCGCCACCGCTAGCTCTCGATGACGCCGGCGACAAAGCGCTTAGCTGTCGTGACTTCTCCGACGTCGTCCTCACACCGGCTGCGGACATCGTCCTCTCCGCCGCCGCCGTAGGTGCCCTCCATCGCCAAGTTAGGACACGGTGGATTGAACTGCTCAGTCTCCTACTCTTCCCATCTAGCAGTTCTTCGCATGGTAAATACAACTCTATTTTTACCGTCTTTTTTATCCTCAAAGATTCAACCTATTTGCCAAAATAGGTTTCTGCCTATACAATGTTAGATCTATCCTGTCTGCATCTCATACTGCCTAGTATATTCAATTAAGCTTCATATCTAGTTAGATTCCTCACTTGTACTTATTCGCGGATTCGTACAAATCTGGAACCAACTCTCAACATATAAGTGAATGTCTTCGCATCATGAGGTCAATGTCTTCAAACTGATTTATCTTCAAAATCTTCTGAGAATGCATATGACCTCTTCCCCTTCCCTCACATCTCTAATGCTATCACAGGTACATGTCCGTGGGAGAATCCCTTCGTTCTCATAGTCTGCATTCGTTTGCAAAATTCTTACAGCATCACATTAACTCTCCCGAAGCCAGTTCCTGTTTGTCCAGCAAGCGAAAGCCTTTGAAGCCTTTGAACGTGTTGAAGCCATTCAGTTTGAAGTTCATGGCTGCAGAGATGTCAGTAAGGAAGGGTGGCAGACAGCGACGTGGGGGAACGTCAAGAGATTTGCCTGATGACCTCTCAGAGCTTTACAAGACAGATCCAGAAGAGGATTATAATTAGCGCAACACCCGAATCCAATGGATTCAAAGATATTGGGCAGAACAGTGGTATAAGTACAGGTTCGTGACCCAGGAATATGCAGAGAAAAATGCCATCAAGCGACCATGGGGAGATATTTTGTACAGAAATCTTCCACCCAGGTCCAGAGCTGAAGCCATTGAGCAAGGCTTCTATCCTTGCATGGTCCGTGGGCCACAACCAGCTGATGCCGATCCATCATTTTTACTCTGGTGTCGCGAAGACAATCTGTTCAAACGCAATTATCAGTTTGCAAAAGCCTCAGCAAAGAAGAACAAAGATTCCTTGGGGTTAGACTTCAATCCTAGTCCTCCTGCTCCACGTGCTGATGGCACACGCGATGCAGAACCAAATATCATCGGACCCTTCCACAACCTTGATGGCCTCATCACCCACATCTCTGTTCAAGGTGCCAAAGTGGATCACTCTGATGATGATGCTGACACGGATGAAGCCCCTGCTCCTACTCCAAAACCGCAGAAGCAGAAGAAGACCAAAGCTTCAAGGTCAGGTGCTCCTCCTAAAGTTTCACGTGTGAAGCCACTGGCCACTGCACGTCCTGAAGACAGTGTGCAGTCTGAAGATCTATCACGTATCTCCAAGAAGACGGAGAAGAAAAAGAAAATTGTCAAGAATACTGATCAGACCTTGACCCCTGCTGCCATTCTGCGAGAAGAGCACATTGATCTGTCCAGCGATGAAGATCTTGCAGATGACGCTCTTGAGCAACTGATCAAGAGCAAGGAAGAAGCAGAGATCTTCAATGATTTGCCTCGCTTTGATGTGGCAATCATCCATAACTTCATTGATGAGTGGTTTGACACCCCAAATCTCAGCTTTGAAGATCTGCAACTACCCATTGGTCTCAGTGTCTCTTTCAATGGCGCCATTGCTTCTGAGCTAGCTCTTGCTCAGCGCATCGTTGAACTGAAGCACATGATCGACTATGAGAAAGCTCAGTTCAAGAAGCATGTGCCAAAGCTCAGCGTGCAAGATGTCAAAAACTTCAAGATCATGCTGCACGAGCTCAAAGAAGCCTTTCTCAAGAAGCGTGAAGAAGCTAAAGGTTCTCGTGAGCGCATGAAGAGCCTGGATGACAAGTGTGTGCAAGCCTACAATAAGGCTGAGAAACGCAAGGCTCTTGGTCGTCCTGGCATCGACCCAAGAATGGCTGCAAAGAAGAAGAAGCCATCGACAGACCAATCTGCACCTTCAAGGCAGGAAGAGCCACGCATAGTCTTCCCAAGCAGCATGACTGGCTCGAAGCCAAAGGTCAAGTCAACCGCTTCAGAACTGAAGAAGACAAGGGCTGCCGAGGCTGAAGCCAGAAAGAGGAAAAATCCTGATGCTTCTGATGCAGCTCCCTCCAAGAAGAAGCGCAGAACCAAGAAGGATCAGGCTGCTCCCACAGAGCCCTTAGTTGTTGAACCTATCTCAATGGTTTGCCCTTCATCTGAACACCAAGAGCGCCAACTGATTGTTCATGAGCCTGCTTCCACAGAGGCTCATGAAGCTGAAGACATTCCAGCAGTTGATCCCACCGCTGCTGAAGACATTGGTCACAATGACAATGTTGAAGATGATGAAGTTCTTCCTCAGATCGAACACAACTTGGTATCATCACCTGTTCTCACGAACAGCGAACTCATCAGCATTGGTCGTCCTCTGACGCCAATTGCTCAGGATGCTTCGTGGGCTGATCACCCACAACAACAAGACACTCCAAGTACCCCCCAACAACAACAAGTCACACCACCTGTGCAAGAAGAAGAAGATGAGTTTGAGGCCCAGCCAACTCCATCTCCAAAGGCGTCGCTAGCGTTCCGCAGGCTTCGCAAAGGACCAAGGCCTCAAGTTCCTCTTTCGAGCGTTCCAGAAGGAGAAGTGCCTCACCAATCTATTGCACATCAAGTGTTTCCAGATGCCACTCCCGCTGTGAATGTTTCTGAGTCTGAAGCTAAAGCTGCTAAAGACAATCTGGCTGCATCAGCCGACGACAAACAAGAAGAAGAACGTGTCCCTACTCCCCCCATTACTGAAGAAGCTGTTCCTGAAGTGAACATGCCAGTGCCCGACCCTCCAGCTCATCAAGTGGAGGTTGAGAATCTTGAGGTTGCCACCACCAACACAAATGAAGCCAATGACGTAGTAATGTCTGAAGCAAATGTGGAGCCTGCACCAACCAATGTGCCAGAAGTTAATGAAGCCAATGATGCATCTGCACCTGAAGCCTCTGTTGTGCAGCCTGACGCCATTGTTGATGCCACTGCTCCTGTTCCGCCACCAAGGCTAGACACTATCGAGCAAGCATTCAATTATGGCCAGCTTATCACTGTCAAAAGGCCTGTTCTGACTCCTCCGCCTACTGCTGGTCCTCAGTTTGATTACCACGTTGAGCACAGGCCTCAGGTTCAGAAGCCAATGCCAAGGTTGCCCAGGTTTCTAGGTACTGCATCAGCACCCGGATCTTTTAAAATCAATGGCTTCAAGGCACACAACACCTTCTTTGATAGCGCCAAGAACCCCTACTCTAAGGCAAGAATATCTTCTGATCCGTTCTGGACTATTCAGCAACGAAGTTATTACTCATGCATTCTGTACAATCAAGGTCGCATTTTCCCACATATGTATCATGATACTGAAGCCATAACTGGTCTGCCCTGTTTGGAAGAAGCTCTGGACTGCTTCAGAGAGTTTGGCTTGCTGCAGTTCGTCACAGATAAGGAGCACTGGAATGAAGAATTGCTGCTCCAATTCTATGCCACTCTGCATATCCGAAGACTTGGGTCCTTGAGTGGATGACAGGCAATGTTCATCATGAAGCCAAAGCCTTTGATGTCATTGAGCTTACTGGCCTGCCCACTCCAGGTGATCTTTATGAACCTATTTGTCAGCTTCACAATGATGCCATGGAGAGCATCTTCCACAAGCCTGAGCCCAATATGAGTCAGATGCTCAGCATGATGAAGCCTTTGCCTCCAGATGCTGAATACCCTAAGGAGTTCTTTGCTGAAGACCTTGAGTATCTGCCCCGCACCATCTATCACATTATCAGGCGAACTCTCTGGCCCATCAAAGGACATTCTCCACATGCCAATCTGGAAGGCACAATGAAGACTTTGGTCTTTCATATTCTTCATGGCAAAAGCTTCAATGCACAAGACTTGTTTATCCGCCAGCTTGCTGCATCAGGGTCTGACATATTTGGTCTGAAGTTCTATGATCCTTGGATCATGCGTCTGATCAAGATCCACTCTGCCTTCAACTATCAACCTTCTGCACGCAATCATATCATCTTTTTGCCAAAAGTTGATTTCTCTGTTGAAGCCATATACCAGAGCCTGCCAAGGAGCCCCTTAATCTTCAGAATGCTGACCATCAAAGCTTACGCAAAACATTGAAGGAGTTCAAGCTGTCGCTCGCGTCTATCCATTGGCTGGGATTACTCGCTTGCCTCACCGTGCGCATACTGAAGCTACCGAAAGCACCATTGCCCAAAGGCCTAAGAAGCGATCTCGTGTTCTCAATGACCGAGAGCTTCTGGTTGCCCTTCATCAGAAACAAGATAAGCATCATGACTGGCTGAAGCGCCAAATGCAAAGCCTCTTGGTGGACGTCAACAGGATTCACAACCTTGCCACCAAAAATACCTTTGTCGCCCATGAAACTTGTCGACGATCATGGAAGAGTTTGACCCTGCTCAGTGCTGAAGCAGATCTTCAAGATGATGGCTTCACTGAAAAATTCAAGTTTGACTCCACTCCTCCACGGAATGCTATTCTACGTCGAACTCCATCCCTTGAAGACTCTGACTATTCTTCTTCCGCGGCAACTGTGAATGCCAAAGTGATCGATGATGAAAACGATGCAAATTCACCGCCCCCTACTTCTGCACGCATCGACACTGCACCAAGTTCATCTGCACCGCCAAACAACACCGACGACCCTGCTGCTTCACCTACTCCTCATGGGAACGAGTAGATACTCTATGTCTTCAAACCTTTTTGGTCATTACTGACAAAAGGGGGAGAAGCATATGAGTTTGATAGTCTTCAAGTGGGTCCATATGGGCGGTTGCTTTATATTTGCCTAGTGTTTACAACTCTCGTTTTTGATACATTTGGTTTTTTGAGTTGTAACACTTAAACTTGATGGTCGTCTGCTACTTATTTGCTATTCTGTGATGCGATGATAAATTCTGCATGTGCGATGATAACTTCCGCACTTAGGTCATCTTGCAGACGTTGATTTTTCATTATGCATGCCATTATCTTCATTATATCTTATCATGCATGATGAATTGTCGTCATAAGTTGAAGAGGATCTCCACAAGTACAACCTGCCATGTGCATTTGCATTCCAAAAGCAAATTACTTATATGCACATCTTCAGGGGGAGCCTTTGCCACTTATGAAGAAAATACCCTATCCTTTACAATATCACATACTTTATCCCCGTTGAAAACTTCAACCAGTTTGTCATCAATCACCAAAAAGGGGGAGATTGTAAGTGCATCTAGTGCCACCCCAGTTGGTTTTGGAGTATTGACGACAAAGTTGGTTGAGGGACTAATGTGTTTGTGAGAATTGCAGGATAACACATGTAGTAGTCCCTCATTGATTCGGTTTACCTACCGGAGATGACCCCTAAAAATGTATGAAGGCATTGATGACAATGGTGGTATGAGAAGATATTCACATTGAAGACTATGACATTAGAAGACATTGGGTGAAGACTATGGAGCGCGAAGACTTAGTTGTTTCATTGTTTACTTTTCTTCTTTGTTGAGTCATAGGAACCATCGTACTGTTAAGTGGGGTCCAAGTGAACAAAGTCAGAGTGACTGAAGTGATGCTCAACCCAAATCCTATGTCTTCGAGCGAAGACAATAAGAGCAAATCTTATCCAAAGCTGGATAAGTCAGCTTTGCTTGCAGCCCAAGTAAAGTTGCCGTGTGTGTTTGAAATCTGACCGTTGGAACACGTGTCAGATCCTTAGTGACCCAGGGTCATTTTGGACATATCAGGTCAGGTTGCCTAGTGGCTATAAATAGCCCACCCCCTACACCATAAATTGGTGGCTGCTCAGAGTTAGTACACGGCTTTTGTTGTTTGAGAGCAACCCACCTCGAAGCTTTTGAGAGAGAGAAATCCTTGCGAGGGCAAAGCCCAAACACCCAGAGCCAAAGAGTGTTAGGCATCACTGAAGTCTTTCTGTCTGCGTGACCTGAAGACTTATTACACTTGAGGATTGTGAATCCTCCAGCCGGTTAGGCGTCGCGTTCTGAGCATCCAAGAGTCATTGTGGATTGCCGGTGAACGAAGTCTGTGAAGGTTCGGAAGTCTACCTTGAAGACTTACCAGAGTGATTGGCCGAGGATTGTGTGTCCTTAGCTCATGGGGAATAAGGTGAAGACGAGGTCTTCTGAGTTGAATCTCAGCCTCCCTAACCAGACGTACAGTTGTCACAGCAACTGGAACTGGTCCAACAAATCCTGTATCTTCAACAAGTGACTGGTTCTATCTTCTCCCTCCCTTTACTTAGAGTTTGTCTTCGTGAATTCATTGCCTGTTTGTTGTACCTGTTTGACTTCATTGCTTGACTACTATTGTTGTTTGGCTTCATACCATCTTCCATCCTGATCCTTACTACCTAGCTGCTATTAGTCTTCGTACTCTCACGTTATTGCACACTTGACTATGGCTTGCTTAGTGTAGTTTATCTTCCGCTGCATCTCAATAGGTTCATTTCTATAGTTTGTCTACTAAACGTCCATGTTTTGTAGACTTCCATAAAAATCGCCTATTCACCCCCCCTCTAGTCGATAACTAGCACTTTCAATACGCACTAACCAACTACGTGGGAAAGTTATGGGCACTCGACGTCGTGGTATCAGCCGAAGCCTTCGTGACGTCAGCGACTGAGCGGCGCACACCGGATTAGAACGTAAGCCTGCTCTTGTATTAAGGGGGCTATTTCTGCTTTCGGCCGCCCACGCAACACGCAGGTGTGCAATGGGCGATGGGCCCTGACCCCTGCGCCATAGGATTTAGACCGACATGCTGACCTCTCTGTTGTGCCTAGGTAGGGATGCGACGTGTGGATCTTTCGAGGCCGGGCATGACCCAGGAAAGTGTGTCCGGCCAAATGGGATCGAGCGTGTTGGGTTATGTGGTGCACCCCTGCAGGGAAGTTTATCTATTCGAATAGCCGTGTCCCTCGGTAAAAGGACGACCCGGAGTTGTACCTTGACCTTCTGACAACTAGAACCAGATACTTAATAAAACACACCCTTCCAAGTGCCAGATATAACCCGGTGATCGCTCTCTAACAAGGCAACGAGGAGAGGATCGCCGGGAAGGATTATGCTATGCGATGATACTTGGTGAACTTACCATCTACTCTCTTCTACATGCTGCAAGATGGAGGCTGCCAGAAGCGTAGTCTTCGACAGGACTAGCCACCCCCCTCTTATTCTGGCATTCTGTAGTTCAATACACCAATATTACCCCTTTACACAGATACCCATGCATATGTAGTGTAGATCCTTGCTTGCGAGTACTTTGGATGAGTACTCACGATTGTTTTTCTCCCTCTTTTCCCCCTTTCCATTCTACCTGGTTGTCGCAACCAGATGTTGGAGCCCAGGAGCCAGACGCCACCGTCGATGACGACTCCTACTACACCGGAGGTGCCTACTACTACGTGCAGGCCGCTGACAACGACCAGGAGTAGTTTAGGAGGATCCCAGGCAGGAAGCCTGCGCCTCTTTCGATCTGTATCCCAGTTGTGCTAGCCATCTTATGGCAACTTGTTTAACTTATGTCTGTACTCGGATATTGTTGCTTCCGCTGACTCGTCTATGATCGAGCACTTGTATTCGAGCCCTCGAGGCCCCTGGCTTGTATTATGATGCTTGTATAACTTATTTTATTTTTAGAGTTGTGTTGTGATATCTTCTCGTGAGTCCCTGATCTTGATTGTACACGTTTGCGTGTATGATTAGTGTATGACTGAATCGGGGGCGTCACACTTGTGGGAGTCTCTTTTCTTCAATTTGCACAAAGTTAAATATTTCCTGTAAGGCAGCTTGTTTCTTATGAGCAGGGAAATATTTTTCAGAGAAGTAATAAATCATGTCCTGTGGACTACGCACACAACCAGTAGCAAGAGTACTGTACCAAGCTTTAGCATCACCCTTTAATGAGAACGGAAATAATTGGAGTATATAATAATAGTGAATTTTTCTCATCATGAGCAAAAAGGGTGGCTATGTCATTCAACTTAGTAAGATGTGCCACAACAGTTTCAGTTTCATAACCATGGAAAGGATCATATTCAACCAAAGTAATCAACTCTGGGTCGATATAGAATTCATAATCCTTATCGTCAACAAAGATAGGTGAAGTAGCAAACTGAGGATCACATTTCATTTTAGCATTCAAAGTCTTTTCTTTATACTTGCATAATAATTTTTCTAGATCATCTCTATCCTTACAAGCAAGAATATCCCTAGTTGCCTCCTCATCCATAACATAACCTTCCGGTACCTTTGGCAATTCATATCTAGGAGGGCTAGTTCTAATTGGTGTTTCAAGATTTTTATTTTCAAGCTCTTCATCAGTTTAAACATTCTCAAAAGCTTTAGTTCAAGCAAGTTGTTCATAGAGAAATTCACCTAGTGGCACATTATCATCAAGCGAGGTACTAGCATCATCATAAATATCGTTCATAGCAGAAGTGGCATCATCAATAACTTGCGACATATCAGGATTAATAGCATGTGGTGTTGTTGCAAGTTTACTTATAACAGAAGGTGAATCAAGTGTGGAGCTAGATGGCAGTTTCTTACCTCCCCTCGTCTTAGAGGGAAAAATCTTAGTCTTGGCATCCTTCAGATTCTTCATAGTGTCAATTTGATAATAATCCCAAGTGACTCAACAAATATAGCTATGCTCCCCGGCAACGCGCCAGAAAAAGGTCTTGATAACCCACAAGTATAGGGGATCGCAACAGTTTTCGAGGGTGAGTATTCAACCCAAATTTATAGATTCGACACAAGGGGAGAATATTTGCAAGTATTAGCAAATGAGTTGTCAATTCAACCACACCCGGAGATTAATTATCTGCAGCAAAGTGATCGGTAGCACAGTAATATGATAGCTTTGATAGTAGTGATAGCAGCAACAGTAACTGTAACAGTGATAGTAGTAGTTTTTTAGCAGTGACAATAGTAACAGCAGCAGTAGTAACTTAGCAAGATCAATATGCAGGAAAATCATAGGCATTGGATCGCGGGTTTGTTGGATGATACTCTCATGTGATAGTTACAACCTAGGGCGATACGACACTAGCTCCAGTTCATAAATATAATGTAGGCATGTATTCCGTAAATAGTCATACGTGCTTATGGAAAGAACTTGCATGACATCTTTTGTCCTACCCTCCAGTGGTAGCGGGGTCCTATTGGAAACTAAGGAATATTAAGGCCTCCTTTTAATAGAGAACTGGAACAAAGCATTAACACAAGGTGAATACATGAATTCCTCAAACTACGCTCATCACCGGGAAGTGTCCCGACTATTGTCACTCCGGGGTTGCCGGATCATAACGCGTAGTAGGTGACTATAACTTGCAAGATCAGATCTAGAACATCGATATAATGGTGATAACTAAACGGTTCGGAACTGAAATCATGGCACCCGGGCCCAAAGTGACAAGCATTAAGCATGGCAAAGTCATAGCAACATCAATCTCAGAACATAATGTATACTAGGGATCAAACCCTAACAAAACTAACTCAATTACATGATGAATCTCATCCAACTCCTCACCGACCATCGAGCCTAGCAAGGAATTACTCACTCCCGGTGAGGAGCATCATGGAATTAGCGATGGAGAAGGTTGGTGATGATGAAGATCGAAGGTCCCCCTCTCTGAAGCCCCAAACAGACTCCAGATCTGGCCTCCCGATGAAGAACGGGAGGTGGCGATGGCTCCATCTCGTGAAACGCGATAATTCTTCCTCCCTCATTTTTTCTGGAAATATGTGATTTTATAGCGTTAGTTTCCAGGTCTGCGTGCTCACCAGGTGGGGACAACCCACCTGAGTGCACCTGGAGGGGGCGCGCCCTGGTGGGTTGTGCCCACCCAGGTGCCCCCCTCCGGTGGTTCTTGGCTCCGGAAATTCTCTTTTATTGAATAAAAATTCTCGCAAAGTTTTGTTCCAATCCAAGAATTTTTATTTCTGCACAAAAACAACACCATGGTAGTTCTGCTGAAAACAACGTTAGTCCAGGTTAGTTTCATTCAAATCATGCAAATTAGAGTCCAAAACAAGTGGAAAAGCATTAGGAAAGGTAGATACAACAGAGACGTATAAGAGACAACACACAAATCACCGAATACCTGCACAAACAATCAAACAACTTGCACCCAACGCGAGAAAGGGGTTTTCAATCCCTTCACGGTTATTTGCAAAAGTGAGATCTGATAGAGATAGATAAAGGACAAGGTAAATATTTTTGGTATTTTTGGTTTATAGATCGAAAAGTAAAAGATTGCAGAAATAGTAGATCAGAAACTTGTATGATGGAAAATAGAAACTTACATGATGGAAAATAGACCCGGGGGCCATACGTTTCACTAGAGGCTTCTCACAAGATAGCAAAAATATGGTGGGTGAACAAATTACTGCCGAGCAATTAATAGAAAAGGGCAAAGTTATGACGATATATAAAGCAATGATCATGAATATAGGCATCACGTCCGTGTCAAGTAGGTCGAAACGATTCTACATCTACTACTATTACTCCACAAATCGATCGACTCCTGCCTCCTGTCGGTGTACAAAAAGAGGGGTACACTTTTTGTACCCCTATAACTGTGCACGGGCAGTCTGAGCCACGGGTGCCGCCACACCGAGCACGGCAAGGGAGGTAAGCCAAGGTAAGGCCGAAGCTGAAGAGAAGCAGAACGACGCCAAGACCACAAAGATCAAAGGGGACAGAGCAGACCCCCCACCCCGACAAGATCCTTGCCAGGGGGCAGCTTTAGTTAACCCGGCAAGACCCTTCCCGTGGCAGCTCGCCCCACACTTACGGAGCGAAGTCACCCTCGAGTCCACTGCCCCCATGGGGCAAGGATTCGGGAGACATCCCCGTGGTGGCATGCAGATCTTTGTGAAGACATTCAAGATCGGATACCCACTTCAGAAGATGATGATCCTTGGCGGGATCCCAACCAAGGAGGACCACAAGGCCCCCGGCAAGAGCCTTGCCGGGGATGATAGCAAGCGCCGTGGCAAGACCCTTGTCGGGGCCATGGCAAGACCCTTGCCAAGGACGCCCGTGGGGCCACCATCAGACCCGCACCAGTCGCACCCCCACCGCCCTTCGCATGCACCTGCCGACCCAACCAGTTGGGCAGGCACCTGCGTGGCGGCATACAGATCTTCGTGGAGACCCATCACTGCGCCACCTCAGCTGCCTGCCTGCCTACGTGGCACCACAAGCACCGCTGGCCAGGGCGCATGTCGACGCAAGAGGGAGCGGCGACCGATGAGACGGGGCTCTCCCCCGCCCCCGATAAAGCAAGGACACCTAAGCAAGGCACATTAAATGCGCCTTGTCATGTAATGCAAGGGATAGCCTCGCATTACTGTACCCTTTCCACCTCCTGTGTGCCACTGTGGCAACCCCTTTCCTATAAAAGGAGGCCCAAGGCGACCAGGAGGAGGATTCGTCTTTTTAGGCTCGACGCCCCATAGCTAGCTCAGGAACTCAGATATACAATCCACCAAAGCAGGAGTAGGGTTTTACGCATCCTTGTGGCCCGAACTTCGGTAAAGGAACCATGTGCTATCTGCTTGATCCGCTCTTGTCACAACCCCATGCCCCGCAACCGTAGTAGGGATTCTTGTGATCCTATAGGTGTCGTTTCCCACCGACATCTTTGGCGTGCCAGGTAGGGGTGCGCAGTTGTGAGGATCGGCTTTAGCAGCTGGTTCGACGCTCCTTCATCTTCGTGACCCTCGAAGAAGAAAGAAGGCCAGAAGGTCGACACTCGAGCGACCGCGAACAGAAGCTAAGTTGCACCGAACCCTTGTTTTGTGCTTCCTTTCTTATTTGAGGTTATTCCCCCCCCCCCCCCGAAGATGTTCTCTTTGTATGAAAAAAAAAACCTGCATGCCAGGGGACTCTACCACGGTCGGCAATGCCCTTGCCCTGTTTCAAGTCCACTCAACAGCTCAAGCGGCTACGTCGAAAGTGACGGAGTAGCCTTCTGCGACCAACGACGCCCTCCATTCTGACTCGAGTCAAGCTCGACAGTTCGAGCGGCCGCGTTCGGAATGGAAAGGTGGCTTGTCCGGCAGCACGCGTACCCGGCAGGCCATGGGGATCCGTCCCCCAGACGCCGCTTGGGGCTTTCGCGCCGGCAAGCCTTCCCGATCGGCGTAGGGCACACATACAAAGAGGAATTGAATGGGGAAATAACATGCATGAAAATTAAGAGTACTTCAGAGTTATATTACATCACATCATTGTTGCGGTTCTAACTAAAGATAAATTTTGTCTTGGTCGGGAACCCACAGCGGCGAAGAAGAACGGGACGCCTAGTCCCGACGCTGGCCTTCCACCCTCCTGATTTCGTCGATGCAGTCGGTGATGGGCTTGATGCGCTCCTTGAGCACCGTGAGGTCAACACCATCCGACAAGCTCGTCATCGCGTCCGCGAAGTCAAGGTCGGGATTCCAGTGCGCCACCTTGGTGAGGACCTTGGTCACGACCCTCCGGGAAAGTGGCCGGGTCTCCTCGGCCAGCGTGGTCGTCCTGTTGGAGTGGAGATAGGCCAGGGCCCCGAGGACGCCCTTGAAGAACTGGGTCAGCTTGGCGTTGATGGTCCCGCTGCGCTCAGGAGCGTACCTCATGTTTGGCAACCCCATGGTGGCCAATTGCGAGGTAACCCTGTCGGCGACGACCTCCAGATGGCTGATCCACCTGTTCTCACCCGCCACATATTCTTCGTGGGAGGCGGCCTCGCTTGCCCGCAGCTGTTTCTCCTCCTCCAGGCTCTTGGTCAAGGTCTCCTCCCGAGCCCTGCTCTCCAGCAACAGCTTCTCGAGATCCTCCAGCTTCAGCTTGAGGTCTCTGATGGAGTTCCGCGCCTCGGAGAGCTCTCCAGTCCTGCTGAGGACCGCTCCTTGCGCCTCTACCAAGGCGCGGTTGAGTGTGTTCTTCTCGCCGGACAGCTTGAGGGCCTGCTCCTTCAGCTCGTCCCGCTCTGCCTCCAGCTCCTTCACCTTGCCGGCGTGGGCCAGGGCTTGGGCATCGAGTGCCTCTCTATGCCTCTGCTCCAGCTCGCGAGTCCGTCGCACGAGAAGGGCCTCGAGCTCCTCGTCCTTTCCGCGGAGCGTTGCGGCAAGCTTCGCCTCACACGCGGAGAGGTCCTCCTCCTGAGAGTCGAAGACGGCTTGATGCTGGTTCCGGGTGGCTTCGGCCGCGGCAGCCAAGTTCGCGTCTTCTCCTGGGCCTTCTCGATATCGGCCAGCTCCATGGTGAGCTCCACATCGCGCTGGGCCAATTTCTCCTGAAAGGCCCTCTGCTCCTCGCGAGCCTGGTGGAACCAGGTCTGCGTCTTGGCGACGCGCGCCTTGAAGTCCACCTCCGCGTTGTCCACTGCTGCCGCCCTGGACTTGACTTTGTCCAAGCGGGCGCGGTAGAGCACTTGGAGCTTCCGGAAGTTGGCCCCCATGGCGCGGAAGAGCTGCTCCTCTGGAGAACCATCGCCGCCAACGTCCGGCGCGTCGACAACTTCGAATCTGGTGGCGGCAAGCACCTCGCCATCGAAAATTTCCCCTTCGGCGGGCGCTCGGCTTGACGCCCCTCGGAGGTGGACGAAAAGATCATCGCCCACCTTCAGATACCTGTTGGGGCCCGAGGCTGAGGAGGAGGGAGGCTGATCATCCATCACCTCTTCCTCGGCGGGGGCCTTGTCGGCCTCCCCGGCAGGATCACCGCTGGCACCCTCGGCGGGAGCCTCGCCGGTAGTCTCGGCGGCCCCCGCGGCGGCATCCTCGGCCGCGCCCTTGGCGGCCTCATCAGCGGCGGCCTCGTCGGCATGCTTGGCGGCCTCCTCGGCCGCAATTTTGTCGGCCTCAGCCGCGACCTCTTCGGCAATATCCCTGACAACGGTGTCCACGTCCTCCGCGCCTGTTGAAGGAGGGCCGGGGCAGCAGCGGGAGCAATGAAGCCAAGAAAAGTATAAGGGAAAAGAACAGAGACGAAGGACGGGCGACTCACCAGTGCCAAGCCGTGAAGCAGAAGTCCCCTCTTCCTCCATGGGTGTGGACTCCGTGCCTGATGCCCTTGCCGGGGATGCCCTCCGCGCGGCGTAGTCGATGGGGGTGGTGTGTTAGGAGTAGCCCTCTGCGGCTCCTCCTACTGCCGCTCCCCTCCTGCGAACCTGGCAAGGTCAGCGTCGTGGCATCGAGCGCCTACCGCATGTCGAGTGAGAAGAGGGTGACGAACTTATGCTGGAGGCTGCGCCGGGGGCTGCTGTCTGGGCTGCTCAGCACCACCAGTGGTGTCTTTGAAGCCCCAGCAGGGGACTGGCCGCTCGCCGAGGTCCTCGCCCTCTTCGCCCTCTGGGCCAACGTCTCTACATCCCTACAAAAGCAAAAATGGATCAAGACAAGCGGTCCAATTTAGGGAAATAGGAATGACAATAAGGAACAGAGTACTTACTCGTCATCCGTTTCCTCCTCTTCCGCCAGTTTCCTTTTCCTCTCCGGGCTGAGAGGCCCGAGATCAAAAGGGACCCCCGCGTTATCATCCGAGTCGACGCTGGCCGGAGGAGGCGAAGAAGGCGGCGGGGTCTGTGTGCGCCCAGATGAGGAGGGGGCTGTCACCTTCTTCTTCTTCTCAGCGGTCTTCGTCAGCCCCTTCGCTGTCGAGGCCCTCGTGTGCCGCCCGGACCCTTCCAGGGTCAATTGAGGCCGCGTGGCCCTGCCAGGTCGGACCGGCTCACCGGAGCCAGCCCGCCGCAGGACTCGCCCTCTTCCCCTGGCTAGCGTCGAGCCCGCCGCCACGCCCTCCTCCTTCGACGACTCGTCGGCCGCGTCCTCGACGAGCGGAGCTCCGGTGTCGGCGCCGCTGGCCTCCCCAATGGCCGCCGCCCACAGGGTGAGCTGCTCCTCCTCCGCGGCCGCGGCGACCTTGTCTTCCACACCCCCGGTGCTGCCGGCCTCCAGAGCAAGCCGTGCCTCCCTCGCCCTGGTGGCGATGTAGGCCAGCTCTGTCTGGGTGGTGTCCATGACAAGCCACCGCTCGGCGTCAGCATTGGTGTACACCTCGATCAAGATGTCGAAGAATTGCTGCACATCTATGGCCGACGGCTCCCTCCAGCTTGGAACGGGGCCGTGCGCATTGCAGTCCGGCATCATGGCGATGATCTTAGACTGGCGCGAGTTATTGCACAACGGGACGACCCCCGCTGGCAATTTGAAGAGCGGCCCTTGACGGCCTTGCCGGCCTTTACGGCAGCCCTTGCGCCCTTCCCAGTCAGCTCGACATCGCCGTCGCGATCCACTTCCAGCTGGAAGAGCCGCTGGCAGAAGTGGGCATGCCCCATCACTGTGAAGTTGTGGTCGAGGCCGGGCCGGAGCCGCATAATGTCGGCCGGATTCTTAAAGAGCCAAGCTGGCCTCCCCTTATTGTGCAGCGGGGCGATCCGGCGGCGAATGAAATCCGCCCCGATCATCTCAAGGGTGAGCCCAGCCCGGGTCAGCCGGAGAATCCTGGTGGTGGCAATAGTAAGCCTCCCGTCGGCGGCATCGACATCGCCCCAATCATTGCCGCGGACCGGCGGCACTCGGCGGACCTTGCAAAATTCCGGCGGGTCTTCATCTTCAATCCAGCACCACCGGTCACGGCATTCGTCCCACATCTCCCTCACGGCACCATCCGGGTACGCCTCCTTGGATCTTGGGATCCAGGTGACGCAACCAGCAACGACACCTCCCGTTTGGATTCGAGGATAGAAGTAATGGCGGAAGAGTGCCGTGTTGGGCTGCACTCCGGCAAAGCCCTCGCAAAGATGCGCAAAGCAAGACATGCACGCCACCGCGTTCGGAGTAAAATCCAAGAGGCGAAAACCGAAGGTGTGCATGATGTCGCAGAAGAAATCGGAGAAAGGAGGGCATAGCCTGCAAGAAAAGTAGTCAACAAAGAAGGGGTACCGATTTGGGGCAGGATCGGCGCAAGCGGCAGGAATGACGCGCGTCGCCGGGTGTCCCGAGTTCTCTCCTCCCGTCTTCACTCCCCACAGAGGCTTGAAGGCGGCCCGGAGCTCATGATCGTCGACCGTCGAGGGGAAGAAGAAGGCGGACTTCATCTTGTCCCCCAACAGCGCGCTCTCCGGCGGCTCCACAGTACCAGAGCCCGTGGCCGCCCCCTTGCCCCTGGCGGATTTAGGTGCCATGGCGGCCAAGGAATCTAGAGGGTTGAGGAAGTGGGGGGTGGCGAAGCAGCAACGGCGGGCGGCGGCTAAAGCTTGCAAGGGAAGGAAGAAAGGGAATGGCGGCTCGGAGATTAGAAAAGGCACGAAGGAAGAGGAGAAAGTGAGCAGCGCGCCCGCGGTTATTCCTTCTTATGAGCGAAAACGCGGGCCGCCTCCTTTCACATTAACTGTGATGTGACGCATGCCCGCGGGAAGCAACACCACGCATGCCGCCCACGTCACACACGCCTCCCCACGCCGCGCCACCCGCGGGAAGCGTGGGAGGCGCAGCGCGCGAAGGAACTTACCGCGGTAAAAACCGCCCCGCCTGCCCGCGCCCCGTTTTTGGGCCTAGCCCAACAATGCGATTGCGCTTATGTGTGGCCCAGGCCCGGGGCTCCTGCCAGTGTACAAAAAGAGGGGTACACTTTTAGTACCCCTATAACTGTGCACGGGCAGTCTAAGCCACGGGCGCCCCCACACCGAGCATGTCAAGGGAGGTAAGCCAAGGTAAGGCCAAAGCTGAAGAGAAGCAGAACGACGCCAAGACCACAAAGAGCAAAGGGGACAGAGCAAACCCCCCCGGCAAGATCCTTGCCAGGGGGCAGCTTTAGTTAACCCGGCAAGACCCTTGCCGTGGCAGCTCGCCCCACACTTACGGAGCGAAGTCACCCTCGAGTCCACTGCCCCCATGGGGCAAGGATTCGGGAGACATCCCCGTGGTGGCATGCAGATCTTTGTGAAGACGTTCAAGATCAGACACACACTATGGAGGATGACGACCCTTGGCGGGATCCCAGCCAAGGAGGACCACAAGGCCCCCGGCAAGAGCCTTGCCGGGGATGACAGCAAGCGCTGCGGCAAGACCCTTGCCGGGGCCACGGCAAGACCCTTGCCAAGGACGCCCGTGGGGCCACCATCAGACCCGCACCAGTCGCACCCCCACCGCCCTTCGCATGCACCTGCTGACCCAACCAGTTGGGCAGGCACCTGCGTGGCGGCGTACAGATCTTCGTGGAGACCCACCACTGCGCCACCTCAGCTGCCTGCCTGCCTACCTGGCACCACAAGCACCGCTGGCCAGGGCGCGTGTCGACGCAAGAGGGAGCGGCGACGGACGAGACGGGGCTCTCCCCGCCCCCGATAAAGCAAGGACACCTAAGCAAGGCACATTAAATGCGCCTTGTCATGTAATGCGAGGGATAGCCTCGCATTACTGTACCCTTTCCACCTCCTGTGTGCCACTGTGGCAACCCCTTTCCTATAAAAGGAGGCCCAAGGCGACCAGGAGGAGGATTCGGCTTTTTGCAGCTCTTGACGCCCCATAGCTAGCTCAGGAACCCAGATATACAATCCACCAAAGCAGGAGTAGGGTTTTACGCATCCTTGCGGCCTGAACCTGGGTAAAGGAACCGTGTGCTATCTGCTTGATCCGCTCTTTTCACAACCCCGCGCCCCGCAACCGTAGTAGGGATTCTTGTGATCCCATAGGTGTCGTTTGCCACCGACACCTGCATCTAGAGTATTAAGCTCAAGAAGAACAGAGTAACGCATTAAGTAAGATGACATGATGTAGTGGAATTAACTCAAGCAATATGATGAAAACCCCATCTTTTTATCCTCGATGGCAACAATGCAATACGTGCCTTGCTGCCCCTAGTGTCACTGGGAAAGGACACTGCAAGATTGAACTGAAAGCTAAGCACTTCTCCAATTGCAAGAAATACCAATCTAGTTGGCCAAACCAAACCAATAGTTCGAAGAGAATTACAAAGGTATCAAATCATTCATAAAATAATTAAGAGGAGATTCAAATAATATTCATAGATAAGCTGATCATAAATACACAATTCATCAGATCTCGGCAAACACACCATAAAAAAGTATTACATCGAATAGATCTCCAAGAACATCGAGGAGAACATGGTATTGAGAATCAAAGAGAGAGAAGAAGCCATCTAGCTACTAGCTATGGACCCGTAGGTCTGTGGTAAACTACTCACGCTTCATCGGAAGGGCAATAGAGTTGATGTACGAGCCCTCCGTGATCGAATCCCCCTCCTGCAGGGTGCCGGGAAAGGTCCCTAGATGGGATCTCAGTGGTACAGAAGATTGTGGCGGCGGAAAAGTGTTTTTGTGGATGCCTCTGGTGGTTTGGGGATATTTGGGAATATATAGGCGAAAGAATTAGGTCAGGAGGGTCACGGGGGGCCAACAAGGGTGGGGGCGTGCCCTACCCGCCTGGGCGCGCTCTTCGTCCTTGTGGTCGCCTCGTGGCTCCTCCGACTTCATCTCCAAGTTTCCTGGTTATCTTCTGGTCCAAGAAAAATCATCGTGAAGGTTTTATTCTGTTTGGACTCCGTTTGGTATTCCTTTTCTACAAAACTCAAAAACAAGGAAAAAACAGGAACTAGCACTGAGCTCTAGGTTAATAGGTTAGTCCCAAAAATAATATAAAATAGCACATTAATGCATGCAAAACATCCAAAATAGATAATATAATAGCATGGAACAAGGAAAAGTTATAGATAGATTGGAGACGTATCAAGCATCCCCAAGCTTAATTCCTACTCGTCCTCAAGGAGGTAAATGATAAAAACAGAATTTTTGATGTGGAATGCTACCTAACATATTTATCCATGTAATTTTCTTTATTGTGGCATGAATGTTCAGATCCATAAGATTCAAAACAAAAGTTTAATATTGACACAAAAACAATAATACTTGAAGCATACCGACGAGGCAATTATGTCTTCTCAAAATAACATGGCCAAAGAAAGCTTATCCCTACAAAATCATATAGTCTGGCTATGCTCCATCTCCATCACAGAAAACATTCAAATCATGCACAACCCCGATGAAAAGCCAAGCAATTGTTTCATACTTCTAATATTCTCAAACTTTTTCAACTTTACGCAATACATGAGCGTGTGAGCCATGGACATAGCACTATAGGTGGAATAGAATATGGTGGTTGTGGAGAAGACAAAAGGAGGGAGATAGTCTCACATCAATTAGGCGTATCAACGGGCTATGGAGATGCCCATCAATAGATATCAATGTGAGTGAGTAGGGATTGCCATGCAACGGATGCACTAGAGCGATGAGTTTATGAAAGCTCAAAAAGGAAACTAAGTGGGTGTGCATTCAACTTGCTTGCTCATGAAGACCTAAGGAAATTTGAGGAAGCCCATCGTTGGAATATACAAGACAAGTTCTATAATGAAAAATTCCCACAAGCATATGAAAGTGACAACATAGGAGACTCTCTATCATGAAGATCATGGTGCTACTTTGAAGCACAAGTGTGGAAAAAGGATAGTAACATTGCCCCTTCTCTCTTTTCTCACATTCTTTTTGTTCCTTCTCTTTTATTTGGCCTTTTCTCTCTTTTATTTATTTATTTCCTCACATGGGACAATGCTCTAATAATGAAGATCATCACACTTTTATTTACTTACAACTCAAGAATTACAACTCGATACTAGAACAAAATATGACTCTATATGAATGCCTCCGGCGGTGTATAGGGATGTGCAATGAATCAAGAGAGACATGTATAAAAAATGATGAGAGGTGGCTTTGCCATAAATATGATGTCAGCTACATGATCATGCAAAGCAATATGACAATGATGATGCGTGTCATAATAAACGGAACGGTGGAAAGTTGCATGGCAATATATCTCGGAATGGCTATGGAAATGCCATAATAGGTAGGTATGGTTGTTGTTTTAAGGAAGGTATATGGTGGGTGTATGGTACCGGCGAAAGTTGCGCCGTACTAGAGAGGCTAGCAATGGTGGAAGGGTGAGCGTGCGTATAATTCATGGACTCAACATTAGTCATAAAGAACTCACATACTTATTGCAAAAATCTATTAGTCATCAAAACAAAGTACTACGCGCATGCTCCTAGGGGGATAGATTGGTAGGAAAAGACCATCGCTCATCCCCGACCGCCACTCATAAGGAAGACAATCAAAAAATATGTAATGCTGCAACTTCGTTACATAACGGTTCACCATACGTGCATGCTACGGGACTCACAAACCTTAACACAAGTATTTATCAAATTCACAACTACTCACTAGCATGACTCTAATATCACCATCTTTATATCTCAAAATAATCATAAGGAACCAAACTTCTCATACTATTCAATGCACTTTATATGAAAGTTTTTATTATATCCCTCTTGGATGCCTATCATATTAGGACTAAGTTTATAACCAAAGAAAATTACTATGCTGTTTAAAGACTCTCAAAATAATATAAGTGAAGCATGAGAGTTCATTAATTTCTATGAAATAAAACCACCACCGTGCTCTAAAAAGATAGAAGTACGTGAAGCACTAGAGCAAAATTTCCTAGCTCAAAAGATATAAGTGAAGCACATAGAGTATTCTAATAAATCACGATTCATGCGTGTACCTCTCCAAAGGTGTGTATGGCAAGCATGATTCTGGAAAACTAAAAATCAAAGACTCAAATCATACAAGACGCTCCAAGCAAAACACATATCATGTGGTGAATGAAAATATAGCCTCAAGTAAAGTTACCGATAGATGAAGACGAAAGAGGGGATGCCTTCCGGGGCATCCCCAAGCTTAGGCTCTTGGTTGTCCTTGTATTTTACCTTGGGGGTGCCTTGGGCATCCCCAAGCTTAGGCTCTTGCCACTCCTTACTCCATAGTCCATCAAATCATTACCCAAAACTTGAAAACTTCACAACACAAAACTCAATAGAAAATCGCATAACTCCGTTAGTATAAGAAAATAAAGCAACACTTTGGGTACTATTGTGAACTCATTCTTTATTTATATTGGTGTGATATCTAATGTATTCCAACTTTTCCGTGATTCATACTCCCGGATACTACCCATAGAATCATCAAAATAAGCAAACAACACATAGAAAACACAATGTGTCAAAAACATAACAGTCTGTAGTAATTTGTGTTTCTTGAATAATTTTGTAGTTCCAAAAATTCTGAAAGATTATGAGAACCTAAGCAATTTTTTTATTAATATTCTTAAAAAATAATCAATATTTTATCGCCCTCCTGTGATTTTTCACAATTCTGGGACTGAGCGCAAAAGTTTCTATTTTTCAGCAAGATCAAATCAACTATCTCTGTAATCCATCCCAAAGTTCTTACTTGGCACAAACACTAATTAAAACACAAAACCACATCTAACCAGAGGCTAGATGAATTATTTATTGCAAAACAAGACCTAAAAAGCAAAAACAAAAATAAAATTGGGTTGCCCCCCAACAAGCGCTATTGTTTAACGCCCTTAGCTAGGCATAATAACACGAATAGATCTAGGTATTGTCATCTTTGGTATGCAATACATAAGTGGCTCTCATAATAGATTCATATGGCAATTTAATTTTGTTTCTAGGAAAGTGTTCCATGCCCTTCCTTAACGGGAATTCAAATCTAATGTTTCCTTCTTTCATATCAGTGATTGCACCAATCGTTCTAAGGAAAGGTCTACTATGAATAATAGGACATGTAGGATTGCAATCTATATCAAGAACAATGAAATCTACGTGCACGTAATTCCTATTTGCAACAATAAGAACATCATTAATCCTTCCCATAGGTTTCTTAATAGTGGAATCCGCAAGATGCCAATTTAAAGAACAATCATCAAATTCACGGAAACCGAACACATCACATAAAGTTTTCAGAATAGTGGAAACGCTAGCACCCAAATCACACAAAGCATGGCACTCATAATATTTAATATTAATCTTAATAGTAGGTTCCCACTCATCATAAAGTTTTCTAGGGATAGAAACTTCCAATTCAAGCTTTTCTTCAAAAGATTGCATCATGGCATCAACGACATGTTTAGTAAAAGCTTTGTTTTGATTATAAGCATGAGGAGAATTCAACATAGATTGCAACAAGGAAATACGATCTATTAAAGAACATTTATCATAATTAAATTCCTTTAAATCCAAAAGAGTGGGTTCATTGCTACTTAAAGTTTTGACCTGTTCAATCGCACTTCTATAAATTTTTGCATCAAGATCTAAAAACTCTGAATCATTGGGACGCCTTTTAACTAAAGTTGACTCATCTCTAGTCCCATCTTTATCAGCATTTATATTGGCAAACAAAGACTCAATAGGACTCACATCAATCACTTTAAGATCTTCATCATTATTTAAAGTCTCTAGTTTAGCGGCGATCTTATTTACAAAGGTAGCTTGTTTATCAGAAATTTGGCCTACTAAATTTTCTAGATGAGCAAACTGAGATATCAAACCATAAAATTCCTTAGACATATCATCGAGCTCTTTATTCATATACTCCATAAAACTTTTCTACTCCTTAAGATCGTTTCTAAAGAAACTATTATGCTCAAATTGTAAAGACATGAAGCTCCTAACATTATTTTCAATTTCTTCCAACCTCCTAAAGTGAGGATCAACGTTCTTTGGTTGAGCCATAAAGACCAGCAGGCACACCAACACACGGGCACACAAAAAACAAATGAAGAAGACAAACGAAAGAGGGGCAAAGAAAAGGCTAATCTTTTTGAAAATCATTTTAGAAGTGGGGGAGAGGAAAATGAGAGGCGAATGGCGAATAATGTAATGCAAGAGATGAGAGTTTATGATGGGTACTTGGTATGTCTTGACCTGGCATAGATCTCCCCGGCAATGGCTCCAGAAATTCTTCCTGGTACTTCTTGAGCTTACGTTAGTTTTTTCCTTGAAGAGCAAAGGGTGATGCAGCAAAGTAGAGATAAGTATTTCCCTCAGTTTGAGAACCAACTATCAA
This sequence comes from Aegilops umbellulata, assembly GCA_032464435.1. Classification (NCBI taxonomy): domain Eukaryota; kingdom Viridiplantae; phylum Streptophyta; class Magnoliopsida; order Poales; family Poaceae; genus Aegilops; species Aegilops umbellulata. Next base: position 83,758,278 of record CP136057.1, read on the forward strand.
TCCAGTAGGATACAACACACAAATCACTGAATACCTGCACAAACAATCAAACAACTTGCACCCAACGCGATAAAGGGGTTGTCAATCCCTTCACGGTTATTTGCAAAAGTGAGATCTGATAGAGACAGATAAACGATAAGGTAAATATTTTTGGTTTATAGATCGGAAAGTAAAAGATTGGAGAAATAGTAGGTCAGAAACTTGTATGATGGAAAATTGAAACTTATATGATGGAAAATAGACCCGGGGGGCATAGGTTTCACTAGAGGCTTCTCTCAAGATAGCAAATAATACGGTGCGTGAACAAATTACTGCTGAGCAATTGATAGAAAAGCGCAAAGTTATGACAATATCTAAGGCAATGATCATGAATATAGGCATCACGTCCATGTCAAGTAGACCCAAAAGATTTTGCATCTACTACTATTACTCCACACATTGGCTGACTCCTGCCTGCATCTAGAGTATTAAGTTCAAGAAGAACAGAGTAACGCATTAAGTAAGATGACATGATGTAGAGGAATTAACTCAAGCAATATGATGAAAACCCATTATTTTATCCTCAATGGAAACAATACAATACGTGCCTTGCTACCCCTACTGTCACTGGAAAAGGACACCGCAAGATTGAACCCAAAGCTAAGCACTTCTCCCATTGCAAGAAAAACCAATCTAGTTGGCGAAACCAAACCGATAGTTCGAAGAGAATTACAAAGATATCAAATCATGCATAAAAGAATTCAGAGGAGATTCAAATAGTATTCATAGATAAGCTGATCATAAATCCACAATTCATTGGATCTCAGAAAACACACCGCAAAAAAGTATTACATTGAATAGATCTCCAAGAACATCGAGGAGAACATGGTATTGAGAATCAAAAAGAGAGAAGAAGCCATCTAGATACTAGCTATGGACCCGTAGGTCTGTGGCAAACTACTCATGCTTCATCTGAAGGGCAATAGAGTTGATGTAGAAGCCCTCCGTGATCGAAACCCCCTCCGACAGGGTGCCAGAAAAGGTCCCTAGATGGGATCTCACGGGTAGAGAAGGTTGCGGCGGTGGAAAAGTGTTTTCGTCGATGCCTCTGGTGGTTTGGGGATATTTGGGAATATATAGGCAAAAGAATTAGGCCAGGAGGGTCACGGGGATCCCACAAGGGTGGGGGCGCGCCCTCCGTCCTTGTGGCCGCCTCGTGGCTCCTCCGACTTCATCTCCAAGTCTCCTGGTTGTCTTCTGGTCCAAGAAAAATCATCGCGAAGATTTCATTTCGTTTGGACTCCGTTTGGTATTCCTTTTCTATGAAACTCAAAAACAAGGAAAAAACATGAACTGGCACAGGGCTCTAGGTTAATAGGTTAGTCCCAAAAATAATATAAAATAGCATATTAATGCATATAAAACATCCAAAACAGATAATATAATAGCATGGAACAATGAAAAATTATAGATACGTTGGAGACATATCAGTGATGTGGGAGCTATGGAAACACATGAATGACCGATAAGCTATATAAAAACAATGAACAATAAGAGATCAACGGAAGTTCAAACCACTCTAATAAAATAAAAATTATGTCGAGGTCACTGGACCATCACACGACCAGTATCGCCGCCAAAATAAGCCGTTGTAGCCGCTCCGCAATTGGAGTCCAATTCGTTCTGACCATGTCGATGACGGCTGGAAAGTCTTCATGCATGTGTCCCTAAGGACCAGCGTTTTCTTGTCATTAAACTTTGAATTGATCCGAAGCGTCCGAACCTCGTCGGCTGAAGAAGACGACAATAGTCTATGCTGAAACTTAGTGGGCTTTGTCGCGATGCACGAACGCGAGAAAAATTTAAGCCTGATGATTTCAGTGAGAATAGGGACCAAGCTGACCGTGTGCTGGAGACATAGGATAGCTTTTTTCTAAACAGTGTCATAGGATATTTGATTTGCAAGAAGATCACAATCCATTTCAACCACAATAGGGCCCTGTACATACTAAGAGCATCTCCAATATAAGAATGCACTAGTGCAGAAAAGCATATCACATTACTACAAGCATGTCACAATTAAGCATATATATCATGTTACAACAAGCATGTCACAACTAAGCATATATATCACATTACTACAAGCATGTCACAACTAAGCATATATATCATCAAATTTCAACCCTACGGTTATCAAATTTCTACACTAACAAGTAACATACTATGACATGGCGGTCAACATTTGTCCTTGTCAGGCGGGTCACGAATGGCACCCCGACGTAGTCATCACGTGAAGAAAGTATGTACCAGAGGTTGCCCGATTTGTCCTTACTTAGCCTGATTCCTTTGGCATAGAGGGCTTCATCAAGTGGGTAATCATCTTCGTCCTCCCAATTGATCTAGATAACAGCCCGCCTTGGAGTTTGTCTTCTGAAGGATAAGCTGATAAGTTCACCCCAGTGAGATGCATGTGGGTGATGAAACGATTTCATTCATCTCCTCCAATTAGGGATATTTTTCGTCCCTTATGGACCTCCATAGTGTAGGGCCCTGGAGCGTCGAAGATCACAGTGTCTTCGGTAATGAGCGCATTGAACTCTAATTTCACATTGCAAGGGATGAATTGTGTAAAAAACCAAAGAAACAAACACATTGCATTACGGGAAATAGTAAGAAAAACAAAAGAACAAACTGTTATAGAAAGTTCATGTGCGTTACCACTGTAGGAACAAAGCACGTCTAGAAGTAGATGCCAAACATCATGCCACTTGTAAGCTCGGTTGCGCACCTTAACTTGCAAACTGGACTTGATGGCGGCTGCTCCACTCTACATCAAATATAATTGAAACTAAGACTGTGTTTGATAGCGAAGTATTTAGAAATTAAAGTATTGGAAAACCACAGTAATTTAACAAGTAGGTACAAAATACCACAGTTTTGACATTACAATTAATTTTGAAGTATTGAGAATATTGTGGACCTGTTTGGCAAAAGCTTGTATGCGTTGCAGTTACAAACACGCTCATTGCTAGCTAGCTAGAAGTTGCAAGCTGATGAACGACCATTCACACACTAGTACGACCATGCACTAGCTGAATAGCCAATATGAACACACCATATACAAGCAGGGAACACACTCGTTCTTTTTGTCTTCTCTGTTTTTTAAAAAGTAGAGGTCTTAGGTTCTTTTTTATATGCACAGAAAATACCATGGTTTTAGAAAAACTGTGGTATTAATACTACAGTATTTTGTCGTTGCCAAACAACTCACGGTAATTAAAACCATGGTATTCTTAAAAACCATAGTATTCTTACAATACATAGAAAATACGTTTCTATAAAACGGGTCCTAAGTATATAAACACTTTGTACACTAGTAAAGCAATTTATACCAAACATAATTAATTGGAGTTCATTTTACACAAAACATATTGAAAACTAAGTATATAATTCTACACTTGCAATTGCATACACAAATAAACAATAATTGGATTATAATCAAATCCATTATAAATATTGGATTCGACACGATACCAAACGGATTATCACTAGCTACAATTTCTACACAAAGCAATCCATGCAACTAACTTTGGATTCTACATGACACAAAGCAATCCATGCAACTAACTTTGGATTCTACATGCCACAAAGCAATCCATGCAACTAACTTTGGATTCTACATGACATAAAGCAATCCATGATATAAATTTCTACACAAATTAAAGCGATCCACTTATCACCTACATGAATCCCAATGGATCCCGGCGGCATGTTCGCGAACGGAGGACGTGGGAGAGTGGACAGGAAGGAGATGTGATGGGAGGATTATTGGATCTAACCTTAGTGCCAGCGAGGGGTGGCGACGGGCCGGCAACGGGGCAGCGGCGGCTTTGGTCCAGGGGGAGGGGTGTGAAATGAGAGAGAACGATAACTTAGGTCTTTTACTAAGTTGACTCAGATAGGTTATCACAGGCGTTGGGAGAAAGGGCAACACCATAGCTAATAACAGGCCAAATTAAAAAAGACTAAGATTAATAATGAAAGAGTTGACAAAATAAAAGACTCAAAATCTGAACTATTAGTAACGAAATAAAATTCCTAAATCGATAAAAACAGTAAAATTAATTATGACAAAAATCATAATATTTATTATTATTATTTTGTGACTAGTATAATAATTAAATACTTAAAACACATGATCAAATGGAAAAGGTGTTCCTGGCATGCAAAGCAGACGGATGCCAGCACTAACATATTAACTATGATGTGCAAATAAAAGCAACGCCACTAGTGCGTTCCGAACGGTCAGTGCATATGGGCCAAAAGATTTGTGGCGTTTAAAAAAAAAGCAACACCAGCACTAAGCATGTAAAGCTGACGTGTCGATTTGGCCTATGCCAACACTATTTGGAAAAAATAGTGCTGGTGTTGATGGGAAATGGCGTGCCACCAACTATAGTTGTGACTAGTCGTTTTTTCACTAGTGATGGTAATGGTAGAGTGTGGGCGGGTAGAGCAATATTATACCCATACCCGTGGAGTCAATGGGTACAAAATTCTACCCATACCCGTACCCACGGGTATGAAACTTTAACTGTAACCATACCCGACGGGTACCCATACCCATTGAGTACCCAACGGGTAGATCCAATAGTACACATGTTATTCACAATTTAACATTCATCTATAGCACATTTGACAAAAAACATTAATCTCAACTCAATAACAGATAGATGAGTACATGACAATTATCTCAATTCAAATTAACAATTGGTGACAACTTTAACATAGGTTCACATGCTCATGACACAACTTTAACATAGGTACACTTGTGATTCACGGGTAAGGTTCACATGTCGGTAACGGGTAGGGTATGGGTATATCCATGGGTAAAAGGCTATACCTGTGCCCTACCCATGACTTAATGGGTAGGGTATGGGTACTTCCCGCGGGTATAAATTTGTGCGCATACCCTACCCATGCGGGTACAGTATCCGCGGGTACCCATACCCATGGGTAAAATTGCCATCCTTACTCCAATAGATGTTGTAGATGCAAAAATAACTAATTTTTTCATCTCCAAGGCCCAAAAATCTCTCTCCAATGTGTGATTTAGATGCAAAAGAAATTACATCTCCACCCCCAGGAGATCTAAAATACAATACTTGGAGATGCAAATTTGCATCTCCACATACAGGAGATGTAAAATCGGCGGCCACGCGCCAACTACCCAACTGCCTTCATTTGGCTTCCATCGACCGCCTCCCACTCGCCTCCCACCCATCCGCCTCCCGCCGCCATAGCTGACGCTTATGACCCCGCCATCGGTGGTCTGAACCACCTCGCCACAACTGCCGCCTCCGCGACCACCTTCCCCAATCCGGCCTCTGCCTCCATGCTGCCCCCATGTCGGCGCCCCGATTTTGCGCCACCCCAGCCGGTCGTCATCATGCCTGAGCCTCTAGCGAAGAAGCAGCGGGCCGCCAAACCCTGCGGTGGAGGCGCGAAGCAGCCAGCGGTGTGGGGGCGCAACCTGGTGTTGAGCAAAAGTCGGGCGGCCAAGAATTTGAAGTTGGACACGACTGCGTCGGCCAAATGGCTACCGCTGCCGGCCTTGGCATCCTCCTCCAGCCAAGGAGCCCCTCCTCCACCTCCGTCGCCGCCACCGCCTACCATGGAGGAAGATGCGGTCATGCCGACTGCCACCGCATCCAACGTGTTTGACGAAATTTCACAAAGGTAATAAAATCTTTGAATTTGTTTTGTGCTCTTGTTTGTTCTTTCAAGTTTTGATACGAATAGAATGTGAGGCTGACTACGTGTACGTCCATTTGTAGTATTGATGATGAATCTTTCATGCGCTCGACAAATGTGTCAAATGATGATTATTTCTCGCCTAAGTATGCATCACAAGAATATGGTACTCAATGTGGTGATGATAATATCGACATGGATGAAGAGGGCTTCCCTATGAAGGGAAGAACCGCAAATTATACCAACACCGAAGATGTGTTGATTTGCATCGCATGGCAAAAAGTCTCTCTTGATGCATCCGTTGGGACCGACCAAGCCGCGAACACATATTGGCAACGCATCAAGGAGTGCTTCGATGAGCGTACACTAGCGGCCACTTTCGATCAGGGGACTCTCTTCGTCAACATTGGGTCCTCATCAATGATGAATGCCAAAAGTGGGCTGGTTGATTGGCAAGTGCTGGTCGGATGAACCCGAGTGGTTGCGGTGGTAGTGAGTTCGTAATCATTTGATACTTGTGTATGCTTTCTCTACTTTCCACAAATATTGAAATGTTCCATAATTCGATGGTGATATCTTCATTGTTTTCTTGTAGAAAATGATTGCGCAAGGATTATTTCGAGAGAGGAATAACAAAGGAGAGAAGAGGAAGAAGAAAGGAAAAGCTTTCACTTTCCATCATTGCTACGAAGAGCCCAAGGATGAGGAGAAGTGGAAAACTAGATAATTTTTTGATGCTTCAAAGAAGGAAAATGTGATGATGGAGGATGAAGAAGACTGCAACAGCGAGGAGAGAAGGAGCCCCACTCCTCACTCGGCGATTAAATCATATAGGCCCTATGGAACTAAGAAAGTGAAGGGTTCCAAGGCCGGAGACAGTGATCTTAAAGAAGGGTTTGACACCATTGTCATTGCAAGGAAAGAGTATGCCAAAGAGAAAAATGTTGAATTTAAAAAGAAATGGGGGAAAGGGGAGAAGCGGAGCGGCGGAGGGCAGCGGCCGAGGAGAGAAGTGTTGAATTAGAGGAGAGGAAGGCGGCAGCCCAAGAGTACAAGATGGTGAAAGAGAAGGTACTCAAGTTTATGTTCATGGACATATATGCTCTTGATCCCAATGCAAAGGTGTATGTCGAGCTTTGTCGTGATGAAATGATCATGAGGAAGCAAATGCTCATGAGAAACATGATGGGAGGAGGAATGAGAGGAGGAATGGAATGTGCCATGGGAGGAATGGGAGGTGGAATGGGTGGCTACATGAATATGATGGGAGGTGCCTTGAATGCATTTGGTGGCAACATGGGAGGTGGCTTTGGTAGCAACATGAGTGGCATGGGCGGTGGCTTTGGTGGCAACATGAGTGTCATGGGTGGTGACTTTGGTGGCAACATGGGCGACAATGGAGGTGGCTTTGGCGGCAACATGAGTTGTGTGGCAGGTGGCTTCCGTGGCAACATGAGCGGAATGGAGGCAGCTTCAGCGACAACATGAGTGGCATGGGAACTGGCTTTGGCGGCAAGATGGGCATGGGAGGTGGCAATGAAGGTGCGTTCGGTGGAGTTTGCGGCAATGAGACTTCAACTCATGAAAACATCGATAAAGAAGCCATTGATGATGATGATCATACCACCATCCACAATGACGCTAGTGACAATAGAGAGGATGAAAATTGAGTGATATGTTTGATGTTTATGTGCATTTCAATTTATTGTACCAAGAACTGTTGGGAAACGTAGCATGCAATTTAAAAACAAAATCCTACGCTCACACAAGATCTATCTAGAAGATGCATAGCAATGTGAGGGGGAGAGTGTGTCTATGTACCCTCGTAGGCCGAAAGCGGAAGCTTTTGTTAACGCGGTTGATGTAGTCGAACTTCTTCTCATTCCGACCGATCAAGCACCGAACGTATGACACCTCCGAGTTCTGCACACGTTCAGCTCGATGACGTCCCTCGGACTCTTGATGCAACAAAGTATCGAGGGAGAGTTCCATCAGCACGAAGGCGTGGTGACGGTGATGGTGAAGTGATCTGCACAGGGCTTCGCCTAAGCACTACGTGAATATGACTGGAGGCGTAAACTGTGGAGGGGGGCGCCGCACACGGCTAACAATGTTTGTTGTGTGTTCTAGGCACCCCCTCCCCTCATATATATAGGTGGGAGGGGGAGAGCGACAGCCATGGGGCGCCCCAAGTACGAGGAATCCTACTTGGGGGCCTTGTCATTTCGCTCCCCCCTACCATCTTTTCAGGAGAGGGGAGGAAAGGGGAGAGAGGAGGGAAGGAAGGGGGAGGCCGAATTGCCTCCCCTTCCTTCTCTCTTCCCCTTTCCCTTTCCCTTCCTATTCGGCCAGTAAGGGGAGCGCAACAGCCCATGCTGGCTGATGCATTTCCCCTCTTGGCCCTATAGGCCCATATAGTTTGTCGGGGGTAGCCTGGAACCCCTTCCGGTGACCCAATACGTACCCGGTACCCCCGGAAAACTTCCGATATCCAAATACTATCGTCTTATATATCAAAATTTACCTCTCCACCATTTCGAGACTCCTAGTCATGTCTGTGATCTCATCCGGGACTCCGAACAACATTCGGTCACCAAATCACATAACTCATATAATACAAAATCGTCATCGAACGTTAAGCGTCACTACAAAAAATACACTTCCGTGATGATACGTGTTTGTCACAGTAGGTCGCTTTTTTTGTCATGCATGTACATCCATGACAAATTTATGACAGAATCAAGATAGTCATACCTATGCTGTCATAGAAACGTTCCATCACATTACCAAAATGGACGCGACTAGCCAGCAACCGTTGGCTGGCTAGCGGTCCACAGCACACACCCTAGAATTAGTAGTGCACCTCTTTCCGGATCCAGCTGGCAAACCCGAAAAGGAAAGAAACGGTCCCCTCACGCACATGGCCCCAGGGGCGAGTCTGTCACAATATTAACTACTGCTCCCCCTTTGACATTAGCCTGCCTTAGGCTCATGCTGACGCACCAAATCGTCCTTCCCTTTCCTAGTCGTAACACCCAAACCTCCCCCCTTGACCTCCCCTTCTCCATCTGTTACTCTCCTCCATTGCCACAACTGTTGCCCCCGTTTTGGTGGCCATGGATCTGAGAGGTGAGCTTCCATCTTGTTGTGCCCTCTCAGATGCTTCTCTTTTACAAATGCATGTGGAATGAAGGATTTATTAATGAAGGAATATACATCAACATGGCAGTTAATGTTTGTGAAACTGCAAAAAAGAACTACGGAAACTTTATGCATGCAAAATAATGTGTTTTTTTGGGCAGGTTGGTATGATGTGCATGCAAGTATGGAATGATTTCCATGCAACTCGTGCTGAAAACACATGGAAACCCCTCTCTTGAAATTACTATTCTAGTTTATGCTTGAATTTTTTGCAAGTATCTGCAGAGTGTTGTAGATTGCGCGAGGTTGTTGTTTTTTGGTTCATCTTCAAACTTGTCAAAGTTTTTGGGCAATTTGAGTATATGTGTAGGCAATCAGGGAAAAAAATGCAGGCAACTCATTTTTCTTATGTGGTAGAAAAATAAATTAAGAAAAAAAGAGGTCTTCAAAGTTACAAGGTTTGGCTTTTACTAGTGTATTTTGGGGCAAATGTCTTGTTGAACTACAGGTTTCGCAATTGTAGTAGTATCTGCTGTGTTTCGTTGTGAATTTCGCTACTGGATTTTGGGCAATGTATCTATGTGGGGATTTTCTCTAACTGTAGCTGCTGTGTTGGTTGTGTTTCTAGCTATTCACATATCTAGGCAACTTGCTATGATGTTTGGGCAAGTAGGGAATGGTTTACAGGCAACTCATGTTTTTTAGTTGTGTGAATAAAAACAAACATAACCCTCTTGAAGTTCTGGTTTGAGCTTGTGCATTGGATTTTGGACAGGTATCTCCTAGGGCTGATGTGTATGCACGTGAAAAAAGAGATTGATCTATAGGCTACCCATGCTCAAAACCCCAAGAAGGAAAGAACAGATGAAAATGTTTCACCTTTATATGGATTTCTTCTAAGCAAAAACTTGCATATAAAAATTCAGGCAAAATTGGCCCATATTTTGCTCGTTTAATATTTAACTAACCAACCCACACATCGAATCAGAATGACCTGGCGTGTAGAGGAGGAAAAGAAAGAGCAGGTTTGATTTTCTTTCTCACCTTGTTCATCCTGATTGCAACTATTTTTTCAGTGTTTTCCCCTTGTTTCTTCTGGCATGAGCAACCAGTATTGATTTTACTACATCTATTGCAAAAAAACGGTAAAAAGGAATTAGTGAGCAACTATAGCGGGTTTTTAAAGCAAATCAAGTATTGACAAAAAGCTAGTCTTGTCTGTACATGAAAACTGTTTTGTTTTCCTTTCTCCAACTATTGGCTGTTGTACATCTAGAGAAACCCTTGATACTTTTCTTAAGTTGTTTTTGGTACTAGGATTGTGTTGAGAAAACAAAAAAGAGCAGCCAAGTTCTAGGATTTGTTTAATAAAAATCACTGTTGGTAGTAAGCAACTCCACTTTTTTTTGCTGAAACAAAAAAGTTGGATATCTTTGTGCGAAGCTTACCAGGAAGTGGATATTGAACCTTCTTGCTTGGGCTTGTGCACAAAACATCAAAAATGTTGCTTTGAATTTAGAATTCAGTGAGGCCCTGCAAACAGAACAAACAATCTGTTTAGGCAAAAACGTTTACAAAACCGTATTTACAAAACTTAAATGATTTAGGCAAGAACTATTTATATGTAGACAACTTATCCGATTGGAAAACACAACTTTTGTGCAAAATAAAATCATTGTTTTGCTAAAAAAAATCTTTGGGCAACTCGCGCCAACCTCTCTAGCAACCAACTATCATACATCGGGCAAATTTTGGGCGAAAATAGAACCCAATGTTCTCATCTTTGGGCAACTCACGCCAGCATCTCTAGCAACTAACTATCATGTGCTGGGAAAATTTGGACACTTTTGGCTCAAAATATTGATGATTCCAGCCCCCGCATCTCGGCAGTGGATCTTTGGGCAACTCATGCCAACATCTCTAGCAACTAGCTATCATGTGTTGGACAAGTTTTCGACACTTTTGGCTCAAATCATAGACGATTTCAGCGCCCGCCCCTTGGGAGCGGATCTTTGGCAACTTACGCATGCATATCTATCAATTAGCTATCATGCGTTGGGCAAGTTTGGGACACTTTCGGCTCAAGTCATAGACGATTGCAGCCCAACATATTCGGGGCGGATCTTTGGCAACTTATGCTAGCATCTCTAGCAACTACCTATCATTAGTTGGGCAAGTATTGGATACTTTCGGCTCGAATCATCGACGATTCCAGCCCCCCATCTCGGGACCGGATCTTTGGGCGACTTACACCGGCATCTCTAGCAACTAACTATCATGCGTTGGGCAAGTTTTGAAAACTTTCTGGTAAAATCATACACGATTCCAGCCCCCACATCCCCAAGTCGCAAACCACCGCCGCGCTCAAAATCATTGATTCGCCCATAAACATGGGACCCCCACACCCCTCTTCAACCTCCCTATTCCGCCTCTATCACATAGAATTGTAGATGTGAGTAGAGAAACACATGCTTAGGGGGTCGATTTCGAGATACTTACAACGATTTGTGGCCTAGTTCCTCGACCACTCGAGACAACGCTTGCCCGGATCTAGCTCCACCCCACTAGGTGGTCGTGCCGCACAGATGGCACTGCCCCCTTGGCTCTAGAAGAAAGCATATTTTTTGGCTAGAATCCAATGCGCACAAATATTATAGATTGACTAGAAGAAAGCATGTTTTTTGTCTGCACACTTTCTCGGTCTAGAGTACAGTCCACGGCTTCTTACTTTTGCTTGCTTAACAGAAGTGCCATTCCCATCCGCCCTAGCCCTCTCGTCCCCCCATCCAACAACCGCCTCCCAGCATGTTGCCAGCAAAAATTCCACCTCGGCGTCCCCCCTCCCGTCGCGTGCATTGTGGATCGAACACTTTTCATCATCCACAATGTGGAACTATATTGTGTGAACATCAAGTTGTGGTGTGTCCCCTAGGAAATGTGCATTGGTGGTTGCAAGCAAGTAGTGCTCTAATCTAAGCAAATTGCATAGTATATACAGGCAACTCAAGGTTTTGTTTAGAAAAAGGATTAAAATTTAGCAACTCGTACTGGGTTTGTATGCAATTCCCATAGATTCTGCAGCCACTCATTAGCTTACTTGCGAAGAAAAATATTCTAAAAAAAAATGTGAATCTATATTGTGAGGAACTCTATTTTAACTTGTGTGGACCTATATTTGGTTTGTTGAAAATAAAATGTCCTAAAAAATCAAGTTGTGCTGTGTCCCGTGGGCAAATGCATTAGAGGTTACAGGCAAGTTGTGCTCTGATTAAAAAAAATCAAGATGTACTATTTTATCTACTGCCCAGTGCAGGGTATGATGGAGGAAGTTAAAGATTTTATCCAGTTTTTTATGATGTGTAACTAATCGATACCCCTATTGAGAAAACTAAAATCAATGGACACCTATCCCTAATGGACACTTATTTAGAAAACTAATTGCAGTTGACAAAAACAGTGCCAATAATGGATTGATAAAAATCTTGACAAAATACACAGGCATGTAGACAAACAGCTATTAGGCAAAACCCCTGACAAATAGCAGGCAAGTAAGAAAAAAACTATTACGCAAAATTCCCAAGGAAAAGTATAGCAGATGCTAGTCGGGTAACTATATCAAGGATATCAATGTCATATACTCCGTATATCACTACAGAAAATCTGACAAGATATCTCAAAACTATCTCATGTTACTCATAGGATGCAATTACTTCCCCCTCAGTACTAGCAGTGTCGGATTCTGGGTTCCGGCAGACCCTTATGGTTCGAACTCTGGGGTGCGCACGGAGATCGAGCCCTCTACCTTTCCGTCTCACAAGGATCTAAACTACTACAAGAACAACACATGAGACACAGGGTTTATACTGGTTCGGGCCACCATTGTGGTTTAATACCCTACTCCAGTGTGGTGGGTGGATTGCCTCTTGGGCTGATGAGGAAGAACAGTACAGGTGAACGGCCTCGCGAGGGCCTGTTCTTGGCTAGGGGATGAACTGCTAGGGGGAGTTCGATCAGGTTCTAGATTGGATTCTCCCCTGGGGGCGGCTAGCCCTATTTATAGGCAAAGGCCCTGGGCCTCTTCCCAAATATTGAGCGGGAAGGGCGCCAACAATTGGCCAATTTGAAGGGGAACATCTGGTACACTTATCCTGACTAAAGTTGGTCTTCGCCTGCCAAAGGCTCTGGTGATGACGCCGGCTTGGGCTCCACAGTGACTTCCTCCTTGTCGCGGAGCTGGTCTTGGTCTCGTTGCACCGAAATGGGTGCCTTTGCTTGATCCTCTCGCCTGCGCTTGCCCCCTTTGCACCAAAGAGGAAAGGGAGGACACTGCACGGGCTGGCGCCCGCCTGGCACCCTTGGTCGTCATGGCTTGCGTCATGGGCACCTCATGAGGTACCCCCCCTTGATCTCTCCGCCTCCTCGCGAGCCAGCCTAAGGAGGCCGTGCTTGAGGAAGCGCCGTGTCGTCCGCCTCGCGAGGCTTGGCCCCTCGCGAGGGTCTTGAACCTTGTGTTGATGAAGACGGGCCACGTCGGGCCCCCACTCGAGCCACGCCGCAGGCCGCAGGCAGGCAAGTCTGGGGACCCCCGTTCCCAGAACGCCGACTGTAGCCCCCGGGCCCAAGGCGCGCACGGACTTGGCCGTGCCGAGAGGCGAAAGGGCAAGGGCGATGCGCCACGGCCCTAATAGCCTGCGGCCTCGGGCGCCGTGTGGCGGTTGATTGGACGTGGGTGCTTTTGCAACTGCGCACGATACTAAAGGCGTGGCATCTGCTCGGGCTTTGTTCCTCTCCTTCTTCATCCGCTGCTCAGATCCCCTTCCTTGCGCTTCTTCTCCCTTCCTCCAAGCTTCCAGATCTTCTCCACCTGCTCGTCCCAGGTAGCCATGGCGCCTCGCCGGACCCCGGCCGAAGCTTGGTTCTTGCCTGCTTTGGATTCGCCCAACGTGTCGAAGGCGAGCCTCGCCCTACTGCACCGGATGGCCGCGGCGCAGGGCATTGACGGAGCGCAGATGTTCAAGGTCGGCTCCGATGCCCCAGAAGGCCAAGGGAGCACCTTGTATCCTTTCTTCGTGAGCTCCATTGCAGCGGGCCTGGTGCCTCCTTTTTCCGAGTTCTTCCTTGCCGTCCTCTGCCATTACAACTTGCAAGCTTTGCATCTCCACCCCAACTCCGTCCTTCTCTTAGCGATCTTCGCCTACTACTGCGAGGTGCATGTGGGGGTGCAGCTTTCAGTGGCCTTGCTGCGCCACTACTTCTACCTCCGGACCTCCAAAGGTTCTCCTTCCGCGTGCACGGGCTTCGTCGCGTGCGGCAGCTCCATGGCCATCTCGAATCCAGGGAAGAGGATCGAGGGCTTCCGGAGCAAGTGGGTGTTGGTTGACGCCGGGTGCGTCGACCCTCGGTTGGCCCTTCCCATGGAGCCAGCCGTGAGCTCGGAAGACTGGTGTCGGGCAGAGCTCGCGGATCCCCACGCGAAGTTGGTGCTGGCGAAGATGGACGCCGATCTTAAGCCGGCCAATTTGGCGGCGGCGAAGCTGACCGGGGCGTCGTTGCTGAGGGAGTTCCTGGAGCACCAACTGGCTCCGCTTCGGCAGTATTCTCCTCCGATGTGGAGGCCTCACCCGAGTCCCGCAGCCGTGGGCGAAGGGGACGTGACTGCGGTTCTCCAGTCCCTGGTCGGGGGCGAGGCAGCAATGCCGGAGGGCGCGCCTTCGCCCTTGTTCCTCCGCGACGATTGGGAGCAAGTGGTGGAGTCCATGTCCGTCTTCAACGGGGACGGGATCGTGCCCGCGGTGGCTCCCGAGGATCTGGTGAATGTGTCTTTCGGCGACTCCAGCTGAGATGGGGTCGAGGAGGAGCAGGAGGCAGGCCCCGACTCCGAGGCGACCGACGGAGAGTCTAGGACTCCCTCGCTCCAGCGCAAGCCCCCTGCTCTCCGCCTTTCGCTGAGTGATGATGATGACGACGACGACGTGCTGGGCAGCGGGAGCTCGACTCCGGTCCCGAAGAAGGGCAGGACCGGGTTGATTCCCCGCGGGTCCGCCCTGGCTCCGGGGCGAACCGCGGACGCGCCTTCTGCTTCCGAGGTCGACCCCTCCAGCCGGCTCTCCGGCTTCTAGTTTGGCAGGAGACCACCGGAGCTTTCTGCCGACGACCTGTAAGTGCTTGATCCTTGATTCCTGGTTTCTTGTTCCGCTGACGAGGTTTGACGATTACTTCTATTGAGCAGGCTGGCGCCCGCGGCGAAGAAGCTGAAGGGAGCTCCTGAGGCCCCGGCTGCGACGACACCTCCACCTGCACGGGAGGGCGACCGCGACGCACAGGCTCCTCCTGCCCACTCGCCCTTGCGGGGCTTGGCTGATCTTTCTGGGGCTGCAGCCCCCATGGCTCGGTCGACCCCAGAGGTGCCCTTGCCTGGTGCTGCTGCTACGGCTAGGGAGGCGCAGCAGACTCCGCCTCGGGATACTGCAGCCTCGCCGCCGCTACCTTCTCCTCCCGTTCCGCCGGCTGCTGGTTCCGGGACTCCTCCTGCTGCCCCTGAGCGCCCTGATACTTCCCCGCCTTCTTCTTCCATCCTGGAGCAAGCTGTTGCTGGACTGGACCGGCTGCGGCAGGATCTTCTAGGCGCCGACCCTCGCCTGGTGGCCGGGCGCCTGGAGCTGGCCTCGGGGTGGATTCGCTCCGACGCCTCGATCCGGGCAGCGCTGGTTCAGGCCTCGACGGCCTGTGACGAGGAGAAGGAGGCTACCCTCGAGGCGAAGGCTACCCGTGACGCGGCCCTGGGAGAGGCGGTTGGTATCCGCGGCCGCTGCAAGGAGCTGGAGGACGAGTTGTAAGGCCTGCGTGGTCAGCTTGCAGAGGAGACCCGCCTTCGCCAAGAGTAGGAGAAGGAGGTGAAGGCTCGCGAGGCGGCGCTCGAGGACCGGGAGGCGAAGCTCAAGAAGCACCGCAGCCACCTAGGTGCGTTGAAGAAGGAGCTGGAGACGACGAAGGCCGAGCTGGACGCCAAGGCCCGGGTCCTTGCCGAGGATCGCGTGGCCTTCGCGGACATGGAGAAGGATGCCCACGCTTCGTTGAAGACGCTTTACGAGAGTGGCCTGGATTGCCCGCTGGCTGGCGACGGGGACGGCCCCGCCAAACTGCTTCCCTTCTTGGTGAAGGCTCTTGGAGATGTCGCCCTCGAACTCGTCCCCACGGTCGAAGCCGAGGCGCGTGTCCTGTCTTCCGCCGCGCTGACGCGGGTCTTCGCCCATGTCGACCTCCGCGACCCCAGCGCCGACCTTGACAGCCTGCTGGAGCCGGTGAGCGGCGAGGGCGCCGCTGCTGCTGTCGAGGCCGTGAAGGGGCGCGCAGAGGCGCTGCTAGGGAAGTTCCGGGCCTTTAACACCAAGCTGAAGCAAGGCGCTGCCAGCTCTACTACCCCACAAGGTGAAGCCACTCCACGCGACTCCGCTGCCGACAAGTGACTCCGCTATCGTTCCTGTTCTTCTTTCGATTCCTGCACATGCACGACGCCTTGAGGAGGCATTTTAAATTTGTGTTTGGAACCAAGGCGACATTATGGGTTGTAATATTCGCTTTTAAGTTCCTTGGATTTTATGTTCCTCTTCCCTACTTGCTTATGCTCTACGCCGGCAGAGCCTGGCCACGCGCATGCCTCACCCAGCATCAGCCCCGACCGGAAACCAGGACGGGACCAAAGGAATGAGGGGCCATGTGACAAGTTAGGCCCCTGAGTCGCGATGCTCAGGAGTCCCCCTTAGCACACGAGCAGCAAGTAGGGAAGCGCGATGTAGGTGCGTTTCCGTTCTACGTCTGCAGATCCTGACCCCGCGCGTACCTCACCCAGCTTAGCCTTTCGGAACTAAGGAGTGAGGGTCTATGGAGCCAGTTAGGCTCCCGAGTCGCGATGCTCAGGAGTCCCCCTTGACGCACAAACGGCCTTCGTACCTTGGCTCTGCTCGGGGAGAGATGCGCGACGAACCAGGCCCGAGGGGCCTGGCTGGGGCGTACGGCTGGGCGTGACCCAGTCGTAGCCCCCGTGCCCAGCCCCCTCGCGCGGCGCTCCCGGGGGGAGGCGTTGCGATGAGGCCGGCCACTGAGCTCGGGGCTCCCTGAGGTTAACGCGGCCCGGAGGCCACCCTCAGTTGTTTATCACCAGCGCGGAGCATAGCGCTTCCGTATGTGTACGGGCATAGCCGCTCCTCGGCAGTGTCATCAGCCAGCGCGGAGCATGGTGCTTCCACTGGTATGTGGGAGGGGGCTCCCCTCTGGGAGGAGCCCCCGGGGCGTGTACAACCCCGCCCTGACACGTGGCTGGCACGGTAGAGCTAGGTGAGGTGTATCTGGGCACCCGTGAGCCAGCGCAGGACTCACGAGGCCCTACCTCTAGGCGGGTTGCGCCTGGCACTGGGTCATATCTTGAGATGTGTTCCTGCAAAATCTGGTTAGATGCCGGCACTCTACGTCCTCGGGTCCCGGCCCTCGAGCTTGTCTCAGCCGTCGCTGGTATGCCAGATCGCGATGCCGTGGACAAGGCCAGAGGTTGAGGGCTGGAGAGCCAGTAAGAGCCCTGAGTCGCGATGCTCAGGCACCCCCCTTTAATGTGCAAGTGGTCGACATGAAGAAGAAGAGGTGCCGCGGACGGCATCGAGTAATGATGCATAATTGGAAATAAACGCGGAAGGGATACATGCCGCTGGGCCTAGCCCGACTGGCCTGGGGATGATGCAGCCCGAGGGGCGCCCCCAGCAAAGCAAGCTAGTGACTGAGAAGATAAAAAGGGATACATGCCGCAGGGACGGACCCACGCGTCCTGGGAATGACGCAACCCTGGGAGGGCGCTCCCAGCTGAGAATGAAACTTGAAAGATGTCACTTGAAGACATTGTCGGTGCAGTGGTGTTGGTGCAGCAGACTCGGTGGGCCGCGGAAGCCGATCCTCATGAGCCCCTAGGGCCCAGGGGCCTCGAGAGGCTCCGGAGGCACTGGTGGCTCCTCGCGAGCAACCTCCATCTCCGCCAGGGCTGCGGAACGCCTGCCTTCTTGCGCCTCCAAGATGCTCCTCATGATGCGCTGGTACGCCGCAGCCACGCTCGGCAGGCCATAAGGCATGCGAACATAGCTGTGGGGTGGTCCTCTGCAGCGCCCCACTTGTGAGGGCCAGAGGCGCTCCGTCGTGGCGATCTGATTGAGCCCTGGTACGTCGACGCAGACACGCAGCCCAACATCCTCGCCTGGATGGGGAGCCTCAGCTGGTGGGCGACGGCAACCTCTCATGATCCTTGACTCATGTAGTTCTTGAATGGCCTTGCTAACAAACTCCTGCTGGTCTGACCTTCCTTCCCTGGCTTCCTTCCGAGGGAAGCGTGCTTCGAAACACGCCTCCACATGGTGCCCCAGCGCCTCCCTCGTGACCTTGGTGAGGTCGGTGGCCCTCCAGATGAGAGCCCCCGAGCCCTGCCTGAGGAGGGCGCCGGGCGCGCTTCCCTATGCAATTGAAGGAGGGTCCCCCTAGGCAGACGTGGGCCTTGAAGAGCCTGCCTCCTGAGTGGCTGAGCCTGTCGTTGTCTTCTTCTTCGTGGGGGTGGTCTTGGGAAGCCTCCTGCTTCCGCGTTCTGGGTCTTCTAGTGACGCGGCCTGAAAGGCTCGCTCCAGGGCACACACGGCATCCTTCTCTTGACATGGCACCGTGATGACGCCGCCGCTTCCTGGCATCTTGAGGACGTTGTAGCCATGGTGAGTCGCGGCCATGAACTTAGCCAACGCCGAGTACCCGAGGATGGCGTTGTACGGCAGGCGGATGTGGGCGACGTCAAAGTCGATGAGCTCGATGCGGTAGTTGTCGTAGGTGCCGAAGGTGACTGGGAGGCGGACCTGCTCGATCGGGACTGTGGAACCGTCGGTGACTCCGGAGAAGGGCTTGGTTGGCTGAAGCTGGTCATAGGGCACTTGGAGGCTGTTGAACGTTTCCACGGACAAGACATTGAGCCCTGCCCCTCCGTCGATGAAGGTCCTGGTGACCAGAACGTTGCTGATGACTGGGGAACAAAGCATTGGGAGGACTCCGGCTGTGGCTGCGCACTTGAGCTGGTCTGCTGAGCTGAACGTGATGGTGCAGGCCGACCACCTGAGGGGACGCGTTGCTTCGAGCTTGGGGAGGACTGCATTCACATCGCGAGCAAACTGCTTGAAGATACGTTGAGAGGCTGGGGCTTGAGCTCCGCCCAGGATGCAGGCGATGGCGCGAGGCTCCTGGAAGCCCCCAGCCCCCTCGTCTTGGTGGCGGTCTTCATTCCTTCTCGGCTGAGGCGGCAACGGCAGCAGGCCTGGGTTGCCATGAGGGCGATCCTCACGAGGCTGATCCCTCCAATCCCCCTCGCGAGGCGGGTCACGCCAGCGGTCCTCGCGAGGTTGGTCACGCCAGCCTGGACGTGGGCCGCGGTCTTCCCAGTGTCCCGGGTTCCTTCCTCCTCCTCAGCCGTAGCCCCGGTCAGCACGGTCAGGGCGTCGGCCGACTCTTCCTTCTCGCACGGCGCGGAGTTCTTGGCATTCATTGGTGTTGTGGGTGTGGAGGTCGTGGTACACACAGTACCGGGAGCCCCTGGAGGATTCGGGCAGATCCTTGACACGCTTGGTGTCCGGTTCTGCTGCGAGCATGGCAGCCCCCTTGCGCTTCACGTCCTTGGCCTTGGGCTTCTTCTCTTCTGGGTCTGTGGCAGGCAGCTCGAGGAGGGAGAGGCGTCCCTCCTCAGCTCTGGCGCACTTGGTCGCCAGGTTGAACAGCTCCAGGGAGGTGCAGAGGTCTTCATGCATCGCCAGCTCCTCCTTCATCTTGACGTCGCGCACGCCATCGGAGAAGGCCGAAATGATGGCTTCTTCAGACACCCTGGGGATCTTGAGGCGCGCACTATTGAAGCGATGGATGTACTTCTGCAGGGTCTCTCCAGGTTGCTGCTTGATGCGGCGCATGTCGCTCACGGCGGGAGGCCGGTCGCGGGTACCTTGGAAGTTGGTGATGAAGCGAGTACGCATCTGGTCCGAGGAAGAGATCGTGCCTGGGGCCAGGCTTAGGAGCCAAGTGCGAGCACCTTCTTTCAGCGCCATGGGGAACCAATTCGTCATGACGTTCTCGTCCCCGCTGGCAGCTTCGATTCCCAGCTCGTAGAGCTGAAGGAACTCCGTGGGATCAGTTGTGCCGTCGTAGCGAGGAGGCAGGTCCGGCTTGAACTTGCCGGGCCACGCGACGCTACGCAGCTCGGTGGTGTAGGCGCGGCAGCCAGCGGTGGCCGCGGGAGGTTTTGGTTGAGGGAGAGCTTGGCCTTGTGGGTCCCCTTGCGCCGTAGCTGGGAGCAGCGCGGGGTCTTGACGTGCCGGAGCTGGAGCAGGGTCTCGGCGAGCCGGGGCTGGGAGCGCCCGGGCGGCCTCTTGCGGTCGCGGGACTTCTTGGCAGCTCCGTTCCTGCTGGGCCGGCGCATCACGGAGCGGGTTCCGCCCAGGAGTCGCACACCTTGGGGCCATGGCATCTTCTTGGAAAGGAGGCGGCTGGAACGCCCCCGGGGCTTCATTGCCAATGCGGGGCGGAGTGCGGCGCAGTGGTGCGGAAGGCGCGGGAGAGCCCCCTGCGGCACAGACGAGCTCGGCGACGCGGTCGAGCCACTCCTCGTAGACGTCGTCGACGGGGCGGTAGCGCAGGAGCTCGTTCGCCGCGAGGAGCGCAGCTCGAGCCTCCAAGGGCGCGCAGCGCGTGCGACGAAGAACCGGCTGGGGTGAGCGATGGAGTGGCGGTGCGGCCATCCCGCCGCACGGACGGGTGCTTAGAGGACGCTTGCTGCTCGTTCCCCGCTGGGCCGGTGGCGGCGTTGACGGCGGGCGACGGGGAACGACGAGGACGCCCACCGACAGGGGTTGTCCGGACGGCGCGGGAAGCGATGGCGGCCCGGCGCTCGGCGCGGGCCCGACGAGCGTCACACATGGAAGCGACGGTCGGAGGAGTGCGGAGCGGTGGAAGATTGATTCCGGCGCACCCCTTCCTGGCGCGCCAAATGTCAGATTCTGGGTTCCGGCAGACCCTTATGGTTCGAACTCTGGGGTGCGCACGGAGATCGATCCCTCTACCTTTCCGTCTCACAAGGATCTAAACTACTACAAGAACAACACATGAGACACAGGGTTCATACTGGTTCGGGCCACCATTGTGGTGTAATACCCTACTCCAGTGTGGTGGGTGGATTGCCTCTTGGGCTGATGAGGAAGAACAGTACAGGTGAACGGCCTCGCGAGGGCCTGTTCTTGGCTAGGGGATGAACTTCTAGGGGGAGTTCGATCGCCCTTCTCTCTCTCTCTAGATGCTGGATTCTCGATCAGGTTCTAGATTGGATTCTTCCCTGGGGGCGGCTAGCCCTATTTATAGGCAAAGGCCCTGGGCCTCTTCCCAAATATTGAGCGGGAAGGGCGCCAACAATTGGCCAATTTGAAGGGGAACATCTAGTACACTTATCCTGACTAAAGTTGGTCTTCGCCTGCCAAAGGCTCTAGTGATGACGCCGGCTTGGACTCCACAGTGACTTTCTCCTTGTCGTGGAGCTGGTCTTGGTCTCGTTGCACCGAAATGGGTGCCTTTGCTTGATCCTCTCGCCTGCGCTTGCCCCCTTTGCACCAAAGAGGAAAGGGAGGACACTGCGCAGGCTTGCGCCCGCCTGGCACCCTTGGTCGTCATGGCTTGCGTCATGGGCACCTCGTGAGGTACCCCACCTTGATCTCTCCGCCTCCTCGCGAGCCGGCCTAAGGGGGTCGAGCTTGAGGAAGCACCGTGTCATCCGCCTCGCAAGGCTTGGCCCCTCGCGAGGGTCTTGAACCTTGTGTTGATGAAGATGGGCCACGTCGGGCCCCCACTCGAGCCATGCCGCAGGCCGCAGGCAAGCAAGTTTGGGGACTCCCGTTCCCAGAACGCCGACAAGCAGATGGATCAAGCAAATCTCATACGGGTAGCCTGGCAGATCTCATTACAGAAACGGGCGACATCTGCTACATCTGCATCCTCTGCTACTTCCCTCTAAACTACAATTAGAATAGTTTACACCCTCTCTCTATCTCAAGCCCCTCGTTGTGCATCTCACGAACCACAAACCCGAATTATTCACGCATCTAACGCTCCTGTAACCAGCCCCTTGCGCGGACACGACACCTCATCTCGCACACGCATCCCCGTTGGTCACCCTCCTGCAGTGAAAACCGGCTGATTTACTGCAAAAAGCTATTGAATCGAGAATGAGTTGCTTACCGGAAATTTGCAGGCGATTGCGCGAGTTCTTTGACGGCAGCACGAACCTCGGCACAGCTCACGCATCGCCTACTCGTACCTCAACCTCCTGTTCGCCGAGCTAAGCGGCGCCCCCCCCCGCCTTGCCTCATTCCGTCCTCCGCCTGTTTTCGTTGCCGCGCCTACGAAATCATCACCAGCGCCCCCACTCCTCCGCCTTACAATCACCTCAGAAAAGGCTCCGCTCGCGTGGAATCGCTCTGCAACTCGCAAAATCGGCCGGGGTTGCTAAGGAAGAAGGAGAGGAATGGGGAATTAACGGATCTGGAAGACTGCCCTGCTGCGGTTGCAGATGGATGAGAGTGCGGTGGTGGGGGAGGAAGAAGTGGGGTGGGTTGGGGGAGAGGTGGTGTGGTGGGGACCGAAGGCTGCCGCTTCGTCCTAACATGGATGAGCCGACCATGTGGCACCTGGAGCGAGAGACGAAAACGACCACGCGACAGCTGAGCGATCGATCGCGATCCAACGACGCAGACACCCGTGTGCTCTGTAAGACAAATGAGCCAGCGGGCACTTTTTAGGTTTTAGGTACCAAAATTATCATCACGGAAGTGTCCAGTTCCATGACAATAAATCGCGCGTCACAGAAGTGCTTTCGTCAAGGGTAACCGACACGTGGCATCCACCGTAACGGAACGCCGTTAAGCTATCGGGTCGGGTTTTGGATCCGATAACCCGTTAACAGCCCCGACCAATGGGAAATTTCCACATGTAAAATCCTTATTGGCCGGACGAAACACGTGTCAGCTCGTCAGTGGGTCAGATAGGTGCCTATGATACGTCGACACGTGGCACGGTCCAACACAGGCCCATTCCTGTGAAAAGGCCGGCCTGTTTGACTTGGTCAAAAGGTGGCGGGCCAGCCCATGGAAAGCCTGTTAACGGCCTGCTCGCGTATAGCCCATTTACAGCCTGCTAACCCAAGGCCCATTACGCCCTATCCGAATTAGGCCCAGTAGCGTCATCTGGGCCATCCAATATGATTCTAGCCCGTTTTCACTTCTAGCCCATGTATGGCCCATGACGCCTTTCAGCCCATATGAGGCCCTATGTAACTCTTGGCCTACTAACGGCCCGTGGTGAAACTGGCCCGTAATGAATAGTGTATCACTTTACACCCCATTAACGGCCCGTGGTGAAACTGGCCCGTAATGAACAGTGTATCACTTTATACCCATTTATGGCTGATAAATAGGAAGCATAGTTGAATGTACAGACATTGTATGAGAGAGAGATGCAATAGATAGTGTGGAAAAAAGAGGGCATGAAATAGTTGACATGTATATTGTTTAACTAAAACGGATAGCATGACATAATTTCACATATATGATGTCTATCTAAACTGGATAGCATAGCATAACATAATTCAAAGATATGATGAATAACTAAAAAGGATTGCATGACATAATTCGCCTACATGTTATCTAAGTAATCAGGATCGCATCATTTAATTCACATATGTGATTTATATGCTAAATAGAGGGCATTCGATATGATGTCTGAACTAAGAACATGGTGTTGAATATTGTGTATATGATATCTAAACTATGCAATGCAAGACACCGTATGCATGATATGAGCAGTATAACCGTGCCAAGTTAGAGCATACACCTCAGTGGGGGAATAGGATTGGTCATCTGTCTCTGAATCCATCTCTGGGGAGCTATCGGGACCCAACAAGAGATCTGCTTCGACAGGTAGCACTGTCTGCTCTGAAGGCCTTGTTTTCACTCCAGATTTTTCCATCTCCCACCCAAATGGCTGATTCACAGGAAGAGTAGTTTAATGTACAAACATTGTCGACAAATGGAAATGTAATGAAGAAAAGGATGGGCAAGATATCATTCATATATGATGCCTGGTTAAACATGATGGGATTGCACATTTCACATATATTATAGCTGGCTAAAAGACATGAGACTGCATAATTCCCATATGTGATATAGAAACTAAACAGGTGGCATTACAGAACATGTCTAAACTAAGAAGATGACATATATGATG
The DNA here is from genome assembly GCA_032464435.1 of Aegilops umbellulata. Classification (NCBI taxonomy): domain Eukaryota; kingdom Viridiplantae; phylum Streptophyta; class Magnoliopsida; order Poales; family Poaceae; genus Aegilops; species Aegilops umbellulata. The sequence goes on from CP136057.1 coordinate 83,782,476, forward strand.
TCAAAAGTAGGCACTGCAAGGCAACATATGCATGATATGACTAACATCATCATGCCAAGGTAGAGCAAACACCTTGGGGGGTAAATAGGAGTGGTTAGCAACGTCTGAATCCGCCTCAGAATAGATATCTTCCTCTAGATTACAATCTGGAGAGGGGTGGGGAGGGTTTTCCATTGAACCCACCATGGAGCGATGTCTGCATGACATTGTATTGCCGCGCAAAACTCTTCTCTTTTTCTCTACATGTTCAGCATGACTGTGTACAATATCTTACATGCATACAAAAAATTATGGTGAGATTAGTAAGGAGAGCATGCAGAAATTTAGAGTGATGGTAACAACCAGTGGATCGATGTTTTTTCGTTGAACCAAAATAGCCCTAATGGATCGACGTGAATGTATAGTAATAAGTGATGCAACAAGTGTACAACCTCTTTGTTGTAGCCGTGTCGACCTCAGCATCATTGGGTTGGTCGCTGAAGCAGTTGAGGCAGAGGTGGTTGTCGGAGGTGTGGAGGAAGATCTGAGGAATCTGTAGACGGCTTCCAGGGCACTGCTCTATTGTGATGGATCGTTCTGTCGTTGGAGCAGCTCCGGTGAGCCGTAAGACGTCAAGGCTGAAGCAGCACAAGACAGACATCGTCAATCTCAAGTGGGATTCTAATAGCATCTCCAATTGATGATGTAAAATGGATGTAAAATTAACATCACAAAAAACCACCTGACTACAACAGATGAGGTAAAAACTGTTGACTCTGAACTTAACTGTGAAACCAAAATTTACTGTGGAATCTGAATGCTACTGTCGAAACTGAACGCAATGGTAGCAGAGAGGCACTTGACATGTAGTTTAGGGAGGGCGTGTAGTTCATCTTCAACCTGCACCCCCCTGAGCCGCCAGCCACCATAGGCCGAACCGCCGGCCCCAGCGCCGCCTCGCTGCACCGAAACAACTCGCCACCGCCGCCCCGGCCAGCCCTCTAGGCCCCCCACCCTGAACCCTAAGATAGATAGTGGGGTACCTCTCTGGCGAGCCCGCGTCCCCGCTGCGGGTGGTTCTTCCTTAACTCCAGCGAGCCCCCCAACCCTTGAAAATCGACTAACCCGAAAGTCGATTCAGTCAACTGAAGTGTGGCTTAATCGGAGCAGAGCACCATCACGAGCGAGGGGGGGAGCAGCAACAGCAGCTAGGCGAGCGAGCGATCGAGCGAGAGCCGGAGCAGCAGCAGCAGATCCGGATGGTATGGACGCCGCCGCCGAAGGGGCCTCGCACTGGAGGAGAGCCGCCGTGGAGATGTCGCCCGCGGCACCGGCTTCAAGGTAGCCGCTCCATGGGGGTGCGGGATGGAGCACCGTCGGCGCCGGGAGGTCGAGTTAAGGAGAAGGTGCGATGCGATGAGTGTACAACCTCTTTGGTGGCGCCGAGTAGGCCTCGGCTTCGTCCGAGGAGTCGGTGAGGATGCTGCGGTTCCGGTGTAGCAGGTTAAGGCGGCGCTGTGGGGATGGAGCAGTCGCGATAGAGGAGGCGATCGTTGGAGCAGCTCCTTGGAGGTGGAGGACGGGGCGGCTGAACCGGCGGGATGGCGAGATGGACGACGGATCCTCATCCAGGGAGGTGGACGAGGGATGTCGAGCTGTTGCGGTGGACGACATCGTCGGGGAAGAGGCTCCGACTGGGCAGCGGTGACGTGGCGGACGGAGGAGGGTGGGGTTTCGCGGCTGGAGCGGAGAGGTTATGGCGGCCTGGGATTTCTAATGGCGAAAAGGGGGTGATGGGAGGGATTGATGGGAGGGGGTGAAGCATGACTTAGGAACGCGCTTGTCCAAAATGTAGGGTGTGTTACAAAAGTACCCCCCACCGATTTAAACTAGCGGCGCTTTCGGCTCAGGGTTAGAAGGGGGATTTCGCGTGTCGGGATTTCGCAGCTGGAGGGAGTTTTCACGCGTGTTGTAATTTCGGGATAGCAAGGCGCGGGTGGTGAAGGCGCCAGTTTTGGGAGCACGATATCTGAATTTTCGTGATATAACAAGACGCGGGTTGAATTTTAGGGACAAGCCTAACATGTCGTAATATTGTACTTGTACGTACCAAATCAATTTTCACTTCCCTCAACCAAAAAGAAAACGAAAAAATAAAACTATTCACACCACACAAAGAGAGAGTCTTGCCCCGTTTTACTATACAAATGCTATTCAAAGCTACTCCCTCCTTCCATCTATACAGGGCCTAATGCGTTTTTTGATGCTAACTTTGAACAAATATTAGAGCAATGATATATGACACGCAACTTACACAAAGCACACCGTTAAATTCGCCTGTGAAAGGTTCTTTCAATGATATAATTTTCACATTGTGCATGTCATGTACTATTAATCTTGTCAATAGTCAAAGGCGGTCTTAAAAATCTCATTACGCCCTATATAGATGGAAGGAGGGAGTATGAATCCATGTTATGTCTGATTAAATTTTTTCGCTTGCTGTATAATGCAAGTAACCTACTCATACCAACATTTTAGTGCATTCCAAATGTCTATACTACCGCTGTAATTCGAACTAAATTTGAATTCGTTTCTCTATTTCAATAAGAATCTACAATCATGATTGTTGCCAACTTCAACCATCATAGTTTCCTTGCTATCCGCCAGATATAAATCAGACGGCCTATATTGCAGGATGGCAGGCACACCAGCATCAACAACTCCATTTTTTATAAGAGTAGAGCTAAAATATATTAAATGTAGTATAGCATGTTCATAACCATACCATGTGTATCACCGTTATATATATTCACACATCCGTCGGTTTGAAACACTATGATAAATTCTTCAAATACCCGAATTCGCTTTTTATAATGAAGTATATATGATCTCTATTCGTCTTTTACACCCACACAACCCTCTTATCTTTGTAGCTAGTGCTAACTTTCTCTTGTGCATGCACACGCCCGCATCCCTCTCACCCTCCCTCAGCATTCTCTAGCTCCATCGCGCAAATTCGTCCTTTCACTTTAGGTCGTTCACCCATGGTGTGTGTAGGGCCCCCCAGCTCCTTCTTTCCGGCACACATCGATCGATATGCCTCTCTAGCTAGGTGTGCCTAGCACAAACACAAGCTTCCCCTCTCCTCTTGTCACCATCCATGCCTCACTCCCACCACTCTTTTCATCGTTCTCGTACTCGCACACTCCTCCCCCTCGATATAGTATGCCTCTCGTACCACCTCCTACATGCATCCCACTCTCTCTATCCTTCTCCTCGTGCCTCATTTGCTTCTAACACACACATGCATGTATACCGATCGATCTCCCGACATATACCTTGATCGACTTTGACTACCCCCCCCCCATCGATCGATGTACCTCACAAGTTATGTCTCTCCTTTCTCTTACAAAGGGCGATTGATCTTCCTATGTAGTTACGTCTGCTTACCACAGCCACATCGTCCCCCCTCATCATTCGTGCATGCCTCCTGACCCGTCTCTCACATGCACGTGCACAGACAACAAGCAGCCATCTCCTCTCTTATTGATATTGCGGACGTGCCTTTCGTTTGTCTAGCAAGCCTATCCCCCATTTGTTAGAAGCAACTCCACTACCACCCCCTCCAACACTCTAGCTCTGTCTCTCTCCCAACCTTATTCATCTCCTGCACATATGCATGGATGCCGATCGATCTCCCTTATTACATGAGGCAGATCGATCTCCTTAATACATGAGGTAGGCCTCTCTCCTCCTCCACACATATACCTACCATTGTACCTCTAAGTTAATTGGGCCTCCCTCTTCCCCCACCACACACCGATAGTCAAGCGCTGCAGGTAGATATCCATGCCACAGAGACAAACTGCACATGTCCCATCTCACATTCCAGTAGGCAAGCCACTCTATATCTTTGACGTGGGCACACACAAATTCGATGGCACTTTTTATCAATCGCGCGCGCACACACACACACATCATCCCTCTCTTCGATTCTATGGACACCTCAAGCCGATGATACCTCCACTCTCTTCTCGTGGATCGCCCCCGCTATATATATATATGTTATATCCAGGACTCTATTTCACACACATTGCATATGTTAAATTTTTTGATTAACCCCCCCCCCAAAACTCTCAAGAACCCACACACTATATCTCTCTAGGTTTGTATCTATCTCACACAACCCCACGTATGTGGTGTACGTACACAAGAAGAGAATAGGTTCACCGTGCACGTACTCACGCTTCGTGCCCAGCCACACCCGTGCGGGTACACGGTGGAGCTCATTTCTTTATGAAATGGCAGCCCACGTGCTAATTTGAACGCCTGTAGCGGTTGTTTACCTAGGGAGGTCGTGTACCACGCGTGCACGAAACAAAGTTCGACTTGACGCGTTGCCGCGTTATTTCTAAATAAAGTTATAGCGCTCAATGGCACGTACATAGAATCTAAAACGATTTTTATGGAGGAAAAGGTAGTCCGCTCTTCAGAGTATCTCACACAAGGCTCTGGTGGCCTCTCTCTCTCTCACCGTTTGTCATTGATCCGGCCGCATCCCGTCCGCCGGGGGAAAGGGAGTGCGGTGGCCTCTCTCTCTCTCACCGTTGGTCACTGATCCGGCCGCATCCCGTCCACCGTGGGAAAGGGAGTGCGGTGCCTCTCTCTCTCACCGTTGGTCACTGATCCGGCCGCATCCCGTCCGCCGGGGGAAAGGGAGGAAGTGCATCGTTTCTCCGTTCGACGGTGCCGAGGCAGCATGTCCCGGTCTGCAGTACACGTCGTTCTGTGTGACCAAGCTCCAGCGCGGCAGGGCCTACGCCACCTTCTCGCAGATTCCGCCCGCCGCCGCTCACCTAGTTATGTCCCAACGACCTCCAGGTATCCCCTCCGTCCTTGCTCCACTGCCCGTTTTCCCACGTTGCTGCATGTGGATCTTCCATAGTTCTTTGCCCAAAACGTAGCTCGTCCGGCGTACTTTCCATATTGCATTCTCGTCCTCACACCGTTTTAGACAAACACAACCGTGTTGTTATCTTCCCTTAGGACAAGGAATATGCTTCTTTTTTGCCGTCTCATGCGTCATCAACTGTTATTGGCCAGTAATTGTTTCCTTTCTACCTCTTTTTTGCAAACAGGGCTATCCATTTCACCTCTTTGCTATTGCGACCTTTTGAGGAACTGCACAAATCACTTTTTTCTTAAGAGTGTTTTGTGCAGTTGTACTAAAATGTCACACGGGCAATGTCTCTACATTTCAGTGCGACTGCACAAAGGGAGATTGGTTTTGCTCTATCCTCCTCATCCAACTCCGAGCCTAATCTTCTCCAACTAGTTAGTCTTAATAGAGACTGCAAAGGTGACCGGCTTCTATTTGTGTGTTTATTATTTCATCAGCAGTCCTCTATTATCGTAATCACACTTGATATCTTTGGAACAGGGACGCTCAGCTCTATTTTAGTCGAACTGCACAAAATGATCGGAATGTTGCATGCTCTAGACAGCTGCTTTTTTCCCAACATGCCTTGTTGATTTAGACAGAGCTGGGGGGACGTTGCTGCCAATCAAAGCATGGATCAATTTTAATTTAACACCTTCTCACAACTTTGTCTTCAGTTGTGATGTAATTATTAGCTCTGATCTGCTAATAATTGACATGCATTAGCAAGGAAGTTAGTTTTTTATTGTTTCTGAAAGAGCATCGATGGCAAGACACGTGCAACAAAAGCTGAAAGCTCACACCATTGTACAATTTCATGTCGCTGGAAAATTATTTGTATAATACGTCAATTATGTAAACAAATTATGGAAGCTTGATAGCATTGCCAGAAGCCTCTTCATCATCCGGGTTCATGTGCCATGCACAAAATTATACTCCTTCGTTCCTAAATATTTGTCTTTTTACAAATTTCAAACGGGCATACTTTAGAATGTAGATTCACTCATTTTGCTTCGTATGTGTACTCCCTCCGTTCCTAAATATTATATTCGTCTTAACAGAGATTTCAACAAGTGACTACATACAAAGCAAAATGAGTGAATCTACACTCTAAAATATGTCTATATACATCCGTATGTGCCAGTCCATTTGAAATCTCTAAAAAGACAAATATTTGAGTAGTCACTCGTTGAAATCTCTAGAAAGACAAATACTCTGGAGTATATTTAAGAACCGAGGGGGTAGTGCACAACCGCATGGGAGACTCAGCCCGGTCGTTGCGCCGCATTAATAGCGAGTAATGAGCAGTCAAATCATAAGCCCCACCTTTCCCACTGTAAGTTCTCTGAAGAAGCAACCATCAATACGCTCTTCTTTGAATCCGCTCATACTACTCCATCCGTCACTGTTTATACAGCGAGCTTCAGAAAAAAGAAAAAAAATATGTGGGACCAAGGCGACTAGCGATCGGCCTGAAAAATAGCATTGGTAGTAATAGCACGGCGTCTATTACTAGAGGGAATAATGCGTACACAGATGCATGCAGTGCTTCCACCCCGGGTACACACATGCATGCACTCCGTAGTAGTATAGTACATGGAGAGAAAATTGTGGACTTGATTGCGGTTACCACGCCCTAATTAATTGAGCATTAAACCAAACGCGTCTAAAGTCTCTCTGGTGGTGGAAATGCATTGAGAGAAATGCATCATAATGAAGCGCGCGCCCTGTAAACTGTGACGGAGGGTGGAGTAGTATGAAGGTGCAAAACCAAGTAGAGTACGCGTACTACTGCGCTTGGCTCTTCGCCCCTTCGTGAAGTCGAACAATGATGGTACTCCGCATGTTGGGTACTACAGTGTATGCCTCTGACAATCTGACACCGAATGGACTGATGCATGTCCACCGAGGGTAGGTTGCATTAGTCAAAAGGCGTAAGCGAGCTTCACCTTGTCCTGCAATCTTCTCCTCGTTCCTGCGAGCTGACGGGACACACCAAAAAGTAGTGCTAGTCCATACTCCCTCCTTTCCGGTTAATATGGCTTAATCTTTTTTGCGGGTAAATCAGAGAGCTTTATTCGTATATAAGCATTCTTAGGACGATCAGCCAAGACACTGGTCACTAGGAAGCGAGGTACCCCGCAAAAAATGAAGTAGGAAGCGAGGTGTTTCATCAAGCCATCTCTCGGCCACATTCAAAGTGCAGCAAGCACGGTTCGCACGAAGATGCGCCACAAGGTTTGCTGACCTGTTTACATGCTTAATAACAAAAAAAGAGGAAATATTACTGAGCGCTACTATTTGTAATAGGATATGAGCCAGAATTAAGCGAGAATTGTGGCGAGTGTTCCATGCAATCAACTTCCATTATAGCATGCGAGAACCCTCGAAGAGAACCAAATGTGTTGAAGATTGCTTTATCACATTTTAAAATTATAATAAGAGTGCAGACGCTCCTCCATCCGGTTCCTAGTACTAGTATAGTACGTACCTTTATGGACTATAGTTGTAATACTAGTAAACTTTGCGCTTGGCTGTTCGGGAAGTCGAAAAATAATAGCACTAGTAGTATAGTGTATGCTTCTGGCAATCTGACACCGAATTAACTGTTGCACGTCCACCACCTGAACGAGGGAGAGCTTGCATTAGTCAAAAGTTTCTCCTTGTCCTGCGAGCCACCGCGCGCAAGCTTCTCCCGTCCTGCAACCTTCTCCTCGTTCGGCAAGTTGACGGGACACGGCAGAGTAATGCTAGTCCATGTTGCCTCCTCTCCGGTTAACATGGCTTAATTTCGAACAAGATAAATACACTGTCTGTCACTGTATATTGGTAAAAATATGGTCAGTGGACTTCATAATACGCTCATTGCGCTCAATATATATATTTTCCGGTGTTCATATGGTCACTAGCTCACCCTGACTGGATATGTGTGTGCATGCACGTGTAGGTTGAGCACTTGAGCGTGACCGTGTGTGTTCCGTCGTGTGCTCGGACATGCATGCATTAGGGCGTCGCGCGCGTTTTTTGCGTCCATGTGTATGTGTGACTGTTGCATACACATAGGGGGAGTACGTGTAGGGGCCACTAAGGAGCAGTCCAATCACACAGTAAGTTAGTCGGAACAAGCAACCATCATTTTCACTCTTGAATGACACGTATGCAATATAAAATGGTTGATATGGAGAGAAAAAGAAAACCACTATATATACGCTAGCAGGAGCCTAAGCTACAAGCCTGCTTTCTTAGGTTGCTCTCTTCACAAGCATAAAACGACGGGCCTGATCCCGCAGCTAGGGGAAGGGAACAATGTTCTGCGTAGACGCCGTCGACATCGGCGAGGGAGAAAACCCACAGTCGGTGCGTCCCAATTGGGGGTCACCGCGGTATGGGCCGATGGCGCGTCCCAACCGCCCTTCTAGCTACAGCCCGACGTCCTAGGTAGTCCATCTTCCTTTTGGAGCCCGACTTGCTCCACTGCCGTAGCTCCATCTCCATGTCGATCTTTCTCTACTTCTACTGGCTTATACTTGTGATGAGTTTATGTCTCATGAACTAGTGCTACTATTATTCTAATAACACTTCTTCAATATCTTTGCCATCAGGGATGCTCTGGTCGATTTTAGTGGAATTACACAAAAGCATCGTATGATCCGAGGGTGCCAGCCGTCTTTTCTTCGACAGGTTCTACCTGGCCAGGAAATTAAATCATGTTTAGGGTTTAGGGTTTAAGTCGTAGTGACCCCATCAGTAGTTTTTCTATCGTACATGCTCTCACAACTTTTTTCTTTAGTTGTGAAGTAAATATTGGCTATGATCTGTGAATCATTGAGATGCATCAGCATGCGTGTTAGTTTTCCTTTGTATTTGATGGAATGTTGTAACGGGGCAACCTTGGAATAGAAATGAAAATGGGGTGGAAAAGTTTCCGTTTTTCCGAAGAAAAACTGGAAACGGAGAGAAACCAACGTTTTGTTTCGTTGGATCGCGCCATCGAGCAAAACCAACGTTTAAATCACGTCTGTCGTGTTCGTGTCTCACCCTCCTCCATGGCTCGACCCCACACGGTCGCTCGGCATGCCACTCACCGCAAACCGAGTAGTATACCATAACTTTCCCGCCTGCTTGTCGATGGATCGCGTCGTGGAGTACTATCACTACTTGAAGAGATTGACGAGTTGGGGGAGGACAGCTAGCTATAGCACGGACTCCCAAGAACTTTTTACATGCATGTTGTAGCCGGCTATTGCGACCTTTGAACGCGGAGCAGCCGCGTGCACCCGGAAGCGGCGCGCGCGATGCTCTCTCCGCCGGCGCGCCGCTTCAATGCTGGCCCAAGTGAGAGGTCGGGTCCGCTCTAGCCGGGCATGAATGCGGCACTGACCGTTTCGGGCGGGAAGCACGCGCGGGTGATGAAGAGGGTTCGGGTTGGTCAGGACCGGCCGTGGCAGCGGTCCGGACATGCGCAAACAAGAGATGATGTACGTTAATATTGCTGCGTATATAATTAACAACGTAAATAATGTGCCAGTTGGACAAATATGATTGGAGATGGAGATGGAATTTTACGTAAACACGGATATGCATGTCTATGTCTATGTGTGTGTGCACGACGACTCTCGCGACCTAGAAGTGGGGGCATGTTTTTGATCGAGTTTTCTTTCTTGGTACGTTAGAAAATCAGTTTGTCTAATTCATATCTAGATGTTATTCAAGGATATCACATCTAAGCTCCCACAAGTATATAATGTAGCAACAAGAAACAAAAAAAAACTAGGAGAAGACCACAAACAGAGTGGACATCAACTTATATGTGACATAACTATGTCACATCTACATGTGTCCTAGACAGACCCTTAAAAAATTGTCCGCCAGTTTTCGTTTCTTTTTTCCGGGAACACGCGTATTCTATTTAAAACCACTACTATGGAGAGATTTTTTTACTCCATTATAGCCTCTTGTTTGGTAGAGTTTCTCGCGTCTTGCTCTCTCACCCTCTCCATATCAAAACAAGATGACAGTGTCCACTCTATCTCTCTCCTCACCGATGGTCACAGATCCGGCCGAATCCCGTCCGCTGCGGGAGGTGAGGAGGTCCAGCGTTGACGTTGTCACCGTCGGTGACGGAGGAAGCCGATGCGCACCGTCCTCTCAGAGCCGGCGCTGGCGCGAACGAATATCCTCCGCGCCCTTGTTCGCTGCCGTCGTGTGGGCAGATCCCGCCCGCCCGCCTAAACGACATCTCGCCCACCTGAGGTATAACTTCTTGTACTGGTCCAGCTCCCCAGGTCGCTGCGTGCGGGTTTTCTTCTATGCGACTACTCCCCAGCTCCCCATGCATAGTATCTAGGGTTCGTCGGCTGATCCAACATCACCTACTAGTACTACTATTATAGAGGAAATGCCACTCAAGAAGTTGTCCTGATTTATGCCTCGGTGGAGGTATACATGTTGTTTCGACAAAAAGTACATGGTGGTTGTGCGGTCATTGTCCATATGGTGGTAGTACTATCACTGGTTAAATGAAGAAATGCTTTTTTTTCTTGGGTATCTTGGTTTAGTTCTCATCAAGATAATTATGATGCTTCTGTTTGTTGGTGTACTTTTCATTAATTCTTATTGAAAATTGAGATGTCGTTGCTAAACCTTTTTATATTTTTGGAAACAGCGATGCATGTCTCCATACCCGGGCATGTCTTCCTCAATTTTAGTGGAACTGGACAAAATTGGATGGCCATTGTTATTATGCCTCACTGTCCTCTGCCACGTGGTTCTTCATTCCTCGAGCTTGATTACTGAGAAGAAACAGACCACGGTGAGGATTTGTCGAACTTATTAGGTGCCTCACCCAAACTTGATGCCAAATGGATGATGCATCACCACGATGACCTATCGATGCTCATGGTTGCGCCTCATGGTTGCGTCGGCTGGTGAAGCTGATCGATTTTCGACGAAAAACAAGCTGTCTTCCATCAGTGCTCTATGCTTGTTACGCACAAAGCTGTTTTTCCGGTTTATAAGGCTCAATTCAAAAATCTCACCAACCAAGGTAGATGGTGAGTGGTGGAATACTTTTTGTAGTTTGCAAAAGCACCCAATTAATGCCCTTGTTTTCCTCAAAAAAGTATGTTTACCAATGCATTAATTGCAATGCATGCATGCATAAATTATATGCACTGGTCAATTTTCTCTTAATATTTGCATGCAATGATTTAATGCACCTTGGAATCTGAACATGTGATGGGAAACAACCAAATTGAGCCTTATAAAATGGAAAAACTAAAATTTTGATATAAGCCCTATAAACCGGAAAGGAGGGAGTATATATTAGTCGTATACACGAGAGTACTATATGGACGCAGCTTCATTGACTTAGTGCACCTGCCTTTGGACTTATGATAGGTGGGCCCAAAATGTGGCTAGCTCACCTGTCATACAGCCAAAAGCAGGTGCAGTGAAGGCACCGGAGCCCAGTCCGTACTATAGTAGTATATATATAAGAGGGAGCCTCAACGCTTGTTCGCTAGAGTTTGCACTCTCCACATGCTCGCCGCACTACATATATGTTTGTAAGTGCATCTAGTGCCCCTTAGTGATTTTGGTGTATTGAAGACTTATAGGTTAAGTATCTAATGTGTTTTTAAGTGTACATAGGTCTATAAGTCTAAGAGGATTTTAATATTTATAGAGAAAGTCGACCCCTAAAAATGAAGTTCTTCGACTAAAGACTTTGATATACTGAAGACTTTCTGAAGACTTTGAAAGTGAAGAAATTGGTGTGACCTTGATGACTTGGTTATCATTTGAGGAATATGAAGCGTGAGGACTTTTGTTTTCGTAGTCTCATTTTCTCTTTCTTGAGTCATAGGAAACACCTTACTATTAAAGGGGGTCGAGGAAATACTAAGGAGAAAATTTCCATGTGATGCTCATCTCAAATCCTACACCTACCTATCCCTTCGAGTGAAGCCATTGGAAATCTCATACAGTTCAGTCAATTTCTTCAGTGACAGAGACGCAGTTCTTCTGGTCACTGAGGACTTTCCTCTGACTGAGGAGTTAGGAATTCGCCAGTGCGAATTACCTACACTATGAGGAACATGATAGCCCTGAGGAATTTGTACCTCAAATTTCCGACCGTTGCTGTGCTACACGCCAGCTGTCCCAAAACATCTTATCCATCCAACGGTCATATCATTGAAGGGCATTTATGTCTTATCATGTCGGGCTTCTCCCTAGGCTATAAATAGCCGCCCCCTACAACCACTAGCTGGTTGGCTGCTCCGCGAGGACTTGACACTTGTCATTTTAGAGCAACGCATCCTCCGAGGACTTTGAGTGAAAATCATCAAGTGAGGAAAATCCAAACCCAAACCCAAACACCTACAAACCCAAAGTGATTGAGCATCACTGAAGAGATTGATCCTGCATGGATCCGACGCTTGTCACCTTTGAAGACTGTGCTTCTTCCAGACGGTTAGGCGTCAAGGTCTAGAGCATCCAAGAGGAATTGTGGATCGCCGAGTGAGCAAGTCTGTGAAGGTTTGGAAGTCACCTGAAGACTTACCACGAGTGATTGGGCGAGGACTGTGTGTCCTTAGCTCAAGGAGAATATGGTGAGGACTATGTGTCCGGGACTAGGTGTCCTCGAGTTTAAATACTCAGCCGCTCCAACCAGACGTACAACTGAGACAGCAGTTGGAACTGGTCTACCAAATCATTGTCTTCACCAAGCTTACTCGTTCTATTTCCTCAACAGTTTCATTTCCTCATTACTGTGTTGTGTGTTTGTTCATATCTCTGTTTGAAGACTTTGACTGAAGACTTTCTCAATTTCCTCAGTTCAATTTCTTCAGTCTGTATTGTCTTCAGCTAGTGTTATCCTGTGTTTACGCTTTCTGTACTCTATGTTTGTCTTCATTTCATCTTGATGACTATGCTTGGATTCTGTTATGTTTTCATCTGAGTACTTATTCAGCTGCTAGTAGTTCTTCCCTAAGGAATTTCCTCACTGGCAAATTCCTCAGTGAAGAATTTCATAAAAATCGCCTATTCACCCCCCTTCTAGTCGATATAACGCACTTTCAATTGGTATCAGAGCAAGGTACTCCCTTGTTCTGTGTGATTTTGGTTTAACCACCTGGAGTTTTAGTTATGTCGACCGCAGATATGAATAAAGTGACATGCCCTATCTTTGACGGTCACGAGTATACCAAGTGGAAGGCCATGATGAAGAAGCGCCTCATGGCGATGAATAGCAAACTGTGGACCGTCACTGAGATTGGTCTTACCGATCTATGCAAGACGGCGGGAGATGATGACATTCGCAAGTACACTCTTCTCAACCTCACGGCGAAGGACGTCATCTGCTCCTGTCTGTCTCGAAATTAGTTCAGGAACATCATGCATCTTGACCATGCAAAGCTTATCTGGGACCGGCTCTCTGAGGTCTATGAAGGTCATCGAACCCGTCATGATCCTTGGTTTGAGGATTTCAAGGAATCGCTCAAATCGATGACATTCGAACCAGAATTATCATCCTCTACTCCATGCCTTATGGCAAAAAGTGATGAGGTAACTGAATGCTACCTATCTGAGTCCAGTGATGAAGAATCTGGTGATGAATTTGGACCCAGTTATGTCAAACTTGCTTCCCTTGTCACTAAACAACAAAGAGCCTTGGAAAGGGCTAACAACATGCTTAGTAAGAGCAATGATATGTTGGGTGAAGAAATGGATCAGTCACAAGCTTTGGCTGAAAGCCTTCAGAGCCTTCATTCTAAGTATGACTCCCTTCAAGATCAGCATAACTCTCTCTTGTCCGATTTTGAGAAGATAAGAGTGAGTTATGAAGATCTTCAGAAGGAGCACGATTCATTGCTTGCTCAACAAATCAGCGCTGCTCAGGAAGAATTTATTCCTCTCTGTTTGAAATGCATTGAACGAGTATCTGCTAATTCCTCACCTGAATGTTCAAATGGTTCTAATGTTACAAATTTTTCACCTGTCTCTGCTATCACTAATTCCTCATCTGAGGACATTGCTAGTATCACTGACGATGCAGGGCTGAAGGAATTGTACATGACAGGCATGTACAAAAGCCTCAAAGGGCATCAGACTCTTTGTGATGTGCTTAAAAAGCAGATCCTCAACAGGAACCCTAGGAAAGAGGGTATTGCCTTTGAGAGGAAACTCAATGCTGATGGTACATATTGGAAGCCGGAGTAGTACCCCAAAACCTCATGGGTCGCTGCAAAGGGACCTCCAGTTGATCCATCTAATTTATCTGGTAATACATGTGAATCTTCTCATTCTTTTGATGAGTCATTTGACTCCAACTATAAACTGTTCAAAAATTAGAATGGTGAAGTATTTGCTAGATATGTTGGCACTAACTGCAGGAATGGTTCTCCTATGAAGAAAATCTGGGTTCCCAAAAGGTGCCTTGAAAGTCTTCAGGTGAATGTCCTCATGACACCACCTGTGAACAAAAGGAACCCCAGATCAAATTCTTCATATGGACCAAATTCTTCATATGGATCCAAATCCTCATACAGATCAAATTCCTCAAGGGGATCAAATTCCTCACATGGATCAAAGTCCTCATATGAACATCATCATGCTAACAACTCTGTTTTGCAGGGAAGAGCCAAGGACTATGAATATGAGCATTATTCTTCAAATTATTATGTTCATAAGTCCTCGAAGAATTTCTCTGCTTATTCATATGCTTACCCTAACCGCTCTTATGTGAAACGAAATGGTTTGGCCGCTATGCCACCATTCTCATATGGAGCTCGCAGAGTGATGAACTCTTTGCCACCCCTTCAGATGTGGGTGGTGAAGAAAAAGAACTAATCTCTTATGCAGGGTCAGGTCTCTAGACGTATTGTAACATCTGAAGAATTTGCTGGGGACCTGACAAAATGCCTGAATGGACGCAGGCTAACCATGATGAAATGAACTTTCATTTCACACGTCCTCCCTTTGTTTTATCTGTCCTATTGCTTGATGAAATTGATATGATGAATTGTGATATCGTATTCTTCACTGCTGAAGTATATGAGGTCGTAAGTTGCACTAATCCATCTGCAGGATGATCAACCCAAACCCACTGAGTGGGTACTTGATAGTGGATGTACGAATCACATGACTGGTGACAAGAATCTTTTGATGGATGCTCCCTTATCATCGTCACATATGAAGCATATCATCTTCGCTGATAAAAGCAAAAGTCAGGTATTGGGTCTAGTTAAAGTTGCTATCACAAAGGATCGACACATGGACAAAGTCATGCTTGTTGAGTCCTTAGGATACAACCTTATGTCTGTCTCAATGCTTTGTGATCTTGATATGGTTGTTGTCTTTGGCAAGTATCGTTGTGTTGTGATTATGGAAGCTGACAATTCCAAAGGCTTCGAAGGCTTTAGGAGAGGAGACTTGTATATTGTTGATTCTTCTGCAGATTCACAACCAGTCGTGTGCCTACTTGCAAAAGTTTCAGAAGGATGGCTATGGCATTGACGACTTGGTCATGCAGGCATGAGGAATTTGCACACACTTGCGAAGAAGAAGCATGTCATTGGCATTGAGAATGTCAAATTCCTCACGGATCACTTATGCGGTGCCTGTGAAGCTGGAAAGATGACCAAGGCCAAGCATCCAACAAAGACCATCATGACCACTACTCGACCATTCGAATTGCTTCACATGGATCTCTTCGGTCCTAATCACTATTCCTCTGTTTCAAATGAAGCATCTCAATATGGCTTTGTCATTGTTGATGATTACTCTCGTTACACATGGGTACACCTTGTCTCTTACAAACATGAAGTGCAGGAAGTCTTCAAACGATTTTCCTCGAGGGCTTCAACCAACTTTGGTGTGAAGATCAAGCACATTAGAAGTGACAATAACACTGAGTTCAAGAATTCGGGTCTCGATGACTATCTTGATGAACTTGGTACTACTCATGAGTTATCTGCTCCTTATACTCCTCAACAGAATGGTGTTGTGGAGTGCAAGAACAGGACTCTTGCTGAGATGGCTCGCACTATGCTCGATGAGTACAAAACCCCTCGTCGTTTCTGGGTTGATGCAATTGATACTGCGTGCCACATCATCAACAGAGTATATCTTCACAAATTCTTCAAGAAGACTGCCTATGAACTCCTCACTGACAAGAAACCCAATGTGAGTTATTTCAGAGTCTTCGGTGCTAAATGCTGGATTAGAGATCCTCATCACAACTCTAAATTTGCACCGAAAGCACATGAAGGTTTTATGCTTGGTTACGGAAAGGACTCGCACACCTACAAAGTCTTCAACAATGTTCTTCACAAGATTGTTGAAACTGTAGATGTGCGGTTCGATGAAACTAATGGCTCGCAAAGAGAGCACCTACCTTATGTGTTAGATGAACCAACACCCAAGGATTCTATCAAGCACAAGGCTACTGAAGATGTCATTCCCACTGAAGAATCTACTAAAGAATTCATTCCAGAACGTGAAGAACGTCGAGCTGATGAACCTGAAGAAAATGCTAAGGAAATTGATGCTGAAGAAAATGTTGATCAAATTCCTCAACGACAACCAGCTCATCCTCGCGTTGCAAAAGAAGTGCAAGTGGAGAAGATCATCGATGACATTAGAGCACCAGGTCCTCTCACACGCTCAAAAGCTTCACATCTATCTAACTTTTGTGGGCACTTTGCTTTTGTCTCTATTACAGAGCCCGCTAAGGTAGATGGAGCATTTTTGGAGCCTGAGTGGATTCAGGCCATGCAAGAAGAATTACATCAGTTCAAGCTCAACAACGTTTGGGAATTGGTCAATCGTCCCGATCCTCGCAAACATAACATCATTGGCATAAAGTGGATCTACCGCAACAAGCAAGATGAAAATGGTGTTGTGGTGAGGAATAAGGCACGACTAGTAGCTCAAGGCTACACACAGGTTGAAGGAGTTGATTTCGATGAAACTTTTGCACCTGTTGCTAGACTTGAGGCTATTCACATATTGCTTGCTTATGCTAACCATCATGATCTCATCTTATATCAAATGGATGTAAAAAGTGCATTCCTCAATGGTAAGCTTGAGGAAGAAGTATATGTTGCTCAACCCCCAGGTTTTGAAGATCCAAAACATCCTGACAAAGTCTTCAGACTTAACAAGGCCCTCTATGGCCTCAAGCAGGCCCCACGGGTGTGGTATGATACATTGAAGGAATTCTTCATGAAGAAAGGCTTCACACCTGGTTCACTCGATCCCACTCTCTTTACTAAATCTTATGATGGTGAACTGTTTGTGTGCCAAATATATGTTGATGATATCATCTTTGGCTGTACTGACCAACGTTATAGTGATGAATTTGCCTATATGATGAGTGAAGAATATCAAATGTCTATGATGGGAGAGTTGAAATTCTTCTTAGGTCTTCAAATTCGTCAACAGCGCAACGGCATATTCATATCTCAGGAGAAATACCTCAAGGATGTCCTGAAGAAATTTGGCATGCAAGATTGCAAAGGCATGAAAATTCCTATGCCCACAAATGGTCATTTATGCACTGATGAAAATGGTATTGACTTCGATCATAAGGTATACCGCTCCATGATTGTCTCTTTATTATACTTATGTGCATCAAGGCCAGATATAACGCTTAGTGTTTGCATGTGTGCCCGATTTCAAGCTGCACCGAAGGAATCACACCATAAGGCTGTGAAGCATATTCTTCGATATCTAGCTCACACACCAACTCTAGGATTATGGTATCCCAAGGGCTCGGATTTTGATCTCGTTGGATATTCTGACTCTGACTATGCTGGTGACCGTGTGGATCGCAAGTCAACATCTGGTACTTGTCATTTCCTCGGACGATCCTTGGTCTGTTGGTCCTCGAAGAAACAGAACTGTGTATCACTGTCTACTGCTGAAGCTGAATACATTGCTGCTGGTTCTTGCTGTGCTCAACTACTATAGATGAAGCAAACACTCAAGGACTATGGCATCAATGTGAAGAATGTGCCTCTCCTCTGTGACAATGAGAGTGCCATCAAGATTGCTCACAACCCAGTTCAGCACTCGAAGACAAAGCACATTCAGATTCGTCATCATTTTCTTTGTGATCATGTGTTGAAGGGCGACATTTCTATTGAGCATGTGAAGACTGAAGAACAGCTAGCCGATATCTTCACTAAGCCCTTGGATGAGAAGAGATTTAGCAAGTTGCGGTGTGAGCTAAATATCGTAGAGTCTTCGAATGTACTTTGAAAAGGCCCTCATCCTAACACTTATGCAAAATTGATGACTTAGATGTGCAACACATGAAGAAACGTTTTTCTTCAATCAATGAAGAATAACACTCTAAGTGTGAAGAAATTAATGAAGAATTTGATTCTCAGAACCCTACGACAATTGTACGCGGTGTCTGAAATCATCATTATTATACGGTGGGTCACGGCACCACAAAAGTTGAAAATCTTCAATTTGAGTTTTTCCTCAGTTTTTGAAATTCCTCAGTTGTTCAAATTCTTCAACTTGCAAAATCTTCACTTGTGCCGTCGTTTTTCTTCATTGGCTATATATTTATATATGAGTTTATGTCCTCTACAGCATTCACTTATAGCTATTTCTTCAAGTTGGATCTTCTGCTAAGTGAATGTGATCGGACCCTTCCCCTCTATGCTATACTCAATCCAATCTGTTCACAAATTCTTCCTGTGCGTTCTATTTTGAAACTCGTTCAAAATCTTCACTGTGTCCTTGTCAGCTGAAGAAATTGCGAATGGAACATTAAAACTAATCTTACCCAAATTTTTGGTTTTGCCGCTCAAACCGTTCCGCATCCCACGATGCATTATTTTACTCACCCACAATCTTACACGATCTCCACTACACAGTACGTGGGTGACACATGTCGAGAGAAGGAGAACGGGCAGGGGCACGTTCGTCCTAAATCTTCGAGCGAGCAGTTTTTCACCGTGGCTATAAATACCCCTGTCCCCTTCCTCTCTTCTTTTACTCCGCTCAATCTCACTCTCCCGCTCGAGCTTCCCGAACCCTAGCGCCGCCGCTACTTCCATCGTCGCCAGTGAGGAAGAGCTTCACTGCCTCGACCTCGTCGCCGTCGTACTCGCGCCGACCGCGGAAATCTTCACCTCCGCCGCCGTCGTAGACGTCTTCCTCCGCCAAGTTAGGGTGTGGAAGATCTGCATCGACGAACTTCACTGTTTCAACTCATAGTTCGTCGTGTTCTTCTTTAAGGGTAATTAAAAGTCACTTTTACTGCCCTCTTTGATTCGAAACTTTTCTACAAAATCTTCAAAGGTGTTTTATTCTTCGAATCCTCACACACAAAACACCTCACATGTTATCTGTTATTGATTCATTTCCCTAAGCATCATTTTCTTCAAGATTCCTCAATTGTGTGGATCTTCGATCTATACAACTCTGGAACCTAAGATAAAGCGCGCTTAGTGAAATTCTTCAAGACGCATCTGGTCAAATTCCTCAAACCTGTTGTTTATGAAAAACCCTCTGAGAACGCATATGACCTCTTCAAATTCCTGGCAACTATACTGTGTTCATAGGTACACATGTCCGCTGCTGAATCATTAGGTTCTCATCAACTTAACTCATTTGCAGCGTTCCTTGAAGAAAATTTGCATACTTCTTCAGAGAATTCGATTGTTCAAATTCCTCAACTGAAGAAAATGGCTGAAGGTAAAAGGCCTCAGAAAGGAGGAAAGAAGCCTAAGGTCATGACTGCTTTTGAAATCCCTGAGGATTTATTTAAAGACTACTGCACGCCTGATGAAGCCAAGTTTGGCAAAGAAGATAAAAATCAGCGCAAGGTGCGCATTCAGAGGATTGAACGGAGATGGGCACGTGAATGGAGGGAGTACAGATACGTCACTCCAAAGTACATGAAGAAATTCGCACTGAACCCTCCATGCCCAAGAGCCCCATTGGCACCTGGCCAAGAGGCTGATCCCACTAGCATCAAACGTGGTGAGGACTTTCCTGAGGAATGGGCCAAGCGCCAAGCAAAATTGGCAAGACAAGCCAAAGAAGCAGTGAGTAAATTCAATGAAGACTCTGATGCTACTGCTGCCACTGAGGCCTCTGTCAAGCCGAGGAAATCAATGCTTAAGAAGCCCGCTCGAAAGCCAAGTGCTTCACCAGCATTGCCCTCACGGCCAAGTTCCTCTGCTGCGCCCTCACGGCCAGAAACTTCAAAGTCTTCAAAGCAAATTCCTCAAGCTGCCCCTGCTCCTCCGAAATCCTCAGCACCTCCGACAAAGTCCTCAGCTGATCCGACAAAGTCCTCAGCTCCTGCGCATCCTGCCACATGCCAAAGGACTGTAGGCATCTCTATTGCCTCTGGTGTCTCAGCTAGTTCCTCAGCTGCACCAAGTTCCTCAGCTGGGCCCTCTCTGCTAAAGAAAAAGGCTACTACTGGACGCGGTACTTGCCCAAGTCCTAAGAAGAAGCAGGTAGTCTTCAGTGTGCCATCTGATGATGATGAAGCTGATGAAGAAGAACTTGCTGAAATCATCAGGGACCGCCAAGAAAGGGCTGCTAGAGCCAAAGGCACACCTGTGCCCCTCCTGTTGGATCCAAGGGCGATCCTTGATTACATCAATCTCTAGCATAAGGATCCCAACACACCTATGCCTGACTTCAAGCTGGCACCTGGCCAAAGTCACATGCTGACTCACTTCATCCAAGAGGAGAAGTGGAAATATGATAGGGCCAGGCAGATCAAGAAATCGCAGTACAGGAAAGAGAAACTGCTAAGGAAAAATGTTCTCACGATGAAACCTGAAGAACTCATCAAGATGCAGGCTGACATCAAAACCCTCAGCGATGAATTTGATGCATACTATGCTGACTGGAAAGGAGCAAAAGTCAGGTTTGTGCAACTGACTAAGAAATTCACAAATGTTGCAGCCCCATCGCAACAAGGAATTACTCAAGCTGAACCTTCAGCACAGCCCACTGAAGAACATGCCAGCACCGCTGATGACTTTCAGGCTGCTGAAGAAAATGCTAGTTCCAGGGCTGATGACTCCATTCCAGCTACTGAAGAAATTGCCAGGGCATCCACTAGTAGTGCGCCTGAAGAAACTGAAGAAGTAAGGACAACTGCATCAGTTGCTCCTGAGGAAACTCAACCAGATTCCTCAGCTCCACCTGCGCCTACACCAACTCCTATCCTTCCATCTGCATTGTGAAGAAGAGCAAGGTTGCAGAGCGAGCTGCAGTGAAGAAAAGGAAAGCATCAAATGCTTCAGAATCTTCAGCTCCCAAGAAGATGAAGCCGATGACCAGCTCGTTTGCAAATCCCATTGATGCTGTTCCTATCTCATCCATGCCATCAAAGGACCTTGTTCCTTTTGGTGAAGACTATGAGATCCCAAGTGGATCAGATGAAGAAACTCAATCTGCTGCTTCCTCAGAGCAGATTGATGAAGAAATTGAAGTGGATGGGATCCCTTCAACCCCAATGGTCTCATCACCAATGCCTCAGTTTACTGCTGAAGAGGCTGGTGTTGAAGAATTATAAAATGAAGATGTGGACATTGGAAGCACAACTCCAGAGATGAATGACGACTTTTGGGAAAGTCAGCATCCTAATTCTCCACTCTTCACTCCACTGCAGCAAATTCCTCTCTCCCCTGCACCAACTGTTCCGATGGGCTCTGAAGAAACTCATCCCACTGCATCTGTGAATGAAGAAATTCCAGCCACTAGTGCTAAAGAAACTGCTGCTACTACTGAAAAGGTGACTGCACCTGAGGAAGAACCTGAAATTCCTCAGCCTGAAGAACCTGAGATTGTGATTCCTGAGGTAGTGATGCAACTCACTGACACTCCTCTGCCCAAGCCAAAGGATCCATTCTCAAGAAAAAAAAAGTTCAAGGCTGAAGACTTCTTTGGCGAGCACGTGTTCTTCATAGAGTATAATCCATATGACTCTGCTCGCATAAGGAAGAGGCGGTTCTGGACAGCTAGTCAAGCAAATTTCTATTCCTCAGTGCTTTTCAACAAGGACAAAGTCTTCGACCATGCACATATTCCTCACGTGGATATGGAGTCCATGCCGTGCTTCACGCCAGTCCTCAGTGTTCTTCACGACGCTGGGCTGCTCAATTTCTGCACTGACATATGCGATTGGAATGAAGAACTCATTCTTCAGTTCTATGCAACGCTGCACATCACCGGCAACTCTGAAGATGTGAATTCATGGGTTCTGGACTGGATGACTGAGAACACACATTATAAGGCCCCAGTATCTGAATTGCTTAGTGCCCTACCTCTAAGTCCTCCCACTGAAGATGCACGTTGTGTTTACAACGAACCTGAGCTTTCAAATCACTATATGCAAGTGCTGATGAAGCCTTTGAAGTCAGGGCAGGCCCCTCGAACAAAATTCCTCGTCAAGGAATTGTTGTATGTCCCTCGGACTGTCTACCGCATTCTGACGAAGACTATGAGTCCTATCAAAGGCCACGACTCAAGTGATGAAGAAGTCGTTGGCATCATGAAGAACATGCTTTTCAATATCATTCATGGCGTTCTCGTCAACTTCCATGATTTCTTCATGAGGACTCTGGCCAACATTGCTATGTTACCATTTGAGCTGAAGCCTTATGCACCTTGGATTATGAGATTCATCAGGACAAGGTCTTCACTCAATTACAAGGCTGAAACTCTGAACCACTGCAGCTACTTGCCTCCTATTGAAGTCCTCAAAAGGACATTTTCCTCAGCTGAAGAAAAGGGCAAAGCTACTGCTGTGATCGATGAAGGCATTCGTCCATTGGATGGTCAATTTCGCAAGGCTGCATTTTACTCCACCAATGATGACTCTGCCACACATGACACTGCCGCCAACACTGCCAAGCCAAATCCTCAAGCCACAGCACCCAGGGTGATGACTGATCGTGAGTTACTCCTCAGTCTTCATCAAAAGGTTGATCGCAATCACAAATGGGTCAAGCGTCAGTTTGGTTCAATTCTTCACAACATGACTGCAACACATAATACAGTGAAGAAAAACCATTACTACCTTCATGAAACCCTCAACCGCACCTGGGTTGTTCTGTCTCAAGTTTACAGCGCTGATGATTTGAAGCAAATGGGTCTCAACGAAGAATTTGCCTGGTCTGCACCTCCTCCGAAGAAATACAAGAAGGTCCCAGTTCCTTCTTTGGTGGCCAGTTCATATTCTTCATCGCGTGAGACTAATGAAAATGAAGACTTGGACGACACTGCGGCAGGCCCTACTTCAACGACCGACCCCAACAACGCTGGCGCTCCTTCATCAACTTGATTATCTTCAGGGGCGTTAGTCCTCAGTTTCGATCCTTTTCGTCATTCGATGACAAAGGGGGAGTGTCGGTGTCAAAACCGGCGGATCTCGGGTAGGGGGTCCCGAACCGTGCGTCAAGGTCGGATGGTAACAGGAGACAAGGGACACTTTATTTTACCCAGGTTCGGGCCCTCTCGATGGAGGTAAAACCCTACTCCTGCTAGATTAATATTGATGATATGGGTAGTACAAGAGTAGATCTACCACGAGATCAAGGAGGCTAAACCCTAGAAGCTAGCCTATGGTATGATTGTGTATGATTATGGTTGTCCTACGGACTACAACCCTCCAGTTTATATAGACACCGGATAGGGTTAGGGTTACACAGAGTCGGTTACATTGGTAGGAGATCTTGAATATCCGCACACCTAGCTTCCCTTCCACGCCAAGAAAAGATCCTTCCGGACACGGGACGAAGTCTTCAACTTTATATCTTCATAGTCCTGGAGTCCGACTGAAGGTATAGTCCGGCTATCCGAACACCCCCTAATCCAGGACTCCCTCAGTAGCCCCCGAACCAGGCTTCAATGACGATTAGTCCGGCGCGCAAGTCGTCTTCGGCATTGCAAGGCGGGTTCCTCCTCCGAATCTTGTGTACATGTACGAATAATGTCCGTTTTTTGTAATGTAGCACTCCTCGGCTTCAGTGCCCAATAATGGCCGTCTTCCACGCGCTGAACGAATGTGAAGAGCTTGGGGTGTTTTTACATCCACACCCTTAGTCATATAAACGAGCCGCCTATTTAACAAGATGGGGATCTAGATCCAAACCACATCTTCTCCTCTCTGCGAGAGCGTCTCCAGAAAAGGTCCATTCCGATATGGCCAGCCGCCGCAGCTCCTCCCCTCGCCCCTCCAGTCCTAAACCCGGAGATTGGGAGAGATGCACCATCCCGCATAGCGAGTTGTTGTCGCTTCAAGCCAAGGGATTCCTCCCTCAAGCCTACATGGTCTCGGTCCGAGCCAGACTCGCCACTTATCAAGGCGGTAAACAAGCGGAGAACTCACCTAGTCCCTCTAAAGGGGAGCGGGTGTGTTTGGTCCCTTATCTAGTAAGGGGCCTGGGATTCCCAATTCATCCATTCCTCCGCGGGCTTTTGGAGTTCTACAGCCTCCAACTGCACCACCTTACGCCCGGTTCCGTGTTACACATTGCGGGCTTCGTAGCTCTTTGCGAGCTATTTTTAGGCGTGGAGGATCATTTTGCGCTGTGGAAGAAGATATTCTGCCTGGTACCCCGTTCGCAGAAGGGGTCTATATATCAAGTGGGCGTAGCAGAAGTATGGCGTATCGCTGGGACTGGATACCCGTCCGGAACCCCGAAGAAGGCGTCCGAGGACTGGCCTTCAGAATGGTTCTACATAGACGACGTCCCCCTGCCGGACCCTGTCCGGGCCGGTCTCCCTGAGTTCGACAACGCTCCCCTGAAGAAACGCCTGAGCTGGCGCCCTCGGAACCCTCAGAGAGAGAATGACAGGGACGTCCTTTACTTGATGGGCCGGATTAAGCTATTGGCTCATTCCGGACTGACCATGATTAAAGTCATGGCCATATGCATTATGCGAGGGGTGCAGCCGCTCCAATACAGAAGCCACCCCATGTGGGATTTTAACGGGGAGGATGACGCCATCCGTTACGGCCGCAAGGGGCCGGACTTGCCTGCCGCCCTAATGAAGATCTTATCCTCTCTGTACAAGGGAGAAGAAGAGGAATTCCTCCGCATCGATTCGCAGGGCGGATTTTCCATGTACAATCCTCCGAACTGGGTAAGCGGACAGTCATACTTCTCTGTTCATTTTACATTCCCATGATTAAATAGGCAGTCTAACGACTTTAATGCAGGACCTGCGTCAGGAGGTAAAAAACATAAACAACCGTCCTCCACAGCCAAAGGACCCAGACCGGCTCCTCGATCCGGACTCCGAAGAGGATCCTGACTTAGCAGTGGACTTTATGGATGGACTGTTTCATCAGCTAAGCAAGGATGATACCTTGGTAGCTATTATAGCTGATTATTCAGGGTTGATCCCGGCCTCCCAGGTGACAAATACCGAAGCTTTACTTCCTTAAGAAGGGTTCCGTTTTCATGGGCCTGGTTGTTCTGACAACAACCGTGCTTTGTAGGGGAGATTCCCGAGGGGGGAAGCCTACCCTGCTGCAGCTAGCCGACGGGGGGCCGCAGGGCCCCGTGGGGCAAAAAGGAACATAGTCCGGCCTGAGGTGCCAGAACAAAGGTATGGTGTACCCTCTCTTTTTTCCTGGTGTTCTACTCCTCCAGGGTATATTAACATTCGTGTTATCTTCAGGACGAAGAGACCTCGCCGGACTATACCCGGAGAGGTTGCCAATCGGGCCTCCACCAGCCAGACTCCAACGCCCAGCCCAGAGGCGGATGTCAGCACAAGGCACGCACCGGATGCTCCTCTATCAGAGGATGCGGATAGGCTGTCTGCCACCAATTCTGAGGTGGAGAGTGCTATGAACCACAGGCATCGCCGGACAGTTCTTCGCGACGCTTGTTTCCCCCAGGAGGCTTTAAATGCCTTTAATTCAGGAGACGCGTACCTCCGTGCCGCTCAAAATGGTTTAACCAGAGCCACGGAGCAGTATGTAAAAGACATACGGGTAAGAAATTTTTGGTAAATATAGATATGCCAGTAGCCCCCGAGACTTGAAGCAGTGGAAATAACTGATTCGAGAATCATATAACATGCAGTTTCTTACCGAGAAGAATACCGCGCTGTCCCAGGAGCTGGAAAGGTGCAGGGCCCAACTAGAGGCCGCACAATCGGCAGCAGGAGCGTCTAAAGAGACCCCTACAGGTAAACAATACTCTAGAATAATTAGGATTGTACGGATTTAAGTGCCAATCTGACAAATTGTATTGTAGATGGCGCTGGACTCGATCCGGACAGGCAACAGCTTCTACACCGGTTAGAGTCTGGTGAAAGCGTGCTGACAAAGGTGAGGCGGGAGAAGAATGATCTCCAGGATGCCAACACCAAGCTGGATGTTGAATTAAAAGATGTTCGTGGCCAGCTGTCGGACTCCAATAAGGAGAATCAGCGACTTCGACGCGGCATTTTTAGTAAGTGCTTAAGAGAACTCTTGAAAAAGGAGTTCGGCGAGGAAGACGACTAACAGAGTTACGTCTGTAGGTATCCTTACAGGTCGTCCTGCAGAGGAGATGCCCAGTTCAACAGGCGATCTTCTTCCCGAACTCTTGCAACTGCACGAACGAGTTCGGCAGTCAATGCGAGGTATTGCCCAAGCCTTGTGGCCTGCCCACTCCATACCCGAGGGCCTTGGAGAACTTGCAGAGAAGTTGAAGGGAGCTCGGCGGCGCTTCCGGTTGTGGAAGATATCGGCCTGCCGGCAGGGCGCTAGGGAGGCTTGGGCCATGGTGAAGACCCGCTTTACGAAGTCTAACCCCAATCATATGGCCAAAGTTGGACCGGTGGGGCCTGACGGGAAGGAGATCCCTATGAGCTTAGTATATGGCCAGGTAGAATTGGCCGCAAAGTATTCCCAGCAGGACTGTAAATTAGACAGCCTGTTAGATGGTATAGAAGAGGAATACAATCAGTCTTGATGACTATGTAATTTATAATTGACATGTGTGATGCCTTCTAGCTGGATTGTAGATCGTTTGTCGTGGACGACCTTTTCGCTTCGACCTCGGGACCTGACGGTCCGGAGTGTGTCCGAATACCATAACGGATATATAAGAACCGAGGTATGCGTGGAGACCAGGCGTAGGGGTCATTAGTGCTTTATCAGACAAGTGCCCAACTAGTTATGTTATATTACATGGTTAGTAAGAAACATCTTCCAGAGAGAATAGTTCCGTTAAGGGTTCCTTTCGCTGGGGTGGCGTGCCCTGAAGTGCACGTCCGGACTGCATGTGCAGGAAAACATCTGGGGGCATGTATAAGTAAAAAAGGTGCATCTTTAGTTCACCGACCGATTATTCCCTTAAGAACGCTAGCTTTCGGCTTCACCCAGTCTGAGGTACACATCCGGCTTATCCGGCAGTAACAATCGCAGAGGTGCTCGCTTTACCACCTAGCCGAACAATCGGGAACGTAGGGGTAAGCACAGGAGCCAGGCAACCCAGCTTGGCCAAAACTTAAGTCATATCGATGCATATAATCGTGAAGAAAAGGTGCATGCGGAAGTCTGACGCATGCGTTGGGCGTGAAACCCATATAAACAAGCTTCTGTTAAAGAAGCCCCCAGGTTTATGGAGCGCGGGTAGCGCGCCTTATGATGAGCCTTTAAGGGCTATAAGAGGAAAGAGTGGGAGGAGATAAAAACAGAAAAATATAAAAATGGACAGAGGAAGAAGACAAACCCCGAGTTCGGCGTTAGGCATAAAATCTTCGGAGACGTGTGGCGTTCCATGGGTTCGGCTCGAGTCGGTTATCCGACGCATCTCGCAGGCGGTACGCTCCACTAGTCAGGACTTGGTCAATTATGAAGGGACCTTCCCATCTGGGCTTGAGTTTTTCCTTTTTCTTATCCGGCAGGCGTAGAACTAGTTCGCCAACGTTGTAATTTTTGGCCGTACTTCTCTGCTTTGATATCTTCGAGCCTGCTGTTGATAAAATGCGGAACGGGCTTTAGCCACGTCGCGTTCCTCCTCTAAGGCGTCCAGGTTGTCCTGCCGATCAAGCTCGGCTTCTCTTTCTTCGTACATGCGCACTCGAGGTGAGTCATGAGTTATGTCGCAGGGCAGGACTGCCTCTGCGCCGTACACCATAAAGAATGGTGTGAATCCGGTGGTACGATTTGGCGTGGTTCGCAGCCCCCAGAGCACGGAGTCGAGCTCCTCTACCCAGTGCGTATTAGATTCCTTGAGGGACCGCACTAGTCTGGGTTTGATGCCGCTCATGATGAGACCATTTGCGCGTTCGACCTGACTGTTGGTTTGTGGGTGATAGACGGAAGCATAATCGAGCTTAATGCCCATGTTTTTGCACCACAGCTTTACTTCTTCCGAGGTGAAGTTTGTGTCGTTATCGGTGATAATGCTGTGGGGGACATCGTAACGGTGTACGACCCCGGATATGAAATCTATCACAGGTACGGATTCGTCCGTCTTGGCAGGCTTGGCTTCTATCCATTTGGTGAATTTATCCACCATGACCAGTAGGTATTTTTTCTTGTGGGTTCCACCTTTAAGGGGTCCCACCATATCAAGTCCCCAGACCGCAAAAGGCCAAGTGATGGGGATAGTTCGGAGGGCGTTGGGTGGCATATGACTTTGGTTGGCAAAAAGCTGGCAACCGACGCATCATTTGACTAGGTCATGGGCGTCTGCTCGGGCCGTCGGCCAATAAAAGTCTGTACGGAAAGCCTTGCTTACGAGGGACCGAGGTGCAGCGTTGTGGCCACCGAGTCCGGCATGAATTTCGGCCAATAGACTCTGCCCTTCCTCTTCGGAGATACACATTTGAAGGACTCCTGTAGTACTTCTCTTATATAGCTCTCCCTCGTGGACTTTATAGGCTTTAGATCGCCGCACTATGCAGCGTCTCATTTTGGTCCTCAGGGAGTTCCTGCCTAATGAGGTAGGCTAAGAATGGTTCTGTCCACGGGGCGATGACCGCCATTATTACGTGGGCTGAGGGCGTGATTTCGGTGGCGGGGCCTCCGATTATGTCAGATTGCTCGGCGTCTGGTTGTGCGGTTGTGTCCGGACTGTTATCCGAGGGTTCCCCCTCCCATGCTAAGGATGGTTTCAATAATCTTTCTAGGAAGATGTTGGGGGGCGGCATCTCGTTTTGCGCCGATGCGTGCCAGGACGTCCGCTGCCTGATTATTTTCTCGGGCTATATGGTGAAACTCTAGTCCCTCGAACCGAGCTGACATTTTTAGTACGGCGTTGCGGTAGGCTGCCATTTTTGGGTCTTTGGCGTCGAAGTCGCCATTTATCTGGGATATCGCGAGGTTTGAATCCCCACGTACTTCCAAGCGTTGAATGCCCATGGAAACTGCCATCCGGAGACCGTGTAGAAGGGCCTCATATTCGGCTGCATTGTTGGAGTCCGTGTACATAATTTGGAGTACATATTGGACTGTGTCTCCTGTAGGGGACGTCAAAACGACACCAGCCCCTAGTCCGGCCAACATTTTGGAGCCGTCAAAATGCATGATCCAGTTTGAGTATGTGCCGTACTCTTTAGGGAGTTCAACCTCTGTCCATTCGGCGACGAAGTCGGCTAGGACTTGCGATTTGATGGCTCATCGTGGTTTGTAGGTTATGTCGAACGGTAGGAGCTCTATGGCCCATTTTGCTATCCGGCCCGTTGCGTCACGGTTGTTAATAATATCGTTGAGTGGTACTTCCGAGGCTACTGTTATAGAACACTCTTGAAAGTAGTGTCGTAGCTTCCGGGATGCCATGAACACTGCGTATGCAATCTTTTGGTAATGCGGGTACCGTGATTTGCATGGTGTGAGGACAGTGGACACGTAGTAAACCGGCCTTTGAAGGGGGAGTTTGTGTCCGTCCGTTACCCGTTCGACGACGAGTACTGCGCTAACAACTTGATGAGTTGCGGCAATGTACAATAGCATGGGTTCGCCAGTATTTGGCACGGCCAGGACGGGATTTGTTGCCAAGATGGCCTTTATTTCCTCGAGTCCGGCCGTTGCAGCGTCCGTCCACTTGAAGTGTTCGGTGCGCCTAAGGAGGCGATAAAGGGGCAATGCCTTCTCTCCCAAACGGGAGTTAAAGCGGCTTAAAGCCGCCACGCATCCAGTGAGTTTCTGTATTTGTTTGAGGTCTTTTGGGATGTCCAATTGTGACAAAGCTCGGATTTTAGCTGGATTTGCTTCAATTCCTCTACCGGATACAATGAAGCCCAGGAGCTTTCCGGCTGGAACACCGAAAACACATTTTTCCGGATTGAGCTTAATGTCGTATTTTCAGAGGTTGTCGAATGTAAGCCTCAAGTCGTCTACTAGAGATTCGACATGTCTTGATTTGACGACCACATCATCTACGTACGCCTCAACTGTTTTGCCGATCTGGTTTGTCAGGCATGTTTGAATCATGCGCTGATATGTTGCGACGGCGTTTTTTAGCCCAAAGGGCATTGTGTTGAAGCAGAATGGGCCGTATGGTGTGATGAATGCCGTTGCGGCTTGGTCTGACTCTGCCATATTTATTTGATGGTAACCGGAGTATGCGTCGAGGAAGCACAGTGAATCGTGCCCTGAAGTGGCATCGATAATTTGATCTATTCGAGGGAGGGGAAACGGATCCTTTGGGCAAGCCTTATTAAGGTCTTTGAAGTCGACACACAGGCGCCAGGATTTGTCCTTGTTTGGTACCACCACTAGGTTTGCTAGACAGTCCAGATGTTTTATGTCTCTAATGAATCCGGCCTCCAATAACTTGGCTAGCTCCTCTCCCATGGCCTAGCTCTTTGGTTCGGAGAAACGCCGGAGGGCTTGTTTCACAGGTTTGAATCCTTTCTGGATGTTTAAGCTGTGTTCTGCCAGCCTGCGTGGGATTCCTGGCATATCTGAGGGGTGCCAAGCGAAGATGTCCCAGTTCTCTCGTAGGAACTCTCGCAGTGCGGCGTCTACGTCAGGGTTTAGTCTTGCCCCGGTGGAGGCTGTTTTACTGGGGTCCGTTGGGTGGACCTGGAATTTGACTATTTCGTCCGCTGGTTTGAAGGATGTGGATTTGGATCTCTTATCGAGTATCACATCATCCCTATTGACTGTGGATCGCATCGCAGTCAGTTCTTCTGCCGCTAAGGTTTCGGATAGTGCCTCGAGGGCCAATGCGGCTGTCTTGTTTTCGGCGCGGAGTGCTATGTTCGGATCACTAGCGAGAGTGATAATTCCGTTTGGCCCTGGCATCTTGAGCTTCATGTACCCGTAATGGGGTATAGCTTGGAAAACTGTGAATGCCTCCCGTCCTAATATAGCGTGATATCCGATTTTGAACGGGGCCACGTGAAAGGTGATTTGTTCGGACCTATAATTATCCGGCATGCCGAATACCACATCTAGTGTGATTTTTCCGGTGCAGCGCGCTTCCTGACTGGGAATTATTCCTCTAAAGGTTGTGCTGCTTCGCTCCCCGCGGTTCCTCTAAGGGTTTCCTCGTAAATGAGGTTCAGTCCGCTGCCTCCATCCATGAGTAACTTTGCGAGACGACAGCCGTCCACTATGGGACTGAGGACCAATGCGGCTGGTGCTCTGGCTGTTCGATTTTTAGGTTCGTCACTCGCGTTGAAGGTGATAGCAGTATTACTCCATGGGTTTATTGTCGCCACATGGTAGACTTCTGTGAGGCTGCGGAGTGTTCTTTTTCGCATGTTATTCGATGCAAAAGTCTCAAAGACTGTGAGAACGGAACTGAATTTCTCGGGCTGGTGTCCTTCGACCTCTGGAATTAGGAGGTCCTCGCCAATTTTGGCCACCTGCCGGATTATCCAACATGCCCTGAGGCTGTGAGTTGGGGTGGCGTCCTCTGCACTATGAATCTTGCAGGGTCCATCTAGCCACTTTTCCAGTACGGTTCCATGCCCTATGGGGTTTTTTGACTTTTTGGTATTTAGTCCGGGTGCTTTACTGTGGTGCACCCTCTTAGTTCGGATGGGATTGCTATTCAGGGCCGGATTGTCCCAAAATTTTATTTCGGTTTTCCGAGCACTTTCCATCGCACAGTATTTTTGTACTATGGATGCCAAGTCGGCAAAGCGTGTAATATTGCGACGACTTACGGTGTTGAGTATTCCCTCGTCCATGCAATTACTGCAAAAGATTGAGATTGCGTCTCCCTCGCGGCAGTCCTTTATCCTGTTCATAACCAGGAGGAATCTGGCCCAGTAATGATGTACTGTTTCTTCGGGCATTTGCCTGATTTGGGAAAGATCGCTTATGATCGGGCGGGCGGGTGTCGTCGAGTTTGAGACCTCACCCAATTTAATGTTCGGAGGCCGAAGAACATCCGAATCCTGAGATCCAGAGTCTTGGATGTTATTCGATGAGTCTAGCCCGTTGCCTGATTTTATGCTCAGGTCTTGGATTGTATATTCCCTTCCGTGGATATCCGGCATGGAGGGTTCGGGGATTCTGACGTAGCTAGTCCTTAAGATATATGAAGGGTCGCCGCATTGTGTCTCCACCACTGCAACGTGGTGGGTGACCTGGGGAGAGTTAATTTCTCTCAGATCGGGTTTAAGCCCAACCTGGTCGTAATTTGTGGCGAAGCCCAGTGCGGCGATACGATCCAGGAGCTCGTTAACCGAAGAGAGCTCCATCGGATCCAATTGCTCGGCGAATTCCGAGCCGACATGGAGGTTGCTTTTGATGACCCGGGAGGTCACCGTCGGCGCAACAACCGAACAGGCAGTTGCGAGGAAACCACCTAGCCGGAGAGTTTGGCCGACAGCCAAAGCTCCTTTCATAATGGCGCCGTCTTTAAAGACGGGAAGAGGCATCCTTCCTGATTGCGACAGCACAGAGGAACTCTCAATGAAAGCACTAATGTTGGTGTCAAAACAGGCGGATCTCGGGTAGGGGGTCCCGAACTGTGCATCAAGGTCGGATGGTAACAGGAGACAAGGGACACTTTATTTTACCCAGGTTCGGGCCCTCTCGATGGAGGTAAAACCCTACTCCTGCTAGATTAATATTGATGATATGGGTAGTAGAAGAGTAGATCTACCACGAGATCAAGGAGGCTAAACCCTAGAAGCTAGCCTATGGTATGATTGTGTATCATGATGGTTGTCCTACGGACTACAACCCTCCGGTTTATATAGACACCGGATAGGGTTAGGGTTACACAGAGTCGGTTACATTGGTAGGAGATCTTGAATATTCGCACACCTAGCTTGCCTTCCACGCCAATAAAAGATCCTTCCGGACACGGGACGAAGTCTTCAACTTTATATCTTCATAGTCCTGGAGTTCGGCTGAAGGTATAGTCCGGCTATCCGAACACCCCCTAATCCAGGACTCCCTCGGGGAGAAATCTGAGTTAGTCTTCAAGCGGGTCTATAATAAAGGGCAATTTTTTTTGCTAAGTTACAACTCTCGTTCTTCCGAAACTTTTATTGGATCGAGTTGTAATCTTAAACCCGATGGTGCTCTGATACTTTTGTTGCACTATGCTCTGATACTTTGATGCACTATTCGGCATGCTTATTCCTCGTTAATATTATTGCACGCATGCTGAATTTCATAAGGCACCATATTTCATCATGCATTTCAAATTCTTCATATTATATATCAAATGCATGTATGAATTACAAGATATAGGGGGAGATCTCCATGATTCAACTCTTCAAGTGTGCATTGCTTTAAAAGCAAATTCCTCACTATGCACATCTTCAGGGGGAGTTCTTCTATATCTTGCAATCAAATTCCTCAATATCAGTATTTACACTTCATATATTTATCCCCGTTGAAAAATTAACCTATTTTGTCATCAATCACCAAAAAGGGGGAGATTGTAAGTGCATCTAGTGCCCCTTAGTGATTTTGGTGTATTGAAGACTTATAGGTTAAGTATCTAATGTGTTTTTAAGTGTACACAGGTCTATAAGTCTATGAGTTGTTTAATATTTAGAGAGAAAGTCTACCCCTAAAAATGAAGTTCTTCGACTGAAGA
Organism: Aegilops umbellulata; assembly: GCA_032464435.1. Taxonomy (NCBI): domain Eukaryota; kingdom Viridiplantae; phylum Streptophyta; class Magnoliopsida; order Poales; family Poaceae; genus Aegilops; species Aegilops umbellulata. Next base: position 83,816,412 of record CP136057.1, read on the forward strand.
CTTTGATATACTGAAGACTTTCTGAAGACTTTGAAAGTGAAGAAATTGGTGTGACCTTGATGACTTGGTTATCATTTGAGGAATATGAAGCATGAAGACTTTTGTTTTCGTAGTTTCATTTTCTCTTTCTTGAGTCATAGGAAACACCGTACTCTTAAAGGGGGTTGAGGAAATACTAAGGAGAAAATTTCCATGTGATGCTCATCTCAAATCCTACACCTACCAATCCCTTCGAGTGAAGCCATTGGAAATCTCATATAGTTCAACCAATTTCTTCAATGACAGAGACGCAGTTCTTCTTGTCACTGAGGACTTTGCTCTGACTGAGGAGTTAGGAATTCGCCAGTGCGAATTACCTACACTGTGAGGAACATAATAGCCCTGAGGAATTTGTACCTCAAATTTTCGACCGTTGCTGTGCTACACGCCAGCTGTCCCAAAATATCTTATCCATCCAACGGTCATATCATTGAAGGGCATTTATGTCTTATCATGTCGGGCTGCTCCCTAGGCTATAAATAGCCGCCCCCTACAACCACTAGTTGGTTGGCTGCTCCGCGAGAACTTGACACTTGTCATTTGAGAGCAACCCATCCTCCGAGGACTTTGAGCGAAAATCATCAAGTGAGGAAAATCCAAGCCCAAACCCAAACACCTACAAACCCAAAGTGATTGAGCATCACTGAAGAGATTGATCCTGCGTGGATCCGACGCTTGTTACCTTTGAAGACTATGCTTCTTCCAGACGGTTAGGCGTCAAGGTCTAGAGCATCTAAGAGGAATTGTGGATCGCCGAGTGACCAAGTCTGTGAAGGTTTGGAAGTCACCTGAAGACTTACCACGAGTGATTGGGCGAGGACTGTGTGTCCTTAGCTCAAGGAGAATACGGTGAGGACTGTGTCCGGGACTAGGTGTCCTCGAGTTTAAATACTCAGCCGCTCCAACCAGACGTACAACTGAGACAGCAGTTGGAACTAGTCTACCAAATCATTGTCTTCACCAAGCTTACTGGTTCTATTTCCTCAACACTTTCATTTCCTCATTACTGTGTTGTGTGTTTGTTCATATCTGTGTTTGAAGACTTTGACTGAAGACTTTCTCAATGTCCTCAGTTCAATTTCTTCAGTCTGTTTTGTCTTCATCTAGTGTTATCCTGTGTTTACGCTTTCTGTACTCTGTGTTTGTCTTCATTTCATCATGATGACTATGCTTGGATTCTGTTATGTTTTCATCTGAGTACTTATTCTGCTGCTAGTAGTTCTTCGCTAAGGAATTTCCTCACCGGCAAATTCCTCAGTGAAGAATTTCATAAAAATCGCCTATTCACCCCCCCTCTAGTCGATATAACGCACTTTCAATGTTACACGGTGGAGGCTCAACGTTCATTTGCTAGGGTTTGTTATATTCACTGTCTCTCACCCTCTCTTCACCAGATCTAAACAAGACTACGTTGGCCTCTTCTCTCTCTCTCCCCCTCACAGCTGGTGAAGGAGGCGTCCGTATCCCGTCGCACCGGGAAGGGGAGGAGGTGCAGCGTTCACTCCATCGCCTTCGGCGAGGGAGACAATCCACTGCCAGCTGCGCTGTTCTCTTTCACCCAGCGCCTATGCGGGAGGGCCACCGACCCCTTCTTCCTTGCTACCGTACGTAGTGTGGGCAGATCCGGCCTCCCGCCGCACGCCTTGCCACATCCCGACGACCCTAAGGTATAAGTTTCTTTGAAACCGTCCTTGCTCTAGTTGCATGTGGATCTTTTTCGATCTGTAGTTGAATCTAGGTCTTGGTTCAAAGTGGAAAGAAGGGTGCGGTGGGCTGGAGCAAGAATCAAGGACGTGGTTCAATGAGGAAAGGAGGGGCGGAAAATTGTATAGACTGGCTATCCAGCCGCTTTGTAGGCCGAAAAGGGAAAAGGGGGGTAACCCAGTACACACATCCGTAAGGAACCGATCTCTTGGTTGAAAAGGGAAAGAAACTGGGGGGTCGGGTAGTTTGTGCACGACTAGATTTGCTGCCCTCAGATAGGAGAGGGTTCAAAGAGAACTAATATGGGACCAGCGCATATATGCTGCTTGACTACATACTCTGCATCACCAATTTATACGTGTGCATGCACATGGTGCTGGCATGTCCCATGCAGCTATTTTGCTGTTGATAATCTCAGAATTAACTACTGATCTATTTTAAAAGAATTTCTCTGTTAATATGAATCAATGCAACCGTTTTAGAAATGCTACTGTCCTATACTTTGTTTTCCATCAAGATAAGGTAGATGCTTCTTTTTGTGGCCGCATGTTTCATCCTCCTTTATCGGCCAGTAATTGTTTTCTTTTTTGCCTCTTAAAACAGGGATATCTATTCAACTTGTTGCTATAGAAAACTTAAATGTCACACCAGCAACTTTGCTTGATTTCAGTGCAACTGCACCAAAATTGATTGGATTTCCTATTCGTGTTGGTATATTCATATTTTATGTTGGTCGTCTCATGAAAGGTTAGTATAGGCCTTCATCCACATGATTGTGCAGTGTGCTTTGAGATGTTGTGCTACTTGTATTGGTACTGTCTTAAATAAATGATGAATTGAAGCTATTGTATTGCTGTCTTTTCCCATTAAGTAGTGAAAAAAATGGGACCATCCCAGATATGATGCTTGTTACAACAAATTTAGCATCACCCCCTTTATAAGCCAGTAATTGATGCCACCCTCAGAATTAACTACTGAATCATATTTCAAAACTGCAACACTTGTTAGGGATTGGCAGGATTACCATTTTTGTGGCCGCATGTTTCATCCTCCTTTATTAGCCAGTAATTGATTCCTTTTTTGCCTCTGTTTATACAGGGATATCTATTCAACTTGTTGCTATTGCGACATTTTGCTTTGCTATGCGAAACACTTTGCTTGATTTCAGTCCAACTGCACAAAACAAGATTGGATTTCCTATTCGTGTTGGCAGATTCGTATTTTGTCTTGTCTATCTCATGAAAGGTCAGTACAGGCCTTCATCCACATGATTGTGCAGTGTGCTTTGAGATGTTGTGCTACTTGTATTGGTACTGTTTTAAATAAATGTTGAATTGAAGCTATTGTATTGCTGTCTTTTCCCATTAAGTAGTGAACAAAAATGGGACCAACCCAGACATGATGCTTGTTGCTTTGTTACAACAAATTCAGCATCACCCCCTTTATAAGCCAGTAATTGATGCCACTCTCAGAATTAACTACTGAATCTTATTTCAAAACTACAACACTTGTTAGGGATTGGGGGGATTACCATGTTTGTGGCCGCATGTTTCATCCTCCTTTATTAGCCAGTAATTGATTCCTTTTTTGCCTCTATTTATACAGGGATATCTATTCAACTTGTTGCTATTGTGACATTTTGCTTTGCTACGCGAAACACTTTGCTTGATTTCAGTGCAACTTCAGAAAACGAGATTGGATTTCCTATTCGTGTTGGCAGATTCGTATTTTATCTTTGTTGGTCTCATGAAAGGTCAGTACAGGCATCATCCACATGATTGTGCAGTGTGCTTTGAGATGTGGTGCTACTTGTATTGGTACTGTTTTAAATAAATGTTGACTTGAAGCTATTGTATTGCTGTCTTTTACCATTAAGTAGTGAACAAAAATGGAACCAACCCACACATGATGCTTGTTGCTTTGTTACAACATCACCCCTTTATAAGTAGATGGAAGCACATACTGTTGTTGCGCCCACTCTACCCTGCAACTGTTTATGCTTTTCGTTCATCTAATGCCACTGGTAAAATTAAGCAATGCCACTCTCAGAATTAATTAACTACTGAATCTTAGTTCAAAACTGCAGCACTTGTTAGGGATTGGCGGCATTACCATTTTTGTGGCCGCATGTTTCATCCTCCTTTATTGGCCAGTAATTGATTCCTTTTTTGCCTCTGTTAAAACAGGGATATCTTTTCAACTTGTTGCTATTGCGACATTTTGCTTCGCTTAATTTTGGTGGAACTGCACAAAATGAGACAGGATTTCCATATATGTGTTGAGATCTCTTTGAGATCTTCCTCACGAGTTGTTTCAAATCTTGGTCTTGAATGGTTAGTACCAATCTTCCTCTGAATTAACTACTGAATCTTAGTTCAAAACTGCAAACACTTGTTAGGGATCGACATGAGTACCATTTCTGTTAGGGATCGGCCGGAATACATGTTTAAGAAATGTATTGTTCAGATAATGTCTCTGTTATTATATATCAGTTATAGACTTACAGTGTTTTACAAATGGTACTATCCTGCTTTGTAGTTCTTTCTACATGTTTAACCAAGGTATTGTTAAGATAATGTCTCTGTTAAAATGAATCAGTCGCATTGATTTAGGAATGATACTTTTCTGCTTTTTCGTTCTTTATACGTCTTGAACAAGGCATTGTTAAGATAATGTATCAGTTAATATGAATGAATCACACTGATTGAGAATTGCTACTCTCCTGTTTTGTTTCCCATTAAGATAAGGTAGATCAGTAGATGTTTTTCTTCTGGGAGTACAAGTCATCAACCGTTATTTCTCAGTAATTGTTTCCCATATACCTTTTGTTGCTTGCAGGGGTATCAAAATTAAAGCTCGGTTTTATTCCGACTTCGATTTTAGTTCAACTGCACAAAAGGAGCCAATGTGTCCAAGGCAAACTGCTGCATTACTGGGTCCAGTTGGTCGTTTCACTTTGCAGAAAGAAGCAGTCAGTGTTTTCGCTACATTACAGAAGGAATGACTGAGAAGCTTTACAGAGTATTAGGCCTTCCACTATGTAGGCCAAAAGAGGTGCCAATTTCACCTTTTCTTAGTTTGGTACCGAATCCCTCCATCGCTACAGCCGGTGCCATAAATATTAGACACCGGTGACATGACTAGTCTGGAGAGACCGTTGGCAATTTAACAACACGTGGAGTGCCCTGGGCAAGAAGTGCCCAAACAAGTACAACAAGTGACAGGACTCCAGGGTCATAGGCATTACATATTTTGAATGGGAAAATCTTGTCAAAGTTTAATCATTGAAGTTAGCAATAAGCGACAGGACTCCACGATCATAGGCAATACATATTTTGAATGGGAAAAGCTTGTCAATGTTTAATCATTGATGTTAGCAAGAAGACGTTAGTTTAATATATTGGAATTGGAAAACCTTGTCAAAATTTGCTCATTGATGTTAGCCAGAAGACATGCATTTGACATTTTTGAGTGGGACGCCCTTGTTGTGAGCAGCGTCGAGTGTTTTTTCCTATTACTGTGTTCAATTTAGAAGTAAATAGTTACTCTGCTGAGATATTCCTGTGTTAATAGTTTGTTCTGAATCTTGTCTATGTAATGCTAGGCCTTGTGTTTTGAGCTTCGAATGTTGTGGCATGCGGCATCACGAGCTGTTCACCGTGCCTCCCGAGAATAACGCTTCGTATTGTTTTGCATGTCGATCTAATGCCAGTGATTTGCTTGTTAAGAAGATCATCCTCTTCTGTTGTTTCCGTGCTTAAGAAGTTCATCGTCTAATGTTTCATTCATAGCCTATACGACAAGTCGGGTAGGTTAGACATGAAACCATATGATCTTCCGACCAACTCATGATATTTGGGCGTGATTGGATTGTCGTTTTCCAACCAAAACCGCATGTAAAACTGATGCTTGTAAATTAAAGCAGATGGTCTCGGGCTAAGGCGCTTGGTTGGTCGATTTACCAGGCTAGTGGGGGCACACAGTTTCGTCCGCCCATATAAGGGGATAAGGGTCCACCTTTTCACCTACGCCTTCTTCCTCCTTTGCTCATCTATTTTCGCATACTCGAGCTCCAGCGCCCAAGTTCGCACTCCCCATCTCAACCTTCTCCAGCCATGTCCGGAGCGGGAGGCAAGTGGATGGTCTCCTCCGTCACAGAGGGACACATCAAAAAGCTTAGGAAGGCCGGATACTTGTCTGACGACATCGCGCACCGGCTTCCCGAAGAGGGGCAGCTCCTCCCCACCCCAAGGCCCCATGAGAGGGTGGTGTTCCTCACCCATTTCCTCCGCGGACTAGGTTTTCCTCTCCACGCATTTTTCCGGGGTCTCATGTTCTACTACGGCCTAGATTTCCATGATCTGGCCCCAAATTTATCCAAAACATCTCGGCGTTTATTGTCGTGTGCAAGGCCTTCCTCTGCATCCAGCCCCACTTCGGCTTATGGCTGAAGACCTTCAATGTCAAGCCGAAGGTAGTGGGCGGCCGCCAAGCGGAGTGCGGAGGCGCCATGATGGGCAAGATGCCCAACGTCCTCTGGCTCGAGGGCTCCTTCATGGAGACCATAAAGGGGTGGAAATTGGGATGGTTCTACATCACCGAGCCGCGCGACCCTGCGTGGGTCGCAGCCCCCGAGTTACGATCCGGAATCCCCACACGGCTCACCTCCTGGAAAGAGAAGGGCCTGTCGTGGGGCAAGAAAGGAGAGCTGCCCGGACTCCAAACATGCATCCAAACCCTGGTGAACAAGAAGCTCAAGCCTGTCAATGTAGTCGAGGTCATGCTCATCCGCCGGATACTCCCGTGTCAACAACGGGCTTTCAGCTTGTGGGAGTTCAATCCGGACCAGCACCGAACCTTGAGCAGGCTCTTCGACACAATGTACGAAGATGCCTGGAAGGTGCTATTCAAGGGTGCCGAAGCTCCCGCATCCGCTACTGAGGATCGCGGTTTTAGCGCGCAGCGTCAAGCCAACGCGGTAAGCTGTTCTTACCTTTTATAGGATATTTATTTTTCATAGTTTGACTCTATGCGGGATCTAAGCTCCCTTGCCTTTGACAGGATTGGCAGGAGACGTCCGGACAGATCGACTGTCCGGCTCCTTTGCCCGAAGACCCAGCAGACGCTCGCTTGGAAAAGCTGCTGGTTCGGGACCCCTATGTGGTGCCGAAGAAGAAGGCCAAGAAGAAGGCCAAGAAGAAGGCCATGGGAACTCGAAAGAGTTCCCGGCGTCTGGTGGTGTCGGAGTCGTCGTCCGACGACTCCGAGACGCACTCCTCCCGTGAAGACGAGGAGGAGGAAGAAGAGGCCTCTCCCCCTCCAGGGGCGGACGAAAGAAAAGGAAGGCCGCCCCAACTGGGGAGGCCGGAGGTTCCAAGAAGGGGAAAACCCTTCCTCCGGACTACTCCACCAACGCCGACGACGGTGAAGAGGAGTGGCCGCACAAGGCCGATCCCCTGGCAAAATTGTAAGTGTTCGGATACCAGAATGACTCATGGCGTTCCTTTATTGCATAGTTTTTCCTGACACCGAATATATTTATGCAGTCCGCCCAAATATGGGCTCGACACGTCGTCGAGAGGTTCCCTGGATTCGTCGGATGTGAACAGTACTTCACTTCCGGCCGCCTCCTCCCCTCACCCTACGGATAACGCCGAGGTGTTGTCCCAGGAGGCTCCAGGCCAGAAGGAGGTGGTCCTGGAGGTGCCGCAAGGTGACCTCCCGGACTCCAGGTTCCCAGGGGACAAAGCCCCCATGGGCTCCAAGTCCGGCCCTGGGCCGGACACCACTCTGGAACCTTCAAAGGTTCCAGAGTCCGGCAGGCGGCTCCCTAAGAAGAAGGGCAAGCCTACGACGCCGGTGACCTCCGCCCAACCGGAGGCACCGGATAACTTGCTGGAGGTGCTTAACAACGCCTCCATCAATGAGGAGCACCGCACTATTATGAGTGCGGTGATTCAGAAGGTTCAGTCCGCGAATAGCGGGCTGACCGAAGCCTGTGCCAGCTTGTTGACAGGCTTTGAGGTATGTAAAAATATTACCGCATAGACAGTAGCCCCTGATGCTTTGTTTGGCGTTCGGAAAGAAAAGCCGAATAGAGGATCTAATAACATTCGCAAGAGTCTAATAAAAGTAAGTCAATATGCGTATGCAGGCTTCGCTGCTGGCGTCCACCGCACTGACTGTGGAGGTGGACACACTGAAGCAGAACCTCGAGCGGTCCGAGCAAGAGCTCGGCCTTGCCAAGAAGCAGCTCGAGGACAAAGAAGGTATGAGATACCTTATTTAAATATATAAAAAGGCGCAATTGGAAAAAATGACAGGAACAACGTGGCTACTGTAGGGCGGCCATGGAGCGCACCAAGCGGGAGAAGCATGAGGCGCAGGTTGGCGAGGTGCGGCAAGAGCTCCAGGCTCTCATGAAAAAACATGAGAGTTTGGAGCTTGACTCGAAGACGCGAGAGTCCGAGCTCGCGGCGGCCATTGAAAATGCCAAGTCTGCCAAAGCCGAAGCCCAGAAGGCCCTCCAGGAAGTTGAGGCGATGAAGAAGATAGCGGCGGGTAAGGCTTTCTTTATGCAAAGCAAGCATGTGAAAGTGAATTACTTGTTACTTACCCGAATCCCGAGCTCTCCAGGAGCATTCGCAGATTTGCCCCGTAACGTGTCCGATGCTGCCGCCTTCTACCGAGCCGAGGAGGGCAGCTCGACGGAGAAGGTGTTCCGGTCTCAGTACGCTGAGGCCGGACACCCGGTGCCTTTGAGCGACCAGTTTGAAGCAACTGGTCGAGCTCCACAAGGTGGCCGAATAGGCCCTGAAGGGCTTTATAGTTCGGTTGTGGCCTGGAGAGGCCCTGCCTGGGAGCTACTTTGGGCTGGTGAGGCGGCTGGTGGACGCCTGTCCAAGGCTTGAGGTCGTCAAGCGCTCCGTCTGCATCGAGGGTGCCCGTAGGGCCCTTGCCCGTGCTAAGGTGCACTGGGGCAAATTGGATGCCGTGAAGCTTGTGAAGGACGGGCCTCCGCAGGGCAAGGAGCATCGCCACCCCAAGATGTATTACGAGGGTGTCTTCAAGGGTGCCCGCCTTGTGGCGGATGAATGCTCGAAATATGTAATATTTGAGTAAAACTTCTTCGTTTTATCCTGTGCGCTGAAAACTTGTTCATATGCGCTATGCAACGCTTGTTTAATTTAAAATATTACCTTATGTGCGTCCGTTTATTAAATTTGAGAGATGGCGAGTCGTCGGCTTCTGCCCCCATGCCACGAGTGTTGGGGTGTTCGGGATAAACCAGAGAACTCTTTTTCCCATTCTTGGGTCCTTCGAGGGGGTTCTCAGCACAACGAACAAGGCAATTGGACTATAATGCGTTATCACTCTCACTTAGCCATAGAATTCTATAATTTTAAATTTCGGTGAAGCCCCTAGTATTCGGAAGACCGAGTTCGGGGCGCTATACATGCCTAGGCCGGACAAAGCCGGCTCCTCGCTCTAAGCGGCATAAGTCTTTAGGGACTCAAAACCTTCCCGAACAGCGACCAGCTCTCGCCCTATCATGACAGTCATTTTTAGCTTTCTCTACTGAGGTGCTTAGGCCCAGCTCAACTGGGGCACAATCGCAGTAGTTCTCCCAGCGCTACCTTAGCCGATATAGCGGAACGTAAGGTACCAAAACATGGGAGCCGGGCAAACCCAACTATTGAGCAAAGACATGATTCGGAGCTGATGCATATAATGCTATAAGTTCGGAGGGCCGCACTTGTGAAAGTGTTCGGACTTCTCACGCCGTATTATGGGGTGCTTGAGCCCCTGGCGTATTGGCCGTACCAAAGTGTAGGGGTGCTAAATGTCATAACTGAACATATATATATATATATATATATATATATATATATATATATATATATATATTAAAAAGGAATGAATAGAGAATGCGGTAATAAGCTGAAGCTAAGCATTGTTCATTTTCAAATGCTGCTATAAAAGCAGAACGATACAAATAGTGCCATAAGCAAGAGATGGGACTATTTGACATGTCCCCCTCCAGGGGCGAGCTGCGAGACGATATGTAAGACAGGTATTTTGCTCGTTATAGAGACCACCTCAGAATTCGGCGTAGCTTCCTGCCTCCTGGGTTGTTGCATCATGTGTTTGGCGGTTGTACTGCCAGACAGGCCTTCCGGATGATGGAGTCCAGAAAGTAAGAGAAAATGATGAAATCGGGAGCCCCTAGTGCGGTTGAGCCGCATTTAGGGCATGTCGTGGACGTGCCCCTCCCCCTGTGCCCATAGAATTTTCAGAGCGTAGTTATGTACGCGTAGTACTGATTCCGCAGTTTCGCGAGGGATGGGGTTGGGGCTGTATTGCTACTCTTGCTCAGATCATGCCAGGCGGTCTTGTTGCAGGTTAATCCGGGCGCGCTTGACGGTGTCCGGACGTTTAAAAACCGGACTGGAGAATTGCCTTGAGAGGCTGTTCTGTACTTCCGCTGCCAGCGCCGCCGTATGATCCTCCGTTCGGAGAGAGCGTTCGGTGTTTCCATTGACCGTAATGACTCCTCGAGGGCCTGGCATCTTGAGCTTGAGGTATGCGAAGTGCGGCACCACATTGAATTTTGCAAATGCGGTTCGTCCGAGCAGTGCGTGATAGCCACTGCGGAACGGGACTATGTCGAAGATTAACTCCTCGCTTTGGAAATTATCCGGGGATCCGAAGACCACTTCGAGTGTAACTGAGCTAGTATAGTTGGCCTCTACACCTGGTATGACGCCTTTAAAGGTCGTTTTTGTGGGTTTAATCCTTGAGGGATCTATGCCCATTTTCCGCACTGTATCCTGATAAAGCAGGTTCAGGGTGCTGCTGCCGTCCATAAGGACTCTAGTGAGGTGAAATCCGTCAATGATTGGGTCAAGAACCAATGCGGCGAATCCGCCATGACGGATGCTAGTGGGATGGTCCCTTTGATCAAAAGTGATCGGGCAGGAGGACCATGGGTTGAACTTTGGGGCGACTGGCTCTAACGCATATACGTCCCTGAGTGCACGCTTCCGCTCCCGCTTGGGAATGTGGGTTGCATATATCATGTTCACCGTCCACACTTGTGGGGGGAAACCCTTCTGTCCACTTTGTTCGGCGGCCGGGGCTCCTCCTCGTCATCTCTATGCAGCCCCCTGTCTCTGTTTTCGGCATGTAACTTGCCTGCCTGCTTGAACACCCAACAATCCTTGTTGGTGTGATTGGCTGGTTTTTCGGGGGTGCTGTGTATCTGGCACGAGTGATCGAGTATTCAGTCCAAACTAGACGGGCCCGGAGTATTTTTCTTGAATGGCTTTTTTCGCTGCCCGGGTTTAGAGCCTTTGAATCCGGCATTAACTGTCGTATCCTCAGCACTGTCGCCGTTAATGCGGCGCCTGTGCTTGTTGCGACGCGACCTGCCATTGCTGTCCTTGATATTCGAGGTACCAGGGCTCTTGGTCATGTTGTTACTACGAGCTAGCCAGCTATCTTCTCCCGCGCAAAAGCGGGTCATGAGTGTCGTGAGGGCTGCCATGGATTTCGGCTTTTCCTGTCCTAGGTGCCGGGCAAGCCACTCGTCATGGATGTTATGTTTGATGGCTGCTAGGGCCTCCGCGTCCGGATAGTCGACGATTTGATTTTTCTTGGTTGGGAACCGTGTCTAGAATTGTCTGGCCAATTCCTCTGGCTGCCGAATTATGTGGCTTAGGTCATCGGCGTCTGGTGGTCACACATAGGTGCCTGGAAATTGTCGAGGAATGCGGCTTCCAGGTCCTCCCAACAACCAATTGATTCTGCTGGCAAGCTGTTAAGCCAATGCCGAGCTGGTCCTTTAAGCTTGAGTGGGAGGTATTTGATGGCGTGTAGATCATCGCCACGGTCCATGTGGATATGAAGGAGATAATCCTCAATCCATACCGCAGGATCTGTTGTGCCATCGTATGATTCGATGTTTACAGGTTTGAAACCCTCTGGGATTTTATGATCAATTACTTCATCTGTGAAGCATAGTGGGTGTGTGGCGCCTCTGTACTGGGATATATCACGACGTAGCTCAAATGAGCTTTGTCTGTTGTGTTCGGCCCGACCGGATTTGCTGTATCCGGCGTGACGGTTATCGTCTCGAGTCGTGGGGCGCCCACGCGATCCGTAGATCGATCTTGTTGCCTTTCCTTGTCCTCCAACATATCGCGCAGGTCTAGCGCGTTTCCCCGTGCCTTGGTATTTGAGCGACGCCGGGGTGTGGCTTGAGCGGAGGGCCATGAGGCCTCTCTGTCGTGGCCACGAGGTGGCCGATCGGCCGCGTCATGCGCTGGTGATGTGTGTTCAGGTGCTTCCTCCTCTAATCAGGGTAGCAGCCTGCGCTTTGGGTAACTCTTGGACGGGCGTTCGAGTTCATACTCTTCGGTCGCCAGGACTTCAGTCCACCTGTCGGCTAGCAAATCTTGATCAGCTCTAAGCTGTTGCTATTTTTTCTTAAGGCTGCTCGTCGTGGCCATAAGCCTGCGCTTAATTAGCTCTTGTTCGGTGGGATCCTCAGGCACGACAAATTCGTCGTCGCCGAGGCTTGCCTCGTCTTCGGAGGGAGGCATATAATTATCGTCCTCTTCCTCTCTGTCTGCCGCCCTCTCAGGAGGGCTGGCTTCTCCATCCTCCTGCGCTGAGTCTTGCTGGAGGGAGTTGTCTTCGGCACTGTCCGGGGTGTTATTGTCTTCGGTGCCGGTTTCACCGTTTTTGCTTTGGCGGGACTTAGAGCGGCGCCGCTGATCCCGGCGCTTGGGTTGCTTCTTGGAGGGGTCATCGCCCGTTGTTCCGTCGCCATTGCCTTCTTCGGGTGTATCCACCATATATATGGCATATGACGAGGTGGCTTTCCAGTGCCCTATAGGCGCTGGTTCCTGTGCGTCACCTACATTGTCGTCCATACCCTCGATGTCTTCGGAGTCGAAGTCTAGCATGTCGGTTAAATCATCGACAGTGGCTACGAAGTGGGTGGTGGGTGGGTATCGAATTTCTTCCTCGTCCGCATCCCAATCCTGTGGGCCATAATCCGGCCAGGACTCTCCTGACAAAGAGAGAGCCTTAGTGAGTTCAGAATATCGCCAAAGGGCGAGTGCTGAGAGATATCCGCGGCGGTGAATTCCATGATCGGCGCCCAATCGGATTCGATTGGCAAGGGCGCGGAGGGCTCGGAGTCCGGCACCTTGGAGTCACGGGCTTCGCAGAGGGTAAGGCTGGTGTTCGGCTCAATCGCCGTAGAGACTGCAGCCTCGGAGGTGGTGTCCAACCACTCGTCCTCGATTGGTGCAGTCGGCTCCGAGATAAGGGTCGGAGCGGCCACGGGTGCAGCCTCCAGGGCACTGTCCGGCGGCAGAGCTAGATCATGCCCTTCGTGACAGTGCGGCGCGCCCGGCTGTGGCTCGAATCCGTCGAAGATCAAGTCTCCGCGGATATCAGCCGTTTAGTTCAAACTTCCAAATCTGACCTGATGGCCAGGGGCGTAGCTTTCGATCTGCTCTAGATGGCCAAGCGAATTGGCCCGTAGTGCAAAGCCGTCGAATACGAAGATCTGTCCAGGGAGAAAAGTCTCACCCTTAACCGCATTGCCGTTGATGATCGGAGGAGCCATCGGGCCTAAAAGTGACGACACATAGGAACTCTCAATGAAAGCACCAATGTCAGTGTCAAAACCGGCGGATCTCGGGTAGGGGGTCCCGAACTGTGCGTCTAGGCGGATGGTAACAGGAGACAAGGGACATGATGTTTTTACCCAGGTCCGGGCCCTCTCGCGGGACAGATGTCATCCACTCACTGGACAGAAGGCGCCTATGATACGTCGACACGTGGCACGGCCCAACAGTGGCCCATTCCTATGAAAAGGCCGGCCCGTTTGACTTGGTCAAAAGCTGGCAGCCCGGCCCGTTTGACTTGGTCAAAAGCTGGTGGGTCGGCCCATGGAAAGCCTGTTTATGGTCTGTTAGCATATAGCCCATTTACAGCCCGCTAACACAAGGCCCATTACGCCCTATCCGAATTAGGCCTAGTAGTGTCATCTGGGCCGTCCACTATGATTCAGTCCGTTTTCACTTCTGGCCCATGTATAGCCCATGACGTTTTTCGGCCCATATGAGGCCCTTTGTAACTCTTGGCCCATTAGCGGCCCGTGCTAAAACTGGCCCGTAATGAACAGTGTATTACTTTACACCCAGTAACAGCCCATGGTGAAACTGGCCCATAATGAATAGTGTATCACTTTATACCCATTAACGGCCCGTTATTCCATTGGGCCGTTTCCAGCCCAAGTTAACTTTCGGCCTTCTGAGGGCCCATTTATTCTTGGGCTCATTTGCAGCATTCGGTTACTTACGGTCCGTTACTGTCATTTTCTGCTTGTGGGCCAAATTCAGCCCGTCGTTATAGTCGGCCCATTTGTGGACCATTAGTCTATTGGGACATTTTCATAGCATCACCAAATACGGCCTATTAACGGCCCGTTATGGTCAACCCATAAAATGTACGATTTCCATTAAAGGCCCGTCTACGGCCCATTAAAGGCCCGTACAAGTACCATAAATGAGCTGGCGGCCCATGGATCCTACAAGACGTACAAGGCACATGGATCCTACGAGACGTAGAAGGCCCATGGATCATACGAGACGTAGAAGGCCCATGGATCCTACGAGACGTAGAAGGCCCATGGATCCGACAGCCCGTGAAGGGCCATGGTCGGGTGAATTGGCCCCCGTTTGAATGATATAGCATATTCAAAGAATTATCCTACTCAATACTATCACCTCTAAAAAGCCTACACTATTACAACAAAGAGATCAAGGCATAGAAAGGTAGAATAATCCTACACTATACAATAAAGAAATTACAGCCGATTATACCCACTGGGCATTATGGTTCGGCACAGGTGATAATAAAGATACACAAGCAGCAAATTACATACACTGGGCAAATACAGCTCATACATCATGGACGCGCATCAACTTAACTCCATTTGAACTATAATCTCTTCAGAAAATATGATTGGCCGGATTCAGATAGCACAAATTTCAGTCTGCAAAATCTCCAATTCCTTCATGGTTACCTCAGTGTCTTGTTTCATTTTTTTACTCCTGCATCTAATACCTGCATGTCCAGTCTCAACTTCTTGATTATACGTTGACAATCATGTACACGTTGTCTTGCCACCTCTAGTTGATGCTCGAGAACATCAGCACATTCCAATTCCAATCCATAATCATTCGGTAACGGCCATGCCGCACTGCTCGCTGATCTTTGTGTTGATGTCACTTCATCCTGAAATGTTTCTGTAAGTACACATGACTAGGGCAAAAGTATAGTTACAACAGTGAAGCGAACAAGACACTATTTTGTACTACATGGCAAAACATGACTAACAATAATGTTACATGTCACTTTGTATTTGCATTTTGAGCAAATAGCGAGGGTCTGTTTTCCTATCATATTAATTACTGCATTGGGTTCAATTTATGATCTTTGCAAGTCAAATTAATTTCCATATGGGCAGCAAAATGAAAAAAATATAATGCAATCTAGACTTTCCACTGATCATACCAAAGATAAGCTGAAAATGCAATGAAAAGAACTGGTTGGCTTATTACATGGAGCTTATATTCACAAGTGCTTATTTTCTTAGGATAACTCGTAATAACTGTCCCTAAGAAACTTGGCTAATAGAACGGGCATACAAATAACATGTCACGATGATTGCAATGGAGGAGTGACGTACCATAGCACACTGTATAGGCTCACCGCTACCTCTCCTTTTTTTGCGATGTTCCATGAAATTGCCACATACATCTTGTACCTTTTCGCCGTGTAACCCTATCTGCAAGTTGACACGGCTAATTTCA
The DNA here is from genome assembly GCA_032464435.1 of Aegilops umbellulata. Lineage (NCBI taxonomy): Eukaryota > Viridiplantae > Streptophyta > Magnoliopsida > Poales > Poaceae > Aegilops > Aegilops umbellulata. Next base: position 83,832,050 of record CP136057.1, read on the forward strand.
GACATCTCTACATGATACTACATTGCATATCCCTTGCGCATATTTAAACCACCAATTAACGATTGTGTGCGTACCATAAACTAGCCATGACTCTGTATGCTGGACTAGCAGGCACTCTAAGGGAGCCTAATGTAGTGCACGGGAATTCCTACATGCCACCTACGATTTTGTGTAATGTACTGCCCCTGTTCCTAAATATATGTCTTTGTAGAGATTCCAGTATGGGCCACATACAGATGTATATAGATGCATTTTCGAGTGTAGATTCACTCATTTTGCTCCGTTTGTAGCCTATAGTGGAATCTCTAGAAAGACTTATATTTAGGAACGGAGGTACGAGGTAGTATCATGTATGACATCTACATATCTAATTTAGCAGCCAGTAGTAGAAATCATTGTCTGCACAAAGGGATTACTGGTCGAAAATCCTAGCAAAGCACGCTGGCAGGCACAGAAAAATACAAGAGAGAGAGAGAGAGAGAGAGAGAGAGAGAGAGAGAGACACGCTTACAAGATCATAGCAATGCCTCAGTCCAGTATCTTGGTTGGCCAAGCTGTTAGATCCAGAAGAAACATCATCCTTGTAGTTTTTGTCAGCTGCATAACAGGTAACAGCGACCGGTTAGTATATTTGAAGTACATCGGGCAGGTGATGCTGGACGGGTTTAAAGGTGACAAGTACCTAGGCCGTGGCGGGTGCTTGGCATCTCTCCAGACGGTGGGAATCAGGTTAGAAACGTCAAGGGTGATGACGCTGCGCTGGTTGTCGGGGTCCGGTAAGGAGATCTAGAACCGTCGAGTAGGGTGTTGGTGGAGCGGCTCCGGTAGGGTGGACTACGGTGTGGGCGAAGCGGATCTATGGCCGTGGACAAGGGCGTAGGTGAATCTGCTCCGGTGGTTGGGTTAAGGATGGTGTCGACGATGCGGATCTGCGGCCATGGACGGGGAGTCAGAAGCTGCTCTGGTGGTTGGGTTAAGGGTGGTGTCGACGATGCGGATCTGCGACCATGGATGGGGCGTCAGAAGCTGCGCTGGTAGGTTGGATGAGGGTGCGAGGAAGCAGATCTGAGGCCGTGGACTTGTGAGTTGGCAAAGCGGCCCTGGTAGGGTTGAGAATGGTATAGGTGAAGCTACTCTGGTAGGGTTGAGGAAGGTTTCGGTGAAGCGGCTCTGGTAGGGTTGAGGAAGGTGTCAGCAAAGAGGATCAGAGGCCGTCGACGGGGGCGGCGGTGGGGCAGCTCCGGGGGTGTGGACGAAGCGTCTTTGGTGGGGAGTACGAATGAGCCGCTGTAGATGCGCGGCGGTTGATGAGAGTACCGGCGAAGCAGATCCGGTGGCGTGGACAAGGCCGACACTGAATGGTCTGTGGTACAGTGGTGGATGAGCAGTCTAATTGTTTCTAGGGGAGGTGGGAGGGGTAGATGCGGCCGCAGAAGTAGACCCGACGAGGTGGACGCCGCTGGCAGTGAATGGGCTATGGTACGCCGGTGGATGAGCAGTCTAGGGTTTCGTGAGGGGAGGGGAGAAAGGGCGATGAAGTACGGACGGCGTGATGAAAGATGCTCTGGTGCTGTGGAGTTAGTCATTTTTGCGGGAGGGGGAGAGGAAATGGGGGTGCCGTGTAGTGGGTGAACCGGAAGTTACCAAAGCAGCCCCGACCTATCATGTAGATGAGGGCGGTATTGTAACTGTTGGTCTCCGTGCACCAAGGACAAAAGGGGGATTTCGCATGCTAAAGACTAAGGTGGCGGAAATTTTAGAAGGAGGCGGGAGGTTTTGCCGCCCGCGAGATCGTTCGTATCCAGTTTCAACTCATTTTGGACCGTGCTAGCGGGAAGGTCATGCTAGACTGTGTACACGGGGCACGCGTCAGCAGTTAATAACTGGTGTGAAGTCCACCGCAGAAAAAAGACAATAACTCGGGATGATGCGCCGATAACTTGGACGTTCACACGGGCGCGGCCAATCGTACGGGTGCAGTGGCGCGTTCACAAAAAAGGGATCAAACACTCAGCCTATGTACTTCTCGTGTAAATAGATAATTTACTGCCATTGGTTATTTACTTTAAACATAATGTATTGACGTGTTAGTGTAGAGGTGCACAAAAAGAAATGGATATTGTAGTCGGCTACTTAAAAGTGTTACCTCATATGATTACATAGCCTCCATTTCATAAATTGCGTACCCGTTGAATTCATATATGAATATTACATATATTACTTCAAAATAGAAACTTAAATCATCCAAGACTAATGAATTTGAATGCAAGAGTAACAATGGTGCATGTTCATGATAGCTACATTGGTTGTTTGAAGAAACATCACCGTAACTTTGGCATGCACAACTAAAAAGGCTTATTTAAATAGAAAAAATGTGATATGTGAGTGTCCAATCTTTATAGCGTTGAATCGATATTGTACCTTTGGCCACGATACGAAGTAGATATTGACTTATGTTCAAGCGATGCACGTCCACGATCGCTAGATAGTGATACGTGAATGAATTGTGCAATCTCTCTCACACGCATACATATCTCATTTCCCTGTGGGCATCGGAATCACACACGTGCACTTCGTGTATTTCTCTCCCTCCGTCAGGGTTAAATTCGTCTTTCTACCCCATCCTACAAGTCTCTCACATAGAAACACACACACTCTCTATGTCTAACACGCCCACCCCTTTAATTCTGCCCACCCACAGCCACTAATGTCTCTCACACATATGCTATCTACCTATCCCTTAATATAGCTAGATATGTGTCACACAAACTCCTTCTCCCTACTAGCAAGATGCCCATGCGTTGCACGGAACATCAAGATGCATTTGTATGAGAAGTTTATCTTGTGGAAGAAAAGGATGAACAAGGGAATGCCTTATTTGCAAATGCAGAGAGGGGTGTGGGTATCTTTTTGCAAAATTGCCATAGTTTCCTTCCTGTCCGTCGGATATAAATTGGATGGCCTATATTGCAGGATGGCAGGAACACCATCATCACCAACTCTGTTTTTTTATAAGAGTAGAGATATGTGAGTGTCACTGCCCCCCCCCCCCACACACACCCACACTTCCCAGCACCGAAGGAGTAGGGTGACACCTCGATCTTGATACTGATCTATCGACTGGCTTCTCTCTCAAACATACACACACACAGTACCCGGCACCGAAGGAGTAGGGTGGCACATCGATCTTGATAATAATCTATCTACTCCTCTTTCAGACACACACACACACACACTCGCTAGTTGTGCCTCTGTGCCTACCGCGCACACTCTCAGTACGTCTTTCTCTCCTTCCCCACCAACAATGACAACAGAAGGGTGACAACTCGATCTGATCATAATCTGTCAATTGGTTTCTCTCTCAAACATTGTGTCTCGGTGCCTCGCTCGGTAGCCCCTCGATATGTAGACTTCTTGCGCGCGCACAACTGTAGTGATGATGACGCTGAACCCAGTGTGCCTTGTTTTTACCAGCCTCATGTTATAGTTTTCACCCTGTTTTCTATTAATTAACAAGGCAACCTTTTCTTTGTTACTACTAGTGAATCTGAAATCATCAGGGGCAGACATAAAATATATCACTTCAACCCAATTATCGCAGCAACTATTTTAAAAGAAATTAGTTAGCTGCCTGTGCGTTGCACGGAACATCAAAGATGCATTTGTATGAGTAGTTTATCCTATGAGAGAAAAGGTTGAACGAGGGAAGGCCTTATTTGCGAACATGGAGAGACGTGTGGGTATATTTTTTCAAAATTGCCATAGTTTCTTTCCTATCCGTTAGATATAAATCCGACGGCCTATATTGCAGGATGGCACGCACACATCATCACCAACTCTTTTTCTACTCCCTCCGTCCGAAAATACTAGTCATCAAAATGGATAAAAAGAGGTGTATCTAAAACTAAAATACGTCTATATACATTTCCTTTTAACCATTTTGATGACAAGTATTTCCGGACGGAGGGAGTATTTGCCTTTTTAGAGATTTCAACAAGTGACTATGACCGGACCTTACCAACATACTCAAAAAAGTAGTCCATAATTTTGATGTTACCCTCTTTTCTTGGCGGTGCAGTGCCATCTGGATACCTCATAAATAAATCAAGGACAAATCTGACCCCTTCCTGATAAGACATATGGAGCAAAATGAGTGAATCTACACTCTAAAATATGTCTACATACACATTTGTATGTGGTAGTCCATTTGAAATCTGAAAAAGACAAATATTTAGGAATGAATGGAGTATATATAAGAGTAGACATGAAGATATATCTCCAGCATGGTCTACAACAAAAATGTGTTGGGCTGGTTAGCGCCGGATGCTCGCAACGCGATGACATGAGTTTGTATTCTGTCTTTTAACTTTATATTTTTATATTATATATTACTCTACTTATTTGATATATACTTCTTTCACCACTGTACTGATAGTGGAACCCACAGAGTACTTAGAATACAAGATTAAGGATGGACATGTTTCTTTTTAACTTTCTGTACGAAGCTGTAGCCACCCTGCAAGTCACGTGTACACTGTGCATGCAATTAACTTTTTATAGAGGGACAATCATACAGGCAAATTACTCAAATGGATTGGATGTCACTGTATTATTTCCAGCATAAAGAGCATCTCCAACGGCAGCCGGCAAATTTCCTCCCGCTTCCTTAAGCGGAGGACGACATCAAACGCCAGCGGCATACATTTTTACAACTCTAACCAACCAGATGAAATTCGTGCAAATACGGACTGATTTCATATAAGCATGAAGGATTTCGTATAAAAAAGGAGGATCTTCATATAAACATCATGGATTTCATTACATTTACATGAACTAAGAGTTGCCAATCCGGCTCTCTTGTATAATTAATAATCCCTCCGTCCAGAAAATGGATGTATCTAGACTTATTTTAGTTCTAAATGGCCGCCCGCAGATACCTTTGTCTTCCTCATGTCCGTCAGACACTTGCGGGGTCGACGAAGGTCCTCGGAAGAGACGAAGCAGCAAAGAAACCACCTGAATCCGCGATCCTCGCCTCGGCGGTGGCCTTCATGGGTCCCAAGTGGCGGCGGCCTCCCGTGTTCTACTTCTCCTCGATGATGGCGGCGAACATGGAGAATCTGGCCACCGACTCGTCGCTCTCCACGCACCCGGTTTCTGTCTCTGCCTGCATGGCGCTGCCGCAGGCACGGGAGGCGCGCCCACAGACACAGGAGGCGTGGCCACTGCAGACACTGGTGGCGCAGTATGACACAGCAGCGACAACGCTCATACCGGCGTGCTCGCCGCCGTGCCGGCGTGGAGCAACTCGCCACTCCTCATCAAGCTGAACTGGAGTAGCGAGTTGCTGAACCACGGGCCTGCTTGGGGCGGCAACTCGCTCCGTCGGGCCAAGCAAGGTTGGTTAAGCACCGAGCGGCCTCGCTCGTTTCGGGAGGGCTCAGCGGGCCACCCAGCCGGGTAATATGCCGGAGAACGGCTCATCGGAAGCCATCGGAGGAGTGGAGAAAATGGTGAAGGAGGAGATGGGGGAGCGGCGGAGGGGTGCGATTCTTGCCCGCTGTCTGTCTGGCCTCGTGTAAGTAGAGGGCAGACGGTAGGAGCTTGGCCGGCATCTGGCCTCGTTTAAACTGAGGGCGGACGGGAGGAGCTCGGCCGGTGTTGCATTTAATTCCGGCCCGCTCATGAACGGACATGTGGCCGGAGTAGGATTCTCGGTTTGCATGCGGGTTTAACGGAGGGGTTTAATGGAGGCGCCGAGCGTGCAGCGGGTGGCGCAGTACTATTCAGTTTGACAGCAGTAAGGACCGTCGAATCACAAAGGCCCTCGCCTCTCGTGAAACCGACCGAGCTAGACTGCCCCGCCCTCTAGCCTTTTAACAAATGTATATACTCCACTTTTGTACAGTAGTAGTATCGATGGATTGCGCCATGGAGCAAAACTTGAAATTAAAAAAAAAGGTGGTACATATAGAGAGCGCTCGTCGCCAAATTATGCATATAGTACTATTAAAAAGGCTTGTCACAATAATGGTGTCCAGCACAAGTGCACAACCCACCCTCAAATAAAACTAAGCATCCTGGAATTCTTTGACAAAACTAAGCACCCTGAAATTCTTTGACAACTAAACTACTGGCTATATGATGTTGGCCAGATATATTGTACGTATATAATGTGAAGAAACGAGTGGTAGTACTATACCAACTAAAAGATGAAATGTAAGAGATACTAGTATGTACGTACTGAAGAGTTAAAGTAACAAGAAGAAACATAACATAGTTCTACTAGGGGCTTAGCACAACACACCCCTCAAATTAAATTAAGCACACCTGAAATTAAACTTTGCAACTATTCCGGTAGACACTGCATTAGAACCACCATGAGCAATGACACTGCCACCTTACTTGGAGTCCTCGTCCACGTCCTTGACTTCGTCCTTATCCCTCTTCCTCTTGGCCGATACTTCTTTGCTTCAACCGCACACTTGGCTGTTGCTCTTCATCCAACCCTTGTAGATATTTAAGCAAAGGTAGCCATCCATTGCAGCATAGTGGATGTGGTCTATATCTAGTACATTCCGCTGCCATGCATGATGATGAAACGTGTATGGAGGTTTCACTAGTTTACCGTACAAAGGATGAACCATGGCTCCTGCCAGGGTCAGCATTGAAGGCTGATGAGAGGGCACCAGCCGATTCTTCTGGAGGTCGAAGGGGTTGCCTACAATGAGGCCTATCCGACCCAGGATTTCTTCGTCGTTCATAAAGTCTACAGTAATGAATTTGACTAGGTTGCTCCCGAGGAAGTCCTTAAAATCCTGGCACTCAACGTCGGCATGGCATATGTGGTAGACCAAGCATAAGTCATGCACGCAAACCTGGATCACGGCGGGCTTCTTCCTATCTTCGTCCTTTAGATCCTTCTCTCGTCCCATGACTGTGGTGTACTCAACATCTAGCCCAGCGACCCACTCATCATCTGAGTTTTCGAACATGCATCTGAAGCGAGAAAGGCATCCTTTCACCGTCTCGGAAGAACGGGTGTAGATGACGTCGAACTCATCACCAGTGATGGTTCTAACCTTGTACTCCCCGCCGATCATGGAGATTTGGGGTGCCATGGATTTGGGAGGAGGGTTAGGATTAGTGGAACTATCGTAATGTGAATGGACGGGACGACTAGGAGTGAACCTCCGTAGTATTGAAGGACGTGTGGGGACGAGTAGGAGCGAACTGCCAGCATGCGAACGACAGGGTAGTGTGTTTCCATTCTCCCATCATACGGGCTTCCGAGAGCCCTTGGATCTGAGATCGAACGGTTGCATGGCGTGATTCTAGACCTATGGGTGAATATCCTATCCTGGAGGGTTATTCTGCAAAATTTTTCAGCAACTTAGCATGCGACCGTTTGATCTCTAATCCAAGGGCTGCCAGCAGCCCGTATCATGGTCGCGCCTACCACGACCGTCACCTCGCTCGCGCGGTCGCGCCCTTGGAGATTTAACACGGTGCGTTAGGCTATCCGATGTTGGCATGTCATACATAGTCATCACTTAGTCACTAATACTACAACAAGGTTGGCTATAAGTGTATTTTTTTACTCCTCTCTATCTCTTTCTTCGTACTCAAGGAAGAAACGGTGCTAGTAAGCGCATGTATTTATTGCATTTGCCAAGGAGTGACCTCTTCCAATGAAATGGTGTTGCTAAGTTTGCTTCATTTAATTAGCTATAGACTCAAAATTGTCTTTTCATCTAGGTACACGCGCTTAGCACCGTTTCTTCCTTGGGTCACCAAACTAGTCTCTCTCTTCTTGATTAACTTGCCACATCAGACTTTATGCCTATGTGGCAAGCTTAAGCACCAGTAGGAGCAAGTAAAAGTAAGTGCAATAGTGCGCTTTACATGGCATTTTTGCATATGTGGAGGAAAGAGAGGCAAGGAAAAAGTGGAGAAGTGGGCTCTCATGCAAGAGCCAGCCTCTACTACATGGTGGAGCATTGGGAGAGGCACATGTATGGAGGTGGTCAGGAATCTGGGAGACTCACGCCGGTCGTAGCGCCGCAGTCAAATCACGGGGCCCCACCTGTCCAGCAGTAACTCGCTGTCAAATCACATAGCCCTATGTTTGCAGCAGCCTACTCCCTCGTCTTCTCGCGTCTCTGTCGAACCGACTAGGCAAAACTGCCCCGCCGCCTACCGCGCAGGAAAAGCCCCGCCCTCGACTTTTAAATACAACTACATCCGCTTAAGAATCCAATGATATACTTTTTGTGACATAGTAACTCAAATTTAGTTAGTCCGTCTAGGTGAGTAAGTCATCTTAGGTTGTGCACCGTGACCAAGGAGGATGGGAAAACGAGAGAACTTAATGTTTATTTGCTAATTAATAGCATTGCATGCAATGAACTAACCACTACATGTCGTGCTTGGCCAATGCATCCTCCTTCAATTAATGCATGAGGGAAGTAATGGGAGGAGGTCCGGGAAAAGAGGCTGCATGATGTGAATGCAACACAGTTTGCCCTCATTTCCCTCATATAAAGGCGCCCCTCCATTCCAATGCATCTACCACATCGTACGCATCTAAGCATTTGCCTAAGCACCTACACTAAGCGCAAAAGAGCACACTCCAGAACCATGGCGGTGATGCGCGTGAGCGGCCAGCGGCTGCGCCAGATGGTCCACGATGCCGGCATGTGGCATGGCGCCGAGGATCGTCTCCAGACGGTGTTGAAGACCAGCTGGTGGATGGCCGCCGTCGATGCCAACTACGACTCTCAGTTGGACCAGATGATCGTTGACACCAGCAACAAGTTCACCATCATCAAGAAGCCCACGGACGACATCGCCGTACTCCTCCAGCCCGCATGCCCGGGCTCCTCATTGCCTGCCACCCTAATCGGCCTCCATGGCCGGAACCTCTTTCAAGCACTGGTGGCCCTGCGACTGCCCGCCGACGCCACGAAGAATGTCTACCTGGAGGTCGCGCTCGCCGCGAGGCGCCTCGCCCTGTAAGAATTCGTCGACCTACACATCCACGTGTACGAGCAAATCGTGTACATAGGTATGTACAATGCCAGTGAGGACGCTACGAGGTTGGCCTTCCTCAACCGGCTGGAAGCCTTGGATGCCTTTGCTGAGAAGCACCTCGACCTCGCCACAAAAGCCGCCGCTCCTTAGCAGCCGGTCGGTGGCCCGGCGCACTAAGTTGAGGAGGAGGAGGTCGTACGTTGGTAGATCCATCTTTCTTCTTGCCTTTTGTAACCACCACTGCGATCGCATCATCGTGGCCTTAATTCTTTTTGTGCTATTGCATTCTCATTCCAGTCAATACCGACATGTGCGATCCCTTTGCTTAATTATAGGCATCACTGTAACTAGTACTCCATCCATCAATTTATAAGTTGTGCTTACCTTTTCCATCAACTTCGTGCAACGCGCGGGCATCTTGCTAGAAACACTAGAATATGTCTATATAATCCATATGTGATAGTCCATTTGAAATCTCAAAAAAGACAAATATTTAGGTACGGAGGGAGTAATATATTAGGAGTATATCATGCACACAAAGGCAGAGGAGCGGTGGGGCCGAGAGGGATGAGGGACACGTCGGGGGATGAGGATCCCCTGACGCGAACAATCCTACCATTCTGTCACTGACATGTGGGACCCATAAGCGTGGGTCCCACCTGTCAGTGACAGAATGGTAGGATTGTTCGCGTCAGGGGATCCTCATCCCGGAAACCCACCTGTCAGCGAAGGAAAGGCAGGGCAAGGTAGTGATAGCCACGTCAGATGATCCATGTCCACGTCCGGGGACGTCGTGCCATGGGTTGGAGCGGCGTCGTGGGAATCGCGTGTGGGTGTGGCAGTGGTAGAAACAAGAAACGTGATGGTCGTCGTGGTTCAACTTCCATGGACAAGTTGTCATGCCTGCTGACACATGTATATCAAAACTAGAGTGTTTATATTTCAAGCACGTGAACAAGTATTATTCTACTACTTCGGATCCATTGCAGCGCACGGGCCAGCACATTGGTAGTAGTAGTGTCCATCTCTATCTCTAGAGGCCTTCCCTCGTTCATCCTTTTCTCTCACAAGATAAACTACTCATACAAACGGATCTTGATGTTCCGTGGAACGCACGAGGATGTTTCCTTGGGGGTCTCTCCAGCGCGGCATGGATGTAGTTGCAAGTTGACGCCCCTTGAGATGCCGACGTTGAGGGGCACTCGGATTTCCTCCGATAAGCAGGTAAGATGAGTTTGATCACGTAGTAAATGCATTCTAAAGACTACTTCCGTGTCCATTTCCTAATTCTCCCCCTACCCACTGTTTCACAGGTTAGGCTCGGTGCGAGTGGAGATTGGCTTGCATATGTACGGGAGAGTACCAACATCAATTTGCACAACATTGACAACGGTGACACCGTTCCCGTAGAACCTTTGTCCAACATTGGGATCAGCCATGCAACGGGCCACCGCATGAATTGGTACGATGGAACCACGGTGAGATTGAATAAGATAGCACGAACCTTGCACATGGCGGTCAAAGGCGGACCATGTTGTCTGTGGCCGATTTGTTGCCGTACGAGTAGGAAGACGCTGTGCTCCTTTCTAACCGCATCTTCGCGGTGACAAACCAGGGGACTTATTTCGTATGGGACACATCCTATGATATACCCCCTCTCTCCCAGTTTATTTGTTTTGAATATTTTCGTTTTATAAGTTTCAAATTCAAATTTAGAGCTCCCCATCACATGTTGAGATTACAATGTCCACTAAATCGTTGCGTGCATGTATAGTAAAGAAACAAATCTCGAGTTTGGCAGGAGTTCGTGATGCGGGAGCACCACAAGCCCCAGCGCAGGAGTTACTACACCTACCTTTGAGTCAATAACATGTGGACCCGATAGGTGACTGTTCCACATGTAATGCTCCCGTAGGAAGAGGAGCAGTGGGGCCAAGAGGGGTGAGCCGCAGGTCGGGGGACGTGCGGTTTCATGGGTTCGAGCGGTGTCGTGGGAATCGCGGGTGGCTGTGGTAGAAACTTGATGCTCGCCGCATTTTAGGTGGCCCACATGTCATGCACACAAAGGCAGAGGGGCGATGCGGCCGAGAGGGGTGAGGGGCACGTCAGGGGGCGTGGTGCCGTGGGTTGGACAGGCGTCGTGGGAATCGCGAGATGAAACATGATGGTCACCGTAGTTGGAACTTCCATGGACAAGCTGTCATGTCTATGGACACATGCACTTCATACCGTTCACTGGAAGGACTAGCAGAGAAAGCGATATATGCGGATAAATAGTTCCTTATAGTCAAGCGGACCCATGCTACTACTCTGTTCCAAAGACATGCACACCATCGAAATAGTCCATCTATATCAATATACACCATGAGGGAATAATTTTTTACAAGAGAGGAAATAGTTCATCCATCCATAATGCCCTCCTGCTGGTGCAGCCTTTTCTTCTTCTTCTTATTCTTCTTCTTCTTCTTCTTCTTCTTCTTCTTCTTCTTCTTCTTCTTCTTCTTCTTCTTCTTCTTCTTCTTCTTCTTCTTCTTCTTCTTCTTCTTCTTCTTCTTCTTCTTCTTCTTCTTCTTCTTCTTCTTCTTCTTCTTCTTCTTCTTCTTCTTCTTCTTCTTCTTCTTCTTCTTCTTCTTCTTCTTCTTCTTCTTCTTCTTCTTCTTCTTCTTCTTATTCTTCTTCTTCTTCTTCTTCTTCTTCTTCTTCTTCTTCTTCTTCTTCTTCTTCTTCTTCTTCTTCTTCTTCTTCTTCTTCTTCTTATTCTTATTCTTCTTATTATTCTTCTTCTTATTCTTGTTCTCATTCTCTATGGGAGACGGCTTCGCAACAAGCTCTTTAGACCTTGCAGCTATCTCAAAACACACACGGGCATCGAGGGCAACATATTTTATCCGCTCATACGTCAAGGGATAATTCTCCCATCCAAACGACCTTAATGCCACCGTCTCGTCACCCTTTTGAAGATTTGTACCGAGCACAAAATTTGCTACGTCGAATAGGGATGGTGTCTGTTTATCATAAACTTCTACAGGAATTTTGATTCTGGTTTGTAGGTCAGCGATGCTTTTCAAATCAAGGTTGTACGGCTCCAGCTTCTGTTTGACCCCTTCGATGGCTGCCCCACGGAAGTATACGTCATCCCGAGACAAGAAGTCGTGAAGCTCACCTGGTATGGAGGGCGAGTGTATGATGTGGTACACCAAAACGTCATGTTTGAGGCACATCTGAAGGACGGTGGCGCACTGGATCTTCCCAGGGGCATGCTGCGTGTACTCTGCGTCAAGACCGATGACCCTCGTCTCTACCTTTTCGAGGGAGTTGGATACATTGTTGATCCACTGCCGAACAACCCTTGGGTGGACGGTGACGGTGGCAACTATGCGCATCGAGCCTTCGACGAGGACATGTTGGACGCTAAAAACCTGCATCTCAATCTCTATCGCCATTTGGAACTGCTGGAACGGAGGGCTATGGTTTGGAGAATTAGGATTAGATGGCTAGTCTAACTGAAGTAGTAGATGATTATTTAAAGAGGTTAAAACAATGTGAACGCAGTGGGGTTTGGATGCAAATGAAGAAGAAGGGGAGGTGAAGAAGCCGAGGAGAATCGGTTCCCGATGGAGAAGGAGTAAATGGAGAAGTGGCGTGCATGTAGTTGATTAGACGGCTAGGTAGACTAAACGAAAAGGCTATGCGGGTAGACTGATGAGTCGTACCTGTTCATGTACGTGCCCATCCTTCCTGATAGGTGGGACCTATGCAAACAGATAAAAAATGTGTTGTAGTTTTTTTTGAGCGTGTGAGTGGGAGACACAACATTCTCTGGTTAAGGAATACTCCCTCCGTTTAGGTGAGTATAAGTCACCTTATGAAAATCAGGTTTTCCCAAAACCTTTAGGCATGGAGCATTAACTTCCTGCTTGATCCCCTCCCAGCCTCGTTAGCCAGCGTTCTCTTCCTCTGCTGCCGCGTTCTACCTTTCCATTTTTCCTCTTCTCAAGTGTGGAACGATCAGCATGCCATCCTTGATGCACCAAAACGACCATTGCATGCATCGCGGCAGAGCGTTGATTGGGCATGCACGAGAATTTGGTTCTGGTCGCAATATGGATGATACCTGAACGATGAAGTGAACAGGCACGCTAGCACGGGAGACCTATTTACGCTATACAATACTGGAGTACTCATGTGCTGGACTAGTAGTAGTAGTAGTAGTAGTAGTAGTAGTACTAGTAGTAGTAGTAGTACTAGTAGTAGTAGTAGTAGTAGTAGTAGTAGTAGTAGTAGTAGTAGTAGTAGTAGTAGTAGTAGTACAACTGTGGTACACTTGATGGTCAAAATACTATTCATCCGGTCCTCACAGTGAAGTGACAATACCCTGCGCCTGACACTAGTCCAGGCAACGTGTTCGGGTTACCAAAGTCAGCCTCACCCTGTGCACAGTGCAGTCTGTCACCGCTGCTGTACAGCACATTGGCGCCTCGCCTCGTCTCCCTCTCCGCTCCCATAGCACCACTCCATCTCCATCTCCTTCTCCGTCTCCATCTCACTGTGCCCCCGTGTACCGTCGCCTCACTCGCCTCCCCTAGTACCACTATTCCCTCGCTACCCGCTACAGCACCGACATCCTTCTCCCCCGTAAATCAAGCCCCCTTCCAAACTCCACCATGGCCGAATGCGAACCGCGCAGCATCCATATGAGCCGCGATTGGAGCAATCTCCCCAGTGACATCCTCGACCTCTTTTGTTCGTGTATGGATATGTTGATTGCCCTGCGGCTGGCTGCATGCTCGAGGGACATGCACACGGCCATCGTCGAAGCGAGGCCTAAGCTTTTCAAGACACCCTGCTTGCTGCTATCTGGTCTTGCGAGATTGGCTCACCATCATACGGAGGCGTGCATGATGCCCCTCGACTTCAATCCAATCTCCATTAGCCGAAACTTCTTTGCAGGTATGTAGTGGGTCGTCGTACATCATTTCCCTCGACATCGATCCGATCACCATCGCCCGAAACTTCTTGGCAGGTATGTATAGGGTCGGCATGAACTCCCACTGGATGACTGCCTTCAGAGAAGACGGTAAAAAGTTGGTGCTCATGAACTTCCAGACCTCCCATGAGATTATCCTTCCTCCGTTTGATTATATAGAGTATTACCATCACGGTCCAAGTCATCTAGATTACTATGTCAGTTGGACGGACCTTGTTTTGCAGAAGATTGTAATCTGCCAAGTACCCACACGACATGCGAATTATGCAAACTTCAAGCTAATTGCCTTGTTTGACCGCGGACTCGCCTATCTTTACGCGGGTGCCTTCTTTAGCTGGAGACAACTCGGCTCGCAGTGGATCATCGTCAAAGCTGATACACACTTTTGTGATGCTATTGAGCACAATGGCATCATCTACGCGATCGACAAAGCAGATGGCACCACGTATTGCTGGGACGGCGCGTGTAAGTTGTTTCCTCTCATGTTAATGATGACACCATGACACTGTTGGAACTTTTTGTGATGATTGGCATATCTCTGTTTGAGCAGAATTTGAGTAGAACTATGGCAATGTATTAGAGACACCGTAAATCAGCTATGTTTGGAATGAGTTAATTCATGCGATTGTGACCATGTCATTACAACCAATTTGTACCCTGAATAATCAACCAGTTAGGAATATATGGATATTATCCTTATTTTACAGTAATCTATATACTACTACTAAATATGAGTGTGTATCAATGGCCATGTTAGTTTCCTCATTTTCATGATGTAGAAACATGCACCACACTGTTGGTTTCATCTAACCATACATTAGGGAAGTAAATGTGCATATGGAGAACTCTATATTTGGAAGTAGTGAAATCCTGCAATGCTTACCATGTGTACATACCTATATTCGCCCTTCAGCAATCAATGGCTAGAATAATATCCTCACAAAAATTTTGCCCACAGAACACGAGTATATAACAATGCATGGTCTGTTAGTTACCTTGAAGAATTTGTTTGTGAGGACAGAACATGATTACATAACATGCATGACATGGTAGTTTCCTGTGAAGAATCGATTGCGAGATAACATGAGTATAACCATGCATGGCACTTCTATATTTTCGAACCCAGTATACATTTCCCTGTATTTTCCTCCTAGTTCCAACATGGACATATCAATGCTGTTTCTTGCATTATCCTACACATACTCTAAACAATGTTGATCTTACATTAACAATGCCTGTCCTTTTTGATATGATGCAGTGTCCCTACAGTTACTGCCCTTTGTAATCACACCACCTTTGCCAAAAACAAGGAAGCACAACTGGTTCCTCGCTCGATTAGACGACGGCAAAAGACTGATGATCATTCGGACACGTGAGCCGGAAAAGTTATATTGCAAAAACCCCACTGTATACAAGCACCGTGTAATACGTGAGTATCTGGACAGTGGTTGTTACGTCTATGAGCAGGATACCAGCTTGTTGGGGCCTTTAGGATTTTTTAGTTGGAGGCGGGTAAACAGCCTTGGTTCACACTCTCTGTTTCTCGCACTCAATTATCCAATTAACCAGGAGATCACCGTTGGCAATGACCTTGATGGCAGAGAGGCTCTGTTTGCTATGGAAAACTATGTCTACACGGCGAGCCCTAGGAGTTCGGGAGCAAACTCCCTTTATTGTCAACGATACAGCCTGCAGCCAAAAGAAGGTGAGAATGACAAAGGCATCCGGATTAACTTTGATCCTTGGATGTCTCAATTACGACAGGCAGTGATGTGGTTCGAGCCTTCAGGTTGATAGGTAATTGGGCTGTTGCATCGAAAGGGTGGAGTACTGGTGTCTTCGGATCACTGGTCGCTGAAGCGGGGCTGCAAATTATGATGGTATTGGATCATCTCTTCGAATGACTTTGTTGTCTTTGCTGCTGGTTCTGGATGGGTAGTTCTTTCTTTTGTTATGCATATTCCTTGTCATTTGGTCATCCTCGTCTATGTCACTCTTACTATGTAATAGTTGCTTCTGTTTAGAATGTTATTCTCGTCTGGATCACGAGAGTCTGAGCGCTGCAGATGGGTGCGTTTTGGTGGTGTAGCAAGACTTCTTATGAACTATCATGTCTTGTTGTTTATGTCAGTAGTAGTCACTAGTCATTGTTTGAATGTTGTATATATCGTTGTTTCGAACTGTTTATTGTCTCGGACTACTGGTGGGCTAAATGAGGGCATCACCATTCTCCAGTGTTCAGAGTATATCTCCTTTTTTCAAGTTATATAATTTGAGCTCAGTGTCTTTTCGATGATGTACACTTGTTTGGGCCAGTGAGGTCTCGTTGAATATGGTCCGAGTAGTAACGCAATGCCAAACAGGTCAATTATGACTCTCAGGCCGGGCTCTCAAAAGATCCTGAAAAAAGGCCGGGCTCTCCAAAAAAGAAAGAATAAGGACTCTTAGGCCGACATGTGGGCGCCACCGGTGTTTTCGTGCGCTTGCGCGCCGAGAGCATATGGGCGCGTGCTCGAAATTCATGCTACCTTTTCATCCCTAGTCTCCCGCCCTTCCCCCACCTATGGAATCTCGATTCCTACTCCAGTTCCCCCAAATCCCCCTCCTGTACTCCCTGTACTCAAGTGCACTATCATGTTGCCGGTAAATGCAGATCTCCGAGCCGGAGATCCTGAGGTCCATCCTGCCTTCGGTCGTTGCTTGATGTCTCTCAACAGTGGCATGGCGGCGCTTGACGACCAGTTTGCCGGCAAAGTGCTGATGGTAACCATCAACGACGACCGGCCTCCCATCTCGCTGGATGACCTTGTCAAAGCTCTTGGCATTGCGCACGGCATCCAAATAAGTGACTTGCTCGTGGAAGTCTGTCCGCCACCGACTGATTTCTTCGTCAGGTTTTGGACAACTTTCGACTGCAGTCGTGTGTTCGAATCTTCTCGGCGTTTGTTCTGCGATGGCGCACTGGTGAGCTTTGATCGGTGTCACCCGGGATGGGGCTCGGTGCCCTTTGAGCTTGAGTTTTTTAACAAAGCTTACCTTCCACGGCATGCCTCGACGTGCTTGGAACAACGAGTCCATGAACAAGCTTATGAACGACCTTGGAGGTGAGCTCGTAAGTATGTTTGTTCCTCCAAACAGTTGGACTCTGACGGTTATGGCATGGATGAAGAAGTCGTCCACCATACCGAAGGTGATTGGTGTTGAGATACCGGTGCAGGAACCGGGGTTGTACTATTCGTCGCCACAAAGGCCGCCGCGGACCAGGTTATGGATGTACCTGTATCGAGTGTTCGTGCATGTCGAAGAAGTGGTCAATCCATCAATCGAAGTCATGCCGCCGCCACTGGTGCCAGGGTCCGTCGACGATGTCCATTATAGGAGACAACGTTAGACTTTCCCCGTGTTTCTCGGAACGATGGATGGCACAGGGCCTACTCCATCGCACGGCGGAGGCCACTGCTTCTTTGGGAGAAGAGGCAGGGCTGGCTGCCTGGATGTGCTCTAATTTGAGGTAACAAGTGAATCTTGTCAGATACTAGTTAAATCCAAGCTATGGGTGTGAAGCACGGATATGCCAGTACATTTGATTGTGACATGTTCTAATTTTGTACCTGAACTTTTTTTAGAAAGGGTTGTACGTCAACTTAATGTGCTAGCAGAACTTATTGTATTGTCTGTCTGTTTTCTTTGCACAACATTCAAGATATTCCCCTTCATTGATAAAGACGATGAACCGTTATGTACGACTTCGTTGGTTTCAACATAGCCCTTCCCGTAGCGATCCACTGCTTCCATCCTGATTGTGCCGCCTGCGTGAAATTTGTGTATGCAAGTTCAGTGTGCTATGATGTTCTATATGATTGTGTCAACTATATAAGTTTTTACTGAGCATCAGCAATGCATATGGCTGAAAGATGTATTTACGAGCATCGGCCGATGGGTCTCTCTCTCTATCTCTCTCTCTATCTCTATCTCTCTCTCTCTCTCTCTCTCACACACACACACACACACGCGCGCACAAGTGGGACCCATTGAATTATTTATTTTCTCGTGACAGCTTTTAATTAGGTTCCACTATAATCTAAATTTTTTCTTGAGTTATTAATTGAGCTCAGTTACTTCAAAAAGTTGTACAGAAGCCTTGTTTGGGCCTTTCCCGCGTCGCTGAATGTGGGCTGAGTAGCCATGTTAGGTTGTACTGTACTACACAGGCCTTTTTTCGCTATTTTTTAAATAATACATTTTTTATTAATTTTCATAAATATTATGCTGGGTAAATTTTTTTCAAAAATAATACACCGTCGGCCCGCTGCAGGCCGACTGGGCCTAGTCGGCCCACATCATTGGATTCCAGTCGGCCTACAGCTGGCCGACTAGCCCCTGTCGGCCCACTGTGGGCTGATTGGGTCCTGTCAGCCCACTGTGGGCCGTCTAGAGCTAATTGGCTCTCTGTGGGCTAATTGTTTTTGCAAAAGTGTTAATCATGTATTTAAAAAATATGTGTATTGTGACCTGCTTCGCTCGTTGTGGGCCCACTTGTGACTAAAAAATATGTTTTAAAAAGTGTTAATCATGTATTTAAAAATTGTTAAATGTGTGTATAAAAAATGTTCCTTATCTATACAAAAAAATTAAATGTGTATAAAAAATAGCTATTTTTTCAACATCAGCAATGCAACTGGGCCGATAGTTGTACACAATATCCGGGTCAACTTGTTATTCTCCGCCCCGCTGGGCTGCAAACTTTCCTAGGAGGTATGCATTAGGCTTAACAAGAAAATGGTCTTTAAGAAATAATAAATGGGATGTAATTATAATAACTGGACAGTTACTATGCACCAAACACTTAATTAGTTTGAAAAATATATTATTTTTGGAATTTGAAAATTTTAATTTCATTACTTGTTGCGCGCGCAATATTTCGTTGGATTTTAACGTAATACAACTTTGTTTTGAAATTATAGTTAACTTGACTAGAAATTTCGGATAAAAATATTTCGGATCCCATCAAAATGTGGGAAGTTTTTTTAATTCTGTTTTGAGCGGTTGTTTGAAATTATTAATCGTTATCCTAGCTAGAAGTTGGGCTGTACTTTTAACAAACTGTAAATGGGCTGTAGTAAATTCCATTAGAATTATAAAATGGGTTGTACATTCTTACAAATCGCAAAGGGGTTATATGTTCTGTGCCAAATCCAAGCTGTGGGCCTACTAAGTTGACGCGTACCAAGGGCTTTGTCAACTTAGTCAATATAAACGATTCTAGCTGCAGTGATCGTACGATGTCCATCCAATGGCCATAGTGCTTCTTCAACCTCTGGTCTTCTTGCTCCAGCCGCCGGTCTTCTTGCTCCAGTCGGCCACAGCAGCCTCACACCGCAGCCGAACCAGTGAACCCTCGTACTCCTCTCCGCGCGGGCTTCCACTGTTGCGTCTTCCCCGGCTCCGCGTCTACCCCTTCCAAGGCCTTGTCGTCGTCCAGACCACCGCCCTGGTGCTCTCGGCGCGGCGTGGTCAACGTGGTCAACGACCGACTTCCATCGGAAGAGTACTGTACATGGAAAGGCTGACAGCTGGGTCCACGGCAGCCGCAAGGAAGTGCATCCTTATTACGCGCAAAATAATTATTCCTCCACCTGACAGCGGGGACCCATTGGACGGGCCACCGTATTTCGCGAAAAAAATGATTCGCCCCCTGACTGCTGGGACCCACGAGCTACATCTTCGCACGCAAGGAAGTGCGTCCGAAAAAAACGATTCGCCCCCCTAACTGCTGGGACCCACCAGCCCCGCGACTGCTAGGACCCACCAGCCCCCCGACTGCTGGGACCCACCAGCTACATCTTCGCATGCAAGGAAGTGCGTCCGGGCAAAAAAACTGATTCGCCCCCTGACTGCGGGGACCCACCAGCTACATCTTCGCAGGCAAGGAAGTGCCTGACAGTCGGGACCCACCTAGTCGAAGCGTACGTAGCGTTGTAATTCTAGTCGCGAACATGTACGTACATATATACTGGTGGATGTAGAGGCGCGCACGTGTCGTAGTAGAGGCGCGTATGTGTCATAGTAGAGGAACGCATGTAGCATGTACACGTACGTACAGCGGCCAGGGTGCAAGAAAGAAAATATGGCCACGTACGTACATACGGGCAGGGTCTCGAACGCCTACTCGCGCATACGTATGGCCAGGGCTCGTGTACATGGCTGGGTCGGAACGGAGAAATAGCGTCGTCATCGTGTTCATGGGGAGGCAACGGAATGCGTCGTGTTCATGGGGAGGCAACGGAATGCGTCCTGTTCATGGGGAGGCAACGGAATGCGTCGTGTTCATCGGGAGGGCTTGGACGGAACAAGCGATGGAAACGAGGCCTGGCGTACCGCAGAACGGAGGAAACGGACCTCCTACGTTCAAAACGGGGTCATGTTGATCGGGAGGGGTCTGGTGTACCGCAAAACGGAGGAAACGGACCTCCTACAGTCGAAACGGGGGTCCTGTTGATCGGGAGGGGAGTGTCATACCGCAAAACGGAGGAAACGGACCTCATACAGTCGAAACGGGGGTCCTGTTGATCGGGAGGGGTGTGGCGTACCGCAAAACGGAGGAAACGGACTTGTGTTGGAGCGCTACGGTCGAAACGGGGGTCCTGTTGATCGGGAGGGGTGTGGCGTACCGCAAAACAGGACTCCACGGGATACTGTTCATCTCCACCGTCGACCCCCTCCAGCCTCCACGAGCTACTGTTCATCCACTGTCGACCTCCTCCAGCCTCTCCATGGGCTCCTGTTCATCCAGCCTCCACCGCGCGCTACTCCACCGGCTACTGTTCAACCACCCCTCCACCGTCTACTGCTCATCCAGCCCTCCACACCACGGGGTCCTGTTGAACCACCCCTCCACGGGCACCCCTCCACCATCTACTGTTCATGCAGCCCTCCACACCACGGGGTCCTGTTCAACCACCCCTCCATGGGCACCCCTCCACCGTCTACTGTTCATCCTGCCATCCACACCACGGGGTCCTATTCATCCACCCCTCCACGGGCACCCCTCCACCGTCTACTGTTCATCCAGCTCTCCACCACACCACGGGGTCCTGTTCATCCAGAGGCAACGCCACCGGGAACTGTTCATCCCCCCCCCCCCCGCAACACTCACTGTTCATCCCATTGATCGGCTTTAGTTAGCAGCAGTAGCGAAGGAATCGCTCGATCGGGTTCAGTTAACAGCCATCGATCGATCGCTCAGGTTCAGTAACGCGTAGCCTGCAGTGCAATCGCTCGGGTTCAGTTAGAACCCAACGCGTCGCTCGGGTTCAGTAAGAGCCAACGCCTCGCACACACGCGCGTACGTGTACGAGAGAAACGCGCATCGCTCGGCCCCCGACCTCCCACCGTAACCCGGAACTCTCCGAAATTTTCCTCCCCCTCAATTCTACCACGGTTTTTCCGTCATGGACGGCCCAAAGAATGTCATGCAGCCGCGTCTCCCGCCCGCCCAGGACGAAAAGCCCATTTTCTATCATGATTTTTGTCATAGAAGTAGGAGCCCACCACATCTATGATGATACCGGGTTTTGTCACAATGATCGTCATAGTAGTGTCATATGTATGAAAAAAAAATGTTCGGCCCAAAATGTCACGGATGTGTCTTTTTTTGTAGTGCATGATACGCACGTCATGCATGTATCATATGGTAATGTCGTCCATATAGCAGTGCTCGTAAAATATACACTGGTCTCTCAAATTACACGCGTAACCCGCCGGTTCTACTTACAGACCTCGGGCCCTCGGTTTCATTACGCCTGTAGTTTACGCGTTGTTTTTGATGACGAGTAAATTACAGTTGTATGTTAATACAGGTTTGAAATAAACCAGAGCTCCCAAGCGCAGCCTTACCGTTTCATGCCGTCTCAGTTTCTCGAAGGTGCTCATAGGTGTCCGATGATCCTGGCTTCCTGAATGAGTAGCGGGCGCTGTATCATACCATCCGTAGGGCCCGCGAGGCCCTCTCCGTTGTCCTTCGACTTGTGCGCTCGCCGTGGCGCCGAGCATTGTTAACATCGTCAACGAACATGAGGATTCAGGAGATGACTTTATTTTGACAGGATGACACTAGGGACCCACTAGGGCCATAGTCGTACGTACGCAAGTGCCTCCTTATTATTTACAACTATATTTTTTTTGCTTTCTCCTGGTTTCCTGACATCACGGTCCCACACCATTGTCAACCTATGTAGTCAATATAAACGAGAGAATTGCACAAGGTGCGGCCGACAGCTGGGACCAAGCAGCTCGAGTAGTATTTGTGTTTTTGAGCCGTGAGAACTGTAGAGTTTTTCTTGGCGATGATTTCGTTGTTATTCAGAGGAGAGCAGGGTATTAACTGGACGGGCTATGGCCCGTCTAGCCCAGGCCAGATATCCAGATCAGATACTAATTTTTTCAAGATGAAAATGGCTAGCCCAGCTATACGTCTTTTTGAGGAATACCCAGGCAAGGTCAACTTTTTATTCTCCGCCCCGCTGGGCTGCAAATCTTTCCTAGGAGGGATGCATTAGGCATAATAGGAAAATGGGCTTTAAAAATAATAAATGGGATGTAATTATAAAAACTGGGCAGTAACTATAAAAAATGCACCAAACACGAAATTAGTTTATAAAATATTATTTATGGATTTTGAAAATCTTAAATTTTCATTGTTGCGCGCGCAATGTTTCGTTGGATTTTTACGTAATCCAAATTTATATTTAATCTGACTAGAAATTTTGGGACAAAAATATTTCGGAGCTCATCAAAATGTGCGAAATTTTATTGAATTTTGTCTTCAACGGTTGGTTGAAATTATTAATCATTGTCCTAGCTAGAAAATGGGTTGTACTTTTAACAAACTGTAAATGGGTTGTTGTAAATTCCATTAGAATTCCAAAATGGGCTATACATTCTTACAAAACGTAAATGGGCTATAAGTTCTCTGCCACACACTTGTGGGCCTACTAAGTGACGCGTCCCCTAAAAATAATAAGTTGACGCGTATGCAAGGCTTTGCCAACTTATTATAGTCAACACACGGTTCTAGCAGCAGTGGTCGTTGGATGTCGTGCTTCTTCTTCAATCTCGGATATTCTTAGCTTCGGCCGCCCAAAAAATGATTCCTCCCCCTGACATCTGGGGTGCACCGTTTCGGAGGCTGACATGTGGGCCTACTAAGTTGGAGTGTACCAAGGGCTTTGTCAACTTAGTCAATAATAAACGTTTCTAGCTTCAGTGACCGTACGATTTCCATCCAACGGCCTTAGTGCTTCTTCAACCTCTGGTCTTCTTGGTCCAGCCGCCCAAAGCAGCGCCGGTCGTGCCGCCTGCTCCTGCCTCCTGTTGTCGGCTGTGCTGCCGCGGAGGCCTCACCGCCCCCATACTACTCCCACCGCTGGCCAGGCCATCCCTCCACTCACCCACAACCCCTGTTATTCTGCGGCGATAGCAGCCTCACACCGCAGCCGAACCAGTGAACCCTCGTACTCCTCTTCGCGCGGGCTTCCGCTGCTGCGTCTTCCCCGGCTCTGCGTCGTCCCCTTCCTAGGCCTCGCCATCGTCCAGACCATCGCCCTGGTGCTCTCGGCGCGGCGTGGTCCACATGGTCAACGACCGACTTCCATTGGAAGAGTATTGTACGTGGAGAGGCTGACAGCTGGGTCCAGGCGGCCGCAAGGAAGTGCCTCCTTATTACGCGCAAAATAATTATTCCTCCACCTTACATCAGGGACCCACCGGACGGGCCACCTTATTTCGAGAAAAAAATGTTTCCCCCCTGACTGCTCGGACACACCGGAAGGGCCAGCGTATTTCACGAAAAAAATGTCCCCCCCGCTGTCAACTCGAACCCACCGGAAGTGCCTCCTTATTGCGCATAAAAACTCCCCCTGCTAGCTGGGACCCACCATGGTGGGAGGCTGACTTGTGGGCCTACTAAGTTGACTGAGACGGGGGCCTTTGTCAACTTTAGTCAATATGAACGATTCTAGTTCCAGTGACCGTACGATGTCCATCCAACGGCCGTAGTGCTTCTTCAACCTCTGGTCTTCTTGCTCCAGCCGCCCAAAGCAGCGCCGGTCGTGCCGCGTGCTCCTGCCTCCCGTGGCCGACTGTGCTGACGCGGAGGCCTCACAGCCCCGTACTATTACCATCGCTGGCCAGGCCCTGCGGAGACGACAACCTCACACCGCAGCCGAACCAGTGAACCCTCGTACTCCTCTCTGTGCGGCTTCCCCTGGCGCGTCTTCCCCGGCTCCCCGTCGTCCCCTTCCTAGGCCTCGACGTCGTCCACCGCCCTGGTGCTCTCGGCGCGGTGTGGTTAACATGGTCAAGGAACGGCTTCCATCGGACGTGGACTGTACGTGCAGAGGCTGACAGTTGGGTCCACGGCCGCAGCAAGGAAGTGCCTCCTTATTACGTGCAAAATAATTATTCCTCCACCTGACAGCGGGGACCCACCGGACGGGCCACCGTATTTCGCGAAAAAAACGTTGGCCCCTGACTGGTGGGACCCACCAGCTACATCTTCGCACGCAAGGAAGTGCCTGATAGTCGGGACCCACCTGGCCGATGCGTACGTAGAGTTGTCATTCTGGTCGCGAACGTGTACGTACATATATATTGGTGGATGTAGAGGCGCGCACGTGTCGTAGTAGACGTGGCCTGGGTGCAAGAAAGGAAATACGGCCACGTATGTGTACATACGCGAGGGGTCTCGAACGCCTACTCGCGCATACGTACGGCGAGGGCTCGTAGACATGGTTGGGTCGGAACGGAGAAACAACGTCGTCGTCATGTTCATGGGGAGGCAACGGAATGTGCCGTGTTCATGGGGAGGCAACGGAATGCGTCGTGTTCAACAGGAGGGCTTGGACGGGACAGGCGATGGAAACGAGGCCTGGCGTACCGCAGAACGGAGGAAACGGCCTTGTGTTCGACAGGCCACGTTCGAAACGGGATCCTGTTCATCGGGAGGGGTCTGGCGTACCGCAAAACGGAGGAAACGGACCTCCTACGGTCGGAACGGGGGTCCTGTTGATCGGGAGGGGTGTGGCGTACCGCAAAACGGAGGAAACAGACTTGTGTTGGAGCACTACGGTCGATACGGGGGTCTTGTTCATCGGGAGGGGTGTGGCATACCGCAAAATGGTACTCCACGGGATACTGTTCATCTCCGCCGTCGACCCCCTCCAGCCTCCACGAGCTACTGTTCATCCACCGTCGACCTCCTCGAGCCTCTCCACGGGCTCCAATTCATCCAGCCTCCACCGCGCGCTACTCCACCGTCTACTGTTCAACCACCCCCCACCGTCTACTGTTCATCCAGCGCTCCACACCAGGGGGTCCTGTTCAACCACCCCTCCACGGGCACCCCTCCACCGTCTACTGTTCATCCTGCCCTCCACACCACAGGGTCCTGTTCAACCACCCCTCCACGGGCACCCCTCCACCGTCTTCTGTTCGTCCTGCCCTCCACACCACGGGGTCCTGTTCATCCACCCCTCCATGGGCACCCCTCCACCGTCTAATGTTCATCCAGCCCTCCACCACACCACGGGGTCCTGTTCATCCAGAGGCAACGCCACCGGGAACTGTTCATCCAACCCCCCCCCCCCCCCCCCCCCGCAACGCTCACTGTCCATCCCATCGATTGGCTTCAGTTAGCAGCAGTAGCGAAGAAATCGCTTGATCGGGTTCAGTTAACAGTCATCGATCGATCGCTCGAGTTCAGTAACGCGTAGCCTACAGTGCAATCACTCGGGTTCAGTTAGAGCCCAACGGCTCGCTCGGGTTCAGTTAGAGCCAACGCCTCGCACACATGCGCGTACATGTACGAGAGAAATGCGCATCGCTCAGCCCCCGACCTCCCACCGTAACCGGGAACTCCCCAAAATTTTCCTCCCCCTCGCTTCTACCATGGTTTTTTCGTCATGGACGGCCCAAAGAATATCATGCAGCTGCGTCTCCGGCCCGCCCAGGACGAAAAGCCCATTTTCTGTCATGATTTTTTGTCATAGAAGTAGGAGCCCACCACATCTATGATGATACCGGGTTTTGTCACAATTATCGTCATAGAAGTGTCATATGTATGACAGAAAAAAATTCGTTCGACCCAAAATGTCACGGATGTGTCTTTTTTTGTAGTGCATGACATGCACGTCATGCATGTATCATCTGGTAATGTCGTCCATATAGCAGTGCTCGTAAAATATACACTAGTCTCTCAAATTACACGCGTAACCCGCCAGTTTTACTTACAGACCTCGGGCCCTCGGTTTCATTACGCCTGTAGTTTACCCGTTGTTTTTTTATGACGAGTAAATTACACTTGTATGTTAATACAGGTTTGAAATAAACCAGAGCTCCCAAGTGCGGCCTTACCGTTTCATGTCGTCTCAGTTTCTCGAAGGTACTCATAGGTGTCCGATGATCCGTGTTCCTGAATGAGTAGCGGGCGCTGTATCAGACCATCCGTAGGGCCCGCGAGGCCCTCTCCGTTGTCCTTCGAGATGTTGCGCTCGCCGTGGCGCCGAGCATTGTTAACATCGTCAACGAACATGAGGATTCAGGAGATGACTTTATTTTGACTGGATGACACTAGGGACCCACTATGGCCATAGTCGTACGTACGCAAGTGCCTCCTTACTTTGACTAAGCGAGTTACCCGTGGGTAAGACCCTTGGGCGAAGTTGGTGACCCATACCCTACCAATTGGGTCGGGTGCCCATGGGTAGGATTGCCGGCTTGAGCCGTGACCAAGGGGATAAGGGCATCTTCAACGACAACCCACAAATTTCCTCCCGCACCCGTTCGTAAATAGGGGGACCAGTCCACGGACATGAACGCGGGAGGCTGCCATCCATCTGTAGCCGCATACATCCGACCTTCCTCATTTTTTATAGTCCGAATGATCAAATATCCCCACACAAAGTCTACAGACGTTCCAATAGCTGCATGCAATAGTAGTTTAAATTTTAAAATTCAAATATTTAATCCCAACATTATTTTCCCCATGACCGTCAATTGATGTTTAATCAGATCTTTCTTCAGTTGGTCGTGAGTTGGTCGATGCCGAATTTGTTTATGCATTTGGATAAACTCTTCAAATGTGGCCAGATTCTGATTTGGAAGTTTGGTAGGATCACCCATATTCTCAAATGCTAGAGCTGCGACAGCATCATTACCCTCATTCTCGACGATCATGTTGTGCATGATCATACAACATGTCATCACCTCCCACAAGGTCTTTGGATTGCATTGTTTAGCGGGTCCACGAACAATTGGAAAACGGGCCTACAAAACTTCAAATGCCCTCTCGACATCCTTTCTAGCTGCTTCTTGTCTTTGGGCAAAGTAAGCCTTTTTTTGGCCTTGTGGATTAGAGATGGTGGTGACAAAGGTAGCCCACAGAGGATAGATACCGTCAACCAGATAGTAGCCCATGTTGTACTCATATCCATTGATAGTATAGTGACAAGGAGGTCATTTTCCTTCAATGTTGTAGCACATTGATGTCATTGTGAGATCCGGGCATGCCAAAGAAAGCGTGCTAAATCCAAAGATCTTGTGATGCAACTGCTTCAGGAATTATGGTGGGCTTCTTAACATGACCCTTATATTGCCATTGTAAAGTGTGACGCCCCCGATTGAATCATACACTAATAATACACGCAAATGTGTACGATCAAAATCAAGGACTCACCGGAAGATAACACAACACAACTCTAGACACAAATTAAAATAATACAAGCTTTATATTACAAGCCAGGGGCCTCGAAGGCTCGAATACATAAGATCAAATACAAACGAGTCAGTGGATGCAACATTATCTGAGTACAGACATAAGTTGAACAAGTTTTCCTTAAGAAGGCTGGCACAAAAGCATCAACGATCAAAAAGGCAAGGCCTCCTGCCTCGGAGCCTCCTAACTACTCCTGGCCGTCGGCGGCCTCCACGTAGTAGTAAGCACCCTCGTGGTAGCAGTAGTCGTCGTCGAAGGTGGCGTCTGGCTCCTGGGCTCCACCATCTGGTTGTGATGTCCGAGAAGAAAAGAAAAGGGGAAAGAGGAAGCAAAGCAACCGTGAGTACTCATCCAAAGTACTCGCAAGAAAGGATCTACACTACATATGCATCTGTGTCAATGAAATGGGTAGTATCTGTGGACTGAACTGCAGAATGCCAAAAGAGAAGGGGAAAGCCTAGCCTATCAAAGACTAGCATCCTCAAGCAGCTCCAAGCATCTTGAAGCATCAGAAGAGATAAGAGTGGTATATTATAGTATTAGTAAGTATGTTGTAACATCGCCCAGAGATCACTTCCTCGAATCCCTGCGAGAAAACAATCCTGGAGCCATCATATCCATTACATGCCTCAGCATCCAGTATCCAGTTCTAGTTGTATCGATCGGGATACAACTCCGAGCGTCCGTTACCATGGACCCGGCTATTCGAATAGATAGAATTCTTCCCTGCAGGGGTGCACCAACTTACCCAACACGCTCGGCACGCCGGTCTAAATCCTAAGCGCAGGGGTCTTGGGCCCATCACCCTTTGCACTCCTGCATGTTGCGTACGTGGCCGGTGAGCATACCTAGCTACCTCCTTTAACAAGGCAGGTGCTTATGCAGTCTAACCCCGTGCACGCCGCTTAGTTGCTGACGTCTGGAAAGCTTCGGCTGATGCATACGACGCAGAGTGCCCATACTTATTCTCGCATGGTCATTAGTGTGAAAAGGCCAGAGGCCTACTTGGATCAAATATCCAAACCGTTAGTGTCTTGGTAGTGTGCGGTAACGAGGAGAGACACGATCATGTGACCCCGTCGCCCCGTCTCACGGACTCATCATGGGCTAAGAATTCTCGGCTGCGCCGCGTGGAAAACTTGCAGGTATCCTCCAGATCAACCCGACTTCACATCACTCGCGGGTACCCCTCGGGGCCGACCCGACTCATCATGGCTCTGTGGTAAGTCAAAGTAACCGTGTGTCTGAAATAGCAAGGGGGAAACCTGAGAAATCACCCTCGATGGATTCCCACTCGATGTAACCATCAAGGTGGACTTGGAGGAATCACCCTCGATGGATTCCCACTCGATGTAACCATCAAGGTGGACTTGGAGGAATCACCCTCGTTGGCCCACACTTGAGGGGTTGCACGACAAAGTCATTATCGGGAGTGGTCAAGGAGGAATCACCTTCGATGACCACGACCAAATAGCTACACTACAGGGTTAACATCAGAAGTGTTGATGAGGTATCGCCCTCGGCACTCGATAGTAACTCTGCAGAGTCGTACAACTAAGGGGGGTGATGTGCGGTGTCGGGGCATGGACGTCGATCATGTTGATCGAGTCAACAAACATAAAGCAGTTTAGAATAAGAAGGTAAGATACGACAGCAGGTACAAAAGCAGGCTATGCATCAGAATAGGAGCAACCAATTACAGTAGCAAAATCTAATTCAAGCATAAGAGAATAGAATGGGCGATATTGGAATGATCAAAGGGGGGCTTTCCTGGAAGCTGTGCTGCAAAGGACGAAGGGTCGTCAGAGACGTAGTCGATCACAGGGGCAGCATCGGTCTCGGGGTCTACCGGAGAGAAGAGGGGGAAGAAACAATAAATATAAAGCAAACAAAGCATCAAAACGCATAACATGGTAATACACGGTGTTAGGGGTGAACTAACGCAGTGCTAGATGTTGCAGACGGAGAGGGAAAACATCCGGAGGGTTTTTTCTGGCATGTGACATTTTCCACACAGATGAAAGGAGAGGGGGCAGTCCATGTTCAGCATGCTAGGGGCATGTGACAGGTATGAGGAGGGCGTATTCGGATTCGTCTCGTTATTCTGAGCCACTTTCATATATAAAGTTTTTCAACCCGAGCTACGATTTATTTTATACAATTTCTAAAGTTTAAAGTATTATCTCGAATTATTCGAATTAACATAAAATCATTATGACGTCAGCATTGCATGGGGATGACGTCAGCAGTCAACAGACTCGCTGACCGGGGTCAAACCTGACCTGTGGGTCCGGTGGGACCCACATGTCAGCCTCTGTTAGTCTAACAGTAATTTAAACTAAACTAACAGGCTAATTAGAGGGATGGGCCCCTGGTGTCAGCGACTAACTAATTACTAATCAATTAACATATTTTAATTAGCAATTTTTTTAATGTTTTAAACAAGTGGGGCTCACACGTCTGTCTCACTGGGCAGCCCAGTCAGCAGTTGACTGAGTCAACACAGTCAACTTGGCCACCAGGGCCCACTGAGCCACGTCGGCGCCGGCGCCGGAGAGAGCTCTGGCTACCAAATTCGCGGTGGCGCTTCGCCAGAACGCGTCAGAATCACGCTAGGGGGCACCATTTGGCACACGGTTAAGTTCTTTCACACGGGCTCTCGCCCGTGCATCAATCTGTGGCGGCGGTTTGTCCGGAAACGGCCGGAGACGGCGATGGCTAGCGGTGGAGCGGACGCCGGAGTTTGGGCGTTGCCGTCTACGGCGATGTAGGGCAAGTCAAGCGATGCGGGGAGCGGCGGTGTGTGATAACCCACAAGTATAGGGGATCGCAACAGTTTTCGAGGGTAGAGTATTCAACCCAAATTTATTGATTCGACACAAGGGGAGCCAAAGAATATTCTCAAGTATTGGCAGTTGAATTGTCAATTCAACCACACCTGGATAACTTAGTATCTGCAGCAAAGTATTTAGTAGCAAAGTAATATGGAAGTAACGGTAACGATAGCAAAAGTAATATTTTTGGGTTTTGTAGTGATTGTAACAGTAGCAACGGAAAAGTAAATAAGCAAAGAACAATATGTGAAAAGCTCGTAGGCATTGGATCGGTGAAGGAGAATTATGCCGAATGCGGTTCATCATGTAACAATCATAACATAGGGTGACACAGAACTAGCTCCAATTCATCAATGTAATGTAGGCATGTATTCCGAATATAGTCATACGTGCTTATGGAAAAGAACTTGCATGACATCATTTGTCCTACCCTCCTTTGGTAGTGGGGTCCTAAGGGAAACTAAGGGATATTAAGGCCTCCTTTTAGTAGAGTACCAGACCAAAGCATTAACACATAGTGAATTCATGAACTCCTCAAACTAAGGTCATCATCGGGAGTGGTCCCGATTATTGTCACTTCGGGGTTGCCGGATCATAACACATAGTAGGTGACTATACACTTGCAAGATAGGATCAAGAACTCACATATATTCATGAAAACATAATAGTTTCAGGTCTAAGATCATGGCACTCGGGCCCTAGTGACAAGCATTAAGCATAGCAAAGTCATAGCAACATCAATCTCAGAACATAGTGGATACTAGGGATCAAACCCTAACAAATCTAGCTCGATTACATGATAAATCTCATCCAACCCATCACCATCCAGCAAGCCTACGATGGAATTACTCATGCACGGCGGTGAGCATCATGAAATTGGTGATGGAGGATGGTTGGTGATGACGATGGCGACGGATTCCCCTCTTCGGGGCCCCAAACGGACTCCAGATCAGCCCTCCCGAGAGAGTTTAGGGCTTGGCGGTGGCTCCGTATCGTAAAACGTGATGAGTCTTTCTCCCTTATTTTTTTCTCCCCGAACACGAATATATGGAGTTGGAGTTGAGGTCGGTGGAGCTCCAGGGGGCCCACGAGGCAGGGGGCGCGCCCCCACCATCATGGAAAGGGTGTGGTCCCCTGGCCTTGATTCTTTCGCTAATATTTTTTTATATTTTCCAAAAATAATCTCTGTGAAGTTTCAGGTTATTCCGAGAACTTTTGTTTCTGCACATAAATAACACCATGGCAATTCTGCTGAAAACAACGTCAGTTCGGGTTAGTTCCATTCAAATCATGCAAGTTAGAGCCCAATACAAGGGCAAAAGTGTTAGGAAAAGTAGATAGGACGGAGACGTATCAACTCCCCAAGCTTAAACCTTTGCTTGTCCTCAAGCAATTCAGTTGATAAACTGAAAGTGATAAAGAAAAACTTTTACAAACTCTGTTTGCTCTTGTTGGTGTAAATATGTAAAGCCAACATTCAAGTTTTCAGCAAAGATTATGAACTAACCATATTCACAATAACACTTAGGTCTCATGTTTACTCATGTCAATGGCATAATCAACTAGCGAGCAATAATAATGAATCTCGGATGAGAACAATTTCTCAAAACAATCATGATATGATATAACTATATGGTATCTCGCTAGCCCTTTCTGAGACCACAAAACATAAATGCAGAGCACCTTTAGAGATCAAGGACTGACTAAATATTGTAATTCATTGTAAAAGAGATCCTGTCATAGTCATACCCAATATAAACTAATTGTAATGGATGCAAATGACAGTATTGCTCTCCAGCTGGTGCTTTTAATAAGAGGGTGATGACTCAACATAAAAGTAAATAGATAGGCACTTCGCAGAGGGAAGTAAGGATTTGTAGAGGTGCCAGAGCTCGGTTTTAAAGCAGAGATAAATAATATTTTGAGCGGCATACTTTCATTGTTAACATAACAACCAAGAGATGGCGATATCTTCCATGCTACACACATTATAGGCGGTTCCCAAACAGAATGGTAAAGTTTATACTCCCCCACCACCAACAAGCACACTCCACGGCCATCCGAAACAACGGGGTATCGTCCAGCTAGCAACAGCCCAGGGGGAGTTCTGTTTGCAATTATTTCGATTTGATTTGCATAAAACATGGGACTGGGCATCCCGGTGACCAGCCATTTTCTCGTGAGTGAGGAGCGGAGTCCACTCCTCTTGGGAATAACCCGCCTAACATGGAAGATACAGACAGCCCTAGTTGATACATGAGCTATTCGAGCATACAAAACAGAATTTCATTTGAAGGTTTAGAATTTGGCACATACAAATTAACTTGGAACGGCAGGTAAATACTGCATATAGGAAGGTATAGTGGACTCATATGGAATAACTTTGGGGTTTAAGGGATTGGATGCACAGGCAGTATTCCTGCTTAGTACGAGTGAAGGCTAGCAAAAGACTGGGAAGCGACCAACTAGAGAGTGACAACAGTCATGAACATGCATTAAAATTAATAAACATTGAGTGCAAGCATGAGTAGGATATAATCCACCATGAACATAAATATCGTGAAGGCTATGTTGATTTGTTTAAACTACATGCGTGAACATGTGCCAAGTCAAGTCACTTGAATCATTCAAAGGAGGATATCACCTCATCATACCACATCACAACCAATTTAATAGCATGTTGGCACGCAAGGTAAACCATTGTAAACTCCTAGCTAATTAAGCATGGCATAAGCAACTATAATCTCTAATTGTCATTGCAAACATGTTTATTCATAATAGGCTGAATCAGGAATGATGAACTAATCATATTTACAAAAACAAGAGAGGTCGAGTTCATACCAGCTTCTCTCATCTCAATCAATCCATCATATATCATCATAATTGCCCTTCACTTGCACAACCGAACGATGTGAATAATAATAGTGCACGTGCATTGGACTAAGCTGGAATCTGCGAGCATTCAATAAACAAGAGAAGACAAGGTAATATGGGCTCTTGGTTAAATCAACAATAATGCATATAAGAGCCACTTCAACATTTTAATCATGGTCTTCTCCTATCTACCCCCAAAGGAAAGAAAAGAAATAAAACTATTTACACGGGAAAGCTCCCAACAAGCAAAAGAAGAACATGAATCTTTTTTGGTTTTCTTTTAATTATCACTACTACAGCAAGAAAAGTAAACTAGCTAAAAGCTACTACTAATTTTTTTTGTTTTTATTAAGGTTTATCAAACACACAAGTAGAAAGTATGAAAAAAGGAAAAAATAAACTAGCATGGATATTACAGTGAAAAAGTATGAGCACCGACACCTAGCAATGAGTGTGTGAACATAAATGTAATGCCGATGTGAAATACGTACTCCCCCAAGCTTAGGCTTTTGGCCTAAGTTGGTCTATTGCCACAGATGGCCTGGCGGATATCCAAAGTTTTAGTTGGGGTTGTACTGAGATGCAGCAGTCATGGCATCGTGGGTTGCAGATTGGAGGCGAGCTATCTCAGCCCTCCTCTTATACTCATCCGCCTCCTCTCTAGTTATAAAATATCTCCCCTTTGCCTGAAAATCAAAGAAAGTAGAAGCAGGGAGAGCGACATGATAGGTGCGTCGTCTATCAAAGATTAGTCGGTACTGGAGGGACTGATCATTCCTCTCGACAAAACGATGACTAACCATAGCCTCATAATCTAAATAAGCAGGAGGTAACTCGATATCATCCTCACGTATGGTTATACCAAGAAAATTAGGTATACGAATTGCATAAATTCCACCAAAGAAATCTCCATTAAATCTATTATGATGCAACCTACGTGCAACAATGGTTCCCAAATTATAATGTTTATCTCCTAACACAGCACTCCTGAGAATATTGAGGTCAGGGAAACATATGTGACATGCTTCATCCTTACCATTTATGCACCTACCTATGAAGTGAGCAAAATAATGTATAGCAGGAAAATGAATGCTCCCTATGGTAGCTTGTGCTATGTCTCTAGATTCCCCCCCACAGTTATACTAGCAAGAAAATCTCTAAATTCAGATTTGCGAGGTTCATTAGTACTACCCCATTGTGGAAGTTTACAAGCAGTGGCAAAATCCTCTAAGTCCATAGTATAAGAATTTTCATAAAGATCAAACATGACAGTTTGAGAATTGCGTGAAGATGAAAATTCAGACCTCCTCACAAAGGAACTAGTGAGATAGTGGTACTGACGACACTTATCTGCCTCGAAGCTCACAAGATCAGCGTTACGCAAATATGCGTTAAATTCTTTTGTAATTCCTGCTTGATCCATGAAGTCCTCTGAAGGCCATTCACAAGGCCGCACTGGAGCATCCCTTGGTGGTTCATCATCAGCATCATGCATTGCAAGCCTGGGTCCTTGCTTCCTTGAAGGACCACCTTGGTACATTTTCCTAAACATATTTCTTCCTCTGAAAAATTTCTGAAATTTTTAGTAACTTCAAATAAAAGTGAACCAAACTCAAAAAAATTGATAGCAACTACTCCTACAAGTGCCTAGAGCCTATATCGTTCATTAGAACTACTTGGAACCATATAAATTTGACATGCAAGCTCAAGAACATGGTCACCTAGGCAGCACAAATTTGCAATGAATAAAGCACTAGAACAAAAACTAATTGGACCAATGGAGGAGTCACATACCAAGGAACAATCCCCCAAAGCAGTTTTGTGAGAGGTGCTTTGAGCAAGGAGATCGAAAATCGCAGCAAAATGAGCTAGAACTCGTGCTTGAGCTGGATGGTGATTTTTTTGGGAGGAAGAAGAAGTGTGTGGGTGCAGGAATAAGTGGAGGGAAGCCACCCTAGGCCCACGAGGTAGGGGGCGCGCCCAGGGGGTGGGTGCGCCCTGGACCCTCGTGCCCAGGTGCTTGCTCCCCCTGCTGTGTTCTCAGTGCCAAATATTCTCAAATATTCCAGAAAAAATCATATTAAATTGGCAGGGCATTTGGAGAACTTTATTTTTGGGGTATTTTTATATTGCATGGATAATTCAGAAAAGAGACAGAAAAATACTATTTTTACTTTATTTCAACTAAATAACAGAAAGTAGAGAGAGGGTGCAGAAGGTTGTGCTTTCTAACTTCATCCATCTCATCCTCATCAAAAGGAATCCACTAACAAGGTTGATCAGGTCTTGTTAACAAACTCATTCCGAATCGCATGAAACCGGAGATTTAGAATAACACTATGTTACCTCAACGGGGATATGCACGTCCCCAATAATAATAATATCATATTTCTTCTTGAGAGTAGGAAGAGGAAATCCAAAACCTCCAATAATAATCGATGGAATTTTTCCAATAGAATTGATAATGTGGACTTGAGGTTGTTTCCTCGGAAAGTGTACCGTATGCTCATTACCATTAACATGAAAAGAGATATTGCCTTTGTTGCAATCAATCACAACCCCTGCAGTATTAAAAAAGAGTCTTCCAAGAATAATAGACATACTATCGTCCTCGGGAATATCAATAATAACAAAGTCCGTTAAAATAGTAACGTTTGCAACCACAACAGGCACATCCTCACAAATACCGATAGGTATAGCGGTTGATTTATTGGCCATTTGCAAAGATATTTCAGTAGGTGTCAACTTATTCAAATCAAGTCTACGATATAAAGAGAGAGGCATAACACTAACACCGGCTACAAGATCACATAAAGTAGTTTTCATAGTTTCTTTTAATGGAGCATGGTATAGTGGGTACTCCTGGATCTTCTAACTTCTTAGGTATTCCACCTTTAAAAGTATAATTAGCAAACATGGTGGAAATTTCAGCTTCCAGTATCTTTCTCTTATTAGTAACAATTTCTTTCATGTATTTAGCATAAGGATTCATTTTGAGCATATGAGTTAATCGCATACGCAAAAAGATAGGTCTAATCATTTCAGCAAAGCGCTCAAAATCCTCATCATCCTTTTTCTTGGATGGTTTGGCAGGAAAAGGCATGGGTTTCTGAACCCATGGCTCCCTTTCTTTACCGTGTTTCCTAGCAACAAAGTCTCTTTTATCATAATGTTGATTCTTTGATTGTGGGTTATCAAGATCAACAGCAGGTTCAATTTCTACATCATTATCATTGCTAGGTTGAGCATCATCATGAACATTATCATTAACATTGTCACTAGGTTCATGTTCATTACCAGATTGTGTTTCAGCATCAGAAACAGAAATATCATTTGGATTCTCAGGTGTGTCAGGAATAGGTTCACTAGAAACATGCAAATTCTTATCATTTTTCTTTTTCTTCTTTTTAGAAGGACTAGGTGCATCTATATTATTTCTCTGAGAATCTTGCTCGATTCTCTTAGGATGGCCTTCAGGATACAAAGGTTCCTGAGTGATTTTACCAGTTCTAGTAGCCACTCTAACAGCATAGTCATTATTCTTACTATTCAATTCATTGAGCTAATCATTCTGAGCTTTAAGTATTTGTTTTACTTCAGTGGTGACCATATAAGCATGTTTACTAATGAGTTTAAGTTCACCTTTAACTCTAGACATATAATCACTCAAGTGTTTAAGCATATCGGAATTGTATTTCACTTGTCTACCAAAATAAGCATTGAAATTTTCTTGTTTAATAATAAAATTGTCAAACTCATCCAAACATTGGCTAGCAAACTTAGTAGGAGGGATTTCAGCTTTATCATATCTATAGAGAGAATTTACCTTTACTACCTGTGTCGGGTTATCAAGACCATGTGTTTCTTCAATAGGTGATGAATTAAGATCATATATTTCTTCAACTGGCGGTAAATTAAGACCATGTATTTCTTCAATAGGAGGTAAATTCTTAACATCTTCAGCTTTAATACCATTTTCTTTCATAGATTTCTTTGCCTCTTGCATATCTTCAAGAGTGAGAAATAGAACACCCCTCTTCTTCGGAGTTGGCTTGGGGGTTGCTTCAGGAAGTGTCCAATTATTTTCATTTGTCAACATATTATTCAATAGAATTTCAGCTTCATCTGGTGTTCTTTCCCTGAAAACAGAACCAGCACAACTATCTAGGTAGTCTCTGGAAGCATCGTTTAGTCCATTATAAAACATATCCAGTATTTCATTTTTCTTTAGAGGATGATCAGGAAAAGCATTAAGTAATTGGAGAAGCCTCCCCAAGCTTGTGGGAGACTCTCTTCTTCAAATTGCACAAAATTATATATTTCCCTTAAAGCATCTTGTTTCTTATGAGTAGGGAAATATTTAGCAGAGAAGTAATAAATCATATCCTAGGGACTACGCACACAACCAGGATCAAGAGAAATAAACCATATCTTAGCATCACCTTTTAGTGAGAACGGAAATATTTTAAGGATATAAAAGTAGCGAGTTCTATCATCATTAGTGAACAGGGTGGCTATATCATTTAATTTAGTAAGATGTGCCACAACAGTTTCAGATTCATAGACATAGAAAGGATCAGATTCAACCAAAGTAATTATATCAGGATCAATGGAGAATTCATAATCCTTATCAGTAACAAAGATAGGTGAAGTAGCATAAGCAGGATCATATTTCATTCTAGCAATCAAAGTTTTTTGTTTAAGCTTAGCTAATAATTTCTTAAGATCACTTCTATCATTGCAAGCAAGAAAGTCTCTAGCAGTTTCTTCATCCATAACATAACCCTCAGCCACAACAGGCAATTCATATTTATTGGGAGAGTCTTCATCATCACTTTCATCAATATTATCAGTTTCAATCTTTCATTCCCTCTAGCCCAAGCAAGTTGTTCATCAAAAAATTCACCAAGTGGCACAGTAGTATCAAGCATAGAAGTAGTTTCATCATAAGTATCATGCATAGCAGAAGTGGCATCATCAATAACATGTGACACATCGGAATTAATAGCAGAAGCAGGTTTAGGTGTCGCAAGCTTACTCAAAATAGAAGGTGAATCAAGTGCAGAGCTAGATGGCAGTTCCTTACCTCCCCTCATAGTTGAGGGATAAATTTTTGTTTTCTCATCTTTCAAGTTCCTCATAGTGACCACCAGATATAAATCCCAAGTGACACAAAGAATAGAGCTATGCTCCCCGGCAACGGCGCCAGAAAATAGTCTTGATAACACACAAGTATAGGGGATCACAACCGTTTTCGAGGGTAGAGTATTCAACCCAAATTTATTGATTCGACACAAGGGGAGCCAAAGAATATTCTCAAGTATTAGCAGTTGAGTTGTCAGTTCAACCACACCTGGATAACTTAGTATCCGCAGCAAAGTATTTAGTAGCAAAGTAATATGGAAGTAACGGTAACGGTAGCAAAAGTAATATATTTGGGTTTTGTAGTGATTGTAACAGTAGCAACGACAAAGTAAATAAGCAAAGAAAAATATGTGAAAAGCCCATAGGCATTGGATCGGTGATGGAGAATTATGCCGATTGCGGTTCATCATGTAACAATCATAACATAGGGTGACATAGAACTAGCTCCAATTCATCAATGTAATGTAGGCATGTATTCCGAATATAGTCATACGTCCTCATGGAAAACAACTTGCATGGCATCTTTTGTCCTACCCTCCCGTGGCAGCGGGGTCCTAACGGAAACTAAGGGATATTGAGGCCTCCTTTCAATAGAGTACCGGACCAAAGCATTAACACATAGTGAATACATGAACTCCTCAAACGAAGGTCATCACCGGGAGTGGTCCCGATTATTGTCACTTCGGGGTTGTCGGACCATAACACATAGTAGGTGACTATAGACTTGCAAGATAGGATCAAGAACTCACATATATTCATGAAAACATCATAGGTTCAGATCTTAAATCATGGCACTTGGGCCCTAGTGACAAGCATTAAGCATAGCAAAGTCATAGCAACATCAATCTCAGAACATAGTGGATACTAGGGATCAAACCCTAACAAATCTAACTCGATTACATGATAAATCTCATCCAACCCATCACCGTCCAGCAAG
Source organism: Aegilops umbellulata (assembly GCA_032464435.1). NCBI lineage: Eukaryota > Viridiplantae > Streptophyta > Magnoliopsida > Poales > Poaceae > Aegilops > Aegilops umbellulata. The sequence goes on from CP136057.1 coordinate 83,871,631, forward strand.
CCTACGACGGAATTACTCACGCACGGTGGTGAGCATCATGAAATTGGTGATGTAGGATGGTTGATGATGACGATGGCAATGGATTCCCCTTCCCGGAGCCCCGAACGTTCCAGATCAGCCCTCCCGGGAGAGTTTAGGGCTTGGCGGCGGCTCCGTATTGTAAAACGCGATGAATCTTTCTCCCCTATTTTTTTCTCCCCAACACAAATATATGGAGTTGGAGTTGAGGTCGGTGGAGCTCCAAGGGGCCCACGAGGCAGGTGTGACGCCCAGATAATTATGCTATAGTGAACCTCTGCTAATGATGCCAAGTCACCTTGGTTACCGTTGATAGACCCACGTGATTCGAAACCGATTCAAACTCAAACTTAAAATAGTCAAAACTAGAAAAAGTATTCGAATATTAAAACTAAAATGTTCGGGTTGTGTCAGATAGTGCATAGGTAATAATGATGGAGAAACCACACTTTTATGAAGTATTTAAATGCACTAAAATAGTTTAAACAACAGCATAAACAATTAAATAATTGTGTTTTATAATTAAAAAAATGTTAAACTAATTTATTAGGTGTTAAACTTTTTGTGGCAGTGCGTTTAGTGGTAATACAAATTTAGGGATCATTTTTGTATTTTACAAAAATAAAATAAAACATAAAATAGTAAAAAGGAAATAAAAAAATGAAAAGAACCAAACAAAAAAAAGGAACCCCCCCCCCCTGCTGGGCCACTTGGCCCAGCTAGCCTCCGCCGTCCGAACGGGCCGGCCCAACCGCGCCCATATCCTTCCCGGACCGCGAAACCCTAAACCGTCGCCTCCCCCCACTTCCCCACTCGCTCTCTCGCTCTCCCCCCACCACTCTTGATCCTATTGGATCGGGGTGGGGAACAAACCACGCTGCCGCTTATTCCCCTCGCCGGAGCAACCCCGACGTCGTGCCGCCTCCCCGCCGGCCTGCCTCCTCCACAACGTCGTCGTCCCGATCGACCACCTCGACCCCCATTGCCTATTACCCTAATGGCCCCGTGAGCTTCCCCTCCCTCCTCTCTTTGCCGTGCCGCGCGCCCGCTCCGCCGTGGCAGCGACCTCCCCCCCCCCCCCCCGCGCGCGCTCCTGCATCATCTGCTGCTCCGGCCGCCGCTGCTTGCGGCTGCTCCAGTGCGCGCCCCCGATGCCTCCGCCCGTGCCTGCCCCGTCCGGCCTCAGGACGCACCCCGGCCGTGCTCACCGCGGCCTGCGCTCACCGTGGCCTCGCCCCGCACCATTGCCTCACTCCCGCGCTGATTCCATCTCCCCTCTGTCCCCGCGCGAGCACCACCGCGCCGGCTTGCCCGTCGTCTTGCCGCTGCATGCGCCAACCGCGTCGTCCCGCACCCGTGCACCGCGTGGCCGTGGTTGCGACCTGTGCCCCTCCCCGCAAGCGCTCCGGCGCCCGCTCGCGGCCGTCGCCACCTGCATCGTTCCGCTACTCCCTTGACCGCACCGCCGCTGCCTCCGCCGCCTACCGCTCCCCCTCCGGCGCACATCGCCTCCGCCACAGCCTCACCGGCGCTCCCTCCGCCCTGGCCGGCGCTCTCCTCCGCCCCGGCCAGTGCCCTGGGCCAGCCAGGCTGCGCCCGCCTCCGGTGCTCTTTAGCGCTCGGGCGCTCGCTAGTGCTCGCACGCCCGCGTGCCCGATAGGCCCTCTGGCCTATGACAATGGGGCCCCACGCCCCAACCCCAGACCGTTTTTAGAGAAAATAATAATAATAACAATAATAAAAACAATAATTAAATCAATTAATTAGTTAACTAAATTAATTGTGTTTAATTAACCTAATCATTTAACTAAACTAATTAAACCTATTTAGTTAATCTATTAATAAACAGTCAGTGACCGGTGGGACCTACACGCCAGCGACCCAGTCAACACCTCTGTTGACTGCTGACGTCATGATGACGTCAGAAAACACTGTTTTGGATAAAGTTGAATTAAATTAATTAAATAATTTCTAAAAATGATTTAGAACTTTAGAAAATCATATAAAATAAATTGTAGCTCATATGAAAATACTTTCTACGTGAAAGTTGCTCAGAACGATAAGACGAATCCGGATACGCAGCCCGTTCGTCCGCCACACATCCCTAACATACCGAACTCGCAACTTTCCCCCTCTGGCTCCTCTGCCCAAAAACGCGAAACACCGGGAATACTTTCCCGGATGTTTCCCCCCTTTGTCGGTATCACCTCCTACCGCGTTAGGGCATACCTAGCACTTTGTATTGCCTCGTTATGTTTTGTGATGCTTTGTTTGCATTATATTTATTGTTTCTCCCCCTCTTCTCTCCAGTAGACTACGAGACTGACATCGCTGCTGCCCTCATCGACTAAGGTGTTGACGACCCCTCCTTCTCGGCTGAGCTTCCAGGCAAGCCCCCCCCCCTCCTTGATCACCAGATATCGCCTATTCTTCTCTATACTGCTTGCATTAGAGTAGTGTAGCAGGTTACTGCTTTCGGTTGATCCTATTCTGCTGCATAGCATGTCATTGTTGTTACAGTTGTTGATACCTTTACCTGCTATCCTAATGCTAAGTATAGGATGCTAGTGTTCTATCAGTGGCCCTACACTCTTGTCCGTCTGCCATGCTATACTACTGGGCCGTGATCATTTCGGGAGGTGATCACGGGCATATACTATATACTTTACATTGTTACATTACCTGTGATACTGTTCGGAGATGGGTGCTGAAGGGGCGGGTGGTTCCACCCAGGTAGTGGTGGGCCCGGGGTCTCGACGGCCCCCGACTGTTACTTTGTGGTGGAGCGACAGGGCAGGTTGAGACCACCTAGGAGAGAGGTGGGCCTGGCCCTGGTCGGCGTTCGCGGATACTTAACACGCTTAACGAGATCTTGGTATTTGATCTGAGTCTGGCTACTGGTCTATACGCACTAACCAACTACGCGGGAACAGTTATGGGCACTTGACGTTGTGGTATCAGCCGAAGCACTTCGTGACGTCAGCGACTGAGCGGCGCACGCCGGATTGGACTGGAATGCCTGCTAGGCTAGGTCTGCTTCTGGCCGCCCTCGCAACATGCAGGTGTGCAATGGGTGATGAGCCCAGACCCCTGCGCCATAGGATTTAGACCAGCATGCTGACCTCTCTGTTGTGCCTAGGTAGGGATGCGACGTGTTGATCTCCCGAGGCCAGGCATGACCCACGAAAGTGTGTCTGGCCAAATGGGATCGAGCGTGTTGGGTTATGTGGTGCACCCCTGCAGGGAAGTTAATCTATTCGAATAGCCGTGATCTTCGGTAACAGGATGACTTGGAGTTGTACCTTGACCCTATGACAACCAGAACCAGATACTTAATAAAACACACCCTTCCAAGTGCCAGATATAACCCGGTGATCGCTCTCTAACAGGGCAACGGGGAGGGGATTGCCGGGTAGGATTATGCTATGCGATGCTACTTGGAGGACTTCAGTCTACTCTCTTCTACATGTTGCAAGACGAAGGCTACCTGAAGCGTAGTCTTCGACAGGATTAGCTATCCCCCTCTTATTCTGGCATTCTGCAGTTCAGTCCACTGATATGCCCCTTTACACATATATCCATGCATATGTAGTGTAGCTCCTTGCTTGCGAGTACTTTGGATGAGTACTCACGGTTGCCTTGTTCCCTCTTTTCCCCCTTTCCCTTTTACCTGGTTGTCGCAACCAGATGTTGGAGCCCAGGAGCCGGACGCCACCGTTGATGATGACTCCTACTACATCGGAGGTGCCTACTACTACGTGCAGCCCGCTGACGTCGACCAGGAGTAGTTTAGGAGGATCCCAGGCAGGAGGCCTGCGCCTCTTTCAATCTGTATCCGAGTTTGTGCTAGCCTTCTTAAGGCAAACTTGTTTAACTTATTTCTATACTCAGATATTGTTGCTTCCGCTGACTCGTCTATGATCGAGCACTTGTATTCGAGCCCTCGAGGCCCCTGGCTTGTATTATGATGCTTGTATGCCTTATTTTTTTAGAGTTGTGTTGTGATATCTTCCCGTGAGTCCCTGATTTTGATCGTACACGTTTTCGTGTATGATTAGTGTACGATTGAATTCGGGGGCGTCACAAGTTGGTATCAGAGCCGACTGCCTGTAGGAATCCCCCTTTCCAACTCCTTGGCCGAAGTCGAGTCTAGACATCGCAAAACTTTTACTAACATGGTTGTGTGTCTTACGGGCACACGTCGCCATTTGGTGGTAGTAGGACCTTTTATTCCTCGACCTATACTCTGGGGCTCTGACATCTCTTCTATTCGGGTTAAAAGATTTTACTAACTCTGACTCTAGGTTCTCGATAATACTTTCTCCCGGAGAGCCCCTTACTACAGATGATCTTGTTATTACAAGATACCTCCAAATTCTCTCTATTGTTCCTAGAATACTTTGTGCCTACTATCTTACAATTCTTAGCCACATGAATACCCTGACGGATAATTCCTCGCACTTATCGAGTATCCGCTCTTCTCCAGTTGTTCAGGTGTTTCGCAAAATTCTTCGAAATGCCATTCGATCTTCCGAAATTCTCAGTAGCCTATTGCTCTTGATCTTCTTTACCTACTTGCATAAGGGTTAATTCTATATGTCAAGCAATATTCATTAAAATCCTTGTGATGAACATTCTGACCATATTGATTCAGCATATGGGCGAATGCATGCAATCATCAGTTGATCCTTATAAATTATCTTTCCGGCTCGCATGTTTTCCCGAACATGAGCTGGTTATTGACCCACCAAATTGTCGTTGATTGTGCCCCTAATTATATTCAACTTATCCATCCTTGATCAGAGCGTCTGCTTCTGATCCTTCGATTTGGAATCATAATTCCTTTGCATTTAAGCTTCAAATCATTCAGATGATTCCATAACATGTTGCCTTGGCATTCCTTCTTCCTCTGATTGAGTACCGATACTCACATCAGCCCCGTTGTGGACCGCCATACCCATTGCCGGGTTATTATCCGACAGTGTCCTTCACAACCAAAATTCTTATGAGTTCTTTACCCGATACGTAATGCCTTTGGTAAATTGTATCCTCTACTTTTGTCAACCATGCTCTACTTTTGAGCTTGAGTTATTTACTCCTGAAGTTTGTGATATATGTTTCCATGATGCCCTGATGGGTTGAACCTAGGCCTTCCTTAATATGTGTGACCTTGAAAGTTTTCACGAGTCATACTCTTCTGGTATTTTGCTAGAAAAAATTTCAACATTACAACTTCTTTGAAAATGAGAAGTGAATGAATGGTTATGCATTAGAGAAGTGGGAGTCGACCTTAGACTTTGTGTTCATGCCCATGGACACGATGTAGATCCTACCATGGAAGCTTCTTGTAATAATAACTATTTCCTTGATAAATATCATCTGGTATCTGTGAATTCATCCTTTGCAACCGTGGTTCCGAACATGATTGTTCTCCTTTGATTCTATTTCTCGGACCAGGTAAAGTACTTGCCTTCTGTAGATCAGTACGCCTTCCCAACCTCTATTTTGGTCTACCTTCGAGTATTACCCCCTAGTATCTCGAGGATATCAACCCATGGCACTTCACCTTATGAATTTCTGTTGAAGTAGTACCTTTCCCCATCATAGTCACTCCACGGGTTCTGGGTTGTCGTCCACCGAGAACACCGATTTGTGAATCGAATCAACACTGAGATTTGGTACTCCCAGTACTTTGTTGTTGAGAAGTTTAATACTCCATCACGTCACTCCTAGCCTGATCGTCTACATCATTATCACGCTAATTTTAACTGTGTTACCGGGTCCTTAATTCCGGAGCACAACTTTCGATGATGAGCTAAGCTTATGTCAATTTCCTCATCTTATCGTTCCACCTTGAACGACAAGATTGAATTCGAGTTTGTGTCCTACTCATGGTCCCAAGATCATTTCGCTTCATCATTCCTTTGACTTGATGTCATCGCCGACCGATTACATCTCTAGGAAACCTCTCAACAGAATTTGTCATGATTATCATCAACATTCTGAGCTCTTCCGGGATATCAATTGAATTCATGATGAGAAATACCATCCTTTCCCTCGATGATTGGTATTATCATCGACCACTTTATTGCCTTCCGTTCAACACAAACTTGTGTGTGTTCTGTGTTATACCTTGAGTTCCTTGCTATCCAGCATATGTTCTTCTTTACCTTGGAGTATTACCATCTTTTTATGTCAAGAATGTCGTGAGAATTTCACCACCTCTTAAGAATCCTTGATATAGGTGATACTTCTTGCCATATCCGTTCATTCCTTGGTCGCGAGTTCAAAACTTCTAGCAACCCTATTGCTTTGAAGTTAATGGTCGATAATTCATTCTTAGACCATTGGTTATCGAACCACCATTCCAACTTTGTTCATGCTACCTAAACCCATATTTCGGGTGGACCTTCCAACCAATGTTTAACTATGTATGTTTTCCTCGAGCATACCTCTTTATATCATTTGATCTGACAAAGTTTATCTCCTTGTTCACATAAGTGTGGAAATCCATCTTTTGGAAATCTCAATAAATTGTCGCTGAGTCGATCAGCCACCTCCTCACCTCCCCGTGAATTAATGATGAGCTCTTGTTTTGGAACTCGCTTCCATAGTTCAATTCCCGAGAATCTTACAATGTCATCTCGACAATGTGTGTTACACCTTTCTTCTCAGACATCCCGAGTCTGAGTTATCCTGACACCAATCAGATCTGAATCTCGGTCAGATATGATGGCGGGAACATATTTCCAAGAATTATAACAATGGTCTTTATGTGACCCGGTAAGGTGTTGTCGTGCCTAGCACACCTGTCCGGAGGCCCTATTTTTATAGATTCCTTTCCAGCAAGGTTAGCCATTCTTCTTCCATGAGGAAATTGTAAGACTTATTCTATGAGTTGTTCCTGATGGATCCTTTGTGTATCCAAGTCCAACCTTTGCTTGAAGACCATGTTAATGCTATCTCGAAGCCTGTCTGTGGTACTCCGATTTTCAACAAGAACATTTGAAGCCCAATGCTAAATGTTTCCTGCTCAATTATCCAAACACCGTTGTATGGGTAATGTCATGAAATTCATCTCCCCTTACCTAAATGGTTTTCTACCTTCTATCCTGTCATGGATATCATGCTCTGCTTATCATTGGGTAGGATATACCCCTGAGATATCTGATAATCATATTTTCCTTTCCATTATTTGGCTTAACCTTTCTGGTGATCATTATGGTCTAAGTAGTATTAATTCCCTGCTTATGTAAACCCCTCATGTACAATTCTGTCAGTAATACCCTGTTACTTTTGTTGATGACATTCCGGTAACCACCGATGGACGAGAACTTTGCCTATTGGTCCGCCTCGTTGCAACGAGCAGGAAAATGGTTCTCTTCGTCCCTCGCCCTAGGTACCAACGTTGTTGCCGACATAACTGACATGGTACTCTCTGACATGCCTTGCTATCATGACCGTGCAAGATGTCAATGCTCCTTAAAAAAACACATGGTGGGCCCATAACCCACAGTTCCACAGGATCGAAACCTGACTCTCCTGTACACCACCTGTTTCCAAGGTTGTTCTTCGCGCTTGACTTCGTATGCAATTCACGGGCCACCTGCCTAGTGATCTATTCTGGTAACAGACGCAATACTTATTCCCATTTCTCTTAACCCCTTTCACACTTTGTTTCCGGCAACGAACGATTGCCTATCAGCTTGAGACTTTGTATTGCACCTTCTTCCCTTTCTCTCGATGACTTACTTAAATATCAACTCGAGAGATGCCTCTATGCCTTGTCCACGGAGATAGCCCCAGATACCTAACATGTATTGAGCCCCGCCCTTCCCAAGTCTTACCCCTTGTCTTTCCGTAAGTACGATGGAGATCCTGAAGAAAGGATGTCGGCTTCATCATGATGAATTGAAGCAGAGAAATGAAGACGATAATGGAATGGATCAACCTCTTTGAGAAGAGCAACCAAGACCGAGAAGATTTGTTAGAATTTCGTAACCAGACCTTTCCCCGTTATTCCGCCTCTTAAATCCCGGGACGAGATTTCTTGTAGTGGAGGAGAATTGTGACGCCCGGATAATTAAGCTACAGTGAACCTCTGCTAATGATGCCAAGTCACCTTGGTTACCGTTGATAAACCCACGTGATTCGAAACCGATTCAAACTCAAACTTAAAATAGTCAAAACTAGAAAAAAAATTCGAATATTAAAACTAAAATGTCCGGGTTGTGCCAGATAGTGCATAGGTAATAATGATGGAGAAACCATACTTTTATGAAGTATTTAAATGCACTAAAATAATTTAAACAACAACATAATCAATTAAATAATTGCGTTTTATAATTTATAAAATGTTAAACTAATTTATTAGGGGTTAAACTTTTTGTGGCAGTGCGTTTAGTGGTAATACAAATTTAGGGATCATTTTTGTATTTTACTAAACTAAAATAAAACATAAAACAGTAAAAAGAAAATAAAAAAAGAAAAGAACCAAACAGAAAAAAAGGACCCCCCCGCTGGGCCACTTGGCCCAGCTAGCCTCCTCCGTCCGAACGGGCCGGCCCAACCGCGCCCATATCCCTCCCGGACACCGAAACCCTAAACCGTCGCCTTCCCCCACTTCCCCACTCACTCTCTCCCTCTCCCCCACCACTCTCGATCACATCTGGATTGGGGTGGGGAACAAACCACGCCGCCGCCGATTCCCATCGCCGGAGCAACCCCGACGTCATACCGCCTCCCCGTTGGCCTGCCTCCTCCACAACGCCGTCGTCCCCATCGGCCACCTCGACCCCCGCTGCCCATTTCCCTACCGGCCCCGTGAGCTTCCCCTCCCTCCTCTCTCTGCCGTGTCGAGCGCCCGCTCCGCCTTGGCCACACTCTCTCCCCCCTACACCCCCCCCCCCCGCGCGCTCCCGCGTCGTCTGCAGCTCCGGCCGCCGCTGCTTGCGGCTGCTCCTGCGCGCGCCCGACGCCTCCGCCCGTGCCTGCCCCGTCCGGCCTCTGGACGCGCCCTGGACGCGCTCACCGTGGCCTCGCCCCGCACTGTTGCCTCACTCCCGCGCCGGTTCCCTCTCCCCTCTATCCCTGCGCGAGCACCACCGCACCAGCTTGCCCGTCGTCTTGCCGCTGCATGCGCCAACCGCGCCGTCCCGCACCCGCGCACCGCCTCGCCGTGGTTGCGACATGTGCCCCTCACCGCAAGTGCTCCGGCGCCCGCTCGCGGCCGTCGCCACCTACATCGTTCCGCTACTCCCTTGACCGCATCGCCGCTGCCTCCGCCGCCTACCGCTCCCCTCCTGCGCACATCACCTCTGCCACAGCCTCACCGGCGCTCCGTCCGCCCTGGCCGGCGCTCTCCTCTACGCCGGCCAGTGCCCGGGGCCAGCCGGGCTGCGCCCGCCTCTGGGTCCCGTTAGTGCCCGGGCGCCCGCTAGTGCTCGCATGCCCGCGCGCCCGATAGGCCCTCTGGCCTATGACAGTGGGGCCCTGTCGGATTTCGGGTTCCGGCAGACCCTTGAGGTTGAACTCTGGGGTGCGCGCGGAGATTACGCCATCTACCTCTCCGTCTCGCAAAGATCTAAACTACTGAAAGAACAGCACAAGAGACACAAGGTTTATACTAGTTCGGGCCACCATTGTGGTGTAATACCCTACTCTAGTTTGGGGTGTGGTGGATTGCCTCTTGTGCTGATGATGATGAACAATACAAGGAGGAACAGGCTCACGAGGGTCTGCTCCTGGCTGGGACGATGAACTGCTAGGAGGAGTTCAACCGCCCTTCTCTCTCTCTCTCTTACTGATTCCTTGCTTGCCCAGGTTCTGGATTGCACGGTTGCTCGGTTCTTCTCCCTCTCTCTCCCTCTTACCCTGGTGGTGGCTAGTCCTATTTATAGGAAAAGGCCCTGGGCCTCTTCCCAAATATTGACCGGGAAGGGCGCCAACAATTGGCCATTTTGAAGGGGAACATCTGGTACACTTATCCTGACTAAAGTTGGTCCTCGCCTGCCAAAGGTTCTGTGGTGACGCCGTCCTGGGCTCCATGATGACCTCCTCCCCACCGTTGGACTGGTCTTGGTCTCGTTGCACCGAAATGGATGCCTTTGCTTGATCCTCTCGCCTACGCTTGCCCCCTTTGCACCAAAGAGGAAAGCAGGACATCGCGCGGGCTGGCGCCCGCCTGGCACCCCTGGTCGTCATGGCTTGCGTCATGGGCACCTCGTGAGGTACCCCGCCTTGATCTCTCCGCCTCCTCGTGAGGCAGCCTGATGAGGCTGCGCCTGAGGAAGCTCCGCGTCGTTCGTCCTGCGAGGCTTGGCCCCTCGCAAGGGTCTTGGGTCTTGTGATGATGAAGATGGGCCGTGCTGGGCCCCCTTTGAGCCACGCCGCAGGCCGCAGGTAGGCAAGTCTGGGGACCCCCGTTCCCAGAACGCCGACAGTAGCCCCCGGGCCCAAGGCGCGCCCGGACTTGGCCATGTTGAAAGGCGAAAGGGCGAGGGCGAAGCGCCGCGGGCCCTAACAGCCTGCGGCCTCGGGCGCCGCGTGGTGGTTGATTGGACGTGGGCGACACTGTTCCCCCACGCCCCCTTATTTTGCGCCCTGCTTGGCGGACTCGTAGTTGTACACAACCGCTCCCCTTCCTGTTGCTCGAGTGTCCTCCGTTCTTCCTTCCCTCGAACGCCAGCTCCTGCATCCAATCCAATCTCGAATCTTCCCCCTCCTTCCCATCGTCATGGCTCCGACGAAGAAGGAGAGAGGGAAGAAACCCATGCCTCTATCTTGCCCGCCGCCATCGGTGGCCCCTGCCATCGGCCGGTCGATCATCCTCAATCGAGAGTGCCTGGGCAAGGTCAGCTCGGCTCTGGCTACCATCTTCAACGAGTGTGGGAGGACGACGGCCTGGCCTACGTCTCACTTCCCCACTGACAGGATAATCACTGAGGTCCATTATTTTGCTGATGCCCTGTGGGCGGGTCTGCTTCCCCCCTTTTCCGATTTCTTCAGGGTCGTTCTTTCGCATTACCAGATCCATATGATGCATCTGGGTCCTGAATCCATCACCCTTCTCTCGGTCTTTGCTTTTGTTTGCGAGTCAATGATGGGCATCCCCCCTTCTATTGCCTTGCTACGCCACTTCTTCTCTCTGCGCCTTGTCGACCCTACCCAATGCTCGGCGTGTGTGAACTTCGTCGCCGCGCCTGAGACTACGGCCTCAGGGATCGACTTCGGGCTTCCTTCGCCTTCGGCTGGGTTCCGTGAGCGGTGGTTGTATGTTAATGTCGGGGTGCCCAGCCCCCTGCTGTCAAAGCCAACCTCGCCTGTTGTCCCTAATTTGGGCTGGGGCCAGGAGACGCTCGAGAGCCCCCGGCTCGCCTTTGTCTGGTGCCGCTTCGCGTTCTTGAAATCGATTGGCGTGACAGCGCCCAAGGTAGTGAAGGAGTTCCTGTTGCGTCGCATTGCCCCTCTCCAACGCCACTCCCGCCGGATGTGGGCCTTCAGTGGGCGTGGTGATCGCATGCGGCTCCAGGAAGAGGACCTGACGCCTGAGGTGCTGAGGACAGTGCTCTTGATCCTGACTGGCGACCCCAGCCCGGGTAGCATCCAGCGGGGAGGCGCCCTGCTGTACCTCTGCCAAAACAGGGATGATTTTGTGAAGCAGATGCCTATCTTTGATGAATGGGGGCGGCGCCCTGCTGGCCTCTAAGGGTCTCGCGAGAACCCAGTGGTGGCGACTGCCCTTCCAGTCGGCCTAGGAGACTCTTCCTCAAGTGGCGGAGCAGGGAGGCATGAGGCGCCAGAGGCCGAGGGGGCTTCTGATGAGGTGGGAGCGCCGGGTGATGCTCCCGAAGGAGCAGCTCCCGGGACCCGTGCCGATGAGGCTGAGGGTGGCAAGCAGCTGCTCCCGGCGCCTGGGGCTCAGGCCCCTGAGGCCCCAGCCGTGACTTCTGGCGAGGCGATTGGCAGCACGCATCAGGCAGGCGCCCCTGACGCGGATCGCCTCGACGCTCCGTCTTCGTCGCAGGTTGATCCTTGCGCTCTTCTCTTGGTCCGCTTCCGCGTGGACTTTGAGGCCCTCTGGAGGAAAAGGGATGCCCTGGGTGATGACTTCCCTTGTCGCCTGTTGAAGCGCAGGAAGTACTTCGCCACTGATGAGTAAGTCTTCTCCTTTTCCAGCTCCTGACCTTCTTGTTGTTTTAACTGACCCTTGCTCCGCAGGCCCCTTCCGGCCGAGCTCGCGGAAGTAGCTGAGGTGCCGCCTTCTTTGGCTTCACCTCCTCCACCATCCCCAAGTGCTCCGAGTAGCGCTGCTCTTGTGGTGAGGGCGATCGAAGGGGCGAACCGTCCCGAGGCGCACTGCGGCCCTTCACTCCCCGTGATCTTCCTTCGCGGGCCCTCTCGTGGCATAGCCAGCCTGCCGTGGGCTTCTCGTCTGGTCGCGGATTGTGACTGGCTGAAGCGCCCCCTGCGCCCTTCATCTGGTGACGGGCTGGCCCCTGGCCGGGCTTCTGGCGCGACGTGCCCGGCCGTCGCAAGGGTGCCAGCACCCAGCCCCCTACCCAGAGGAGAAACGATGATTCGTGGCCCCCGGCGCTTGCTTGGGGCAAATGATGGTGTGGAAGACGTGCTCGAGCGCGCTCGGGAGCGCCGTGTTCGCCGCCAAGGATTCCTTCGAAGGGCGACTGACGCGGTGAACCTGCTTGGGGAGGAGCTTGCTGATGAAGACGCGTGCCTGGAGGCCGAGGGCCTGCACCTGGCTGCAGGGAGGCGCGAGCTGGAGGCCGCCATCACCCTCGCGCGCCATCAGCGTGATCTTGATGATGAAGAGGCGAAGGCGTCGCTAGAGGCCTCTCGGGTGGCCCGGTCCCAGGCTGCCGAGGAGGCCCGGGGAGCTGACCGACGGCGAGAGGTGGCGGAGGAGCAGGCTCGGGAGCTCCTGGCCTGGTGCCACTCACTTGAGGAGCAAGTGGAGCTGCGCGAGGCGGCCCTTGCGTCGATGAACATGGCCTCTGGCGACCCAGCTGAGCTCCAGAAGCATGAGGAAGCGTTGACGCTAGAGGCCACCAAACACACCCGCGAGTACGAGCGGCTGGAGACGAGGGAGCACTTGGTGATGCAGGCGGAGGACGATGTCGCTACACGGGAAGCCCGTGTCCTGGAGGAGGTTGGACGTCGGGTGTTGATGGCGCGCCAAGACCTCGAGCGCGAGTTCGAGGGGAGGCTGGAGTTGATCCGGGTCGAGGCTGAAGGACGGACCGCAGCCTTGAGGGCCAAGCGGGAGGAAGCGACGCGGTGGGCCGACGCTTCTCGAGCCGCCCTTGTGGTAGCGCAAGGAGAGTTAGCCGCCTCCCAGGCCGAGATGCTTCGTCTTCGCAAGCGAGTGGAGGAGGCTGAGGCCGTCGCGCGCCAGAACGCGGATGAGATACGTCAGGGGCAGGTCCTGGAGCACGTGCACGGCCCTATGCTCGCCACGCTCCGGAAGAGAGATAATACAGCCTTGGGCAACATCTGCTAGGCGACTGTCGGCGAGCCGCACACAATCAACTATGCCGGCAACCTTCAGTTCTTCACTGCCGTGGTGACGCAGCTGTAGGCGTGGTCGGTCAGGGCCGACAGGTTGGTGGAGGAGAGGAGTCACGCCCTGCTCGGGCGTGCCTTTTCCCGTGTCTTCAGCCATCTCCGGAACATGGATCCCCACTTTGACTTTGACACCGCTATCGCCCCAGTCCCCCAGGCCATCCGAGACGACCTGGCGCACTGGGTGGAAGACAACGTGGACGCTCTTGTCAGGGCCTTCGCTTCGGATGACGATGGCGTGATCGTGGCTGCTGACGAGGGCGGTGTGGTGAACGGCCCTGACGCCGCTGGTGGCGATGCAGACAGCGATGGCGACTTCAGCGACGCCAGCAACGGCTCGGGAGGTGCTTCCGAGGACGCATTGGGGGATTTGTCCGACTGAGTATGTATCGCTCCTGTTTTTTCTTTAACCTGCATGAATAGAACTCAGGTTTTTGGCCTGATGGTTGTGAGAGCATTTTGGGAGGGGGAGCCCCTCATGTAAAACATGTGTTCATCGTATTAGTAGTTGTTATATTGCGCGAGCGCCCGCGCCTGGTGGTTGGCTGGTTTACCTTTGTTTCGTGCAGGCCCCGAGGCAGCCTGTGGGAGGACGCGATGTCTTGGGTGTCCTCTAGTTGAATCCGTAGGATGTGAGAGTGTCGCTGGCGGGGAGCTTCACAGGCGTTGGCCTTCTTCACAGGCTCCGGGCCTTTTCCCAAATGCGACGACTTCACAGGCATTTGCCTTCTTCACAGGCTCTAGGCCTTTTCATGAACGCGGCAGCTTCACAGGCATTCGCCTTCTTCACAGGCTCTGGGCCTTTTCCTAAACGCGACAGCTTCACAGACAGTCGCCTTCTTCACAGGCTCCGGGCCTTTTCCCAAATGTGACGGCTTCACAGGCATTTGCCTTCTTCACGGTCTCTGGGCCTTTTCCTAAACGCGACAGCTTCACAGGCTCCGGAAAATCCTCCTGAGAGGCAGCGACAGCGGCAGTTTGGGTTGCGCACGAGCTAGGCCTGACCCGACTCGCGAGGGGCTCGCGAGGGGAGGCTGCTGTGGTGAAGTGGTAACCAGAACGCGAGAAATGGCTCGAACGAGACTAAGCACCCCTTCCCCGAACACACGCAAATCTCAAATTCGAATCCAACTTAAATCCAGCGGGGGAAAAGTTACAACCAAAGGAAAAGGCAATGAAAGAAGACAAAAGGCTGCGTCCGGCACCTAATCTAGTCTTAGACGTCTTCTCACCAGCGCGGAGCTAAGTGTTGTCCACTGGGCGTGGGAGGGAGCCCCAGGGCCTGAGGCCGGCACCCCTGAGACTCCGGGGCGTGTACAGCCCCACTCATTATTACGTGAGAGTGTCACGGGGCGGCGAGCTTCACAGGCACTGGGCCTTCTTCACAGGTACCTGCCTTGCTTCATATCGCCAGACGAGGGCCCCGCCTTGCGCCACACTCTAGTGCCACCAACAACGACCGGAAACTAGGACGCTGCCGATGGGGTAGAGCGGTCGCCAGCGGTTCCCCCGACAACCACGGGTCCTCCGCCAGGGGTAGTCCCTTAGGCACCTCCCCAGCGGAGGGCCTACCTCCTGAGAACGCCTTGCTCCGAACGCCGCGGTGGTGATGTCGGATCTCTGCCCCTCTCCTGCAGCCCCCTGCGCCCTCCTCCTATGGGGTAGGAGACTGTGGGAGCGGGGCAGCTGCTAGCTGTGGCGACCGGCACCTCCTGCAATCCATGATTAGTGTACGCCTGCTCCTGAGAAATTAGCGGTACCCGATAATTGTCGCCTCTAGCGTGGCCGGCGGAACCGTCCCGGGGCACCTGGAAGAGCTCAGGTTCTGGTGTCTCGTCCCCCCAACTCAGACTGAGGAGCGAGCCCTGTTCGCCCTCGTGAACGTGCCCTTGGTCCATCATGTGGGGCACGTATTCTTCTGGCGCCGTCATCCCGAAGGCTACGCCGTAGTGCTCCGTGTCCCATGCAGCTCTGCTTGACGTGCCCACCGTGGGGTGGTAGCGCGGCTGCCCGCTGGGGCCGTGGGCCGCGCCGAGTCCCTCTCCTTCACGCGCCGGGGGCGGGGGTAGCGCCACCGCCGGTCCGGCGCCGACAGCTTCACTGGCGTTGGAGTAGCCTTGGGGCCCGCGGGCGCATGCAGGCCCCCCGCGCGTTCCGCCCTGGGCTTGAGACGGGAGCTGGATGCAGAAGGGGTGAGCCCCCGAAGCGGCAAAGCCCAGGAGCTCGGCAACCCGCTCTAGCAGCACCTCGCGGCCGCCTTCCAGCACCCTACACTGCAGCAGCTCTCGGGCCACCGTGAGCCCGGCCCTCGAGTTCACCTGCTCCCGGTGTACGGTGTCGTGGTCGCGGCGTGATTGGAGGCCCTTGCTGCCGACCACGCTTGCCGCGGTGTGAGGGTCATTGAAGCCTGTCCACGCCGCCCGCGGCCTGCAGCGACCTGCGGACCACGAGCTGCCTGGGGCGCGGGGTCGCCCGAGGCGAGCGGCTCTGCGTGGGCGGGCCACGCTGCCCATGGATCTTGGTTGCCCGCCTGGTCGCCTGACATGGTGATGACGATGCGACGGGACGCGGAGCGGCAGAAGACAAATTCCGGCGCGCCCCTACCTGGCGCGCCAAATGTCGTATTTCGGGTTCCAGCAGACCCTTGAGGTACGAACTCTGGGGTGCGCGCGGAGATTACGCCCTCTACCTATCCGTCTCGCAAAGATCTGAACTACTGAAAGAACAACACAAGAGACACAAGGTTTATACTAGTTCGGGCCACCATTGTGGTGTAATACCCTACTCTAGTTTGGGGTGTGGTGGATTGCCTCTTGGGCCGATGATGATGAACAATACAAGGAGGAACAGCCTCGCGAGGGTCTGCTCCTGGCTGGGACGATGAACTGCTAGGAGGAGTTCCGCTGCCCTTCTCTCTCTCTCTTACTGATTCCTTGCTTGCCCAGGTTCTGGATTGCACGGTTGCTCGGTTCTTCTCCCTCTCTCTCCCTCTTACCCTGGGGGTGGCTAGTCCTATTTATAGGCAAAGGCCCTGGGCCTCTTCTCAAATATTAAGCGGGAAGGGCGCCAACAATTGGCCATTTTGAAGGGGAACATCTGGTACACTTATCCTGACTAAAGTTGGTCCTCGCCTACCAAAGGTTCTGTGGTGACGCCATCCTGGGCTCCACGATGACCTCCTCCCCACCGTTGGACTGGTCTTGGTCTCGTTGCACCGAAATGGTTGCCTTTGCTTGATCCTCTCGCCTGGGCTTGCCCCTTTGCACCAAAGAGGAAAGGAGGACACCGCGCGGGCTGGTGCCCGCCTGGCACCCCTGGTCGTCATGGCTTGCGTCATGGGCACCTCGTGAGGTACCCCGCCTTGATCTCTCCGCCTCCTCGTGAGCCAGCCTGATGAGGTTGCGCCTGAGGATGCTTTGCGTCGTCCGCCCTGCGAGGCTTGCCCCTCGCGAGGGTCTTGGGTCTTCTGATGATGAAGATGGGCCGTGTTGGGCCCCCTTTGAGCCACGCCGCAGGCCGCAAGCAGGCAAGTCTGGGGACCCCCGTTCCCAGAACGCCGACAGGCCCCATGCCCCAACCCCAAAATGTTTTTAGAGAAAATATTAATAATAACAATAATTAAATCAATTAATTAATTAACTTAATTAGTTGTGTTCAATTAACCTAATAATTTAACTAAACTAATTAAACATGTTTAGTTAATCTATTAATAAACAGTCATTGACCAGTGGGACCTACACGTCAGCGACCCAGTCAACACCTCTGTTGACTGCTGACATCATGCTGATGTCATGATGATGTCAGCAAACACTGTTTTGGATAATGTTGAATTAAATTAATTAAATAATTTCTAAAAATGATTTAAAACTTTAGAAAATCATATAAAATAAACCGTAGCTCAGATGAAAATACTTTCTACATGACAGCTGCTCAGAACGACGAGACAAATCCGGATACGCAGTCCGTTCGTCCGCCACACATCCCTAACATACCTAACTCGCAACTTTCCCCCTCCGGCTTCTCTGCCCGATGTTTCCTCCCTTCGTCGGTATCACCTCCTACCGCGTTAGGGCATACCTAGCACCGCGTATTGCCTCATTATGTTTTGTGATGCTTTGTTTGCATTATATTTATTGTTTCTCCCCCCTCTTCTCTCCGGTAGACTACGAGACGGATGTCGCTGCTGCCCTGATCGACTACGGTGTTGACGACCCCTCCTTCTCGGCTGAGCTTCTAGGAAAGCCCCCCCCCCTGATTACCAGATATCTCATATTCTTCTCTATACTGCTTGCATTAGAGTAGTGTAGCATGTTACTGCTTTCGGTTAATCCTATTCTGCTGCATAGCCTGTCATTGTTGTTACAGTTGTTGATACCTTTACCTGCTATCCTAATGCATAGTATAGGATGCTAGTGTTCCATCAGTGGCCCTACACTCTTGTGCATCTGCCATTCCATACTACTGGGCCATGATCATTTCGGGAGGTGATCACGGGCATATATTATATACTTTACACTGTTACATTACCTGTGATACTGTTCGGAGATGGGGGCTAAAGGGGCAAGTGGTTCCACCCAGGTAGTGGTGGGCCCGGGGTCCTGACGGCCCCCGACTGTTACTTTGTGGTGGAGCGACAGGGCAGGTTGAGACCACCAAGGAGAGAGGTGGGCCTGGCCCTGGTCGGCGTTCGCGGATACTTAACACGCTTAACGAGATCTTGGTATTTGATCTGAGTCTGGCTACTGGCCTATACGCACTAATCAACTACGCGGGAACTGTTATGGGCACTCGACGTCGTGGTATCAGCCGAAGCACTTCGTGACGTCAGCGACTGAGCGGCGTGCGTCAGATTGGACTAGAACGCCTGCTAGGCTAGGTCTGCTTCTGGCCGCCCTCACAACATGCAGGTGTGCAATGGGCGATGGGCCCAGACCCCTGCGCCATAGGATTTGACCGGCGTGCTGACCTCTCTGTTGTGCCTAGGTAGGGCTGCGACGTGTTGATCTCCCGAGGCCGGGCATGACCCAGGAAAGTGTGTCCGGCCAAATGGGATCGAGCGTGTTGGGTTATGTGGTGCACCCCTGCAGGGAAGTTAATCTATTCGAATAGTCGTGATCTTCGGTAACTGGACGACTTGGAGTTGTACCTTGACCTTATGACAACTAGAACCGGATACTTAATACAACACACCCTTCCAAGTGCCAGATATAACCTAGTGATCACTCTCTAACAGGGCAACGAGGAGGGGATTGCCGGGTAGGATTATGCTATGTGATGCTACTTGGAGGACTTCAGTCTACTCTCTTCTACATGCTAAAAGACGGAGGCTGCCTGAAGCATAGTCTTCGGCAAGATTAGCTATCCCCCTCTTATTCTGGCATTCTGCAGTTCAGTCCACTGATATGCCCCTTTACACATATATCCATGCATATGTAGTGTAGCTCCTTGCTTGCGAGTACTTTGGATGAGTACTCACGGTTGCCTTGTTCCCTCTTTTCCCCCTTTCCCTTTTACCTGGTTGTCGCAACCAGATGTTGGAGCCCAGGAGCCAGACGCCACTGTTGACGACGACTCCTACTACATCGGAGGTGCCTACTACTACGTGCAGCCCGCTGACGTCGACCAGGAGTAGTTTAGGAGGATCCCAGGCAGGAGGCATGCGCCTCTTTCGATCTGTATCCCTGTTTGTGCTAGCCTTCTTAAGGCAAACTTGTTTAAATTATGTCTGTACTCAGATATTGTTGCTTCCGCTGACTCATCTATGATCGAGCACTTGTATTCGAGCCCTCGAGGCCCCTGGCTTGTATTATGATGCTTGTATGACTTATTGTTTTTAGAGTTGTGTTGTGATATCTTCCCGTGAGTCCCTGATTTTGATCATACACATTTGTGTGTATGATTAGTGTACGATTGAATTCGGGGGCGTCACAGCAGGGGGGCGCGCCCAGGGGGGCAGGCGCGACCCCACCCTCGTGGAAAGGGTGTGTGTCGGTGTCAAAACCGGCGGATCTCGGGTAGGGGGTCCCGAACTGTGCGTCTAGGCCGGATGGTAACAGGAGACAAGGGACACAAAGTTTACCCAGGTTCGGGCCCTCTCGATGGAGGTAAAACCCTACTCCTGCTTGATTAGTATTGATGATATGGGTAGTACAAGAGTAGATCTACCACGAGATCAAGGAGGCTAAACCCTAGAAGCTAGCCTACGGTATGATTGTTGTATGATGAAGTTGTCCTACGGACTAGAACCCTCCGGTTTATATAGACACCGGATAGGGTTAGGGTTACACAAAGTCGGTTACAATGGTAGGAGATCTTGAATATCCGCATCGCCAAGCTTGACTTCCACGCGAAGGAAAGTCCCTTCCGGACACGGGACGAAGTCTTCAATCTTGTGTCTTCATAGTCCAGGAGTCCGGCTGAAGGTATTGTCCGACTATCCAAATACCCCCTAATCCAGGACTCCCTCAGTAGCCCCTGAACCAGGCTTCAGTGACGACGAGTCCGGCGCGCAGATTGTCTTCGGCATTGCAAGGTGGGTTCCTCCTCCAAGTTCTTCATAAAAGATTGTAAACACCAAGAGTAGTGTCCGGCTCTACAAAATAAGTTTCCACATATTGCCATAGAGAGAATAATATTAACACAAATCAAATCTGCTGACGTATTCCGCAGTGTGTCATCACACCACGGCCAAGTCTTTCACTCGAATCGTTTTCGCTTCTCCACCTCAGCACGTTCTGCGAGGCGGTTTCCTTGGCACGTCTTGTCAAAGCAGAGATCGTGTCCCCTTTATTTACGGGATTCTCATCAATACGGTCGTGGGTAACCCAATCGTGCCCGTTAGCACGTTTCCTTGATTAAAGGTGAGTCCAAAACGGTTATGGGGAGGGCTCTTGGTATTCAACCTCTTATAAAGAGACCAAGGCCTTACTCCTTTATTCAATCTCAAACGAGTTCGCCGCGTCGCCTCGAGTTCCAACACCCTAGGCTCCATATTCCAGGCGCTTCGGACCTTCGACAATGTCCGGCTCCGACCTTCAAGGCCGATGGATGCCCTCCTCCGTCATGGAGGAGGACGTGCTAAAGTTGAGAGAAGCTAGGTTCTTGACCGGCGAAATTTCGCGTAGGTTGCCCGCTCAAGGGCAGGCCGTTCCCAGTCCTCAGCCTGGTGAGAGCGTGGTGTTCATATCTAACTTCCTTCGGGGGTTAGGCTTCCCAATGGATCCCTTTGTGAGGGGGTTGGTATTTTATTACGGGCTGGAATTTCACGACTTAGCTCCGGAGTCCATCCTTCATATCTCCTCTTTCATCGTCGTGTGTGAAGCGTTCCTCCGTGTTACCCCTCACTTCGGATTATGGCTCAAGACCTTTAAAGTGGAGCCGAAGATGGTCGAGGGACGGCATGCAGAATGCGGAGGCACTGTTATAAGTAAGAATGCTGATGCTCCATGGCCCGAAGGCTATTTTCAAGAGGAGCTCGGCTTATGGCAACGGGAGTGGTTCTATATCACCGCTCCCAGGGGCACCAAATGGGTGGCGCCGCCTGCCTTTCGTTCGGGTCCCCCATAACAGCTAGGGTCATGGGTCAATAAAGGCCTAGACTGGGGGCCATCTCAGGACGCGCCTTTGTTGCAGGGCCGAATCAGGGATCTCTTGGAAAGAGACCTCAACTTGGTCAAAGTAATGCAAGTTATGCTGATTCACCGAACCTTGCCCGGCAAACGTCGCTCCCTCCGCTTGTGGGAGTTTAATCCGGAGGGACCACGAGTTCTCCAACATTTTATGGGCGCAACGCCCGTGGAGATGTACAAATTGTTCTTCGGATCACAAGGAATGTGTTCGGATTTAACCGAGGATGCAGGTTTAAGCTGCAATCGCCCGGATACTCAAGTAAGTAACCTTGTGCCCGGACTAGCTATCCATATAATTGTCATAAACCTGCCCCTAAAAGAGTTGTCCTTTTAAACAGGAGTGGATAGCGAAGGCAAAGCTGATCAGGTGTCCGGATCCCCTTCCCGAAACCAGGCCAGATCCCGTGCTTGTCAGGATGTTGAAGATAATGCCTTTGGAGGGAAATCAGGGGGAGGACAAGGAAACTATAGCCTCCTCGAAGGAGGCTGCTCCGAAGGGAGGAACCGACAATTCCTCTCCTAAGGGGAAGAAGAGGGCCGCCTCTGACGACCCGGAGACCATGGCCTTGAAACGGGGGGAAAAATCTTCGTCAGAGGGCCCGACGCCGGGGAGTTCCTCGGCCGAACTACGCCCTCAAAGGGATCAACCCTCCAGCGAGCCATAAGTAGAGATAGATTTTCTTTTTGAGGGATGAGAGGAATCCTTGATTTATATCTGAGAAGATTAATCGTAATTTTACCTTGTAGCTCGGGCTTCAGCCCTTCTCAGCAGAGCTCGTCTTCGGGGGATCTTCTTCCGGAGATGATGGAGAGCGGGCCGCCTCCCCCTGCCGTTCCGCCTAGCGAGGCGGGCGATCCTGAAGTGTCGTCGCGAAGGGTTTTTCCGAATCTGGTAGGGGTGGAAGATAACTATGTGCCCCCCCAAGATTCTCCGCGTCCGGCCTTCAAAAGAGGCCATAGGACAAGTCCGGCACCGTCTGGTGCTCGGCCGGAGGAGCTAAAGATTCTGCTGGGGCGAGCTTCCATCTCAGAGGAGCACCGTGTATTGATGGGCACGGTGATTGAAAGGATTTCATCCGCAGAAAGCGGATTGCATGAGGCTGTCAAGAGTTTATTGACGGGTTTTGAGGTACGTTAGATAATGTACACTTTTGTCAGTTGCGCAAAAGTAAGATGCGCCCTGTGTAGATAGTAGCCCCTGAGACTCTACGCGTCGTCAAGGAATGACGGCACGTAGAGGATCATAATCCCAGGTCTAAGATGTCGCCTTTGAACGTAGGTGGTGAGGTGTCCGGAATCGAGCCGAACTGATGATTTTGCCGAACTAAAGCGGCAACTGGACGTGGTAGATGCCGAAATCGTGCTTGTCAACAAGCGACTTGACGAGGCTCAAGGTATGTAATTCCTCGGGCGGCATCGAGTAAGAGGAGCTTCATGCCAGTGTCTTACAATGTGTGTGGTTGACGCAGATGGTGCAGCCGCCGTGGAGAGTCTTAGGGCAGAACTTGCCCGAGCTAAAGAACAAACCAGAAAAAGCGATGCGGCTGCCGAGAAAGCCCTTGAAGAGCTGAGAGCCGAATAGGCTGCTCACTGCCGAAGAAAGGATGAGATGGCCAAGATAGCCGTGAAGTTAAAGGGCACTGCTAACCGTTGCAAACTTCTTGAGGAAGAAGACCGGGCGAGACAAACGGACTTAGAGAAGGCCGTTGCCGATGCCAAGGACGCTCGCTCTGCGATGAGAGCTGCGAAGGAGGAGCTGCGTCAGGCCGAACAGATTGCGGCTGGAAAGCCCTTTATGCTGCGGAGGAAGTTTTGCGATCCGAAGTTTGCTCCGTTAGACCGGATGTGGAGTGTGGAGGACACCTATCCGGATTAGGCAGCAAGTGCTGCTGATGCGGCTGAACACTTTTGAGATCTAAAAGATCGCGAAGTGGAAAAGCTTTTCTGGTCGCAGTTCCACAACCCAGAGCGTCCACTTGAAGTGGACGATCGCCTGGCTCAATGGGCCAAACTGAATAGGTTGCCCGGACTCGCCATGAAGTACGTCATGGGTCATCTGTGGCCGGGGAGATCGGAGCCGAAAAGTTATTTCAGCTTGGTGCAACAATTCCTTGACGCGGTGTCGCGTATCAATGCGATGAAGAGGTCAGCATGCATAGAGGGCGCACGGATGGCTCTTGCCCGTGTCAAGACATACTGGGCACAGATGGAGACCACCGTTGTTGCGTCCCGAGATTCGGACAAAAGCCGAGTACCCTCCGAGCACTATTTTCAGGAAGTCCTTGAGGGCGCTCGTGTAATAGAGATGCAGTGCTTGAAGGATGCTATGTTATGATAGCATATGTAATTATAAAGCAATATTTTGATAAATTGTAGTGGCCTTTTATACTTGTGCCTTCAAGTATTGGGAACACCTCCTGTGCAGCCGTTTTAAGATATATATACAAAATCTGAAAGATGGCAGTCGTTGGCTTCAGCCCCCACGCACATAGTGCTGGGGTGCTCGCAGAAGACGCATTTTCACACTTAATCCAACGTCTTGGTCCTACAAAGGAGGTGATAGCGCAGCGGGCCAGGCAACCGGACTATAATGCTTTAACACTTTCACTTAGCCAAACCTGGATCACGGCGGGCTTCTTCCTATCTTCGTCCTTTAGATTCTTCTCTCGTCCCAGGACTGTGGTGTACTCAACATCTAGCCCAGCGACCAACTCATCATCTGAGTTTTCGAACATGCATCTTAAGCGAGAAAGGCATCCTTTCACCATCGTGGAAGAACGGGTGTAGATGACGTCGAACTCATCACCGGTGATGGTTCTAACCTTGTACTCCCCGCCGACCGTGGAGATTAGGGACGCCATGGATTTGTGAGGAGGGTTAGGATTAGTGGAACTGTCATAATGTGAATGGACGGGACGACTAGGAGTGAACCGCCGTAGTATTGAAGGACGTGCGGGGACGAGTAGGAGCGAACTGCCAGCGTGCGAACGGCAGGGTAGTGTATTTCCATTCTCCCATGATACGGGCTTCCGAGAGCCCTTGAATCTGAGATCGAACGGTTGCATGGCGTGATTCTGGACCTATGGGTGAGTATCCTATCCTGGAGGGTTATTCTACAAATTTTCAGCAACTTAGCATGCGACCGTTTGATCTCAGATCCAAGGGCTGCCAGCAGCCCGTATCATGGTCGCGCCTACCACGACCGTCGCGTCGCTCGCGCGGTCGCGCCCTTGGAGATTTAACACGGTGCGTTAGGCTATCCGATGTTGGCATGTCATACATAGTCATCACTTAGTCACTCATACTACAACAAGGTTGGCTATAAGTGTATTTTTTACTCCTCTCTATCTCTTTCTTCGTACTCAAGGAAGAAACGGTGCTAGTAAGCGCATGTATTTATTGCATTTGCCAAGGAGTGACCTCTTCCAATGAAATGGTGTTGCTAAGTTTGCTTCATTTAATTAGCTATAGACTCAAAATTGTCTTTTCATCTAGGTACACGCGCTTAGCACCGTTTCTTCCTTGGGTCACCAAACTAGTCTCTCTCTTCTTGATTAACTTGCCACATCAGACTTTATGCCTATGTGGCAAGCTTAAGCACCTGTAGGAGCAAGTAAAAGTAAGTACAATAGTGCGCTTTACATGGCATTTTTGCATATGTGGAGGAAAGAGAGGCAAGGAAAAAGTGGAGAAGTGGGCTCTCATGCAAGAGCCAGCCTCTACTACATGGTGGAGCATTGGGAGAGGCACATGTATGGAGGTGGTCAGGAATCTGGGAGACTCACGCAGGTCATAGCGCCGCAGTTAAAATGGTAATGGCAAGTCAAATCACGGGGCCCCACCTGTCCAGCAGTAACTCGCTGTTAAATCACATAGCCCTACGTTTGCAGCAGCCTACTCCCTCGTCTTCTCGCGTCTCTGTCAAACCGACTAGGCGAAACTGCCCCGCCGCCTACCGCACAGGAAAAGCCCCGCCCTCGACTTTTAAATACAACTACATCCACTTAAGAATCCAATGATATACTTTTTGTGACATAGTAACTCAAATTTAGTTAGTCCGTCTAGGTGAGTAAGTCATCTTAGGTTGTGCACCGTGACCAGGGAGGATGGGAAAATGAGAGAACTTAATGTTTATTTGCTAATTAATAGCATTGCATGCAATGAACTAACCACTTCATGTCGTGTTTGGCCAATGCATCCTCCTTCAATTAATGCATGAGGGAAGTAATGGGAGGAGGTCCGGGAAAAGAGGCTGCACGATGTGAATGCAACACAGTTTGCCCTCATTTCCCTCATATAAAGGCGCCCCTCCATTCCAATGCATCTAACACATCGTACGCACCTAAGCATTTGCCTAAGCACCTACACTAAGCGCAAAAGAGCTCACTCCAGACCCATGGCGGCGATGCGCGTGAGCGGCCAGCGGCTGCGCCAGATGGTCCACGACGCCAGCCTGCGGCATGGCGCCGAGGATCGTCTCCAGACGATGTTGGAGACCGGCTGGTGGATGGTCGCCGTCAACGCCAACTACGACGCTCAGTTGGACCAGATGATCATTGACACCAGCAACAAGTTCACCATCATCAAGAAGCTCGCGGACGACATCGCCGTACTCCTCCAGCCCGCGCGCCTGGGCTCCTCATTGCCTGCCACCCTAATCGGCCTCCATGGCTGGAACCTCTTTCAAGCACTGGTGGCCCTGCAACTGCCCGCCGACGCCACGAAGAATGTCCACCTGGAGGTCGCGCTCGCCGCAAGGCGCCTCGCCCTGCAAGAATTTTGAATATGTACTGCAAGGCAACAGCCTCACAGCTCTTTATTGAAAACCACAAAGCAATAAAGTTCTGTTACAAGTCCAAACAAGTACAGAAAAGAAAACAGAAATACTTACAAATTTACAACCCAAGAAGGGTAAAAGAAAAGACCCTACTAAGGGAGGTTAGATATCCAAGTTAGAAAGCTATCCTTGTATTTACATTTTATCCTATGAGAGAGAAGTGTTATGTCATGGATAAAATTGTGCCTCCAAGCTCTGAAAGAAGGTGTCTCATTCCTGAAAACCTTGCCATTCCTCACTATCCAAATGTTCCAAGCTGCTGTAAAGACCACTTCAGTGAAGAAAGGATGCCCAAAATCCTTCCTGGCCTTAACTGCCATGTTGTATGTAGTCATCCCAGGCTGTGGGTCCCAGATAATCTGCAAGTAATTCCAGACTCTAATGCTAAAATTACAAGAGAAGAACAAATGTGCACAATCTTCATGGATCAGATATGGACATAGTACACAAGTGTGATCTTCCACATGCCAATGCCTCCTGAGTAGCATGTCTCTGGTGTTTAAATGATCCCTCAGCAGTAACCATCCAAACACTTTGATTTTCAATGTACATGAAGATTTCCAAATCCATTTAAAGATTGGATCAACAACAATATGTCGATGCTCATACACATAAAAGGATTTGGGTCTGAAACAACCCTTATCAAAAGGCCAAATTCATGTGTCATGATTTTCAGAGCAAGAATAATCATGTGTCAGCTGTTGCAGGCATTGAAGCTCAGCAAAGGCTTGTGTAGAGAGGGGCAAATGCAAATTTGACAAAAGCTCCTGGGAAAGCACATCAGACACTGAAAGGTGCTCATCAATAACAAAGGAGAAGAGCCTGAGAAATTTTTCACTGAGACAGGAACCCTTAAGCTCAACCAACCATCTGTCAGACCA
Source organism: Aegilops umbellulata (assembly GCA_032464435.1). Taxonomy (NCBI): domain Eukaryota; kingdom Viridiplantae; phylum Streptophyta; class Magnoliopsida; order Poales; family Poaceae; genus Aegilops; species Aegilops umbellulata. Next base: position 83,898,573 of record CP136057.1, read on the forward strand.
AAAGAGAATGGACCTGCCATCACCCAACATTGGAGAAGCCATCTGACAATATTTGTTAGCCAATTTAAACACATCACGCCACCAAAAGGATCCACAAAGTGTGGTAGTATGGGGGACAGAGTTGGCATAGTAGGCATTCCAAATTAGTCCAACCCAAGGGATGTCATGATGATTATAAAATTTATGCAAGAACTTCATAAGCAAGGCCTCATTCTGCACCCTAAGATTAAGCACACCAAGGCCTCCTTTGTTTTTTGGTAGGCATACCAAGTCCCAAGCAGCCAGAGATTGTCTTGGGGTATCAGAATTGCCTCTCCATAGACATTGTCTCTGAATCCTTTCTATTTGCTTCAAAATTCCAGGTGGGATGACAAGTGTGCACAGGAAATATATGGGCATTGATGTTAAAACAGACTGAAGCAACTGCAACCTGCTACCTTGATTCAGAAAACATGAAGTGGCACACAATCTTCTTTCAATCCTATGCACAAGGGGCATGAGGTCTTGGATTGAGGGCCTTGTAGTCCCCATGGGCAGCCCCAAGTATGTAAAAGGCATGGTTCCTATACTGCATCCAAGAATTGAAGCCAACCTGTTAGCTTCATCAGATGACATGTTTATAGGCACCATAAGTGATTTTGCAAAATTCACAGATAGTCCTATTGTGGCAGCAAAAACATCAAGCATGTCTTTAAGAGCAAGTAGTTGGTGATCAATAGTAGGCAACACCATTAGTGTATCATCAGCATACTGAACTATGGAATAATCCTGGTTGTTAGAAGGGATTGGCAAAGTCAGAATTCCTTTACTGCACATGTCATTCACAACAGACTGAAGCAGGTCAGCAACAATGACAAAAAGAAGAGGTGACATTGGGTCTCCTTGCCTGACTCCCCTCTTACATTTAAAATGGTTACCAGGAACACCATTAAGAAGCACAGAAGAAGAACCAGAAGACGAAACAGTTTGCATCCATGAAATCCATTTGTCATTAAAGCCCTTGTATCTTAAAATTCTAAGAATGGCATCATGCTCAATAGTGTCAAAGGCTTTAGTAAAATCCAATTTCAGCAGTACTATTGGTCTTTTTGAAGCATTACACTGGTGAATGTACTCAAAGCACCAAGCTAGACAATCCTGAATAGACCTGGATTTAATAAATCCATATTGGATTTTATGAATACAGGAAAGAATAACTTTCTGCAACCTGTTTGCTAGAAGTTTAGTGAGGAATTTCAAACAGGTACTTGTCAAAGATATTGGCCTGTAATCATTCAAACCTTCAGGTGAAAGCTTTCTTGGAATCAAGGTTATGAGGGAACTGTTGATACACTCCAAATCAAGTTGCCCCTCAGCAAACTCTTTGACCAGGTGATGAAAATCATCCTTAATTATATGCCAACACTTCTTAAGAAAAAGGCCAGTGAAACCATCTGGCCCAGGTGCTCTGTCAGGAGGCATTTCCTTAATAACACAATCAATTTCTTGCTCAGAAAAGGGCTTGGTCAAGTCATCAAGTCCTTGAACCTTCTTGATAATATTTGGCATATCAAAACCCATTTGTGTATGATTTGTGCATCCCATCCTCTGCATGAACTCCTGCAAAAATAGCACAGCAATTGATGCATGATCAGAGGTCACTTGCCCATCATCAGAAGTTATACTAGAAATAGAGTTATTCCTGTATCTCTCAGTGGCCATGGCATGGAAAAATTTGCTATTTTCCTCTCCCACTTTAATGCTTCTAATGGTACATCTCTGCTTCCAGTAGATAAATTGTAACCTTAGAGTTTCTTCCAAATGCAACTTTACAATTTTCCTGAAAATTTCCTCAGGCCCAGACAAAGGCCTTAACTCCTCAAGACCATCCAGACACAGAATTACTTTATTGCAGTTGGAAATTAGAGCCTTGATTGTAGAAAGACTAATGTGCCATTGTTTGAGTGCCTGCCTGAGAGCTTTGAACTTTGCAGATATTATAGCAGCAGAAGATCTCTTATGAACTGGCCTACTCCAAGATTCACTGACACAATCAAGAAAACCAGGCAAATTAGTCCAGTAATTTTCAAATCTAAAAACTTTGGCCTTGGGAATAGATGTTTTGATTTGCACCACACATGGCACATGATCTGAAGCGGTTCTAGCCAGAGGTAGGACCATAGTATTAGGATAAGAACGTGTCCATGAAGGGGTTGTAAAAAACCAATCAATCTGTTCAAGCAAAGGAGCAGTTTGCATATCTGTCCATGTATACTTTCTGCCCTTGAGAGGTAGTTCAATCAAACCGAGGTGCCCAATAACCTCATTAAAGATAAACATGTCATTAATATCACCACCTGGTTTATTCCTATTTTCCATCGATCGCATGAAATTGAAATCACCCAGTAACAGCCAGTTAGCATCATCATGTATAATTATATCATGTAACCAACTAATAAAATTATCTCTAGCTGGGTTTTGACAAGGTCCATAGACTGAAACTAAAGTCCAGGTTTGTGAGTTATGAACAGACGTGAACTCCACCACAATACCAAAGCTATTGGACTCAATTAGCTTTCCAGCAAATAAAGCAGTATTCCATACAACCAACAACCCACCCGAAGCTCCAGACGAAGGCACATGGATAAACTGATCAAAACGTCGTGGACAGCACTTACGGATGAAACGCTGATCAATGATCTCACATTTTGTTTCCTGGAGACAAGCAATAGAACAAGCACTTTCATCGATTTTCTGACGAACTGCACGCTTTCTGTCATCTGAATTCAGACCTCGCACATTCCAACAAAGGACTTTCCAATCTCTAACATCATACTGATTCATTACAGACCATAATAAAGTAACAGCAAAAGACTGTCACATAATGACAGTACCAGTTCAGCCAAGGGATAGCATAGAAGTTCAAAGAAAGCCTAAGAAATAAAAGTAGATAAATGGTTTTCACAAGGGTTAACCATAAACCCCACCAGTTGAAACGATCAGCTCTCATTGGAACTAGTAGAAGCAGAGTGCTTGCTAGAAGAAGCCTCAAGCTTCTCTTTAGTGAGCTTCTCCGGTCCAATGCCGAGGCGAAGGCCAACCTGCTGTAGTACATTGATTGGCGTGGGCGGCGGCACAGCAAGTTGATCTGCATCTTGAGGAGGAGCCCATGGCAGCTGACCATCCACAGTAACCTTGCGTTTCTTCTGAGGCTTTGCTGCAGGTTTCTTCAGAGGGGACTTGGCTGGAGTAGAATGCCTGAAGCCATCACGTAGGGCTGAGAGCCTGGCACTGCGCCTAACTTCAGAGTCAACAATCACAGGCTTTGGTTTACGAGCCCGAGCTTGACGCTGACTTGGAGCTGCAGAGAAGTTGAAAGCAGACATCTCAACCACAGACAAGGCAGGATCAACCATAGCACAATCCTCAGCAACAGTGTCAAAACAGAGTGCACGAGCAACAGGCGGCTTCCTGGGAGGAACATTCACGGTCCGACGAACCGGTGAAGGAAGAAAAACCAGCTTGTTCTTCATAGCAGAGTAAGAGAACAACACTTCCCAAGAGCGCTTAGACAATAAGACTGGTTTAAAAGGATTGAAGATCTGCAACCCTCGAGGAATGTGCATTGTATCAAAGATTGGCATCATACGCTGGAAAGATCTTGTCCATTGCATTACCGGAGGAAGCTCTGGTCTGAAAACTGTCAGTACTTGACCAATAACAACAGGAGGCTGAATCACAGGAGGCACATAAGCTGCGACGACACCTTGCTGATCATTGATGGATCCCTCAGCAGAATCAACAGGCCCTGAGTTCTCCAAAACCACTGACTCTAGAGAAGCAGGTTGTGCTTCATCCTCATGAATCTCCTCAATAATGACGTTATCATGCTGGTTATGAGGCAATGGATCATCATTGTGAACATGAGGGTCCTCATTCCAACCCAGCTCAGGGAACTCCGGCAGGAAAAAATTCACATCGACAAAAGGCATGTTCCCGGGCATCGGATGAGGATGTCCATTGAAAGGCATTGGATCTTCATCAGCTGGCATAATGTCAGCAAATTGTGCAGAGAGAACATAGATCGGTGCTGTCCAAGAAAGACGTGTAGGTCCAAAGTCTGCATACTCACGATAGACAACATCTCTAGGCACTTGCTGAGGGCTTGGGAAAGAAACATAAACAAGAGTTCTGACTAGCCGCGGATCATCTTGATGCCAGATATGAAAACGACCAAAAGTGCTAACTGCCTCAGAAATATGCTGTGTCGTGCGGTAAACCAAAGGAACACCTAACATCATAACCAGCCCCTACGAAAACCCTGAATAGCTCTGTGATTGATGCCTTGATCATGAGGGACAAACCGAACAAAGTGACCATTGCCAAGATCATAAGGAGGGTGGTTTATAATGGCATGCCTAGATGCAGGAGATCGAAACTCAAATAGACCAACACCCTCAATCCATTGCTGATCGCTAAGAACGTCACGGTGAAGCTGAGTAATCACAAAATCACTAACCAGTTGCCGGAAGTGATGTATCTGTCCAGGTGGCGGCGGAGGCTCGACAAAGCCAATGGCGAACTGCTCATGGCGGCGGTCAGGCGCAATGGCTGGAGAGTAGAAGGTCCGAGGCACGCGGGTAGGCCCTCCATCGATGATCTCGAACCCTGGCGGAAGGAACTCGAGAGGATCCAGGGGAAAATTTGCCATGTCTTGCTCTGGTGGAGGTGGAGCAGGTTGGTGGTGCACTGGAAGAGGTGAAGACGTGATGGGACTCGTCTACACCGGCGCGTGGGTCGTCTCTATACCCGAGGAGTCCCTAGACGAGGCAGTAGGAGGCTGACTCGTGGTGGGCGTGGGAATCAACAGTGTAGATTTTTCTGGATTTTGTTTCGTTTGTTTAACTCTCCAAACATAACCATTATCCTCTGCCCAACTAATGCAATCCCGACGACGATGACCATAACGAGAGCAAGCCAGGCAGATAGGGCAAGAGACTGACAAGTGGCCCCGCTGGTGACAGTTGGAACAAGTTAGAACACGGTCCACCATGTCATTGACCATCTCATCAAACAAATCGGCAGCTTCCTGAGTAGATGGGATATCCATTGGCTGGGTGGTGGGCTGTAGCCCATCATGGAGGACTGGCCCAACATGGGATGCAGGAGAATCTAGGACGGATGTAACCAAACTAGCAGCCTCAGGTGGATCGCAAGGCAAGTGAGAGATCTCAGCCGGAGAAGTAGGCCGTTGAATCCGCGGCGAGCCAACAGAACCGAAAACAATCGACGGAGAAGCAACAGTCCACTGGAGGTTCGCCGGCGGCGAGGGTCGAAGGATCAAACGCTCATTTGCTGAGGCTACATATCCAGCATCAGAAACTGTATCAATACAAGCTTGCGTGGCCGGATATCTATAACCCTTGCATACATCACAATTGTGGAAGGTTGCAAAAGAAAGTTTCTTTTGCACCGAACCAGAAGATCTAAAAGAGAACTTAGACGGTGGTTTATGCATAGCGATCATCCCTAGCGCCGCCCGTCTCTTAGATGGACTAACTAAGATCCATTCCGCATCACTTTGTAACTTCCATAGTTCAAACTCACGAACCCAATTTGGTCCTCCACGACCCCAAAGATTAAAATAACATTTGAATTGCGGGCAAGCAAAAGATCGAAGATCAACAATATAGAAACCAACTTGCTTGGAGGAAACATTGAAGGAATAAACCTTGTCACGTAAACATGAGACACCCAACTCAATCGCAGATCCACCAACAGCAGCCTCCAGAGCCGCCGCCACAGAATGATCATCAAGTCTGAAAACATGACGGCTAAAGGACACCACCTACGTGAAGTGGCATGTGTCCTCCGTAGGGTGAACCGAAAAACCAGTAGATCTGAAAACTTTATCCGCAAACTCCAAACCCTTGGAGAAGTCCAAGACAAGGGTTGATCCCGATGAAAAAACCATCACCCATGGGTGAGGGGGAGACGCCGGAGAGTTTGGTAGGGAAGGATTAGGGTTTTAGTGGTGGTGGGAAGAGATCACCGGAGGTGAGGTGGGAGGTGGGAGGTGGGAGACGCCATACCACTAGACTTGTTGGTATTTTCAGATTTGCCCTGCAAGAATTCGTCGACCTACACATCCATGTGTACGAGCAAATCGTGTACATAGGTATCTACAATGCCAGTGAGGACGCTACGAGGTTGACCTTCCTCAACCGGCTGGAAGCCTTGGATGCCTTTGCTGAGAAGCACCTCGACCTCGCCACAAAAGCCGCCGCTCCTTAGCCGTCGGTCGGTGGCCCGACGCACTAAGTTGAGGAGGAGGAGGTCGTACGTTGGTGGATCCATCTTTCTTCTTGCCTTCTGTAACCACCACTATGATCGCATCATCGTGGCCTTAATTCTTATTGTGCTGTTGCATTCTCATTCCAGTCAATACCGACATGTGTGATCCATTTGCTTAATTATAGGCATCACTGTAACTAGTACTCCATCCATCAATTTATAAGTTGTGCTTACCTTTTCCATCAACTTCGTGCAATGCGCGGGCATCTTGCTAGAAACACTAGAATATTTCTATATAATCCATATGTGATAGTCCATTTGAAATCTCAAAAAAGACAAATATTTAGGTACGGAGGGAGTAATATATTAGGAGTATATCATGCACACAAAGGCAGAGGAGCGGTGGGGCCGAGAGGGATGAGGGGCACGTCGGGGGATGAGGATCCCCTGACGCGAACAATCCTACCATTCTGTCACTGAGATGTGGGACCCATAAGAACGGGTCCCACCTGTCAGTGACAGAATGGTAGGATTGTTCGCGTCAGGGGATCCTCATCCCGGAAACCCACCTGTCAGCGAAGGAAAGGCAGGGCAAGGCAGTGATAGCCACGCCAGAGGATCCATGTCCACGTCCGGGGACGTCGTGCCGTGGGTTGGAGCAGCGTCGTGGGAATCGCGTGTGGGTGTGGCAGTGGTAGAAACAAGAAACGTGATGGTCGTCGTGGTTCAACTTCCATGGACAAGTTGTCATGCCTGCTGACACATGTATATCAAAACTAGAGTGTTTATATTTCAAGCACGTGAACAAGTATTATTCTACTACTTTGGATCCATTGCAACGCACGGGCCAGCACATTGGTAGTAGTAGTGTCCATCTCTATCTCTAGAGTCCCTCGTTCATCCTTTTCTCTCACAAGATAAACTACTCATACAAATGCATCTTGATGTTCCGTGGAACACACGAGGATGTTTCCTTGGGGGTCTCTCCAGCGCGGTGTGGCCATAGTTGCAAGTTGACGCCCCTTGAGATGCCGACGTTGAGGGGCACTCGGATTTCCTCCGATGAGCAGGTAAGATGAGTTTGATCACGTAGTAAATGCATTCTAAAGACTACTTCCATGTCCATTTCCTAATTCTCCCCCTGCCCACTGTTTCACAGGTTAGGCTTGGTGCGAGTGGAGATTGGCTTGCATATGTACGGGAGAGTACCAACATCAATTTGCACAACATTGACAACGGTGACACCGTTCCCGAAGAACCTTTGTCCAACATTGGGATCAGCCATGCAACGGGCCACCGCTTGAATTGGTACCATGGAACCACGGTGAGATTGAATAAGATAGCACGAACCTTGCACATGGAGGTCAAAGGCGGACCATGCTGTCTGTGGCCGATTTGTTGCCGTACGAGTAGGAAGACGTTGTGCTCCTTTCTAACCGCACCTTCGCGGTGACAAACCAGGGGACTTATTTCGTATGGTACACATCCTACGATATACTCCCTCTCTCCCAGTTTATTTGTTTTGAATCTTTTCGTTTTATAAGTTTCAAATTCAAATTTAGAGCTCCCCATCACATGTTGAGATTACAATGTCAATTAAATTGTTGCGTGCATGTATAGTAAAGAAACAAATCTCGAGTTTGGCAGGAGTTCGTGCTGCGGGAGCACCACAAGCCCTCAGGAGTTACATTTCCCTCTCAGGGCCGTCGGGACTGAGCTTCAGTGCCTTACTACACCTACCTTTGAGTCAATAACATGTGGACCCGATAGGTGACTGGTCCACATGTAATTCTCCCGTAGGCAAAGGGGCAGTGGGGCCAAGAGGGGTGAGCCGCAGGTCGGGGGACGTGTGGTTTCATGGGTTCAAGCGGCGTCGTGGGAATCGCGGGCGGCTGTGGTAGAAACTTGATGCTCGCCGCATTTTAGGTGGCCCACATGTCATGCACACAAAGGCAGAGGGGCGGTGCGGCCGAGAGGGGTGAGGCGCATGTCGGGGGGCGTGGTGCCGTGGGTTGGAGAGGCGTCGTGGGAATCGCGAGATGAAACGTGATGGTCACCGTAGTTGGAACTTCCATGGACAAGCTGTCATGTCTACGGACACATGCACTGCATACCGTTCACTGGAAGGACTAGCAGAGAAAGCTATATATGCGGATAAATAGTTCCTTATAGTCAAGCAGACCCACGCTACTACTCTGTTCCAAAGACATGCACACCATCGAAATAGTCCATCTATATCAATATACACCATGAGGGAATAATTTTTTACAAGAGAGGAAATAGTTCATCCATCCATAATGCCCTCCTGCTGGTGCAGCCTTTTCTTCTTCTTCTTATTCTTCTTCTTCTTCTTCTTCTTCTTCTTCTTCTTCTTCTTCTTCTTCTTCTTCTTCTTCTTCTTCTTCTTCTTCTTCTTCTTCTTCTTCTTCTTCTTCTTCTTCTTCTTCTTCTTCTTCTTCTTCTTCTTCTTCTTCTTCTTCTTCTTCTTCTTCTTCTTCTTCTTCTTCTTCTTCTTCTTCTTCTTCTTCTTCTTCTTCTTCTTCTTCTTCTTCTTCTTCTTCTTCTTCTTCTTCTTCTTATTCTTGTTCTCATTCTCTGTGGGAGACGGCTTCGCAACAAGATCTTTGGACCTTGTAGCTATCTCAAAACACACACGGGCATCAAGGGCAGCATATTTTATCCGCTTGTACGTCAAGGGATAATTCTCCCATCCAGACGACCTTAATGCCACCGTCTCGTCACCCTTTTGAAGATTTGTACCGAGCACAAAATTTGCTACGTCGAATAGGGATGGTGTCTGTTCATCACAAACTTCTACAGGAATTTTGATTCTGGTTTGTAGGTCAGCGATGCTTTTCAAATCAAGGTTGTACGGCTCCAGCTTCTGTTTGTCCCCTTCGATGGATGCCCCACAGAAGTATACGTCCTCCCGAGACATGAAGTTGTGAAGCTCACCTGGTATGGAGGGCGAGTGTATGATGTGGTACACCAAAACATCATCTTTGAGGCACATCTGAAGGACGGCGGCGCGCTGGATCTTCCCAGGGGCATGCTCCGTGTACTCTGCGTCGAGACCGATGACCCTCATCTCTACCTTTTCGAGGGAGTTGGATACATTGTTGATCCACTGCCGAACAACCCTTGGGTGGACGGTGACGGTGGCAACTATGCGCATCGAGCCTTCGACGAGGACATGTTGGATGCTAAAAACCTGCATCTCGATCTCTATCGCCATTTGGAACCTCTGGAACGGAGGGCTATGGTCTGGAGAATTAGGATTAGATGGCTAGTCTAACTGAAGTAGTAGATGATTATTTAAAGAGGTTAAAACAATGTGAACGCAGTGGGGTTTGGATGCAAATGAAGAAGAAGGGGAGGTGAAGAAGCCGAGGAGAATCGGTTCCTGATGGAGAAGGAGTAAATGGAGAAGTGGCGTGCACGTAGTTGATTAGACGGCTAGGTAGACTAAACGAAAAGGCTATGCAGGTAGACTGATGAGTCGTACCTGTTCGTGTATGTGCCCATCCTTCCTGATAGGTGGGACCTATGCAAAGAGATAAAAAAATGTGTTGTAGTTTTTTTTTGAGCGCGTGAGTGGGAGACACAACATTCTTTGGTTAAGGAATACTCCCTCCGTTTAGGTGAGTATAAGTCACCTTATGAAAATCAGGTTTTCCCAAAACCTTTAGGCGTGGAGCATTAACTTCCTGCTTGATCCCCTCCCAGCCTCGTTAGCCAGCGTTCTCTTCCTCTACTGCTGCGTTCTACCTTTCCATTTTTCCTCTTCTCAAGTGTGGAACGATCTGCATGCCGTCCTTGATGCACCAGAACGACCACTGCGTGCATCGCGGCAGAGCGTTGATTGGGCATGCACGAGAATTTGGTTCTAATCGCAATATGGATGATACCTGAACGATGAAGTGAACAGGCACGCTAGCACGGGAGACCTATTTACGCTATACAATACTGGAGTACTCATGTACCTACTACTACTACTACTACTACTACTACTACTACTACTACTACTACTACTACTACTACTACTACTACTACTACTAGTAGTAGTAGTAGTAGTAGTAGTAGTAGTAGTAGTAGTAGTAGTAGTAGTAGTAGTAGTAGTAGTAGTAGTAGTAGTAGTAGTGTAGTAGTAGTAGTACAACTGTGGTACACTTGATGGTCAAAATACTATTCATCCGGTCCTCACAGTGAAGTGACAACACCCTGTTGTCGGTGTCAAAACTGGCGGATCTCGGGTAGGGGGTCCCGAACTGTGCATCAAGTCCGGATGGTAACAGGAGACAAGGGACACGATGTTCTTACCCAGGTTCGGGCCCTCTCGATGGAGGTAATACCCTACTCCTGCTTGATTAATATTGATGATATGGGTAGTACAAGAGTAGATCTACCACGAGATCAAGGAGGCTAAACCCTAGAAGCTAGCCTATGGTATGATTGTGTATGAAGATGATTGTCCTACGGACTACAACCCTCCAGTTTATATAAACACCGTATAGGGTTAGGGTTACACAGAGTCGGTTACAATGGTAGGAGATCTTGAATATCCGCATCGCTAAGCTTGCCTTCCACGCCAAGAAAAGTCCCATCCGGACACGGGACGAAATCTTCAATCTTGTATCTTCATAGTCCATGAGTCCGGCGAAGGAACAGTCCGGCTACCCGAACACCCCCTAATCCAGGACTCCCTCAGTAGCCCTTGAACCAGGCTTCAATGACGACGAGTCCGGCGCACAGATTGTCTTCGGCATTGCAAGGCGCGTTCCTCCTCCAAGTCCTTCATAGAAGATTGTAAACACCAAGAATAGTGTCTGACTCTGCAAAAGAAGTTTCCACATAGTGCCATAGAGAGAATAATATTAACACAAATCAAATTTGCTGACGTATTTCGCAGTGCATCATCGCACTACGGCCAAGTTCTTTACATAAATCGTTTTTACTTTTCCACCTCAGCACGTTTAGCGAGGCGGTTTCCTTGGCACGTCTTGTCAAAGCAGAGATCGTGTGCCATTTTTACGGGATTCTCATCAATACGGACGTGGGTAACCCAACCGCGCCCTTTACCACGGCGCTTGGGACGCAAGCGAGTTTTATTAGGCAGGTGGGGACGCATAACCGCATCCGCCCATATAAGGGGATAAGGATCCACCTTTTTACCTACGCCTTCTTCCTCCTTTGCCAATCCATCTCTTGCGCACTCGAGCTCCAGCGCCCAAGCCCGCTCTTCCCACCTCAACCTTCTCCAGCAATGTCCGGAGCGGGAGGCAACTGGATGGTCTCCTCCGTTACGGAGGTTCAAGTGAAAAAGCTGAGGAAGGCCGGATACCTGTCCAAGGACATCCCACACCGGCTTCCCGAGAAGGGGCAGCTTCTCCCCACCCCAAGGCCCCATGAGAGGGTAGTTTTCCTTCCCCACTTCCTCGGCGGACTGGGTTTTCCACTCCACCCATTCCTCCGGGGACTCATGTTCTACTACGGCCTGGATTTCCACGATCTGGCCCCAAACTTCATCCTCAACATCTCGACGTTTATCGTCGTATGCGAGGCCTTCCTCCGCGTCCGCCCCCATTTCGGCCTCTGGCTTAAGACTTTCAACGTCAAGCCCAAGGTGGTGCGCGGCAGCCAAGCGGAGTACGGAGGCGCCATGGCGGGCAAGATGGCCAATGTCCTATGGTTCGAGGGCTCCTTTGTGGAGACCCTAAAGGGGTGGCAAGCAGGGTGGTTTTACATCACCGAGCCACGCGACCCAAAATGGGTCGCAGCCCCCGAGTTCCGATCCGGACCCCCCACGCGGCTAATGTCCTGGAAAGAGACGGGCCTGTCGTGGGGCAACGAAGAAGAGGTGACCGGATTGCAAACTTGCATCCAGTCCCTGGTGAACAAGCCAATCCGGCTTGTTAATATAGTCCAGGATATGCTCGTCCGCCGGATCCTCCCGTGCCAACAACGGGGCTTCAATTTGTAGGAGTTTGACCCGGCGCAGCACCAAACCCTTAACAGGCTCTTCGACACGACGTACGAAGATGCTTGGAAGGTGCTCTTCAAGGGCGCCGAGGCTCCCGCATCCGCCTCCGAGGACCGCGGATACAGCTCGCAGCGTCACGCTATCGAGGTAAGCTATCTTCGCCTTTTACAGGATACTAAGCTCTTTTTGTCCTGTCACAGTTTTGACTCTATGCGGGAGCTAAACTCCCTTACCTTTGACAGGCTTGGCAGGCGATATCCGGACCAATTAACTGTCCGGCTCCCTTGCCCGAGGACCCAGCCCCTGCGCTTCTAGTGAAGCTGCTCGTTCCGGCACCTTATGTGGTGCCGGAGAAGAAGGTCAAGAAGAAGAAGACCACGAGGACTCGAAAGAGTGCCCGTAACATGGTGGTGTCGGACTCGTCGTCTGACGAGTCCGAGACGCCCTCCTCCCGTGAAAACGAGGAGGAGGAAGAAGAAAGCTCTCCCCCCCAGCGAAGGGAGGAAAGAAGAAGAAGGTCGCCCCAGCAGGGGAGGCCGAGGGGTCTAGGAAAAGGAAGACCCCTCCGTCGGACTACTCCCATGACGCCGAAGAGAGCGAAGAGGAGTGGCCGAACAGGGCCAAGCGTCCGGCGAAATCATAAGTTCGGATATCAGAGTAACTCGTGATGTTCCTTTGTTGCACAGCTTTCCTTAATGTCGAATGTAATTATGCAGCCCGCCACAGGCCGAATACAACGAATCGTCGGGTGGCTCCCTGGACTCATCGGACGTGAACTCCGTTCTGCCCGCTGTCTCCCCCCGCACTGCGGATGACGCTGAAGTGGTGTCGCGACAAGCTCCGGGGCAGGAGGAGGTGGTCCTGGAGGAGCCGCAAGGCAACCTCCCGGACTCCAGGAGTGAAGGGGACAAGACCCCCCAGGGCTCCAAGTCCGGCTTTGAGCCGGACACCGTGTTGGAATCTTCAACAATTCCGAGCCGCGGTAGGCGAACTCCTTCCAAAAGGAGCAAGCCTTCTAAGCCAGCGACTTCCGTCCAACCGGAGTCGCTGGACCATCTGCTGGAGGTGCTTGACGGCGCCTCCATCGACAAGGGGCACCGTACTATCATGAGTACGATGATCCAGAGGGTTCAGTCCGCCAATAGCGGACTGACTGAAGCTTGCGCTAGCCTTCTGACAGGCTTCGAGGTAAGTAAAAATATGTCAAAATATTACCACATAGACAGTAGCCCATGATGCTCTGTTTGGCGTTCGGAAAGAAAAGCCGAATAGAGGATCTATTAATTTTCGCAGGAGTCTAACAATAAAGAGTCAATATGCGTATGCAGGCTTCGCTGCTATCCATCGCCGCACTGACTGCCCAGGTGAATGTCCTGAAACTGGACCTCGGGCGGACCGAGCAAGAGCTCGGCCTTGCCAAACGGCGGCTCGAGGAAAAGGAAGGTAAGAAATACCCTACAGAAAAAAGTGCCTATAGAGAGGCGTGATTGCAAAAAATAACAGGATCGTACTGCTTATTATAGGGGCCACAACTGAGGTGGCGACCCTCAAGCAGGCGATATCTGAGGCCGAAAAGAAAACGGCTGAGGAGCGCACCGAGCGAGAGAGACTTGGGGCTCAGGTCGGCGAGGTGCAGCAAGAGCTGCAGGCTCTCATGAAAAAACATGAGAGCTTGGAGCTTGAGTCAAAGGCGCAAGCATCCGAGCTCGCGTCGGCCCTTGAGACCGCCAAGGGTGCCAAGGCCGAAGCCCAAAAGGCCCTCCAAGAGTTGGAGGAGATGAAAAAGATAGCAGCGGGTAAGGCATTCTTAATGCAAAGCAGAAATATAAAAGTAAACTACTTGTCACTTACCCGAATTCGGAGCCCTCCAGGGGCATTCACAGATCTTCCGCGCAGCGTATCCGACGCCGCCGCATTCTACCGAGCTGAAGAGGGCAGCTCGACGGAGAGTGTGTTCTGGTCTCAGTATTCTGAGGCCGAACACCCTGTATCCTGAGCGACCAGCTGAAACAGCTGGTCGAGCTCCACAAGGCGGCTGAACAGGCCATGAAGGGCTTCATAGTTCAGCTGTGGCCCGGAGAGGCCCTGCCTGGGAGCTATTTCGGGCTGGTGCGGCGGCTGGTGGAAGCCTGTCCAAGGCTCAAGGTCATCAAGCGCTCTGTCTGCATCGAAGGTGACCGTCAGGCCCTTGCCCGTGCAAAGGTGCACTGGGGTAAGCTGGACGGAGAGAAGCTTGTGAAGGACGGGCCGCCATCGGGGAAGGAGCATCGCAAGCCCGAGAACTACTACGAGGATGTTCTTGCAGGTGCCCGCCTTGTGGCGGATGAATGTACGAAGGATGTAATTTTTTAATGAACTCGCTCGTGTTTATCCTGTGCGCTGAAAACTTGTTCATATGCGCTAAGCAATGCTTACTGAATTTCAAATATTATTTTCTGTGCGGCCGTTTATCAAAAAATTGAGAGATGGCCAGTCGTCAGCTTCTGCCCCCATGCCACTAGTGCTGGGGTGTTCGGGATAAACCTGAGCGCTCTTTTTCCCATGGTTGGGTCCTTCGAGGGAGGCGCTCAGCACAACGAACCAGGCAATCGGACTATAATGCTTTAACACTCTCACTTAGCCATAGAACTTTATAATTTTAAATTTCGGCGAAGCCCCTAGTTCGGAAGACCGCATTCGGGGCGCTATCCACGCCTTTGGCCAGACAAAGCCAGCTCCTCGCTCGAAGCGGCATAAGTCTTTAGGGACTCAAAAAACCTCTCGAACAGCGACCGGTCTCTCGCCCCATCATGACAGTCAGTTTTAGCTTTCTCCACTAAGGTGCTTAACCCAGCTGAACCGGGGCACAATCACAGTGATTCTCCTAGTGCTACCTTAGCCGATATAGCGGAACGTAAGGCACCAAAACATAGGAGCCGGGCAAACCCAACTATTGACCCAAATCATGATTCGGAGCCGATGCATATAGTGCTATAAGTTCGGGGTGCCGCACTTGTGAAAGTGCACGGACTTCTCACACCATATTAAGGGGTACTGAAGTCCCTGGCGTGTTGGACGTACCATGGTGTATGGGTGCAATTATGTTAAAACATATATATGAAAATAGGATAATGCAAAAAATAGACAAAAAGCTATGCATTGTTTATAGAGAGGCTATTTATCAAAGCCGAACGATACAAGTAGTGCGATAAGCAAAAATATACTGGACTATTTAACATGTCCTGGCCAGGGGCAGGCCGCGGAATTATATTTGAAACGGGTATACCGCTCGTAACAGAGACCACCTAGGAGTTCCATAATGCGGCATGGCTTTGTCTGCCTCCCTGGATCTTGCATCGTTTGTGCGGCAGTCGAATTGCCGAACAGGTCGTCCGAAATGTGGAGTCCTGAAAGTAAGAAAAAAGGAATCCGGCAGCCCCTAGTACATTTTAAGCCGTATTTTGGGCGTGTCGTTATTGTACCCCTTCCCCTGTGCCCATGGTATTTCAAGGGCGTAGTTATGTACGCGAGGCACTGGTTTCGCTATATCGCGAGGGCTGGGGTTGGGGCCACATTGCTACGCCTGCTCAGAATGTGTCGGGCGGTCTTGTTGTAGGTTACTCCGGGCGCGCTTGGCAGTGTCTGGCTTTTTAACGGCCGGACAGGAGAATTGCCTAAGAAGGCTGCTTTGTACTTCCGCTGCGAGAGCCGCCGTGTGCTCCTCCGTACGAAGGGAGCGTTCGGTGTTTCCGTTGACCGTGATTACTCCTCGAGGGTCTGGCATCTTGAGCTTGATGTATGTGTAGTGCGGCACCGCATTGAATTTTGCGAATGCGGTTCGTCCGAGCAGGGCGTGATAGCCACTGCGGAACGGGACTATATCGAAGATTAACTCTTCGCTTCGGAAATTATCCGGAGATCCGAAGACCACGTCAAGTGTTACTGAGCCTGTGAAATTGGCCTCTACACCTGGTATAACGCCTTTAAAGGTCGTCTTTGTGGGCTTAATCCTTGAGGGATCTATGCCCATTTTCCGCACTGTATCCTGGTAAAGCAGGTTCAGGCTACTGCCACCGTCCATTAGGACTCTTGTGAGATGAAATCCGTCGATGATTGGGTCGAGAACCAATGCGGCAAAGCCGCCATGACGGATGCTAGTGGGGTGGTCCCTTCGATCAAAAGTGATCGGGCAGGAGGACCATGGGTTGAACTTTGGGGCGACTGGCTCCATCGTGTATACATCCCGTAGAGCATGCTTCCGCTCCCTGTTGGGAATGTGGGTTGCGTATATGATGTTCACCATCCACACTTGTGGGGGAAACCCCTTCTGTCCATTGTTGTTCGGCGGCCTGGGCTCCTCCTCGTCATCGCTATGCAGCCCCTTGTCTTTGTTTTCGGCTCTTAACTTGCCTACCTGCTTGAACACCCAACAATCCTTGTTGGTCTGATTGGCTGGTCTTTCGGGGGTGCCATGGATCTGGCACAAGCGGTCGAGTATTCGGTCCAAACTGTACGGGCCCTGAGTATTCTTTTTGAATGGCTTTTTCCGCTGACCGGATTTATAGCCTCTGAATCCGGCATTAACTACCGTATCTTCATTGCTGTCGCTGCTTACGCGGCGCTTTTGCTTATTTCAACGTGTCCTGCCACTTTTGTCCTTGGTATCCGAATTACCAGGGTTCTTTGATAAGTTGTTGCTGCGAGCTAGCCAACTATCTTCTCCCGCGCAAAAGCGGGTCATGAGTGTCGTGAGGGCTGCCATAGATTACGGCTTTTCCTGTCCCAGGTGCCGGGCAAGCCACTCGTCGCGGATGTTGTGCTTGAAGGCTGCTAGGGCCTCTGCGTCTGGACAGTCGACTATCTGGTTTTTCTTTGTTAGGAACCGTGTCCAGAATTGCCTGGCCGATTCTTCTGGCTGCTGAATTATGTGGCTTAAGTCGTCGGCATCCGGTAGTCGCACGTAGGTGCCCTGGAAGTTGTCGAGGAATGCGGCCTCTAGGTCCTCCCAAGAACCGATTGAGTCCGCTGGCAAGCTGTTAAGCCAGTGCCGGGCCGGTCCTTTGAGTTTGAGCGGGAGGTATTTGATGGCGTGTAGATCATCGCCACGTGCCATGTGGATGTGAAGGAGATAATCCTCGATCCATACCGCCGGATCTGTGGTGCCATCGTATGATTCGATGTTCACGGGTATGAAACCCTCTCGGATTTTATGATCCATTACTTCATTGGTGAAGCATAGTGGGTGTGCGGCGCCCCTGTACTGGGCTATGTCACGACGCAGCTCGGAAGAGCTATGTCTGTTGTGTTCGTCCCGGCCGGATTTGTTGTATCCGGAGTGAAGATCATCGTCACGTGTCATCGGGCGCCTGCGCGATCCATAGATCGATCTTGTTTTTTTTGCCTTATCCTCCAGTACGTCTCGCAGGTCTGGCGCATTTTCCCGTGCCTTAGTTGAGCGGCGTCGGGGCATGGCTTGGGTGGAGGGTTGAGGGGCCTCTCTGTCGCGGTCGCGAGGTGGCCGGTCTGCCATGTCGTGCGCTGGTGATGTAGGCGCTTCCTCCTCTGATCGGGGTAGCGGCCTGCGCTTTGGGTAACTCTTGGAGGGGCGTTCGAGTTCATACTCTTCGGCCGCAAGGACTTTAGTCCATCTATCAGCTAGCAAATCTTGATAAGCTCTAAGCTGTTGCTACTTTTTCTTAAGGCTGTTTGCCGTGGCTAAAAGCGTGTGTTTGAAACGCTCTTGTTCGGCGGGGTCTGATGGTACGACGAATTCGTCGTCATCAAGGCTTGCCTCGTCTTCGGAGGGAGGCATATAGTTATCATCCTCAACCTGTCGGTCTGCCGCTCTCTCATGAGGGTTGGCTTCTCCATCTTCCTACACCGAATCTTGCTACGGTGGGTGTTCTTCGGCGCTATCCGGGGTAGTATTATCTCCCGTGCCGGAATCACCATTTTTGCTTTGGCGGGATTTAGAGCGGCGCCGCTGACGCCGACGTTTTGGCTATTTCTTGGAGGTGTCATCCCCCGCTATTCCATCGCCATCTCCATCTTTTGGAGTATCCACCATATATATGTCATATGATGAGGTGGCCTTCCAGCGCCCTACAGGTGCTGGTTCTTGTTCGTCTCCTACCTCATCGTCCATACCGTCGAAGTCTTCGGAGCCGAAGTCAAGCATGTCGGTTAAATCGTCGACAGTGGCTACAAAGTGGGTGGTGGGTGGGCTTTGAATTTCTTCATCGTCCGTATCCCATCCTTGTTGACCGTAGTCCGGCCAGGGCTCTCCTGATAGAGAGAGAGACTTGAGAGAATTCAGGATGTCGCCAAAGGGCGAGTGCTGAAAGATGTCCGCGGCGGTGAACTCCATTATCGGCGCCCAATCGGATTCGATTGGCAAGGGCGCGGGGGTTTCGGAGTCCGGAGAAGAGTCCCGACCCTCGGAGTCACGGGTCACGCGGAGTGCGGGGCTGGCGTTCAGCTCGATCGCCTTTGAGATCGCAGCCCCCGAGGTACGTCCAACCGCTCATCCTCGATTGGCGCAATAGGCTCCGAGTTAGGGGTCGGAACCGGTGCGTGTGCGGCCTCCAGGACACCGTTCGGAGGCAGAGCTAGATCATGCCCCTCGAGATAGTGCGGCGCGCTTGGCTGTGGCTCGAACCCGTCGAAGATCAAGTCTCCGCGGATATCAGCCGTGTAGTTTAAGCTTCCAAACCTGACTTGACGGCCAGGGGCGTAGCTTTCGATCTGCTCCAGGTGACCAAGCGAATTGGCCCGCAGAGCGAAGCCGCCGGAGACGAAGATTTGTCCGGGGAGAAAAGTCTCACTCTGGACCTCATCGTTGTTGATGATCAAAGGAGCCATCGGGCCTAAAAGGCGACAACATAAAGGAACTCTCAATGAAAGCACCAATGTCGGTGTCAAAACCGGCGGATCTCGGGTAGGGGGTCCCGAACTGTGCGTCAAGGCCCGATGGTAACAGGAGACAAGGGACACGATGTTTTTACCCAGGTTCGGGCCCTCTCGATGCAGGTAATACCCTACTCCTGCTTGATTAATATTGATGATATGGGTAGTACAAGAGTAGATCTACCACGAGATCATGGAGGCTAAACCCTAGAAGCTAGCCTATGGTATGATTGTGTATGAAGATGATTGTCCTACGGACTACAACCCTCCGGTTTTATATAGACACCGGATAGGGTTAGGGTTACACAGAGTCGGTTACGATGGTAGGAGATCTTGAATATCTGCATCGCCAAGCTTGCCTTCCACGCCAAGGAAAGTCCCATCCGGACACGGGACGAAGTCTTCAATCTTGTATCTTCATAGTCCAGGAGTCCAGCGAAGGTATAGTCCGGCTACCCGAACACCCCCTAATCCAGGACTCCCTCACCTGCGCCTGACACTAGTCCAGGCAGCGTGTTCGGGTTACCAAAGTCAGCCTCACCCTGTGCACAGTGCAGTCTGTTACCGCTGATGTACAACACATTGGCGCATCGCCTCGTCTCCCTATCCACTCCCATAGCACCACTCCATCTCCATCTCCTTCTCCGTCTCCATCTCACTGTGCCCCCGTGTACCGTCGCCTCACTCGCCTCCCCCAGTACCACTATTCCCTCGCTACCCGCTCCAGCACCGACATCCTTCTCCCCCGTAAATGAAGCCCCCTTCCAAACTCCACCATGGCCGAATGCGAACCGCGTAGCATCCATATGAGCCGCGATTGGAGCAATCTCCCCAGTGACATCCTCGACCTCTGTTGTTCATGTATGGATATGTTGATTGCCCTGCGGCTGGCTGCATGCTCGAGGGACATGCACACGGCCATCGTCGAAGCGAGGCCTAAGCTTTTCAAGACACCCTGCTTGCTGCTATCTGGTCTTGCGAGATTGGCTCACCATGATACGGAGGCGTGCATGATGCCCCTCGACTTCAATCCGATCTCCATTAGCCGAAACTTCTTTGCAGGTATGTAGTGGGTCGCCGTACATCATTTCCCTCGACATCGATCCGATCATCATCGCCCGAAACTTCTTGGTAGGTATGTACAGGGTCGGCATGAACTCCCACTGGATGGCTGCCTTCAGAGAAGACGGTAAAAAGTTGGTGCTCATGAACTTCCAGACCTCCCATGAGATTATCCTTCCTCCGTTGGATTATATAGAGTATTACCATCGCGGTCCAAGTCATCTAGATTACTATGTCAGTTGGACAGACCTTGTTTTGTAGAAGATTGTAATCTGCCAAGTACCCACACGACATGCAAATTATGCAGACTTCAAGCTAATTGCCTTGTTCGACCGCGGACTCGCCTATCTTTACGCGGGTGCCTTCTTTAGCTGGAGACAACTCGGCTCGCAGTGGATCATCGTCAAAGCTGATACACACTTCTGTGATGCTATTGAACACAATGGCATCATCTACGCGATCGACAAAGCAGATGGCACCACATATTGCTGGGCGGCGCGTGTAAGTTGTTTCCTCTCATGTTAATGATGACGCCATGACACTGTTGGAACTTTTTGTGATGATTGGCATATCTCCGTTTGAGCAGAATTTGAGTAGAACTATGGCAATGTATTAGAGACACCGTAAATTAGCTATGTTTGGAATGAGTTAATTCATGCGATTGTGACCATGTCATTACAGCCAATTTGTACCCTGAATAATCAAACAGTTAGGAATATATGGATATTATCCTTATTTTACAGTAATCTATATACTACTACTAAATATGAGTGTGTATCAATGGCCATGTTAGTTTCCTCATTTTCATGATGTAGAAACATGCACCACATTGTTGGTTTCATCTAACCATACATTAGGGAAGTAAATGTGCATATGGAGAACTCTATATTTGGAAGTAGTGAAATCCTGCAATGCTTACCATGTGTACATACCTATATTCGCCCTTCAGCAATCAATGGCTAGAATAATATCCTCACAAAAAAATTGCCCACAGAACACGAGTATATAACAATGCATGGTCTGTTAGTTACCTTGAAGAATTTGTTTGTGAGGACAGAACATGATTACATAACATGCATGACATGGTAGTTTCCTGTGAAGAATCGATTGCGAGATAACATGAGTATAACCATGCATGGCACTTCTATATTTTCGAACCCAGTATACATTTCCCTGTATTTTCCTCCTAGTTCCAATAGGGACATATCAATGTTGTTTCTTGCATTATCCTACTAATACTCTGAACAATACTGATCTTACATTCACAATGCCTGTCCTTTTTTATATGATGCAGTGTCCCTACAGTTACTGCCCTTTGTAATCACACCACCTTTGCCAAAAACAAGGAAGCACAACTGGTTCCTCGCTCTATCAGACGACGGCAAAAGACTGATGATCATTCGGATACATGAGCCGGAAAAGTTATATTGCAAAAATCCCACTGTATACAAGCACCGTGTAATAAGTGAGTATCTAGACAGTGGTTGTTATGTCTATGAGCAGGATACCAGCTTGTTGGGGCCTTTAGTATTTTTTAGTTGGAGGCAGGTAAACAGCCTTGGTTCACACTCTCTGTTTCTCGGACTCAATTATCCGATTAACCAGGAGATCACCGTTGGCAAGGACCTTGATGGCAGAGAGGCTCTGTTTGCTATGGAAAACTATGTCTACACGGCGAGCCCTAGGAGTTCGGGAGCAAACTCCCTTTATTGTCAACAATACAGCCTACAGCCCAAAGAAGGTGAGAATGACAAAGGCGTCCGGATTAACTTTGATCCTTGGATGTCTCAATTACGACAGGCAGTGATGTGGTTCGAGCCTTCAGGTTGATAGGTAATTGGGCTGTTGCATCGAACGGGTGGAGTACTGGTGTCTCTGGATCACTGGTCGCTGAAGCGGGGCTGCAAATTATGATGGTGTTGGATCATCTCTTCGAATGACTTTGTTGTCTTTGCTGCTGGTTCTGGATGGGTAGTTCTTTCTTTTGTTATGCATATTCCTTGTCATTTGGTCATCCTCGTCTATGTCACTCTTACTATGTAATAGTTTCTTCTGTTTAGAAAGTCATTCTCGTCTGGATCACGAGAGTCTGAGCGCTGCAGATGGGTGCGTTTTGGTGGTGTAGCAAGACTTCTTATGAACTATCATGTCTTGTTGTTTATGTCAGTAGTAGTCACTAGTCATTGTTTGAATGTTGTATATATCGTTGTTTCGAACTGTTTATTGTCTCGAACTACTGGTGGGCTAAATGAGGGCATCACCATTCTCCAGTGTTCAGAGTATATCTCCTTTTTTCAAGTTATATAATTTGAGCTCGGTGTCTTTTCGATGATGTACACTTGTTTGGGCCAGTGAGGTGTTGTTGAATATGGGCCGAGTAGTAACGCAATGCCAAACAGGTCAATTATGACTCTTAGGTCGGGCTCTCAAAAGATCCTAAAAAAAATGCCGGGCTCTCCAAAAAAGAAAGAATAAAGACTCTTAGGCCGACATGTGGGCGCCACCGGTGTTTTCGTGTGCTTGCACGCCAAGAGCATATTGGCGCGTGCTCGAAATTCATGCTACCTTTTCATCCCTAGTCTCCCGCCCCTCCCCCACCTCTGGAATCTCGATTCCTACTCCAGTTCCCCCAAATCCCCCTCCTGTACTCCCTGTACTCAAGTGCTCTATCATGTTGCTGGTCAACGCGGATATCCGAGCCGGAGATCCTGAGGTCCATCCTGCCTTCGGTCGTTGCGTGTTGTCGCTCAACAGTGGCATGGCGGCGCTTGGCGACCAGTTTGCCGACAAAGTGCTGATGGTAACCATCAACGACGAACGGCCTCCCATCTCGCTGGATGACCTTGTCAAAGCTCTTGGCATTGCGCACGGCATCCAAATAAGTGACTTGCTCATGGAAGTCTGTCCGCCACCGACTGATTTCTTCGTTAGCTTCCGGACAACTTTCGACTGCAGTCATGTGTTCGAATCTTCCCGGCGTTTGTTCTGCGATGGCGCGCTGGTTAGCTTTGATCGGTGGCACCCAGGATGGGGCTCGGTGCCCTTTGAGCTTGAGTTTTTAACAAAGCTTACCTTCCACGGCATGCCTCGACGTGCTTGGAACAGCGAGTCCATGAACAAGCTTATCAACGACCTTGGAGGTGAGCTCGTAAGTATGTTTGTTCCTCCAGATAGTTGGGCTCTGACGGTTATGGCATGGATGAAGAAGTCGTCCACCATACCAAAGGTGATTGGTGTTGAGATACCAGTGCAGGAACCGGGGTTGTACTATTCGTCACCACCAAGGCCACCGCAGACCACGTTAGGGATGTACCTGTATTGAGTGTTCGTGCATGTCGAAGAAGTGGTCAATCCATCAATCGAAGTCATGCCGCCGCCGCTGGTGCCAGGGTCCGTCGACGACGTCCATTACAGGAGTCAATGTTAGACTTTCCCTGTGTTGCTCGGAATGATGGATGGCACAGGGCCTACTCCATCGCGCGGCGGAGGCCACTGCTTCTTTGGGAGAAGAGGCAGGGTTGGCTGCCTGGATGTGCTCTAATTTGAGGTAACAATTGAATCTTGTCAGATACTAGTTAAATCCGAGCTATGGGTGTGAAGCACGGATATGCCAGTACATTTGATTGTGACCTGTTCTAATTTTGTACCTAAACTTTTTTTAGAAAGGGTTGTACGTCAACTTAATGTGCTAGCAGAACTTATTGTGTTGTCCGTCTGTTTTCTTTGCACAACATTCAAGATATTTCCCCGTCATTGATAAAGACGATGAACCGTTATGTACGACTTCGTTGGTTTCAACATAGCCCTTCCCGTAGCGATCCACTGCTTCCATCCTGATTGTGCCGCCTGTGTGAAATTTGTGTATGCAAGTTCAGTGTGCTATGATGTTCTATATGATTGTGTCAACTATATAAGTTTTTACTGAGCATCAGCAATGCATATGGCTGAAAGATGTATTTACGAGCATCGGCCGATGGGTCTCTCTCTCTATATCTCTCTCTCTCTTACACACACACACGCACGCACAAGTGGGAGCCATTGAATTATTTATTTTCTCGTGGCAGCTTTTAATTAGGTTCCACTGTAATCTAAAGTTTTTCTTAAGTTGTTAATTAAGCTCAGTGACTTCAAAAAGTTGTACAGAAGCCTTGTTTGGGCCTTTCCTGCGTCAATGAATGTGGGCTGAGTAACCATGTTAGGTTGTACTGTACTACATAGACCTTTTTCGCTATTTTTTAATAATACATTTTTATTAATTTTCATAAATATTACGCTGGGTAATTTTTTTTCAAAAATAATACACCGTCGGCCCGCTGCAGGTCGACTGGGCCTAGTCGGCCCACAGCATTGGATTCCAGTCGGCCTACAGCTGGCCGATTGGCCCCTATCGGCCCACTGTAGGCTGATTGGGTCCTGTCGGCCCACTGTGGGCCGACTACAGCTAATTGGCTCGCTGTGGGCTAATTGTTTTTGCAAAAGTGTTAATCATGTATTTAAAAAAATATGTGTATTGTGACCTCCTTCGCTCGTTGTGGGCCCACTGTTGACTAAAAAATATGTTTTAAAAAGTGTTAATCATGTATTTAAAAATTGTTAAATGTGTGTATAAAAAATGTTCCTTATCTATACAAAAAAAATTAAATGTGTGTATAAAAAATAGCTATTTTTTCAACATCAGCAATGCAACTGGGCCGACAGTTGTACACAATATCCGGGTCAACTTGTTATTCTCCGCCCCGCTGGGCTGCAAACTTTCCTAGGAGGTATGCATTAGGCTTAACAAGAAAATGGACTTTAAGAAATAATTAATGGGATGTAATTATAATAACTGGACAGTTACTATGCACCAAATACGTAATTAGTTTTAAAAATATATTATTTTTGGAATTTGAAAATTTTAATTTCATTACTTGTTGCGCGCGCAATATTTCGTTGGATTTTAACGTAATACAACTTTATTTTGAAATTATAATTAACCTGACTAGAAATTTCGGATAAAAATATTTCGGATCCCATCAAAATGTGGGAACTTTTTTTAATTCTGTTTTGAGCGGTTGTTTGAAATTATTAATCGTTATCCTAGCTAGAAGTTGGGTTGTACTTTTAACAAACTATAATGGGATGTAGTAAATTCCATTAGAATTAAAAAATGGGTTGTACATTCTTACAAATCGCAAATGGGCTATATGTTCTGTGCCAAATCCGAGTTGTGGGCCTACTAAGTTGACGCGTACAAAGGGCTTTGTCAACTTAGTCAATATAAACGATTCTAGCTGCAGTGATCGTACGATGTCCATCCAACGGCCGTAGTGCTTCTTCAACCTCTGGTCTTCTTGCTCCAGCCGCCCAAACCAGCGTCGGTCGTGTCGCGTGCTCCTGCCTCCCGTGGCCGGCTGTGATGCCGCGGAGGCCTCACCGCCCCGTACTACTCCCACCGCTGGCCAGGCCATCCCTCTATTCACCTACACCCCCTGTTATTCTGCGGCGACGGCAGCCTCACACCGCAGCCGAACCAGTGAACCCTCGTACTCCTCTTCACGCGGGCTTCCACTGCTGCATCTTCCCCGGCTCCGCGTCTACCCCTTCCTAGGCCTCGCCGTCGTCCAGACCACTGCCCTGGTGCTCTCGGCGCGGCGTGGTCAACGTGGTCAACGACCAACTTCCATCGGAAGAGTACTGTACATGGAGAGGCTGACAGCTGGGTCCACGGCAGCCGCAAGGAAGTGCATCCTTATTATGCGCAAAATAATTATTCCTCCACCTGACAGCGGGGACCCACTGGACGGGCCACCGTATTTCGCGTAAAAGTGATTCGCCCCCTGACTGCTGGGACCCACGAGCTACATCTTCGCACGCAAGGAAGTGCGTCCGAAAAAAACGATTCGCCCCCCTGACTGCTGGGACCCACCAGCCCCCCGACTGCTGGGACCCACCAGCTACATCTTCGCATGCAAGGAAGTGCGTCCGGGCAAAAAAAACAATTCGCCCCCTGACTGCTGGGACCCACCAGCTACATCTTCGCAGGCAAGGAAGTGCCTGACAGTCGGGACCCACCTGGTCGAAGCGTACGTAGCATTGTAATTCTGGTCGCAAACGCATACGTACATATATACTGGTGGATGTAGAGGCGCGCATGTGTCGTAGTAGAGGCGCGTACGTGTTGTAGTAGAGGAACGCATGTAGCATGTACACGTACGTACAGCGGCCAGGGTGCAAGAAAGAAAATACGGCCACGTACGTACATACAGGCAGGGTCTCGAATGCCTACTCGCGCATATGTACGGCCAGGGCTCGTGTACATGGCTGGGTCGGAATGGAGAAACGGCGTCGTCGTCGTGTTCATGGGGAGGCAACGGAATGCGTTGTGTTCATGGGGAGGCAACGGAATGCGTCGTGTTCATCGGGAGGGCTTGGACGGAACAGGCGATGGAAACGAGGCCTGGCGTACCGCAGAACGGAGGAAACGGACCTCCTACGTTCAAAATGGGGTCATGTTGATCGGGAGGGGTCTGGCGTACCGCAAAACGGAGGAAACGGACCTTCTACGGTCGAAACGGGGGTCCTGTTGATCGGGAGGGGTGTGGCGTACCACAAAACGGAGGAAACGGACCTCATACGGTCGAAACGGGGGTCCTGTTGATCGGGAGGGGTGTGGCGTACCTCAAAACGGAGGAAACGGACTTGTGTTGGAGCGCTACGGTCGAAATGGGGGTCCTGTTCATCGGGAGGGGTGTGGCGTACCGCAAAACAGGACTCCACGGGATACTGTTCATCTCCACCGTCGACCCTCTCCAGCCTCCACGAGCTACTGTTCATCCACTATCGACCTCCTCCAGCCTCTCCACGGGCTCCTGTTCATCCAGCCTCCACCGCGCGCTACTCCACCGGCTACTGTTCAACCACCCCTCCATCATCTACTATTCATCCAGCCCTCCACACCACGGGGTCCTGTTCAACCACCCCTCCACGGGCACCCCTCCACCATCTACTGTTCATCCAACCCTCCACACCACGGGGTCCTGTTCAACCACCCCTCCACGGGCACCCCTCCACCGTCTACTGTTCATCCTACCCTCCACACCACGGGGTCCTGTTCATCCACCCCTCCACGGGCACCCCTCCACCTTCTACTGTTCATCCAGCCCTCCACCACACCATGGGGTCCTTTTCATCTAGAGGCAACGCCACCGGGAACTGTTCATCCAACCCCCCCCCCCCCCCGCAACACCCACTGTTCATCCCATCGATCGTCTTTAGTTAGCAGCAGTAGCGAAGGAATCGCTCGATCGGGTTCAGTTAACAGCCATCGATCGATCGCTCGGGTTCAGTAACGCATAGCCTGCAGTGCAATCGCTTGGGTTCAGTTAGAGCCCAACGCCTCGCTCGGGTTCAGTTAGAGCCAACGCCTCGCACACACACGCGTACGTGTACGAGAGAAACGCGCATCGCTCGGCCTCCGACCTCCCACCGTAACCGGGAACTCCCCGAAATTTTCCTCCCCCTCGCGTCTACCATGGTTTTTTCCGTCATGGACGGCCCAAAGAATGTCATGCAGCTGCATCTCCGGCCCACCCAGGACGAAAAGCCCATTTTCTATCATGATATTTTGTCATAGAAGTAGGAGCCCACCACATCTATGATGATACTGGGTTTTGTCACAATTATCGTCATAGAAGTGTCATATGTATGACAGGAAAAAAATTCGTTCAGCCCAAAATGTCACGGGTGTGTCTTTTTTTGTAGTGCATGATACGCACGTCGTGCATGTATCATCTAGTAATGTCGTCCATATAGTAGTGCTCGTAAAATATACACTGGTCTCTCAAATTACACGCGTAACCCGCCGGTTTTACTTACAGACCTCGGGCCCTCAGTTTCATTACGCCTGTAGTTTACGCGTTGTTTTTGATGACGAGTAAATTACAGTTGTATGTTAATACAGGTTTGAAATAAACCAGAGCTCCCAAGTGCGGCCTTACCGTTTCATGCCGTCTCAGTTTCTCGAAGGTGCTCATAGGTGTCCGATGATCCTGGCTTCCTGAATGAGTAGCAGGCGATGTATCAGACCATCCGTAGGGCCCGCAAGGCCCTCTCCGTTGTCCTTCGACTTGTTGCGCTCGCCGTGGCACCGAGCATTGTTAACATCGTCAACGAACATGAGGATTCAGGAGATGACTTTATTTTGACTGGATGACACTAGGGACCCACTAGGGCCATAGTCGTACGTACGCAAGTGCCTCCTTATTATGTACAACTATATTTTTTTGCTTTCTCCTGTTTCCTGACATCACGGTCCCACACCATTGTCAACCTATGTAGTCAATATAAACGAGAGAATTGCACAAGGTGCGGTCGACAGCTGGGACCAAGCAGCTCGAGCAGTATTTGTGTTTTTAAGGCGTGAGAACTGCAGAGTTTTTATTGGCGATGATTTCATTGTTGTTTAGAGGAGAGCAGGGTATTAACTGGGCGGGCTATGGCCCGTCAAGCCCAGGCAAGATATCCAGCCTAGATACTAATTTTTTCAAGATGAAAATGGCTAGCCCAGCTATACGTCTTTTTGAGGAATACCCAGGCAAGGTCAACTTGTTATTGTCCGCCCCACTGGGCTGCAAATCTTTCCTAGGAGGGATGCATTAGGCATAACAGGAAAATGGGCTTTAAAAAATAATAAATGGGATGTAATTATAAAAACTGGGCAGTAACAATAAAAAATGCACCAAACACGAAATTAGTTTATAAAATATTATTTATGGATTTTGAAAATCTTAAATTTTCATTGTTGCGCGCGCAATGTTTCGTTGGATTTTTACGTAATACAAATTTATATTTAATCTGACTAGAAATTTCGGGATAAAAATATTTTGGAGCCCATCAAAATGTGCGAAATTTTACTGAATTCTGTCTTCAACGGTTGGTTGAAATTATTAATCATTGTCCTAGCTAGAAAATGGGTTGTACTTTTAACAAACTGTAAATGGGTTGTTGTAAATTCCATTAAAATTCCAAAATGGGTTGTACATTCTTACAAAACGTAAATGGGCTATAAGTTCTCTGCCACACACTTGTGGGCCTACTAAGTGACGCGTCCCCTAAAAATAATAAGTTGACGCGTATGCAAGGCTTTGCCAACTTATTATAGTCAACACACGGTTCTAGCAGCAGTGGTCGTTGGATGTCTATCCAACGGATGTCGTGCTTCTTCTTCAATCTCGGATATTCTTAGCTTCGGCCGCCCAAAAAATGATTCCTCCCCCTGACATCTGGGGCGCACCGTTTCGGAGGCTGACCTGTGGACCTACTAAGTTGGAGCATACCAAGAGCTTTGTCAACTTATTCAATAATAAACGTTTCCAGCTTCAGTGACCGTACGATGTCCATCCAACGGCCTTAGTGCTTCTTCAACCTCTGGTCTTCTTGGTCCAGCCGCCCAAAGCAGCGCCGGTCGTGCCGCCTGCTCCTGCCTCCCGTTGCCGGCTGTGCCGCCAGGGAGGCCTCACCGCCCCCATACTACTCCCACCGCTGGCCAGGCCATCCCTCCACTCACCCACAACCCCTGTTATTCTGCGGCGACGGCAGCATCACACCGCAGCCGAACCAGTGAACCCTCGTACTCCTCTCCGCGTGGGCTTCCACTGCTGCGTCTTCCCCTTCCTAGGCCTCGCTGTCGTCTAGACCACCGCCCTGGTGCTCTCGGCGCGGTGTGGTCAACGTGGTCAACGACCGACTTCCATCGGAAGAGTACTGTACGTGCAGAGGCTGACAGCTGGGTCCAGGCGGCCGCAAGGAAGTGCCTCCTTATTACGCGCAAAATAATTATCCCTCCACCTTACATCAGGGATCCACCGGACGGGCCACCTTATTTCGTGAAAAAAACGTTTCCCCCTGACTGCTCGGACACACCGCAAGGGCCAGTGTATTTTGCAAAAAAAATGTTCCCCCCGCTGTCAACTCGGACCCACCGGAAGTGCCTCCTTATTACGCATAAAAATGAATACTCCCCCTGCTAGCTGGGACCCACCATGGTGGGAGGCTGACTTGTGGGCCTACTAAGTTTACTGGGACGGGGGCCTTTGTCAACTTTAGTCGATATGAACGATTCTAGCTCCAGTGACCGTACGATGTCCGTCCAACGGCCGTAGTGCTTCTTCAACCTCTGGTCTTCTTGCTCTAGCCGCCCAAAGCAGCACCGGTCGTGTCGCATGCTCCTGCCTCCCAAGGCCGGCTGTGCTGACGCGGAGGCCTCACCGGCCCCTACTATTACCATCGCTGGCCAGGCCCTACGGTGACGGTAGCCTCACACCGCAGTCGAACCAGTGAACCCTCGTACTCCTCTCCGCGCGGGCTTCCACTGCCGCGTCTTCCCCGGCTCCCCGTCGTCCCCTTCCTAGGCCTCGACGTCGTCCACCGCCCTGGTGCTCTCGGCGCGGCGTGGTTAACGTGGTCAAGGAACGGCTTCCATCGGACGTGGACTGTACGTGGAGAGGCTGACAGCTGGGTCCATGGCCGCAGCAAGTAAGTGCCTCCTTATTACGTGCAAAATAATTATTCCTCCACCTGACAGCGGGGACCCACCGGACGGGCCACCGTATTTCGCGAAAAGAACGTTTGCCCCTGACTGCTGGGACCCACCAGCTACATCTTCGCACGCAAGGAAGTGCCTGATAGTCAGGACCCACCTGGTCGACGCGTATGTAGCATTGTCATTCTGGTCTCGAACGTGTCCGTACATATATACTGGTGGATGTAGAGGCGCGCACGTGTCATAGCAGACGCGGCCTGGGTGCAAGAAAGAAAATACGGCCACGTATGTGTACATACGTGCGGGGTCTCGAACGCCTACTCACGCATACGTACGGCGAGGGCTCATTGACATGGTTGGGTCGGAACAGAGAAACAACGTCATCGTCGTGTTCATGGGGAGGCAACGGAATGCGTCGTGTTCATGGGGAGGCAACGGAATGCGTCGTGTTCATCGAGAGGGCTTGGACGGGACAGGCGATGGAAACGAGGCCTGGCGTACCGCAGAACGGAGGAAACGGCCTTGTGTTCGACCGGCCACATTCGAAACGGGATCCTGTTCATCAGGAGGGGTCTGGCGTACCGCAAAACGGAGGAAACGGACCTCCTACGGTCGAAACGGGGGTCCTGTTGATCGGGAGGGGTGTGGCGTACCGCAAAACGGACGAAACGGACTTGTGTTGGATCACTACGGTCGATACGGGGGTCCTGTTCATCGGGAGGGGTGTGACGTACCGCAAAACGGGACTCCACGGGATACTGTTCATCTCCGCCGTCGACCCCCTCCAGCCTCCACGAGCTACTGTTCATCCACCGTCGACCCTCTCCAGCCTCTCCACGGGCTCCTGTTCATCCAGCCTCCGCCGCGCGCTACTCCACCGGCTACTGTTCAACCACCCCTCCACCGTCTACTGTTCATCCAGCTCTCCACACCACGGGGTCCTGTTCAACCACCCCTCCACGGGCACCCCTCCACCGTCTACTGTTCATCCAGCTCTCCACACCACGGGGTCCTGTTCAACCACCCCTCCACGGGCACCCCTCCACCGTCTACTATTCATCCAGCCCTCCACACCACGGGGTCCTGTTCAACCACCCCTCCACGGGCACCCCTCCACTGTCTTCTGTTCATCCTGCCCTCCAACACCACGGGGTCCTGTTCATCTACCCCTCCACGGGCACCCCTCCACCTTCTACTGTTCATCCAGCCCTCCACCACACCTAGGGGTCCTGTTCATCTAGAGGCAACGCCACCGGGAACTGTTCATCCAACCCCCACCCCCCCCCCCCCGCAACGCTCACTGTCCATCCCATCGATTGGCTTCAGTTAGCAGCAGTAGCGAAGGAATCGCTTTATCGGGTTCAGTTAACAGCCATCGATCGATCGCTCGGGTTCAGTAACGCGTAGCCTATAGTGCAATCGCTCGGGTTCAGTTAGAGCCCAACGGCTCGCTCGGGTTCAGTTAGAGCCAACGCCTCGCACACACGCGCGTACCTGTATGAGAGAAACGCGCATCGCTCGGCCCCCGACCTCCCACCGTAACCGGGAACTCCCCGAAATTTTCCTCCCCCTCGCTTCTACCACGGTTTTTTTCGTCATGGAAGGCCCAAAGAATGTCATGCAGCTGCGTCTCCGGCCCGCCCAGGACGAAAAGCCCATTTTCTGTCATGATTTTTGTCATAGAAGTAGGAGCCCACCACATCTATGATGATACCGGGTTTTGTCACAATTATCGTCATAGAAGTGTCATATGTATGACAGAAAAAAAATCGTTCGGCCCAAAATGTCACGGATGTGTCTTTTTTTTGTAGTGCATGATACGCACGTCGTGCATGTATCGTCTAGTAATGGCGTCCATATAGCAGTGCTCGTAAAATATACACTGGTCTCTCAAATTACACGCGTAACCCGCCGGTTTTACTTACAGACCTCGGGCCCTCGGTTTCATTACGCGTGTAGTTTACGCGTTGTTTTTTATGACGAGTAAATTACACTTGTATGTTAATACAGGTTTGAAATAAACCAGAGCTCCCAAGTGCGGCCTTACCGTTTCATGCCGTCTTAGTTTCTCGAAGGTGCTCATATGTGTCCGATGATCCTGGCTTCCTGAATGAGTAGCGGGCGCTGTATCAGACCATCCGTAGGGCCCGCGAGGCCCTCTCCGTTGTCCTTCGAGTTGTTGCGCTCGCCGTGGCGCAAAGCATTGTTAACATCTTCAACGAACATGAGGATTCAGGAGATGACTTTATTTTGACTGGATGACACTAGGGACCCACTAGGGCCATAGTCGTATGTACGCAAGTGCCTCCTTACTTTGACTAAGCGAGTTACCCGTGGGTAAGACCCTTGGGCGAAGTTGGTGACCCATACCCTACCCATTGAGTCGGGTGCCCATGGGTAGGATTGCCGGCTTGAGCCGTGACCAAGGGGATAAGGGCATCTTCAACGACAACCCACAAATTTCCTCCCGCACCCGTCCGCAAATATGGGGACCAGTCCACGGACATGAACGCGGGAGGCTGCCATCCATCTGTAGCCGCATACATCCGACCTTCCTCACTTTTTATAGTCTGAACGATCAAATAGCCCCACACAAAGTCTACAAACGTTCAAATAGCTGCATGCAATAGTAGTTAAATTTTAAAATTCAAATATTTAATGCCAACATTATTTTCCACATGACCATCAACTGATGTTTAATCAGATCTTTCTTCAGTTGGTCGTGAGTTGGTCGATGCCGAATTTGTTTATGCATTTGGATAAACTCTTCAAATGTGGCCAGATTCTGATTTGGAAGTTGGGTAGGATCACCCATATTCTCAAACGCTAGAGCTGCGACAGCATCATTACCCTCATTCTCAACGATCATGTTGTGCATGATCATACAACATGTCATCACCTCCCACAAGGTCTCTGGATCCCATTGTTTAGCGGGTCCATGAACAATTGCAAAACGGACCTACAAAACTTCAAATGCCCTCTCAACATCCTTTCTAGCTGCTTCTTGTCTTTCGGCAAAGTAAGCCTTTTTTGGCCTTGTGGATTAGAGATGGTGGTGACAAAGGTAGCCCACAGAGGATAGATACCGTCAACCAGATAGTAGCCCATGTTGTACTCATATCCATTGATAGTATAGTGACAAGGAGGTCATTTTCCTTCAATGTTGTAGCACATTGATGTCATTGTGAGATCCGGGCATGCCAAAGAAAGCGTGCTAAATCCAAAGATCTTGTGATGCAACTGCTTCAGGAATTATGGTGGGCTTCTTAACATGACCCTTATATTGCCCTTGTAAAGTGTGACGCCCCCGATTCAATCATACACTAATAATACACGCAAATGTGTACGATCAAAATCAAGGACTCACCGGAACATAACACAACACAACTCTAGACACAAATTAAAATAATACAAGCTTTATATTACAAGCCAGGGGCCTCGAGGGCTCGAATAGATAAGATCGAATACAAACGAGTCAGTGGATGCAACATTATCTGAGTACAGACATAAGTTGAACAAGTTTTCCTTAAGAAGGCTGGCACAAAAGCATCAACGATCAAAAAGGCAAGGCCTCCTGCCTCGGAGCCTCCTAACTACTCCTGGCCGTCGGCGGCCTCCACGTAGTAGTAAGCACCCTCGTGGTAGCAGTAGTCGTCGTCGAAGGTGGCGTCTGGCTCCTGGGCTCCACCATATGGTTGTGATGTCCAAGAACAAAAGAAAAGGGGAAAAGGAGGAAGCAAAGCAACCGTGAGTACTCATCCAAAGTACTCGCAAGAAAGGATCTACACTACATATGCATCGGTGTCAATGAAATGGGTAGTATCTGTGGACTGGACTGCAGAATGCCAAAAGAGAAGGGGAAAGCCTAGCCTATCAAAGACTGGCATCTTCAAGCAGCTCCAAGCATCTTGAAGCATCAGAAGAGATAAGAGTGGCATATTATAGTATTAGTAAGTATGATGTAACATCGCCCAGATATCACTTCCTCGAATCCCTGCGAGAAAACAATCCCGGAGCCATCATATCCATTACATGCCTCAGCATCCAGTATCCAGTTCTAGTTGTATCGATCGGGATACAACTCCGAGCGTCCGTTACCGTGGACCCGGCTATTCGAATAGATAGAATTCTTCCCTGCAGGGGTGCACCAACTTACCCAACACGCTTGGCACGCCGGTCTAAATCCTAAGCGCAGGGGTCTTGGGCCCATCGCCCTTTGCACTCCTGCATGTTGCGTACGTGGCCGGTGAACAGACCTAACTACCTCCTTTAACAAGGCAGGTGCTTATGCAGTCTAACCCCGTGCACGATGCTCAGTTGCTGATGTCTGGAAAGCTTCGACTGATGCATACGACGCAGAGTGCCCATACTTATTCTCGCGTGGTCGTTAGTGTGAAAAGGCCAGAGGCCTACTTGGATCAAATATCCAAATCGTTAGTGTCTTGGTAGTGTGCGGTAACGAGGAGAGACACGATCATGTGACCCCGTCGCCCCGTCTCACGGACTTGCTGCAAGGGCTAAGAATTCCCGGCTGCGCCGCGTGGAAAACTTGCGGGTATCCTCCAGATCAACCCGACTTCACATCACTCGCGGGTACCCCTCGAGGCCGACCCGATTCATCATGGCTCTGTAGTAAGTCAAAGTAACCGTGTGTCTGAAATAGCAAGGGGGAAACCTGAGGAATCACCCTCGATGGATTCCCACTCGATGTAACCATCAAGGTGGACTTGGAGGAATCACCCTCGTTGGTCCACACTTGAGGGGTTGCACGACAGAGTCATTATCGGGAGTGGTCAAGGAGGAATCACCTTCGATGATCACGACCAAATAGCTACACTACAGGGTTAACATCAGAAGTGTTGATGAGGTATCACCTCGGCACTCGATAGTAACTCTGCAGAGTCGTACAACTAAGGGGGGTGATGTGTGGTGTCGGGGCATGGACGTCGATCATGTTGATCGAGTCATCAAACATAAAGCGGGGCAACTGGGACAAGATGGGGGTCACTGATGGATCTCTAACCAGCCTATACTAAGCAGTTTAGAATAAGAAGGTAAGATACGACAGCAGGTACAAAAGCAGGCTATGCATCAGAATAGGAGCAACCAATTACAGTAGCAAAATCTAATTCAAGCATAAAAGAATAGAATGGGCGATATTGGAATGATCAAAGGGGGGCTTGCCTGGAAGCTGTGCTGCAAAGGACGAAGGGTCGTCAGAGACGTAGTCGATCACAGGGGCAGCATCGGTCTCGGGGTCTACCGGAGAGAAGAGGGGGAAGAAACAATAAATATAAAGCAAACAAAGCATCAAAACGCATAACATGGTAATACACGGTGTTAGGGGTGAACTAACGCAGTGCTAGATGTTGCAGACGGAGAGGGAAAACATCCGGAGGGGTTTTTCTGGCATCTGACATTTTCCACACAGATGAAAGGAGAGGGGGCGGTTCCATGTTCAGCATGCTAGGGGCATGTGACAAGTATGAGGAGGGCGTATTCGGATTCGTCTCGTCGTTCTGAGCAACTTTCATATATAAAGTTTTTCGATCCGAGCTACGATTTCTTTTATACAATTTCTAAAGTTTAAAGTATTATCTCGAATTATTCGAATTAACATAAAATCATTATGACGTCACCATTGCGTGGGGATGACGTCAGCAGTCAACAGACTCGCTAACCGGGGTCAAACCTGACCTGTGGGTCCACTGGGACCCACATGTCAGCCTCTGTTAGTCTAACAGTAATTTAAACTAAACTAACAGGCTCATTAGAGGGATGGGCCCCTGGTGTCAGCGACTAACTAATTACTAATTAATTAACATATTTTAATTAGCAGATTTTTTAATGTTTTAAACAAGTGGGGATCACACGTCAGTCTCACTGGGCAGCCCAGTCGGCAGTTGACTGAGTCAACACAGTCAATTGGGCCACCAGGGCCCACTGAGCCACGTCAGCGCCGGCGCCGGAGAGAGCTCTGGCTACCAAATTGGCGGTGGCGCTTCACCGGAACGCATCAGAATCACGCTAGGGGCACCATTTAGCACACGGTTAGGTTCTTTCACATGGGCTCTCGCCCGTGCATCAATCTGTGGTGGCGGTTTGTCCGGAAACGGCCGGAGACGGCGATGGCTAGCGGTGGAGCAGACACCGGAGTTCGGGCGTTGGCGTCTACGGCGATGCAGGGCAAGTCAAGCGATGCGGGGAGCGGCGGTGTGTGATAACCCACAAGTATAGGGGATCGCAACAGTTTTCAAGGGTAGAGTATTCAACCCAAATTTATTGATTCGACAAAAGGGGAGCCAAAGAATATTCTCAAGTATTGGCAGTTGAGTTGTTAATTCAACCACACCTGGATAACTTAGTATCTGTAGCAAAGTATTTAGTAGCAAAGTAATATGGAAGTAACGGTAACGATAGCAAAAGTAATATTTTTGGGTTTTGTAGTGATTGTAACAGTAGCAACGGAAAAGTAAATAAGCAAAGAACAATATGTGAAAAGCTCGTAGGCATTGGATCGGTGATGGAGAATTATGCCGGATGCGGTTCATCATGTAACAATCATAACATAGGGTGACACAGAACTAGCCCCAATTCATCAATGTAATGTAGGCGTGTATTCCGAATATAGTCATACGTGCTTATGGGAAAGAACTTGCATGACATCTTTTGTCCTACCCTCCCGTGGTAGTGGGGTCCTAACGGAAACTAAGGGATATTAAGGCCTCCTTTTAATAGAGTACCAGACCAAAGCATTAACACATAGTGAATACATGAACTCCTCAAACTAGGGTCATCATCGGGAGTGGTCCCGATTATTCTCACTTCGGGGTTGCCGGATCATAACACATAGTAGGTGACTATACACTTGCAAGATAGGATCAAGAACTCACATATATTCATGAAAACATAATAGGTTCATATCTGAGATCATGGCACTCGGGCCCTAGTGACAAGCATTAAGCATAGCAAAGTCATAGCAACATCAATCTCAGAACATAGTGGATACTAGGGATCAAACCCTAACAAATCTAGCTCGATTACATGATAAATCTCATCCAACCCATCACCATCCAGCAAGGCTAAGATGGAATTACTCATGCACGGCGGTGAGCATCATGAAATTGGTGATGGAGGATGGTTGATGATGACGATGGCGACGGATTCCCCTCTCCGGGGCCCCGAACGGACTCCAGATCAGCCCTCCCGAGAGAGTTTAGGGCTTGGCGGCGGCTCCGTATCGTAAAACGTGATGAGTCTATCTCCCTTATTTTTTTTTCTCCCAACACGAATATATGGAGTTGGAGTTGAGGTCGGTGGAGCTCCAGGGGGCCCACGAGGCAGGGGGCGCGCCCCCCACCTTCATGGAAAGGGTGTGGGCCCCTTGGCCTTGATTATTTCGCTAATATTTTTTATATTTTCCAAAAATAATCTCCGTGAAGTTTCAGGTCATTCTGAGAACTTTTGTTTCTGCACATAAATAACACCGTGGCAATTCTGCTGAAAACAACGTCAGTCCAGGTTAGTTCCATTCAAATCATGCGAGTTAGAGTCCAAAACAAGGGCAAAAGTGTTAGGAAAAGTAGATAGGACGGAGACGTATCAACTCCCCCAAGCTTAAACCTTTGCTTTTCCTCAAGCAATTCAGTTGGTAAACTGAAAGTGATAAAGAAAAACTTTTACAAACTCTGTTTGCTCTTGTTGTTGTAAATATGTAAAGCCAACATTCAAGTTTTCAGCAAAGATTATGAACTAACCATATTCACAATAACACTTAGGTCTCATGTTTACTCATGTCAATGGCATAATCAACTAGCGAGCAATAATAATGAATCTCGGATGACAACACTTTCTCAAAACAATCATGATATGATATAACTATATGGTATCTCGCTAGCCCTTTCTGAGACCACAAAACATAAATGCAGAGCACCTTTAAAGATCAAGGACTGACTAAACATTGTAATTCATGGTAACAGAGATCCTGTCATAGTCATACCCAATATAAACTAATTGTAATGGATGCAAATGACAGCAGTGCTCTCCAGCTGGTGCTTTTAATAAGAGGGTGATGACTCAACATAAAAGTAAATAGATAGGCCCTTCACAGAGGGAAGTAGGGATTTGTAGAGGTGCCAGAGCTCGGTTTTAAAGCAGAGATAAATAAAATTTTGAGCGGCATACTTTCATTGTCAACATAACAACCAAGAGATGGCGATATCTTCCATGCTACACACATTATAGGCGGTTCCCAAACAGAATGGTAAAGTTTATACTCCCCCACCACCAACAAGCACACTCCACGGCCATCCGAAACAACGGGGTATCGTCCAGCTAGCAACAGCCCTGGGGGAGTTTCTTTTGCAATTATTTTGATTTGATTTGCATAAAACATGGGACTGGGCATCCCGGTGACCAGCCATTTTCTCGTGAGTGA
Source organism: Aegilops umbellulata (assembly GCA_032464435.1). Lineage (NCBI taxonomy): Eukaryota > Viridiplantae > Streptophyta > Magnoliopsida > Poales > Poaceae > Aegilops > Aegilops umbellulata. The sequence continues at coordinate 83,937,732 of CP136057.1, forward strand.
GGAGCAGAGTCCACTCCTCTTGAGAATAACCCGCCTAACATGGAAGATACAGACAGCCCTAGATGATACATGAGCTATTCGAGCATACAAAACAGAATTTCATTTGAAGGTTTAGAATTTGGCACATACAAATTTACTTGGAACGGCAGGTAAATACTGCATATAGGAAGGTATAGTGGCCTCATATGGAATAACTTTGGGGTTTAAGGGATTGGATGCACAGGCAGTATTCCCGCTTAGTACGAGTGAAGGCTAGCAAAAGACTGGGAAGCGACCAACTAGAGAGTGACAACAGCCATGAACATGCATTAAAATTAATAAACATTGAGTGCAAGCATGAGTAGGATATAATCCACCATGAACATAAATATCGTGAAGGCTATGTTGATTTGTTTCAACTACATGCGTGAACATGTGCCAAGTCAAGTCACTTGAATCATTCAAAGGAGGATATCACCTCATCATACCACATCACAACCATTTTAATAGCATGTTGGCACGCAAGGTAAACCATTGTAAACTCCTAGCTAATTAAGCATGGCATAAGCAACTATAATCTCTAATTGTCATTACAAACATGTTTATTCATAATAGGCTAAATCAGGAATGATGAACTAATCATATTTACAAAAACAAGAGAGGTCGAGTTCATACCAGCTTCTCTCATCTCAATCAATCCATCATATATCATCATAATTGCCTTTCACTTGCACAACCGAACGATGTGAATAATAATAGTGCACGTGCATTGGACTAAGCTGGAATCTGCAAGCATTCAATGAACAGGAGAAGACAAGGTAATATGGGCTCTTGGTTAAATCAACAATAATGCATATAAGAGCCACTTCAACATTTTAACCATGGTCTTCTCCTATCGACCCCCAAAGGATAGAAAAGAAATAAAACTATTTACACGGGAAAGCTCCCAACAAGCAAAAGAAGAACAGGAATCTTTTTTGGTTTTCTTTTAATTATCACTACTACAGCAAGAAAAGTAAACTAGCTAAAAGCTACTACTAATTTTTTTTTGTTTTTATTAAGGTTTATCAAACACACAAGAAGAAAGTATGAAAAAAAGGAAAAAAATAAACTAGCATGGATATTACAGTGAAAAAGTATGAGCACCGACACCTAGCAATGAGTGTGTGAACATAAATGTAATGTCGGTGAGAAATACGTACTCCCCCAAGCTTAGGCTTTTGGCCTAAGTTGGTCTATTGCCACGGATGGCCTGGCGGATATCCAAAGTTGTAGTTGGGGTCGTACTGAGATGCAGCAGTCATGGCATCGTGGGCTGCAACTTGGAGGCGAGCTATCTCAGCCCTCCTCTTATACTCATCCGCCTCCTCTCTAGTTATAAAATATCTCCCCTTTGCCTGAAAATCAAAGAAAGTAGAAGCAGGGAGAGCGACGTAATAGGTGCGTCATCTATCAAAGATTAGTCGGTACTGGAGGGACTGATCATTCCTCTCAACAAAACGATGACTAACCATAGCCTCATAATCTAAATAAGCAGGAGGTAACTCGATATCATCCTCACGTATGGTTATACCAAGAAAATTAGGTATACGGATTGCATAAATTCCACCAAAGAAATCTCCATTAAATCTATTATGATGCAACCTACGTGCAACAATGGCTCCCAAATTATAATGTTTATCTCCTAACACAATACTCCTGAGAATATTGAGGTCAGGGAAACATATGTGACATGCTTCATCCTTACCATTTATGCACCTACCTATGAAGTGAGCAAAATAATGAATAGCAGCAAAATGAATGCTCCCTATGGTAGCTTGTGCTATGTCTCTAGATTCCCCCCACAGTTATACTAGCAAGAAAATCTCTAAATTCAGATTTGCGAGGTTCGTTAGTACTACCCCATTGTGGAAGTTTACAAGCAGTGGTAAAATCCTCTAAGTCCATAGTATAAGAATTTTCATAAAGATCAAACAGGACAGTTTGAGAATTGCGTGAAGATGAAAATTCAGACCTCCTCACAAAGGAACTAGTGAGATAGTGGTACTGACGACACTTATCTGCCTCGAAGCTCACAAGATCAGCGTTACGCAAATATGCGTTAAATTCTTTCGTAACTCCTACTTGATCCATGAAGTCCTCTGAAGGCCATTCACAAGGCCGCACTGGAGCATCCCTTGGTGGTTCATCGTCAGCATCATGCATTGCAAGCCTGGGTCCTTGCTTCCTTGAAGGACCACCTTGGTACATTTTCCTAAACATATTTCTTCCTCTGAAAAATTTCTGAAATTTTTAGTAACTTCAAATAAAAGTGAACCAAACTCAACAAAATTGATAGCAACTACTCCTACAAGTTCCTAGAGCCTATATCATGCATTAGAACTACTTGGAACCATATAAATTTGACATGCAAGCTCAAGAACATGGTCACCTAGACAGCACAAATTTGCAATGAATAAAGCAGTAGAACAAAAACTAATTGGACCAATGGAGGAGTCACATACCAAGGAACAATCCCCCAAAGCAGTTTTGTGAGAGGTGCTTTGAGCAAGGAGATCGAAAATCGCAGCAAAATGAGCTAGAACTCGTGCTTGAGCTGGATGGTGATTTTTTTGGGAGGAATAAGAAGTGTGTGGGTGCAGGAATAAGTGGAGGGAAGCCACCCTGGGCCCACGAGGTAGGGGGCGCGCCCAGGGGGTGGGCGCGCCCTGTACCCTCGTGCCCAGGTGCTTGCTCCCCCTGCTGTGTTCTCAGTGCCAAATATTCTCAAATATTCCAGAAAAATCATATTAAATTGGCAGGGCATTTGGAGAACTTTATTTTCGGGGTATTTTTATATTGCTCGGATAATTCAGAAAACAGACAGAAAAATACTATTTTTACTTTATTTCAACTAAATAACAGAAAGTAGAGAGAGGGTACAGAAGGTTGTGCTTTCTAACTTCATCCATCTCATTTTCATCAAAAGGAATCCACTAACAAGGTTGATCAAGTCTTGTTAACAAACTCATTACGAATCGCATGAAACCGGAGATTTCGAATAACACTATGTTACCACAACGGGGATATGCACATCCCCAATAATAAGAATATCATATTTCTTCTTGACAGTAGGAAGAGAAATCCAAAACCTCCAATAATAATCGATGGAATTTTTCCAATAGAATTGATAATGTGGACTTGAGGTTGTTTCCTCGGAAAGTGTACCATATGCTCATTACCATTAACATGAAAAGAGACATTGCCTTTGTTGCAATCAATAACAACCCCTGCAGTATTAAAAAGGGTCTTCCAAGAATAATAGACATACTATCGTCCTCGGGAATATCAAGAATAACAAAGTCCGTTAAAATAGTAACTTTTGCAACCACAACAGGCACATCCTCACAAATACCGATAGGTATAGCGGTTGATTTATCGGCCATTTGCAAAGATATTTTAGTAGGTGTCAACTTATTCAAATCAAGTCTACGATATAAAGAGAGAGGCATAACACTAACACCGGCTACAAGATCACATAAAGCAGTTTTCATAGTTTCTTTTAATGGAGCATGGTATAGTGGGTACTCCTGGATCTTCTAACTTCTTAGGTATTCCACCTTTAAAAGTATAATTAGCAAACATGGTGGAAATTTCAGCTTCCAGTATCTTTCTCTTATTAGTAACAATTTCTTTCATGTATTTAGCATAAGGATTCATTTTGAGCATATGAGTTAATCGCATACGCAAAAAGATAGGTCTAATCATTTCAGCAAAGCGCTCAAAATCCTCATCATCCTTTTTCTTGGATGGTTTGGCAGGAAAAGGCATGGGTTTCTGAACCCATGGCTCCCTTTCTTTACCGTGTTTCCTAGCAACAAAGTCTCTTTTATCATAATGTTGATTCTTTGATTGTGGGTTATCAAGATCAACAGCAGGTTCAATTTCTACATCATTATCATTGCTAGGTTGAGCATCATCATGAACATTATCATTAACATTGTCACTAGGTTCATGTTCATTACCAGATTGTGTTTCAGCATCAGAAACAGAAATATCATTTGGATTCTCAGGTGTGTCAGGAATAGGTTCACTAGAAGCATGCAAAGTCTTATCATTTTTCTTTTTCTTCTTTTTAGAAGGACTAGGTGCATCTATATTATTTCTCTATGAATCTTGCTCAATTATCTGAGGATGGCCTTCAGGATAAAAAGGTTCCTGAGTCATTTTACCAGATCTAGTAGCCACTCTAACAGCATAGTCATTATAATTACTATTCAATTCATTGAGCAAATCATTCTGAGCTTTAAGTATTTGTTTTACTTCAGTGGTGACCATAGAAGCATGTTTACTAATGAGTTTAAGTTCACCTTTAACTCTAGACATATAATCACTCAAGTGTTTAAGCATATCGGAATTGTATTTCACTTGTCTACCAAAATAAGCATTGAAATTTTCTTGTTTAATAATAAAATTGTCAAACTCATCCAAACATTGGCTAGCAAACTTAGTCGGAGGGATTTTAGCTTTATCATATCTATAGAGAGAATTTACCTTTACTACCTGTGTCGGGTTATCAAGACCATGTGTTTCTTCAATAGGTGATGAATTAAGATCATATATTTCTTCAACAAGCGGTAAATTAAGACCATGTATTTCTTCAATAGGAGGTAAATTCTTAACATCTTCAGCTTTAATACCATTTTCTTTCATAGATTTCTTTGCCTCTTGCATATCTTCAAGAGTGAGAAATAGAACACCCCTCTTCTTCGGAGTTGGCTTGGGGGTTGCTTCGGGAAGTGTCCAATTATTTTCATTTGTCAACGTATTATTCAATAGAATTTCGGCTTCATCTGGTGTTCTTTCCCTGAAAACAGAACCAACACAACTATCCAGGTAGTCTCTGGAAGCATCGTTTAGTCCATTATAAAAGATATCCAGTATTTCATTTTTCTTTAGAGGATGATCAGGAAAAGCATTAAGTAATTGGAGAAGCATCCCCAAGCTTGTGCGAGACTCTCTTCTTCAAATTGCACAAAATTATATATTTCCCTTAAAGCAGCTTGTTTCTTATGAGCAGGGAAATATTTAGCAGAGAAGTAATAAATCATATCCTGGGGACTACGCACACAACCAGGATCAAGAGAAATAAACCATATCTTAGCATCACCTTTTAATGAGAACGGAAATATTTTAAGGATATAAAAGTAGCGAGTTCTCTCATCATTAGTGAACAGGGTGGCTATCTCATTTAATTTAGTAAGATGTGCCACAACAGTTTCAGATTCATAGCCATAGAAAGGATCAGATTCAACCAAAGTAATTATTTCAGGATCAATGGAGAATTCATAATCCTTATCAGTAACAAAGATAGGTGAAGTAGCATAAGCAGGATCATATTTCATTCTAGCATTCAAAGTTTTTTGTTTAAGGTTAGCTAATAATTTCTTAAGATCACTTCTATCATTGCAAGCAAGAAAGTCTCTAGCAGTTTCTTCATCCATAACATAACCCTCAGGCACAACAGGCAATTCATATTTATTGGGAGAGTCTTCATCATCACTTTCATCAATATTATCAGTTTCAATCATTTCATTCCCTCTAGCCCAAGCAAGTTGTTCATCAAAAAATTCACCAAGTGGCACAGTAGTATCAAGCATAGAAGTAGTTTCATCATAAGTATCATGCATAGCAGAAGTGGCATCATCAATAACATGCGACATATCAGAATTAATAGCAGAAGCAGGTTTAGGTGTCGCAAGCTTACTCAAAACAGAAGGTGAATCAAGTGCAGAGCTAGATGGCAGTTCCTTACCTCCCCTCATAGTTGAGGGATAAATTTATGTTTTCTCATCTTTCAAGTTCCTCATAGTGACCACCAGATATAAATCCCAAGTGACACAAAGAATAGAGATATGCTCCCTGGCAACGGCGCCAGAAAATAGTCTTGATAACACACAAGTATAGGGGATAGCAACCGTTTTCGAGGGTAGAGTATTCAACCCAAATTTATTGATTCGACACAAGGGGAGCCAAAGAATATTCTCAAGTATTAGCAGTTGAGTTGTCAATTCAACCACACCTGGATAACTTAGTATCTGCAGCAAAGTATTTAGTAGCAACGTAATATGGAAGTAACGGTAACGGTAGCAAAAGTAATATTTTTGGGTTTTGTAGTGATTGTAACAGTAGCAACAGCAAAGTAAATAAGCAAAGAAAAATATGTGAAAAGCTCGTAGGCATTTGATCGGTGATGGAGAATTATGCCGATTGCGGTTCATCATGTAACAATCATAACATAGGGTGACACAGAACTAGCTCCAATTCATCAATGTAATGTAGGCATGTATTCCGAATATAGTCATACGTGCTCATGGAAAACAACTTGCATGGCATCTTTTGTCCTACCCTCCCGTGGCAGCGGGGTCCTAACGAAAACTAAGGGATATTGAGGCCTCCTTTTAATAGAGTACCGGACCAAAGCATTAACACATAGTGAATACATTAACTCCTCAAACTAAGGTCATCACCGGGAGTGGTCCCGATTATTGTCACTTCAGGGTTGTCGGATCATAACACATAGTAGGTGACTATAGACTTGCAAGATAAGATCAAGAACTCACATATATTCATGAAAACATAATAGTTTCAGATCTTAAATCATGGCACTCGGGCCCTAGTGACAAGCATTAAGCATAGCAAAGTCATAGCAACATCAATCTCAGAACATAGTGGATACTAGGGATCAAACCCTAACAAATCTAACTCAATTACATGATAAATCTCATCCAACCCATCACCGTCCAGCAAGCCTACAATGGAATTACTCACGCACGGTGGTGAGCATCATGAAATTGGTGATGGAGGATGGTTGATGATGACGATGGCAATGGATTCCCCTCTCCGGAGCCCCGAACGTTCCAGATCAGCCCTCCCGGGAGAGTTTAGGGCTTGGCGGGGGCTCCGTATTGTAAAACGCGATGAATCTTTCTCCCCTATTTTTTTTCTCCCCAACACGAATATATGGAGTTGGAGTTGAGGTCGGTGGAGCTCCAAGGGGCCCACGAGGCAGGTGTGACGCCCGGATAATTAAGCTACAGTGAACCTCTGCTAATGATGCCAAGTCACCTTGGTTACCGTTGATAAACTCACGTGATTCGAAACCGATTCAAACTCAAACTTAAAATAGTCAAAACTAGAAAAAGTTTTCAAATATTAAAACTAAAATGTTCGGGTTGTGTCAGATAGTGCATAGGTAATAATGATGGAGAAACCACACTTTTATGAAGTATTTAAATGCACTAAATAAATTAAACAACAGCATAAACAATTAAATAATTGCGTTTTATAATTTATAAAATGTTAAACTAATTTATTAGGGGTTAAACTTTTTGTGGCAGTGCGTTTAGTGGTAATACAAATTTAGGGATCATTTTTGTATTTTACAAAACTAAAATAAAACATAAAACAGTAAAAAGAAAATAAAAAAAGGAAAAGAACCAAACAGAAAAAAAGGAACCCCCCCTGCTGGGCCACTTGGCCCAGCTAGCCTCCGCCGTCCGAACGGGCCGGCCCAACCGCGCCCATATCCTTCCCGGACCGCGAAACCCTAAACCGTCGCCTCCCCCCCCCACTTCCCCACTCGCTCTCTCCCTCTCCCCCCACCACTCTCGATCCCATCTCGACCGGGGTCGGGAACAAACCACGCTGCCGCTGATTCCCGTCGCCGGAGCAACCCCGACGTCGTGCCGCCTCCCCGCCGGCCTGCCTCCTCCACAACGCCGTCGTCCCCATCGACCACCTCGACCCTCGCTGCCCATTACCCTAACGGCCTCGTGAGCTTCCCCTCCCTCCTCTCTCTGCCATGTCGCGCGCCCGCTCCGTCGTGCCCCCCCCCCCCCCCCGCGCGCGCTCTCCCGCATCATCTGCTGCTCCGGCCGCCGCTGCTTGCGGCTGCTCCAGCGCGCGCCCCCGATGCCTCCGCCCGTGCCTTCCCCGTCCATCCTCAGGATGCACCCCGGCCGTGCTCACCACGGCCTGCGCTCACCGTGGCCTCGCCCCGCACCGTTGCCTCACTCCCGCGCTGATTCCCTCTCCCCTCTGTCCCCGCGCGAGCACCACCGCGCCGGCTTGCCCGTCGTCTTGCCGCTGCATGCGCCAACCATGTCGTCCCGTGCCCGTGCACCGCGTCGCCGTGGTTGCGACCTGTGCCTCTCACCGCAAGCGCTCCAGCGCCCGCTCGCGGTCGTCGCCACCTGCATCGTTCCGCTACTCCCTTGACCGCACCGCCGCTGCCTCCGCCGCCTACCGCTCCCCCTCCCGTGCACATCACCTCCGCCACAGCCTCATCGGCGCTCCCTCCGCCCTGGCCGGCGCTCTCCTCCACCCCGGCCAGTGCCCGGGGCCATCTCGGCTGCGCCCGCCTCCGGTGCTCTTTAGCGCCTGGGCGCCCGCTAGTGCTCGCACGCCCGCGCGCTCGATAGGCCCCCTGGCCTATGACAGTGGGGCCCCACGCCCCAACCCTAGAACGTTTTTAGAGAAAATAATAATAATAACAATAATTAAATCAATTAATTAATTAACTAAATTAATTGTGTTTAATTAACCTAATCATTTAACTAAACTAATTAAACCTGTTTAGTTAATCTATTAATAAACAGTCAATGACCAGTGGGACCTACACGTCAGCGACCCAGTCAACACCTTTGTTGACTGCTGACGTCATGATGATGTCAGCGAACACTGTTTTGGATAAAGTTGAATTAAATTAATTAAATAATTTCTAAAAATGATTTAGAACTTTAGAAAATCATATAAAATAAACTGTAGCTCATATGAAAATACTTTCTACGTGAAAGTTGCTCAGAACGATGAGACGAATCCGGATATGCAGCCCGTTCGTCCGCCACACATCCCTAACATACCGAACTCGTAACTTTCCCCCTCTGGCTCGTCTGCCCAAAAATGCGAAACACCGGGAATACTTTCCCGGATGTTTCCCCCCTTCGTCGGTATCACCTCCTACCGCGTTACGGCATACCTAGCACCTTGTATTGCCTCATTATGTTTTGTGATGCTTTGTTTGCATTATATTTATTGTTTCTCCCCCTCTTCTCTCAAGTAGACTACGAGACTGACATCGATGCTGCCCTGATCGACTACGGTGTTGACGACCCCTCCTTCTCGGCTGAGCTTCCAGGCAAGCCCCCCCCCCCCTTGATCACCAGATATCGCCTATTCTTCTCTATACTGCTTGCATTAGAGTAGTGTAGCATGTTATTGCTTTCGGTTAATCCTATTCTACTGCATAGCCTGTCATTGTTGTTACAGTTGTTGATACCTTTTCCTGCTATCCTAATGCTAAGTATAGGATACACTCTTGTCCGTCTGCCATGCTATACTACTGGGCCGTGATCATTTCAGGAGGTGATCACGGGCATATACTATATACTTTACACTATTACATTACCTGTGATACTGTTCGGAGATGGGGGCTGAAGGGGCAGGTGGTTCCACCCAGGTAGTGGTGGTCCCGGGGTCCCGACGGCCCCCGACTGTTACTTTGTGGCGGAGCGACAGGGCAGGTTGAGACCACCTAGGAGAGAGGTGGGCCTGGCCCTGGTCGGCGTTCGCGGATACTTAACACGCTTAACGAGATCTTGGTATTTGATCTGAGTCTGGCTACTGGCCTATACGCACTAACCAACTATGTGGGAACAGTTATGGGCACTCGACGTCGTGGTATCAGCCGAAGCACTTCGTGACGTCAGCGACTGAGCGGCGTGCGTCGGATTGGACTGGAACGCCTGCTAGGCTAGGTCTGCTTCCGGCCGACCTCGCAACATGCAGGTGTGCAATGGGCGATGGGCCCAGACCCCTGCGCCATAGGATTTAGACCGGCGTGCTGACCTCTCTGTTGTGCCTAGGTAGGGCTGCGACATGTTGATCTCCCGAGGCCGAGCATGACCCAGGAAAGTGTGTCCGGCCAAATGGGATCGAGCGTGTTGGGTCATGTGGTGCACCCCTGCAGGAAAGTTAATCTATTCGAATAGTCGTGATCTTCGGTAACTGGACGACTTGGAGTTGTACCTTGACCTTATGACAACTAGAACCGGATACTTAATACAACACACCCTTCCAAGTGCCAGATATAACCCAGTGATCACTCTCTAACAGGGCAACGAGGAGGGGATTGCCGGGTAGGATTATGCTATGTGATGCTACTTGGAGGACTTCAGTCTACTCTCTTCTACATGCTAAAAGACGGAGGCTGCCTGAAGCATAGTCTTCGGCAGGATTAGCTATCCCCCTCTTATTCTGGCATTCTGCAGTTCAGTCCACTGATATGCCCCTTTACACATATATCCATGCATATGTAGTGTAGCTCCTTGCTTGCGAGTACTTTGGATGAGTACTCACGGTTGCCTTGTTCCCTCTTTTCCCCTTTCCCTTTTACCTGGTTGTCGCAACCAGATGTTGGAGCCCAGGAGCCAGACGCCACCGTTGACGACGACTCCTACTACATCGGAGGTGCCTACTACTACGTGCAGCCCGCTGACGTCGACCGGGAGTACTTTAGGAGGATCCCAGGCAGGAGGCATGCGCCTCTTTCCATCTGTATCCCAGTTTGTGCTAGCTTTCTTAAGGCAAACTTGTTTAACTTATGTCTGTACTCAGATATTGTTGCTTCCGCTGACTCGTCTATGATCGAGCACTTGTATTCGAGCCCTCGAGGCCCCTTGGTTGTATTATGATGCTTGTATGACTTATTGTTTTTAGAGTTGTGTTGTGATATCTAACCGTGAGTCCCTGATTTTGATCATACACGTTTGCGTGTATGATTAGTGTAGGATTGAATTCAGGGGCATCACAGCAGGGGGGCGCGCCCCCCACCCTCGTGGAAAGGGTGTGTGTCGGTGTCAAAACCAGCGGATCTCGGGTAGGGGGTCCCGAACTGTGCGTCTAGGCCGGATGGTAACAGGAGACAAGGGACACGAAGTTTACCCAGGTTCGGGCCCTCTCGATGGAGGTAAAACCCTACTCCTGCTTGACTAATATTGATGATATGGGTAGTACAAGAGTAGATCTACCACGAGATCAAGGAGGCTAAACCCTAGAAGCTAGCCTATGGTATGATTATTGTATGATGAAGTTGTCCTACGGACTACAACCCGCCGGTTTATATAGTCACCGGATAGGGTTAGGGTTACACAAAGTCGGTTACAATGGTAGGAGATCTTGAATATCCGCATCGCCAAGCTTGCCTTCCACGCCAAGGAAAGTCCCTTCCGGACACGGGACGAAGTCTTCAATCTTGTGTCTTCATAGTCCAGGAGTCCGGCTGAAGGTATTGTCCGGCTATCCAAACACCCCCTAATCCAGGACTCCCTCAGTAGCCCCTGAACCAGGCTTCAATGACGACGAGTCCGGCACGCAGATTGTCTTCGGCATTGCAAGGCGGGTTCCTCCTCCAAGTTCTTCATAAAAGATTGTAAACACCAAGAGTAGTGTCCGGCTCTGCAAAATAAGTTTCCACATATTGCCATAGAGAGAATAATATTAACACAAATCAAATCTGCTGACGTATTCCGCAGTGTGTCATCACACCACGGTCAAGTCTTTCACTCGAATCGTTTTCGCTTCTCCACCTCAGCACGTTCTGCGAGGCGGTTTCCTTGGCACGTCTTGTCAAAGCAGAGATCGTGTCCCCTTTATTTACGGGATTCTCATCAATACGGTCGTGGGTAACCCAATCGTGCACGTTAGCACGTTTCCTTGATTAAAGGTGAGTCCAAAACGGTTACGGGGAGGGCTCTTGGTATTCAACCTCTTATAAAGAGACCAAGGCCTTACTCCTTTATTCAATCTCAAACGAGTTCGCCCCGTCGCCTCGAGTTCCAACACCCTAGGCTCCAGATTCCAGGCGCTTCGGACCTTCGACAATGTTCGGCTCCGACCTTCAAGGCCGATGGAACGGAGGAGGACGTGCTAAAGTTGAGAGAAGCTAGGTTCTTGACCAGCGAAATTTCGCATAGGTTGCCCGCTCAAGGGCAGGCCGTTCCCAGTCCTCAGCCTGGTGAGAGCGTGGTGTTCATATCTCACTTCCTTCGGGGGTTAGGCTTCCCAATGGATCCCTTTGTGAGGGGGCTGCTATTTTATTACGGGCTGGAATTTCATGACTTAGCTTCGGAGTCCATCCTCCATATCTCCTCTTTCATCATCGTGTGTGAAGCATTCCTCCGTGTTACCCCTCACTTCGGATTATGGCTCAAGACCTTTAAAGTGGAGCCGAAGATGGTCGAGGGACGGCACGCAGAGTGCGGAGGCGCTGTTATAAGTAAGAATGCTGATGCTCCCTGGACCGAAGGCTCTTTTCAAGAGGAGCTCGGCTTATGGAAACGGGAGTGGTTCTATATCACCGCTCCCAGGGGCACCAAATGGGTGGCGCCGCCTGCCTTTCGTTCGGGTCCCCCACAACAGCTAGGGTCATGGGTCAATAAAGGCCTAGACTGGGGGCCATCTCAGGACGTGCCTTTGTTGCAGGGCCGAATCAGGGATCTCTTGGAAAGAGACCTCAACTTGGTCAAAGTAATGCAAGTTATGCTGATTCGCCGAACCTTGCCCGGCAAACGTCGCTCCCTCCGCTTGTGGGAGTTTAATCCGGAGGGACCACGAGTTCTCCAACATTTTATGGGTGCAAAGCCCGTGGAGATGTACAAATTGTTCTTCGGATCACAAGCAATGTGTCTGGATTTAACAGAGGATGCAGGTTTAAGCTGCAATCGCCCAGAGACTCAAGTAAGTAACCTTGTGCCCAGACTCGCTATCCATATAGTTGTCATAAACCTGCCCCTAAAAGAGCTGTCCTTTTAAACAGGAGTGGATAGCGAAGGCAAAGCTGATCAGGTGTTCGGCTCCCCTTCCCGAAACCAGGCCGGATCCCGTGCTTGTCAGGATGTTGAAGATAATGCCTTTGGAGGGAAATCAGGGGGAGGACAAGGAAACTATGGCCTCCTCGAAGGAGGCTGCTCCGAAGGGAGGAACCGACAATTCCTCTCCTAAGGGGAAGAAGAGGGACGCCTCTGACGACCCGAAGACCATGGCCTCGAAACGGGGGGAAAATCTTCGTCAGAGGACCCGGCGTCGGGGAGTTCCTCGGCCGAACTACGCCCTCAAAGGGATCAGCCCTCCAGCGAGCCGTAAGTAGAGAAAGATTTTCTTTTTGAGGGATGAGAGGAATCATTGATTTATATCTGAGAAGATTAATCAAAATTTTACCTTGTAGCTCGGGCCTCAGCCCTTCTCAGCAGAGCTCGTCTTCGGGGGATCTTCTTCCGGAGATAATGGAGAGCGGGACGCCTCCCCCTGCCGTACCGCCAAGCGAGGCGGGCGACCCTGAAGTGTCGTCGCGAAGGGTTTCTCCGAATCCGGCAGAGGCGGAAGATAGCTATGTGGCCCCCCAAGATTCTCCGCGTCCGGCCTTCGAAAGAGGCCATAGGACAAGTCCGGCACCGTCTGGTGCTCGGCCGGAGGAGCTAAAGATTCTGCTGGGGCGAGCTTCCATCTCAGAGGAGCACCGTGTATTGATGGGCACGGTGATTGAAAGGATTTCATCCGCAGAAAGCGGATTGCATGAGGCCGTCAAGAGTTTACTGACGGGTTTTGAGGTACGTTAGATAATGTACACTTTTGTCAGTTGCGCATAAGTAAGATGCGCCCTGTGTAGATAGTAGCCCCTGAGACTCTGCGCGTCGTCAAAGAATGACAGCACGCAGAGGATCATAATCCCAGGTCTAAGATGTCGCCTTTGAATGTAGGTGGCGAGGTGTCCGGAATCGAGCCGAACTGATGATTTTGCCGAACTAAAGCGGCAACTAGACGTGGCAGATGCCGACATCGCGCTTGTCAACAAGAGACTTGACGAGGCTCAAGGTATGTAATTCCTCGGGCTGCATCGAGTAAGAGGAGCTTCATGCCAGTGTCTTACAATGTGTGTACTTGACGCAGATGGTGCGGCCGCCGTGGAGAGTCTTAGGGCAGAACTTGCCCGAGCTAAAGAACAAGCCAGAAAAAGCGATGCGGTTGCTGAGAAAGCCCTTGAAGAGCTGAGAGCCGAACAGGCTCCTCACTACCGAAGCAAGGATGAGATGGCCGAGATGGCCGTGAAGTTAAAGGGCGTTGTTGACCGTTGCAAACTTCTTGAGGAAGAAGACCGGGCGAGACAAACGGACTTAGAGAAGGCCTTTGCCGATGCCAAGGACGCTCGCTCTGCAATGAGAGCTGCGAAGGAGGAGCTGCGTCAGGACGAACAGATTGCGGCTGGAAAGCCCTTTATGCTACGGAGGAAGTTTTGCGATCCGAAGTTTGCTCCGTTAGACCGGATGTGGAGTGTGGAGGACACCTATCTGGATTTGGCAGCAAGTGCTGCTGATGCGGCCGAACACTTTCGAGATCTAAAAGATTGCGAAGTGGAAAAGCTTTTCTGGTCGTAGTTCCATAATCCAGAGCGTCCACTTGCAGTGGACGATCACCTGGCTCAATGGGCCGAACTGAATAGGTTGTCCGGACTCGCCATGAAGTTCGTCATGGGTCATTTGTGGCCGGGGAGATCGGAGCCGAAGAGTTATTTCAACTTGGTGCAGCAATTCCTTGATGCGATGCCGCGTATCAATGCGATGAAGAGGTCAGCATGCATAGAGGGCGCACGGATGGCTCTTGCCCGTGTCAAGACATACTGGGCAGAGATGGAGACCACCGTTGCTACATCCCGAGATTCGGACAAAAGCCGAGTACCCTCCAAGCACTATTTTTAGGAAGTCCTTGAGGGCGCTCGTGTAATAGAGACATAGTGCTCGAAGGATGCTATGTTATGATAGCATATGTAATTATAAAGCAATATTTTGATAAATTGTAGTGGCCTTCTATACTTGTGCCTTCAAGTATTGGGAACACCTCCTGTGCGACTGTTTTAAGATATATATACAAAATCTGAAAGATGACAGTCGTTGGCTTCAGCCCCCACGCACATAGTGCGGGGGTGCTCACAGAAGACACATTTTCACACTTAATCCAACGTCTTGGTCCTACAAAGGAGGTGATAGCGCAGCGGGCCAAGCAACCGGACTATAATGCTTTAACACTTTTGTTGGGGAACGTAGTAATTTCAAAAAAAATCCTACGCACATGCTACTAGATCATGGTGATGCATAGCAACGAGAGGGGAGAGTGTTGTCTGCGTACCCTCGTAGACCGAAGCGGAAGCGTTGACGCAACATAGAGGAAGTATTCGTACGTCTTCCCGATCTGACCGATCCAAGCACCGTTACTCCGGCACCTCCGAGTTCTTGGCACACGTTCAGCTCGATGACGCACCCCTAGCTCCGATCCAGCAAAGCTTCGGGGGGGAGTTCCGTCAGCACGACGGCGTGGTGACGATGATGATGTTCTACCGGCGCAGGGCTTCGCCTAAGCACTGCAACGATATGATCGAGGTGGAATATGGTGGAGGGGGGCACCGCACACAGCTAAGGAACGATCACGAAGATCAACTTGTGTGTCTATGGGGTGCCCCTTGCCCCCGTATATAAAGGAGTGGAGGAGGGGAGGGCCGGCCCTCTCCATGGCGCGCCCTAGGGGAGTCCTACTCCCACCGGGAGTAGGATTCCCCCTTTCCTAGTCCAACTAGGAGTCCTTCCATGTATTAGGAGTAGGAGACAAGGAAGGGGAAGAGGGAAGAGAAGGAAGGAGGGGGCGCCCCCCCCCCCCTAGTCCAATTCGGACTAGCCAATGGGGGGGCGCGCGGCCTGCCTCTCCCTCTCCCCTAAAGCCCAATAAGGCCCATATACTTCTTCCCCCGTATTCCCGTAACTCCCCGGTACTCCCGAAAATACCCGAACCACTCAGAACCTTTCCGATGTCCGAATATAGTCGTCCAATATATCGATCTTTACGTCTCGACCATTTCGAGACTCCTCGTCATGTCCCTGATCTCATACGGGACTCCGAACTCCTTCGGTACATGAAAACTCATAAACTCATTATATAACTGTCATCGAAACCTTAAGCGTGCGGACCCTACGGTTCGAGAACAATGTAGACATGACCGAGACACGTCTCCGGTCAATAACCAATAGCGGGACCTGGATGCCCATATTGGCTCCTACATATTCTACGAAGATCTTTATCGGTCAGACCGCATAACAACATACGTTGTTCCCTTTGTCATCGGTATGTTACTTGCCCGAGATTCGATCGTCGATATCTAATACCTAGTTCAATCTCTTTGCCGGCAAGTCTCTTTACTCGTTCCGTAATACATCATCTCACAACTAACATATTAGTTGTAATGCTTGCAAGGCTTATGTGATGTGCATTACCGAGAGGGCCCAGAGATACCTCTCCGACAATCGGAGTGACAAATCCTAATCTCGAAATACGCCAACCCAACATCTACCTTTGGAGACACCCGTAGAGCTCCTTTATAATCACCCAGTTACGTTGTGATGTTTGGTAGCACACAAAGTGTTCCTACGACAAACGGGAGTTGCATAATCTCATAGTCATAGGAACATGTATAAGTCATGAAGAAAGCAATAGCAACATACTAAACGATCGGGTGCTAAGCTAACGATGGGTCATGTCAATCATATCATTCTCCTAATGATGTGATCCCGTTAATCAAATGACAACTCATGTCTATGGCTAGGAAACTTAACCATCTTTGATCAACGAGCTAGTCAAGTAGAGGCATACTAGTGACACTCTGTTTGTCTATGTATTCACACATGTATTATGTTTCCGGTTAATACAATTCTAGCATGAATAATAAACATTTATCATGAAATAAGGAAATAAATAATAACTTTATTATTGCCTCTAGGGCATATTTCCTTCAGTCTCCCACTTGCACTAGAGTCAATAATCTAGATCACATCGTCATGTGATTTAACATCAATAGTTCACATCATCATGTGATTAACACCCATAGTTCATATCATCATGTGACCAACACTCAAAGGGTTTACTAGAGTCAGTAATCTAGTTCACATCTCTATGTGATTAACACCCAAAGAGTACTAAGGTGTGATCATGTTTTGCTTGTGAGAGAAGCTTAGTCAACGGGTCTGCCAAAATTCAGATCCGTATGTATTTTGCAAATTTCTATGTCTACAATGCTCTGCACGGAGCTACTTTAGATAATTGCTCCCACTTTCAATATGTATCTAGATTGAGACTTAGAGTCATCTAGATTAGTGTTAAAACTTGCATCGACGTAACCTTTACGACGAACCTTTTTGTCATGTTCATAATCGAGAAACATATCCTTATTTCACTAAGGATAATTTTGACCGATGTCCAGTGATCTACTTCCTAGATCACTATTGTACTCCCTCGCTTAAACACAGTGTAGGGTATACAATAGATCGGGTACATAGCATGGCATACTTTATAGAATCTATGGCTGAGGCATAGGGAATGACTTTCATTCTTTCTATTATCTGCCGTGGTCGGGCATTGAGTCTTACTCAATTTCACACCTTGTAACACAGGCAAGAACTTTTCCTTTGTCTGTTCCATTTTGAACTACTTCAAAAACTTGTCAAGGTATGTACTCATTGAAAACTTATCAAGCGTCTTGATCTATCTCTATAGATCTTGATGCTTAATATGTAAGCAGCTTCACCGAGGTCCTTCTTCCAAAAAATTCCTTTCAAACACTCCTTTATGCTTTGCAGAATAATTCTACATTATTTCCAATCAACAATATGTCATTCACATATATTTTTCAGAAATGTTGTAGTGCTCCCACTCACTTTCTTGTAAATACAGGCTTCACCGCAAGTCTGTATAAAACTATATGCTTTGATCAACTTATCAAAGCGTATATTCCAACTCCGAGATGCTTGCACCAGTCCATAGATGGATCACTGGAGCTTGCATATTTTGTTAACACCTTTAGGATTGACAAAACCTTCTGGTTGCATCATATACAACTCTTCTTTAATAAATCCATTAAGGAATGCAGTTTTGTTTTATCCATTTGCCAGATTTCATAAAATGCGGCAATTGCTAACATGATTCGGACAGACTTAAGCATAGATACGAGTGAGAAACTCTCATCGTAGTCAACACCTTGAACTTGTCGAAAACCTTTTGCGACAATTCTAGCTTTGTAGATAGTAACGCTACTATCAGTGTCCGTCTTCCTCTTGATGATCCATTTATTTTCTATGGCTTGCCGATCATCGGGAAAATCCATCAAAGTCCATACTTTGTTTTTATACATGGATCATATCTCAGATTTCATGGCCTCAAACCATTTCGCGGAATCTGGGCTCATCATCGCTTCCTCATAGTTCGCAAGTTCGTCATGTTCTAGTAACATGACTTCCAGAACAGGATTACCGTACAACTCTGGTGCGGATCTCACTCTGGTTTACCTACGAGATTCGGTAGTAACTTGATCTGACGTTACATGATCATCATTAACTTCCTCACTAATTGGTGTAGTAGTCACAGGAATAGATTTCTGTGATGAACTACTTTCCAATAAGGGAGCAGGTACAGTTACCACATCAAGTTCTACTTTCCTCCCACTCACTTCTTTCGAGAGAAAACTCCTTATCTAGAAAGGATCCATTCTTGGCAACGAATGTCTTGCCTTCGGATCTGTGATAGAAGGTGTACCCGACAGTCTCCTTTGGTATCCTATGAAGACATATTTCTCCGATTTGGGTTTGAGCTTAGCAGGATGAAACTTTTTCATATAAGCATTACAATCCCAAACTTTAAGAAACGACAACTTTGGTTTCTTGCTAAACCATAGTTCAGATTGTGTCGTCTCAACGGACTTAGATGGTGCCCTTTTAAACGTGAATGCAGTTGTATCTAATGCATGATCCCAAAACGATATTGGTAAATCGGTAAGAAACATCATAGATTGTACTATATCCAATAAAGTACGGTTATGACGTTCGGACACACCATTATGCTGTGGTGTTCCAGGTGGCATGATTTTGTGAAACTATTCCACATTGTTTTTAATTGAAGACCAAACTCGCAACTCAAATATTTGTCTCCACGATCAGATCGTAGAAACCTTTATATTTTTTTTGTCACGATGATTTTCCACTTCACTCTGAAATTCTTTGAACTTTTCAAATGTTTCAGACTTATGTTTCATCAAGTAGATATACTCATATCTGCTCAAATCATCTGTGAAGGTCAGAAAATAATGATACCTACTGCAAGCCTTAATATTCATCGGACCAAATACATCAGTATGTATGATTTCCAACAAATCTGTTGCTTGCTTCATTGTTCCGGAGAACGGCGTTTTAGTCATCTTGCCCATAAGGCATGGTTCGCAAGCATCAAGTGATTCATAATCAAGTGATTCCAAAAACCCATCAGCATGGAGTTTCTTCATGCGCTTTACACCAATATGACCTAAATGGTAGTGCCACAAATAAGTTGCACTATCATTATTAACTCTGCATCTTTTGGCTTCAACATTATGAATATGTGTATCACTACCATCGAGATTCATCAAAAATAGACCACTCTTCAAGGGTGCATGACCATAAAAGATATTACTCATATAAATAGAACAACCATTATTCTCTGATTTAAATGAATAACCGTCTCGCATCAAACAAGATCCAGATATAATGTTCATGCTTAACGCTAGCACCAAATAACAATTATTTAGGTCTAATACTAATCCCGAAGGTAGATGTAGAGGTAGCGTGCCGACCGCGATCACATCGACTTTGGAACCATTTCCCACGCGCATCGTCACCTCGTCCTTTGCCAGTGTTCGCTTAATCCGTAGTCCCTGTTTCGAGTTGCAAATATTAGCAATAGAACCAGTATCAAATACCCAGGTGCTACTGCGAGCTCTAGTAAGGTACACATCAATAACATGTATATCACATATACCTTTGTTCACCTTGCCATCCTTCTTATCCGCCAAATACTTGGGGCAGTTCCGCTTCCAGTGACCAGTCTGCTTGCAGTAGAAGCACTCAGTTTCAGGCTTAGGTCCAGACTTGGGTTTCTTCTCCTGAGCAGCAACTTGCTTGCTGTTCTTCTTGAAGTTCCCCTTCTTTTTCCCTTTGCCCTTTTTCTTGAAACTAGTGGTCTTGTCTACCATCAACACTTGATGGCTTTCTTGATTTCTACCTTCATCAATTTTAGCATCACGAAGAGCTTGGGAATTGTTTCCGTTATCCCTTGCATATTATAGTTCATCATGAAGTTCTACTAACTTGGTGATGCTGACTAGAGAATTTTGTCAATCACTATTTTATCTAGAAGATTAACTCCCACTTGATTCAAGCGATTGTAGTACCCAGACAATTTGAGCACATGCTCACTAGTTGAGCGATTCTCCTCCATCTTTTAGCTATAGAACTTGTTGGAGACTTCATATCTCTTAACTCGGGTATTTGCTTGAAATATTAACTTCAACTCCTGGAACATCTCATATGGTCCATGACGTTCAAAACGTCTTTGAAGTCCCGATTCTAAGCCGTTAAGCATGGAGCACTAAACTATTAAGTAGTCATGATATTGAGCTAGCCAAACGTTCATAACGTTTGCATCTGCTCCTGCAATAGGCCTGTTACCTAGCGGTACATCAAGGACATAATTCTTCTGTGCAGCAATGAGGATAAACCTTAGATCACGGATCCAATCCGCATCATTGCTACTAACATCTTTCAACACAATTTTCTCTAGGAACATATCAAAATAAACATATGAAAGCAACAATGCGAGCTATTGATCTATAACATAGATATGCTAATACTACCAGGACTAAGTTCATGATAAATTAAAGTTCAATTAATCATATTACTTAAGAACTCCCACTTAGATAGACATCCCTCTAATCTTCTAAGTGATCACGTGATCCAAATCAACTAAACCATAACCGATCATCACGTGAAATGGATTAGTCTTCAATGGTGAACATCATTATGTTGATCATATCTACTATATGATTCACGCTCGACCTTTCGGTCTCCGTGTTCCGAGGCCATATCTGCATATGCTAGGCTCGTCAAGTATAACCCGAGTATTTTGCGTGTGCAAAACTGGCTTGCACCCGTTGTAGATGGGCGTAGAGCTTATCACACCCGATCATCACGTGGTGTCTGGGCACGACGAACTTTGGCAACGGTGCATACTCAGGGAGAACACTTCTTGATAATTTAGTGAGAGATCATCTTATAATGCTACCATCAATCAAAGCAAGATAAGATGCATAAAAAGATAAACATCACATGCAATCAATATAAGTGATATGATATGGCCATCATCATCTTCGTGCTTGTGATCTTCATCTCCGAAGCACCGTCATGATCACCATCGTCACCGGCGCGACACCTTGATCTCCATCGTAGCATCGTTGTTGTCTCGCTAATCTTATGCTTCTACGACTATCGCTACCGCTTAGTGATAAAGTAAAGCATTACAGGGCGATTGCATTGCATACAATAAAGCGACAACCACACGGCTCCTGCCGGTTGCCGATAACTTGGTTACAAAACATGATCATCTCATACAATAAAATTTAGCATCATGTCTTGACCATATCACATCACAACATGCCCTGCAAAAACAAGTTATACGTCCTCTACTTTGTTTGTTGCAAGTTTTACGTGGCTGCTACGGGCTTAAGCAAGAACCAATCTCACCTACGCATCAAAACCACAACGATAGTTTGTCAAGTTGATGCCGTTTTAACCTTCGCAAGGACCGGGCGTAGCCACACTCGGTTCAACTAAAGTTGGAGAAACTGACACCCGCCAGCCACCTGTGTGCAAAGCACGGCGGTAGAACCAGTCTCGCATAAGCGTACGCGTAATGTCGGTCCGGGCCGCTTCATCCAACAATACCGCCGAACCAAAGTATGACATGCTGGTAGGCAGTATGACTTATATCGCCCACAACTCACTTGTGTTCTACTCGTGCATAACATCAAACCATAAAAACGTAGGCTCTGATACCACTGTTGGGGAACGTAGTAATTTCAAAAAATTTCCTACGCACATGCTACTAGATCATGGTGATGCATAGCAACGAGAGGGGAGAGTGTTGTCTACGTACCCTCGTAGACCGAAGCGGAAGCGTTGACGCAACGTAGAGGAAGTATTCGTACGTCTTCCCGATCCAAGCACCGTTACTCCGGCACCTCCGAGTTCTTGGCACACGTTCAGCTCGATGACGCACCCCTAGCTCCGATCCAGCAAAGCTTCGGGGGGGAGTTCCGTCAGCACGATGGCGTGGTGACGATGATGATGTTCTACCGGCGCAGGGCTTCGCCTAAGCACTGCAACGATATGATCGAGGTGGAATATGGTGGAGGGGGGCACCGCACACGGCTAAGGAACGATCACGAAGATCAACTTGTGTGTCTATGGGGTGCCCCCTGCCCCCGTATATAAAGGAGTGGAGGAGGGGAGGGCCGGCCCTCTCCATGGCGCGCCCTAGGGGAGTCCTACTCCCACCGGGAGTAGGATTCCCCCTTTCCTAGTCCAACTAGGAGTCCTTCCATGTACTAGGAGTAGGAGACAAGGAAGGGGAAGAGGGAAGAGAAGGAAGGAGGGGGCGCCGCCCCTCCCCCTAGTCCAATTCGGACTAGCCAATGGGGGGGGCGCGGCCTGCCTCTCCCTCTCCCCTAAAGCCCAATAAGGCCCATATACTTCTTCCCCCGTATTCCCGTAACTCCCCGGTACTCCCGAAAATACCCGAACCACTCAGAACCTTTCTGATGTCCGAATATAGTCGTCCAATATATCGATCTTTACGTCTCGACCATTTCGAGACTCCTCGTCATGTCCCCGATCTCATCCGGGACTCCGAACTCCTTCGGTACATGAAAACTCATAAACTCATTATATAACTGTCATCGAAACCTTAAGCGTGCGGACCCTACGGTTCGAGAACAATGTAGACATGACCGAGACACGTCTCCGGTCAATAACCAATAGCGGGACCTGGATGCCCATATTGGCTCCTACATATTCTACGAAGATCTTTATCGGTCAGACCGCATAACAACATACGTTGTTCCCTTTGTCATCGGTATGTTACTTGCCCGAGATTCGATCATCGGTATCTAATACCTAGTTCAATCTCGTTGCCGGCAAGTCTCTTTACTCGTTCCGTAATACATCATCTCACAACTAACATATTAGTTGTAATGCTTGCAAGGCTTATGTGATGTGCATTACCGAGAGGGCCCAGAGATACCTCTCCGACAATCGGAGTGACAAATCCTAATCTCGAAATACGCCAACCCAACATCTACCTTTGGAGACACCTGTAGAGCTCCTTTATAATCATCCAGTTACGTTGTGACGTTTGGTAGCACACAAAGTGTTCCTCCGGCAAACGGGAGTTGCATAATCTCATAGTCATAGGAACATGTATAAGTCATGAAGAAAGCAATAGCAACATACTAAACGATCAGGTGCTAAGCTAACGAATGGGTCATGTCAATCATATCATTCTCCTAATGATGTGATCCCGTTAATCAAATGACAACTCATGTCTATGGCTAGGAAACTTAACCATCTTTGATCAACGAGCTAGTCAAGTAGAGGCATACTAGTGACACTCTGTTTGTCTATGTATTCACACATGTATTATGTTTCCGGTTAATACAATTCTAGCATGAATAATAAACATTTATCATGAAATAAGGAAATAAATAATAACTTTATTATTGCCTCTAGGGCATATTTTCTTCAACTTTCACTTAGCAATAGGAGCTTGACAGGGGGACTATTTAGGTAGCCCCTTGGTGGCGACTGCGCTCGCCCGAGTTCGGGGCGCATATGTGCCTGGCTGGGAAACGACCCTTCGTTAAAGCGGAGGAATCCTATAGATTCCGGTAGGTCATCGAGTGGCTGACCAGTCTCACGCTATATCATGACAGTCAGTTTTCGGCTTTCTCTACTGAGGTGCTCGCCCGGCCTAACCGGGGCACAATCGCAGTAGTTCTCCTGGTGCTACCTTAGCCGATAGAACGGAACGTAAGGTAGCCGAACTCAGGAGCCGGGGAACCCAACATTTGACCAAAGACATGATTCGGAGCTGATGCATATAGTGCCAAAACTCGTGACGCCGAACACTCCCTAAGGTGTTCGGTCTTTATAAGTGCGGGCAAAACAACACTCTTTATTAAAAAGCCCCTAGTGTCCAGGTACGCGCAAAAATTCTGACGTGGCCACATGCCAAGACGCCAGCCTCCTCCTTGGTTATAGCAGAGAAAACCAGGGGATATGTAGCAACAAGAGACAGTAAAAAAGGTTTACGCAGGGTCTTAATCTAAAAAGAATCCTTAGGACGGGTCCCTACTGCACGTCTGCGCCTGTGTCTCCGTTGTGCCGTATCCTGGACGGGCGCCGCACAACGTTCATCTGTAAAAGAGAGGAACTGAGTTGAAAATGGGTCATGCCGAACATGATTTTAAAATAAACAAAGTATAAAGTAAAATATATAAAATTGAGCTTTATTGTCTCTTAATTGTATATGTACGGAGCCCCTAGTGCGGAGGTATATGGCCACTAAGCCTGCATCAATGATAATTTTGTACTGAACTCGTCTATCCGCGTTCGTGGTCTTTAATGACCTATTCCGAAGTTTTTGGCTGGTGAAGCCATTTTACTGTGGGGCTGTCAAAGCGGCCGCACAGTCCTTCGCTTGGGGGAGGCAAACTTCAATGCTTCCCCTTCAAAGAGATGATGCCTCGTGGACCGGGCATTTTAAGCGTTAGAGATGCATAATGCAGTATTGCGTTAAAGCGGGCGAAAGCTTCACGTCCTAGTAGTGCTTGATAGCGACTTGAGAACGGGACGATGTGGAAAGTCAGCTTTTCGCGACGGAAGTTATCGGCGTAGCCGAATATAACTTCAAGACGGAGAAAACCCATGCATCGGGTGTCCGGACCTGGCGTTACTCCTTGAAAGGAGGTTTTGCTGTGACGGATTCTTGTTGGGTCTATCCCCACGCGACGGATTGTGTCCTGATATATCAGGTTTAGTCCACTGCCGCCGTCCATAAGGACATTTGAAAACTTGAGTCCGTCAATGATTGGATCGAGTATCAAGGCACTCCAGCCTGCGTTCCTGATACTTCTAGAATAGTCCAGCTGATCGAAGATGATTGGTTTTGACAACCAGTGGCGGGACCCCTTTGGGATTGGTCGTGTGGTGCGTACCTTTATGGGCGCCGCACGTTTTGTTATGTGCAGTAAGTTTACTGTTTTTACTTCTTGTGGGAAGTTCTTTTGTTTCCTAGTGCTCTACTTTTGGGGTTCGTCTTTGTCTTCACTTGGTGTTTCGAGCCCCTTGTGTTCGGCGTTGAGTCTGCCGGATTGTTTGAAGACCCAACAATCTCTGTGGGTATGGTTAGCAGGCTTCCCGGGAGTACTGTGTAATTGACATATCCTGTCCAGGATTTTGTTTAAGTTGGATGGATCATCCCTGTTATCCTAGAGGGGCGGCTTTGTCTGATTCTGTCGTGAGCTTTTGAATCCGGCGTTGACTGCCATGCTCTTCGGACTTTTTTCCTTAGTCCGGCGACGGTCCTTATTGCGTCGCAGTTTTCCATTTCCATCCCTAGTTTCGGATGTATTTGGGTCGCTGGTGCTGCATCTTGCCAACCAGTTGTCCTCTCCCGCACAAAAGTGGGTCATGAGGCTTGTCAGTGCGGCCATTGTTCTTGGCTTTTCTTGGCCGAGGTGTCTGGCGAGCCATTCGTCTCGGACGTTATGCCTGAAAGCTGCTAAGGCTTCGGCGTCCGGACAGTCGACTATCTGATTCTTTTTAGTGAGGAATCTATTCCAGAATTGCCGAGCTGATTCTCCGGGCTGTTGTGTTCTGTGACTGAGGTCATCAGCATCCGGAGGACGGACATAAGTCCCTTGAAAATTTGCTCGGAAAGCGTCCTCGGGCTCTTCCCAGCTTCCAATTGTGTTTTTAGGAAGGCTTTTGAGCCAATGCCGGGCTGGTCCTTTAAGCTTTTGTGGTAAATATTTGATGGCGTGGAGATCATCTCCTCTAGCCATGTGTATGTGGAGGATGTAATCCTCTATCCAGACTCCAGGGTCTGTTGTTCCATCATATGCCTCTATGTTTACGGGTTTGAATCCCGCTGGAAATTCATAATCCAGGACCTCATCGGTGAAACATAGGGGATGTGCGGCACCCCTGTATTTGGGTGTGCCGGATTCTGATGATGGTTTTATTGCATTGCTTACGAGAGCTTGCTTTCTTGGCCCATAAATGGACCGGGCTGGGCCATCTTTTTGATGCGAATCCGTAAGTGGGTCGCGTGCCGGCTTAAGTGCGGTGCCCTTTGTCGTTTTATGCTGGCTATGGGGTCGTCTATCCGACCGTGTGGCTTTCTTACTTTTTGAGTCCGAGAGCTCTAAGGCCTCTTTCGTCGAATTCAGGCAGTAGCTTTCGCTTCGGATAGCTTTTAGTGCGGCGACTATCGCCGTATTTGTCTGCGCTGTTGATTACTTTACTCCATCTGATCCTGAGTGCATCTTCTGCAGTCTTAAGCTTTCGCTTCTGTTTTTTCAGGCTGCGTGCAGTTGCAACGAGCCTCTTGTGGAGGTTCTTCTCCGCGGGTTTATCCGGCGTAAGGTTGTCCGGAATGCCATTTTCGCCAGGTGAGGGATGCTTGGTTTCTTCATCCGGGCTGCCCTGTTCGGATGGTTGCTCTAGGGCATGCTCGTCGCCTGCTGGCTCATCCTGCTCTATGGCTGGGTCTGTATCGAGGCAGGGCTTGGGTCGGCGTTTACGCCGACGCTTTGATTGTTTTTTGAGGGATTGATCCTTTGTTCTATCCCCGTTTTCCTCGTGGTCGCTACCTTTAGGGGTATCCACCATGTACACATCATGAGGTGAGGTGGCCGTCCAATGCCCTATAGGCGTTGGTTCATATGTGTCTCCTGCATCGTCGTCCATGTCGTCGATGTCTTCGGAGTCGAAGTTGAGCACGTCGTTTAAATTGTCGACAGTGGCTACTAAGTGGGTGGTGGGTGGGCTTTGAATTTCTTCATCGTCCGTATCCCATCCTCGCTGACCGTAGTCTGGCTAGGGCTCTCCTGATAAAGAGAGAGACTTTAGAGAATTCAGGATGTCGCCGAAGGGCGAGTGCTGAAATATGTCCGCGGCGGTGAACTCCATTATCGGCGCCCAATCGGATTCGATTGGCAGGGGCGCGGGGGGTTCGGAGTCCGGAGTGGAATCCAGATCCTCAGAGTCACGGGTCATGCCGAGTGCAGGGCTGGCGTTTGGCTCGATCGCCTTTGGGGTCGCAGCCCCCGAGGTGACGTCCAACCGCTTATCCTCGATTGGCGCCATAGGTTCCAAATTAAGGGTCGGAACCGACGCGCGTGCGGGCTCCAGGGCACTGTTCGGCGGCAGAGCTAGATCATGCCCATCGAGACAGTGCGGCGCGCTTGGCTGTGGCTCGAATCCGTCGAAGATCAAGTCCCCGCGGATGTCAGCCGTGTAGTTTAAACTTCCAAACCTGACCTGATGGCCAGGGGCGTAGCTTTCGATCTGCTCCACGCGGCCAAACGAATTGGCCCGCAGTGCGAAGCCGCCGAAGATGAAGATCTGTCCGGGGAGAAAAGTCTCACCCTGGACCGCATCATCGTTGACGATCAAAGGAGCCATCGGGCCTAAAAGTGACGACACAGAGGAACTCTCAATCAAAGCACCAATGTCGGTGTCAAAACCGGCGGATCTCAGGTAGGGGGTCCCGAACTGTGCGTCTAGGCCGGATGGTAACAGGAGACAAGGGACACGAAGTTTACCCAGGTTCGGGCCCTCTCGATGGAGGTAAAACCCTACTCCTGCTTGATTAATATTGATGATATGGGTAGTACAAGAGTAGATCTACCACGAGATCAAGGAGGCTAAACCCTAGAAGCTAGCCTATGGTATGATTGTTTTATGATGAAGTTGTCCTACGGACTAGAACCCTCCGGTTTATATAGACACCGGATAGGGTTAGGATTACACAAAGTCGATTACAATGGTAGGAGATCTTTAATATCCGCATCGCCAAGCTTGCCTTCCACACCAAGGAAAGTCCCTTCCGGACACGGGACGAAGTCTTCAATCTTGTGTCTTCATAGTCCAGGAGTCCGGCTGAAGGTATTGTCCGGCTATCCGAACACCCCCTAATCCAGGACTCCCTCAGTGTGGGCCCCTGGCCTTGATTCTTTCGCCAATATTTTTCATATTTTCCAAAAATAATCTCCGTGAAGTTTCAGGTCATTATGAGAACTTTTGTTTCTGCACATAAATAACACCATGGCAATTCTGCTGAAAATAGCGTCAGTCCGGGTTAGATCCATTCAAATCATGCAAGCTAGAGTCCAAAACAAGGGCAAAAGTGTTTGGAAAAGTAGATACGACGGAGATGTATCATTGTGCTCCTACAAACTCCAGGAGCCCGACTACGAGCTCGGGCGAGCGTTACGGCGACTGTGGCCACGACGGCAAGGCGCACAATGGCGACTGTGGCCACGGTGGCAAGACGCACAATGGCGGCCAGAGCTCGGCAACGATGGCGAGCTAGCTACGGCGCGCGAGGGAGCTAATGAAGGAAAACAGGAGGCGGAGGAGCTCACCGAGCGGCACGCTGTTGGACCTTCGAAGTTTAGGAGCAGCAGAGTCGCCGGAGAGGGAGGAGGATCGCTGGCGGTCGAAGCAAAGGGAACGGTTCGATCCCGGCGTAGCAGAGCTCTCCTACTCATGCTCGTGGTTGAGGATGATGTAGTTGAGACAGGCGGAGACGATGGACAGGACAGCGAAGTGATGCGGTGGATGTGGCCGCGTGGACAACGGAGAATGGCGGAAACCGCGTCGGTCTCCTCTCCAGAACGAAGGAGAGGGAGAGGGGAGAGGTGGATCTGGGGGAGGAGAGGCGCAAGTGATTGTGAGGAGAGAGGATCGAGGCAACGGGGAGGGAGGGGATCCTTATCCCCTCGTTGGCGAGGCGCGAGGCGACGAGCGGGTTCAACGGCGACCATTCGCGCGGGTCAGTCGAACAGGAGAAAGGGGAACACAACAGGGGAGGGGGATTGGGCCGGCTAGGGTGGGCCGACGGCCAGCTGGGCCATTTGGCCCAGTGGGGCAAGGGCTTTCTCTCTCTCCCCTCTGCTTTTCTTTTTCTTTTTTCCTTTTTTTCTTTTTCCAGCAGCTTCAGCTTTTTCTTTTAGCCACAAAGGACTTTGCAAAAATATGCCATTGGCCAAAAAAATTTCAAAGAATTATTGTACACTGCCACAAAAAGATTGTGAGGCTCTCAAAAAAGTTTGCATTTTTTTATAAATTAAAAAAGGCATTTAATTTATCGCTTAGGTCACTATTTTAAGTAGTTTAGGCCACTTAAAATTTTTGCAAAAATGTTGGTTCACCACCAATATTAGTTAATTATTTGGCACATGATGAACATTTTAGTTTTCCTGCTCGAAGAAATAATTTATTCGACTTATTTTAAATTTGAAAAAGGCTTTGATTTTGGGACAAGTGGCAAGCTGCATAGTAATCACGATGACATGGTCACCATTAGGGGGAGATTACTGTAGCATGATTCTCAGGGTGTTACAAATGTCCTCCACTACAAGAAATCTCGTACCTAGATTTAAGAGGTGGAGTAAGGGGGAAGAATTGGCTACGAAATTCTAACGAGTCTTCTCGGTCTTGGTTGCTCTTCTCAAAGAAAATTTGATCCATTGCGTTGATGTCTTCATTTCTCTACTCCCGGTCATCATGATGAAGTTGTCGTCCTTTCTTCGGGAATTCCATCATACTTACGAATAGGTAAGGGGCAGCTCGACAATGATAGGATGATATAAGGGGTAATCATCTGGTTCTAACCCATGAATGAACACATGAGTATCTCTCGAGTTGAACAAATGATACCCATCGAGAGCAAAGTAAGAAGGTGCCATGAGAAGTTTTGAACGGGGAGGCAATCGTTTGATGCCTAATCGGAATGAAGGGATCCAAGGAAAAAGAAGAAGAATGTTGCAACTGATACCGGAATGAAACTTGGTAAGAGAATTAGCTCGTGAATTACATATGAAGACAAGTCCAAAGGATATTTCGGAATCAAGGTTGTACAGGAGAGTCAGGTTTCGATCATGTGGAACTATGGGTTATGGGCCCACCATGTGGGTTAAAAGCAGGAAGGGTGCTAACATTTTGCACGGTCATGATAGCAAGGCATGTAAGAGGGTAGCCTGCCAGTTCTGTCGGCAACAACGTCGGCACAAAGGGTGAGGGACGAAGAGAACCATTTTCCTGCTCGTTAAGACGAGGCAGACCATTAGGCAAAGTTCTCGTCCATCGGTGGCTACCTGAATGTCATCAACAATAGCAACAAGGTATTACTGACAGAGTTTCTACACCGAGGTGTTTACATAAGCAGGAAATTATTACTGCTCAGGTATGTTAGTTTACAAGAAAGGTTAAGCAAAACAATGGAAAGGAAAGTGTGTTGAAACACAAGTAATAGGAGTATATCCTTCACAAGAACAATCAGAGCGGATAATCATGACATGACTGGAAGTAGATAACCACTTCAGTAAAAGGGGTGAGGAAATACATGACGTTACCCATACAACGGTGTTTGGATAGTTGATCAAGAACATTTAGCATTGCGCTTCCAATGTTCTTGTGGTCATCAGGTAAAGGTCAAACCTTGGGACCACAAAGGATCCATTAGGAATTTCTAGAACATCTCATGCAATTTTATCAGGAAAAGGATGAGGATGTGGCTGATGGATTCAGCTGCAATCCATCATTATGTCAAAAGGATGTATTTCCAAAATTATATCTACAGGTTTGTGTGGGGGGGAAAGCAAGAATGTTGTCTATGATAACACAAATCATCGAGGGGCAAGCAGGGTATTTCTCATCACGAATTCAATTGATATCCTGGAAGAGCTCAGAATGTTGATGATGATCACGACACCTTTGTCGAGAGATTTCATGAAGATGTAATCGTTCGACGATGACCTCAAGTCAAAGGAATGTTGAGCGAAAGGTTATTGGAACCACAGGTATGACACAAACTCCAAACCCAGCTTGTTGTTCAAGGTGAAATGATAAGACAAGGAAGAGCGATCTAAGCTTAGCTCAACATTGAAAAATTGTGCTCCGGGAAGGACCAGGTAGCATAGCTAAAATTTAGCACGATAATGATGTAGCCAATCAGGCTAGGAATGACATGATCGAGTATAAAATCGTAAGCAATGAAGATTACTAGAAGTTGTTGAATCATAGTGCGGACTCGATTCGGTTATCGGAGTCCTAGAGTGTCTAACAACTCTGAACCCGTGGAAAATTGGAATCACCAAGAAAAATAGTTAAGGAAGAACTCATAATAAGTTATGTAGTTCCGTGATATTCTCGAGATACCAAAGGGTAATACTCGAAGGTAGAGCAGAATCGAGGTTGGGCAGGCGTATTGATCTGCAGAACACAAGTGCTTTAACTAGTCTCAGAAATGGAATCAAGGGGAAAATATGGTCGGGACCACGATCGCAAAGGATCAATTCACAGATACCGGATGATATTATATCAAGGAAGTTATTATTACAAGAAGCTTACATGATAGGATCTACATTGTGTCCATGGCCAGGAACAAAAAGTACAAGGTTGACTCCCATTTCTTCAATGCATAACCTCTCATTTACTTATCGCTTTTGACGAAGTTGTAGTGTAGAAATTTTTATCACGCGTAACAACAGTAGAGTATGACCCATAGAAATTCCGGGTTCACACAAATTAGGGAAAGCATTAGTTCAACCCGTCGGGGCATCTTAGGAACATTTGCAAAAAGTTCAGAGGCAATTAACTCAAGCTCGGAAGCAGAGCATGGTAGACAAAAGTAGGGGATACAATTTACCAAAGGCATTATGTATCAGGGAAGAATTCACAAGGTGATTATATATGAAGGACACTATCGGATGGTAGTCCAACAATGGATCTGATGACCCATAACAGAGCTAATGTGGGTATCGGTACCCAATCAGACGAAGAAAGAATGCAAGGAGATGAGATTATAGAAACAACCGAATAATTCAAAGTTTAATTAACAAAGGAACTATGATTTCCAAAATGAAGGATCGGAAGCAGACGCTCTGATCAAATGATGGGTAAGTTGAATAGAATTAGAACGGCAATCAACCAAGGTTTGATTTGCCGAGAACCAGCTCCTATTTAAAATATCGTCTGAGCCAAAAGTAAAATTGCTAAGGATCATTGAAGACTGCGAGTAATTGCACACATGTTGAATCAAAGGCTCAGAATGACAACCACAAAGGATTTTAACGAATATTGTTATACTTATGGAATTGACCATAATGCAAGCAGGTAAAACTTTACACAGCAATAGGTTGTTGAGGATTTTTGGAAGATTGCATAGCATTTCGAAGATAATTGTGAGACATAAGATCAACTAGGGATGAACGAATCCCCGATAAGGGTGAGGAATTATTCGTAGGGTTATTCAGGCAGAAAAGAGCTGCAAGGCAGTCGGAAAAAGGGTTCTCGAAAGTCAGAGAATACTTTCAGGTATCTTGTAATAACAAGAACAACTAGGGATGGAAGTAAGAATGGCGAGGGTACGCAGTTATCCATAAGGATTCAACGGTGTTAAGGGATTGCAAAAGAAATGAACACAAGTTCTCAGGAGTAGATCGGAGAGTATCTTCGAAGTCTTCTGGTGAAGCAGGCAACCATCCGAAATGAAGGGGCTCTCTGGGGAAAGTCGTTACGAGAACCTAATGTAGTTAGTAAACTCATTTAACCCGAATATAAGAGAGAACAGAGTCCCAGAGTGTAGACGAGGAATAAAAGATCCTAATACCACCCAATGGCGACGTGGGCCTGTAAGCCACACATCCAAGTTAGTAAATCAGGTTTCAAACACTAGACTCAACTTCGGCCAAGGAGTTGGAAAGGGGGGTTCCTACAGGAAGTCGGCTCTGATACCAACTTGTGATGCCCCCGATTCAATCGTACACTACTTATACACGCAAATGTGTATGATCAAGATCAGGGACTCATAGGAATATATCACAACACAACTGTAGATACAAATTAAAATAATACAAGTTTTATATTACAAGCCAGGGGCCTTGAGGGCTCGAATACATAAGCTCAAATACAAACGAGTCAGCGGAAGCAACATTATCTGAGTACAGACATAAGTTGAACAAGTTTGCCTTAAGAAGGCTGGCACAAAAGAATCAACGATCGAAAAGGGAAGGCCTCCTGCCTGGGAGCCTCCTAACTACTCCTGGTTGTCGTCGGCCTCCACGTAGTAGTTAGCACCCTCGTGGTAGCAGTAGTCATCGTTAAAGGTGGCGTCTAGCTCCCGGGCTCCACCATCTGGTTGTGATGTTCGAGAAGAAAAGAAAAGGGGAAAAAGAGGAAGCAAAGAAACCGTGAGTACTCATCCAAAGTACTCGCAAGCAAGGATCTACACTACATATGCATCGGTGTCAATGAAATGGGTAGTATCTGTGGACTAACCTGCAGAATGCCAGAAGAGAAGGGGAAAGCCTAGCCTATCAAAGACTAGCAGGTCCAAGCATCTTTCAGCATCAGAAGAGATAAGAGTGGCATATTATAATATTAGTAAGTATGTTGTAACATCACCCAAAGATCACTTCCTCGACTCCCTGCGAGAAAACAATCCCGGAGCCATCATATCCATTACATGCCTCAGCATCCAGTATCCAGTTCTAGTTGTATCGATCGGGATACAACTCCGAGCGTCCGTTACCCTGGACCCGGCTATTCGAATAGATAGAATTATTCCCTGCAGGGGTGCACCAACTTACCCAACACGCTCGATCAACTCGGCCGGACACACCATCAGGTCATGACCGGCCTCGCCCAATCAACACATCGCAGCCCTACCTAGGCTCGACAGAGAGGTCAGCACGCCGGTCTAAATCCTAAGTGCGTAGGGGTCTTGGACCCATCGCCTTTGCACTGATGCACGTTGCATACGCGGCCGGTGAGCAGACCTAGCTACCTCCTTTAACAAGGCAGGTGCTTACACAGTCCAACCCGGCGCACGCCGCTCAGTCGTTGACGTCTGGAAAGCTTCGGCTGATGCATACGGCGCAGAGTGCCCATATTTATTCCCGCGTGGTGGTTAGTGTAAAAAAGGCTAGTGGCCTACTCGGATCAATATCCAAACCGTTAGTGTCTTGGTAGTGTGCGGTAACGAGCAGAGACACGATCATGTGACCCCGTCGCCCCGTCTCACGGACTTGCGGCAAGGGCTAAGAATGCCCGGCCGCTCCACGTGGAAAACTTGCGGGTATCCTCCAAATCAACCCGACTTCACATCACTCGCGGGTACCCTTTGGGGCAGACCCGATGTCATCATGGCTCTGTGGTAAGTCAAAGTAACTGTATGTTTGAAACAGCAAGGGGGAAACCTGAGGAATAACCCTTGATGGATTCCCACTCGATGTAACCATCAAGGTGGACTTGGAGGAATCACCCTCGTTGGTCCACACATGAGGGTTTGCACGACAGAGTCATTATCGGGAGTGGTCAAGGAGGAATCACCGTCGATGACCACGACCGAATAGCTACACTATAGGGTTAACATCAGAAGTGTTGATGAGGTATCACCCTCGGCACTCGATAGTAACTCTGCAGAGTCGTACAACTAAGGGGGGTGATGTGCGGTGTTGGGGCCTGGACGTCGATCACGTTGATCGAGTCATTGAACATAAAGCAAGGCAACTAGGACAAGAGGGTCACTGATGGATCTCTAACCAGCCTATACTAAGCAGTTTAGAATAAGTAGGTAAGGTACGACAGCAGGTACAAAAGCAGGCTATGCATCAGAATAGGAGCAACCAATTACAGAAGCAAAATCTAATGCAAGCATAAGAGAATAGAATCGGCGATATTGGAATGATCAAAGGGGGGCTTGCCTGGAAGCTTTGCTGCAAAGGAAGAAGGGTCGTCGGAGACGTAGTCGATCACAGGGGCAGCATCGGTCTCGGGGTCTACCGAAGGGAAGAGGGGGAAGAAACAACAAATATAAAGCAAACAAAGCATCAAATAACATAACATGGTAATACGCGGTGTTAGGGGTGAACTAACGCGGTGCTAGACGTTGCAGATGGAGAGGGAAAACATCCAGAGGGGTTTTTCTGGCGTCTGATGTTTTCCGCGCAGATGAAAGGAGAGGGGACGGTTCCATGTTCAGCATGCTAGGTGTTGGAAATATGCCCTATAAGCAATAATAAATTATTTATTATTATATTTCCTTGTTCATGATAATCGTTTATTATCCATGCTATAATTCTATTGATAGGAAACTCAGATACATGTGTGGATAAATAGACAACACCATGTCCCTGGTAAGCCTCTAGTTGACTAGCTTGTTGATCAATAGATGGTTACGGTTTCCTGACCATGATCATTGGATGTCGTTGATAACGGGATCACATCATTAGGAGAATGATGTGATGGACAAGACCCAATCCTAAGCCTAGCACAAGATCGTGTAGTTCGTATGCTAAAGCTTTTCTAATGTCAAGTATCATTTCCTTAGACCATGAGATTGTGCAACTCCCGGATACCGTAGGAATGCTTTGGGTGTACCAAACGTCACAACGTAACTGGGTGGCTATAAAGGTACACTACAGGTATCTCCGAAAGTGTCTATTGGGTTGGCACGAATCGAGACTGGGATTTGTCACTCCGTGTGACGGAGAGGTATCTCTGGGCCCACTCGATAGGACATCATCATAATGTGCACAATGTGATCAAGGAGTTGATCACGGGATGATGTGTTGCGGAACGAGTAAAGATACTTGCCGGTAACGAGATTGAACAAGGTATCGAGATACCGACGATCGAATCTCGGGCAAGTACTATACCGGTAGACAAAGGGAATTGAATACGGGATTGATTGAATCCTTGACATCGTGGTTCATCCGATGAGATCATCGTGGAGCATGTGGGAGCTAACATGGGTATCCATATCCCGTTGTTGGTTATTGACCGGAGAGTTGTCTCGGCCATGTCTGCATGACTCCCGAGCCCGTAGGGTCTACACACTTAAGGTTCGATGACGCTAGGGTTATTAGGAAGACTTGTATGTGATTACCGAATGTTGTTCGGAGTCCCGGATGAGATCCTGGAAGTCACGAGGAGTTCCGGAATAGTCCAGAGGTAAATATTTATATATGGGAAGTTGTCATACGGTCACCAGAAAGGTCCGGGGGCATATCGGTATTGTATCGGGGCCACCGGAGGGGTTGTAGGGGTCCACCAGGAGGGGCCACCTCTCCCGCAGGGCTTTATGGGCCGTATGAGGAAGGGAACCAGCCCAAGTGGGCTGGGGCGCCACACCCCCCTAGGGCCAATGCGCCTAGGGTTGGGGGAACCCTAAAGGGGGGGGCCCTTGGCTTGGGGGGCAAGCCCCTCTCCCTTGGCCGCCGCCCCCCCCCCCCTCTAGATCCCATCTAGAGGGGCCGGCCCCCTTCCCTCTTCTCCCTATAAATAGAGGGGCGAGGGAAGGGCTGCAGTACGACATCCAAGGCGCAGCCCCTCCCCTCCTCCGTTAAGAGCTTGGCGAAGCCCTGCCGGGGTACTACTGCTCCACCACCACCACGCCGTCGTGCTGCTGTTGGAGCTCTCTTCCTCAACCTCTCCCTCCTCCTTGCTGGATCAAGGTGCGGGAGACGTCCTCGCTCTGTACGTGTGTTGAACGCAGAGGTGCCGTCCGTTCGGCGCTTGGTCATCGGTGATTTGGATCACGACGAGTACGACTCCATCAACCCCGTTCACTTGAACACTTCCGCTTAGCGATCTACAAGGGTATGTAGATGCACTCTCCTTCCCCTCATTACTAGATTACTCCATAGATTGATCTTGGTGATGCGTAGAAAATTTTGAATTTCTGCTACGATCCCCAATAGTGGCATCATGAGCTAGGTCTATGCGTAGTTTCTATGCATGAGTAGAACACAAAGCAGTTGTGGGCGTCGATATTGTCAATTATCTTGCCGTTACTAGTCTTATCTTGATTCGGCGGCATTGTGGGATAAAGCGGCCCAGACCGACCTTACACGTACTCTTACGTGAGACAGGTTCCACCGACTGACATGCACTAGTTGCATAAGGTGGCTAGCAGGTGTCTGTCTCTCCCACTTTAGTCGGATCGGATTCGATGAAAAGGGTCCTTATGAAGGGTAAATAGAAAATGGCATATCACGTTGTGGTTTTGCGTAGGTAAGAAACGTTCTTGCTAGAAACCCATAGCAGCCACGTAAAAACATGCAACAACAATTAGAGGACGTCTAACTTGTTTTTGCAGGGTATGCTATGTGATGTGATGTGGCCAAAAAGAAGGTGATGAATGATATGTGATGTATGAGATTGATCATGTTCTTGTAATAGGAATCACGACTTGCATGTCGATGAGTATGACAACCGGCAGGAGCCATAGGAGTTGTCTTAATTTATTTATGACCTGCGTGTCAACATAAACGTCATGTAATTACTTTACTTTATTGCTAACCGTTAGCTGTAGTAGTAGAATTAATAGTTGGCGAGACAACTTCATGAAGACACGATGATGGAGATCATGATGACGGAGATCATGGTGTCATGCCGGTGACGATGATGATCACGGAGCCCCGAAGATGCAGATCAAAAGGAGCAAAGTGATGATGGCCATATCATGTCACTATTTGATTGCATGTGATGTTTATCATGTTATTACATCTTATTTGCTTAGAACGACGGTAGCTTAAATAAGATGATCCCTCACTAAAATTTCAAGAAAAGTGTTCTCCCTAAATGTGCACCGTTGCGAAGGTTCGTCGTTTCGAAGCACCACGCGATGATCGGGTGTGATAGATTCTTATGTTCGAATACAATGGGTGTTGACGAGCCTAGCATGTACAGACATGGCCTCGGAACAGATGCAAAACACTTAGGTTGACTTGACGAGCCTAGCATGTACAGACATGGCCTCGGAACACGGAGGACCGAAAGGTCGAACATGAGTTGTATACAAGATGCGATCAACATGAAGATGTTCACCGATGATGACTAGTCCGTCTCACGTGATGATCGGACACGGCCTAGTTGATTCGGATCATGTATCACTTAGATGACTAGAGGGATGTCTATCTGAGTGGGAGTTCATTAAATAATCAGATGAACTTAATTATCATTAACATAGTCAAAAGGACTTTGCAAATTATGTCGTAGCTTACGCTTTAGTTCTACTGTTTTAGATACGTTCCTAGAGAAAATTTAGTTGAAAGTTGATAGTAGCAATTATGCGGACTAGGTCCGTAAACTGAGGATTGTCCTCATTGCTGTGCAGAAGGATTATGTCCTTAATGCTCCGCTAAGTGAGCTGAACCTCGAGTGTCGTTTGTGGATGTTGCGAACATCTGACATACATGTTTTGATGACTACGTGATAGTTCAGTGCTTAATGCTAAATGGTTTAGAATTGAGGCACCAAATACGTTTTTGAAACATCACAGAACATATGAGATGTTCCAAGGACTGAAATTGGGATTCAGGCTAGTGCCCACGTCAAGAGGTATGAGACCTCTAACAAGTTTCCTAAGCCTACAAACTAAGGAGAAAAGCTCAATCGTTGAGCATGTGCTCAGATTGTATGAGTACTACAATCACTTGAATCGAGTGGGAGTTAATCTTCTAGATAAGATAGTGATGGTTCTCCAAAGTCACTGCCACCAAGCTACTAGAGCTTCGTGATGAACTATAACATATCAGGGATAGATATGATCCTTGAGCTATTCACGACACCGCGAAAGTAGAAATCAAAAGGGGGCATCAATTGTTGATGGTTAGTAAAACCAATAGTTTCAAGAAGGGCAAGGGCAAGAAAGGGATACTTCATGAAACAACAAATCAGTTGCTGCTCCAGTGAAGAAACCCAAAGTTGAACCCAAGCTCGAGACTAAGTGCTTCTGTAATAAGGGGAACGGTCACTGAAGCAGAACTACCCTAGATACTTGGTAGATGAGAAGGCATACAAGGTCAACAGAAGTATATTGGATATACATTACATTAATGTGTACTTTACTAGTACTCCTAGTAGCACCAGGGTATTAGATACCGGTTCTGTTGCTAAGTGTTAGTAACTCGAAATGAAAGGCTACGGAATAAACGGAGACTAGCTAAAGGTGAGATGACGATATGTGTTGGAAGTGTTTCCAAGGTTGATGTAATCAAATATCGTACGCTCCCTCTACCATCGAGATTGGTATTAAAACTTAAATAATAATTATTTGGTGTTTGCGTTGGGCATAGACATGATTGGATTATGTTTATCGCAATAAAGTTATTCATTTAAAGAGAATAATGGTTACTCTGTTTATTTGAATAATAACATCCCGATCGTAGTGATACACATGTTCATGCCAAAAAGATATAAGATAGTAATGATAGTACCACATACTTGTGGCACTGCAATTTGAGTCATATTGGTATAAAACACGTGAAGAAGCTCCATGTTGATGGATCTTTGGACTCACTCGTTTTTGAAAAGATTGAGACATGCGATCCATGTTTATTGGTAGATATGCATGAAGAAACTCCATACAGATGGATCGTTTGGACTCACTTGATTTTGAATCACTTGAGACATGCAAATCATACCACATGGGCAAGATGACTGAAAGACCTCGTTTTCAGGAACAAGAAATCAACTTGTTGGAAGTAATACATCTTGATGTGTGCAGTCCAATGAGTGCTGAGGCATGCAGTGGATATCATTATGTTCTTACTTCACAGATGATTTGAGTAGATGCTAATATATTTATTTGATGAATCATGAGTCTGAATTATTGAAAGGTTCAAGTAATTTCAGAGTGAAGTTGAAGATCGTTGTGACAAGAGGATAAAATGTCTATGATATGATCTTAGAGATTTATATCTGAGTTACGAGTTTGGCACACAATTAAGACACTGTGGAAATTGTTTCACGACTAATACCGTCGGGAACACCATAGTGTGATGGTGTGTCCGAACATCATAACTGCACCCTATTGGATGTGGTGCACACCATGATGTATCTTATCGAATTACCACTATCGTCTATAGGTTAGGCATTAGAGACAATCGCATTCACTTTAAATAGGGAACCACACAAATCCGTTGAAACGACACCGTATGAACTATGGTTTAGAGAAACCTAAGTTGTTGTTTCTTAAAGGTTTGGGGCTACGACGCTTATGTGAAAAAGTTTCAGGCTGATAAGCTCGAACCCAAAGCGGATAAATGCATCTTCATAGGATACCCAAAACAGTTGGGTATACCTCCTATCTCAGATCCGAAAGCAATAGGGATTGTTTCTGAAATCGGGTCCTTTCTCGAGGAAAAGTTTCTCTCGAAAGAATTGAGTGGGAGGATGGTGGAGACTTGATGAGGTTATTGAACCGTCACTTCAACTAGTGTGTAGCAAGGCACATGAAGTTGTTCCTGTGGCACCTACACCAATTGAAGTGGAAGCTTATGATAGTGATCATGAAACTTCGGATCAAGGCACTACCAAACCTCGTAATACGACAAGGATGCGTGCTACTTCAAAGTGGCTTGTGATCCTGTCTTGGAAGTCATGTTGCTAGACAACAATGAACCTACAAGCTATGGAGAAGCGATGGTGGGCCCAGATTCCGAAAAAATTGGCTCGAGGCCATAATACCCGAGAGAGGACCCATGTATGAAAACAAAGTGTAGACTTTGAAAGAACTACTTGATAGTCGTAAGGATGTTGGGTGCAGATGGATTTTAAAAGGAAGACGAACAATGATGGTAAGTGTCACCATTAAGAAAAGCTCGGCTTGGCATTAAGATGTTTCCCGACAAGTTCAAGGAGTTGACTACGATGGGACTTTCTCACTCGTAGCGATGCTAAGAGTCTGTTGGAATTATATTAGCAGTTACTACATTATTTATGAAATCTTGCAGATAGGATGTCAAAACATTGTTTCCTCGACGATTTTCTTGAGGAAAGGTTGTATGTGATACAACCAGAAAGTTTTTGTCAATCCTGAAAGATGCTAACAAGTATGCAAAGCTCCAGCAATCCTTCTAAGGACTGGAGTAAGCATCTCGGAATTGGAATGTACGCTTTGATGAGATGATCAAAGACTTTAGGTTTATACAAAGTTTATGAGAAACTTGTATTTCCAAAGAAGTGAGTGGGAGCACTATAGAATTTTTGATGAGTATATGTTGTTAACATATTGTTGATCAGAAATGATGTAGAATTTCTAGAAAGCATGCCAGGTTATTTGAAAAGTGTTTTTCAATGGAAAACCTGGATTAAGCTACTTGAACATTGAGCATCAAGATCTATAAGGATAGATAAAAAACGCTTAATGGTACTTTCAAATGAATACATACCGTGACAATATTTTGAAGGAGTTCAAATAGATCAGCAAAGAAGGAGTTCTTGGCTGTGTTATAAGGTATGAGTATTGAGTAGGACTCAAGACCTGACCACGGCAGAATAGAGAGAACGGACGAAGGTCGTCCCCTATGCTTTAGACATAGGCTCTAAAGTATGCTATGTTGTGTACCGCACCTGAAGTGTGCCAAGCCATGAGTCTGTCAAGGGGTACAAGTGTGATCTAGGAATGGATCACGGGACAACGGTTAAGGTTACCCTTAGTAGCTTATGGACTAAGGAATTTTCTTGATTATGGAGGTGGTAAAAGAGTTCGTCGTAAAGGGTTACGCCGATGCAATCTTTGACGCTAATCTGGATGATTCTGAGTAGTAAACCAGATTCGTATAGTAGAATAGTTATTTGGAATAGCTCTAAATAGAGCGTGGTAGTTGCATCTACAAGATGACGTAGAGATTTGTAAAGCACACACGGATCTGACCCGTTAACTGTAACATCTCTCACAGGCATAACATGATCAAACCCTGAACTCATTGAGTGTTAATCACATGGTGATGTGAACTAGATTATTGACTCTAGTAAACTCTTTGGGTGTTAGTCACATGGGGATGTGACCTTGAGTGTTAATCACATAGCGATGTGAACTGGATTATTGACTGTAGTGCAAGTGGGAGACTGTTGGAAATATGCCCTAGAGGCAATAATAAATTAGTTATTATTATATTTCCTTGTTCATGATAATCGTTTATTATCCATGCTATAATTGTATTGATAGGAAACTCAGATACATGTGTGGATACATAGACAACACCATGTCCCTGGTAAGCCTCTAGTTGACTAGCTTGTTGATCAATAGATGGTTACGGTTTCCTGACCATGATCATTGGATGTCGTTGATAACGGGATCACATCATTAGGAGAATGATGTGATGGACAAGACCCAATCCTAAGCCTAGCACAAGATCGTGTAGTTCGTATGCTAAAGATTTTCTAACGTCAAGTATCATTTCCTTAGACCATGAGATTGTGCAACTCCCGGGTACCGTAGGAATGCTTTGGGTGTACCAAACGTCACAACGTAACTGGGTGGCTATAAAGGTACACTACAGGTATCTCTGAAAGTGTCTGTTGGGTTGGCACGAATCGAGACTGGGATTTGTCACTCCGTGTGACGGAGAGGTATCTCTGGGCCCACTCGGTAGGACATCATCATAATGTGCACAATGTGATCAAGGAGTTGATCACGGGATGATGTGGTGCGGAACGAGTAAAGAGACTTGCCCGTAACGAGATTGAACAAGGTATCGAGATACCGATGATCGAATCTCGGGCAAGTACTATACCGGTAGACAAAGGGAATTTAATACGGGATTGATTGAATCCTTGACATCGTGGTTCATCCGATGAGATCATCGTGGAGCATGTGGGAGCCAACATGGGTATCCAGATCCCGTTGTTGGTTATTGACTGGAGAGTTGTCTCGGCCATGTCTGCATGACTCCCGAGCCCGTAGGGTCTACACACTTAAGGTTCGATGATGCTAGGGTTATTAGGAAGACTTGTATGTGATTACCGAATGTTGTTCGGAGTCCCGGATGAGATCCTGGACGTCACGAGGAGTTCCGGAATAGTCCGGACGTAAAGATTTATATGTGGGAAGTTGTCATACGGTCACCAGAAAGGTCCGGGGGCATATCGGTATTGTACCGGGGCCACCGGAGGGGTTCTGGGGGTCCACCGGGAGGGGCCACCTCTCCCGGAGGGCCTTATGGGCTGTATGAGGAAGGGAACCAGCCCAAATGGGCTGGGGCACCACACCCCCCTAGGGCCCATGCGCCTAGGGTTGGGGGAACCATAAAGGGGGCGCCCCCTTGGCTTGGGGGGCAAGCCCCTCTCCCTTGGCCGCCGCCCCCCCCTCTAG
This sequence comes from Aegilops umbellulata, assembly GCA_032464435.1. Taxonomy (NCBI): domain Eukaryota; kingdom Viridiplantae; phylum Streptophyta; class Magnoliopsida; order Poales; family Poaceae; genus Aegilops; species Aegilops umbellulata. The sequence continues at coordinate 83,981,100 of CP136057.1, forward strand.
ATCCCATCTATAGGGGCCGGCCCCCTTCCCCCTTCTCCCTATAAATAGAGGGGCGAGGGGAGGGCTGCAGTACGACATCCAAGGCGCAACCCCTCCCCTCCTCAACACCTCTCCTCCTCCGTTAAGAGCTTGGCGAAGCCCTGCCGGAGTACTACTGCTCCACCACCACCACGCCGTCGTGCTGCTGTTGGAGCTCTCTTCCTCAACCTCTCCCTCCTCCTTGCTGGATCAAGGTGCGGGAGACGTCCTCGCTCCGTACGTGTGTTGAACGCGGAGGTGCCGTCCGTTCGGCGCTTGGTCATCGGTGATTTGGATCACGACGAGTACGACTCCATCAACCCCGTTCACTTGAACACTTCCGCTTAGCGATCTACAAGGGTATGTAGATGCACTCTCCTTCCCCTCGTTACTAGATTACTCCATAGATTGATCTTGGTGATGCGTAGAAAATTTTGAATTTCTGCTACGATCCCCAACACTAGAGGCATGTGATAGGTATGAGGAGGGCGTATTTGGATTGGTCTCGTCGTTCTGAGAAACTTTTATATATAAAGTTTTTCGATCCGAGGTACGGTTTATTTTATACGAATTTCTAAAGTTTAAAGTATTTTCTCGAATTATTCAAATTAACAGAAAATCATTATGACGTCAGCATTGCGCGGGGATGACGTCAGCATTGCGTGGGGATGATGTCAGCAGTCAACAGACTCACTGACCAAGGTCAAACCTGACATGTGGGTCCAGTGGGACCCACATGTCAGCCTCTGTTAGTCTAACAGTAATTTAAACTAAACTAACAGGCTAATTAGAGGGGTGGGCCCTGGTGTCAGTGACTAACTAATTACTAATTAATTAACAGATTTTAATTAGCAGATTAATTTATTTTTAAAACATTTTAAACAAGTGGGCCCACACGTCAGTCTCACTGGGCAGCCCAGTCAGCAGTTTACTTGGTAAACATAGTCTACTGGGCCACCGGGGCCCACTGGTATGCGACCTAGGGGCGGGGCCCACTGAGCCACGTCGGCGTCGGCGCTAGAGAGAGCTCCGGCGACCAAATTCGCGGCGGCGCTTCGCCGGAACGCATCGGAATCGCGCTAGGGGGCACCATTTGGCACACGGTTAGGTTCTTTTGAACGGGCTCTTGCCCGCGCATCAATCTGTGGCGGCGGTTTGGCTGGAAACTGTCGGCGTTCTGGGAACGGGGATCCCCAGACTTGCCTGCCTGCGGCCTGCGGCATGGCTCAAAGGAGGACCGGCACGGCCCATCTTCATCAACAGAAGACCCAAGACCCTCGCGAGGGGCCAAGCCTCGCGGGGCGGACGACACGGTGCTTCCTCAGGCGCGGCCTCATCAGGCTGGCTCATGAGGAGGCGGGGAGATCAAGGCAGGGTACCTCGCGAGGTGCCCATGACGCAAGCCATGACGACCAAGGGCGCCAGGCGGGCGCCAGCCCGCGCAGTGTCCTCCCTTTCCTCTTTGGTGCAAAGGGGGCAAGCGCAGGCGAGAGGATCAAGCAAAGGCATCCAGTTCGGTGCAACAAGACCAAGACCAGTCCAACAGTGGGAAGGAGGTCATCGTGGAGCCCAGAACGGCGTCACCACAGGGCCTTTGGCAGGCGAGGACCAACTTTAGTCAGGATAAGTGTACTGGATGTTCCCCTTCAAATTGGCCAAATTGTTGACGCCCTTCCCGCTCAATATTTGGGAAGAGGCCCAGGGCCTTTGCCTATAAATAGGACTAGCCACCCCCAAGGTAGAGGCAATCAGGACCCAGCGTAGAAAGGAGGTACGGGGTATCAAGAGTCCGAATAAGCGGAGACGATCAGAGAGAGAGTGTGTGTGTGTGTGAGAGAGAGAGAGAGAAGGGCGGCTGAACTCCACCAGCAGTTCATCGTCCCAGCTAGAACACGCCCTCGCGAGGCTGTTCTTCCCTGTACTGTCCATCATCATCAGCCCAAGAGGCAATCCACCCACCACACTGGAGTAGGGTATTACACCACATCGGTAGCCCGAACCAGTATAAACCCTGTGTCTTTTGTGTTGTTCTTTGAGTAGTTAGATCCTTGCGAGACGGAGAGGTAGAGGGCACAATCTCCGCGCGTACCCCAGAGTTCGAACCTCAAGGGTCTGCCGGAACCCGAAATCCGACATTTGGCGCGCCAGGTAGGGGTGCGCCGGAATTTGTCTTCCACCGCTTCTTTCTCCTCCGACCGTCGCGTCCATGTTTGACGCTCGTCGGGCCCGCGCCGAGCACCGGGCCGCCATCGCCTCCCGCGTCGCCCAGACGGCTCCCGTCGGTGGGCGTCCTCGTCGTTCCCCGTCGCCCGCCGTCAACGCCGCCACCGGCCCGGCGGGGAACGAGCAGCAAGCGTCGTCTCAGCACCAGTCCGTGCGGCGAGACGGCTGCACCGCTACTCCGTCGCTCACGCCAGCTGGCTCTTCGTCCCACTCGCTCCGCGCGCCCTTGGAGGCTCGAGCTGCACTCATCGCGGCAAACGAGCTCCTGCGCTACCGTCCTGTCGACGACGTCTACGAAGAGTGGCTCGACCGCGTCGCCTAGCTCGTCCGCGCCGCAGGGGGCTCCCCTGCACCGTCCGCTCCGCTGCGCCGCACCCCGCCCCGCGCAGGTCATGAAGCTCCGGGGGCGTACCAGCCACCTCCACTCCAAGAAGACGCCATGGCTCCAAGGCGCGCGGCCCCTGGGCGGAACCCGCTCCGTCAGGCGCCAGCCCAGCAAGAACGGAGCTGCCAAGAAGTCCCTCGACCGTAAGAGGCTGCCCGAGCGCTTCCTGCTCCGGCTCGCCGCGACCCTGCTCCAGCTCCGGCACGTCAAGACCCCGCGCTGCTCCCAGCTGCAGCGCATGGGGACCCTCAAGGCCAAGCTCTCCCTCGACCGAAGCCTCCCGTGGCCACGGCCGGCTGCCGCGCCTACACCACCGAGTTGCACAGCGTCGCGTGGCTCGGCAAGTTCAAGCCAGACTTGCCTCCTCGCTACGACGGCACGACTGACCCCGCCTTGTTCCTCCAACTCTACGAGCTGGGCATCGAGGCCGCCAGCGGGGACGAAAAGGTCATGGCGAACTGGTTCCCCATGGCGCTCAAGGAAGGAGCTCGTACCTGGCTCCTGAACCTGGCCCCGGGCACGATCTCTTCCTGGGACCAGATGCGCACCCGCTTCATCGCCAACTTCCAAGGTACTTGCGACCGGCCGCCCGCCGTGAGCGACATGCGCCGCATCAAGCAACAACCCGGAGAGACCCTGCAAAAGTACATCCAGCGCTTCAACAGCGCGCGTCTCAAGAGCCCCAAGGTGTCCAAGGAAGCCATCATCTCAGCCTTCTCCGACGGTGTGCGCGACGTCAAGATGAAGGAGGAGCTGGCGATGCATGAAGACCTGTGCACCTCCCTGGAGCTGTTCAACTTGGCGACCAAGTGCGCCAGGGCTGAGGAGGGGCGTCTCTCCCTCCTCGAGCTGCCTGTCGCGGACCCAGAAGAGAAGAAACCCAAGGCCAAGGACGTGAAGCGCAAGGGGGCTGCCGTGCTCGCGACAGAGCCTGATACCAAGCGGGGCAAGGATCTGCCCGAATCCTCCAGGGGCAGCCGATACTGCGTGTACCACGACCTCCACACCCACAACACCAATGAATGCCAAGAGCTCCGCGCCGTGCGAGAAGGAAGGATCGGCCGACGCCCTGACCGCGCTGACCAGGGCTACGGCCGAGGAGGAGGAAGAAACCCAGGACGCTGGGAAGACCGCGGCCCACGCCAAGGGTGGCGTGATCAACCTCGCGAGGACCGCTGGCGAGACCTGCCTCGCGAGGGGGATTGGCGGGATCAGCCTCGTGAGGATCGCCTGCAGGGCAACGCAGGCCTCCCCCCACTGCCGCCTCAGCCAAGGAGGAACGAGGACCGCCACCAAGACGAGGGAGCTGGGGGCTTCCAGGAGCCGCGCGCAATCGCCTGCATCCTGGGCGGAGCTCAAGCCCCAGCCTCCCAACGCATCTTCAAGCAGTTTGCCTGCGAAGTGAATGCAGTCCTCCCCAGGCTCGAAGCAACGCGCCCTCTCAGACCTTCGGCATGCACCATCACGTTCAGCTCAGCGGATCAGCTCAAGTGCGCGGCCACAGCCGGGGTCCTACCGATGCTCTGCTCCCAGTCATCAGCAACGTACTGGTCACCAGGACCCTCATCGACGGTGGAGCAGGGCTCAACGTCCTGTCCATGGAAACGTTCAACAATCTCCAAGTGCCCTATGACCAGCTTCAGCCAACCAAGCCTTTCTCCGGAGTCACCGACGGTTCCACGATCCCGATCGGGCAAGTCCGCCTCCCTGTCACCTTCGGGGCCTGCAGCAACTACCGCACCGAGCTCATCGACTTCGACGTCGCTCACATCCGCCTGCCGTACAACGCCATCCTCGGGTACCCGACGCTGGCCAAGTTCATGACCGTAACTCATCATGGCTACAACGTCCTCAAGATGCCAGGAAGTGGCGGAGTCATCATGGTGCCGTGTGAAGAGAGGGATGCTGTGTGTTCCCTGGAGCGAGCCTTTCAGGCCGCGTCACTAGAAGACCCAGATCGCGGAGGCAGGAGGCTTCCCGAAACCACCCCCAAGAAGAGGAAGGCGTCATCCGGACCGGCCCCTCAGGGCCCGCGTCTGCCCAGGGGGACCCTCCTTCCATCGCATAGGAAAGCGCGCCTGGTGCCCTCCTCAGGCAGGGCTCGGGGGCTCTCACCTGGAGGGCCACCGACCTGGCCAGGGTCATGAGGGAGGCGCTTGGGCACCACGTGGAGGCATGCTTCGAAGCACGTTTCCCTCAAGAAGGATAGAGGCAAGGAGAGTCAGACCAGCAGGAGTTCGTTAACCAGGCCATTCAAGAACTACAGGAGTCGAGAATCATGAGAGGTTGCTGCCGCCTACCGGCTGTGGCTCCCCATCCAGGCGAGGATGGTGAGCTGCGCGTCTGCATCGACGTACCGAGGCTCAATCAGGTCACCACGACGGAGCGCCTCTGGCCCTCACAAGTGGGGCGTTGTGGAGGTCCACCCCACAGTTATGTTCGCATGCCTTACGGCTTGCCGAGCGTGCCTGCTGCGTACCAGCGCCTCATGAGGGGCATCATGGAGACTCAGGAAGACAGGCGTTCCGCGGTCCTGGCGGAGATGGAGATGATTCGCGAGGAGTCACCAGCGCCTCCGGAGCCTCCTTAGGCCCCTGGGCTTGGGGGCTCGTTAAGATCGGCTCCCGCAGCCCACCGAGTCTGCTGCACCAACACCACTTCGTCCGCGACAACTCCAGGTGACATCTTTCAAGCTTCATTTCTGGCTGGGAACGCCCTCCCAGGGCTGCTTCATTCCCAGGCCGCGTGGGTCCGTCCCTGTGGCATGTATCCCTTTTTAGTTTTCGATCATTAGCTTGCTTTGTTGGCGGCGCCCCTCGGGCTGCATCATCCCCAGGCCGCTCGGGCCAGGCCCAGTGGCGTGTCTCTTCCTTGCGTTTATTTCCAACTATGCATTCGCCTATCATGCTTGATTACTTGATGCCTGTTCACGGCACCTCTTCTTCTCAATGTTGACCACTTGCACGTTAAAGGGGGGTACCTGAGCATCGCGACTCAGGGCTCTTACTGGCTCTCCAGCCCTCACCCTCTGGCCTTGTCCACGGCATCGCGACCTGGCATACCAGCGATGGCTGAGACAAGCTCGAGGGCCGGAACCCGAGGACGTAGAGTGCCGGCATCTAACCAAATCTCCAGGAACACATCTCAAGACACGGCCCAGTGCCAGGCGCAACCCGCCTAGAGGTAGGGCTCCGTGAGTCCCGCGCTGGCTCACGGGCGCCCAAGTACACCTCACCTGCGCCAACTAGAGCAACTAACGACCGACTGATAGCCATCGTGGCAACCTTTTTCCTCCTTCTGTGGTGAGCTTGCAGGATCCCCTGAGGGAATTGCGCAAGCCGAGGCCCTCGCGGAGCTCTCTTCATCCTCGTCCACGCGAACCGCTTGCATGTTTAAGGGGGGGCCTGAGCATCGCGACTCAGGGCTCCTACCGGCACTCCAGCCCTCACCCTCTGGTCTTGTCCACGGCATCGCGACCTGGCATACCAGCGACGGCTGAGACCAGCTCGAGGGCCGGGACCCGAGGACGTAGAGCACAAAGGGGAGCAAAGGCGAGGGGGAAGGGGCACGCGGGGGCCTCGTCAAGCAACTCCGCTCCAGCTGCCGCGCAGACCCGGCGATACACCAAGAGTAACCCCTGATTAACAAGATAAGTCACCGCCCGAAAACACCGGCTACCGTAGCATCACCCCCGCACCTAACGCAGTTCCATACTAGCGACGTCACCCCCCCCCCTTTCTCACCGCGCGACGGCTGCTTGGGCGCCAAAGGGGACCTCCTGAGCATCGCGACTCAGGGGCTCTTACCGGACCCCGGGTCGCTCACCTCCTGGCCTTGACCACGGCATCGCGACCTGGCATACCAGCGACGGTTGACGCCGCCTTGGGACTGGGACCTGTCGATGCAGAGCACCAAGCCCTCGCGAGGTTCGAAAGGGAGGACTAAGCTACGACGGAATCAACGACTCGCACAGTTCCATAGCAAAAGTCACATATTAACAGGAAGGATCACATACACCTTACAAGGCCCCATTGGGCGCAGTATGATTCCTTGCAGGAAACGGATCCTAAGGGATGCTATCTACACGCGCCCCTGCAAATGATGCCATCATCAACAGTGGGCCGTCAGGCACCGGTGCCAACCCCATCCAGATCAGAGTCGGCGGCGGCCGAGCGAGCCCGCCCTGCTCCAGGAGCGGCGTTGGCTCGCGGGCTCGTAGCTGTCGTCGCTTGTCTCCGGGGTCGCGAAGATCTCGCTGGGATCGTTGGATCCTCCGGCGCTTCCGTTGCTTGTGGAGCTATCCAGGGAGCGGTTGGCGGGCCCAGCCCTCACCATGGCAGGGTCCTGGCCACCTCTCCTGGGGCAGCACTCCAGCTGGCGCTCGTTCGCGTCGAAGACCTTGAAGAACATCACCGAAGCGCCATCGTACTCCAGGTGGATCGTGAGGGCGCCCCTTGCTCTGCAACCCCGAGCGATCTCGCCCCAGCCGCGGGTCATGAAGACCTCGCCCAAGGCAAGGATCGCGACCTCTGCCTCGGTCGCGGGGGTGCTGCAGTCGGCGTGCTGCAGCCATAACTCCAGGAGTCTTCCCTGTGGGAAGATGGAGACGAAGAAGGGAGGAAAGCGAATCCAAGTTTGCGGAGGCATGGCGACGTGGAGCACGAGCTCGCGGGAGGAGCCCTTGGCGTGGACTCCAGGAGGAACGACCCACACCTTCGTGACCCGTCGGCGCCGGCGACGGCGCCGGCCGCGGGGATCGGCATCGCCCCTCCGAGGCCCTCGACGTGGGCAAACAAGGGAAGCGGAAACCCCGGCGGAGGCCGCTCATACCAAGGCCTCGACACCACCTGAGTCTCGGCTGCGAAGGGCAGGTCGCTTCTTCGGCGGGAGCGGTCTGGTCCCTCTTGAAGGGCCTTTCCCTTCTCCGCTGCAGAAAACCGGCGAATCGGAGCCATCACTGCAAGGAGGAGCAAGAATCAAGGCGAAGGAGAAAGCAAGGAGGGATGGACTGGAAGGGCACGCGCGGTGCCGTACTTATAGCCGGCGAAGGCCAACCGTCGGCCTCCACGATCATAGGTAATCATGACACGATTTGCATGCAGGGACCTGTCGAATCCGTGCGACCATCGAGGCGTCATGGGGAAGCGGAGACGCCCACGTCCAATCAACCGCCACGCGGCGCCCAAGGCCGCAGGCTGTTAGGGCCCGCGGCGCTTTGCCCTTGCCCCTTCGCCTCTCAGCACGGCCAAGTCCGGGCGCGCCTTGGGCCCGGGGGCTACTGTCGGCGTTCTGGGAACGGGGGTCCCCAGACTTGCCTGCCTGCGGCCTGCGGCGTGGCTCAAAGGAGAGCCGGCACGGCCCATCTTCATCAACACAAGACCCAAGACCCTCGCGAGGGGCCAAGCCTCGCGGGGTGGATGACACGGTGCTTCCTCAGGCGCGGCCTCATCAGGCTGGCTCATGAGGAGGCGGAGAGATCAAGGAAGGGTACCTCGCGAGGTGCCCATGACGCAAGCCATGACGACCAAGGGCGCCAGGCGGGTGCCAGCCCGTGCAGTGTCCTCCCTTTCCTCTTTGGTGCAAAGGGGGCAAGCGCAGGCGAGAGGATCAAGCAAAGGCATCCATTTCGGTGTAACAAGACCAAGACCAGTCCAACGGTGGGAAGGAGGTCATCGTGGAGCCCAGAACGGCGTCACCACAGGGCCTTTGGCAGGCGAGGACCAACTTTAGTCAGGATAAGTGTACTGGATGTTCCCCTTCAAATTGGCCAAATTGTTGGCGCCCTTCCCGCTCAATATTTGGGAAGAGGCCCAGGGCCTTTGCCTATAAATAGGACTAGCCACCCCCAAGGTAGAGGCAATCAGGTACCCAGCATAGAAAGGAGGTACGGGGTATCAAGAGTCCGAGTAAGCGGAGACGATCAGAGAGTGAGAGAGAGAGAGAGAGAGAGAGAGAGTGAGAGAGAGAAGGGCGGCTGAACTCCACCAGCAGTTCATCGTCCCAGCTAGAACACGCCCTCGCGAGGCTGTTCTTCCCTGTACTGTCCATCATCATCAGCCCAAGAGGCAATCCACCCACCACACTGGAGTAGGGTATTACACCACATCGGTGGCCCGAACCAGTATAAACTCTGTGTCTTTTGTGTTGTTCTTTGAGTAGTTAGATCCTTGCGAGACGGAGAGGTAGAGGGCACAATCTCCGCACGCACCCCAGAGTTCAAACCTCAAGGGTCTGCCGGAACCCGAAATCCGACAGAAACGGCCGGATACGGCGATGGCCCTTGGAAGTTTAGGAGCAGCAGAGTCGCCGGATACGGAGGAGGATCGCTGGCGGCCGAAGCAAAGGGAACGGCTCGATCCTGGTGTAGCAGAGCTCTCCTGCTCGTGCTCGTGGTTGAGGACGATGTAGTCGAGACTGGCGAGACGATGGACATGACGGCGAAGCGATGCGGTGGATGTGGCCGCGTGGACGACGGAGAATGGCAGCGACCGCGTCAGTCTCCTCTCCAAAATGAAGGAGAGGGAGAGGGGGTAGGTGGATCTGGGGGAGGAGAGGCGCAAGTGGGGGTGGGGAGAGAGGATCGAGGCGACGGGGAGGGACGGGATCCTTATCCCCTCGTCGGCGAGGCGCGAGGCGACGAGCTGGTTCGACGGCGACCACTCGCGCGAATCGGTCGAACAGGAGAAAGGGGAAGACAACAGGGGAGGGGGAATGGGCCGCCAGTGTGGGCCGACGGCCAGCTGGGCCATTTGGTCCAGTGGGGCAGGCGCTTTCTCTCTCTCCCCTCAGCTTTTCCTTTTCTTTTTTTCTTTTTTTCTTTTTCCGTCAGCTTTTGCTTTTTCCTTTAGCCACAAAAACTGACCCAGCCTGCCACAAAAAGGTTGTGAGGCTCTTGAAAAAGTTTACAATTTTTATAAATTAAAAAGGCATTTAATTTATCGCTTAGGTCATTGTTTTAAGTAGTTTAGGCCACTTAAACATTTTGCAAAAATGTTGGTTCACCACCAATATTAGTTATGGATTATTTGGCACATGATGAACATTTTAAGTTTTCCTGCTCGAAGAAATAATTTATTCGACTTATTTTAAATTTGAAAAAGGCTTTGATTTTTGAACAAGTGGCAAGCTGCATAGTAATCACGATGACATGATCACAATTAGGGGAAGATTACTGTAGCAATGATTTTCGGGGTGTTACATAAAGCCTTTGGGAAGTTCTTCCATTTTCAATGCATGTACTCAAGAGATCCAAGCAAACCTGGCCGACCTCTAGCTTCTGACATTGACAAGAGCCTTCCCGTGTCTGCCATAGTTGGTTCTCTTATGTAGTGAGGTTTGGACACCTCAGACACTGTAGTTGCAAACCTGACCATGGCATCTTCACATGTGCTCTCAGACATTTGTAGGTACTCGTCCCAATAATCAGCGGTCGTGCCATATGCAAGCATCCGAAGTGCGGCCATGCACTTCTAGTAACCAGAGAACCCAATCGTTCCCACGACGACATTCTTTAGGATTAAGTAGTCATCATAGGACCAGACGCCATGGTACAAATGATCGAAGACAGTCTTGCGCATCCGAAAGCGCCGACGAAAATGGTCAGCGAAGAGTGCATCGGCGGCAAAGTAGTCAGCCATCATTATTAAATGGTCGCGCGCCCTGTTGTGCTCGAGCACTCGACGACCCTTGATCGAGCCTTTGAAATTGAGAACACGCTCCTCTGCATGCTCCGCGTCTTCAAGGACCGCCTGCATCATCGACGTCTCATTGAAGTACTCCTCATCCAATGAGCCGTCGGACGACTCAACATACTGCTCGTATATGTACTTCAAATAAGAATCCATTGCTAGAAAGAAGAAGGGAAAACTTTTTTAGCTTTGGCAATACATTGAACAGTTGCCGGCCATGGTGAGTATTCGAAGGACAGGGGTTGAACGGCGACGGAGGAGAAGCGGGGTGGAGCCTTGCTAGAGCGCTCGAGGTGACGGAGACGTAGACTTCCGACAGGGGTGTGGCGTGGCGGCCGGGATGGTGGAGCAGCGAAGAAGGCAAAAGAGAAAGAAGGCAGAAGAGAAAATAGGGAGGATGAAGGCACGGGTTCGGGAAGGGTTTTGGGTGGATCGAGGGTGTCATAGTCCTACGTGTCTGGTGTCCGGACTCCCACTAACCTCCTCATATTTGTCTCCAGTTTACGGAGAAAATGCATCCGAACCGTCTCACGGATCGATACAGTCTCGCGTTGGATGTCTTCGCCGGTCCGGACAGTCCGATCAAGACGGACGTGGGTGATTTGCGGGTCCGTCTTGGAGATGCCCCACCTGGTAGCCGGTGGGACGACATGTTACGTGGGCCGTCGGGGGATGCTCAGTCCAGCACAAATCTACGCGCAAAGATCCAACGGCTTTTACGCAGTCGACCGAGACTTGATTAATCTGAGGGGAGTAGCCACCTACTCACACAGCCGACTCATCAAGTCAGGATCGCGAGTCCTCTGCCTGCTTATGTAGTGTGATCTCTTCTTGGAGCGACAGGCTCGGGCTCCACTGCGGGGTCCGGCACCCCTAGTTTCGCTTCTTTAAATTCTCCCTCCCGGCTTTCTCCTCGCCTCCCACCGCGAGCCAGGCGACACACCCACGAGGCCACAAAGCCAAAGCTGCTCCCAACACAGACGCAAGCGATACAGAGCGCGCCGTTAGCATGAGCTCGTCGGCGCAGCTCAAGCGGCTGTACCAGCTGGCGGTGAGCAACATCGTGGCCATCGCGGCGGTGCCCTTCGCCGCCTCCGCCCTGCTCAAGGCGGCGGAGCTAGGGCCCGAGGAGCTGCTCGCCCGGCTGCGCGCGCTCCGGCCCGTGCACATGTTCCTGGCCGCCTTCGTCCCGGCCGCGGCGGCCGCCGTCTACCTCAAGCTCCGCCCGCGCGCGGTGTACATGGTGGACTACGCGTGCTTCCGCACCAGCCCCAGCTGCCGCGTCCCGTTCGCGGCGTTCCAGGAGCACGCCCGCGTCTGGCCGGGCTTCGACGAGCGCAGCGTCCGGTTCATGTCGCGCCTGCTCGAGCGCTCGGGGCTCGGGGAGGAGACCTGCCTCCCCTACGCGCAGCACTACATCCCGCCGTCCCGCGACCTCGAGTCCTCCCGCGCCGAGGTCGAGCTCATCGTCTTCTCCGCCATCGACGACCTGCTCGCCAAGACCAAGGTCGCCCCGGAGGACATCGACATCCTCGTCGTCAACTGCAGCCTCTTCGCCCCGACGCCGTCCTTCGCCGACATGATCGTCAACCGCTACAACCTCCGCAAGGACGTGCGCAACGTGCACCTCGCCGGGATGGGCTGCAGCGCGGGGCTCATCTCCGTGGGGCTCGCCAGGAACCTGCTCCAGGTCGCGCCCAGGGGCTCGAACGCGCTGGTGGTGTCCACGGAGACCATCACGCCAAACTACTACATGGGCAAGGAGCGCGCCATGCTCCTGCCCAACTGCCTCTTCCGCATGGGCGGCGCGGCCGTGCTCCTCTCCACCAACGGCGCCAACGCGCGGTTCCGGCTCGCGCGCGTGGTGCGCACGCTGACCGGAGCCCAGGACGGCGCGTACCGCTGCGTGTACCAGGAGGAAGACGACCGGGGCAACGTGGGCATCAACCTGTCCAAGGACCTAATGAGCGTCGCCGGCGACGCGCTGAAGGCGAACATCACGGCCATGGGGCCCCTGGTGCTGCCGGCGTCGGAGCAGCTGCTGTTCGCGCTGTCCTTCATCGCGCGCAAGGTGGTGAACCGCGGGATCAAGCCGTACATCCCGGACTTCCGCACGGCGTTCGAGCACTTCTGCATCCACGCGGGCGGGCGCGCGGTGATCGACGAGCTGCAGCGCAGCCTGACGCTGTCGGACGAGCAGGTGGAGGCGTCGCGGATGACGCTGCACCGGTTCGGCAACACGTCCAGCAGCTCGCTGTGGTACGAGCTGGCCTACGTGGAGGCCAAGGGGCGCATGCGCAGGGGCGACCGCGTGTGGATGATCGGCTTCGGCTCCGGGTTCAAGTGCAACAGCGCCGCCTGGGAGTGCATCCGCCCGCCGACGGCGCCCGGCGGCGCCGACGGGCCCTGGGCCGCCTGCGTCCACCGCTACCCCGTCGACATCCCCGACGTGCTCAAGCATTAGCCTAGCCAACCCAACCCAGCCCAGCTCGGCGGCTCGTCTGGTGCACATTCGTACACACACGTTGGCTCGTACACAGAAAAGTCCACACACTCCAGTAGCCACCACTAGGTGGTAGCACTAGCTAATACTACCACCAACGATCGACCCGTGCTCTGTACGTACGTAAAACTATTCATTGCTGCATGCATCCAGTGAGCTCATCTCTCTCTCTGCACGTTGCTTTGCATTGATGTATGCTTCTCCTCTCCCCCGCCCCGCCCCTACGTGATCCTACGCACCAAACGTTTTCACTGAGAACAGGACGTGAGATCCCGACGGGGCGATGGTAGCTAGGGTTTGTTCATGCGCTGGCGGCCAGAATCTGCTAGGGTTTTGCATTGCAGCACTGATCCCATCGCCGGTTCGCCGCCGTGCTGTGCTCCATCGACCATGCTCGTGCTTGTGCGCTGCGGCGCGTACGAGGTGGCTTGGTTGCTTCGGTCGCTTCCCCTGTCTGTTTACACTCGTTAGTCGTTACGTGCCGCACGCCCAACTGGTGTGATGATCAGTACCAGACTACCAGTATCGTGTACACAAGTCCCTCCGTCTCCGTTTCTGTTTCTGGGATGACTCGATAATGTTCTTGCCATGCGCCCATGCCTGCTCCGTCCTCATACCGTCATACGAGTTAATGAAACGAGGAAAAAGAGAGAGAGAGATCCCTGGCTTGCTCGCCCGCCCGGTGCATCAGTCAGTGCCCTACCTACCTACCCAGCCCTGCTCCATCAATTCATCTCTGCGCGCCGCGGTGACGGACGGACAGTTACTCACCGGACGGACCAGACTGCTCGCTGTCTGAACCCGCCGCTTCGGCGCTTTCCGCCCTGACATGCCACCCCGGTTTAATTCAATCCCTGCACGCGCAGGCGCAGTCCTGCCCCGCCGCTGGCCTGGAGTTATGGCCTGCCCCGGCCGCCCGCTCGCTCATCATCTAGTCCTCTGCATGCATGCATGCGCGAGATGCGGCAACGGCAGGGCGAGGCGTACGTGTCGCGTGCGGACCATGCGAGCCCAATCAATGCCGGCCAGCTGCAGAGCAGGGGCGCTGTGCGTATCGGCAAGCCCAACGGTCGCGTGCCATCGGCAGCGCGCGCCGCGCATGCCATCTTGCCATCGGCGTCGACAACGGGTGGCATGTCGCCGTCCCCGCCGCGTGCGCAGTCCAGCTCGGCCGGCCGTCTGGCGCGCCTCGCCGGCCCGTCCGCGTCCAGGGCCCCCTACGCGCCGGAACGGCATGATAGCAACTTCAATGGGAGGACCCATTTTATCCGTTTGGGTGATCCGGACAGAAAACTGCCCGAGGGGGCGACCCAAACGGACGTCCGTGTCCGCCTGCTGTCCGTCCCCGACCTAAACCTGAACCAAATCCGGGAACAAATGAGTACGAAGCGGACGGAAGCGGACGCTTTCGTCCACCGCTGTCGCCCGCACGTGTCCGCCCCTGGTCCCATATGTCAGCGACTGCAACGCCCACAGCAAGGCCACATGTGCTGGTCTCCACCGCGCGCTCGGCCGCTCCTCCGCACCGCCGCAAGGCCACCGACGCAGGTCGCCGACGCGCTGCAGCGAGGCCACCGGCGCAGGTCGCCGACGCCAGGGACGGAGCCAGGATTTGACTATAGGGGGGGCGAAGATGCACAAGAGATTTTTTTTTCTTTAGGTTAACCCGCTTTTCACTAAGTTTTCTTAATAGAATTAACATGCGTGTTACAGTGATAAGAGGAAACAGAGATCTGAGCATTGATAGAAAGACAACGACACAAGACATGTAGATTCATGGAATTTTATTTGTGCATATCGACTAAATTAATTATGGTCAGGCTATTACCTTGGTCCTTAAAATGATTATGTATATATTAAACATATATATCATTAAACAATTGTAATTTCCTTGTAATGCATGAGTCTCCCAGGCGGCTGGGCCTTCAACGGTTGGGCCTTGTGTTGTGCGCCTGGAACGTAAGGTGCTAAGTGGCTTATCTTTTCTTTTATTGCGAGTGGCTGATCTTTTGTACCGAGCCTAACGAGTTATATTAGTACTCGTGAGATTGACTCGTTTAACTTGGTCTATAAACAATCTTAAACTAAAGCTTGGCTCGACTCGTTATTCTTCGAGTTCGAGTCGATTCGAGCCGAGTCACGAGCTACTCGTTTAGCTCGCGAGCTTCGAGTTTTTTTCCAGCCCTATGTGTATGATTACTTCTATATATAGTTTTTAAAGGCAAAAACTAATCTGATGTGAAAAAAATTACCTTTTTTCCTTTGTCTACCGCCGTGTGTCCGGGCTGCCTGCAACTTTTCCGTGGATCCGGCGCAGCGGCGCCTGCATGTCCCGGCATGTCCCTGCATGTTCTTCGTTTCTCGATGGCGGCGCGATGGAGAGATCTGATCTGAGCAGCCATCGGCGGGCAGCGGTTTGAAAACAAACAGGGCCTTTTTTCCATGATGGCCTGCTTGGCATTTTTGTGCTTCATAACTAATGGGCTGTGCCTGTACCCATACATGCGCTGACCGAGGGTTCACGTTAATTACGAAGGCCGAAGGGGATAGGGGGGTGAAGCAGGTTACGTACGTGTACGTAAGCAGAAATATTACTGAATAGCTGATCGCTCACGAGGGACGATGCGATCGTCAGGGGGGGTCTCGCCCCCCCTCGTCCCCCCTTGAATCCGTCCCTGGCCGACGCGCGCTCGGCCGCTCCTCCGCGCCGCAGCGAGGCCGTCGGCACCGATCGCCGACGCGCGCTCGGCCGCTCCTCCGCGCCGCCGTGAGGCCACCGGAGCAGGTCGCCACGGCACACTCGGCCGCTCCTCCACGCCCCAGCGAGGCCACCTGCGCAGGGCTCCTCCGCGCGCTCCTGCTGGGGCTCGAGGCCCGGACGCCGGCGCGAGCAGAGGGTGGCTGCAGCAGAGGCGCGAGCAGAGAAAAATCTCGCGAAGGAGGGGATCCGCGAGGAGGAGAGGAGGGCGACGCGAGGGAGAGAGAAGGGGCGGCGTGAGGGAGATAGGACAGGCGCCGCGACGAGAAGGGGACGGGCGGCGCGAGGGAGAGAGGAGGGGCGGGCGGCGCGGACAGTTTGGGTCTGTTTTTGTGCTTCGCGTTAGATATAAGGCTTGTCCGCCACATGTCCACTAGACGGACAGGTGACCCAAACGAACACGAAACGGATAAAGTCGGTGTCCGTTTGGGTCCTTGCGTTGGAGTTGCTCTGAATGCGCAGTCGCATTGCCCCAACCGCGGCCACCACCACAGTCAGTCACCGGAGTAAATGGCCGAAATGTACTGCTCGGTTCGACCAACACGGCGAAACATCGGCACCAACCACCGGTTGCTTTCCTCCGCCTTTTGTGGTTCTCGCAGGAAGAAGGGAGAGCCACAGGCAGCGATCCCCTACCCGGAAGGAGATGTTTCAGTACGAGACAGCATAGCGATCTGGCTCCCGAGGAAATGAGCAGACACGCCAAACATCGGAAACCTTCGGGCTACCCGGACGCACAGGCTGGCCGTTTGTATATATATACTGATCTGAACATATGCATATCTGATAGTCTCTGGCAGCACATGCAGATGAGCCAACTGCTTCTTTGACTGCATATGCGCTCGTCCTCTCTCTTTTTGTCTCATGCCAAATATGCAGATGTAGCAATGGCGATAGATGCATCGCTGCGTGGATATATGTGTACTATGTGGGGTGGGGATACATCATACATATACAGACAAGATCAGCAAATTTGGCTTCTTAAGAAAGGCTGACGGATAGTATTTATCTGAATATACGCATAGCATATCACCAATACCACGTGTGCAAAGAGAGTCCTCTCAGAAAAGGATGGTGATTCATATTCCACTCGGTACACATTGCTCTGATTCCATAGTTACTAGTAGTTTCCTCGTACTTGTTTGTGCATGGTTGAACTGGCAGCTAAATTGCAGGTTTAACTGACCTGGGTCTAGAATCCAAAATGCACGCGCGTTGTTAAGTGGCACGCCTGCACCGCCATTGGCATGCCGGCACTGGCAAGCTATTCTCTCTACCGAACACTGACCCGTGGTGAGGGTAAGAGGTGTGTGTGTGTGTGTGTGTTTGTTTTAGGGAATGCTGCGGGGAAGGTGGAGAAGACAATGTTGCTAGCTGAAGAGATACGCGGGCTGGGCCACACTACGCTACTTCTGGGTTTTTTTTTTCGATGAACTACTACTGCTGTCTGCTCACCTGGATCTTGGTCATGGACTGACTAGTCTGGTTGATCCTAAAAAAAAAGACTAGTCTGGTCTACAAATTTGCCATAGCGGTATAGCACCCTCGGATATATTTTTTTGACTTTGCTAACTTCCACCCAGTCGGAAGTTAAGCAACAGATCCGTACAATTCTCCTCTTTTCTACTCCCTCCGTTTTTAAATATTTGTTTTTCTAGAGATTTCAAATGGACTAATACATACGGATGTATATAGACATTTTAGAGTGTAGGTTCACTCATTTTGCTCCGTATGTAGTCACTTGTTAAAATATCTAGAAAGACAAATATTTAGGAACAGAGAGAGTAATTTGCATGCACTAACGTCGGACTGACCGGTAGTTTTTTTTAGCCAACCGGTGGAGATGCATGCATGCGGGAGGAGCAACATCATGCATGCATATAACAACAAAACTTATGATGTCAGCAAAGATTTCTCTCAAATTCAAACTTTAAAATGTTTTGTAGCTCCGACTGAAAAACTGTTTTCACATAAAAAATTCAGCTCGACACGATCTTCAAAACTAGATTCCATGTTGATATGTTCTGGCGACTTTTTTTTCAGGTCAAAAATTATCATGCCTCTCCTACGTAAGGGTCAGTGTTCGGGTTAATTCAAATACAATAAGGATTAATTCAAAAATCCAGAATGTCCTAGAAATATGTGCACCATTTTTGGAAGAGGTTTTTAGCCAATTCAAAAATGATGAACTTTTCTGCAGGGCATTTTGGGTTTATTGAAAATATTTTTATTTGAACCTAGTTGAATTCATTTGGTGCTAGGGTTTGTTGTAACGCCCTCGATGCGGCTATATCTCCCACGTGTCGAAGCACGACTTAGAGGCATAACCGCATTGAAAGCAATGTCGCAAGTGAGGTAATCTTCACACAACCCATGTAATACATAAGGGAAAGAGATACATAGTTGGCTTACAATCGCCACTTCACGCAATACATGAGTAATGCATTACATCAAACAGATAGAAACAAGGTCCGATTACGGAACCAAAATAAAAGAAGACTACCCCAAATGCTACACAGATCCCCGATCGTCCCAACTAGGCTCCACTACTGATCAACTGAAATGAAACAACACAATGAACAAGATCTTCATCGAGCTCCTCCTTGAGCTCGGGTGCGTCACTTGCATGGTTTTATCGGCACTTGCAAACTGGTTTTGGAAGTATCTGTGAGTCACGGGGACTCAGCAATCTCACACCCGCGAGATCAAGACTATTTAAGCTTATAGGTAGGGTAAAAGGTATGAGGTGGAGCTGCAGCAAGCGACTAGCGTATATGGTGGCTAACATACGCAAATGAGAGCGAGAAGAGAAGGCAAAAGCACGGTCGAACAACTATGATCAAAAAGTGATCCTGAAACTACTTACGTCAAGCATAACTCCAACACCGTGTTCACTTCCCGGACTCCGCCGAGAAGAGACCATCACGGTTACACACATGGTTTTCTACAACCGGACATTAACAAATTCCCATCTGCCACATAACCGCGGGCACGGCTTTCGAAAGTTCAAACCCTGCAGGGGTGTCCCAACTTAGCCCATGATAAGCTCTCGCGATCAACGAAGGATATTCCTTCTCCCCGGGAAGACCCGATCAGTCTCGGAATCCCGGCTACAAGACATTTCGACAGTAATAAAACAAGACCAGCAAAGCCTCCCGATGCGCCGACATCCCGATAGGAGCTGCACATATCTCGTTCTCAGGGCAACACCGGATGAGCAGTACGTACGGCAACCGACGATACCCCAAGTTGCCTAGGGGCGGCACCGCAAGTGGCTCTGGTTTGGACCAACACTTAGACAAGCATTGGCCCGGGGGGCTAAATAAAGATGACCCTCGAGAGAGCGACTCCCAAGGGAAAAGTAGGTGGTGGTGAGGCAAATGGTAAAACCAAAGTTGGGCCTTGCTGGAAAAGCTTTATTCAAAGCGAACTGTCAAGGGGGTCCCATAAATCACCCAACCGCGTTAGGGACGCAAAATCCGGGAACATAATACTGATATGACGGAAAATAGGGCAGCAAGAGTGGAACAAAACACCAGGCATAAGGCCGAGCCTTCCACCCTTTACCAAGTATATAGATGATTTAATAATATATAAGGTATTGTGATATCCCAACAAGTAAACATGTTCCAATCAAGGAACAACATCTCCATGTTCCAACAAGGAACAAACTTCATCTTCACCTGCAACTAACAACACTATAAGAGGGGCTGAGCAAAGCGGTAACATAGCCAAACAACGGTTTGCTAGGACAAGGTGGGTTAGAGGCTTGGTTTGACAATATGGGAGGCACGATAAGCAAGTGGTAGGTATCGCAGCATAGGCATAGCAAAAGAGCGAGCAACTAGCAAGCAAAGATAGAAGTGATTTCGAGGGTATGGTCATCTTGCCTGCAAAGTTCTCAGAGTTGTCGAAGGCTTGATCCTCGTAAGTGTTCTCAACAGGTTCCTCGTTCACGTACTCGTCTCCCGGCTCTACCCAAAACAAGAACACAAGCAAAGGGACAACTATCAACCAAATAATCTTGGCAAACCAAGTATTCCACTGGAAAGGTGAGGTGATTTCGGTTGAAATCGATATAAAGATCACCGGAATCGGATGCACGGTTTGCAAATGACAAGCAAAACAAGAATGACAAGATTCTGCCATTAACAGCATGATGCTACTTAGCAAGCAACAAGAAATTAAGATACTGCACCCAAACGTATCAGTAAAGTATATGGCAGTGATCTACTCAAGATGCTTGACAAAAGATGAACACTGAGATACGGCTAAATCACACCACAACAGGTTCAAACAAGCATGGCAAAAATGCAAAAGATAACAGGTTCACAGACTTAGTGAAAATAATATGCCAGAAATTATCATCAGGATGACATGTTTAGAGCAAGCAAACAACATTCTACAGGAACACAATATAGCAAATCAAGGCATGGCATGAATCTACTCAAAGTATTGAACAAAAGCCCCTTACTGACCATGAGCCAAAAAGGACCAGAAAATATAATAGCCCCTTACTGGTCATGTCAAAAACAGATAACAAGTAGGCATGTTTACGAGCTCGATGCACTCACTACAGAGCATCTCATGATAAACTAAGCATACACCCACCAAGAAGACATGGCATAGAAGCTAATCATGGAAAGAACAACATCATAGCATGCAAGGATCAACTACAACAAGCTTGGCAAAATCGAATAACATGTAAACAATCTGCCAGCAACATTTTATAGCAAAAGTAGAGCTCGATTGACTCAAGCTATGGCACTCCATAATTACAAACAAAGGCATGGATGGATAGAATAAATCCATATGTTCAAAACACCCTTACTGATCATGCTCAAAATAGGCATAGATCTCTCTGAAACAACATGAACAAATGGCATAAAAATAACAGCAGGGAATGACTTAGTGAAAATACTAAGTCTCTGAAATCAGCAACAATATGTACCCTAGTTTGCATGCTTGTGCTAGTCACTACAAAGATCAAAAAAATACATGGCATACACCTCTATAAAGATGGCATGGCATATTACAAAACAGATGTAGGACTCCAGTTCATAGGATGCACACATCAATCATGGCAAAAATAACAAAAGTGCATCTACTGAAACAGATCTGAAACTAACATCACATAGCCCTCTTCCAACAGCATTTCGGGCAACAAGATGAGCTCAAACGAAAATGGCGCAATGAGACGCAATGATGCACTCATCGAGACGAACAATTTGACATACTACACGCCCAAAACGGAGCCACGGATGCAGAGTTATGATGCGATGAACAGAGGCATATGATGCTGAAAATCTGGGACTTAGCCAATTATACCTAGCGAAAAACTGGACGACGGGATCCCGCGGACGAGCAGATCCGGGACGGGGCGGCGTTTGGATCGCGGGACGGGTGGATCTCGTCCACCCGCCCGGATCTGGCTGGAGCGGCGACGGCCGGCGATGGTGGCGCGGTGGCGGACGCGGCGGCGAGGCGCGGCGGTGAGGGCGGCGCCGGGCGACGGGGGCGGCGGGCTAGTGCGGGGGAGCGCTGCGGCGGCGGAGCGGCCCAGGCCGGCGCGGGCGGCGAGGTGCGCCGCGCGGCGGGGCTGGCGGCGGAGCAGCGGGCGGCGCGGACGCGCGGGGCGCGGCGGCGGCGAGGCCGGTGCGGTGCGGGGCGGCGCCGGCGGGAGGCGGCGATGCGCGGGCCGGGCGGCGGTGACGCACGGGGCGCGGTGGCGGCGGATCTGGGCCCGGGCGGGCCCGCGATGGGCTTCCCCGGGCCGCGGCGGCTGGAGGCGCGGTGGGGAGGAGAGAGAGGGCCGGCGGGCGACGTGGCGCGATCTGATTCGCTGAGGGCGGCGGCGGACATGTCCGGTGGCGGGGTGGACGCGTCCGGCTGCGGGAGGAGGAAGAGGCTAGGGTTTCATCCACGAAAATTTCGGGGGAGGCACATATTTATAGGTAGGAGGAGTTTGGAGGCTCCAAATGGAGTGCGGTTTTCGCCCACACGATCGTGATCGAACGACTGAGATGATGGAAGGGGTTTAGGTGGGTTTTGGGCCACTTTGGAGGGGTCTTGGGCTGCACACGAAAGAGGCCTTTGCGGTTACCCGGTTAACCGTTGGAGTATCAAACGACCTCCAAATGACCCGAAACTTGACAGGCGGTCTACCGGTGCTATACCAAGGCCGCTTGACAAACCTCGGTCCATTCCGAGAAAGTTTAATACCCGCTCACGGAAAAAGGTAAAAGGGGACGCCGGGGAACATAGGAGCGCCGGATTGTAAAACGGACAACAGGGAAAATGCTCGGATTCATGAAGCGAACACGTATGTGAATGTGATGCACATGATGACATGATATGAAATGCATGACAAGGACAAAATGCAAAAGAAGGAAAACCCAACCACGGAGGGAATATCATATCACATTGCCGAAAATGGCAAGAGTTGGAGTTACAAATATGGCAAGTTACATCCGGGGTGTTACATTTGTCACCCCATTTCAAATTTCAAACAAATATAGACATGATGCATGGATGCTTATGAAACTAATTGCAATCAAATTCTAGGGTTGTGACAACTCACCCCCACTGAACAAGAATGTCGTCC
This sequence comes from Aegilops umbellulata, assembly GCA_032464435.1. Lineage (NCBI taxonomy): Eukaryota > Viridiplantae > Streptophyta > Magnoliopsida > Poales > Poaceae > Aegilops > Aegilops umbellulata. The sequence goes on from CP136057.1 coordinate 84,003,279, forward strand.
CGAGATTCAAGACGTGAGGTAAGAAGACAGAGGGGACACAAACTAACACGGTCTTCACGATCCAGGTTGCACTTCATAAGAATGTTGATTCGATCACGATCTTTGTCTTGATGTCATGCTCTGAGAAGTCCAACTATCTGGACAACGAGAGGAAAGGGAAAACTCTAGAAGGATCGATCTTCTCGAAGATCGAACAATCGACGATCAACTCACGGGATGAGAAACTGAACATTTCTCGAGCTGAGACATGAAACATACATCTAGAGGGATAGAGTGTAACAGATGACAAAGGTTCACTACGTAGACACAATTCCACACTTAAGAAGGTGGTGAACGGTTGTCAACGTAGCGAGGAGTTGAGTTGCCATGATACCATAACGAGACATCTTAAGGAAGGCGACTCGTAGAAATATTCCCTTAAGTGGCAAAAAGAATTACTTTTGATTCGGAGATCATTGAAATTCTTTATACCAGCCTAAGGCAATCACAAACGATCGTGTGAACGAATTAGAAAGAATGGCATACTCATACCAGAATGGATGATGTGGACTACCTTGTTGAAGACAACATAATGGATGCTTTGCTTATCATCGGAGATGGATGGGACCCATGGTAAGTCCACTTTGAAGATGATCCTGGACAACAACTACTGAGGTGCAAGATGGGAACAAAATGCAAATGCTGGAATGATTCTGGTGACTGGGGAAAAACTCAACAGTCTGGAGTGTTTCCAACGTTTCAATGGTTATAGAATCATCGAAGAAATTGAGAGCACAAGGATCTCTAAGGAACAACTTCTATAATAAGTCGCACGAAATCCTCATGGAAAGATGGTCAAATATACTACAATGACAGATCTTCCGGCTAGGTGCGTCGGCCAGAACATCAACCTTGTCGAGACCTACATCATAGATCCTGGAAAAGTTCCAACCATCATATCTGCCTGAGATTCAGATCTGGTTGGTAACATGATATTTCAGACAACATGTCTGGAAAAGAAAGTTTGCAACACAAACCGACGAGATGACGTTGCGAGATTCTCGGGAAATGAGCTACGATAGCAAGCTCCAAAACATGAGCTGGTCCTGCTACATACATGTGAACATGTTGTCCAAGACAAGCATGCCCATGTAGAAGTCTTACAACAAAACACTACCGGGTTCAGGTGGGGAACCATCATCGAGGATATTGAAGTCCTTGTATAAGTCATATGATTAGCTCTTATGAAGGAGCTTCTTCTCCTTGAACAAATCAATCAGTGGCTTGGCGTGCTAGGATACACATATGGAATGGAGGCGGCCAACCTATCAAACCATAGAGTACTTCGCACATATGCGTGACTAACTTGGGATGATTCCAAAGGAAGCAAAAACAAACTTTCTCGAATTCGTGGCGGCAACTTGCATCAAATGCCATGAATTAGAGGAAGTCACTTCTTTCATCCAACATATGCTTCATGAACGGGACATGAAGATAATGCTTATAAAAGTTTCCAACACTAACATAGATGTCCAACATGAATCATGGATAATATGAAAATATTGTTGATGGGCTCAACAACAGGTCATCCAGATTTCCATGAAGATGGAATTCCACAACTATGTGAACAAAGCGATAGCATTGGTCAGACCCAAAAGATATAATGGTGTATGCTCGAGGAAACAACCACGAGTAAGACAACATTACGAATATCGTTGGTTCTGATTTGATCTGACGATAGCCCACACTCAACTCAAAGTTTGGACAAGACAATATAATTCAACAACCGATCACGAGGAACAATTGATGAAAATATCATCTTTCTTCAACACACACACACAAGGATATCCCTTTGGAATGAACTGAGCCAGACAAGCTTCCATCTTCCAACTCTCCAAGTTGTTGTTCAGCTTAACCAACTAGCTCAGGGTATCCAACACAGATTCTTGGAGAAGGGGTGGGTTACAAGAAACCAACTTGATCACGAGCTCAACATAACAGTCAGGGGACAACCTGGTGATACTTCCGAGAAAATATTCAAAAAATCACGAACCACCAATATGTTTCTAAGCTCGGAAACAATCTTGCTTTTCAAGGCAAGACGACATGATCATAGGAGCAAGGGATTCAATCCTAACTCAACGATCGAAGAATGCACCAGAAATAAGGACAAGGTAGCACGATCAATCCTAGGATGGTGATTTAATAACCAACACGCTAAGAATGAGAATATTGCCCATTAACTACCAAGCAACACGGTTGCTAGGAGTATAGATTTCACACATCATGGTTCACTTGTCGGTATTCCGGTTGCAATAACACGGAACCGAGGAGCGAATGATGATGGAGAGAAGTATCACTGTGTCAAGGTTTCATAAGAGGTGGTGCAATTCTCATGACAATCCTGACATAAGGAGGCAACACTCCAAGGTAGAACAGAACAAAAGCTGGATTGGCATTTTGATCTGCGGAATACAACTGCTTTGACCCATCCCTAGATATGGATGAGGTACTGGAGTTTGTTTCTCTTAGCCATTCCTGAATAGAATGGCTTGTCGGACCACAAGAATAAAAGGCATCGATAACACAAATGCACGACTACTCCTGACTACAAATTGATAGTCGGAGGTTAGAAAACAACTAATGAGGGACAACTCAAAGAACATATGATTTTCTGAGTTATGGATGCATGGATTAGCATGTCGAAGGAGTTCAACATATTTCTTCCGGATAAGCCATGTAGAAAGGTTGAATTGGCAGAGTCACAACATAGAATGGTGAACTCATCGAGAGCACTCCTGTTGTGATCCTTTGATCCAACAAACTTCTGCCATAAGTGGTTCATAGTATTTGGAAGAAGGAAATACCACGGACCTCGAGGACTAATGCAAAGGTTACTAATAACCTAAAGGAACGAGCAAACACTATCAACATGAAGTAAGTAGGGTGAATCTTGGGTTCAAGAACCCAGAAATAGAATACCTACATACTAAATGGCATCACAGGATGCTTTCGAGAGTAATGGCCAGAATCATCACACTGGGGATGCAAAGCATTGCTAGATTACTGAGTAGTTCTCTAAGACACATAGGGTCATAATACTAACTCCAACATATATGTCAAGGCAACGGAGTACCTCAAAAGACCGATTAGTGTGCTTAATCTGGCCCAAAGGAACATCGAGAACGGGAAGAAGGAATTTACAAATGCATCAGATTGTTTAGAAACTTGGGATGACTCGGACAACATAACGGTTGTAAATGCTCAAAAATATTTGAGACATCCTGCAAAAATGGTGGTATAACCTCTCAACATCATAATATCAAGGTTCTGAGATTAACTAACAACACACGGAAGTAGTAGGAACTGAACTGATACTTGAATCCATCATTCCTATAAGTCTACGGATTAGTAACACGTGATCCTGATAGAAGATGGGAAAGCCTAGTTCTTAATCCCCGCAGAAAAGAAGAGGATGACTCAGATCAGAGGGCATAAGGTAAAGAAGTAAAAAGAGCCTTACATTCCCTTCCACAATCAATTCCCTTATATAACTAAAGCATTTCTAGACACAACTTCGACCAGTTTGGCTTAGTAATCCTACAGGCAGTCAGGCTCTGATACCAAAGCTGTCAGGACCCCGATCCTAAGCCACATCGACCTAGCATGTAACACATCATGTCACTTTGCGGCCTCACGCACGGTATTCCCACGGGTGCCACCTTACCTGGCCCGGGACCGTTTGCGCCTTTTGGCTCACGTATATGATAGTGTCGCTAGCATCCATATGACAGAGAACCCGGGCCGACATGACTAGTCGTGAACCCAAAGTGGCACTAACTTATGGGGACAAGCATACATGAATCAACATCGAGCATGTCGGTCAGCAGCGTGCGAATCCGGGCTGTAACACTGGTCTAACAGGACTCCGGTGAACCGGGCTGTAGCAGGCTAGGCAGGACTCCGGATGTCATCGCGTGACATTTCCCCGAAGGGACAGACACAGGAACGAAGTGAATCACATGCCTGCCAGTCAAGTGTTCCGGAGCAGTAGTGCTGGGCTAGCAGGACTCCGGTGAACCGGGCTGTAGCGGACTACTATGGCTCATGGAAGCACAAGACTACATTTTCCCATAAGAGAGGCTACCAAGGATAAACAACTAGCTTGTCGGATCCCACACATACCAAGCATTTCAATCATACACACAATATGCTCGATATGTGTAAATACAACATGGCATCACAACAAAACTCTACGACTCAAAGTATTTATTTATTAGGCTCTGAGGAGCGAGATATTACAAACATGGGTCTCATGACCCAACATTCAGAGCATACAAGTCAAAGCACATGCGAAAGCTTAACATGTCTGAGTACAGACATCTACAAATGAAAAAGGCTGAGAAGCCTGACTATCTACCAGATCCTGCCGAGGGCACAAGATCGTAGCTGAGGTATCAAGCTAAACGTTGAAGTCCATGCGGAACTACTAGCGAGACTGATGTCTCTCTGCAAAAACATAAAATAGGCAAACATGAGTACAAATGTACTCAGCAAGACTTACATCAGAACTATCTACATATGCATCAGTATCAACAAAGGGGGTGGTGGAGTTTAACTGCAGCAAGCCAGCTTTGACTCGGTGGCTAACCTAAACTACGACTGCAAGTAACTCTTTTGAGGTGGCGCACACGAGTCCACATATTCACCATACCAATACACCACTATGGATCCGCTCCCGTCTCCCTACGAGAACGCCATCCATAGCACTCACGCTTATCTTGCACATTTTAGAGTATCCACTTTCACTTGTCTATGAACTGTACAGGCAACCCAGAAGTCCTTTACCGCGGACACGGCTATTCGAATAGATGATGTTAACCCTACAGGGGTGTACTTCTTCACACACGCTCTCGCCACTTACCACCATGTACACATCGTGTATCTCGGCAACCTTCAAGTGGAAGCCTGGCGAGGGAGTCAGCCATGACCTGACTAACCACACAAGTCTCTAGTCAAGGTTTATCGCCTATTCGGGTTCCATCTGCAAGGAGATCCGGCCGGGGTGTCGCTCACGGCCCCAAACGATGTGTGCAGGGTTCCCAAGCCCACCTCGACGGATGGATCTACGCTTGGTACACCGTGCCATGGTGCCTAGTCTGTCCCAAGCCCACCTGTACCGGGTACCACCTGGTAGACTACTAACACAACCTACAAACACCAGATACTAGTTGCAACTCCTGGACAGAGATCAAGTTGATTAATAAGTCGAGTGGGGCATTCCAATGCGTGGTAGTAACTGTTCATGGATCACAAACACAGAACTCAGTTCCCGAGGACGGCTGCAATGAGACAACCCACCATGTACTCCTACATGGCCTCTCACCGCTACCTTTACCAGATCGTGTTCACACACTTAGCTCTCATCAGTAGGACATGTTCACCACATTCCAATTCATCCCCGATGAATCAGACCTGACTCAACTCTAAGCAGTAGCAGGCATGAAAAACAAGCATGAATGAGTAGGCACATCAGGGCTCAAACAACTCCTACTCATGCTAGTGGGTTTCATCTATTTACTGTGGCAATGACAGGTCATGCAGAGGAAAGGGGTTCAACTACCGCAACATGTAACAGTTGAATCGCTGTTGTCCTAATGCAGTAAAAGAGAGCAGGAGCGAGAGAGTGGGTTTGTATTGGAATGAACAAGGGTTTTTTGCTTGCCTGGCACTTCTGAAGACAATATAGTTCTTCATCGGTGTCATCGAATAATCATGGGAACGTCGTCTACTGAGAGGGGACAGTCATCGGCAAGAGAGAAAGAACACAATCAATGCAATGCGACAATATGATGCATGAAAATGACATGGCAATATGCTGTTGTTTGAGCTAATGCAACTAGCAACCATATTAAATGAAGTTGGCTTGAACCCTAGATTCAAATTCAAACTCCATATGTTATTATTCAAATGCCATTTAATTGAATTGTCCTAAACAGCAACTTAAAGTTGTTCCAACATGCATGAAAATGGTACAGATGGATAGATTGGATTTTTTCTGATCATTTTTCATATATAAATCTTTTCATTTGGAGTTACGGTTGATTTTCTATGATTTTTAGAAGTTTAGGCAATTTTTTGGAATTTCCTGATTAAAAATAAATCCATAAAATGCAATACTGCGTCAGCATGACGTTGGGGTGACATCAGCAGGTCAAAGGCGCCAGCCCAGATCAAACCTGACGGCTAGGACCCACATGTCGGTGTAACAACTAACTAACAAAGTTAGTTAGTGTTAGGTTAGCACTAACCTAGGTTAATTAGGGCCTGGTCCCACATGTCAGTGGCTCATCTAATTAACTAAGTTAATTTAACACTAATTAAACCTAATACTAATTAAGCAGGGGCTCGGGGAGGTCAAACCCCTGGTCAGCGGGTCAAACCCCCAGGTCAACTCACCGGAGTTGACCCGCGGCTCGTCGCCGGCGACGCCAGGGACGGTGGAGGGCGTCGGGATTTGCCCTCTAGCGACCAAAAGAGCGGCGGAGGGGCTCTACGAGACGCCCAGGCTCGCGCACATCCATTGCGGCCAGCGGCAGCAGCTGGGGTGCCCTACAGCGACGGAGGCGATGGCAAGTGCGGCGGCCGGAGCTCGGTGGTGCACGGGCGCGGTGTTGGAGCAAGCGGGTGATCAAAGCGAGCAGCGGAGCAGCAACTTCGGTGTTCCAGGAGCACGAAGAACAGCAGCACGGTTGAGGAAGGCCCCGCAGCAGCAGGTCCAGCGGCCATGGCGGACGGCGAGCTTCGGCCATGGCGGAATCAGTGCTAGAGGACGCGCTAGAGGAAGGGGATAGGGGGGAAATGTAGAGGAGCTCATGGTGCATCAGACGGGAAGCTCGGCGGGCTCGGGGAAGTCGTGACGGCGACGAATCCGTCGATGGAGTCCGGCGGCCGTGCTCGAAGAAGAACGATCGATGGTGACATTATGGTGCTTCCGGGCTCGTGTGCTTCGGCGTGGAGGAGCTTCGTGTCATAGCGGAGCTCGTGGACCAAGAGGAGGGGCGAGGGGAGCGCGGTGGCCACGGTGGTTCTCGTCGGCGGCGGCGAGCGCGTTCGGTGAGGAGAACATAGGAGGGGGAGAGCGTTCGGGAAAGAGAGAGAGAGAGAGCTAGACGGCTCTGGGGGTTGTGTGGCGTCATCCGGACGCGTCGAGGAGGAGCCAGGCAGGCAGGGAGGGAGGAGGTGGTCGGGCACGTGCCGGTACGCGGTGGCCACACGCCTCGCGTCCTTCTGGCGCGAGGTGGGAGACGGTGGCGGCTCAGGGTGGGCTGGGCCAGGTAAGTGGGCCACCAGGTGGGCTGCGCAGGTAACCTCAGGTGGGTTCTCTCTCTCTCTCTCTCTCTCTCTCTCTCTCTCTCTCTCTCTCTTTCTAATTCTGTTTCTGTTTTTCTATTCTTTCCTCCGTTTTGATTTAGTAATAAAATACCAAACCATTTTGTAAAATGCTGAAAATATTTGTGGGCACTTTTGAAATTATTTCCAACAGACCACAACTAGTTCACCATTATTAGAACATTTAAACTATTTATAGAATTTAAATGCCCCAATTCAAATACAATAAGGATTAATTCAAAAATCCAGAATGTCCTAGAAATATGTGCACCATTTTTGGAAGAGGTTTTTAGCCAATTCAAAAATGATGAACTTTTATGTAGGGCATATTGGGTTTATTGAAAATATTTTTATTTGAACCTAGTTGAATTCATTTGGTGCTAGGGTTTGTCATCCCCATTTCAAATTTCAAACAAATATAGACATGATGCATGGATGCTTATGAAACTAATTGCAATCAAATTCTAGGGCTGTGACACAACAACTTTTTCGATGGGTCAAAATTATCGTGGTGTTTTTATACAAGTTATTCGGTACGAGAGTCTGTATTACCATGTTATTTACAGAGTATGTTTTCCATATTTTTTCCCACGGTCAAAGTTATCGTGGTGTTTATACATAATTTATCCGGTCTGAGAGCGTATATTATCAATGCTATTTACACAAAAGTTATTGGTGGTATATTTTCAACAACTTTTCTCCACGGGTCAAAGTTATTATTGTGTTTGTACCTTAGTTATTAGATCCATGAGCCTATATTATCATGCTATTTGCACTAAAATTTATTGGTGATATATTTTTAACATATTTTTTTGGGTCAGAGTTATCATGGCATTTGTACCTAAGTTATCAGGTCTGCGGCGTATATATTACCATGTGATTTCCAAATAAGTTACTAAGGGTCTTTGTCAAGAACTTATTCCTAGGTTTAAATTACTCCTCCATGTTTGTATGCAAGTTATCAGCTCTGTGTTGCTTAAATTATCACGTTATGTACATAGAAGTAATCAAAGTATGTTTCAATAACTTCTTCCCCCTAGGTTATAAACCCACTTGGCATACATGAGCCACACGAAGAACTGAAAAGAAAGATGACTCGGCATGAGAGAAAAAATCAAGGGTATGTTTCAACAATATTTTTCCCAGGTCAATAGTTACAATGGTATTTATACATGAGTTATCAGCACTGTGTTGTGTATATAACCATGTTATTTCCACAGAAGTTATCAGGATATGTTTTCAATAACTATTTTTTCTCCATGTTAAAAACTTGTCATTGTGTTTATAAGTAAGTTGCCATGTATGTTCTGCGAAATCATCGTGCTATTTACACAATAACTACCGGGGGTATGTATTTCAATAAGTAATGTTGGGTCAAAATTTTACCATGATGTTTCTACATGAGTTATCAGCTCTGTTGCACATGTTTATCATGCTATTTACACATAGGTTAGGGGGGGGGGGTATGTTCTAAAACAACTTTGATTTCACAAAAAGCTATCGCGGTGTTGTATGTGAGTATCACCTGGTTGAGCATATATAACCACGTTATTTAGATAGAAGTTATTGGGGGTATATTTTTCAATAACTTTTATTTCGGAGTCAAAAGTTAATGTGGTGTTTGTACTTGAGTAATCAGCTCTATTGTGCGTATATTACGTAAAAAATATCGGGGGTATGTTTTGGAACAACTTTTTTTTCCGGGTCAAAAGTTATCACGGTGTTTGTTCATTACTTATCAGATCCGCGGTGCTTAAATTACCATCTTATTTAAGCCGATATTTTTAGGCCAAGTAGAATGCAATAAATCAGCAAAAAGAGTTTTTTGGGTAAAAGTTATCATCGTTCTTAATGCACGGCAAACTTGGCCAATACTTAACAATATCAAATAGAATGACATGTATTGATTAGACAAGAAATGATGTGGGACGAGTTGGTTAGTGTGGTGAATCCTCCTTTCAAGAGATCAGAGTTCAAAACCTAGGAAACATGCTTTATTTTTCTTGCAATTTTGAACCAAAGGAAAACATTGCGGTTAGTATTTAAAAGAGAAGGTCGAGAAAATTTAGGAGAAAAAAAGGTGTGGGATTAGAGGGGCAAGGAAAAACCGGGAGAAAAATCTGGAAATGCTAGCGGGATCTAAACAGCTGCGCTAGTCTCGACCGTGAGATGCGAATCGTGCGGATCTGTTGCAGAATTTCAGACGGCAGGAATTTAGCTTTGCCGTTATTTTTTTCTAGCTTTCCAGAACGAACTGCATGAGTTAAGGCCAACTCACCCCAGAACGGACGTATGATATGTCCGGATTTTGTCTATTTGGGTCACGCGAGCGGACGACCATGTCTGATTTTGGTTGGGGTGATTTCTGTATGCCCAACGCGGCCGACACATTTCAAACTTTGTCCGTCTTTGAACTTAAATTTAAACCTAAACGAACATAAAACAATTTAAACTTTATCTTATATATTACATTAAGTCCAAAAGCAAATAGGGGTAGTTGGCCAATGTAGCCCTTTGTCGGAAAGTAAACAAAGACACTTAGGAGCTTCTCCGTTGTTCGATTGGAGACCGGTGTCGTCTCTTTAATCTTCACTTGCGAAGTGGCACAGAGTAACGGAGGGCGTTGGATGCACAATGGACGGTTCACGGTACTTCACACACATTGAACTTAACTGAACTTGCTTTGAGGTGTTGATTGCTTCAGAGAATCCATGCTAGGGTCTTGATACTCGCAAGGGCAAAGACAAGACCAGGGGTGGCATGACGTGGTCGCGTCGACAAGCCCGAGCCGAAGGCTAGGTTATCGATGCAGGGGCGGAGCAACGAAGTGACAATGCTGCAACATTGTTCAAGGAGACTGGTGTGATGTCCTGCTAGTGGAGAACAGAGAGGGAAACGACCAGCGTTAACCGAAATCTTAGACGCAAGCGATGATTTGGGGGGCATAGAGAGAGAGAGAGAGAGAGAGAGAGAGAGAGAGAGAGAGAGAGAGAGAGAGAGAGAGAAGGATGTGTGTGCGTTTTGGCTTGTGAACCAATGAAAAGAGTTGTACAAAAACCCAAAAAATTGGAGGGTTGGAAACGATCAAATGGGAGAGGGACAGGCGAAGGGTGGACAAATGACATAAGACGGAACTTTATGCTTTTTTAGATATATAGATGAGATATATATAATAGGTAGGGCGTTTTGGAGGCCGATTTTTTTAAAGGAAAACAAAAGCCAAACTTTTCAGTTTTAAAATATTTGGGAAAAAATATACATGTATACATGGATGTAATGTGTATGTCTATAAAATTTCAGGATGAAATATCTTGCAATGTGAGCTATGAAAAAAATCATGAACGGTAAGAATGAAGAGTTGCATGTTTTGGAAAGCCAAAAATTGTTTTTGTTTTTTATCATTTATGACACTAATTGTTTTCTACTACTCAGTTTTGTCATATAAGTTACAACTGCTAAAAAACGCCAACGTTTTGTGAGATGTTTACTCAAAAAATGCAATTAGACACGTAATGAAGGAAATATGCCCTGAGGCAATAATAAAGTTGTTGTTTTATATTTCCTTATTCATGATAAATGTTTATTATTCATGCTAGAATTGTATTGATAAATGTGAACACGTATCCGGTTTGTGATTTAGAACCGTCCGGATCAGTGTCAAAGCTTGCATCGACGTAACCATTTACGACTAGCTCTTTGTCACCTCCATAAACGAGAAACATATCCTTAGTCCTTTTCAGGTATTTCAGGATGTTCTTGACCGCTGTCCAGTGATCCACTCCTGGATTACTTTAGTACCTCCCTGCTAGGCTAATAGCAAGACACACATCAGGTCTGGTACACAGCATTGCATACATGATAGAGCCTATGGCTGAAGCATAGGGAACATCTTTCATTTTATCTCTATCTTCTGCAGTGGTCGGGCATTGAGTCTGACTCAACTTCACACCTTGCAACACAGGCAAGAACCCTTTCTATGCTTGATCCATTTTGAACTTCTTCAAAACTTTGTCAAGGTATGTGCTTTTTGAAAGTCCTATTAAGCGTCTTGATCTATCTCTATAGATCTTGATGCCTAGTATGTAAGCAGCTTCACCGAGGTCTTTCATTGAAAAACTCTTGTTCAAGTATCCTTTTATGCTATCCATAAATTCTATATCATTTCTGTTGGGGATATTACCACTGGGTGTAAACCGGCCAGGAGAGGCCGGGTTAACCCCATCAGTAGTTATACTTGAAGCCCATGAAGACAGATGGTGACGCTTTAAGAAGGCCCAGGGCCCAGAACCGGTTTAAGGCCTGTAGTCATAAACCGGCATTGATATGTAAGTTGTATTGTAAGGTAGAAAGAACGGAGACCGAGCCGGACACGTTTATGAGCCGGCCTCGGGATTCTGTAAACCGACGGGCGTCAACCCATGTATATAAGGGGACAACTCGGCAGCGGTTCAAGGACAACAAACAACAACTCGAGACTCAGGCAAAGCGTATTCGCTCCGTGGTCATCGGAACCCCCTCAATTCCATCACAACTAGACGTAGGCTTTTACCTTCATCGTAAGGGGCCGAACTAGTATAAAACTCTCTTGCGTCCCTTGTCCGCTTTAACCCCTTTAAGCTAACCCGTAGCGATGGCTCCACGACTAAGTCCTTTCATGAGCACATCTGCCGTGACAAAACCACGACAGTTGGCGCCCACCATGGGGCCATTGCATGATCGTTTCAAGTTCTTGGAGGGCAACTTCGAAGGACTCAAGGGTTACGCTGTGGGCCGGATGACCAAAGTCGTCGCGGCAAGCTCTACATCGACGATGCAGGCTGGGGCCCCGAGGCCGGCTCAATCGAGTACGGGTACCGGGTCCCCTTTGGTGGCATACATGTTTTCGTTGGCAAGATTGGTGAACCGGGCCCTGAGCCGGACATCTGCACCGACCTCGTCGAAACGGCTCAGCGTGCGTGATCTACCCGGGTCAAGCCTGTCATGAAGCATGCCTTCGTGGGAGGCATCCACGGAGGGGAATCTGAGGATAGATCGGAATCTGGTGGTGAGACCGTCATTTATTCCGGTGACGAATCATCAACCGGAGAAACCTAGTCGTTATATCAGTTGCAAGATGGCCGGATTGGGGGCTGTTCCAATGGAGACAGTATTCCGGACCCCTCTGATCTGCCAAACCGGGTTGCAATCTTCATGGCCGGTACGCAGCCGGCGCTCCACTCTTCGACCGCAGCAGCGATGATTTTTGGATCGGCAGCGGCAACGGCGGCCGGAGCAGGAGGCCCTGTGTGACCGCCAGCTCAGGTTCTATCTGATTTGTTTGATGCGACGCAGATGGCGGAGGTTAACCCAGCGGATCAGAAGGCACACAATGCGGAAATCGCGAAGGTGAAAGATCAGATCACCCAGGCGAAGGCCGATTTGGCAGCTGAGGATACCAGGATGGCAACGGAGCGGGCCGCTTTGGATGCACAGGCGTACCGGCTTATACTGGACCAGAGTGCGTCGAACGAAGTTCTAAAAAGGAGGCACCGATCTCGTCTGCCGCCGGTTATGATGCTAGGAACCTCTTTAACACCCCAGGAGCAGGGACAAGTAATCCGCCGGTGGTAAACCGGGCGGAGGCACCTGGAGCAGGGGCGCCGGTTCAGCCACGGGTGGTGGATCCGCCTCGTTAGAAAAACATTGTAACACCGCATGTCCCAATGCCTCCGGTCATTATTCTAACCCGATGGACAACATTGTCGCTACCGCTTCACGGCTGGCGGCCATCCCGATCGAAGGCGATTATCCAGCGGCGGTCGAGACGCGTCGGGTTAAGGAGCTTCTTCAGACAGCCTTGGTTCAACAGGAGGCTTATTCATATAGTCGCGATCGGATTCATTCCACTCCCCGTCCAAGCCAGAGTTACAGCAGGCGTATAGATGAACCGGCAGTGTCGAGCAACGCACGGAACTGTGATCTGCCCCGTGGCAATAACCCGGCGGGTGACGCTCAAGAGGTGGTGGATCGGGTGTCGGTGTACAAAACTAGGGGCACATTTCTGTACCCCTTCACCTGTGCACGGGCAGTCAGAGCCGCGCCCGCAACCACGCCAACCAGAGTGAGGGAGGTGAGCCAAGGTAAGACCGAAGCCCAAGGTGGCCAGAACAACGACAAGGACCAAGGCCACAAAGATCAGATGGACGAAGCAGGTTTCCTCGGCAAGGACCCTTGCCGGGGCAGCCTCAGCGGCCCCGGCAAGATCCTTGCCAGGGCAGCTTGCCCACGCCAGCCGAGCGATCCACCCTCGAGCCCACAAACACTCGACAAATGCATTGGGACAGGGCTCGGGAGGCACCTCTTTGGTGGCATGCAGATCTTTGTGAAGACAAAGAATAGTCAAAATTAAATGAGGATAGGAAGGCAGCCATCCTCACCGAAGAAACCCACAAGACCCCCGGCAAGATCCTTGCCGGGGACGCCTGCGCGCCACGGCGAGACCCTTGCCGGGCCACCCGGCAAGGCCCTCGCCAAGCGCACCAGCAGGGCCACCGTCAGGCCCGCACCAGCCAAGTCTCCGCTGCCATTCGCATGTAGCTGCCGACCCAACTAGCTGGGCAGGCACTTGTGTGGCAACATGCAGCCCTTCGTGGAGGCTCCACCACTACGCCACCTTAGCTGCCTGGCTGCCTACATGGCACCGCATGCATCGCTGGCCAGGGCCCGTGTCGAAGCAAGGAAGAGCGGCGACGGATGGGACGAGCGTCGCCCCCGTTCCCGATAAAGCAAAGGGACACCTGCGCGATGCATTAAATGCGTCTTGTCCTGTAATATGAAGGATAACCTCGCAACACTGTTGCCTTTCCACCTCCTCTGTGCCAATGTGGCAACCCTTTTTCTATAAAATGAGGCCCAATGCAACGAGGAGAGGGATTCGGCTTTTTGGAGCTCATTACACTCCGTAGCTAGTTCAAGAACTCAAAATACATCCACCAAAGTAGGACTAGGGTTTTACGCATCCTCGCGGCCTGAACTTGGATAAACGAACCGCGTGCTCTCTGTTAGATCCGCTCTTCTCTCAACCCCGCACCCCGCAACCGCAGTAGGGATTCTTGTGATCCCATAGGTGTCGTTTTCCACCGACATCTTTGGCGCGCCAGGTAGGGGGCGGGTTTGTGAGAATCGGTTTTAGCAGTTAAGTGAGCGTTTCTTCATTGCGATGGCTCTAAGAAAAGCAAGAGAGGGGGTCGAAAGATCGACGCCGGCGGCGACCACAAGCAGAAGCTAAGTCACACCGAACCCTGACTACTTTCTTTCCTTTTTATATGAGGTTATTTCCCTCGGAGATGTCATGCCTTTGTATGGAAAACCTGCACGCCAGGGGGCTCTCCCGCTGTCGGCAACACCCTTGCCCTGTTTCGAGTCCGCTCAATAGCTCAAGCGGCTGCGTCGAGAGCGGCAGGGTAGCCTTCCGCGATTGACAACGCTCTCGATTCTGACTCGAGTCAAGCTCGACAGTTCGAGCGGCCGCGTTAAGAACCGTAAGGTGGCTCGCCCGACAACACGCATACCCAGCAGGCCAATGTGGATCTGTCCCCAAGATGCCGCCTTGGGCTTCCGCGCCGGCGAGCCTCCCCAGTTGGCGTAGGGTGCGTATACAAAGGGAAATTGAACAGGGAAATAACATGCATAGTATTGAAAGTGCTGCAGAGTTATGTTACATCAAATTGTTGCCATAGTTCTAACTAGAGGTAGCAATTGTCTTGGTTATGAACCCGCAGTGGCAATAAGGAATGGGATGCCTAATCCCGGCGCTGGCCCTCCACCCTCAGAATTCCGCCGACACAGCTGATGATGGGCTTGATGCGCTCCCTGAGCGGAGCGAGGTCAACATCCTCCGGCAAGCTCTCCAGCGCGGCATCGAAGTCGAGGTCGGGGTACCAGTGCGCCACCTTGGTGAGAACCTTGGTCATGGCGCCCTGACAAAGCATCCGGGACTCCTCGGCCAGTGAGGCCGCCCGGTTGGCGTGGAGTCGCTCCAGAGCACGGACGACCTTCTTAAAGAACAAGGTCAGGCTGCAATTGGCGCTCACGCTTCGCTCCATGACATACCTCACGTCCGGCATCCCCTTGGTGGCAAGCTGTGCGGCGGCCTGGTTGGCGACGGCGGCAAGGCGTTCGAGCCAATGGTTCTCACCCGCCACATGATCGGCGAAGTTGAGGCCTTCGTTCTCCCGCAACTGCTTCTCGCCCTCCAGCGCCTTGGCCAGGGTTTCCTCTCAAGTCTTGGCCTCCTCCAGCGCCTCCTCGAGACCCTTCAGCTTCAGCTTGAGATCCCCAATGGAGTTGTTGGCCTCGGCAAGCTCCCCAGCCTTGCTGATGACCGCGCCCTGTGCCTCCGTCAGAGCACCGTTAAGCGTGTCCTTCTCCCGGGACAGCTTTAACGCCTGCTCCTTCAGCCTGTCGCGCTCCTCCTCCAGCTCCTTCACCTTGCCGGCGTGAACCTGGGCCTGGGCATTGAGTGTCTGCTTGTGCCTCTGCTCCAGCTCGCTGGTCCGCTACAGGACAAGCTTCTCCACCTCGGCCTCTTTGCCACGAAGTGTGGCGGTGAACTTCTCCTCGCGTGCGGCAAGGTCCTCCTCCTGGGAGTTTAGCGCGGCCTCGCGCTGGGTCCGAACAGCCACGACGGCCTCGGCCGAGTTCTTTGCCGCCTCCTGAGCTTTCTCGACATCGGCAAGCTTCATGGTAAGCTCCACGTCGCGCTTGGCCTGCTCCTCCTGGCCCCCTTGAGCTCCTTGTGAGCCTTGCGGAACCAATCCCGTGCTTCGGCGACGCGCTCCTGGAGGTCCGCCTCCGCCATCTCCACCACCGCCGTCCTGGACTTAACCTTGTCCAGGCTGGCGCGGTGGATCGCCTGGAGCTTCCGGAAGCTGGCGCCCACAGTGTGGAGGAGCCGCTCTTCCTGTGAACCGCCGCCGCCAATGATTGGCTTGTCAAGGACTTCGAGCCCGACGGCGGCAAGCACCTCGTCGTCGAACACCTCTCCTTCGACAGGCGTCCTGGTGCTCGACGCGCCTGGAAGGTGGACGAACAAGTCGTCGCTCACCCTTAGGTACTTGCCGGAGCCGGAAGCAGCAGAGGAGGAAGGCCGGTCACCAGGCTCCTCCTCCGTCTCCCAGGCAAGCCCCTTGCCAGCCTCCTCAGTGGCAGCCTTGTTGGCCTCCCCGGTAGGCCCCTCGACGGCCTTCTCGGCAGTGTCCTTGGCGGCCTCCTCGGCGGCGACCTTCTCGGCGTCCACCTCGGCGGCCTTGGCAACGCCCTCGATGACGGCGTCCATGTCCTCTGGGTCCATCAAGGAGGAATCTGGGCACCGAAGACAGGGGTGAGGCAAAGCCAAGACCAAGAACCGGAAAGAAGAAGAAGCAGGGACGAACGACAAACGACCTACCAGTTCCGGCACCCGGCTGGGAAACGAAAGTCCCCTCCCTGCCAACATTTGGCGTCGAGGCAAAGCCACCGGCCCCCAAGTTCTCTTCCTCCTCTTCCATGTGTGTGGGCTCGGTGCTTGGCGCCCTTGCCGGGGACGTCCCTCGGGGCGGCGTGGTCGATGGGGGCGGCGTGTTGGGAGTAGCCCCATGTGGCTCCTCCTCCTGCTGCTCCCCTCCTGCACACCTGGCAAGGTCAACACCAAAGTGTCGCGCCCTGACACATGTGGAAGAGAAAGGAATGATGAGCTTACGCTGGGGGCTTTGCCGGGGGCTGTTGTCCGGGCTGCTCAATACCACCATGGGCGCCCTCAAAGTACCAGCCGGGGGCTGGCCACCCGCCGAAACCTTGGCCCTTTTTGCTCTCTGGGCCAGCGTCTCCGCGTCCTTGCAAAGACGAAAACAAGTCAAGATCAGTAACGCAAGTTGGGGAGGCAGAGATAACGGAGAGGAACCGGATGCTTACTCATTGTCCTCCTCCTCCTCTGCGGTCTTCCTCTTCCTCCTCGGACTGAGGGACCCATAATCAAAGGTGATCCCCGCACCGACGTTCACCGGAGGAGGGGAGGGAGGCGGCGTCTGGGCACGCTTGGATTGAGAAGGGGTGGCCGTTTTCTTCTTCACCGCGACCTTCGCCGGCTTCTTCGCTGTCGCGGCCCTCGTGTGGGGCCGGGACCCCTCCAAGGTTAGCTGCGGCTGCGCAGCCCCGCGGGGCCGAACCGGCTCACCGGAACTGCCCCGCTGCAGGACTCGCCCCCTCCCCGCAGGTGGCGTCGGGTCTGCGTTCTCGTCCTCCTCCTTCGACGACTCGCCGGTCACATCCTCAACCAGCGGAGCCTCGGTGCCGGCGCTGCTGGCTCCCCCGGCGGCCGCCACCCACCGGGCAAGCTCCTCCTCCTCCGTGGCCGTCGCGGCCTTGTCCTCCACGCCGCCATCGTTGCCGGCCTCCCTGGCGAGCTGTGCCTCCCTCGCCCTAGTGGCGATGTAGTCCAGCTCCGCCTGGGTGGTGTCCATGACAAGCAGTCGCTCGGCGTCAGCGTTGACGTACCCCTCGTGCAGGGAGTCAAAGAATTGCTACACTTCAACGTCCTTCGGCTCCTCCCCGCTCGGGTCAGGGCCATGCGCATTCCAGTCCGGCATCATAGCAATGATATCGGACCAACGCGAGTCATTACACAACAGGACCACCCCTGTTGGCAGCTTGAACAACGGCCCCTTGAGGACCTTGCCGGCTTTCGCGGCAGCCCTCGCAACCTTGCCGGTCCGCTCGACCTCACCGTCACGGCCCACGTCAAGCTGGAAGAGCCGCTGGCAGAAATGGGCGTGCGCCATCACCGTAAAGTTGTGGTCAAGGCCTGGGCGGAGTCGCATGATGTCAGCGGGGTTCGTGAAGAGCCAAGCTGGCCTCCCCTTGTTATGCAACGGAGCAATCCGGCGGCGGATGAAGTCCGCCCTGATCATTTCGAGGGTGAGCCCAGCTTGTGTATGACGGAGAATCCTGGTGGTGGCAACCGTGAGCCTTCCGTCGGCGGCATCAACATCGCTCCAATCGCCGCGAACCGGTGGCGCCCGGCGAACTTTGCAGAATGCTGGCGGGTCCTTCTCTTCAATCCAGCACCACCGGCCCCGCCACTCCTCCCACCTCTCCTTCATGGCGCTGTCCGGGTACGCCCCCTTGGATCTTGGGATCCAGGTGACGCAACCAGAGATGGCACCCCCTGGCTGGATCCGAGGGAAGAAATAGTGGCGGAAGAGCGCCGTGCTGGGGTGCACCCCGGCAAAGCCTTCACAAAGGTGCGTGAAAAGGGCCATGCACGCCACCGAATTCGGAGTAAAATCCAAGAGACAAAAGCCGAAGGTGTGCATGATGTCGCTGAAGAAATCAGAGAAGGGAGGGCAGAGCCCGCAAGAAAAGTAATCAACGAAGAAGGGGTACCAATTTGGGGCAGGGTCGACGAAAGTGGCGGGGATGACGCGCGTGGCCGGGTGCCCCGAATTCTCCCCCCCTGTCTTCACTCCCCACAGGGGCGTGAAGGAGTCCCGAAGCTCGAACACGTCGACCGTCGAGGGGAAGAAGAGGGCGGACTGCATCCGTTGCCCCGACAGCGCTCTCCGGCGGCTCCATAGCCCCAGCATCCTTGGCCACCCCTTGCCCTTGGTAGATTTTGGCGCCATGGTGGCTGAAGGAGGAGGGAGGAGCGGAGGGAGACATAAGCACAACGGCGGTGAGCGGAGACGAAGCTTGGAGAAGAGGAGGGAGACAGGCGGAGGTCTCCGAGATTGGGGTTGCGCGAAGGGTAAAAGGAACAGTGCGCCCGCGGTTATCCCTTTTTATGGGGAAGCCGCGGGTCGCGCCGCCCATTTACTGCGATGTGATGCATGCATGTGAAAACCGCCCCACACATGCCGCCCATGTCACGCACGACCCTCCACGCCGCGCCGGGCGCGGGGGTCATGGGCAGCACAACGCGCGAAAAATCTTACCACGGTAAAAACCGCCCCGCCTGCCCGCGCATCGTTTTGGGCCTGACCCAACAACGTGTCGCGCTTGTGTGTGGCCCAGGCCCGGGGGCTCCTGTCGGTGTACAAAACTAGGGGCACATTTTTGTACCCCTTTACCAGTGCACGCGCAGTCAGAGCCGCGCCCGCGACCACGCCAAGCAGAGCGAGGGAGGTGAGCCAAGGTAAGACCGAAGCCCAAGGTGGCCAGAACAACGACAAGGACCAAGGCCACAAAGATCAGTTGGACGAAGCAGGTTTCCCCGGCAAGGACCCTTGCCGGGGCAGCCTCAGCGGCCTCGGCAAGACCCTTGCCAGGGCAACTGCCCACGCCAGCCGAGTGAGCCACCCTCGAGCCCACCAACACTCGGCAAATGTATTGGGACAGGTCTCGGGAGGCACCTCTGTGGTGGCATGCAGATCTTTGTGAAGACAAAGAATAGTCAAAATCAAATGAGGATAGGAAGGCAGCCATCCTCACCGAAGAAACCCACAAGACCCCCGGCAAGATCCTTGCCGGGAACGCCTGCGTGCCACGGCGAGACCCTTGCCGGGCCACCCGGCAAGGCCCTCGCCAAGCGCACCAGCATGGCCACCGTCAGGCCCGCACCAGCCAAGTCTCCGCCGCCATTCGCATGCAGCTGCCAACCCAACCAGCTGGGCAGGCACTTGCGTGGCAACATGCAGCCCTTCGTGGAGGCTCCACCACCGCGCCACCTCAGCTGCCTGCCTGCCTACATGGCACTGCATGCATCGCTGGCTAGGGCGTGTGTATAAGCAAGGAAGAGCGGTGACGGACGGGACGGGCCTCGCCCCCGTTCCCGATAAAGCAAAGGGACACCTGCGCGATGCATTAAATACGTCTTGTCCTGTAACACGAAGGATAAACTCGCAACACTGTTGCCTTTCCACCTCCTGTGTGCCACTGTGGCAACCCCTTTTTCTATAAAAGGAGGCCCAAGGCAACGAGGAGAGGGATTCAGCTTTTTGGAGCTCATTACACTCAGTAGCTAGTTCAAGAACTCAGAATACATCCACCAAAGCAGGACTAGGGTTTTATGCATCCTCGCGGCCCGAACCTGGATAAACGAACCGCGTGCTCTCTATGAGATCCGCTCTTCTCTCAACCCCGCGCCCTGCAACCACAGTAGGGATTCTTGTGTTCCCATAGGTGTCGTTTTCCACCGACACGGGGCTCGGGCACGCAGAGAGGGCGAGTTAGTGGCGCAGCATGAAGCCCGTCAACTCACTCCGGTTCGTCCAACCACGTCGTTGGAACCAGGGGTCACTTCTAGTTCTTTGGGAGTACCATGTCTCGTCCCAGCATTGCGCAATGTGCGCCTGCGCAAGGATTTCAAGGGCCTGCGCAGGTACCAAATGACACTGCTGATTTATCCCCCGAGACATGGGTCGAAAGCTATGAGATGGCCATGGAGATGCTAGATGTGGATGATGCGGCGTGTGTGAAATACTTCAGCATGATGCTAGAAGGGACGACCCGTACTTGGCTAAAGAGTTTATCGGCTAATTCTATCAGGTCATGGGCCGAGTTGAGAGCCCGGTTTATCCAGAATTTCAAGGATACATGCAAGCAGCCCATGTCAATTGTGGACTTAGCTGCCTGTGTCCAGGAGGAAGGAGAGTCAACAACCCGTTGGGTGCGTTGGGTCTCAGAAATTTTGCATTCATCGGACCGCATCAACGCTGATACTGCAGTTCTGACATTGGAAGGCAATTGTCGGTTTGAACCCCTGAAGTTGAAGTTGGGACGGCTCAAACGTCATTGTAATGACATGGGAACCCTCATGGCTTCTCTAGTAAAGTATGCTGACTCTGATAGTACCAAGGATCCCGAGTCCGATGATGATAAGACAGGGAAGGGAAAAAGGAGCGGCAATGCCAAGGGGCAGCACCACAACCCGGAGGGTCATGGAAACAACGGCAAGCATAAAGCGGACCACAGCTTAGACTTCGTGGCTAATACCAGCACGCAAGACAAGGGCCAGCGGCGTAAGGGTAAACCGCCCCAGCGCGGTGGAGCACCAAGTCCTAACCCGGACCGCTTGTCTTATCTGTTGAACCAGCCTTGCCCAAAACATGGGACGAAGGAGATTCCATCCACACACCTCTGGAAGGACTGCTGCATCATGCAAGAGTTCAAAAATTCTAATTCTTTTCGGTATGATCATGGACCGGGTGGCAGTTCAGGCCCTGGATCTCATGGACCGGGTTATGGTGGAGGCAGCTCCGGTTCAGGTTTTCATGGTAACCAGAGCGGGCATGGCAATCAAGGAAATCAGGGCAACCAAGGTGGTTATAACAATTAGGGGAACCAGCAACAACAGCAGCAGTCGGGTTACCAGAGCAATCCAAAGCAGTTGAATAGCGGATAGTATCATGTCTTTACCACTAGCGTGGACAAGCGCGATTAGAAGCTTCATAAAAGGGCAGTGAATGTCGTTGAACCGGCGGTGCCGCGTTATTTGCACTGGTCCGAGCAGCCGATTGTGTGGAGCACAGAAGATCATCCGCCCCGGGTTGACAATCCGGGTCATCTGGCACTGGTGGTGGCACCTCAGGTGGGAGGTTATAAGTTCACCAAGCTACTCATGGACGGAGGGAGTAGTATCAATATCCTTTATTATGAAACTTTCCGTCGCATGGGGTTAACCGATAAAAATCTTAAACCGTCTAATATGGTGTTCCATGGCGTGGTGCCTGGTAAATCGGCATACCCTATTGGCAAAATAGCTCTGGAGGTGGCCTTTGGAGATGAGCATGACTCGAGATCAGAAACTTTGACCTTTGAAGTGGTGAAAATCAAAAGCCTGTATCATGCACTATTTTGACGACCAGCTTATGCTAAGTTTATGGCACGGCCTTGTTATGTCTATCTGCAGCTCAAGATGCCGGGTCACAAGGGAACTATAACAGTGCACGAGAGCCGCAAAATCGCTCTGGAGTGTGAAGAAGGTGATGCGGCTTATGCTGAGTCGGTTTGTGCAACAGAGGAGTTGAAGTTTTACAAAGACAATGTTGATCCGGCAGATATGACTTCATTGAAGAAACCAACTACAGAGCATGATCCGGCCCTGAAGTTTAAATCGGCTGATGAGACTAAGCTTGTTGACTTCGTGCCTCGCGATTCGTCCAAGCAGTTTAGCATCAGAGCTAACTTGGATCCGAAATAGGAAAGCGCGCTCATCGAGTTCATCCGTGAGAATTGGGACATCTTTGCATGGAAGCCTTCTGACATGGCCATGCTGAGCACACTCTCACTGTTGATCCCAAGTATAAACCGGTCAAGCAGTTTCTCCGCCGGTTCAATGAAGAAAGACGCAAGGCTATTGGAGAAGAAGTATCCAGGCTCTTGGCGGATGGATTTATTGTGGAAGTATTGCATCCTGAGTGGTTGGCTAATCCGGTGCTAGTCCTTAAGAAGAATGACACTTGGCGTATGTGTGTGGATTACACAGATCTCAACAAAGCTTGTCCAGCAGATCCTTTTGCCCTCCCCCGTATTGATCAAATTATTGATGCTACGGTGGGTTGCGAGTGTTTGAGCTTTTTGGATGCATATTCTGGTTATCATCAGATCAAAATGGCAGTTAAGGACCAGGAGAAGACAGCCTTCATAACTCCCTTTGGAGCCTTCTGCTATGTGTCCATGCCCTTTGGGCTCAAGAGTGCCCAGGCGACTTATCAACGGTGTGTGCAGAATTGTCTTCATAAAAAAATTGGCCGTAATGTTCATGCCTATGTGGATTATATTGTGGTGAAATCAAGGAAGAAGGAGACATTGATTGATGACTTGAAGGAAACCTTCGATAACCTGCGGGTTTACAAGATGATGCTTAATCCGGCCAAGTGCATTTTTGGTGTACCGTCAGGCAAGCTCTTGGGCTTTTTGGTGTCTAACAGGGGTATTGAAGCTAATCCGGAAAAAATCAAATCCATTACTTCCTTGGCCAAACCGAAGTGTATTAATGACGTTCAACGCCTGGCAGGCCGGATTGCTGCGTTGAGTCGGTTTATCAGCCGCCTTGGTGAGAATGCCATTCCTTTGTATCAGATGTTGAAGAAAACGGATAACTTCGTCTGGAGTGACACCGCAAATGAAGCATTTGAGGATTTTAAGCGGCAGATGGCTAACCCGCCGGTTCTTGCTACTCCCGTTGACAAGGAGCCGTTGTTGCTGTATGTGCCAGCTAACGCTCGAGCTCTTAGCGTGGCTATTGTGGTGGAGTGCAAGGAGGCAGGAAAGGAATATCCTGTTCAACGTCCGGTTTATTATATCAGTGAGGTACTTATTGAGTCCAAGCAGAGGTACCCACACAGGCAGAAGTTGGTATATGGGGTTTTCATGGCAAGCTAGAAGCTTAAGCAATATTTCCAAGGTCATCCCATCACGGTGGTCAGTTCTGCTCCTTTGGGAGATATAATCCAGAATAGGGAAGCAACTGGCCGGATTGCTAAGTGGGCCATTGAGCTCGGGCCTCACGGGTTGAAATACATACCCCGAACGGCGATCAAATCTCAGGCACTTGTGGATTTCATCAACGATTGGACAGAAATACAAGCACCAGAAGAGAAGCCAGATCATACTTATTGGACTATTCATTCTGATGGGTCCAGGCAATTTGGAGAGCTCGGGGGCTGGAGTCGTATTAACTTCCCCACGAGGTGATAAGTTTTGTTATGTTCTCCGTTTAATGTTCCCTTGCACTAACAATGCAACTGAATATGAGGCCTTACTCCATGGTCTTCAGATGGCTAAGGAGATGAACCTAAGACGAGTTAAGTGCTTCGGTGACTCAGACCTGGTGGCTCAACAAGTGTCCGACACTTGGGATTCCAAAGACCCACTCATGGCAGCATATCGTCATGAGGTGGATATGGTTGTAGGTCACTTTAAAGGTTATCAGGTGGATCATGTGGACTGGCGGAAGAATGAAGCGACGGACGCTTTAAGCCGCTTGGGATCCCAACGTAAACCGGTTCCGCCTAATGTCTTCCTGGACGTTCTGTATAATCCGTCCGTCAAGCTCCCTGGTGAAGAGGATTTGGCTATTCCTGATCCGGAAGCTCACTTGGTGGCGGCTCTTCATGGTATCCCGATTGGGCGGTTCCCTATCTGGCGTATATGAACCGGGGCGAGTTACCAGAGGATGAGACTTTGGCCAGGCAGATAACCCGGCGGTCCAAGTCCATGACTATTATCAATGGAGAGTTACATCATTGCAGTGTGACAGGGGCATTTCAACACTGTGTATCTCCTGAAGAAGGCCGTGAAATTTAGCGCGAGATCCACGAAGGAGATTGTGGTCACCACGCCGGTTCAAAATCTTTGGTGGCTAAGGCGTTTCGTCACGGTTTCTATTGGTTTACAACTCATGCTGATGTCGAGGACTTGGTCAAAAGATGTGATGGCTGTCAGAAATTCTCAAGGCGGGCTCATGTACCGGCTCAAGAATTGAGGATGATTCCAATCACTTGGCCGTTTGCAACTTGGGGGCTGGATATGGTTGGGCCTTTCAATAGGTCCAAGGACAAGAAGACCCACCTTTTGGTGGCGGTTGACAAGTGGGTGGAGGCAGAGCCAGTTAGTAAGTGTGACGCAGCCATGACGGTTCAATTCATCAAAAAGGTGAGCTTCCGGTTTGCCTTTCCACATAGCATTATAATAGACAATGGTACCTGAGGGAGTCTTGTATTAGGGGGTGTTCGGATAGCCGGACTATACCTTCAGCCGGACTCCTGGACTATGATGATACAAGATTGAAGACTTCGTCCCGTGTCCAGATGGGACTTTCCTTGGCGTGGAAGGCAAGCTTGGCGATGCGGATATTCAGATCTCCTACCATTGTAATCGACTTTGTGTAACCCTAACCCTCTCCGGTGTCTATATAAACCGGAGGGTTTTAGTCCGTACGACAAGAATCTCAACATACAACAATCATACCATAGCCCAGCTTCTAGGGTTTAGCCTCCTTGATCTCGTGGTAGATCTACTCTTGTACTAACCATATCATCAATATTAATCAAGCAGGACGTAGGGTTTTACCTCCATCAAGAGGGCCCGAACCTGGGTAAAACATTGTGTCCCTTGTTTCCTGTTACCATCCGCCTAGACGCACAGTTCGGGACCCCCTACCCGAGATCCGCCGATTTTGACACCGACATTGGTGCTTTCATTGAGAGTTCCTCTGTGTCGTCACTTTTAGGCCCGATGGATCCTTTGATCATCAACGACGATGCGGTCCAGGGTGAGACTTTTCTCCCCAGACAGATCTTTGTCTTCGGCGGCTTTGCACTGCGGGCCAATTCGCTTGGCCGCCTGGAGCAGATCGAAAGCTACGCCCCTGGCCATCAGGTCAGGTTTGGAAGTTTGAACTACACGGCTGACATCCGCGGGGACTTGACCTTCGACGGATTCAAGCCACAGCCAAGCGCGCCGCACTGTCTCGATGGGCATGATCTAACTCTGCCGTCGAACAGTGTCCTGGAGGCCGCACGCGCATCGGTTCCGAACCTTAATTCGGAGCCTGCTGCGCCGATCGAGGATGAGCGGTTGGACGCCACCTCGGGGGCTGCGATCTCAAAGGCGATCGAGCCAAACACCATCCCCGCACTCTGCATGGCCCGTGACTCAGAGGAGCCGGATTCCTCTCCGGACTCCGAGCCCCCCGCGCCCGTGCCGATCGACTCCGATTGGGCGCCGATAATGGAGTTCACCGCTGCGGACGTCTTTCAGCACTCGCCCTTCGGCGACATCCTGAATTTGCTAAAGTATCTCTCTTTCTCAGGAGAGTCCTGGCCGGACTACGGTCAGCAAGGTTGGGATACAGACGATGAAGAAATTCAAAGCCCACCCACCACCCACTTTGTAGCCACTGTCGACGATTTAACCGACATGCTCGACTTCGACTCCGAAGACATCGACGGTATGGACGACGATGCAGGAGACGAACAAGAACCAGCACCTGTAGGGCGCTGGAAGGCCACCTCGTCGTATGACATATATATGGTGGACACTCCAAAAGATGGAGAAGGCGATGGAACAGCGGGGGATGACACCTCTAAGAAACATCCCAAGCGCCGGCGTCAGCGGCGCCGCTCTAAATCCCGCGAAAGCAAAAACGGTGATTCCGGCACGGGAGATAATACTACTCCGGATAGCACCGAAGAACACCCCCTCCAGCAAGATTCAGCACAGGAGGATGGAGAAGCCAGCCCTCATGAGAGAGCGGCAGACCGAGAGGTTGAGGATGGCAATTATATGCCTCCCTCCAAAGACGAGGCAAGCCTCGACGACGACGAATTCGTCGTGCCATCAGATCCCGCCGAACAAGAGCGTTTTAAACGCAGGCTTTTAGCCACGGCAAGCAGCCTCAAGAAAAAGCAGCAACAGCTTAGAGCTGATCAAGATTTGCTAGCTGACAGATGGACTGAAGTCCTTGCGGCCGAAGAGTATGAACTCGAACGCCCCTCCAAGCGTTACCCAAAACGCAGGCTGCTACCCCGATTAGAGGAGGAAGCACCTACATCACCAGCGCATGACATGGCCGACCGGCCACCTCGTGGCCGTGACAGAGAGGCCTCTAGGCCCTCCACTCAAGCCATGCCCCGACGCCGCTCAAAACACGCTAAGGCACGGGAAAACGCGCCAGACCTGCAAGATATACTGGAGGACAAGGCAAGGCAAACAAGATTGATATCGCGCGGGCGCCCCACGGCACGTGACGGTGATCGTCACTCCGGATACAATAAATCTGGCCGGGCCGAACACAATAGACAAAGCTCCTTTGAGCTGCGTCGTGATATAGCCCAATACAGAGGCGCCGCACACCCACTATGCTTCACAGATGAAGTAATGGATCATAAAATCCCTGAGGGCTTCAAACCCGTAAACATTGAATCATACGATGGCACAACAGATCCTGCGGTATGGATCGAGGATTATCTCCTTCATATCCACATGGCCCGCGGCGATGATCTACACGCCATCAAATACCTCCCGCTCAAACTTAAGGGACCGGCCCGGCATTGGCTTAACAGCTTGCCAGCAGATTCAATCGGTTCTTGGGAGGACCTGGAAGCCGCATTCCTCGACAATTTCCAGGGTACCTATGTGCGACCACCGGAAGCCGATGAGCTAAGCCACATAATTCAGCAGCCAGAGTAATCGGCCAGGCAATTCTGGATGCGGTTCCTAACAAAGAAAAACCAAATAGTCAACTGTCGAGACGCAGAGGCCCTAGCGGCCTTCAAGCAAAATATCCGTGACAAGTGGCTCGCCCGTCACCTGGGACAGGAAAAGCCGAAATCTATGGCAGCCCTTACGACACTCATGACCCGCTTTTGCGTGGGAGAAGATAGCTGGCTAGCTCGCAGAAACAACTTAACCAAGAGCCCTGGTAATTCGGATACCAAGGACAAAATCGGCAGGTCGCACCGGAACAAGCAGAAACACCGTGTTAACAGCGACAGCAACGAGGATACGGCAGTCATGCCGGATTCCGAGGCTACAAATCCGGTCAGCGGAAAAAGCCATTCAAAAGAAATACTCAGGGCCCGTCCAGTTTGGACCGAATACTCGACCGCTTGTGCCAGATACATGGCACCCCCGAAAAGCCGGCCAATCACACCAACAGAGATTGTTGGGTGTTCAAGCAGGCGGGCAAGTTAAATGCCGAACACAAAGACAAGGGGCTGAATAGCGACGACGAGGAGGAGCCCAGGCCGCCGAACAACAACAGACAGAAGGGTTTTCCCCCACAAGTGCGGACGGTGAACATGATATACGCAACCCACATCCCTAAAAGGGAGCGGAAGCGTGCATTACGGGACGTATACGCGCTGGAGCCAGTCGCCCCAAAGTTCAACCCATGGTCCTCCTGCCCGATCACCTTTGATCGAAGGGACCACCCCACTAGCATCCATCATGGCGGGTTTGCCGCATTGGTTCTTGACCCAATCATTGACGGATTTCATCTCACAAGAGTCCTTATGGACGGCGGCAGCAGCCTGAACCTGCTTTACCAGGATACAGTGCGGAAAATGGGCATAGATCCCTCAAGGATCAAGCCCACCAAAACGACCTTTAAAGGCGTCATACCAGGTGTAGAGGCCAACTGTACAGGTTCAGTCACACTTGAAGTGGTCTTCGGATCTCCGGATAACTTCCGAAGCGAGGAGTTAATCTTCGACATAGTCCCATTCCGCAATGGCTATCACGCACTGCTCGGGCGAACCGCATTCACAAAGTTCAATGCGGTACCGCACTATGCATACCTCAAGCTCAAGATGCCAGGCCCTCGAGGAGTAATTACGGTCAACGGAAACACCGAACGCTCCCTCCGAACGGAGGAGCACACGGCAGCGCTCGTAGCAGAAGTACAAAGCAGCCTGTATAGGCAGTTCTCCAGTCCGGACCTTAAAAAGCCGGACACTGTCAAGCGCGCCCGGAGTAACCTACAACAAGACCGCCTGGCACGTTCCGAGCTAGCGTAGCAATGCGGCCCCAACCCTAGCCATCGCGATATAGCAAAACCAGTGCTTCGCGTACATAACTACGCTCTTGAAATACCATGGGCACGAGGGAAGGGGCACCATCACGGCACGCCCAAAACACGGCTTAAACCGTACTAGGGGCCGCCAAATTCTTTTTTAAAATTTCTCTTACTTTCAGGACTCCATACTTCGGACGACCTGTTCAGCAATTCAACTGCCGCAAAAACGATGCAAGATCCAGGAAAGCAGACAAGCCATGCCGCATTGTGGAACTCCCAGGTGGTCTCTATTACAAGCAGTATACCTGTTTTGAATACAATTCCGCAGCCTGCCCCTGGCCAGGACATGTTAAATAGTCCAATTTCTTTTGCTTATCGCACTATTTGTATCGTTCTGCTTTGATAGCAGCCTTTCTATAAACAATGCATAGCTTTTGTCTATTTTTTTGCATTATCCTCTTTTTATATATATGTTTATTAATGACATGTTGCACCCGTACGTTGTGGTACGGCAAAATACGCCAGGGGCTTCAGTACCCCTCAATATGGTGTGAGAAGTCCGAACACTTTCACAAGTGCGGCACCCCGAACTTATAGCACTATATGCATCGGCTCCGAATCATGATTTGGGTCAATAGTTGGGTTTGCCCGGCTCCTATGTTTTGGTGCCTTACGTTCCTCTATATCGGCTAAGGTAGCACTAGGAGAACTACTGCGATTGTGCCCCAGTTGAGCTGGGCTGAGCACCTCAGTAGAGAAAGCTAAAACTGACTGTCATGATGAGGCGAGAGACCGGTCGCTGTTCGAGAGGTTTTTCGAGTCATTAAAGACTTATGCCGCTTAGAGTGAGGAACCGGCTTTGTCTGGCCAAGGCGTGGATAGCGCCCCGAACTCGGTCTTTCGAGTACTAGGGGCTTCGCCGAAATTTAAAATTATAGAGTTCTATGGCTAAGTGAGAGTGTTCAAGCATTATAGTCCGATTGCCTTGTTCGTTGTGCTGAGCGCCTCCCTCGAAGGACCCAAACATGGGAAAAAGAGTGCTCAGGTTTATCCCGAACACCCCAGCACTAGTGGTATGGGGGCAGAAGCCGACGACTGGCCATCTCTCAATTTTTTGATAAACGGCCGCACAGAAAGTAATATTTTAAATTCAATAAGCATTGCTTAGCACATATGAACAAGTTTACAGCGCACAGGATAAACACGAGCGAGTTCATTCAAAAATTACATCCTTGGTACATTCATCCGCCACAAGGCGGGCACCCGCCAGAACATCCTTATAATACTTCTCGGGCTTGCGATGCTCCTTCCTCGGCGGCGCCCCGTCCCTCACAAGCTTCTCACCGTCCAGCTTACCCCAGTGCACCTTTGCACGGGCAAGGGCCCTACGGGCACATTCGATGCAGACGGAGCGCTTGATGACCTCGAGCCTTGGACAGGCCTCCACCAACCGCCGCACCAGTCCGAAGTATCTCCCAGGCAGGGCCTCTCCAGGCCACAGCCGAACTATGAAGCCCTTCATGGCCTGTTCAGCCGCCTTGTGGAGCTCGACCAGCTGCTTCAGCTGGTCGCTCAAGGGCATAGGGTGTCCGGCCTCAGCATACTGAGCCCAGAACACCTTCTCCGTCCAGCTACCTTCCTCAGCTCGGTAGAATGCGGCGGCATCGGATACGCTGCGGGGAAGATCTGCGAATGCCCCTGGAGAACTCCGGATTCGGGTAAGTAACAAGTAGTTTACTTTTATATGTCTGCTTTGCATAAAGAATGCCTTACCCGCTGCTATCTTTTTCACCGCCTCCAACTCTTGGAGGGCCTTCTGGGATTCGGCCTTGGCAGACTTGGCAGTTTCAAGGGCCGCCATGAGCTCGGATGCTCGCGTCTTCGAGTCAAGCTCCAAACTCTCATGTTTTTACATGAGAGCCTGAATCTCTTGCTGCACCTCGCCGATCTGGGCCTCAAATTTCTCTCGCTCGGTGCGCTCCGTGGCCGCTCTCTTTTCGGCCTCGGACAGCGCTTGCTTGAGGGTCGCCACCTCAGTCGTGGCCCCTACAATAAGCAGCACAATCCTGTCATTTTTTTGCAATTGCATCTTTTTTGTATATATTTTTCCATAAGGTATCTCTTACCATCCTTCTCCTCGAGCTGCCGTTTGGCAAGGCCGAGCTCTTGCTCGGTCCGTTCGAGGCCCTTCTTCAGGGCACCCACCTCCATAGTCAGTGCGGCGGTGGCTAGCAGCGAAGCCTGCATACGCATATTGACTCTTTTTTGTTAGACTCCTGCGAAATTTAATAGATCCTCAATTCGGCTTTTCTTTCCGAACGCCAAATAGAGCACCAGGGGCTACTGTCTATGCGATAATATTTTTACATATTTTACTTACCTCGAAGCCTGTTAGAAGGCTGGCACAAGCTTCAGTCAGTCCGCTCTTGGCAGACTGAACCTTCTGGATCACCGTACTCATAATAGTACGGTGCTCCTCGTCGATGGAGGCGCCGTTAAGCACCTCCAGCAGATTGTCCGGCACCTCCGGTTGGACGGAGGCTGCTGGCTCAGAAGGCTTGCTCCTCTTAGAAGGAGTTCGCCTATCGTGGTCCGGAACCGTTTACGATTCCGGCGCGGTGTCCGGCTTAAAGCCGGACTTGGAGCCCTGGGGGGGTCTTGTCCCCTTTACTCCTGGGGTCCGGGAAGTCGCCTCGCGGCTCCTCCAGGACCCCCTCCTCTTACCTCAAAGCTTGTCGCGATGCCACTTCGGCGTCGTGCGCAGTGCGGGGGGAAGCAGCGGGCGGAACTGAGTTCACGTCCGATGAATCCAGGGAGCCGCTCGACGACTCGTCGAGTCCGGCCCGGGGCGGCCTGCATAATTATATTCGACATTAGGGAAAAGCTGTGCAACAACAGGGATATTATGAGTTACTCTGGTATCCGAATACTTACGATTTCGCCGGACGCTTGGCTCTGTCCGGCCACTCCTCTTCGTCGTCGTCAGCGTCGGCGAAGTAGTCTGGAGGAAGGGTTTTCCCCTTCTTGGACCCTTCGGCCTCCCCCATTGGGGCGGCCTTCCTCTTCTTTCCTCCCCCCGCTGGAGGGGGAGAGGGTTCTTCTTCCTCCTCCTCGTCTTCACGGGAGGAGTGCGTCTCGGATTCGTCGGACGACGAGTCCGACACCACCATATGATGGGAACTCTTTCGAGTCCCCGTGGCCTTCTTCTTCTTGGCCTTCTTCTCCAGCACCACGTAAGGCGCCGGAGCCAGCAACTTTGATAAACGAGCGTCTGCTGGGTCTTCGGGCAAAGGAGTTGGATAGTTAATTGGTCTGGACTTCACCTGCCATTCCTGTCAAAGGTAAGGGAGTTTAGATCCCGCATAGAGTCAAACTATGAGAAACAAATGTCCTGTAAAAGGTAAAGATAACTCACCGCACTAGCTGAACGCTGCGTGCTGAATCCGCGATCCTCGGATGCGGATGCAGGAGCCTCGGCGCCTTTGAAAAGCACATTCCAGGCGTCTTCGTACGTCGTATCAAAGAGCCTATTCAGGGTTTGGTGCTTCGTCGGGTCAAACTCCCACAGATTGAAGTCCCATTGTTGACATGGGAGGATCCGCGGACGAGCATAACCTGGACTATATTGACAAGCTTGAGTCGCTTGTTCACTAGGGACTGGATGCATGTTTGCAGTCCGGTCACCTCTCCCTCGTCGCCCCATGACAGGCCCGTCTCTTTCCAGGACGTGAGCCGCATAGGGGGTCCGGACCGGAACTCAGGGGATGCGATCCATTCCGGATCGCGCGGCTTGGTGATGTAAAACCACCCTGACTGCCACCCCTTCAAGGTCTCCACAAATGAGCCCTCGAGCCATAGGACGTTGGCCATCTTGTCCGCCATGGCGCCTCCGCACTCCGCTTGGCTGCCACGCACCACCTTCGGCTAGACGTTGAAAGTCTTGAGCCAAAGGCCGAAATGGGGGCGGATGCGGAGGAAGGCCTCGCACACGACGATAAACGTCGAGATGTTGAGGATGAAGTTCGGGGCCAGATCGTGGAAATCCAGGCCATAGTAGAACATGATCCCCCGGACAAATGGGTGGAGAGGAAAGGCCAGTCCGCGGAGGAAGTGGGGAAGGAATACAACCCTCTCACGGGGCTCTGGGGTGGGGAGAAGCTGCCCATTTTCAGGGAGCCGGTACGCGATGTGTTTGGACAAGTATCCGGCCTTCCTCAGCTTTTTGACATGGCCCTCCGTGATGGAGGAGACCATCCACTTGCCTCCCGCTCCGGACATTGCTGGAGAGGGTTGAGGTGGGAAGTGCGGGCTTGGGCGCTGGAGCTCGAGTGCGCGGAAGATGGACAGGCAAAGGAGGAAGAAGGCGTAGGTAAAAAGGTGGATCCTTATCCCCTTATATGGGCGGATGCGGCTATGCGTCCCCACTAGCCTAGTAAAACTCGCTTGCCTCCCAAGCGTCGTGATAAATGGCGCGGTTGGGTTACCCACGTCCGTATTGATGAGAATCCCGTAAATGGGGGACGCGATCTCTGCTTTGACAAGACGTGCCAAGGAAACCGCCTCGCAAAACGCGCTGAGGTGGAGAAGTGAAAACGATTCGAATAAAGGCTTGGCCGTAGTGTGATGTCACGCTACGGAATACGTCAGCATATTAGATTTGTGTAATTTTATTCTCTCTATGGCAATATCTGGAGACTTATTTTGCAGAGCCGGACACTACTCTTAGTGTTTACAATCTTTTATGAAGAACTTGGAGGAGGAACCCACCTTGCAATGCCGAAGACAATCTGCGCGCCGGACTCATCGTCATTGAAGCATGGTTCAGGGGCTACTGAGGTAGTCCTGGATTAGGGGGTGTTCGGATAGCCGGACTATACCTTCAGCCGGACTCTTGGACTATGAAGATACAAGATTGAAGACTTCGTCCCGTGTCTGGATGGGACTTTCCTTGGCGTGGAAGGCAAGCTTGGCGATGCAGATATTCAGATCTCCTACCATTGTAACCGACTTTGTGTAACCCTAACCCTCTCCGGTGTCTATATAAACCGGAGGGTTTTTGTCCGTAGGACAAGAATCTCAACATACAACAATCATACCATAGGCTAGCTTCTAGGGTTTAGCCTCCTTGATCTTGTGGTAGATCTACTCTTGTACTACCCATATCATCAATATTAATCAAGCAGGACGTAGGGTTTTACCTCCATCAAGAGGGCCTGAACCTGGGTAAAACATTATGTCCCTTGTTTCCTGTTACCATCCGCCTAGACGCACAGTTCGGAATCCCCCTACCCGAGATCCGCCAGTTTTGACACCGACAGTACCAATCTGTCAAAGGGTGCCATGAAGGAGTTCTGTCAACGTGAGCACATCCGGCTTGACGTATCATCAGTGGCTCACCCCCAGTCCAGTGGTCAAGCGGAGAGGGCCAATCAAGAAATCTTGAGAGGCATCAAACCCCGGCTTATGGTTCCTTTGCAACGGATGCCGGGTTGTTGGGTTGAGGAGTTACCTTCTGTGTTATGTAGCATCAATACCACACCCAATAGATCAACAAGATATACACCGTTCTTCATGGTTTACGAAGCGGAAGCAGTTCTTCCCAATGACATCCGTCATGACTCACCTCGTGTAGCGGCATATGTTGAAGCTGACAATGAGAAGGCACGGCAGGAAGCTCTTGACCTGTTAGATGAGGAACATGACATAGTGGCAGCCCGCTTGGCGATTTATCAGCAAGATCTGCGTCGTTATCACAGCCGCCGGGTTAGAACCAGAACCTTTCAAGAAGGAGATTTGGTGCTTCGACTCATCCAGGATCAGACGGATATGCACAAGTTATCCCCCCTTGGGAAGGACCCTTTGTGGTCAGCAAGAATCTATACAACGGGTCATACTACCTAATAAATGTTCGAGAGTGCAAGGACTCACATAAATCGGAGGAGGAGACCAACCGGCCGTGGAATATTGCTCATCTTTGGCCTTACTATACTTGAGCTATAGGCTCTGCTTATGTACATATTATGACAATGTATATATTATGATCAATATAATAAACCGGAACCTTAGTAAAGCGGGGTATCGGTTGTTTTCTCACATCATGTGTGGTTACATGGAGCTTCTGTTTATAAAGCGACGTCCGGTTTATCCCTTGATTTAGCTTTTCAAAGCTTTATATCACATCACTTGGGGGCTTGGTCGTATCCGAACCATAGCTACACCTCTTGATCGGTGCAATGCCATAGCATCACTTGGGGGCTTCGTCGTATCCGAACCACAGCTACACCTCTTGATCGGTGCAATGCCACAACATCACTTGGGGGCTTTGTCGTATCTGAACCACAGTCACACCTATTGATCGACTCAACGCCAAAACCGGGGCCAAAGAGAGTGTTGTAAAAAACAACAACGCAAACATAGGCACCCACTGAGCACAGCTCAAAACATTACTTGGGGATTCTTTGCTATCGCAATGAACCTAGAATCTACACTTCTAATGGGCTATCAAGCCATGGCTTGGAAGCCTGGTGTATACACCTAAAACCCCGGGTTAACCTGCCTCTTTAAGTAAGTCACGCCGCCCAGGTAAACCTAGTATGACCCTTTGAACTTTAACAAGTTACTCTAAAATGCAGACCCTGAACTTGTCAAGTTAAAACGATGATTGGTTAAGGATTGTGGACCATCTTAAAAGGCTTGGCAAAAATGGTTTAACTCAGTGGCCTGGCAGCCCATGAAAAGCCTCGAATTTGGGGCCTGGCAGCCCGTGAAAAGCCTCGACTACAACGGTTTTATTCGCCTTTGGTTGAGTTTTGCTCTCTTTTTTATAAGATTTATGATGTTTTTTAAACCGGCGTTATCAACCCGGTTAGACTGTCAATTACTAGTTGACAGTACTCGATCAAATCATAATCCGGAGACTATTAGCCCGGTCTGCTTTTGAATCGAAGTCCCAGTATGGAATAAACCGGTGTGTATCATAACCCGGAACGGTTTTTATTACAAACCGGCATCATATAACATGAGTTACTTCTCCTCCAAGAGTTGGGTTATGACCCTCACTACAACGTTGGTTAGCCAACCTTATGTCTACAAGTCACAGGTATTACATATATTTCCGTGTTTGGTTATCTTTTACAACCTTGGTTACAAACCTTGGTCATATATATATTGGA
Organism: Aegilops umbellulata; assembly: GCA_032464435.1. Taxonomy (NCBI): domain Eukaryota; kingdom Viridiplantae; phylum Streptophyta; class Magnoliopsida; order Poales; family Poaceae; genus Aegilops; species Aegilops umbellulata. The sequence goes on from CP136057.1 coordinate 84,039,297, forward strand.
TATCATGACCCGCCCGGGGGTAAACCGCCAGGGCGCTTTGACCTTTTTATCTGCAGGAACAGCTTAAATAAATGGCTATGGATTATGAATATCATATCTTAAACATGTTGGATTAAGCAAGCATCAGTCGCAGATAAATATGCACGAAGGCATACCAGACCAAGTATTTTAACTAGCCTATTACAAGGCGTTCTAGTGCCCAAAAGGATAATTGTTTTCTCAAATACATGTTGAAGCATGTAGAAGATTAAACTGGCCTCCGGTTCATGATTGGTCACCAGCTTGGCCTGATGGTTGCAAATCATATCGTGCCGGTTCAACTTCCTCTTCTCTACCAAGTGGCTGGAAATCAACAGTTGCCCAGCCGATCCCAGTTAGGGCTTGGAATACAGCTTCATCACTTATCAGCGTGGGTGGTTCAATGTTAGGGGCATAAGTGTGCTTATAGATTGGCGGGATAAGATTTTGAGCTTCTGGAATTGGTGCAGCAACCCGTTTGTTCTTGTTATCATAGCTTGCCTGATAGTATGAAAGGTCCGCTTCTTCAACCAGTTGAAAAGCCAATGGGCATACATCCCAGTTTATGATTCAGAGATCATCTTCGCCAAATTTTGTTCCGTCTTCCTTCAAACTGGGATAACCTTGGGCCGCTTCAACTGGATCAAAGTCAGGTACCCATGCTTTTGCCCGGGTCAGTGCGGCCAAAGCGCCCGTTCTAGCGGCAGACTTTTTTAGCTCGTCTACCCGGGCAGGAAGCATAGATAACCTTTGTAAGGTATCCTTGATCAAGGTGGGAGGAGGATTATTGTGTGAAGCAGTATAAATGATCCGCTACACACCGGTATACAGCTGCTCTATCAGAGTATAGGCCGCTTTCAACTTCTTCTGTACATCAGAGCCCAGATGGCTAATATGCGTTCCTGCATCGTTACAAGCATTAGTAAACCGACAATGCGTAAAAGGATATGATCAAGGATGCTTACCAAACACAGCTTCAGTCATGGCATGAACTTGCCGCTTTACGCTGGTCAGTTCATCCACCACCGGTTTAAGAGCGACCTCTTCTTTCTCAGCCCTTTTGATCAAAGCGGATTTTTCAATCTCCCAGTCCGCCCGCTCCTTGTTGAAGCCCTCTTTCAGTTTCTCCATTGTGCCTAGAGCGCTGGTCAATTCTTCCTTCGCTTTGGAGGTTTCAGCTTGTTGGGACTTGAGGTTCTCTTGCAGATCAGTGGTTTGGCTTTCCTTCTTGCTCAGTTCAGCCTATAAAGAGTCAGATATATACTGAAGTTTACAGTACATATTTGAAGTACCAAGCACATAACACATTATGCCCTTAGTACTTGGGGGCTAATGCATATTTGATCTTTATAAAAAAAAATTACAAGTCCCAAGCACAATACAAGTATTAAGCTTGGCACTTCGGGGCTAATGTGTATTTGCTCACAAATTGCTGAGATGGGAATTCTACTACAAAGTCCCAGTTTATCTTGATAAAGTTAAACCGGCCCTTGGGGGCTACATCAGTGAAGTTAAGATGCATTATTGCAAACATGAAATTGTTATTAAAGTCCCAATTTGAGTTGGTATCTTAAACCGTCACTTGGGGGCTACTGGAGTTGATAAGCTGCAATTAAATACAAGGGGGAAACACTTATGAAGTTACCTCATATCGTTCCTTCATCATATTTACCAAGCCGGCTTCATAGTCGCGAGTGGTGTACAGACGGTTCAGATAGCCAGAATGAAGGTCTTGAGCATTCAGATGGGCATAAGTTGACAAATCGGCATTCCATTTGCCTTTGCCAATTGTAGAGAATTCATCTTTGGCAGTATGCTTTCACAAAGCAATAGGATTGCCAGGAGCAGTATGGCCAGTGCCAGTAATCATAACGTCATCATCTTTTTCCTCAGCAGCCCTTACTGGAGTTGGCGGTTTGTCAGTATCTTTTAACGGACTGACCAGATTATCAGTCCGGATAGGGCTGGTTGGCTGGTCGGCATGGCCGGTGGTGTCAACTTCTACTTGCTCAACAACAAAGTCATGATCTTGAGGTGGTGGGTCATTTACTATTGTATCAATGTTGGTCTCTTAAGGATCTGGAGTTTTTTTGGATCAACAGCCACGTCTTCAGCAGCCGGTTTATTCAACCGAGCCTTCTTGCTGGGTCTGGGCTTGGCACTAATAAAAGCAAAACATGAAGGTCAGTATGGCGTATAAAACACATGTCAAGGATAAAACAAGTGTATATCTCACCCAATAACCGTTTTGAGGGGTGGAAGTTTGGTGGCTGACGACTCGCCAGAAGATGAGTGAGAAGTACCCTGATAATTTGAGTCAGATGGGTTAAGAGGTTGACGAAAACAACGCTCTTTGGGGCGTGAAGTGTCAAGGGATAAGCGACCTCTGATCGGCGTTTCCGAATCGGAGTGTTCGGTAAACCGGCAGAGGTAACTACCTGGCCGCTATGCCGGGTTGTGCGGTGAGCCTCGTGCTATTGTGTCTTCACAAGAAAGTTCGGATCCAAGTAAGCAAGAGGATGAGAAAATTTAACTTTCCGGTTTGCTCGACGGATTTTTAGTGTTGGCAAAGGATTTGAATCGGAGGAAAGAACGATTACCTCTATAGCATCGGCTTGGCTGCCTTCAGCGTCGTCATGACAATAATCATCATCAATAAGGCGTATGAAAAATGAACCAAGTGAGTCAAGTTCTACCTCTAATTATGGGTTACCCACATCATCATCCTCTGGTAGATCGGAGGATGTAGTAGTACTTTTCTTGGCAGGTTTTTTAATGACCTTGGTCTTTGGACGAACTGGCTTGACCAGTTTATCTTGCGGCTTCACCGGTTTGTCTTGAGGGGTTTTTTGTTCTAGAACGGATCATCACCCTATCAGAAAATAATCACACTTTCAGAGAATACTTGTACAGAAGAAACTTAAGATAAACAGATTATATGATTCTTACAGCTGGCAGTTTGTTGAAAGTGCAGAAAGGGAGTAGTCCGGTTTGGGCACAGACAGCCTCCGGCTCGTTCAACATCTCTTTTACAGCCTCAGTGACTTCTTCATCTGTAAGTTGAATGTCAATGTGCCGCTGAGCATCCTTTAGACTCCCCGTATACTCACACATCAAACCGGGGCGCCGGCTTAAGGGTAGAACGCTCTAGCTTATCCAACAACGAGCAAGATCAACTCCTGTCACACCATTTGCCATGAAGGCTCCGAGCTTTGATAATTGTGGAGCATAGTTGGCCCTCTCTTTTGCAGTCAACCTTTGAGGGAAAGGATGTGTGTTGCTCAGGCGTTCAGGGCGGTAACCTGGCAGGGGTTTTTCATTAGGTGGAGATGTGTCTTTGCAATAAAACCAAGTAGCATTCCACTCTTTGGGGTGACTATGAAGCTTATGATGAGGAAAAGTAACTTCCTTCCTTTTCTGAACCGCCATTCCACCCAATTCAGTGTTGGGCCCATCTGTAAATTCTGTGCGACGGCTTAAGTGAAAGTAATCCCTGAACAGTTCTACTGTAGGTTCCTCTTGAAGGTAAACCTCACAAAAAACTTGGAAGTGGCAGATGTTGGTCACAGAATTCGGACCGATGTCTTGAGGGCGCAGTTGAAAGCTGGCTAGTACATCCCTAAAAAAATTTGAACCGGGAGGGCTGAAACCCCGGCCTAAGTGATCAGCAAATACAACTACCTCTCCGTCCTTGCGGGTAGGAGGATTTTTCAGGCCAGGGACCCTCCAGTGGATAACATCTTTCTTTGCTAAGGCACCCGTTTTAACAAGGTTGTTTAGCTGTTCTTCAGTCACTCGAGAAGGAGCCCAGTTGCATTCATAGACTTGCTTGGCCATGGCAACGAAAAATCTGAAACATTATGTTTTGCCGGTTTAAAGATTTGCAGTGGACAACTATACAACGATATAAGGGTGTAAGCATGTTATCAAACCGGAGTTGGCTGATCATAAACCGGAGTTTACTAATGAAGACAGTATAATGGTGAAGTACATTAGCGGTTCAACAAGGGGACTAATGGTATCTACCGGGTCGTCATTTTTTCTAACAAGTTAAACCGCCTAATCTGGCGTTGAAGATACAAATCTACAGATGTATAAGTGAAAGAAAAACAGATTTCACAAGTTGGCATTATAATTTTGGATCTGCCACATGTTAGAAAAGGAAAACATATTCAGACCTAAGAGTTAGTATCGAAACAGTTGATGAAGGTTCAGATGGGATCTTCTATTTAAACAGAGTGAATGGATGGAAAGAAAGGCTATGGCTGTCACTATACAGAGTAATATCCAGGTTTGAATCAAAGAGTCATTACGGAAACGAGGAACGCCGACGAACACTAGGGAACACTGAAACCCTAGAAATATATCTATGGTGGAAGAACAGAAAGCTTACCGATGCTGATGGAAGAGTGGAGAAGCGCCGTGGTTCTCTGGTACGCTCAGGGTGATGCAACGGCCGGAGTTGAGGCAGAGGCCATGGTCGACGGTGGCGGCGGAGCTCCAGAGGTTGAGCAACGCGAGGAAGACGATGACGTGAAGAGGCACGAGGGGGAAAGGTGAAAATGACCCCTCGGCCCTATTTATAAGAGGAGTGGACAAAAGGCAGGCGCGAGAATCGAGGAGCCCAAATATGGGGTGTGTGACAACTTTGTTGCCTGGATTGTCGGAGGGCCATTAATGAAGATGAGTATATACAGTTGAAAATAACAGATGATGTCATGGCGGTTTACCATGGTCCTGGAAGATGACATCATGGCAGTTTACAAATTGTGCGAAGAAATTGAGGAAGAAATTTTCTTAAGCAGTCAGGACTAACATGAACCACTTCAAATCAGTCTGGGGCCTAATGTTGGGGATATTACCACTGGGTGTAAACCGGCCAGGAGAGGCCGGGTTAACCCCATCATTAGTTATACTTGAAGCCCATGAAGACAGATGGTGACGCTTTAAGAAGGCCCAGGGCCCAGAACCGGTTTAAGGCCTATAGACATAAACCGACATTAATATGTAACTTGTATTGTAAGGTAGAAAGAACGGAGAGTGAGCCAGACACGTTTATGAGCCGGCCTCGGGATTCTGTAAACCGACAGGCGTCAACCCATGTATATAAGGGGACGACCCGGCGGTGGTTCAAGGACAACAGACAACAACTCGAGACTTAGGCAAAGCGTATTCGCTCCCTGGTCATCGAAACCCCCTCAATTCCATCAAAATTAGACGTAGACTTTTACCTTCATCATAAGGGGCCAAACTAGTATAAAACTCTCTTGCGTCCCTTGTCCGCTTTAACCCCTTTAAGCTAACCCGTAGCGATGGCTCCATGACTAAGTCCTTTCATGAGGACATCTGCCGTGACAAAACCATGACAATTTCCAATCAACAATATGTCATCCACATATAATTTTAGAAATGCTACAGAGCTCCCACTCACTTTCTTGTAAATATAGGCTTCTCCAAAAGTCTGTATAAAACCATATGCTTTGATCACACTATCAAAACGTTTATTCCAACTCCGAGAGGCTTGCACCAGTCCAAAAATGGATCGTTGGAGCTTGCACACTTTGTTAGTTCCCTTTGGAGCGACAAAACCTTCTGGTTGCATCATATACAACTCTTCTTCTAGAAATTCATTCAGGAATGCAGTTTTGACATCCATTTGCCAAATTTCATAATCATAAAACGCGACAATTGCTAACATGATTCGGACAGACTTAAGCATCGCTACGGGTGAGAAAGTCTCATCGTAGTCAATCCCCTGAACTTGTCGAAAACCTTTCGCAACAAGTCGAGCTTTATAGACAGTAACATTACCGTCAGCGTCAGTCTTCTTCTTGAAGATCCATTTATTCTCAATGGCTTGCCGATCATCGGGCAAGTCAACCAAAGTCCATACTTTGTTCTCATACATGGATCCCATCTCAGATTTCATGGCCTCAAGCCATTTTGCAGAATCTGGGCTTACCATCGCTTCTTCATAGTTCGTAGGTTCTCCTTGGTCAAGTAGCATGACCTCTAGAATAGGATTACCGTACCACTCTGGTGCGGATCTTACTCTGGTTGACCTACAAGGTTCAGTAGTAACTTGTTCTGAAGTTTCATGATCAATATCACTAGCTTCCTCACTAATTGGTGTAGGTATCACAGGAACTGGTTTCTGTGATGAACTACTTTCCAATAAGGGAGCAGGTACAGTTACCTCATCAAGTTCTACTTTCCTCCCACTCACTTCTTTCGAGAGAAACTCCTTCTCTAGAAAGGATCCATTCTTAGCAACGAATGTCTTGCCTTCGGATATATGATAGAAGGTGTACCCAACTGTTTCCTTTGGGTATCCTATGAAGACACATTTCTCCGATTTGGGTTCGAGCTTATCAGGTTGAAGCTTTTTCACATAAGCATCGCAGCCCCTAACTTTAAGAAATGACAGCTTTGGTTTCTTGCCAAACCACAGTTCATAAGGCATCATCTCAACGGATTTCTATGGTGCCCTATTTAACGTGAATGCAGCCGCCTCTAAAGCATAACCCCAAAACGATAGCGGTAAATCAGTAAGAGACATCATAGATCGCACCATATCTAGTAAAGTACGATTACGACGTTCGGACACACCATTACGTTGTGGTGTTCCGGGTGGCGCGACTTATGAAACTATTCCGCATTGTTTCAAATGTAGACCAAACTCGTAACTCAAATATTCTCCTCCACGATCAGATCATAGAAACTTTATTTTCTTGTTACGATGATTTTCCACTTCACTCTGAAATTCTTTGAACTTTTCAAATGTTTCAGACTTATGTTTCATTAAGTAGATATACCCATATCTGCTCAAATCATCTGTGAAGGTGAGAAAATAACGATACCCGCCGCGAGCCTCAATATTCATCGGACCACATACATCAGTATGTATGATCTCCATCAAATCTGTTGCTTGCCCCCTTGTTCCGGAGAACGGCGTTTTAGTCAACTTGCCCATAAGGGATGGTTCGCAAGTACCAAGTGATTCATATGATTCCAAAAGTCCATCAGTGTGGAGTTTCTTCATTCGCTTTACACCAATATGACCCAAACGGCAGTGCCACAAATAAGTTGCACTATCATTATCAACTCTGCATCTTTTGGCTTCAACATTATGAATATGTGTATCACTACTATCGATATTCAACAAAAATAAACCACTCTTCAAGGGTGCATGACCATAAAATATATTACTCATATAAATAGAACAACCATTATTCTCATATTTAAATGAATAACCATCTCGCATCAAACAAGATCCAGATATAATGTTCATGCTTAACGCTGGCACCAAATAACAATTATTTAGGTCTAAAACTAATCCCGAAGGTAGATGTAGAGGTAGCGTGCCGACGGCAATCACATTGACTTTGGGACCGTTTCCCACGCGCATCGTCACCTCATCCTTAGCTAGTCTTCGCTTAATCCGTACTCCCTGTTTGAGTTGCAAATATTAGCAACAGAACCAGTATCAAATACCCAGGTGCTACTGCAAGCTCTAGTAAGGTACGCATCAATAACATGTATATCACATATACCTTTGTTCACCTTGCCATCTTTCTTATCCGCCAAATACTTGGGGCCGTTCCACTTCCAGTTACCAGTCTGTTTGCAGTAGAAGCACTCAGTCTCAGGCTTAGGTCCAGACTTGGGTTTCTTCTCTTGAGCAGCAACTTGTTTGGTATTCTTCTTGAAGTTCCCCTTCTTCTTCCCTTTGCCCTATTTCTTGAAACTGGTGGTCTTGTTGACCATCAACACTTGATGCTCCTTCTTTCTTTCTACCTCCGCAACCTTTAGCATTGCGAAGAGCTCGGGAATTGTCTTATCCATCCCTTGCATATTATAGTTCATCACGAAGCTCTTGTAGCTTGGTGGCAGTGATTGAAGAATTCTTTCAATGACACTATCATCCGGAAGATTAACTCCCAGTTGAATCAAGTGATTGTTATACCCAGACATTTTGAGTATATGTTCACTGACAGAACTATTCTCCTCCATTTTGCAGCTGTAGAACTTATTGGAGACTTCATATCTCTCAATCGGGGCATTTTCTTGAAATATTAACTTCAACTCCTCAAACATCTCATATGCTCCATGACGTTCAAAACGTCGTTGAAGTTCCGGTTCTAAGCCGTAAAGCATGGCACACAGAACTATCGAGTAATCATCAGCTTTGCTCTGCCAGACGTTCTTAACGTCGTCAGTTGCATCTGCAGCAGGCGTGGCACCTAGTGGTGCTTCCAGGATGTATTCTTCTGTGCAGCAATGAGGATAATCCTCAAGTTACGGACCAGTCTGTGTAATTGCTACCATCATCTTTCAACTTTGCTTTCTCAAGGAACGCATTAAAATTCTACGGAACAACAGCACGGGCCATCTATCTACAATCAACATAGACAAGCACAATACTATCAGGTACTAAGTTCATGATAAATTTAAGTTCAATTAATCATATTACTCAAGAACTCCCACTTAGATAGACATCCCTCTAATCATCTAAGTGATCACGTGATCCAAATCAACTAAACCATGTCCGATCATCACGTGAGATGGAGTAGTTTTCAATGGTGAACATCACTATGTTGATCATATCTACTATATGATTCACGCTCGACCTTTCGGTCTCAATGTTCCAAGGCCATATCTGCATATGCTAGGCTCGTCAAGTTTAACCCGAGTATTCTGCATGTGCAAAACTGGCTTGCACCCGTTGTAGATGAATGTAGAGCTTATCACACCCGATCATCACGTGGTGTCTCGGCACGACGAACTTTGGCAACGGTGCATACTCAGGGAGAACACTTTTATCTTGAAATTCAGTGAGAGATCATCTTATAATGCTACCATCAATCAAAGCAAAATAAGATGCATAAAAGATAAAAATCACATGCAATCAATATAAGTGATATGATATGGCCATCATCATCTTGTGCTTGCGATCTCCATCTCCGAAGCACCGTCATGATCACCATCGTCACCGGCGCGACACCTTGATCTCCATCGTAGCATCGTTGTCGTCTCGCCAACTATTGCTTCTACGACTATCGCTACCACTTAGTGATAAAGTAAAGCAATTACAGGATGATTGCATTGCATACAATAAATCAACAACCATATCGCTCCTGCCAGTTGCCGATAACTCGGTTACAAAACATGATCATCTCATACAATAAAATATAGCATCATGCCTTGACCATATCACATCACAACATGCCCTGCAAAAACAAGTTAGACGTCCTCTACTTTGTTGTTGCAAGTTTTACGTGGCTGCTACGGGCTGAGCAAGAACCGTTCTTACCTACGCATCAAAACCACAATGATAGTTCGTCAAGTTAGTGTTGTTTTAACCTTCTCAAGAACCGGGCGTAGCCACACTCGGTTCAACTAAAGTTGGAGAAACTAACACCCGCCAGCCACCTATGTGAAAGCACGTCGGTAGAACTAGTCTCGCGTAAGCGTACGCGTAAAGTCGGTCCGGGCCGCTTCATCATACAATACCGCCGAACCAAAGTATGACATGCTGGTAAGCAGTATGACTTGTATCGCCCACAACTCACTTGTGTTCTACTTGTGCATATAACATCTATGCATAAAACCAGGCTCGGATGCCACTGTTGGGGAACGTAGTAATTTCAAAAAAAATCCTACGCACACACAGGATCATGGTGATACATAGCAACAAGAGGGGAGAGTGTTGTCCACGTACCCTCGTAGACTGAAAGCGGAAGCGTGAGCACAACGCGGTTGATGTAATCGTACGTCTTCACGATCCGACCGATCCAAGTACCGAACGTACGACACCTGTCACATCCCTAGTTCTGGTCTGCTCTGGGTTAGCTAGTCTTGTGTTGCATCATGTTTAAATTTCTCTTAAACCTGAAATGGGGAGCAACAAACCCCAGCACCCCCTGAAAATACAAGGTTCAACTGAAAAACATTTCCATGAATCCAGAATGCCCTTTCCTGTTAGCCCAGTGCTACAGCCCGGATTCACACGCTGCTGACCGACATGCTCGATGTTATTCATGTATGCCTGTCCCCATGGGTTAGTGCCGCTTTGGGTTCACGACTAGTCATGTCGGCCCGGGTTCTTTGTCAACGCTGTCAGGACCCCGATCCTAAGTCACACCGATCGAGCATGTAACACATCATATCACTTTGTGGCCTGACGCACGGTATTCCCACGGGTGCCACCTTACCTGGCCCGGGACCGTTTGCGCCTTTTGGCTCACGTATATGATAGTGTCGCTAGCATCCATATGACAGAGAACCCGGGCCAACATGACTAGTCGTGAACCCAAAGTGGCACTAACTTACGGGGACAGGCATACATGAATCACATCGAGCATGTCGGTCAGCAGCGTGTGAATCCGGGCTGTAGCACTGGGCTAACAGGACTCCAGGAACCCGGGCTGTAGCAGGCTAGGCAGGACTCCAGATATCACCGCGTGACATTTCCCCGAAGGGACAGACACAGGAACGAAGTGAATCACATGCCGGCCAGTCAAGTGTTCTGGAGCTGTAGTGTTGGGCTAGCAGGACTCCGGTGAACTGGGCTGTAGCGGACTACTATGGCTCATGGAAGCACAAGACTACATTTCCCCATAAGAGAGGCTACCAAGGATAAACAACTAGGTTGTCGGATCCCACACATACCAAGCATTTCAATCATGCACACAATATGCTGGATATGTGTAAATACAACATGGCATCACAACATAACTCTACAACTCAAGTATTTATTCATTAGGCTCCGAGGAGCGAGATATTACAAACATGGGTCTCATGACCCAACATTCACAGCATACAAGCAACAGGCACATGCGGAAGCTTAACATGTCTGAGTACAGACATCTACAAATGAAAAAGGCTGAGAAGCCTGACTATCTACCAGATCCTGTCGAGGGCACAAGATCGTAGCTGAGGTTGCAAGCTAAACATCGAAGTCCACGCGAAACTACTAACGAGACTGACGTCTCTCTGCAAAAACATAAAATAGGCAAACGTGAGTACAAATGTACCCAGCAAGACTTACATTAGAACTATCTACATATGCATCGGTATCAACAAAGGGGGTGGTGGAGTTTAACTGCAGCAAACCAGCTTTGACTCGGTGGCTATCCTGAACTACGACTGCAAGCAACTATTTTGAGGTGGCGCGCACGAGTCCACATATTCACCTTATCAATACACCACTATGGATCCGCTCCGTCTCCCTACGAGAACGCCATCCATAGCACTCACGCTTATCTTGCGCATTTTAGAGTATCCACTTTCACTTGTCTATGAACTATGCAATGGGTCCAAGTTTCCATATCCGAGGAATCCGGCTATTCGAATAGATAATGATAACCCTGCAGGGGTGTACTTCTTCACACACGCTCTCGCCACTTCCACCGTGTACACGTCATGTACCTTGGCAACCTTCAAGCAGAAGCCTGGCGAGGGAGTCGGCCACGACCTGACTAACCACACAAGTCTCTAGTCCAGGTTTATCGCCTATTCGGGTTCTATTCGCAAGGAGATCCGGCCGGGGTGTCGCTGACGGCCCCAAACGATGTGTACAGGGTTCCAAGCCCACCAAACGGGCATTGCTTGGTCTACCCGGCCACGGTGCCTAGTCTGTCCCAAGCCCACCTGTACCGGGTGCCACTTGGTAGACTACTAACACTACCTACAAACACCAGAAACTAGTTGCAACTCCTGGACAGAGATCAAGTTGATTAATAAGAAGAGAGGGGTCGAGTTACCGAAACCCAATGTGTGGTAGTAACTGTTCATGGATCACAAACACAGAACTCAGTTCCTGAGGACGGCTGCAATGAGACAACCCACCATGTACTCCTACATGGCCTCTCACCGCTACCTTTACCAAATCGTGTTCACACACTTAGCTCTCAACAGTAGGACATGTTCACAACTTTCCAATTCATCCCCGATGAATCAGACCTGACTCAACTCTAAGCGATAGCAGGCATGACAAACAAGCATTATTGAGTAGGCACATCAGGGCTCAAACAACTCCTACTCATGCTAGTGGGTTTCATCTATTTACTGTGGCAATGATAGGTCATGCAGAGGAAAGGGGTTCAACTACCGCAGCATGTAACAGTTGAAGCGTTGTTGTCCTAATGCAGTAAAAGAGAGCAGGAGCGAGAGAGTGGGATTGTATTGGAATGAACAAGGGGGTTTTGCTTGCCTGGCACTTCTGAAGATAACATTGAGTCTTCATCAGTGTCAATGATCACAGCGTCGGAGCAGCGTCTACCAAGAGGGGACAATTACCGGCAAACAAGGAATAGCACAATCAATGCAATGCACAATATGATGCATGATCATGACATGACAATATGATGTGATTTGGGCTAATGCAACAGAAAGTCATTTTAATTGAAGTGGAATTCAAAACTACATCAAATTCCAACTCCAAACCTATTATGAAATTTTCCCTAATCATGTTTCATCCTAAACAGTGAGGTTAACTTGCTCAAACATGCATGAAAATGGTACAGATAGATAGATTGGATTTTTCTGATCATTTTTCATATACAAATCTTTGCATTTGGAGTTACAGTTGATTTTCTATGATTTTTAGAAGTTTTAACTATTTTCTAGAATTTATAAATCATTTCTAAGTTATTTTAATTCCAGAAAACAAATACTGCGTCAGCATTGTGTAAGCATGATGTCAGCAAGTCAACTGCGGCTGACCGGGGTCAAACCTGACCAGTGGGGCCCACTTGTTAGTGACCCATTAATTAACCCCGGTCAAAACCCGTGCTGACGGGGTTTGACCCAGCGGTAGGGCCCGCTATCAGTGGCAGTGAGGTGGCTAATGGTGGGGATTAGTCCTAATGACCATGCCACGTCGACAGTCGCTAGAGTTTCGCCGGCGGAGACCAAATCCGACGATGGAAACGCCACGGGAAAACGCTACAGGGGATGGTTTCGGGCGTGGTTTGCGGCTATGGGTTGCTGGGCTTCGCGCGCATCCAGGGGTGGCAGAAGATCGAGCTGGGGTGGCCGGAGTTCACCGGAATGGAGCTCGCGGCGGCGCCGGAGTTCGGCCCCGAGCGGCGCGGGGTGCTGTGGTGCAAGTCAGGAGCTTCGAGCGGCGGCTTTGGGTTCGTGGGGACCCGCTGGGCTCACGGCAGTGCTCAAGTGCGAGTTGTTGCCGCGGTTACCATGGTGGCGCCATGGATGGCGGCGGCGAGCTTCGGGCTCGACAGATATGACGACTACAGCGGCCGTACATGGAAAAGGAGAGGGGGAATCGGTTCAGGGGCTCACGGGGATCACACAGGGAAGGTCAGCGAGCTCGGGGAAGCACGGACGGCGGCGAATCGACGATGAGGTTGTCGGCGGCCGGAGGTTGAAGATGAGCTTGAGGACGACACTGCATGGCTCCCGCGGTCGAACTGGTTGGTGTATACGATTCAGGAGAGGACGGCTGTTCTTCTGGATGCATCGGCAAGGCGAGGGGGGCCAGTGGCCGCGGTGGCAGTGGACGGCGGCGACGAGCTCCGCTCGGTCGAGCTCGTGTTCTTGTGGGAGAGAGGGGAAAGTGGGCGAGGGTGAGAGGGTTGGGCACGCGGCGTGCGTGGCGTCATCCGAGGGTCCAGAGGGAGGCGGCAAGCATGAGGTGGCCAGGGTGCGTGTGCGCGCACGGCGGCCACACGCCCTCCTGTCCACTGGCAGGAGGTGGAAGACGACAAGGAGGAGCCCCTGGTGGGCTGGGCTGGCTTTGCCCAGCTCGTCTGCTACAGTACCAGGCCAGGTGGGCTTTGCCAGGTAGGTTCCTTTCTCTCTCTCTCTCTCTCTCTCTCTCTCTCTCTCTTTTATTTAAGTTTTTCGATTACTCTGTAATCTTTGTGGCTTTTCTAAGAATACTAAATCAATCCCAAAAATCATGCAACTGCTCATGACCACTGTTGGAAATATATCCTACAGTAAACATTTCGGTTTGGGATTATTTGAGAATTTGAAATTTTTTATAGTATTTAAATGCCCAAATGCAAATAAGTAATGATTTAATTCAAAAATCCAGAATGGCCTATGAAAATGTGCACCATTTTTGGGAGAGGTTCTAGACCAATTCAAAAATGATGAACTTTTGTGAAGGGCATTCTGGGTTCATTGAAATGTTTTTCAGTTGAACCTGGTATTTTCAGGGGGGTGCTGGGGTTTGTTGCTCCCCAGTTTAGGTTTAAGAGAAATTTAAACATGATGCAACACAAGATTAGCTAACCCAGAGCAGACCAAAACTAGGGATGTGACAACACCTCCGAGTTCAGCACACGTTCAGCTCGATGACGTCCCGCGAACTCCGATCCAGCAGAGCTTCACGGGAGAGTTCCCTCAGCACGACGGCGTGATGACGGTGATGATGTTGCTACCGACGCAGGGCTTCGCCTAAGCACCGCTACGATATGACCGAGGTGGAATATGGTGGAGGGGGGCACCACACACGGCTGGGATAGATCAACACATCAACTTGTGTGTCTAGAGGTGCCCCCTGCCCCCGTATATAAAGGAACAATGGGGATAGGCGGCCAGCCAAGGAGGGCGTGCCAAGGGGGGAGTCCTACTCCCACCGGTAGTAGGACTCCTCCTTTCCTAGTAGAAGTAGGAGAAGGGGGGAAGGAGGAGGTGGAGAGAAGGAAGGAGAGGGGGGCCGCCGCCCCCTTCCCTTGTCCAATTCGTACTGGGGCAAGGGGGGCCGCACGCCACCTCCTGGCTGCCCTCTCTGTTCTCCACTAAGGCCCAATAGGCCCATTACTTCCCCGGGGGGGGGGGGGTTCCGGTAACCCCCGGTACTCCGGTAAAATCCTGATTTCACCCGGAACACTTCCGATATCCAAATATAGGCTTCCAATATATCAATCTTTATGTATCGATCATTTCGAGACTCCTCGTCATGTCCGTGATCATATCCGGGACTCCGAACTACCTTTGGTGCATCAAAACACAAAAACTCATAATATCGAGCGTCACCAAACTTTAAGCGTGCGGACCCTACGGGTTAGAGAACTATGTAGACATGACCGAGACACGTCTCCGGTCAATAACCAATAGCGGAACCTGGATGCTCATATTGGCTCCCACATATTCTACGAAGATCTTTATCGGTCAAACCGCATAACAACATACATTGTTCCCTTTGTCATCGGTATGTTACTTGCCCGAGATTCGATCGTCGGTATCTCAATACCTAGTTCAATCTCGTTACCGGCAAGTCTCTTTACTCGTTTCATAATGCATCATTCCGCAACTAACTAATTAGTCACATTGCTTGCAAGGCTTATAGTGATGTGCATTACCGAGAGGGCCCAGAGATACCTCTCCGACAATCGGAGTGACAAATCCTAATCTCGAAATACGCCAACCCAACAAGTACCTTCGGAGACACCTGTAGAGCACCTTTATAACCACCCAGTTACATTGTGACGTTTGGTAGCACACAAAATGTTCCTTCGGTAAACGGGAGTTGCATAATCTCATAGTCATAGGAACATGTATAAGTCATGAAGAAAGCAATAGCAACATACTAAACAATCAAGTGCTAAGCTAACGGAATGGGTCAAGTCAATCACATCATTCTCCTAATGATGTGATCCTGTTAATCAAATGACATCTCATGTCGATGTCTAGGAAACTCAACCATCTTCGATTAACGAGCTAGTCAAGTAGAGGCATACTAGTGACACTATGTTTGTCTATGTATTCACACATGTATTATGTTTCCGGTTAATACAATTCTAGCATGAATATAAACATTTACCATGATATGAGGAAATAAATAATAACTTTATTATTGCCTCTAGGGCATATTTCCGTTAATAAGAAGCCTTGCAAGCAAAGTGACTAAGGAGTTAGTTGCAAGATGATGTATTACAGAACGAGTCAAGATACTTGCCGGTAACGATATTGAACTAGGTATGAAGATACCGACGGTCGAATCTTGGGAAAGTAACATACCGATCGACAAAGGGAAGTATGTATGGTGTCATGAGGTTCGACCGATAAAGATCTTCGTAGAATATGTAGGAGCCAATATGGGAATCCAGTTCCGCTATTGGTTATTGACCGGAGAGGTGTCTCGGTCATGTCTACATAGTTCTCGAACATGTAGGGTCTGCATGCTTAACGTTCATTGATGATATAGTGTTATATAAGTTATATGATTTGGTGATCGAATATTATTCGGAGTCCCGGATGAGATTACGGACATGACGAGGAGCTCTGAAATGGTCCGGAGGTAAATATTGATATATATGGTGATACTATTCGGACACTGAAAGAGTTTTGGGAGGTACCGGGTGGTCATCAGATCATCGGAAGGGGTTTCGAAAAACCCTGAGAGGAAGATGGGCCTATTGTGTTGGGTAACGTAGTAATTTCAAAAAAAAATCCTACGCACACGCAAGATCATGGTGATGTATAGCAACGAGAGGGGAGAGAGTGTCGTTTACGTACCCACGTAGACCGTAAGCGGAAGCGTTATGACAACCCGGTTGATGTAGTCGTACGTCTTCACGACCCGACCGATCGAACTACCGAACGTACGGCACCTCCGAGTTCAGCACACGTTCAGATCGGTGACGTCCCATGAACTCACGATCCAGCAGAGTGTCTAGGGAGAGTTTTGTCAGCACGACGGCATGATGACGGTGATGATGAAGCTACTGACGTGGGGCTTCACCTAAGCACCGCTACGATATAACCGAGGTGGATTATGGTGGAGGGGGGCACCGCACAAGGCTAAAAGATCAATGATCAACTTGTGTGTTTTGGGGTGCCCCCTGCCCCCATATATAAAGGAGCAAGGGGGGAGGCCTGCCGGCCCTAGGAGGGCGTGCCAAGAGGAGGAGTCCTCCTCCTAGTGGGAGTAGGACTCTCCTTTCCTAGGAGGGGGGAGGAAGGAGTGGGAGAGGGGAAAGGCAAGGGGGCACCGCCCCCTTCCTTGTCCTATTCGGACTGAAGCAGAGGGGGCGTGCGGCCTGCCCTGGCCGGCCCCTCTCTCTCTCCACTAGGGTCCATCAAGGCCCATTAGCCCGCGAGGGGCTCCGGTAACCCCCCCGGCACTCCGGTAAAATCCCAGTTTCACCCGGAACTATTCCGATGTCCAAATATAGGCTTCCAATATATCGATCTCTATGTCTCGACCATTTCGGGACTCCTCGTCATGTCCGTGATCATATCCGGGACTCCGAACTACATTCGTTACATCAAAACATATAAACTCATAATACCGATCGTCACCGAACGTTAAGCGTGCGGACCCTACGGGTTCGAGAACTATGTAGACATGACCGAGACTCATCTCCGGTCAATAACCAATAGTGGAATCTGGATGCTCATATTGGCTCCTACATATTCTACGAATATCTTTATTGGTCAAACCGCATAACAACATACGTTGTTCCCTTTGTCGTCGATATGTTACTTGCCCGAGATTCGATCGTCGGTATCTTAATAACTAGTTCAATCTCGTTACCGGCAAGTCTCTTTACTCGTTCCGTAATACATCATCCCGCAACTAACTCATTAGTTCCATTGCTTGCAAGGCTTATAGTGATGTGCATTACCGAGAGGGCCCAGAGATACCTCTCCGACAATCGGAGTGACAAATTATAATCTTGATCTATGCCAACTCAACAAGTACCATTGGAGACACCTGTAGAGCACCTTTATAATCACCCAGTTACGTTGTGACGTTTGGTAGCACACAAAGTGTTCCTCCGGTATTTGGGAGTTGCATAATCTCATAGTCATAGGAACATATATAAGTCATGAAGAAAGCAGTAGCAATGAAACTGTAACAATCATAATGCTAAGCTAACCAATGGATCTTGTCCATGACATCATTCTCCTCATGATGTGATCCCGTTCATCAAATGACAACACATGTCTATGGTTTAGGAAACATAACCATCTTTGATAAACAAGCTAGTCAAGTAGAGGCATACTAGGGACACTTTGTTTTGTCTATGTATTCACACATGTACTAATTTTCCAGTTAATACAATTCTAGCATGAATAATAAACATTTATCATGAAATAAGGAAATAAATAATAACTTTACTATTGTTTCTAGGGCATATTTCGTTCAGTCTCCCACTTGCACTAGAGTCAATAATCTAGTTCACATCACCATGTGATTTAACACCAATAGTTCACATCACCATGTGATTAACAGCCATAGTTCACATCGTCATGTGACCAACACTCAAAGGATTTACTAGATTCAGTAATCTAGTTCACATCGCCATGTGATTAACACCCAAAGAGAACTAAGGTGTGATCATGTTTTGCTTGTGAGATAAGTTTAGTCAATGGGTCAGCCAAATTCAGATCCACATGTATTTTGCAAATTTCTATGTCTACAATGCTCTCCACGGAGCTACTTTAGCTAATTGCTCCCACTTTCAATATGTATCCAGACTGAGACTTAGAGTCATCTGGATCAGTGTCAAAACTTGCATTGACGTAACCCCGAACCTTTTGTCACCTCCATAATCGAGAAACATATCCTTATTCCACTAAGGATAATTTTGACCGTTGTTCAGTGGTCTACTCCTAGATCACTATTGTACTCCCTTGCCAAACTCAGTGTAGGGTATACAATAGATCCGGTACACAACATGTCATACTTTATAGAACCTATGGCTGAGGCATAGGGAATGACTTTCATTCTCTTTCTATCTTCTGCCGTGGTCGGGCTTTGAGTCTTACTCAATTTCACACCTTGTAACACAGGCAAGAATTCTTTTTGACTGTTCCATTTTGAACTACTTCAAAAACTTATCAAGCGTCTTGATCTATCTCTATAGATCTTGATGCTCAATATGTAAGCAGCTTCACCGAGGTCTTTCATTGTAAAACTCCTTTCAAATACTCCTTTATGCTTTCCAGAAAACTCTACATTATTTTCAATCAACAATATGTCATTCACATATATTTATCAGAAATGTTGTAGTGCTCCCACTCACTTTCTTGTAAATACACGCTTCACGGCAAGTCTGTATAAAACTATATGCGTATATTCCAACTCTGAGATGCTTGCACCAGTCCATAGATGGATCGCTGGAGCTTGCACATTTTGTTAGCACCTTTAGGATCGACAAAACCTTCTGGTTGCATCATATACAACTCTTCTTTAAGAAATCCATTAATGATGTAGCTTTGACATCCATTTGCCAGATTTCATAAAATGTGGCAATTTGCTAACATGATTCGGACAGACTTAAGCATCGCTATGAGCGAGAAAATCTAATCGTAGTCAACACCTTGAACTTTGTCAAAACCTTTTTCGACAAGTCTAGCTTTGTAGATAGTAACACTACTATCAGCGTCCGTCTTCCTCTTGAAGATCCATTTATTTTCTATGGCTTGCCGATCATCGGGCAAGTCAACCAACGTCCACACTTTGTTCTCATACATGGATCCCATCTCAGATTTCATGCCCTAAAGCCATTTCGCGGAATCTGGGCTCATCATCGCTTCCTCATAGTTCGTAGGTTCGTCATGGTCAAGTAACATGACCTCCAGAACATCATTACCGTACCACTCTGATGCGGATCTCACTCTGGTTGACCTACGAGGTTCGGTAGTAACTTGATCTGAAGTTACATGATCATCATAATTAGCTTCCTCACTAATTGGTGTAGGAGTCACAGGAACAGATTTCTGTGATGGACTACTTTCCAATAAGGGAGCAGGTACAGGTACCTCATCAAGTTCTACTTTCCTCCCACTCACTTCTTTCGCGAGAAACTCCTTCTCTAGAAAGGATCCATTCTTAGCAACGAATGTCTTGCCTTCGGATCTGTGATAGAAGGTGTACCCAACTGTCTCCTTTGGGTATCCTATGAAGACACATTTCTCTGATTTGGGTTTGAGCTTATCAGGATGAAACTTTTTCACATAAGCATCACAACCCCAAACTTTAAGAAATGACAACTTTGGTTTCTTGCCAAACCACAGTTCATGTGGTGTCGTCTCAACGGATTTAGATGGTGCCCTATTTAACGTGAATGCAGTTGTCTCTAATGCATAACCCCAAAACAATAGTGGTAAATCGGTAGGAGATATCATAAATCGCACCATATCTAATAAAGTACGGTTATGACATTCGGACACACCATTATGCTGTGGTGTTCCAGGTGGCGTGAGTTGCGAAACTATTCCACATTGTTTCAAATGAAGACCAAACTCATAACTCAAATATTCGTCTCCTCGATCACACTGTAGAAACTTTATTTTCTTGTTACGATGATTTTCCACTTCACTCTGAAATTCTTTGAACTTTTCAAATGTTTCAGACTTATTTTTCATCAAGTATATATACTCATATCTGCTCAAACCATCTGTGAAGGTGAGAAAATAACGATACCCGTCGCGAGCCTCAACATTTATTGGACCACATACATCAGTATGTATGATTTCCAAGAAATCTGTTGCTCGTTCCATTGTTCCAGAGAACGGAGTCATAGTCATCTTGCCCATGAGGCATGGTTCGCAAGCATCAAGTGATTCATAATCAAGTGATTCCAAAATCCCATCAGCATGGAGTTTCTTCATGTGCTTTACACCAATATGACCTAAACGGTAGTGCCACAAATAAGTTGCACTATCATTATTAACTTTGCATCTTTTGGCTTCAATGTTATGAATATGTGTGTCACTACGATCGAGATCGAACAAACAATTTTCATTGGGTGTATGACCATAGAAGGTTTTATTCATGTAAACAAAACAACAATTATACTCTAACTTAAATGAATAACCGTATTGCAATAAACATGGTTAAATTATATTCATGCTCAACGCAAACACCAAATAACACTTATTTAGGTTCAACACTAATCCCGAAAGTATAGGGAGTGTGCGATGATGATCATATCAATCTTGGAACTACTTCCAACACACATCGTCACCTCGCGCTTAACTAGTTTATGTTCATTCTGCAACTCCCGTTTCAAGTTACTACTTTTAGCAACTGAACAAGTATCAAATGCCGAGGGGTTGCTATAAACACTAGTAAAGTACACATCAATAACATGTATATCCAATGTACCTTTGTTCACTTTGCCATCCTTCATATCCGCCAAGTATCTAGGGCAGTTCCACTTCCAGTGACCGTTTCCTTTGTAGTAGAAGCACTCAGTTTCGGGCTTGGGTCTAGCTTTGGGCTTCTTCACGGGAGCAGTAACTTGCTTGTCGTTCTTTTTGAATTTTCCCTTCTTCCCTTTGCCCTTTCCTTGAAACTAGTGGTCTTGTCAACCATCAACACTTGATGCTTTTCTTGATTTCTACCTTCATCGATTTCAGCATCATGAAGAGCTTGGGAATCGTTTCCGTTATCCCTTGCATATTATAGTTCATCACGAAGTTCTAGTAACTTGGTGATAGTGACTAGAGAACTCTGTCAATCACTATCTTATCTGGAAGATTAACTCCCACTTGATTCAAGTGATTGTAGTATTTCGAACATTCTGAGCACATGCTCACTAGCTGACCTATTCTCCTCCATCTTGTAGTCAAAGTACTTGTCAAAGGTCTCATACCTTTCGACATGGGCATGAGTCTGAAATACTAATTTCAACTCTTGGAACATCTCATATTCTCCGTGGCATTTCAAAAAACGTCTTTGAAGCCCCGATTCTAAGCCGTAAAGCATGGTGCACTAAACTATCAAGTAGTCATCATATCGAGCTTGCCAAACGTTCATAATGTCTGCATTTGCTCCTGCAATTGGTCTGTCACCTAGCGGTGCATTAAGGACAAAATTCTTCTGTGCAACAATGAGGATAATCCTCAGATCACGGATCCAATCCGCATCATTGCTACTAACATCTTTCAACTTAGTTTTCTCTAGGAACATATCAAAAATAAAACAGGGGAGCTAAACGTGAGCTATTGATCTACAACATTGATATGCTAATACTACCAGGACTAAGTTCATGATAAATTAAAGTTCAATTAATCATAT
Source organism: Aegilops umbellulata (assembly GCA_032464435.1). Taxonomy (NCBI): domain Eukaryota; kingdom Viridiplantae; phylum Streptophyta; class Magnoliopsida; order Poales; family Poaceae; genus Aegilops; species Aegilops umbellulata. The sequence continues at coordinate 84,061,324 of CP136057.1, forward strand.
TACTTAAGAATTCCCACTTAGATAGACATCCCTCTAATCATCTAAGTGATCACGTGATCCATATCACTAAACCATGTCCGATCATCACGTGAGATGGAGTAGTTTTCAATGGTGAACATCACTATGTTGATCATATCTTCTATATGATTCAGGCTCGACCTTTCGGTCTCCAGTGTTCCGAGGCCATATCTGCATATGCTAGGCTCGTCAAGTTTAACCCGAGTATTCCACGTGTGCAAAACTGGCTTGCACCCGTTGTATGTGAGCGTAGAGCTTATCACACTCGATCATCACGTGGTGTCTCAGCACGAACAACTGTCGCAACGGTGCATACTTAGGGAGAACACTTATACCTAGAAATTTAGTAAGAGATCATCTTATAATGCTACCGCCGAACTAAGCAAAATAAGATGCATAAAGGATAAACATCACATGCAATCAATATAAGTGATATGATATGGCCATCATCATCTTGTGCCTTTGATCTCCATATCCAAAGCACCGTCATGATCACCATCATCACCGGTGCGACACCTTGATCTCCATCGTAGCATCATTGTCGTCTCGCCAACTATTGCTTCTACGACTATCGCTACCACTTAGTGATAAAGTAAAGCAATTACATGGAGATTACATTTCATACAATAAAACGACAACCATATGGCTCCTGCCAGTTGCTGATAACTTTGTTACAAAACATGATCATCTCATACAATAAAATTTAGCATCATGACTTGGCCATATCACATCACAACATGCCCTGCAAAAACAAGTTAGACGTCCTCTACTTTGTTGTTGCAAGTTTTACGTGGCTGCTACAGGCTGAGCAAGAACCGTTCTTACCTACGCATCAAAACCACAAAGATATTTCGTCAAGTATGTGTTGTTTTAACCTTCACAAGGATCGGGCGTAGCCACACTCGATTCAACTAAAGTTGGAGAAACTGATACCCGCAACCACCTGTGTGCGAAGCACGTCGGTAGAACCAGTCTCGCGTAAGCGTACGCGTAATGTCGGTCTGGGCCTCTTGATCCAACAATACAGTCGAATCAAAGTATGACATGCTGGTATCGCGTATGACTAGTATCGCCCACAACTCACTTGTGTTCTACTCATGCATATAACATCTACGAATAAACCTGGCTCGGATGCCACTGTTGGGTAACGTAGTAATTTAAAAAAATCATATGCACACGCAAGATCATGGTGATGTATAGCAACGAGAGGGGAGACAGTGTCGTCTACGTACCCTCGTAGACTGTAAGAGAAAGCGTTATGACAACGCGGTTGATGTAGTCGTACGTCTTCATGGTCCGACCGATCCAAGTACCGAACGTACGGCACCTCCGAGTTCAGCACACGTTCAGCTCGGTGACGTCCCATGAACTCACGATCCAGCAGAGTGTCAAGGGAGAGTTTCATCAACACAATGGCGTGATGACGGTGATGATGAAGCTACCAACACAGGCCTTCGCCTAGCACCGCTATGATATAACCGAGGTGGATTATGGTGGAGGGGGGCACCACACACGGCTAAAAGATCAATGATCAACTTGTGTGTCTTGGGGTCCCCCCCGCCCCCGTATATAAAGGAGTAAGGGGGAGGCCGGCCGTCCCTAGGAGGGCGCGCCTAGAGGAGGAGTCTTCCTCCTAGTAGGAGTAGGACTCTCCTTTCCTAGTCCCACTAGGAGGGGGAAGGAAGGAGTGGGAGAGGGGAAAGGCAAGGGGGGCGGCCCCCTTCCTTGTCCTATTCGGTCTCAAGGGGAGGGGGCGCGCGGCCTACCCTGGTCGTCCCCTCTCTCTCTCCACTAGGGTCCATCAAGGGCCATTAGGCCCCGGGGGGTTCCGGTAACCCCCCCCCCCCCCGGCACTCCGGTAAAATCCCGATTTCACCCGGAACTATTCCGATGGCCAAATATAGGCTTCCAATATATCGATCCTTATGTCTCGACCATTTCGAGACTCCTCATCATGTCCGTGATCATATCCGAGACTCCGAACTACCTTCGGTACATCAAAACACATAAACTCATAATACCAATCGTCACCAAACGTTAAGCATGCGGACCCTACGGGTTCGAGAACTATGTAGACATGACCGAGACTCATGTCCGGTCAATAACCAATATCGGAACTTGGATGCTCATATTGGCTCCTACATATTCTACGAAGATCTTTATGGTCAAACCGCATAACATCATACGTTGTTCCCTTTATCATCGGTATGTTACTTGCCCGAGATTCGATCGTCGGTATCTCAATACCTAGTTCAATCTCGTTATCGGCAAGTCTCTTTACTCGTTCCGTAATACATCATCCCGCAACTAACTCATTAGTTGCATTGCTTGCAAGGCTTATAGTGATGTGCATTACCGAGAGGGAGATACCTCTCCGACAATCGGAGTGACAAATCCTAATCTTGATCTATGCCAACTCAACAAGTACCATCGGAGACACCTGTAGAGCACCTTTATAATCACCCAATTATGTTGTAACGTTTGGTAGCACAAAAAGTGTTCCTCCGGTATTCGGGAGTTGGATAATCTCATAGTCATAGGAACATGTATAAGTCATGAAGAAAGCAGTAGCAATGAAACTGTAACGATCATAATGCTAAGCTAACGAATGGGTCTTGTCCATCACATCATTCTCCTAATGATGTGATCTCGTTCATCAAATGACATGTAACATCCCAAATTTTCAATTTGGAATGTTATACTTAGGTCATTCATGCATATCATATTTTATTGTATTTTCCTTTTGCGATCCTCGAAATTCTAAGCAACTCAAGGACTCTCGAAGAGAGTTGGGGATTTCATGATTTTCATATTTGAATTCTATCAAATATTGAAACAAGGATCATTTTGGTTTTAATTAATTTTTCTCTCCGAAAATATTTCATATTAAAATATATTAGAGGATATAATATGACTTCTCCAAAATAAATGAAATATTAGAGGAAAAATATTAAAATCAAACAAATGATTTTATTTGGTTTTTATTGCAATTTTATTTGAATTAGGAAAAATACGCATTTTTTGAAATTGCATTATAGGCCCAAATAAATGTTCACTTTGTCCGACATATTTTTAGAGGACGGGGAAATGTTCACTTTCTTTTTCTGCGCGTCGGAATATTTTTTTTAAAGTAACCGACCTATGGGCCGTAACCGGCCCGGACTCCCCAGGCTGGCCCCCTCTTATAAGCCGCCCCGTAGCCCACCCCGCCACCTCAGCCCGCCTGCGCCGCCTCTCGAACCCTAGCCCCCCCCCCCGCCGCCGTCAGCTAGCGCCGCCGCTGCTGCCGCTGCCTCCCGCCGCCGCTCCGCCGCCCGCCGTCGCTGGAGCCGCCGCCGCTGCATCGGATCTCGCAGTTGACCCACCATTGACCGTTTGGTTTTCCACAGTTAACCCCGGTTTTTTAGTTTCCGGTTTAATTTATTAGATCGATCCGGTTTTCCGTCGATCTACTTATTTTGCGGGCGTTCATCCATACGTTCGTTTTAACAAACACCGTTCACCCGTTAGCCGTAGACATCGAACATTCGTTCGTTAGCCTGTTCGTCAGTTTTTCTTTTTCCAGGGTTTTTCCGGGATTATTTTCGATCACGATTTCTGCCCTAATCTTCGATCTAGTATATCTCCTTGCTCGTTTATAGGAATCAGGCGATTCAAGCGCCTAGATCTTCGTCTCGAAGCCCTCTTTCTGTTTAACCAATTTGAACAAGATTTTGGTACTGTAAAATTTGACTTTAGTCCAGATTAGTAATCGGATCTTGTTTCTTTCTTAGTTTGAGTTTCGTTCCTCCGTTTGATTTGATTCTTTTTGCAAACCGGAGTTCTTAAGTTGAACTTTCTGGTTAGATATTCCTACTTGAGTTTTACTCATACATCTTTGCTTGATTGCTTATGCATGCTATTGTTTGTTTGCGATAGAATTCCCGGAGTGCGAAGCATGCTACTACGAGTCCCTAGGTTTTGCGGATCGTCAGCAAGGCAAGTAACACATTGATCATACCCCTTTATTACCCAGTTTTTATGCATTAGTTACAATCCTCACACATTGCATGAATAGGATCTCTTAACATGTGGGTTTGGGAAGTAGATGATGAGGTAGAACCTATTACCTGTTTTATTATCAAACCCTTGGGAGTTACTTCTACATTATGCTTATTTTGCCATGCTATGCTAGTAGACGTGGATTGGGTGAGTGTATCCATGACAGATGTGAGTTTGTTAATTAATGGTTCAACTTAAGGTGGCAACTTTAATACACATCTGGGTGGATTGCTTGTGGGCACCTGGAGAATCCAGTGTTGTCCTAGGATATCCCGGAGTACCCGTGTGATCATCGTACGGTCCGCCACCCAGGCTCAAAGGGATCATAAGATTATTCATGCTAGAAACTTCCGTGTGCAGCCACAAGCCATTATGTGCTCTGGCATACTTGAGTATGTTGTGTGACCTCTTTCAGTGGTGGGCTAGCAGATGTAGAGGGAAAGTAGGTGTAACTGTCCACTCAGAGTAAAGAGTTAATGCTTCTGAAAGACTGTGTCTCGGTCATCCGTTTCTCAAACACCATGTAGTGCGAGAAATCGAACGGAGGAGATCGATCCATGTGGGGAAAAGTGTGCAAAGCTCTGCAGAGTGTATAAACTAATCATGGTTAGAAGTGTCCCCAGTTATGGACATCTTGAGTATCTGGTACTTGAATTATTGATTTGATCTCATCACTCTAAATTAATTTATTGGGTTGTTAACTTTTTAATTGGGATTGAGTTGGAGGAACCTTCTCAATAATTTTCAACCACCATGATAGTTAAATAAAATTTATTCCTTTGTTGTAGGAAAAAATTGGCTTTGCAAAAACATTATAGCCTTAGAGCCTCCACCAGCCATATATGCATGTAGTGATAGCATTTATCTGTTCATTGCTCTATTGTGTTACATTGCCAGCATATTCCATGTGTTGACCCGTTTTCGGGCTGCAACGTATTATGTTGCAGACTTTTCAGACAAGGGGTAAGGTTCGCTAGGCCATTGTCCTGCACTCAGCTATGTTGTTGGAGTTGATGGACTCACTTTATCTTCCAAGCCTTCCGTTGTTATCGTGTTAGATGGCCTTAAGCCATATTTATTGTAATAAGTTCTCTTTTGAGACATTCGGTGTAATAAGTGTGTGATTGCTACTCTGTTATAAATCCATTCGAGTACTGTGTGTGTCAACATTACCGGTCCAGGGATGACATTGAAGCACAGAGACTTGACCATCTGAGGTTGGGTCGCTACATGACAACACATGTCTATGGTTTAGGAAACATAACCATCCTTGATAAACGAGCTAGTCAAGTAGAGGCATACTAGGGACACTTTGTTTTGTCTATGTATTCACACATGTACTAAGTTTCCAGTTAATACAATTCTAGCATGAATAATAAACATTTATCATGAAATAAGGAAATAAATAATAACTTTATTATTGTCTCTAGGGCATATTTCCTTCATATTGGGCCATTAAAGGGGAGCACACCAGCCCACAAGGGGCTGGCGCACCCCCCTATGGCAGCCGGCCTATGGGAGAAAGGAAAGGAGGGGGGTTCGGCCTCCCCCTTCCTTTCCTCTCCCCCCTTTCCTTTCCCCCTCCGGCATATATGGAAAGGGGGGCGTGGCCAGGGCAGGAGCCCAAGTAGGATTCGACCCTACTTGGTGTGCCTCCTGGCTGCTCCACTCTCCCCCACCTATATATATGTGGGAGGGGGTTGAAGGAAATATGCCCTAGAGGCAATAATAAAGTTGTTATGTATATTTCCTTATATCATGATAAATTTTTATTACTCATGCTAGAATTGTATTAACCGGAAACTTAGTACATGTGTGAATACATAGACAAACAGAGTGTCCCTAGTATGCCTCTACTTGACTAGCTCGTTAATCAAAGATGGTTAAGTTTCCTAGCCATAGACATGTGTTGTCATTTGATGAACGGGATCACATCATTAGAGAATGATGTGATGGACAAGACCCATCCGTTAGCTTAGCATAATGATCGTTTAGTTTTATTGCTATTGCTTTCTTCGTGACTTATACATGTTCCTCAAACTATGAGATTATGCAACTCCCGAATACCGGAGGAACACCTTGTGTGCTATAAAACTTCACAACGTAACTGGGTGATTATAAAGATGATCTACAGGTGTCTCTGATGGTGTTTGTTGAGTTGGCATAGATCGAGACTAGGATTTGTCACTCCATGTATCAGAGAGGTATCTCTGGGCCCTCTCGGTAATGCACATCACTATGAGCCTTGCAAGCAATGTGACTAATGAGTTAGTCACGGGATGATGCATTACGGGACAAGTAACATACCGATGACAAAGGAACAACGTATGTTGTTATGCGGTTTAACCGATAAAGATCTTCATAGAATATGTAGGAGCCAATATGAGCATCCAGGTTCCGCTATTGGTTATTGACCGAAGATGTGTCTCGGTCATGTCTACATAGTTCTCGAACCCGTAGGGTTCGCACGCTTAACGTTTGATGACGATTTGTATTATGAGTTTATGTGATTTGATAACCGAAGGTTGTTCGGAGTCCTGAATGAGATCACGGACATGACGAGGAGTCTCGAAATGGTCGAGACATAAAGATTCATATATTGGAAGGTTACATTCGGACACCGGAATGGTTCGGATCGTTTCGGAGTACCGAGGGTTACCGGACCCCCCCCCCCCCCCGAAGGAAGTTATTAGGCCTCATGGGACTATTTGTGGAAGAGAGGCGGTAGGCCAAGGAGTGGCGCCCCCCTAGCCCAAACCGAATTGGACTACGGCAAGGGAGGCCGACCCCCGTTCCTTCTCTTCTCCTCCTCCTTCCCCCCTTCTCCTTGTGGGAGTAGGAAAGAGGGGTCGAATCCTACTTGGAGTAGGATTCCCCCTGGGCGCGCCACCCCTGGCCAGCCTCCTCCTCCTCCCCTCCTTTATATACATGGGGAGGGGGCACCCTAGAACACACAAGTTGATCATTTAGCCGTGTGCGGTGCCCCCCTCCACAGTTACACACCTTGGTCATATCGTCGTAGTCCTTAGGCGAAGCCCTGCGCCGGTGAACTTCATCATCACCGTCACCACGCCGTCGTGCTGACGAAATTCTCCCTCGGCCTCAACTGGATCAAGAGTTCAAGGGACGTCATTGTGTTGAACGTGTGCTGATCGCGGAGGTGCCGTGCGTTCGGTACTTGGATCGGTTGGATCGCGAAGGCGTTCGACTACATCAACCGCGTTACTAAATGCTTCCGCTTTCGGTCTACGAGGGTACATGGACACACTCTCCCCACTTGTTGCGATGCTTCTCCTAGGTAGATCTTGTGTGATCCTAGGATTATTTCGGAAATACTATGTTCCCCAACAGTGGCATTCGAGCCAGGTCTATGCGTAGATGTTATATGCACGAGTAGAACACAATGAGTTGTGGGTGATAATAGTCATACTGCTTACCAGCATGTCTTACTTTGATTCGGCGGCATTGTTGGATGAAGCGGCCCAGACCGACATTACATGACTGCGTTCATGAGACTGGTTCTACCGACGTGCTTCGCACACAGGTGGCTAGTGGGTGTATGTTTCTCCAACTTTAGTTGAGTCGAGTTTGACTATGCCCGGTCCTTGTTGAATGTTAAAACATCACACTTGACAAAAAATTGTTGTGGTTTTGATGCATAGGTAAGAACGGTTCTTGCTAGAAGCCCGTAGCAGCCACGTAAAACTTGCAACAACAAAGTAGAGGACGTCTAACTTGTTTTTGCAGCGCTTGCTGTGATGTGATATGGTCAAGTCGTGATGATATATAAATTGTTGTATGAGATGATCATGTTTTGTAACAGTTATCGGCAACTAGCAGGAGCCATATGGTTGTCGCTTTATTGTATGAAATGCAATCTCCATGTAATTGCTTTACTTTATCACTAAGCGGTAGCGATAGTCATAGAAGCAATAGTTGGCGAGATGACAACTATGCTTCGATGAAGATCAAGGTGTCAAGCCGGTGACGATGGTGATCATGATGGTGCTTTGGAGATGGAGATCAAAGGCACAAGATGATGATGGCCATATCATATCACTAATATTGATTGCATGTGATGTTTATCCTTTATGCATCTTATTTTGCTTAGTATGGTGGTAGCATTATAAGATGACCTCTCACTAAATTTGAAGGTACAAGTGTTCTCCCTGAGTATGCACCATTGCTATAGTTCGTCGTGCCGAGACACCACGTGATGATCGGGTGTGATAAGCTCTACATTCACATACAACGGGTGCAAGCCAGTTTTGCACACGCAGAATACTCGGGTTAAACTTGACGAGCCTAGCATATGCAGATATGGCCTCGGAACACTGAGACCGAAAGGTCGAGCGTGAATCATATAGGGGATACACTACAAAAAAATACACTTCCGTGATGATACGTGTTTGTCACAGTAGGTCATGTTTTCTGTCATGACAAATTTATGACAGAATCAAGATAGTCATACCTATGCTGTCGTAGAAGTGTTCCATGACATTACCAAAATTATCATCCCGGAAGTGTCTACTTCCATGATGGTAAATCGCGTGTCATAGAAGTGCTTTCGTCAAAAGTGACCGACACGTGCCATCCACCGTAACGGGACGCCGTTAAGCTATCGGGTTCGGTTTTGGATCCGATAACCCGTTAACAGCCCGGACCAATGGGAATGTTCCACGTGTAAAATTCTCATTGGCCGGAGGAAACACCTGCCGACTCAACGTTCGGACAGATGTCATCCACTCATTGGATAGGAGGCGCCTATGATACGTCGTGTCGGTGGGAACGACACCTATGGGATCACAAGAATCCCTACTACGGTTAGCGGGGTGCGGGGTCGTGAGAAGAGCGGATCAAACAGATAGCACACGGTTCATTTATGCAGGTTCAGGCTGCGAGGACACGTAAAACCCTACTCCTGCTTTGGTGGATTGTATATCTATGTTCTTGAGCTAGCTATGGGGCGTGAGGAGCTCCAAAAAGCCGAATCCTTCTCCTGGTCGCCTCGGGCCTCCTTTTATAGGAAAAGAGGTTGCCATAGTGGCACACAGGAGGTGGAAAGGGTACAGTAACGCAAGGTTATCCCTTGCATTAGATGACAAGGCGCATTCAATGCGTCTTGCTTAGGTGTCCTTGCTTTATCGGGGATGGGGGAGAAGCCTGTCTCGTCTGTCGCCGCTCCCTCTTGCGTCGACACGCGCTCTGGCCAGCGGTGCCTGCGATGCCATGTAGGTAGGCAGGCAGCTAAGGTGGCGCAGTGGTGGGTCTCCACGAAGATCTGCATGCCGCCACGCAGGTGCCTGCCCAGCTGGTTGGGTCGGCAGCTGCATGCGCACGGCGGTGGAGGTTTAGTCAGCGTGGGCCTGATGGTGGCCCTGCGGGTGTCCTCGGCAAGGGCCTTGCCGGGGCGCCTGCTGTCGTCCCCGGCAAGGCGCTTGCCGGGGGTCTTGTGGTCCTCCTTGGCTGGGATCCCGCCAAGGGTCGTCATCCTCCATAGTGTGTGTCTGATCTTGAACTACTTCACAAAGATCTGCATGCCACCATGGGGATGCCTCCCGAATCCTTGCCCCATGGGGGCAGTGGACTCAAGGGTGACTCGCTTCGTAGGTGTGGGGCGAATTGCCACGGCAAGGGTCTTGCCGGGTTTGCTAAAACTGCCCCCTGGCAAGGATCTTGCCGGGGGAGTCCGCTTCGTCCCCTTTGCTCTTTGTGGTCTTGGTCTTGGCGTTGCTCCAGTTCTCTTGAGCTTTGGCCTTACCTCGGCTCGCCTCCCTTGCCGTGCTTGGCGTGGTGGTGCCCGTGGATCAGACTGTCTGTGCACAGTTATGGGGGTACAAAAAGTGTACCCCTCTTTTTGTACACCGACAGGAGCCCCCGGGCCTGGGCCACACATAAGCGCAACGCGTTGTTGGGCTAGGCCCAAAAACGGTGCGCGGGCGGGCGGGGCGGTTTCTGCCGCGGTAAGTTTCTTCGCGCGCTGTGCTTCCCACGGCTCCCGCGCGTGGTGCGGCGTGGGGAGGTGGGCGTGACGTGGGCTGCATGCGCGGGGCTGAGCACCGTACGCATGCGTCACGTCATAGTAAAGGGGTAGTTCGCGCCTTCCCCATAAACGGAGGGAGGCATGGAGGTGCGGCCCATTCACTGAATGGGGCCGAGGCGCGGTCTTCAAGGCGTCCACTCCCCACGATCACGGGGTGGGGAGAGGTCGCCTCACCCGTCCCCTCGGTTCTGCACGTCTGCCACGCGTCTCCCATGCTCTCGGGGTGGCAAACGGTGGAGGCGGGAAACCGGGCGGTCGCTGGCTGGGGCAGCGGGTTGGCCCCGGTTCCCTGCGCCTTCTGCGTCTTGATTGGTCGAGCGGGGCGGCTGAGCCCCCAACCCCGTCCCTTTATAAAGAGCTGGAGGGGGGGTTGGCGTCCCATATTCTTTCATCTTCTTCTTCTTTCAGCTTCTGCTCCTCCCTTCGATTCGTCATGGAGAGAGGAAATCCCGGTCCTTCAACGGTGGCGGCGAGGGTCGCCGCTCGACAACGCGTCCCTCCTTCTCCCGCTCCTGCAGTGGCAGAGCCAGCTGCGAGGGGAAGGGGGAGGGGGCGAGACCGGGGCACTCGGGGAAGAGGAGGACGGGGCGGCGCACCGGCCTCGCCTCCGCTAGCAGCTCCACCTCCTATGGAGGGCCATGTTGGGGATGACCCTTGTGAGTTCTTCGTCAGGCTGCGCCTGCCGCCGCGCCATCACCTTCGCCTCCCGACTCCATTTGCGCGGGAGATGGAGCTGGATCCGCCGGAGTCGCTGCGGCTGCACATGAGGGGCTGCGGGATCTGTGGCACGCGGGTCCGCGTCGACTTCCCAGCCCCTCACATGATGTATCTTCGTCGGGGATGGAAGACGTTCGCTCATATCCACCGCTTGACGGAGGGGCTCACTCTCCATTTCAAGCTGATGGAGGGCGGCGTCCTCTCCGTCAAGGTCTTCGGGCTCTTCGGGGCCCGTGCAAGGTGCTGCGTGGAGAGCTCTTTGATAGCGAAGACTCCTCCTCGGGCGGGAGCGACGAGGGGGACAGCGGCAGCGACAGCGAGGGTAGTAGGCGGCAGGATGACGGGTCCGACTAGGTGTCGGGTGCCGCTCCGTGTGGCACCGGCGACCCCATCATCCGTGTCGCCGGCTCCCCGAACTTCTCGGGGCCGTCTCCTTGGGCGGCTGGCGTTGGGAGGCTGCAGAAGAGGAAGAGGGCGGGCGGTAAGGCCGTCAAGTCAGAGTACGCGGGCATCGATGCCTTCGACGCGTGCTGACGTCCTGCCGCCTCGTCTTCGAGCCCTGCTTCCGGCGCCGCCATCACCATCCAGCCTTCGTACGGCCACCGAGATGTTCTCTTGGTGTCTTCTGCCACCCGTAGCTCGCCTAGGCGCTTCTTTTGTCCTTTTCGCCTCCTTGACCTGCCTCCTGAGGAGAGGGACAAGGAAGGGATTGCGGGCACCTTATCTCTTTTTAGTTTGTAAGCCTTCGGGCCTTAGCTGAATTTAAAACTTGTAATCCCATCATTCATGTTTTTCATTCCCTATGGACTGTACCTGAGTGGAATGTTTTTAATGAAAAAGGGATCTTTGCTGGGTCATTTGTTTGTGGGTTGAACCCACGATAAGGAGTAAATCCTTGGTATCTCTAAGATAAACATTTCCTTGCCCGGCAACAGGCCTTGCCATCCTCCCACCTCGCTTGACCTTTCTCACGCTTTTGGCGGAGGCAGGGATGAGGTGGGTTCAGGCTCCTTGTTTCATCCTTTTGCTGCCGCGACTACGACCAAACTTGGTCCCAGGAACGAGCCCTAGGGCCTATAGTTAGGGGAGCACGGTAGTTTAAGGAGAAACGAGGTTTCACATACCTCAGTCCATAATGGAATGCATGATAGGGGATGAAGAACTTATCTGAAATTGTAGCCCCCGGCAACCCTGGCTTGCCGTGGGTGAATCCTTGCTTTCGCAGTCCTCGGCAATACTGGCTTGCCGGGGCTCAGATGCTGGTCTGTCCCCCTTCTCTTTTTTTTCCAAGTGGTTCGTCAAGGATATCTGCGTGTCCTGTGAACCAAAGAAGACAAAAGAAGGACAAAGGGATGCACACTCGACCTCTAAGCTAGGGGTTAGTCACCGCTGAGCACTATCAACCCTAACCAAGGACGTGACTCGACCTAGCATGCATGCTATAACTTAGGGCGCTAGTGCTTCATTTATTTATGCTCAGGGTCTGCGCCTGGCTTTGTACAAAGGGTTACATGCATCATCGACAATGCTTGTACAAAAGGTGGCTTGCCGGGGGGGCCGGCAAGCCGCGCCTCACGGGTAAAACTTGCGAAGATGCTCAATGTTCCAGGAGTTACTCACCGGAACGGCATCTTCGGTCTCCAGGCGGACTGCGCCGGGCCTGGTGACTCGTATTACCCGATAAGGGCCTTCCCACTTTGGCGTCAACTTGATGGAATTCTTGGCCGATTGAACGCACTGAAGGACAAGGTCGCCTTCCTCAAGGCTTCGGGCACGAACCTTGCGGCTATGGTAGCGGCGCAAGGCTTGCTGGTAGCATGCTGCTCTCACAGCCGCCCGAAGACGATCTTCCTCAAGGAGCGTTGCGTCATCTTGCCGCAGTTGCTCTTGCTCAAGCTCATCATAAGTGAGTACTCAAGGTGACCCGTATATGAGTTCAGTGGGGAGAACTGCTTCTGCCCTGTATACCAGGGCAAAGGGTGTCTGGCCGGTAGCTAGATTTGGCATCATTCTGATCGACCAAAGAACCGTCAGCAACTCATCAAGCCAGCGCTTTCCACTCTTGTGCAGCCTGTCAAAGGTCTTTGTCCTTAGACCTCGCAGTACTTCAGCGTTTGCTCTCTCAACTTGACCATTGCTTCGTGGGTGAGCAACGGAAGCGAAACAGACTTTGCTGCCGAGGTCTTGGGTATATTGCATGAAGGTGCGGCTTGTGAACTGCGTGCCGTTGTCGGTGATGACCCTGTTGGGTACACCAAAACGGCACACTAGTCCCTTGAAGAACCTGACAGCTGACTGAGCTCTAACCTTCCTCACTGCCTCCACTTCTGGCCACTTTGTGAACTTGTCGATTGCAACGTAGAAGTACTCAAAACCCCCAACAGCGAGGGGGAAAGGGCCCAGTATGTCGAGCCCCCAGACCGAGAAGGGCCAGGAGAGAGGAATGGTTTGAAGTGCTTGAGCTGGCTGATGAAGTTTCTTTGAATGGAACTGTCGGCGTTCTGGGAACGGGGATCCCCAGACTTGCCTGCCTGCGGCCTGCGGCGTGGCTCAGAGGGGGGGCAGCACGGCCCATCTTCATCAACACAAGACCCAAGACCCTCGCGAGGGGCCAAGCCTCGCGGGGCGGACGACACAACGCTTCCTCAGGCATGGCCTCGTCAGGCTGGCTCACGAGGAGGCGGAGAGATCAAGGCGGGGTACCTCGTGAGGTGCCCATGACTCAAGCCATGACGACCAAGGGCGCCAGGCGGGCGCCAGTCCGCGCAGTGTACCCCCTTTCCTCTTTGGTGCAAAGGGGGCAAGCGGAGGCGAGAGGATCAAGCAAAGACATCCATTTCGGTGCAACGCGACCAAGACCAGTCCAACGGTGGGAAGGAGGTCATCGTGGAGCCCAGAACGGCATCACCACCGGGCCTTTGGCAGGTGAGGACCAACTTTAGTCAGGATAAGTGTACCAGATGTTCCCCTTCGAATTGGCCAATTGTTGGCTCCCTTCCCGCTCAATATTTGGGAAGAGTCCCAGGGCCTTTGCCTATAAATAGGACTAGCCACCCCAGGGTAGGGAGAGAACAATTCGGTATCTAGCAATCAGAGCAAGCAAAGAGAGAGAGAGAGAAGGGTGGCTGAACTCCTCCTAGTAGTTCGTCCCCCCAGCCAAGAACAGACCCTCGCGAGGCTGTTCTTTGCTGTATTGTTCCTCATCACCAGCCCAAGAGGCAATCCACCACACCACACTGGAGTAGGGTATTACACCACGTCGGTGGCCCGAACCAGTATAAACTCTGTGTCTTTTGTGTTGTTCTTTTGGTAGTTTAGATCCCTGCGAGACGGAGAGGTAGAGGGCATAATCTCCGCGCGCACCCCAAAGTTCGAACCTTAAGGGTCTGCTGGAACCCGAAATCCGACATTTGGCGCGCCAGGTTGGGGTGTGCCGGAATTTGCCTTCCGCCGCTCCGCTCTCCGCCGACCGTCGCGTCCATGTCTGACGCTCGTTGGGCCCGCGCCGAGCGCCGGGCCTGTTGGGGAACGTTGCAGAAAACAAAAATTTTCCTACGGTTTCACCAAGATCCATCTATGAGTTCATCTAGCAACGAGTGATCGGATGCATCTACATACCTTTGTAGATCGCGAGCGGAAGCGTTCGGAGAACGGGGATGAGGTAGTCGTACACGACGTGATCCAAATCACCGGAGATCCTAGCGCCGAACGGACGGCACCTCCGCGTTCAACACCCGTACGGTTAGCGTAACGTCTCCTCCTTCTTGATCCAGCAAGGGGAAAGGAGAGGTTGATGAAGATCCAGCAGCACGACGGCGTGGTGGTGGATGCAGGGCGTCACAACAGCAGGGCTTTGCCGTGCACTGCGAGAGGGAGAGGTGTAGCAAGGAGAGAGGGAGGCGCCAGGGGCAAGGGTGCGGCTGCCCCTCCCTCCCCTCCCCCTTATATAGGCCCCCTGGGGGGCGCCGGCCCCTGGAGATCCCATCTCCAGAGGGGGCGGCGGCCAAGGGGGGTGGATTGCCCCCCAAGGCAAGTGGGCGCCCCCCTACCCTAGGGTTCCAACCCTAGGCGCAGGGGGTGGGCTTTGGGGGGGCGCACCAGCCCACTAAGGGCTGGTCCCCCTTCCCACTTCAGCCCATGGGGCCCTCCGGGATGGGTGGCCCCACCCGGTGGACCCCCGGGACCCATTTGGTGGTCCCGGTACAATACCGGTGACCCCCAGATCACTCCCGATGGCCGAAACTGCACTTCCTATATATAATTCTTCACCTACGGACTAATCCGGAACTCCTCGTGACGTCCGGGATCTCATCCGGGACTCCAAACAACATTCGGGTTACTGCATATACATATCTTCACAACCCTAGCGTCACCGAACCTTAAGTGTGTAGATCCTACGGGTTCGGGAGACATGCAGACATGACCGAGACGGCTCTCGGGCAATAACCAACAGCGGGATATGGATACCCATGTTGGCTCCCACATGCTCCACGATGATCTCATCGGATGAACCACGATGTCGAGGATTCAATTAATCCCGTATACGATTCCCTTTGTCAATCGGTATTTTACTTGCCCGAGATTCGATCGTCGGTATCCCAATACCTCATTCAATCTCGTTACCGGCAAGTCACTTTACTCGTACCGTAATGCATGATCACATTGAGCTCATTATGATGATGCATTACCGAGTGGGCCCGGTGATACCTCTCCGTCAAGCGGAGTGACAAATCCCAGTCTCGATCCGTGTCAACCCAACAGACACTTTCGGAGATACCCGTAGTATACCTTTATAGTCACCCAGTTACGTTGTGACGTTTGGTATACCCAAAGCACTCCTACAGTATCCGGGAGTTACACGATCTCATGGTCTAAGTAAAGGATACTTGGCATTGGAAAACTCTAGCAAACGAACTATACGATCTTGTGGTATGTTTAGGATTGGGTCTTGTCCATCACATCATTCTCCTAATGATGTGATCTCGTTATCAATGACATCCAATGTCCATAGTCAGGAAACCATGACTATCTGTCGATCAACGAGCTAGTCAACTAGAGGCTTACTAGGGACATGTTGGTGTCTATTATTCACACATGTATTATGATTTCCGGATAACACAATTATAGCATGAATAAAGACAATTATCATGAACAAGGAAATATAATAATAATGCTTTTATTATTGCCTCTAGGGCATATTTCCAACAGTCTCCCACTTGCACTAGAGTCAATAATCTAGTTACATTGTGATGAATCGAACACCCATGGAATTCTGGTGTTGATCATGTTTTGCTCTAGGGAGAGGTTTAGTCAACGGATCTGCTACATTCAGGTCTGTATGCACTTTACAAATTTCTATGTCTCCATCTTGAACATTTTCACGAATGGAGTTGAAGCGACGCTTGATGTGCCTGATCTTCTTGTGAAACCTAGGCTCCTTGGCAAGTGCAATAGCTCCAGTGCTGTCACAGAAGAGTTTGATTGGCCCCGACGCATTGGGTATGACTCCGAGGTCGGTGATGAACTCCTTCACCCAAATTGCTTCATGTGCTGCCTCCGAGGCTGCCATGTACTCCGCTTCACATGTAGATCCCGCCACGACGCTCTGCTTGCAACTGCACCAGCTTACTGCCCCACCATTCAAAATATACACGTATCCGGTTTGTGACTTAGAGTCATCCAGATCTGTGTCGAATCTAGCGTCTACGTAACCCTTTACGACGAGCTCTTCATCACCTCCATAAACGAGAAACATTTCCTTAGTCCTTTTCAGGTACTTCAGGATATTCTTGACCGCTGTCCAGTGTTCCTTGCCGGGATTACTTTGGTAACTTCCTACCAAACTTACGGCAAGGTTTACATCAGGTCTGGTACACAGCATGGCATACATAATAGAACCTATGGCTGAGGCATAGGGGATGACACTCATCTCTTCTATATCTTCTGCCGTGGTCGGACATTGAGCTGAGCTCAATTTCACACCTTGTAACACAGGTAAGAACCCCTTCTTAGATTGATCCATATTGAACTTCTTCAATATCTTATCAAGGTATGTGCTTTGTGAAAGACCTATGAGGCGTCTTGATCTATCTCTATAGATCTTGATGCCTAATATATAAGCAGCTTCTCCAAGGTCCTTCATTGAAAAACTTTTATTCAAGTAGGCCTTAATGTTGTCCAAGAGTTCTATATCATTTCCCATCAAAAGTATGTCATCTACATATAGTATGAGAAATGCTACAGAGCTCCCACTCACTTTCTTGTAAACGCAGGCTTCTCCATAAGTCTGCGCAAATCCAGACGCTTTGATCATCTCATCAAAGCGAATGTTCCAACTCCGAGATGCTTGCACCAGCCCATAAATCGAGCATTGGAGCTTGCACACCTTGTCAGCATTCTTAGGATCAACAAAACCTTCCGGCTGCATCATATACAATTCTTCCTTAAGGAAACCATTAAGGAATGCCGTTTTGACGTCCATTTGCCATATTTCATAATCGTAGAATGCGGCAATTGCTAACATGATTCAGACGGACTTCAGCTTCGCGACCGGTGAGAAAGTCTCATCGTAGTCAACCCCTTGAACTTGTCGATAACCCTCAGCGACGAGCCGAGCTTTATAGATGGTCACACTACCATCCGCGTCTGTCTTCTTCTTGAAGATCCATTTATTTTCTATGGCTCGCCGTTCAACGGGCAAGTCAGTCAAAGTCCATACTTCTTTTTCATACATGGATCCTATCTCGGATTTCATGGCTTCCAGCCATTTGTCGGAATCCGGGCCCGCCATTGCTTCTTCATAGTTCGAAGGTTCACCGTTGTCTAACAACATGATTTCCAAGACAGGGTTGCCGTACCACTCTGGTGCGGAACGTGTCCTTGTGGACCTACGAATTTCAGTAGGAGCTTGATCAGAAGCATCTTGATCATCGTCATTAATTTCCTCTCTAGTCGGTGCAGGCACCGCAGAAACGTTTTCTTGAGTTGCGCCATTTTCCGGTTCAAGAGGTAACACTTCATCAAGTTCTACTTTCCTCCCACTTACTTCTTTCGAGAGAAACTCCTTCTCTAGAAAGGATCCATTCTTGGCAACAAATATCTTGCCTTCGGATCTGAGGTAGAAGGTATACCCAACAGTTTCTTTAGGGTATCCTATGAAGACGCATTTTTTCGACTTGGGTTCGAGCTTTTCAGGTTGAAGTTTCTTGACATAAGCATCGCATCCCCAAACTTTTAGAAACGACAGCTTAGGTTTCGTCCCAAACCATAATTCATATGGTGTCGTCTCAACGGATTTCGACGGAGCCCTATTTAAAGTGAATGCGGCAGTCTCTAAAGCATAGCCCCAAAAAGATAGCGGTAAATCGGTAAGAGACATCACAGATCGTACCATATCTAATAGAGTGCGATTACGACGTTCGGACACACCATTACGCTGAGGTGTTCCAGGCGGCGTGAGTTGTGAAACTATTCCACATTTTCTTAAGTGTGTGCCAAATTCGTGACTCAAGTATTCTCCTCCACGATCTGATCGTAGAAACTTGATCTTTCTATCACGTTGATTTTCAACCTCACTCTGAAATTCCTTGAACTTTTCAAAGGTCTCAGACTTGTGTTTCATTAAGTAGATATACCCATATCTACTCAAGTCATCAGTGAGGGTGAGAACATAACGATAGCCACCGCGAGCCTCAACACTCATTGGACCGCACACATCAGTATGTATGATTTCCAATAAGTTGGTTGCTCGCTCCATTGTTCCTGAGAACGGAGTCTTGGTCATTTTACCCATGAGGCATGGTTCGCACGTGTCAAATGATTCATAATCAAGAGACTCTAAAAGTCCATCTGCATGGAGCTTCTTCATGCGTTTGACACCTATGTGACCAAGGCGGCAGTGCCACAAGTATGTGGGACTATCATTATCAACTTTAACTCTTTTGGTATTCACACTATGAATATGTGTATCATCACGTACGAGATTCATCAAGAATAAACCATTAACCATCGGAGCATGACCATAAAACATATCACACATATAAATAGAACAACCATTATTCTCGGATTTAAATGAGTAGCCATCTCGAATTAAACGAGATCCAAACACAATGTTCATGCTCAAACTTGGCACTAAATAACAATTATTGAGGTTTAAAACTAATCCCGTAGGTAAATGTAGAGGTAGCGTGCCGACGGCGATCACATCGACCTTGGAACCATTCCCGACGCGCATCGTCACCTCGTCCTTCGCCAGTCTTCACTTATTCCGCAGCTCCTGCTTTGAGTTACAAATGTGAGCAACTGCACCGGTATCAAATACCCAAGAGCTACTACGAGTACTGGTAAGGTACATATCAATTACATGTATATCACATATACCTTTTGTTTTGCCGGCCTTCTTGTCCGCTAAGTATTTGGGGCAGTTCCGCTTCCAGTGACCACTTCCCTTGCAATAAAAGCACTCAGTCTCGGGCTTGGGTCCATTCTTTGGCTTCTTCCCGGCAACTTGCTTACCGGGCGCGGCAACTTCCTTGCCGTCCTTCTTGAAGTTCTTTTTACCCTTGCCCTTCTTGAACTAAGTGGTTTTATTCACCATCAACACTTGATGTTCCTTCTTGATTTCTACCTCTGCTGATTTCAGCATAGCAAATACTTCAGGAATGGTCTTTTCCATCCCCTGCATATTGAAGTTCATCACAAAGCTCTTGTAGCTTGGTGGAAGCGACTGGAGGATTCTGTCAATGACCGCTTCATCCGGGAGATTAACTTCCAGTTGAGTCAAGCGGTTGTGCAACCCAGACATCTTGAGTATGTGTTCACTGACAGAGCTATTTTCCTCCATCTTACAGCTGAAGAATTTGTCGGAGACTTCATATCTCTCGACCCGGGCATGAGCTTGGAAAACCATTTTCAGCTCTTCGAACATCTCATATGCTCCATGTCTCTCAAAACGCTTTTGGAGCCCCGGCTCTAAGCTGTAAAGCATGCCGCACTGAACGAGGGAGTAATCATCAGCACGCTGCTGCCAAGCGTTCATAACGTCTTGTTCTGCAGGGAGAACAGGTGCGTCACCCAGCGGTGCTTGTAGGACATAATCTTTCTTGGCAGCTATGAGGATGATCCTCAGGTTCCGGACCCAGTCCGTATAGTTGCTGCCATCGTCTTTCAGCTTGGTTTTCTCTAGGAACGCGTTGAAGTTGAGGACTACGTTGGCCATTTGATCTACAAGACATATTGTAAATATTTTAGACTAAGTTCATGATAATAAAGTTCATCTAATCAAATTATTTAATGAACTCCCACTTAGATAGACATCCCTCTTCTATTCATCTAAGTATAACATGATCCGAGTCAACTAGGCCGTGTCCGATCATCACGTGAGACGGACTAGTCAACATCGGTGAACATCTTCATGTTGATCGTATCTTCTATACGACTCATGCTCGACCTTTCAGTCTTCTGTGTTCCGAGGCCATGTCTGTACATGCTAGGCTCGTCAAGTCAACCTAAGTGTTTGCATGTGTAAATCTGTCTTACACCCGTTGTATGTGAACGTTAGAATCTATCACACCCGATCATCACGTGGTGCTTCGAAACAACGAACTGTCGCAACGGTGCACACTTAGGGGGAACACTTCTTGAAATTATTATGAGGGATCATCTTATTTACTACCGTCGTTCTAAGTAAACAAGATGCAAAACATGATAAACATCACATGCAATCAAATAATAAACGTGACATGATATGGCCAATATCACATAGCTCCTTTGATCTCCATCTTGGGGCTCCATGATCATCTTTGTCACCGGCTTGACACCATGATCTCCATCATCATGATCTCCATCATCGTGTCTCCATGAAGTTGCTCGCCAACTATTACTTCTACTACTATGGCTAACGTGTTTAGCAATAAAGCAAAGTAATTTACATGGCGTTTCTCAATGACACGCAAGTCATATAAAAAATAAACAACTCCTATGGCTCCTACCGGTTGTCATACTCATCGACATGCAAGTCGTGATTCCTATTACAATAGCATGAACATCTCATACATCACATATAGATCATTCATCATTCATCACAATTTTGGCCATATCATATCACAAAGCACTTGCTGCAAAAACAAGTTAGACGTCCTCTAATTGTTGTTGCAAGTTTTACGTGGCTGAATTAGGGTTCTAGCAAGAACGTTTTCTTACCTACGTGAAAGCCACAACGTGATTTGTCAACTTCTATTTACCCTTCATAAGGACCCTTTTCATCGAATCCGCTCCAATTAAAGTGGGAGAGACAGACACCAGCCAGCCACCTTATGCAACTAGTGCATGTTAGTCGGTGGAACCGGTCTCACGTAAGCGTACGTGTAAGGTTGGTCCGAGCCACTTCATCCCACAATACCGCTGAAGCAAGATAAGACTAGTAGCGGCAAGAAAGTTGACAAATCTACGCCCACAACAAATTGTGTTCTACTCGCGCAAGAAGAACTACGCATAGACCTAGCTCATGATGCCACTGTTGGGGAACGTTGCAGAAAACAAAAATTTTCCTACGGTTTCACCAAGATCCATCTATGAGTTCATCTAGCAACGAGTGATCGGATGCATCTACATACCTTCGTAAATCGCGAGCGGAAGCGTTCAGAGAACGGGGATGAGGTAGTCGTACACGACGTGATCCAAATCACCGGAGATCCTAGCGCCGAACGGACGGCACCTCCGCGTTCAACACCCGTACGGTCAGCGTAACGTCTCCTCCTTCTTGATCCAGCAAGGGGAAAGGAGAGGTTGATGAAGATCCAGCAGCACGACGGCGTGGTGGTGGATGCAGGGCGTCACAACAGCAGGGCTTTGCCGTGCACTGCGAGAGGGAGAGGTGTAGCAAGGAGAGAGGGAGGCGCCAGGGGCAAGGGTGCGGCTGCCCCTCCCTCCCCTCCCCCTTATATAGGCCCCCTGGGGGGCGCCGGCCCCTGGAGATCCCATCTCCAGAGGGGGCGGCGGCCAAGGGGGGTGGATTGCCCCCCAAGGCAAGTGGGCGCCCCCTACCCTAGGGTTCCAACCCTAGGCGCAGGGGGTCGGCCTTGGGGGGCGTACCAGCCCACTAAGGGCTGGTCCCCCTTCCCACTTCAGCCCATGGGGCCCTCCAGGATGGGTGGCCCCACCCGGTGGACCCCCGGGACCCATCTGGTGGTCCCGGTACAATACCGGTGACCCCCAGATCACTCCCGATGGCCGAAACTGCACTTCCTATATATAATTCTTCACCTACGGACTAATCCGGAACTCCTCGTGACGTCCGGGATCTCATCCGGGACTCCGAACAACATTCGGGTTACTGCATATACATATCTTCACAACCCTAGCGTCACCGAACCATAAATGTGTAGACCCTACGGGTTCGGGAGACATGCAGACATGACCGAGACGGATCTCGGGCAATAACCAACAGCGGGATCTGGATACCCATGTTGGCTCCCACATGCTCCACGATGATCTCATCGGATGAACCACGATGTCGAGGATTCAATTAATCCCGTATACGATTCCCTTTGTCAATCGGTATTTTACTTGCCCGAGATTCGATCGTCGGTATCCCAATACCTCATTCAATCTCGTTACCGGCAAGTCACTTTACTCGTACTGTAATGCATGATCCCGTGATCAAACACTTTGATCACATTGAGCTCATTATGATGATGCATTACCGAGTGGGCCCGGTGATACCTCTCCGTCAAGCGGAGTGACAAATCCCAGTCTCGATCCGTGTCAACCCAACAGACACTTTCGGAGATACCCGTAGTATACCTTTATAGTCACCCAGTTACGTTGTGACGTTTGGTATACCCAAAGCACTCCTACGGTATCCGGGAGTTACACGATCTCATGGTCTAAGTAAAGGATACTTGGCATTGGAAAACTCTAGCAAACGAACTATACGATCTTGTGCTATGTTTAGGATTGGGTCTTGTCCATCACATCATTCTCCTAATGATGTGATCTCGTTATCAATGACATCCAATGTCCATAGTCAGGAAACCATGACTATCTGTCGATCAACGAGCTAGTCAACTAGAGGCTTACTAGGGACATGTTGGTGTCTATTATTCACACATGTATTACGATTTCCGGATAACACAATTATAGCATGAATAAAGACAATTATCATGAACAAGGAAATATAATAATAATGCTTTTATTATTGCCTCTAGGGCATATTTCCAACAGGGCCGCCATCGCTTCCCGCGTCGCCCAGACAGCCCTCGTCGGTGGGCCTCCTCGTCGTTCCCCGTTGCCCGCCGTCAACGCCGCCACCGGCCCGGTGGGAAACGAGCAGCAAGCGTCATCTCAGCACCCATCCGTGCGGCAAGACGGCCGCCCGCTACTCCATCACTCGCACCAGCTGGCTCTTCGTCCCGCGCACTCCGCGCACCCTTGGAGGCTCGAGCTGCGCTCATCGCAGCAAACGAGCTCCTGCGCTACCGTCCCGTCGACGACAACTACGAAGAGTGGCTCGACCGCGTCGCCGAGCTCGTCCGCGCCGCAGGGGTCTCTCCTGCGCCGTCCGCTCCGCTGCGCCGCATCCCGCCCCGCGCGGGCCATGAAGTTCCGGGGGCGTACCAGCCGCCTCCTCTCCAAGAAGACGTTGTGGCTCCAAGGCGCGTGACCCCTGCGCGGAACCCGCTCTGTCAGGCGCCAGCCCAGCAAGAACGGAGCTGCCAAGAAGTCCCTTGACCGCAAGAGGCTGCTCGGGCGCTTCCCGCTTCGGCTCGCCGTGACCCTGCTCTGGCTCCGGCACGTCAAGACCCCGCGCTGCTCCCAGCTGCAGCGCATGGGGACCCGCAAGGCCAAGCTCTATCTCAACCAAAGCCTCACGTGGCCACGGCAGGCTGCCACGCCTACACCACCGAGCTGCGCAGCGTCGCGTGGCCCGGCAAGTTCAAGCCGGACCTGCCTCCTCGCTACGACGGCACGACCAACCCTGCAGAGTTCCTCTAGCTCTATGAGCTGGGCATCGAAGCTGCGAGTGGAGACGAAAAGGTCATGGCGAACTGGTTCCCCATGGCACTCAAGGAAGGAGCTCGCACTTGGCTCCTGAACCTGGCCCCAGGCACGATCTCTTCCTGGGACCAGATGCGCACCCGCTTCATCGCCAACTTCCAAGGTACTCGTGACCGGCCGCCTGCCGTGAGCGACATGCGCCGCATCAAGCAACAACCCGGAGAGACCCTGCAAAAGTACATCCAGCGCTTCAACAGTGCGCGCCTCAAGATCCCCAAGGTGTCCGAGGAAGCCATCATCTCGGCCTTCTCCGATGGCGTGCGTGACGTCAAGATGAAGGAGGAGCTGGCGATGCATGAAGACCTGTGCACCTCCCTGGAGCTGTTCAACTTGGCGACCAAGTGCGCCCGGGCTGAGGAGGGGCGTCTCTCCCTCCTCGAGCTGCCTGCCGCAGACCCAGAAGAGAAGAAACCCAAGGCCAAGGACGTGAAGCGCAAGGGGGCTGCCGTGCTCGCGGCAGAACCAGACACCAAGCAGGGCAAGGATCTGCCTGAATCCTCCAGGGGCAGCCGGTACTGTGTGTACCACGACCTCCACACCCACAACACCAACGAATGCCAAGAACTCCGTCGTCCTGACCGTGCTGACCGGGGCTACGGCAGAGGAGGAGGAAGGAACCCAGGACGCTGGGAAGGCCGCGGCCCACGCCAAGGGTGGCGCGATCAACCTTGCGAGGACCGCTGGCGAGACTTGCCTCGCGAGGGGGATTGGCGGGATCAGCCTCGTGAGGATCGCCTGCAGGGCAACGCAGGCCTCCCTCCACTGCCGCCTCAGCCAAGAAGGAACGAGGATCGCCACCAGGACGAGGGGGCTGGGGGCTTCCAGGAGCCACGCGCAATCACCTGCATCCTGGGCGGAGCTCAAGCCCCAGCCTCCCAACGCATCTTCAAGCAGTTTGCCCGCGAAGTGAATGCAGTCCTCCCCAGGCTCGAAGCTACGCGCCCTCTCAGGTGGTCGGCGTGCGCCATCACGTTCAGCTCAGCGGATCAGCTCAAGTGCTCGGCCACAGCCGGGGTCCTCCCGATGCTTTGCTCCCCAGTCATCAGCAACGTACTGGTCACCAGGACCCTCATCGATGGTGGAGCAGGGCTCAACGTCCTGTCCGTGGAAACATTCAGCAATCTTCAAGTGCCCTACGACCAGCTTCAGCTGACCAAGCCCTTCTCCGGAGTCACCGACGGTTCCACGATCCCGATCGGGCAGGTCCGCATCCCTGTCACCTTCGGAGCCCGCAGCAACTACCGCACCGAGCTCATCGACTTCGACGTCGCTCACATCCGCCTATCGTACAACGCCATCCTCGGGTACCCAGCGCTGGCCAAGTTCGTGGTCGTGACTCATCATGGCTACAACGTCCTCAAGATGCCAGGAAGTGGCGTAGTCATCATGGTGCCGTGTGAAGAAAAGGATGCAGTGTGTTCCCTGGAGCGAGCCTTTCAGGCCGCGTCACTAGAAGACCCAGATCGCGGAAGCAGGAGGCTTCCCGAGATCACCCCCAAGAAGAAGAAGACATCGTCAGGCTTAGCCCCTCAGGAGGCAGGCCCCTCAGGGCTCGCGTCTACCCAAGGGGACCCTCCATCCATCGCATAGGAAAGCGCGCCCGGCGCCCTCCTCAGGCAGGGCTTGGGGGCTCTCACCTGGAGGGCCACCGACCTGGCCAGAGTCACGAGGGAGGCGCTTGGGCACCACGTGGAGGCGTGCCCCGAAGCACGTTTCCCTCGAGAAGGAGCAAGGCAAGGGAGGTCAGACCAGCAGGATTTCGTTAACAAGGCCGTTCAAGAACTACAGGAGTCAAGAATCATGAGAGGTTGCCGCCGTCTACCAGCTATGGCTCCCCATCCAGGCGAGGATGGTGGGCTGCGCGTCTGCATCGACGTACCAGGGCTCAATCGGGTCGCCACGATGGAGCACCTCTGGCCCTCGCAAGTGGGGCGTTGCGGAGGCCCACCCCACAGCTATGTTCGCATGCCTTACGGCTTGCCGAGCGTGGCTGTTGCATACCAGCGCCTCATGAGGGGCATCATGGAGACTCAGGAAGACAGGCGTTCCGCGGTCCTGGCGGAGATGGAGACGATTCGCGAGGAGCCACCAGCACCTCCGGAGCCTCCTTAGGCCCCTGGGCCTGGGGGCTCATGCGGATCGGCTTCCGCAGCCCACCGAGTCTGCTGCACCAACACCACTTCATCCTCGACATCTTCAGGTGACGTCCTTCAAGCTTCATTTCCAGCTGGGAACGCCCTCCCAGGGCTGCTTCATTCCCAGGCCGCGTGGGTCCGTCCCTGCGGCGTGTATCCCTTTTTTATTTTCCGGTCATTAGCTTGCTCTGTTGGGGGCGCCCCTCGGGCTGCATCATCCCCAAGCCGCTCAGACCAGGCCCAGTGGCGTGTATATCCCTTGCGTTTATTCCTAGCTATGCTTTCGCCTATCATGCTTGATTACTTGATGCCTGCCCACGGCACCTCTCCTTCTCCATGTTGACCACTTGCACATTAAAGGGGGGGTACCTGAGCATCGCGACTCAGGGCTCTTACTGGCTCTCCAGCCCTCACCCTCTGGCCTTGTCCATGGCATCGCGACCTGGCATACCAGCGACGGCTGAGACAAGCTCGAGGGCCGGGACCCGAGGACGTAGAGTGCCGGCATCTAACCCAATTTGCAGGAACACATCTCAAGATACGGCCCAGTGCCAGGCGCAACCCTCCTAGAGGTAGGGCCCCGTGAGTCCCGCGCTGGCTCACGGGTGCCCAGATACACCTCACCTAGCCCTACCGTGCCAGCCACGTGTCAGGGCGGGGCTGTACACGCCTCGGGGGATCCTCTCGGAGGGGAGCCCCCTCCCACGTACCAGTGGAAGCACCATGCTCCGTGCTGGCTGACAACACTGCCGAGGAGCGGCTATGCCCGTACACATACGGAAACGCTATGCTCCGCGCTGGTGATAAACAACTGAGGGTGGCCTCCGGGCCGCGTTAACCTCAGGGAGCCCAGAGCTCAGTGGCTAGCCTCATCGCAACGCCTCCCCTCGGGAGCGCCGCGCGAGGGGGCTAGGCACGGGGGCTACGCCTGGGTCATGCCCAGACGTACGCCGCACAGCCAGGCCCCTCGGGCCTGGCTCGTTGCGCGTCTCTCCCCGAGCGGAGCCAAGGTATGAAGGTCGTTTGAGCGTCAAGGGGGACAGAGGGAGTCCTGGATTAGGGGGTGTTCGGATAGCCGAACTATACCTTCAGCCGGACTCCAGGACTATGAAGATATAAAGTTGAAGAGTTCCCCCCGTGTCCGGAAGGATCTTTTCTTGGCGTAGAAGGCAAGCTAGGTGTGTGGATATTCGAGATCTCCTACCATTGTAACCGACTCTGTGTAACCCTAACCCTATCCGGTGTCTATATAAACCGGAGGGTTGTAGTCCGTAGGACAACCATCATCATACACAATCATACCATAGGCTAGCTTCTAGGGTTTAGCCTCCTTGATCTCGTGGTAGATCCACTCTTGTACTACCCATATCATCAATATTAATCTAGCAGGAGTAGGGTTTTACCTCCATCGAGAGGGCCTGAACCTGGGTAAAATAAAGTGCCCTTTGTCTCCTGTTACCATCCGACCTTGACGCACAGTTCAGAACCCCCTACCCGAGATCCGCCGGTTTTGACACCGACATTGGTGCTTTCATTGAGAGTTCCTCTGTGTCGTCGCTTTTAGGCCCGATGGCTCCTTTGATCATCAACAACGACGAGGTCCAGGGTGAGACTTTCCTCCCCGGACAGATCTTCGTCTTCGGCAGCTTTGCTCTGCGGGCCAATTCGCTTGGTCATGTGGAGCAGATCGAAAGCTACGCCCCTGGCCATCAAGTCAGGTTTGGAAGCTTAAACTACACGGCTGATATCCGCGGAGACTTGATCTTCGACGGGTTCGAGCCACAGCCAAGCGCGCCGCGCTATTTCGAGGGGCACGATGTAGCTCTGCCTCCGAATAGCAGCCTGGAGGCCGCACACGCTCCGGCCCCCGATCCTTGACTCGGAGCCCGTTGCGTTCTCTGAGGATGAACGGTTGGACGTCACCTCGGGGGCTGCGATCTCAAAGGCGATCGAGCCGAACGCCAGCCCCGTACTCCGCATGGCCCAGGACTCCAAGGAGCCGGACTCTTCTCCGAACTCCGAACTTTCCACGCCCCCGCCGATCGAATCTGATTGGGCGCCTGTAATGGAGTTCACCGCCGCGGACATCTTTCAGTGCTCACCTTTCGGTCATATCCTAAATTCTCTCAAGTCTCTCTCTTTATCAGGAGAGCCCAGGCCGGACTATGGTCTGCGAGGTTGGGATTCGGACAACGAAGAAATTCAAAACCCACCCACCACCCACTTAATAGCCACTGTCGATGATCTAACCGACATGCTTGACTTCGGCTCCGAAGACTTCGACGGTATGGACGACGAAGGAGGAGACGAACAAGAACCAGCACCTGTAGGGCGCTGGACCGCCACCTCGTCATATGACATATACATGGTGGACGCTCCAAAGGATGCGGATGGCGATGGAGCAGCGGAAGACGACACATCGAAAAAACCGCAAAAACGTCGGCGCCAATGGTGCCGCTCTAAATCCCGCCACAGCAGAAACGGTGATTCCCGCACGGGAGATAATGCTACCCCGGACGGCGCCGAAGAACACCAGAACCCGCAAGATTCGGCGCAGGAAGATGGAAAAGCCAGCCCTCAGGTCGAGGATGATAACTACATGCCTCCCTCCGAAGACGAGGCAAGCCTCGACGACGACGAATTTGTCGTACCATCAGACCCCGCCGAACAAGAGCGTTTTCAACGCAGGCTTCTAGCCACGGCCAACAGCCTAAAGAAAAAGCAGCAACAGCTTAGAGCTGATCAAGATCTGCTAGCTGATAGATGGACAGAAGTCCTTGCGGCCGAAGAGTATGAACTCGTGCGCCCCTCCAAAAACTATCCTAAGCGCAGGCCGCTACCCCAATCAGAGGGGGAAGCATATGACATGGCAGACCGGCCACCCCGTGGCCGCGACAGGGAGGCCTGTCGAGCCCCTCAGCAAGCCATGCCCCGATGCCGCTCGAATAAAGCATGGGAACATGAGCCAGACCTGCGAAACGTACTGGAGGATAAAGCAAAGCAAACAAGATCGATCTACGGATCGCGCGGACGCCCGAGGACACGTGATGATCGTCACTCCGGACACAATAAATCCGGTCGGGCCGAACACAGCAGGCACAGCTCTTCCGAGCTGCGTCGTGACATAGCCCAGTACAGGGGCGCCGCACACCCACTATGCTTCACAGACGAAGTAATGGATCACAAAATCCCAGAGGGTTTTAAACCCGTCAATATCGAGTCGTACGATGGTACGACAGATCCGGCAGTATGGATTGAGGACTATCTCCTTCACATCCACATGGCACGTGGCGATGATCTGCACGCCATCAAATATCTACCCCTCAAGCTTAAAGGACCAGCCCGGCACTGGCTTAACAGCCTACCAGCGGACTCAATCAGTTCTTGGGAGGACCTGGAGGCCGCATTCCTCGACAACTTTCAGGGGACCTATGTGTGGCCACCGTACGCCGACGACCTAAGCCACATAATCCAGCAGCCAGAAGAATCGGCCAGGCAATTCTGGACACGGTTCCTAACAAAGAAAAATCAGATAGTCGATTGTCCGGACGCAGAGGCCCTAGCAGCCTTCAAACATAACATCCGTGACGAGTGGCTTCCCCGACACCTGGGACAGGAAAAGCCGAAAACCATGGCAGCCCTCACGACACTCATGACCCGCTTTTGCGCGGGCGAGGATAGCTGGCTAGCTCGCAGCAACAACTTATCGAAGAAGCCAGGTAATTCGGATACCAAGGACAAAAGTGGCAGGTCCCGTCGAAATAATCAAAAGCGCCGCGTTAGCAGCGACAGCAATGAGGATACGACAGTCAATGCCGGATTCAGAGGCTATAAATCCGGTCAGCGGAAAAGGCCATTTAAAAAGAATACCCAGGGCCCATCCAGTTTGGACCGGATACTCGATCGCTCGTGCCAAATTCATGGCACCCCCGAAAGGCCAGCCAATCACACCAACAGGGATTGTTGGGTGTTCAAGCAGGCAGGCAAGTTAAGAGCCGAACACAAGGACAAGGGGCTGAATAGCAACGACGAAGAGGAGCCCAGGCCGCCGAACAACAATGGACAGAAAGGGTTTCCCCCACAAGTGCGGACAGTGAACATGATATACGCAACCCATATTCCCAAGCGGGAGAGGAAGCGTGCGCTACGGGACGTATACGCGATGGAGCCAGTCGCCCCAAAGTTCAACCCATGGTCCTCCTGCCCGATCACTTTCGATCGAAGGGACCACCCAACTAGCATCCGTCACGGCAGTTTCGCCGCACTGGTCCTCGACCCAATCGTGGACGGATTTCATCTCAGAAGAGTCCTCATGGACGGCGGCAGTAGCCTGAACCTGCTTTATCAGGATACAGTGCGGAAAATGGGCATAGATCCATCCAGGATCAAGCCCACAAGGACGACCTTTAAAGGCGTCATACCAGGTGTAGAGGCCAATTGCACAGGCTCGATAACACTTGACGTGGTCTTTGGATCTCTGGATAACTTCCGAAGCGAAGAGTTAATCTTCGATATAGTGTCGTTCCGCAGTGGCTATCATGCCCTGCTCGGACGAACCGCATTCCCTAAATTCAATGCGGTGCCGCACTACGCATACCTCAAGCTCAAGATGCCAGGCCCTCGAGGAGTAATTACGGTCAGCGGAAACAAAGAACGCTCCATCCGTACGGAAGAGCACATGGCGGCCCTCGCAGCGGAAGTACAAAGCAGCCTTTCAAGGCAACTCTCTAGTCCGGCCGTTAAAAAACCGGAAAATGCAAAGCGCGCCCGGAGTAACCTGCAACAAGACCACCGGGCACGATCAGAGCAGGCGTAGCAATACGGGCCCGACCCCAGCCATCGCAACATAGCGGAGCAAGTACCTCGAGTACACAATTACGCCCTTAAAATTCCATGGGCACAGGGGGAGGGGCACATTAACGGCATGCCTACAACACGGCGTCAAACGTACTAGGTGCTGCCGGATTTTTTCTTTTTTAATTTCAGGACTCCATACTAAGGACAACCTGTTCGGCAGCGTTGCCGCATAGACGATGCAAGATCCAGGAAAATAGATCAATCTACGCCGCATTCGGGAACTCTCAAGTGGTCTCTATTTCGAGCGATATATCTGTTTCTAAATTCCACGGCCTGTGCCTGGTTAGGACATGTTAAATAGTCTAATATCTTCTTTGCTTATCGCATTACTTGTATCGTTCGGTTTCGATAAATAGCCTCTTTATAAAACAATGCATAGCTTCTTATCTATTTTTTGCATTGTCCCCTTTGAATATATGTATTTTTGATATAACATGATCGCACCCGTACACCATGGTACGGCAAACCACGCCAGGGGCTTCATTACCCTTTTATCTGGTGTGAGAAGTCCGTACAATTCCATAAGTGCGGCACCCCGAAGTTATAGCACTATATGCATCGGCTCCGAGTCATGATTTTGGTCACATGTTGGGTTTGCCCGGCTCCTACGTTTTGGTACCTTACGTTCCGCTCTATCGGCTAAGGTAGCACTAGGAGAACCACTGCGATTGTGCCCCAGATCAGGTGGGTTGAGCACCTCAGTGGAGAAAGCTAAAACAGACTGTCATGATAAGGCGCGAGACCGGTCGCTGTTCGAGAGGTTTTTTCGAGTCCTTAAAGACTTATGCCGCTTTGAGCGAGGAGCTGGCTATGTCCGGCCAAAGGCGTGGATAGCGCCCCGAATTCGGCCTTCCGAACTAGGGGCTTCGCTGAAATTTAAAATTATAACGTTCTATGGCTAAGTGAGAGTGTTCAAGCATTATAGTCCGATTGCCTGGTTCGCTGTGCTGAGCGCCTCCCTCGAAGGACCCAACTATGGGAACAAGAGCCCTCAGGTTTATCCCGAACACCCCAGCACTAGTGGCATGGGGGCAGAAGCCGACGACTCGCCATCTCTCAATTTTTGATAAACGGCCGCACAGAAAATAATAATTTAAATTAAACAGTCATTGCTTAGCGCATATGAACAAGTTTTCAGCGCACAGGATACAAACAAGCGAGTTCATTCAAATACTACATCTTTAGTACATTCATCCGCGACAAGGCGGGCTCCGGCAAGAACGTCCTTGTAGTAGTTCTCGGGCTTGCGATGCTCCTTCCCCTGCGGCGGCCCGTCCTTCACCAGCTTCTCTCGGTCCAGCTTACCCCAGTGTACCCTTACACGGGTAAGGGCCCTCCGGGCACCTTCAATACAGACGGAGCGCTTGATGACTTCAAGCCGTGGACAGGCCTCCACCAGCCAACGCACCAGCCCGAAATAGCTCCCAGGCAGGGCCTCTCCAGGCCACAGCCGAACTAGTAAGCCCTTCATGGCCTGTTCGGCCGCCTTGTGGAGCTCGGCCAGCTGTTTCAGCTGATCGCTCAAGGGCACAGGGTGTCCGGCCTCAGAATACTGAGACCAAAACACACTCTCCGTCGAGCTGCCCTCTTCAGCTCGGTAGAACGCGGCGGCGTCGGATGCGCTGCGGGGAAGATCGAAGAACGCCCCTGGAGAACTCCGGATTCGGGTAAGTAATATGTAATTTACTTTTATATTCCTACTTTGCATTGAGAATGCCTTACCCGCTGCTATCTTTTTAACATCCTCCAACTCTTGGAGGGCCTTCTGGGCTTCGGCCTTGGCACTCTTGGCGGTCTCAATGGCCGAGGCAAGCTCGGATGCTTGCGTTTTCGCCTCAAGCTCCAAACCCTCATGTTTTTTCATGAGAGCTTGCAGCTCGTGCTGCACCTCGCCGGCTTGGACCCCAAGCCTTTCTCGCTCGACGTGCTCCTCGGCCGTTTTCTTCTCGGCCTCAGCCAACGCCTGCTTCAGGGTTGTCACCTCGGCTATGGCCCCTACAATAAGCAGCACAATCCTGTTATTTCTTTCCGCAATCAAGCCTCTCTATAGGCACCTTTCTTTTTAGGGTATTTCTAACCTTCTTTCTCCTCGAGCTGCCGTTTGGCAAGGCCGAGCTCTTGCTCGGACCGCCCGAGGTCCTTTTTAAGGACTTCCACCTGCGCAGTCAGTGCGGCGGTGCAAAGCAGCGAAGCCTGCATACACATATTTGACCTTTTTTGTTAGACTCCTGCGATTATAATTAGATCCTCTATCCGGCTTTTCTTTCCGAACACCGAACAGAGCATCAGGGGCTACTGTCTATGCGGTAAATAAATTGGCACATTTTTTACTTACCTCGAAGCCTGTTAGAAGGCTAGCACAATCTTCATTCAGTCCGTTCTTGGCGGACTGAATCCTTTGGATCACCGTACTCATAACAGTACGGTGCTCCTCGTCGATGGCGGCGCCCTCAAGCACCTCCAGCAAATTGTCCGGCGCCTCCGGTTGGACGGAGGCCGCCGGCTCGGATGGCTTGCTCCTCTTGGAAGGAGTTCGCCCGCCGCGGACCAGGACTGTCGAGTCCGACGCGGTGTCCGGCACAAAGCCAGACTTGGAGCCCTAGAGGGTTTCATCCCCTCCACTCCTAGGGTCCGGAGGATTGTCTTGTGGCTCCTCCAGGACCATCTCCTCTTGCCCTGAAGCTTGGCGGGGCGCCACTTCGGCATCGTCTGCCCCGCAGGGGGAGACCGCGGGCGGAACAGAGTTCACGTCCGACGAATCCAAGGAACCGCTCGACGAGTCGTCGAGTTCGGCCCGGGGCGGGCTGCATAAAATGCGTGCGACATCAGGGAAAGCCGCACACACAAAAAAAGGGGTATCATGGGTTACTCTGGTGTATAAATACTTACGATTTCGCCGGACACTTGGTCCTGTCCGGCCACTCCTCTCCGCCCTCTTCGGCGTCGCAGGAGTAGTCCGGCGGAGGGGTCTTCCTTTTCTTTGACCCCTCGACCTCCCCTGTTGGGGCGGCCTTCTTCTTCTTTGCTCCCCTCGCTGGAGGGGGAGAGCTTCCTTGTTCCTCCTCCTCGTTTTCACGAGAGGAGGGCGTTGCGGACTCGTTGGATGACGAGTCCGACACCACCATGTTGCGGGAACTTTTTCGAGTCCCGGTGGTTTTATTCTTCTTGGCCTTCCTCTCCGGCACCACATAAGGTGCCGGAGCCATTAGCTTCACCAAGAGAGCTGGGGCCGGGTCTTCGGGCAGAGGGGCCGGACAATTAATCGGTCCGGATATCTCCAGCCAAGCGTGTCAAAGGTAAAAGGGGGTTTAGATCCCGCATAGAGATAATCTATGAAGAAGAGCTTAACGAACCTGTCAAAGGTATAGATAGCTTACCTCGCCGGCAATACGCTGCGAGCTGTACCCGTGATCCTCGGAGGCGGATGTGGGAGACTCGGCGCCTTTGGTTAGCACCTTCCAGACGTCTTCATACGTCGTGTCGAAGAGCCTACTAAGGGTCTGGTGCTGCGCCAGGTCGAATTCCCACAATGTAAAATCCCGTTCTTGGCACGGGAGGATCAGGCGAACGAGCATGACCTGGACTATGTTGGCAAGCCGGATTGGCTTGTTCACCAGGGACTGGATGCATGTTTGCAACCCAGTCACTTCTTCCTCGTTGCCCCACAACAGGCATGTCTCTTTCCAGGACATGAGCCGCATGGGGGGTCCGAATCTGAACTCAGGGGCCGCGACCCATTTCGGATCACGGGGCTCGGTGATGTAAAACCACCCTGCCTGCCACCCCTTTAGGGACTCCACGAGGGAGCCATCAAACCAGAGGACGTTGGCTATCTTGCCAACCATAGCACCTCCACACTCCGCCTGGGTGCCGGACACCACCTTGGGCTTCACGTTGAAGGTCTTGAGCCAGAGGCCGAAGTGGGGGCGGACACGGAGAAAGGCCTCACACACGACGATAAACGCCGAGATGTTGAGGACGAAGTTCGGGGCCAGATCATGAAAATCTAGGCCGTAGTATAACATGAGCCCCCGGACAAATGGGTGAAGTGGAAAGCCCAGTCCGCGGAGGAAGTGGGGGAGAAAAACCACCCTCTCATGGGGCCTTGGGGTAGGAAGAAGCTGCCCCTTATCAGGAAGCCGGTGCGGGATATCCTTGGATAAGTATCCGGCTTTCCTTAGCCTTTTTACTTGAGCCTCCGTAACGGAGGAGACCATCCACTTGCCTCCCGCTCCGGACATTGTTGGAGAAGGTTGAGGAAGAAGAGCGGACTTGGGCGCTGGAGCTTGAGTGCGCGAGAGATGGATTGGCAAAGGAGGAAGAAGGCATAGGTTAAAAGGGTGAATCCTTATCCCTTTATATAAGCAGGTACGGTTAGGCGTCCTCACCTACCTAATAAAACTCACTTGCCTCCCAAACGCCGCGGTAAATGGCGCGGTTGGGTTACCCATGTCCGTATTAATGAGAATCCCGTTAAAGGGGGGCACACGATCTCTGCTTCGACAAGACGTGCCAAGGAAACCGCCTCGCTATACGGGCTGAGGTGGAACGATGAAAACAATTTATAGAAGGCTTGGTCGCAGTGTTATGACGCACTGTGGGATACGTCAGCAGATTTGATTTGCGTTAATGTTATTCTCTCTATGGCAATATGTGGAAACTTATTTTGCAGAGCCGGACACTATTCTGTGGTGTTTCTAATCTTCTTGGAAGACTTGGAGGAGGAACCCGCCTTGCAATGCCGAAGACAATCTGCGCGCCGGACTCGTCGTCATTGAAGCCTGGTTCAGGGGCTACTGAGGGAGTCCTGGATTAGGGGGTGTTCGGATAGCCGAACTATTCCTTCAGCCGGACTCCAGGACTATGAAGATATAAAGTTGAAGACTTCGTCCCGTGTCCGGAAGGATCTTTTCTTGGCGTAGAAGGCAAGCTAGGTGTGCGGATATTCGAGATCTCCTACCATTGTAACCGACTCTGTGTAACCCTAACCCTATCTGGTGTCTATATAAACCGGAGGGTTGTAGTCCGTAGGACAACTATCATCATACACAATCATACCATAGGCTAGCTTCTAGGGTTTAGCCTCCTTGATCTCGTGGTAGATCCACTCTTGTACTACCCATATCATCAATATTAATCTAGCAGGAGTAGGGTTTTACCTCCATCGAGAGGGCCTGAACCTGGGTAAAATAAAGTGCCCTTTGTCTCCTGTTACCATCCGACCTTGACGCATAGTTCGGGACCCCCTACCCGAGATCCGCCGGTTTTGACACCGACAGGGACCCCTGAGCATCGCGACTCAGGGGCCTAACTGGTCCCGTAGCCCCTCATTCCTTAGTTCCGAAAGGCTATGCTGGGTGAGGTACGCGCGAGGCCGGGCTCTGCAGACGTAGAACGGTAGTCTCGCTTGCATCTCACCTCATCGCCCGCTGTTTGTGCGTCAAGGGGGACTCTTGAGCATCGCGACTCAGGAGCCTAACTGGCTCCGTAGCCCCTCACTCCTTAGTTCCGAAAGGCTATGCTGGGTGAGGTGCGCGCGGAGTCGGGCTCTGCAGACGTAGAACGGAAGATACACCTACATCACGCTTCCCTACTTGTTGTTCGTGCGCCAAGGGGGACTCCTGAGCATCACGACTCAGGAGCCTAACTTGTCCCGTAGCCCCTCACTCCTTTGGTCTCGTCCTGGTTTCCGGTCGGGGCTAATGCTGGGTGAGGTACGCACGGGGCCGGGCTCTGCCAGCGTAGAACACAAGCAAGTAGGGAGGAAAAGCATAAAATTCAAGGAACTTAAAAGCAAAATATTACAGTCCATACTGTCGTTTCAGTACCAAACGCAAGTTTAAATGCCTCCCCGAGGTGCGATGCATGTGCAGGAACTAAAAGAAGAACAAGAGCAGTAGCGGAGTCACTTGTCGGCGGTGGAGCAGCGCGGAGTGGCTTCGCCTCGTGGAGCAGCAGGGCCGGCAGCGCATTGCGTCGGCTTGGTGCTGAAGGCCCGGAACTTCCCCAGCAGCGCCTCCGCGCGCCCCTTCACGACTTCGACAGCGGCGGCAGCACCCTCGCTGCTCACTGGCTCCAACAGGCTGTCGAGGTCGGCGCTGGGATCGCGAAGGTAGATGTGGGCGAAGACCCGCGTCAGCGCAGCAGAAGACAGGACACGCGCCTCGGCCTCAGCCGTGGGGCCAAGGTCAAGGGCGACATCCCCAAGGGCCTGAACCAGGAAGGGAAGCAGCTTGGCGGGGCCGTCCCTGTCACCGGCCAGCGGGCTCTCCAGGCCGCTCTCGTAAAGTGTCTTCAGCGAAGCGCGAGCATCCTTCTCCATGTCTGCGA
Source organism: Aegilops umbellulata (assembly GCA_032464435.1). NCBI lineage: Eukaryota > Viridiplantae > Streptophyta > Magnoliopsida > Poales > Poaceae > Aegilops > Aegilops umbellulata. The sequence continues at coordinate 84,098,521 of CP136057.1, forward strand.
AGGCCACGCGATCCTCGGCAAGGACCTGGGCCTTGGCGTCCAGCTCGGCCTTCGTCGCCTCCACCTCCTTCTTCAGCGCGCTTAGGCGGTCGCGGCGTTTCTTGAGCTTGGCCTCCCGGTCCTCGATGGCCGCCTCGCGAGCCTTCGTGCCTTCTTCCTGCTCTTGGCGAAGGAGGACCTCCATCGCGAGCTGGTCTCGCAGGCCTTGCAGTTCGTCCTCCAGCTCCTTGCAGCGACCACGGACTCCAACCACCTCTCCCAGGGCCGCGCCTCGGGCAGTCTTCGCCTCGAGGGTGGCCTCCCTCTCTCCGTCGCAGGCCATCGAGGCCTGAACCAGCGCCGCCCGAATCGAGGCATCGGAGCGGATCCACCCCGAAGCCAGCTCTAGGCGCCCGGCCACCAGGCGAGGGTCGGCGCCAAGAAGATCCTTCCGCAGCCGGTCCAGTTCAGCAACGGCACGCTCCAGGACGGCAGAAGAAGACGGAGAAGCATCAGCATGCTCCAAGACAGCAGGAGTTGGGGGAGCAGTGGTCGGTAGAACGGAAGGAGAAGGTAGCGGCGGCGAGACCACAGCATCCGGAGGCAGAGTCTGCTGCGCCCCGACGGACGTGGTGGCGGCAGCAAGCGGGAGCACCTCGGGAGTCACTTGGGCCATGGGGGCTGGGCTCTCCCAAGCCAGCTCAGCCAGGCCTCGCAAGGATGAGCGGGCAGGAGAAGCCCGTGCGTCACGATCGCCTTCACCCGCAGGCGGAGGCGTCGCCGCGGATGGGGCCTCGGGAGCCCCCTTCGGTTTCTTCGCCATGGGCGCCAGCCTATCCAAGAGAAGCGAACATCAAGCCTCAGCGGCATAACAACAAACAAAAAGATGAGGGATCAAGCACTTACGGGTCGTCGCTGGAGGGCTCGAGCAGCCTCCGGCCATACTTGAAGCCTGAGAGCCGGCTGGAGGGGTCAACCTCAGAAGCAGAAGGCACGTCTGCGGATCGCCCCGGAGCCAGGGCGGACCCGCGGGGGATCAGCCCGGTCCTGTCCTTCTTCGGGATCGGGGGCGAGCTCCCACTACCCAGCACGTCGTCACCCTCATCGTCATCGCTCAACGAAAGGCGGAGGGTACAAGACTTGCGCCGGGGAAGGGGAGCCCTAGACTCTCCGTCAGTCGCCTCGGAGTAGGCCCTCCTCCCGCTCCTCTTCGCCCCCCCCCCCCTCTCAGCTGGAGTCGCCGGAGGACACGTCCACCAGTCCCTCGGGAGTCACCACGGGCATGGGCCCGTCCCCGTTGAACACGGGAATGGACTCCAGCACCTGCTTCCAGTCGTCGCGAAGGAACAAGGGCGTGGGCGTGCCCTCCAACCTCGCCACCTCGCCCCCGACCAAAGATTGGAGAACCGCGGTCAAATCCTCGTCGCCCACAGCCGCGGGGCTCGGATGAGGCCTCCACATCGGAGGTGAGTACTGCTGAAGCGGAGCCAGTTGGTGCTCCAGGAACTCCCTCAGTAGCGACGCACCAGTCGGCTTCGTCGCCGCCGTGCTGGCCGGCCTCAGGTCTGCGTCCATCTTCTCCAGTACCGGCTTCGTGCAGGGGTCCGTAAGCTCCGCCCGGGACCAGCCGCCGGAACTCACAGGCTGCTCCGTGGGTAGGATCAGCCGAGGGTGGATGCGCCCGGCGTCTACCAAGACCCACTTGCTCCTGAAGCCCTCAATCCTCTTCCCGGGATTCGAAATGGCAATGGCGCAGCCGCACGCGACGAAGCTCGCGCATGCGGAAGGGGAACCACGGGTGACCCGGACATAGGAGTAGTGGCGCAGCAAGGCCACTGAGGGTTGCACCCCCACATGAGCCTCGCAGTAGTAGGCGAAGATCGCCAGGAGAAGGATGGAGTTGGGGTGGAGATGCAGAGCTTGTAAGTCATAATGGCGGAGGACAGAGAGGAAGAACTCGGAAAAAGGAGGCACCAGGCCCACAGTAATGGAGCTTACGAAGAGAGGGTAGAAGGTGCTTCCTCGGCCCTTAGGGGTGGTGGAGCCGACCTTGAACACCCGCGCCCCGTTGATGCCCCGCGCCGCCGCCATCTGACGCAGCCGGGCAAGGCTCGCCTCCGACACATTCCGTGAGTCCAGAGCAGGCGAAAACCAAGCTTTGGCCGGAGGCTGACGGGGCGCCATGACATCCCAGGTCACATGGGTAGAGCAGATCTGGGAGTTAGGAGGAAGGAAGGAGAGGCGCAAGAAAGGGGATCTGAGCAGCAACTGGAGAAAAGCAAAGCCTGGGCAGCCACCGCACCTTTAATAACCTGCGCGGTCGCTGAAGCACTCGCGTCCAATCAACCACCACGCGGCGCCCAAGGCCGCAGGCTGTTAGGGCCCGCGGTGCTTCGCCCTTTCCCTTTCGCCTCTCGGCATGGCCAAGTCCGGGCGCGCCTTGGGCCCGGGGGCTACTGTCGGCGTTCTGGGAACGGGGGTCCCCAGACTTGCCTGCCTGCGGCCTGCGGCGTAGCTCGGAGGGGGGGCCCAGCACGGCCCATCTTCATCAACACAAGACCCAAGACCCTTGCGAGGGGCTAAGCCTCGCGGGGCGGATGACACAGCACTTCCTCAGGAACGGCCTCGTTAGGCTGGCTCCCGAGGAGGTGGAGAGATCAAGGCGGGGTACCTCGCGAGGTGCCCATGACGCAAGCCATGACGACCAAGGGCGCCAGGCGGGGGCCAGTCCGCGTAGTGTACCCCCTTTCCTCTTTGGTGCAAAGGGGGCAAGCGCGGGCGAGAGGATCAAGCAAAGGCATCCATTTCGGTGCAACGAGACCAAGACCAGTCCAACGGTGGGAAGGAGGTCATCGTGGAGCCCAGAACGGCGTCACCACCGGGCCTTTGGCAGGCGAGGACCAACTTTAGTCAGGATAAGTGTACCAGATGTTCCCCTTCGAATTGGCCAATTGTTGGCGCCCTTCCCGTTCAATATTTGGGAAGAGGCCCAGGGCCTTTGCCTATAAATAGGACTAGCCACCCCCAGGGTAGGGAGAGAACAATTCGGTATCGAGCAATCAGAGCAAGCAAAGAGAGACAGAGAGAGAGAGAGAGAGAGAGAGAGAGAGAGAGAGAGAGAAGGGCGGCTGAACTCCTCCTAGTAGTTCGTCCCCCCAGCCAAGAACAGACCCTCGCGAGGCTGTTCTTCCCTGTATTGTTCCTCATCACCAGCCCAAGAGGCAATCCACCACACCACACTAGAGTAGGGTATTACACCACGTCGTTGGCCCGAACCAGTATAAACTATGTGTCTTTTGTGTTGTTCTTTTGGTAGTTTAGATCCCTGCGAGACGGAGAGGTAGAGGGCATAATCTCCGCGCGCACCCCAGCGTTCGAACCTTAAGGGTCTGCCGGAACCCGAAATCCGACAAGAACTGACACGCTTCACACTTGGTGACTAGTGTCGTTGCATCCTGGAGGGCGGTGGGCCAGAAGAAGCCTTGCCGAAATGCCTTGCCGTCAAGGGCCCTTGACCCGATGTGGGATCCACATATGCCTCCGTGTATCTCCGCCAACAGCTCCAGTCCTTCCTCTCGAGGGATACACTTCAATTTCACACCATTCGGCCTCTTTCTGTACAGGACGTCATTGATGAACTGGTACATAGTAGAGCGACGGGCTACTTTTTCCGCTTCTTCCTGCTCCTCAAGAAGTTCCCCTGTTTGGAGGAATCAGACGGTATGTTGTGCCCACGCTGGAGCCTGGGGTTCGACAGCGAGGACTAAAAGGATTTCCTCCGCCATAGGAGCGGCTGTCTCGACGGCAAGAGCTTGACGCTCCGCCGGAGCTAGCCGTCCCGTGGCGGGCTCAGTGTCCCCGGCAACATCCTTGCCGGCGGCTCCGGGGAGCTCGGCGAGAAAGTACTTGCCGGGCCCTGATTTCCTCCTCTTGTTTTGCTCTGTTGATGGATCAACGGATGGCTGACTTAGCTGAAGCACAAAGTTACCTGGTTCCACAGGTAGCTTGAGGGCAGCGCGCTTTGACAGGTAATCGGCGATGTCATTCTCAGCTCGGGGAACGTGCTCCGCCTGTATACCATCAAAACGCTCTTCCAGCTTTGTCACTTCATCAACGTAGGCCTTCATCAATGGGCTCTGGTAATCCTTGTTGACTTGTTTGACGACAAGTTGCGAGTCGCCTCTGACGACGAGTTTCTTGATCCCGAGGTCCGCCGCGATCCTAAGACCGACAAGCATCCCTTCGTACTCAGCCATATTGTTTGTTGACACCTCCCTGGGGAAGTGCATCTGGATCACGTACTTGAGGTGCTCTCCGGTGGGCGCGACAAGCAGTACGCCAGCCCCAGCGCCTTGTAAGGAGAAAGCTCCATCAAAGTACATGATCCAATTGCAACTTGCCTCCCTGCCGGGGAGAGCAGTCTCTTGGGCTTCTTCGTCAGGCGTCGCGGTCCATTCTGCAATGAACTCCGCCAGGACTTGGCTCTGAATCGTCGAAGTACTTTCAAACTTGAGGCCAAAACTGGACAGCTCTAGTGCCCACTCTACAATTCTTCCCATTGCATCTGGATTGTGCAATATCCGTTGCAGAGGGAGGCGAGTGACAACAGTGATCTCATGTGCCTGGAAGTAGTGACGCAGCTTCCTCGAGGCCATAAGAAGGCCAAAGAGCAGTTTCTGCACACCGGAGTACCTTGATCTAGCCCCCTACAGGAGGGAACTAACAAAGTAGACCGGGTGCTGCATCATTTTCTTCTTCTGCGGCACTTCAACTGGCTGTGTCGTCTCTGCATTGGTGACGTCGGGCTCTGTCGCTGCCATTACCTCGTCGTCAACCTCTCCCTGTGCCACTAGTGCGGCGGTGACCACCTGGTTCGCCGCCGCCAAGTATAGCAGCAACGGTTCCCGGGGCCTAGGCGCAACTAGTATTGGCGCGAAGGAGAGATACTTCTTCAAATCTTGCAATGCTGCTTCGGCTTCTGGTGTCCACTCCATGGGGCCCGCCTTTTTCAAAATCTTGAAAAAGGGAAAGGCGCGCTCGGCGAACTTGGAAATGAACCTGCTCATGGCAGCAACGCAACCAGCAAGCCGACGCACATCTTTGATTCGCTTGGGTGCTTCAATCTGTTCTATAGCTTTGATCTTGTCCGGATTGGCCTTTATCCCATGCTGCGACACAAAGAACCCGAGAAGTTTGCCGGATGGGACGCCAAAGACGCACTTCTCAGGGTTCAGTTTGAGGTTGATCTTGCGTAGGTTTGCAAATGTCTCTTGTAAATCCGGTATGAGGGTTGCCTTGTTCTTGGTTTTGACCACTATATCATCCATGTAAGCTTCCATATTTCTATGGAGCTGGGGTTCAAAACCAATCTAGACCGCCCTTGCAAACGTCGAACCAGCACTCTTCAACCCGAAAGGCATCCGCATGAAACAATACGTACCACATGGGGTGATGAATGTCATTTTCTCTTCGTCTTCTCTTGTCATGAAGATCTAGTGATAGCCGGAGTAGGCATCGAGGAATGACAATAGGTCACACCCAGCTGTGGAGTCAACAATCTGGCCGATGCGCGGCAACGGGAAGGGGTCCTTGGGACAAGCCTTATTGATATCTGTGTAATCAATACACAGCCTCCACTTCCCATTTGCCTTGCGCACTACCACCGGATTGGCCAACCACGTTGGATGGAGCACTCCTCTTACCAAACCCGCTGCTTCCAGTTTCCGGATCTCCTCTGTGATGAACTCATGTCATTCCAAAGCTTGCTTTCTGACCTTCTGCTTGACGGGCCGCGCATGAGGACAAATAGCAAGGTGGTGCTCAATCACCTCCCTGGGAACGTCGGGGATGTCGGAAGCTTACCATGAAAACACATCGACATTCGCCCGCAGGAAGGTGACGAGCGCGTCTTCCTATTTGTCGTCAAGGGTGGAGCTTATGGTAAAAGCTCCTCCCATGCCGTCCTCATTGACAAAAACCTTCTTGGTTCCCGGCGGTATGGCCCTGGACTTCTTGTTTCCGCTGGCAGAGCTCTCTGGCACGTCCTCGATGGGAGCGCTACACTCCGAAGAGGTGCGCTTGCCGGAGTGGGTGTCTGAGGTCTCACCGGTCTTCTTCTTCTTCCCTTCCAGGGTCCCAGCGGCAGGAGCAAGTGCCCTAGTGGCGGCAGCTGCTGCAACTGCTTGCTGGTATAGTTGGTCAGTGCAAATCAGCGCATCTTTCTTATCGGAGGGGATGGCGATGATCGCCATAGGTCCTGGCATCTTAAGGGTGTTGTAGGCGTAGTGTGACGCCGCCATGAACTTGGCCAGCGCTGGGCGGCAAAGGATCCCGTTGTAGGGCAAGGGGATCTTGGCAACATCAAACATGATCCTTTCTGTCCTGTAGTTTAGATATCTTCCAAAAGTCACGGGCAGCATGACCTTTCCCTTGGGCTGACTTCTTCCTGGGTTGACCCCCTGAAACGTGCCCGTTTCTTCGAGGTCTCCATCAGGAATCTGTAGCTTCTCGATCACGGTAGGTGAGATTAAGTTCAGACCGGCCCCGCCATCGACTAGCATCTTTGTCACCTTGAGGTTGCGTATTGTTGGTGAAACCAACAATGGCAAGCACCCGACCGCAGTAGTGAGATCAGGGTGATCCTCAGTGTCAAAAATGATAGGTGTGCTGGACAACTTCAGCGGCCTTTGGGCACCCAACGATGGCTCCGCCGCTGTAATCTCACGCGCCCACTGTTTAAGCTGGCGGTGAGAAGAATGCAGCGAGGCGCCACCATCGACGCACATGGACTCCGTAGCTTTCTGAAACTCTTGGTCGCCAGACTCATCGTCCTCTTTGTGATCGTCGTCTTCTGGTTTTTTTTCACTGCCCCGGGCGGGCCTCTCCTGCTGTTTATCTTTGGCGCGACAGCCCGCCTGGCCGTCACGCTTCTTGCCGGACCCCTCAGCCCCGTCCTGGCCTTTCTCCTTGTCCCGCCTCTCATATTTAGCCCTCTGCTTCTCAGCAAGGAGCTCAACCTGTCGGCAGTTCTGGAGACCATGGCCTTTGGTGCGATGGATCTTGCAGTATCGCTTGTCAGAGTTTCCTAGCTTCTCGGCAGCCGCCAAGGCCCGGCAGGCGACACATCCGGCAATTTCCTTGTCGGGGTCATCTGCCTTGGTTTTCTTGGTGGAGCCGGTGTCATCGGATCCCTCAACGGCAAGCACAGCTTTACCTTTGCGCTTCCTGTTGCGGCGCCGACCTTTCTTCGCCGGGGCGGTAGTATCCTCATCTGAGGAGTCGGTTTCCACGTCGGCATCTTCGCCGGGGGACTTCCTTCCCTCTTTAGCCCGGGCACATCTGTCAGCAAGAACATAGAGTTCTGCCACATCTTTCACCTTGTTCATTGCCAGCTCTTCGTGCATCTTGCGGTTACGCACGTTCTGATGGAGCGCGCTGATGATAGCGGCAGGGTGAACATCAGGGATATTGTACTGTATCCGGCTGAACCTCTGTATATACTTGCGGAGACTCTCGCCTCCCTTCTGGGGAATGACGTGCAGGTCGCTTGCTTGGCCATGGGCTTGGTGGCCTCCAGTAAAGGCGCCCACAAACTCATGGCACAGATCCGACCAGGAGGAAATAGAGTCTACCGGCAAGTGCATCAACGATGACATGGCGTTGGGTTTAAGAGCCAACCGAAAGTAATTCGCAAGCACCTTATCGTCGCGGGCTCCAGGAGCTTGCATGCTATGGTGTAGATGCTGAGGAACTCAGACGAGTGGGTCTTGCCGCTGTACTTTTCGCCAACGTCAGGTTTGAAGCTGCGGTGAGTGGGCCACTGGAACTGCCGCAGCTCACGGGTAAAAGCCGGACAGCCTACCTCGTAAGGTAGGCCTCCAGGGCTCTCCGGGGCCGGGTGGTTCACAGCAGGCCCCGCTCGCCTGTTCGACTGGTGGCGCGCTCCGCGCCGGCGCTCGATAGTGGTTCAAGCGTCTTCATGTTCTCGTTCAAGAAGAACTTAGCGCTGGTCACAGTGGGTCCGTGGGTCCGACGATGCTGTGGAGACGTCGTCGCCCGCAACGTCGCAACGAGCTGGCGTCCGTGGTACTGGGCGAGGAGGAGGCGAATGCACCGTGGTCGCGGCGCCGCCGGCTTTCCCGCCCCTGGTGCGTGGGACTCCGTCGGAGCGTCGACCCGGGGGCTCAACCGGACCCGGTTCGTCTTTGTTGGCCACCACAACAAGGCTTCAGATAGTGGCTCTCCATTCGTCGAGTTTCCCCGTAGTGGGAGGAAAGTCGAGGAGCAACTGCGCGCGCGCCAGGGCTTCTGCTGGCGTTGGTGGCAGCGAAACATGCACGGATCGCGACGCGCTTCGACTTCTGACCATGTCAGAAGGAGCTCTATCACGACCCCGAGGTCGCATGCCATCTTCACCAGCGCCTCGGCGAGCGGGCAGGCCTTCTACGTCCCGGGAGTGGCGCTCGGGGCTCTTCCCGCGGCGACGCCCGGGGTCTTCGGCGTGATTACGCCGTTCGTCGCGCGCCGCCTGATAGGAGCGCGCCGTTGGCGCCGGCGTGGGAGTCTTGAAAGCCCTCGCGTCGCCTTCGGGCGGGGTGGCAGCGATCTTGGAAGGCCCCGCGCCACCCGCCGAGGGCCTGGCTCCGTCTCTGGATTTGGCGGTGTGCGGCCCGTTACCAGGCGCACGAACATCGCCGCCTCCCAAACTCCGGCTGCTGGGATGGTGTTGGTGTTCGTGGGCGGCGCCCTGGGTCCTTTCTGTGACCGGTCTGCTGCTCGCCCGCGGCGGGACGGGATGTCTGGCTTCCGACTGGCCAACCGCCACCGTCGTCTTCTTCTTGGGCGCCATGATGATGAAGAGGCGCTGGACTAACTGCTAGAGCCGATTCTCACAACTGCGCCCCCTACCTGGCGCGCCAAAGATGTCGGTGGGAACGACACCTATGGGATCACAAGAATCCCTACTACAGTTAGCGGGGCGCGGGGTCGTGAGAAGAGCGGATCAAACAGATAGCACACGGTTCGTTTATCCAGGTTCGGGCCGCGAGGACGCGTGAAACCCTACTCCTGCTTTGGTGGATTGTACATCTATGTTCTTGAGCTAGCTATGGGGCGTGAGGAGCTCCAAAAAGCCGAATCCTTCTCCTGGTCGCATCGGGCCTCCTTTTATAGGAAAAGGGGTTGCCACAGCGGCACACAGGAGGTGGAAAGGGTACAGTAACGCAAGGTTATCCCTCGCATTACATGACAAGGCGCATTCAATGCGTCTTTCTTAGGTGTCCTTGCTTTATCAGGGTCGGGGGAGAAGCCTGTCTCGTCCGTCGCCGCTCCCTCTTGCATCGACACGCGCCCTGGCCAGCGGTGCCTGCGATGCCATGTAGGTAGGCAGGCAGCTGAGGTGGCGCAGTGGTGGGTCTCCACGAAGATCTGCATGCCGCCACGCAGGTGCCTACCCAGCTGGTTGGGTCGGCAGCTGCATGCGCACGACGGAGGAGGTTTAGTCGGCGTGGGCTTGATGGTGGCCCTGCGGGTGTCCTCGGCAAGGGCCTTGCCGGGGCGCCTGCTGTCATCCCCGGCAAGGCGCTTGCCGGGGGCCTTGTGGTCCTCCTTGGCTGGGATCCCACCAAGGGTCATCATCCTCCATAGTGTGTGTCTGATCTTGAACGTCTTCACAAAGATCTACATGCCACCACGGGGATGCCTCCCGAATCCTTGCCCCATGGGAGCAGTGGACTCAAGGGTGACTCGCACCGTATGTGTGGGGCGAATTGCCACGGCAAGGGTCTTGCCGGGTTTGCTAAAACTGCCCCGTGGCAAGGATCTTGCCTGGGGAGTCCGCTTCATCCCCTTTGCTCTTTGTGGTCTTGGTCTTGGCGTTGCTCCAGTTCTCTTGAGCTTTGGCCTTACCTTGGCTCGCCTCTCTTGTCGTGCTTGGCGTGGTGGTGCCCGTGGCTCAGACTGTCCGTGCACAGTTATAGGGGTACAAAAATTGTACCCCTCTTTTTGTACACCAACACGTCGACACGTGGCATGGCCCAACAGAGGCCCATGCCGGTGAAAAGGTTGGCCCGTTTGACTTGGTCAAAAGGTAACGGGCCGGCCCATGGAAAGCTTGTTAACGGCCTATTCATATATAGCCCATTTACGGCCCGCTTAATACCGGCCCGTTACGGCCTATCGAAATTAAGCCCAGTAGCTTCATCTGGGCCGTCCAATATGATTCCAGCCCGTTGTAACTTCCGGCCCATGTATGGCCCGTGATGTCTTTCAGCCCATATGAGGCCTTTGTAACTCTCGGCCAATTAAAGGCCCGGGATGAAGCTGGCCCATAATGAACAGTGCATCGCTTTATACCCATTAACGGCCCATTATTCCGTCGGCCGTTTCCATCCCATGTTAACTTTTGGCCTTCTAAGGGCCCATTTATTCTTGGGCTCATTTCTAGAATTCGCTTAGATATGGTCCGTTACTGGCATGTTCCGTTTGTGGGCCAAATGCAGCCCGTGGTTACATTCGGCCCGTTTGTGGCTCGTTAACCCGTTGGGCTATTTTCATAGCGTTATCAAATACGGCCTTTTAACGGCCAGTTATGGCCCACGAATAGTACGGCCCATGTTTGGCGAAATGATTATACGGCCCGTAGAAGGCCAATGGATCCTATGGCCCGTAGAAGGCCCATGGATCATACGGCCCGTACAAGGCCCATGGATCATATGGCCCGTCAAAGTCCATGGATCCTACGGCCCGTAAAAGGCCCATGGATCCTACGGCCCTCAGGAGCCCATGGTTACAACAGTCCGTGTGTTGCCATGATTATTGTGGCCTAGTTACCAAACCTAGGTTATTGTGGCCACTAAAAAACGTGGAAAAGGAACTGCAGTGACTACAAGCAGACAACTAAACAAGACAATAAGGAAATAAATAAGCAAGCAACTAACGCTAGCCTATTACAGCTATTGCACATATTACATCCACTGGGCATCAAAGTTCGCCACCAGTGCAAATATAGGAAACAAAGCAGCATATTACATACACTGGCCGGCAAAATTGACCATCGGTGCAAATAAACGCAGCAGCAAAACAAGTCCATAACCGAAACAACTTCAGAAGAGCTCTAAAATCCTCCAACGCTTGTTGTTGCACCAGAAAGTATGCATCTGAATGCTCCAGGGACTTCCACAGTACTTCCGCTTCTTGTCGCAGCACAACTGATCGTTGTCTTTCAGCTTGTAGTTGAGACTCAACAAACCGAACTGATTCAGACAGTGCGTTTGAATAGCTTGTGCAAGCGGTAGTGGCCAGTAACTCGAACAGTAAACCAAGACAGGACTTTGGGGTTGCCTCACTGTCCTCAAGATAGTTTTCCTTAGCTGTTTTATCAGCTTTGTTGGAGACCAACAAGGATGTCTCACGATCCTGAACCTTATCTGCATTACTTCCTTTATCATTGCTTAATAAGGCACTCTTCCCCAATATTATGTCAGCATTCTAAAAGAAGAAACAAGCAGACACATAACAGGTTTAGCATGTACTAGTATATGAAACTCATTTCGGTGAACCAGTTCATTAGTAAGGTGGACAAGATTAAACTACCAAGTCTTCTATTGCCAAGTAGTACATTATGAAAGCATCAAACAAACATATATCTATGTCCTATGATCACTGCATTGTCTTGCCAAATCAAAATAGAGACACGGTTCAAATCATATCAGTTCAAGAGAAAGCAGCACTGAAAGAATACAAAGCGTGGGAAACTAAACGGCACAACAAGATTTCAGATGGGTACCACAGGTCTACATGTACAACAACACTATTGACCCTGTTATGATGCTAGTAATGTGCATGATATGAGAAGTCAACTGTATACACAATTGAAATTGAAATCAACAGAGCTATTTATAAGAGCAAACCTGTTAAAGAAACATGCGTAAACATACATGTTGTGCCATTGGAGTTTCCATTGGATCGTTCAATTTAAAATTAGTTTGTATGAGTAAATACAATGATACAAGAGCAAAGCAGTATGCACGATAGCAATGGAATCTTAAATCAGAATTGTTGTTCTTCGGGTTTAAGCACTTGTTCTACATGAACAGAGTACAGTAAGACGCAAGCATATAGTACTTAAAATAAAATGAGCTCATAGACCTTACCACATTCTTGGCTCGGGACCAGTAAAGAACAAGGCGTTCCCAGTCATCATCCAGTAAATGTGTCTCATGAGAACATAAGGGAATTTGATGAGTTTCTTTGCCAGTGAAGTGTGTTTTCTTCAGGTAATTCCGATACTGCCACCAAGCATTCTTGAAGTTAGCAGAGGTATTAGCACAGGTTACCTCATCCTGATTTTCCAAATCGGTCCTTCTCTATAGAGAAAAATGGGAAAATTTGTTGTATTATAACCATCATGGAGGTAGAATGCATGGGACAAAGCAAATTAATTACCATGAATAACATTACTTACACATAACTCCTGGACAAACACCTGCAACTGGCATTTTCCTTCATCTTCAATATAATATTTCCATGATGGGAAGATACGCACATAGGATTTAACAACATCAAATGCGATAGATGCTAAGCTATGAATGGCTGGTTATGCTTCCTCCACAGGAATAGGTGTACTAACTGGTGGAGTTGGGGTTCGCCGTGGTAGTACTGGCGCTTTGGGCACTAGAGCTGCCTTACTATCTGCTCTTGTTTGGGTGCTCTGTGGTGGAGATGGTGTTGTGTCAACAGGACCTGGGTTACTATCTGCTGGGGTTGGGGTTAGATTGGGTGAAGCTGGTTCTCTGTCCATCGAAGTAGGGGTAAAATCTACGAGAGTTTGGGTTATGTGTGGTAGGGCTGGATCTCATGCATGTACAGCCGAGGTGCTATCTCCACCAAGAGGTAGCATTGTTTTATTTGAAGACCGTGTTTTTACTCTGCTAGACACTACCATCACCCGCTCCAATTCAAATGGCTGATAAACAAGAACCATAACTGAATGTACAGACATTGTATGAGAGACAGATGCAATAGATAGTGTGGAAAAAAGAGGGCATTAAATAATTAACATGTATATTGTTTAACTAAAACGGATAGCATGACATAATTTCACATATATGATGTCTATCTAAACTTGATAGCATAGCATAACATAATTCAAAGATATGATGACTAACTAAACAGGATCGCATGACATAATTCACATACATGTTATCTAAGTAACCAGGATCGCATGATTTAATTCACATATGTGATTTATATGCTAAGCAGAGGGCATTCACATATATGATGTCTGAACTAAGAACATGGTGTTGAATATTGTGTATATGATGTCTAAACTATGCAATGCAAGACACCATATGCATGATATGAGCAGCAGAATCATGCCAAGTTAGAGCATACACCTCGGTGGGGGAATAGGACTGGTCATCTGTCTCTGAATACATCTCTGAGGAGCTATCGGGACCCAGCAAGAGATATGCTTCGACAGGTAGCACTGTCTGCTCTGAAGGCCTTGTTTTCACTCCAGATTTTTCCATCACACACTCAAATGGCTGATTCACACAAAGAGTAGTTTAATGTACACACATTGTCGACAAATGAAAATTTAGTGAAGAAAAGGATGGGCTAGATATCATTCAAATATATGATGCCTGGTTAAACAGGATGGCATTGCATAATTCCCATATATGATATTGAAACTAAAGAGGTGGCATTACAGAACATGTCTAAACTAAGCAGATGACATATATGATGTCGAATGTAGGCACTGCAAGGCAACATATGCATGATATGACTAACATCATCATGCCAAGTTAGAGCAAACACCTTGGGGGGTAAATATGAGTGGTCAGCTGCGTCTGAATCCACCTCAGAACAGATATCTTCCTCTGGATTACAACCTGGAGAGGGGGGGTTGCCATTGAACCTACCATGGAGCGATGTCTGCATGACATTGTATTGCCGCGCAAAACTCTTCTCTTTTTCTCTACATGTTCAGCATGACTGTGTACAATATCTGACATGCATATAAAAAAATTAGTGAGATTATGTAAGGAGAGCATGCAGAAATCTAGAGTAATGATAACAATCTAGACTAATGGTAACAACGAGTGGATGGATCCAAAAATAATGATAGCAGATTGATGATTGCTTTAATTTAATAAAAAAATAGATGATGATTGCTTTACTATTTGTTTCCCACCCAAGATGAACAACATAGGCATACCCTAGGTGAACCAGATATTAGACAGAGATACTATTCATTGCTGCCTCGATATGTGCCCCACAACTATTGCTATGTTTTTTCGTTGAACCATAATAGCCCTAATGGATCGACATGAATGTAGAGTAATAAGTGATGCGACAAGTGTACAACCTCTTTGCGGTCCTCAACATCATTGGGTTAGTCGCTGAAGAAGTTGAGGCAGAGGTGGTTGTCGGAGGTGTGGAGGAAAATATGAGGAATCTGTAGATGGCGTCCAGGGCACTGCTCTGTTGTGATGGATCGTTCCGTCCATGGAGCAGCTCCGGTGAGCTGTAGATGTCAAGGCTGAAGCAGCACAAGACAAACATTGTTAATCTCAAGTGGGATTCTAATAGCATCTCCAATAGATGAGGTAAAAACTGTTGACTCCGAACTTAACTGTAGAAACTGAAATTTACTGTGGAATCTGAATGTTACTGTCGAAACTGAACGCAATGGTAGCAGAGAGGCACTTCACATGGGATAGTTTAGGGAGGGCTAGCAGTTCATCTTCAACCTGCACCCTCCTAAGCCACCAGCCACCACCGGCCAAACCCCGCACGCCTCGCCGCCCCGAAACAACTCCCCATCGCCGGCGAGGCCCCCTCCCCACTGCGTGTGGTTCTTCCTTAACTCCGACGAGACCCACCACCCCCTGAAAATCGGCTGACCCAAAAGTCGATTCAGTCGACTCAAGTGTAGCTAAATCGGAGCAGAGCAGCAACACGAGCGAGGGGGAGAGCAGCAGCGCGAGCGAGCGAGCGAGAGCCGGAGCAGCAGCAGCACGAGCGACTGAGCGATAGCCGGAGTAGCAGCAGCAGATCTGGCTGGTATGGACGCCGCCGTCGAAGGGGCCTCGCACTAGGGAGAGCTGTCGTGGAGATGTCGCCCGTGGCGCTGGCTTCGAGGTAGCCGCTCCATGGGGGTGCGGGATGGAGCACCATCGGCGCTGGGAGGTCGAGTCAAGGAGAAGGTGTGATGCGATGAGTGTACAACCTCTTTGGTGGCGCCGAGTTGGCCTCGGCTTCGCCCGAGGAGTCGGTGAGGATGTTGCGGTTCCGGTGGAGCAGGTTAAGGCGGCGCTGTGGGGATGGAGCAGCCGCGATAGATGAGGCGATCGTCGGACCATCTCCTTGGAGGTGGAGGACGGGGCGGCTGAACTGGCGGGACGACGGGATGGACGACGGATCCTCATCCGGGGAGGCAGATGAGGGACGTCGAGCTGTTGCGGTGGACGATGTCGTCGGGGAAGAGGCTCCGGCTGGGCAGCGATGAGGTGGAGGACGGAGGAGGGTGGGGTTTCACGGCTGGAGCGGAGAGGTTATGGCGGCCATATTTCGAATGGCGAAATGGAGGCTATGGGAGGGGGGAACCATGACTTAGGGATGCGCTTGTCCAAAATATAGTGTGTGTTACAAAAGTACCCCCACCGATTTGAACTAGCGGCCCTTTCGGCTCAGGGTTAGAAGGGGGATTTCATGTGTCGGGATTTGGCAGCTGGAGGGAGTTTTCGCGCGCGTTGTAATTTTGGGATAGCAAGGCGCGGGTTGTGAAGGCGTCAGTTTTGGGAGCACGATATCTGAATTTTTGGGTTATAACAAGGCGCGGGTTGAATTTTAGGGACAAGCCTAACGTGTAATATTGTACTTGTACATACCAAATCAATTCGCACTTCCCTCAACGAAAAAAACGAAAAAATAAAAACTATTCACACCACACAAAGAGAGAGTCTTGTCCCGTTTTACAATACAAATGCTATTCAAAGCTACACAAAGAGAGAGTATGAATCCATGTTATGTCCAATTAAATTTTTTCGCTGGCTGTCTAATGCATGTAACCTACTCATAGCAACATTTTAGTGCATTCCAAATGTTTATACTACCGCTGCAATTCGAACTGAATTTGAATTCGTTTCTCTATTTCAATAAGAATCTACAATCATGATTGTTGCCAACTTCAACCATCATTGTGTTTACCTTAACAACACAACACATGATTACTATAGACATAGATATGAACTATGTGTAGTATATGAACTCGAATTCAATCTTTTGAATACACTTGATGTTGATTCCAAATAATAGTACATTTGATGTACTAACTATATATTCATAATCTAAACCATGTTGCATACGTACACCATGTTTATCACACAAAGTATACTGCCCCGCCCCCTACATTATGACAAGTATTTAGCCCTGAGCTGCAAAAGCCACACATTAGCCCAAATTATAATCAATGTTCTATATATTATATGTAGTACTAGCAAGATGCCCATGCATTCCACGGAACATCAACATGATCAAGGGGAGGCTTTATTTGCAAATATGGAGAGGGTTGTGGGTATCTTTTTTCAAAATTGCCATAGTTTCCTTCCTATCTGTCAGATATAAATCGGACGGCCTATATTGCAGGATGGCAGGCACACCATCGTCAACAACTCTGTTTTTTTATAAGAGTAGAGATAAAATATATTAGATGCAGTATAACATGTTCATAACCACACCATGTGCATCACCGTTATATATATCCACGCATGCGTCGGTTTAAAACACTATGATAAATTCTTCAAATATCCGAATTCGCTTTTTAAAATGAATTATGATCTCTATTCATCTTTTACACCCACACAATCCTCTTATCTTTGTAGCTAGTGCTAACTTTCTCTCGTGCATGCACACGCCCGCATCCCTCTCACCCTCCCTCAGCATTCTCTAGCTCCATCGCGCAAATTCGTCTTTTCACTTTAGTTCGTTCACCCACGGTGTGTGTAGGCCCCCCAGCTCCTTCTTTACGGCACACATCAATCGATATGCCTCTCTAGCCAGGTGTGCCTACCACAAACACAAGCTTCCCCTCTTCTCTTCTCACCGTCCATGCCTCACTCCCACCACTCTTTTCATCGATCTCGTACTCGCACACTCCTTCCCCCTCGATATAGTATGCCTCTCGCACCACCTCTTAGATGCATCCCTCTCTATCTATCCTTCTCCCCTGGCCTTATATGCTTCTAACACATACGTGCATGTATACCGATCGATCTCCCTACATATACCTAGGTCGACTTTAACTATTTTACCCTACCCATCGACCGACGTACCTCACAAGTTATGTCTCTCCTTTCTCTGACAGAGGACGATTGATCTTCCTATGTAGTTATGTGTGCTTACCACAGCCATATCGTCCCCCCTCATCATTCGTGCATGCCTCCTGACCCGTCTCTCACACGCACGCGCAAAGACAGGCAGCCATCCCCTCTCTTATTGATATTGCAAGTGTGCCCTCCGTTTGTCTAGCAAGACTCTCCCACCATTTGTTAGGAGCAACTCCACTACCACCCCCTCCAACACTCTAGCTCTATCTCTCTCCCAACCTTATTCCTCTCACACACATATGCGTGGATGCCGATTGATCTCCCTTAATACATAAGGTAGGCCTCTCTCCTCCTCCACACATGTACCAGCCATTGTACCTCTATAGTTAATAAGCCCCCCCCCCCACCACCACCACACACCGATAGTCGAGCGTTGTAGGTAGGTATCGATGCCACGGAGACAAACGGCACCTGTCCCCTCTCATGTTCCAGTAGGCCAGCCACCCTATATCTTTGACGTGGGCACACACAAATTCGACGGCACTCTTTATCGATCGCGCGCGCACACACACATCATCCCTCTCTTCGATTCTATGGATACCTCAAGCCGATGATACCTCCACTCTCTTCTCATGATCGCCCCCTATATATATGATATATCCAGGTCTCTATTTTCACACACATTGCATATGCTACATTTTTTGATTGACACCCCCCCCAAAACAACACTCACGAACCCACACACTATATCTCTCTACGTTTGTAGCTCTCTCACACTACCCCACGTAGGTGGTGTACGTACACGAAGAGAATAGGTGCACATACTCACGCTTCGTGTCCAGCCACACCCGCGCGGGTACACGGTGGAGCTCATATCTGTACGAAGTGGCAGCCCACGTGCTAATTTGAATGCGTGTAGCGGTTGTTTACATACGGAGGTCGTGTACAACGCATGCACGAAACAAAGTTCGACTTGATGCGTTGGCGCATTATTTTTAAATAAAGTTATATCGCTCAATGGCACATACACAGAATATAAAATGATTTTTATGGAGAAAAAGGTAGTCCACTCCACTATATACAATGGAGCCTGCATGCCTAGGTTTGTCTCTCTTCAGAGTATCTCACACAAGGCGGCGGTGGCCTCTCTCTCTCTCTCTCTCTCTCTCTCACCGTTGGTCACTGATCCGGCCGCATCCCGCCTGCCGGCGAAAAGGGAGGATGTGCATCATTTCTCCGTTCGACAGCGCCGAGGCAGGACGTCCCGATCTGCGGTACCCGCCGTTCTCTCTAACCAAGATCCGGCGCGGTAGGGCCTACGCCACCTGCTCGCTGCCGCAGTATGGGCAGATCCCGCCCGCCGCCGCTCACCTAGTTACATCCTGACGACCCCCAGGTATCCCCTCCGGCCTTGCTCCACTGCCCGTCTTCCCACGTCGCTGCATGTGGAAAATCTTGCATGTGTATCTAACATAGTTCTTTGCCCAAAACGTAGCTCGTCCGGGGTACTTTCCATATTGCAATGTCGTCCTCACACCGTTTTAGACAAACACAACCGGGTTATTATCTTCCCTTAGGACATGGAATATGCTTCTTTTTTGTCATTGCATGTGTCATCAACTGTTATTGGCCAGTAATTGTTTCCTTTCTACCTCTTTTTTCCAAACAGGGCTATCCATTTCACCTCGTTGCTATTGCGACCTTTTGGTGAACTGCACAAATCACTTCTTTCTTAAGAGTGTTTTGTGCAGTTGCACTAAAATGTCACATGGGCAACGTCTACATTTCAGTGTGAATGCATAAAGGGAGATTGGTTTTGCTCTATCCTCCTCATCCAACTCCGAGCCTAATATTCTCCAACTATTTTCTTAATCTTCTCCAACTAGTTAGTCTTAAGAGAGACTACAAAGGTGACCGGCTTCTATTTGTGTGTTTATTATTTCATCAGCAGTCCTCTATTATCGTAATCACACTTAATATCTTTGGAACAGGGACGCTCAGCTCTATTTTAGTGGAATTGCACAAAATGATCGGAATGTTGCATGCTCCAGACAGCTACTTTTTTCCCAACATGCCTTGTTAATTTAGACAGAGCTGGGGGGGGGGGACGTTCCTGCCAATGAAAGCATGGATAAATTTTAATTTAACACCTTCTCACAACTTTGTCTTCAGTTGTGATGTAAATATTAGCTCTGATCTGCTAATCATTGAGATGCATTGGCAAGGAAGTTAGTTTTTTATTGTTTCCGAAAGAGCATCGATGGCAAGACACATGAAACAAAAGCTGAAAGCCCAGAGCATTGTACAATTTCATGTCGCTGGAAAATTATTTGTATAGTACATCAATTATGTAAACAAATGCTGGAATCTTGATAGCATTGCCAGAAGCCTCTTGAGCATCTGGGTCCATGTGCCATGCACAAAATTATACTTCCTACGTTCCTAAATATTTTTCTTTTTACAAATTTCAAATGGACATATTTTAGAGTGTAGATTCAATCAGTTTGCTTCGTATGTAGTCACTCATTGAAATCTCAAGAAAGACAAATACTCCGTAGTATATTTAAGAACGGAGGGAGTACTGCACAACCGCATGGGAGACTCGGCCCATGTTGCGCCGCACTAATAGTGAGTAGTAATGAGGAGTTAAATCATAAGCCCCACCTTTCCCACTGTAAGTTGCTCAGAAGAAGCAACCATCAATACGCTCTAAAGTCTCTTTGGTGGTGGAAATGCATGGAGAGAAATGCATCAGAATGAAGCGCACCCTGTAAACTGTGACAGAGGGAGGAGTAGTATGAGGCCCTGTTTGGATCACCGTTTCTCTTTTGAATACACTTGTAAAAAATAAACACCTGTGCCCGTCATTTCAATTCTGGATGGAATTTTCACAGCGGCCAGTAACTTACAAGTGTAAGTTATACGCCTCCGTATTGAAATACAACCATCCCAAGCATGGCCTGAAGGTGCAAAACCAAGTACACGTGGCCAATCGGTCAATGCACTTCCTCTTGGCATATCACTGACATGTGGGACCGGAGTGTGAGCAAACCAATCACAATTGACGGCAAAATTGCCAACCCACCATTCCTTGAGAGAGATGAGGAGCGAGAACACACAGACAGGCTCGCACGGAGGCCAAGATATATTCGAGCATGGTTGATCGATCGATGTTTTTTAACACTACCATTGGGCTGCCGTTTTCCGCCCTTCTCCCGAATAAATGTGAACTTTGTTAGAGATTAAAATAAAATAAGTGTACAGATGCTCCACCATGCGGTTCTAGTAGTAGTACTACTCGTACAACTATAAACCTTGCGCTTGGCTCTTCGCCTCTTCGTGAAGTCGAACAATGATGGTACTCTGCATGTTGGGTACTATAGTGTATGCATGTAGCAATCTGACACCGAATGAACTGCTGCATGTCCACCGCCTAGGCGAGGGTACGTTGCATTAGTCAAAAGGCGTAAGCGAGCTTCACCTTGTCTTGCAAGCTTCTCCTTGTTCTGCAAGTTGACGGGACACACCAAAAAGTAGTGCTAGTCCATACTCCCTCCTTTCCGGTTAATATGACTTAATCTTTTCTGTGGGTAAATGAGAGAGATTTATTCATATATAAGCATTCTTAGGACGATCATCCAAGAGAATGGTCACTAGGAAGCGAGGTACCCCGCAAAAAAAGAAGAATGAAGCGAGGTGTTTCATCAAGCCAGCTCTCGACCACATTCAAAGTGCAGCAAGCACGGTTCGCACAAAGATGCGCCGCAAGGTTTGCTGACCTGTTTACATGCTGAATAACAAAAAAAAGAGGAAATATTACCAAGTGCTCCTATTTGTAAAAGGATCTGAGCCAAAATTAAGCGAGAATTGTGGCGAGTGTTCCATGCAATCAACTTCCATTATCACATGCCAGAACCCTCGAAGAGAACCAAATGTGTTGAAGATTGCTTTATCACGTTTTTAAAATATAATAAGAGTGCAGATGCTCCTCCATCCGGTTCCTAGTATAGTATAGTACATACCTCTATAGTAGTAGTACTAGTACTAGTAAACTTTGCGCTTGGTTGTTCGCCTCTTCAGGAAGTCGAACAATAATACTAGTACTAGTATAGTGTATGCTTCTGGCAATCTGACACCAAATTAACTGTTGCACGTCCACCGCCTGAGCGAGGGAGAGCTTGCATTAGTCAAAAGTTTCTCCATGTCCTGCGAGCCAGCACGCGCAAGCTTCTCCTCTCCTGCAAGCTTCTCCTCGTTCGGCAAGTTGACAGGACACAGCAAAGTAATGCTAGTACATACTGCCTCCTTTCTGGTTAATATGGCTTAATTTCAAACGAGATAAATACACTATTTGTCACTGTATATTTATAAAAATACGGCCAGTGGACTTCATAATACGCTCATTGCGCTCAATATATACATTTTCCGGTGTTTATACGGTCACTAGCTCACCCTGGTTGAGTATGTGTGTGCATGCACATGTAGGTTGAGCACTTGAGCGTGACCGTGTGTGTTCCGTTGTGTGCTCAGACATGCATGCATTAGGGCGTCGTGCGCGTTTTTGCGTCCATGTGTACGTGTGACTGTTGCATGCATGCACGAGGTTGTAGTCCCTTAGGCTGGCCATAGTGGGGGTAACAACGTGCAGTAACAAAATTCCTCTATGCGCATCCTATCTACTCACGTGTCATGCAAGAAAATAGAGATAAGTACAAGTGAGACTCAGGAACGGTCATACACATAGGGGGAGTACATGTAGGGGCCACTAGGAGCAGTCAAATCACACAGTAAGTTAGTCGGAAGAAGCAACCATCATTTCACTCTTCAATGACACGTACACAATATAAAATGGTTGATATGGAGAGAAAAAGAAAACCACTATATATACACTAGCAGGAGCCTAAGCTACAAGCCTGCTTGCTTGGGTTGCTCTCTTCACAAGCATAGAACGATGGTGGCCACACCGCTGGTCACATACCCGGCCTGATCCCGCTGCTGGGAGAAGGGAGCGATGTTCTGCGTAGACGCGGTCGACATTGGCGAGGGAGAAAACTCACACTCGGTGCGTCCCAATCGGGGGTCCCCGCAGTATGGGCTGATGCCGCCTCCCAACCGCCCTTCTAGCTACAGCCCGACGTCCAAGGTAGTACATCTTCCTTTTGGATCCGGCTTGCTCTAGTACTGCAGCTCCCGACGTAGCTCCTTCTCCATGTCGATCTTTCTCTACTTCTACCGGCTTCTATTTGTGATGAGTTTATATCTCATGAACTAGTGCCAGTACTATTATTCTAATCACACTTCTTCAATATCTTTGCCATCAGGGATGCTCAGCTCGATTTTAGTGGAACTGCACAAAAGCATCGTATGACTCGAGGGTGCCAGCCGTCTTTCCTTCGAGAGGTTCTACCTAGCCAGGAAATTAAATCCTGTTTAGGCTTTAAGTCGTAGTGACCCCATCAGTAGTTTTTCTTTTATACATGCTCTCACAACTTTTGTCTTTAGTTGTGAAGTAAAAATTGGTTATGATCTGTGAATCATTGAGATGCATCAGCATGCGTGTTAGTCTTCCTTTGTATTTGATGGAATGTTGTAACGGGGCAACCTTGGAGTAGGAATGAAAATGGAGTGGAAAGTTTCCGTTTTTCCGGAGAAAAAATGGAAACGGAGAGAAACGAACGTTTCGTTTCGTTGGATCGCGCCATCGAGCAAAACCAACGTTTAAATCATGTTTGTCGCGTTCGTGTCTCACCCTCCTCCACGGCTCCACCCCACACAGTCACTCGGCATGCCACTCACCGCAAATCGAGTATACGATAACTTTCCCGCCTGCTTGTCGATGGATCGCGCCATGGAGTACTAGCACTACTGGAGGAGATTGACAAGTTGGGGGAGGACAGCTACCTGTAGCACGAACTCCCAAGAACTTTTTACATGCATGTTATGGCCGGCTATTGTGACCTTTGAACGCAGAGCAGTCGCGTGCACCGGGAAGCGGCGTGGGCGACGCTCTCTCGGCCGACGCGCCGCTTCAATGCCGGCGCCTGTGAGAGGTCGCGTCCGCTCTGGCCGGGCATGAATGTGGTACTGACAGTTTCGGGTGGGAAGCACACGCGGGTGAAGAAGAGGGTTCGGGTTGGTCAGGAGCGGGCGTGGCAGCGGTCCGAACGCCCGCAAACAAGAGGTGTTGTGCGTTAATATTGCTGAGTATAATTAACAACATAAATAATGTGCCAGATGGACAAATACGATTGGAGATGGAGATGGAGATGGAATTTTACGTAAACACGAATATGCATGTATATGTCTTATTTTTTGCGGGAACAAACTTGTATTACTCACGTAGCTAGGCTACACTCGGAGTTACAAGGTTCGACAATGCCATCAGGGCTTGAGCCTAGCCAAATAGCGATACGGCCACTAGTCCTACCATAATGAGCTAAAGTATGACTGACAATGTTGTTGTTTCGTCGAACATGAGCAATGCAAGTATTTCGGAGTGCCATGAGCAATCTAATCTCATGCACCAAAAAACCAAACCGAGTTCTATTAAGATCTTCATTCCTAATCCTCACCATATTTGTAGCATCAAGGCAGTCGGTCTTGATATTGATATTTGGAGCTTAGACTCCCCATGTACTTTATTATATTAATATAATTTACCGTAGAAATACGGTGTGTGGGTAAAAAAAGATTACTCCACTGCAATGCGAGCGACAAACCCTCTTTGATGGCCAACAATTCTTCTTCCAGCGCGTTCGTGCAATAACACAAGCTTCTACATGAAGAGAAAATTATAGCACCCCCATGATCCCTTAGTATCATGCCTGTACTAGTAGTTCCGTTCTGTGGCAAGAAGGAACCATTCGTATTTAGTTTTACCCAGCCATCCTCAGATGCATGTCTATGTCTATGTGTGTGTGCGCGACGACTCTCGTGACCTGGAAGCGGGCGCGTGTTTTTGATCGAGGTTTCTTTCTTGGGACGTTAAAAAATTGTCCGCCAGTTTTCGTTTCTTTTTTCCGGGAACGCGCGTATTCTATTTAAAACCACTGCTATGGAGAGATTTTTTTACTACATTTCATATATAGCCTCTTGTTTGATAGGGTTTCTCGCGTCTCGCTCTCTCACCCTCTCCATATCAAAACAAGGTGACATTGTCCACTCTATCTCTCTTCTCACCGGTGGTCACATATCCAGCTGAATCCCGTCCGCCGCGGGAGGTGAGGAGGTGCAGCGTTGACGTTGTCGCCGTTGGTGATGGACGAAGCCGATGCGCACAATCCTCTCGGAGCCGACTATGTTGTGGCCTCTGTCTCTCTCACCCCCCTCACAGCTGGCGAAGGAGGCGTCCGGATCCCGTTGCACCAGGAAGGGTAGGAGGTGCAGCGTTCACTCTATCGCCTTCGGCGAGGGAGGCAATCCACTGCCGGCTGCGCTTTTCTCTTTCACCCAGCGCATGTGCAGGAGGGCCACCGACCCCTTCTTCCTCGCTGTCGTACGTAGTGTGGGCAGATCCGGCCTCCCGCCGCACGCCTTGCCACATCCTGACGGCCCTAAGGTATAAGTTTCTTTGAAACCATCATTGCTCTAGCTGCATGCGGATCTTTTTCGATTCTGTAGTCGAATCTAGGTCTTGGTTCAAAGAGGAAAGAAGGGTGTGGTGGGGTGGAGCATGAATCTAGGACGTGGTTCAATGAGGAAAGGAGGGAGGGAAAGTAGTCTAGACTAGCTATCCAGCCGCTTTGTTGGTCGAAAAGGGGAAAAGGGGGTAACCCAGTACACACATCTGTAAGGAACTGAACTCTTTGTTGAAAAGGGAAAGAAACTGGGGGTCGGGTAGTTTGTGCAGGACTAGATTTGCTGCCCTCACATAGGAAAAAGTTTCAAAGAGTACAAATATGGGACCAACGCAAATATGTTGCTTGGCTACATACTCTGCATCACCCATTTATACGTGTGGATGCACATGGTGTTGGCATGTCCCATGTCCCATACAACTATTTTGTTGTTGTTATTCTAAGAATGCTGCTGGAAAATTGAAGTAATGCCACTGTTAAAAGTAAATTACATTCTAACGAATGTTGTTTTAAGAGAATTTCTCTGTTAATATGAATCAATGCAACCGTTTTAGAAATGCTACCGTCCTACTTTGTTTTCCATCAAGATAAGTTAGATGCATCTTTTTGTTGCTGTTTGTTTCATCCTCCTTTATTGGCCAGTAATTGTTTCCTTTTTTGCCTCTGTTAAAACAGGGATATCTATTCAAGTTGTTGCCTAGCAAACTTAAACGTCACACCATCGACTTTGCTTGATTTCAGTGCAACTGCACAAAACAAGATTTGATTTCCTATTCGTGTTGGCAGATTCGTAGGTGATCTTGTGTGCGTCATGACAGGTTGGTACTTGCCTTCATCCACATGATCGTGTAGTGTGTTTTGAGATGCTATGCTACTTGTATTGGTACTGTTTTAAATAAATGTTGAATTGAAGCTATTGTATTGCTCTCTTTTCCCATTAAGTAGTGAACAGAAATGGTACCAACCCAGACATGATGCTTGTTGCTTTGTTACAACAAACTCTACATCACCCCCTTTATAAGTAGATGGAAGCACATGGTGTTGTTGCGCCTACTCTCCCCTGGAACTGTTTACGTTTTTTCTTAATCTAATGATGATGGTAAAATTAAGCAATGCCACTCTCAGAATTAACTACTGAACTGTTTTAAGAGAATTTCTCTGTTAATATGAATCAATGCTACTGTCCTATACTTTGTTTTCCATCAAGATAAGGTAGATGCTTCTTTTTGTGGCCGCATGTTTCATCCTCCTTTATTGGCAGTAATTGTTTCATTTTTTGCCTCTGTTAAATCAGGGGTATCTATTCAACGTGTTGCTATAGCAAACTTAAATGTCACACTGACGACCTTGCTTGCTTTCAGTGCAACTGCACAAAACGAGATTGGATTTCCTATTCGTGTTGGTAGATTCATACGTGATCTTGTGTGCGTCATGACAGGTTGGTACTTGCCTTCATCCACATGATCGGTAGTGTGTTTTGAGATGTTGTGCTACTTGTATTGGTACTGTTTTAAATAAATGTTGAATTGAAGCTATTGTATTGCTGTCTTTTCCCATTAAGTAGTGAACAAAAATGGGACCAACCCAGACATGATGCTTGTTGCTTTGTTACAACAAACTCTGCATCACCGCCTTTATAAGTAGATGGAAGCACATGTTGTTGTTGCGCCCACTCTCCCCTGGAACTGTTTATGCTTTTTGTTAATCTAATGCCGCTGGTAAAATTAAGCAATGCCACTCTCAGAATTAACTACTGAATCTTAGTTCAAAACTGCCACACTTGTTAGGGATTGGCGGGATTACCATTTTTGTGGACGCATGTTTCATCCTCCTTTATTGGCCAGTAATTGCTTCCTTTTTGCCTCTGTTAAAACAGGGATATCTATTAAACTTGTCGCTATTGCGACATTTTGCTTCGCTTAATTTTGGTGGAACTGCACAAAATGAGACAGGATTTCCATATATGTGTTGAGATCTCTCTCAGGTCTTCCTCACGAGTTGTTTCAAATCTTGGTCTTGAAAGGTCAATACCGACTTTCCTTAGAATTAACTACTGAATCTTAGTTCAAAACTGCAACACTTGTTAGGGATCGTCGGGAGTACCATTTCTGTTAGGGATCGGCCGGAGTACATGTTTAAGAAATATATTGTTCAGATAATGTCTCTGTTATTATATATCAGTTGCGGTGTTTTACAAATGGTTATAGTTCTTTCTACATGTTTAACCAAGGTATTGTTAAGATAATGTCTTTGTTAAAATGAATCAGTCGCATTGTTTTAGGAATGATACTTTTCTGCTTTGTCGTTCTTCATACATGTTGAAACAAGGCATTGTTAAGATAATGTCTCAATTAATATGAATGAATCACACTGACTGAGAATTGCTACTCTCCTGCTTTGCTTCCCATTAAGATAAGGTAGATCAGTAGATGTTTTTATTTTGGGAGTACAAGTCATCAACCGTTATTTCTCAGTAACTGTTTCCCCTATACCTATTGTTGCTTACAGGGATATCAAAATTAAAGCTTGGTTTTATTCTGACTTTGATTTTAGTTGAACTGCATAAAAGGAGCCAGTGTGTCTAAGGAAAACTGCTGCATTAGTGGGTCCAGTTGGTCTTACCACTTTGCAGAAAGAAGTAGTCACTGTTTGCGCTAGATTACACAAGGAATGATCGAGAAGCTTTACAAAGTACTAGTAGACGCTGGTGACATGACTAGTCTGCAGAGAGCACAGGAAACTCTACAGCACATGGAGTGCACTGGGCAAAAAGTGCCCAAACAAGTACAAGAAGCCAGGACAGGACTCCAAATCTGTCAATGTCATTCTAAGCAACAATGATGGGGCATCTGGGTATGGTAATCTCTTTACCGTACTTTCAGTTTGTTACTCCACCGATTGGTGGGTTGACACTGGGGCCAATATTCATGTGTGTGTTGCTGTGTCTTTGTTTTCTTGCAGCATATAAATACGATATCCACAGGGATGCTCAGCTTGATTTTAGTGGAACTGCACAAAATGTCCAGATGGTTTGTGTCCTCCATAATACTTCATCATGCCTCCCTTCCATGTCCAACAAGGGTAAATCCAATTTGCCCATCATAGACTGAACCATGTCCAACAAGGTACGATTCCTCCGTTCCGACACGCTGTTTCTCTGTGGCGTACCCGGAGGTGTGAGCTGAGGTACTATACCTCGGCTTTTTAGATGATCATCAAACTCCTGGCTCATGTACTCACCTCCACGATCAGATCGTAGAAGCTTTATAGTCTTGCCGAGCTGATTCTCAACCTCATTCTGAAACTCTTTGAAGTTTTCAGAAGTTTTCGACTTGTGCCTCATCAAATAGATATATCCATATCTACTCAAGTCATCGGTAAAAGTCACGAAGTACTGATAGCCACCTCTGGCAGTTGTGCTTATTGGACCACACACATCACTATGTATAAGTTCCAACAGCTCAGACGCCCTCTCGCAACTCTTTGCGAAAGGAGACTTAGTCATCTTGCTGAGCAAGCATGATTCACATGTCTCGAACGACCCGAAGTCCGATGAAGTTAGGAGCCCATCATCATGGAGCTTCTTCATGCGTTTCATACTAATGTGTCCAAGCCAGCAATGCCAGAAGTATGTCGGATTTATCTCATTAGGCTTATGCCTCTTGACATTCACATTATAGACCGGTTCCTGTTCCAGATTCATTATAAATAGCCCATCAACAATGGGTGCATAGCCGTGGAACATACCATTCAAATAAAACGAACAACCATTGTCCTTTAAATTGAATTCATAACCCTGACTCATCAAACATGAGGCAGAAATAATGTTCCGACTAAGTGCACGAATGTAATAACAATTATTTAATTCCAAAATAAATCCAAAAGGAAGCTGGAGTTGCATCGTGCCGACCTCCAACGCAGCAACTCTTGCTTTGTTGCCGACCCTGATGTCAATCTCCCATTGTGCCACACGCCTAGTTCTTACCAGCCCCTGCATCGAGTTGCAAATATGAACAACCGATCCGGTATCAAATACCCAAGAGCTACTAGGTATGTCAGCAAGGTAAATGTCTATAACATATGTAACAAGTGTACCTTTGCCTGAAGCAGCATTCCCGGCCTTCTTGCCATGCTCTGCAAGCCACTTGCTACAGTTCCTCTTCCAATGACCAGTTTCCTTGCAATGGTAGCAAATGGTCTTTGAGTCCGTCCAGACTTTGGCGCAGCAGCGGAGGTTACCGTCTCCGTGCCCTTTGCCTTAGCCTTTTTCTTGGACCAACTCTTCTTGAACTTAGCCAATTTCTACACCATCAACACTTGATGCGTGCCTTTCTTAATATCCTGCTCTGCCACTTTGAGCATCCCATGCAATTCAGTGAGCTTCTTATCCATGCCATGCATATGATTGTTTGAGATGAACGTCCCATAGCTGGGCAGAAGAGAACCCAGAACTGCATCAGTAGCTAGCTCATCCAAGAGCGGGAAGCCCAACCGGTCCAAAGCTTGCACATATCCGATCATCTTGATCACATGTGGGCTCAGTGGATCACCTTCCTTTAGCTTGCAATCCATCAAAGATCGCCAGACGTTGAACCTTTCGGTCCTAGCCTGTGTCTGAAAAATGCTCTTGAGACTCTCGATCATATCGTAAGCCTCAAGATTTTTGAAATGCCATTGCAAATCGGGCTCCATACAAGCCAGCATCAGACAGCTGATCTCCGTTGATTCATCTACGAGTTTTTGGTAGGCATTCTTAGCTGTGGCACTAGCATTATCGACAGGTTCCTCCGGAAGTGGATCCTCTATAACATGTTCCTTTTTATCATGCTTGAGAACAATTCTCAGATTTCTATACCATGTGGTAAAGTTTGTTCCATTCAGTTTATCCTTTTCCAGAATTGATTTCAATGCAAAGTTGGGTTGAGCAGGTGGTGCCATTGATCTACAACAGAAAATATACAATCACTAAGCAATGTGTTTATGTAGAGTAATTCTAGCCTTAAACGAAAATACTCCCACTGAAGTCAGCATCCCTCCGCAAACTCTCAGTGATTCAGGATCCGACTAGCACATGCGACTAGTGAGCTTTAGCATCACTGCTAGACAACATGCCTATTCGGTAAGCAACTCCTTGCTAATCGTATCTCTATACGACTCGTGTCGGTCGGGAAGGTATCTCATACCCCAGCCCCCAACCTTGTTTGCCACAAGGCCCAAAACCGTTTTGATAGCCTTGTCAAGTTAACCTGATGCAGTGCATGTCCGTGTCTGACACGAACCCTTCAGTTCAAGGACACCCAGCAACACCTCAATTTTATGAGCCCACTACTAGACGTACTTGACGTGCGAAGGTGCAACATCGGGGATGGCAATTCGCTTGATATTCATGAGGGATCTTTCTACCATTCTAACATGCATAGTGGGCGGGGTTCGAAGGGGCAGCGCCCGACGTTTTCGGAAATCACATATCACATATGAACTCCGATCACGCCGAATTCTCTGATCTGACCGATCTCATCGATCATCGCGAATCCGATTCGGATTTACGTTTCACTGTTAACCCCAATGGAGGATAACCGACCGGTAGGGGTAGATCGTGTCACGACCTCATCGATCCCGTTTGACAGAAAACATAGCCTCATCGATCCCTTTGTGCAGTTGATCTCATCAACCGTGCACATAGCCAATCTCATAAACGACGACGGATCTCATCTGCCGCCTCCACATATCTAATATGCATACGATCTGAAACCAAATCCTATAGCAGAGGCTCTGATACCACTGTTGGGTTCTACGGTAGGGTGCGTCGAATGCAAATTAAAATTTTCCTACGTGCAGAACAACCAGGAACATGCTACGGGAGATGGATCACAGTTCGTTACCACTAGACGCGCAGTGTCGTGCAGCGGAAGAAGAGTTGGGGCAACGCGTCTATGTGGATCGTCTCCTCCTCGTCCGATCTCCCTCGAATAGCCGGTCGTCGGTTCCCACGTACAGGTTCGTCGGAGCGGCGCAAGTGCACCACCTCTAACGGTATCCGCCCGTGCAGGAGGAACGTCGTACGGCGGACTGCTAGGTCCGATCACACAACCGGTGGCGAGTGGAGGTGTCTATTCACTACACATGCAAACCCTAGCGACAGCGCCGAAGCGATCAGCCCAATGAGTGTGTCGCACCTCCACTATATATAGGCATCTGTCGTGGGCTCAACTCTTGGGACTCACACAGATCCTAAAGCCCATAAGTCTACTCGGCCTCAATCCGAATATAGTTCGGATCTCATCCGATCAGTGTCATCGGATCCGGCCTCGTAGGTTCTTTCCCTTAAGCATGCGACCCCTTAGGTTCAAGCCGGCTTGGTCGCGGTTCGGATCACCTCCGAACTGCAT
This sequence comes from Aegilops umbellulata, assembly GCA_032464435.1. Classification (NCBI taxonomy): domain Eukaryota; kingdom Viridiplantae; phylum Streptophyta; class Magnoliopsida; order Poales; family Poaceae; genus Aegilops; species Aegilops umbellulata. The sequence continues at coordinate 84,129,796 of CP136057.1, forward strand.
GCTTGGTAGCGGCCTCTAGCAAGGCATGCCGAACACCAAGCAGACTATGAAGATAGTTAGCGAACTTGTACATCACACTTCCATTCCTTTTACCACACGATATATGTTGTCGAGCTCAAGGCGAGTCTGTCATCCTTGTGCTAGCCCGATCTCTTTATCGTTCCAGTGCTGCCGACCACTATCCGGATTATCTCATAATACTTGTCGCATGGCCATGCTTATCTTGGTCGGATCACACGAGGGGCCAAGAGTATATCTCTCCTTATCGAAGGGGCAAATCCCATCTTGCTCGACCACGTCTCGCAGCATGGGTCTAGACAAACCCGAAACCTACCTTTGTAACTACCCAGTTACGGAGTAGCGTTTGGTCAGCCCAAAGCAAGTCTGTCACCATCCCGAGTACATGTGTCAGCTCAGGTCTTAGGACATAGAACATATGTTGTAGTAGACACTCACAGATAACATATCGCTGCGTCTCATAGTAGGATCTGTCCGACTCGGACCTTATCTTGACTCGAATCCGACTACGTCGAATCCGCCCAGACCTTTCCAAGCCCATATTATCCGGTTAGCATCCAATGCTCCATGGCTAGTGAGACCAAGCCATCGACCGTGTCATATGCTAGTCTAGTCGGCTGCGCGTCCACACAGCCCTTTTGACTAGGGACCTTTTAGGACAATCATCATGCAATGCATAGTCCCACAAACAAGTCACGTACTTGCTGATACACATCATTGATAATGTCCAAGGACTATATTTATTCATAAACACATAGGAAATATCAACATACACGATTGCCTCTAGGGCATATCTCCAACACTGGCATACCGCAGAATGGAGGAAACGACCTTGTGTTCGACCGGCCTCGGAGCCATGGAATGAGGCATTGCATCATACCTCTGCGCCGGCGTCTCCGTCCGGACCGCTTTCTTTTTTAGCTTGCCCGGCCTCGGAGCCCCTTGTTGGCTAGTCGTCGCGGGCTCGGCGCGGCGTCCCGAGGGCCTTCCCTATAAAACACCGTTTTTATACGGTAAGTGAAGTGCATAAAAGCAAATCCTTTTCAAAATATTGAGACTTTGGTCTCATTCACCTGCGAAGCAGGGAGCAACCTAGGGTAGTCGGCCGTAATGGCTACCAAGGCGTCGTCGCTGCTTAATTGGTAGAATACCCTGTCAATCAGCTCCACGGATATGTTCGGATCCTCTTTGAAGACCGGGTCGAGCGACCGCTCAGGATCCTCTGGTTGTGGAGGTGGGTTGTTGATCTCCCTTACAGCCTTACGCAGCTCCTGCGATAAATTCACAAGGTAAAATATTTAACTGTGGGAATATGGAACGGATAGGCATAAGAAGTGGTGACCTACCTAGCTCGGAGGATTGTACATGGAAAATCCATCCTGTGGCTTGATACGGAGGAATTCCTCTTCCTCTCCCTTGTACAAACCGGACAAGATTTTTGCTAGGGCAGCAGTCGAGTCCGGCCCCTTGCGGCCGCAGCGGGTGGCGTCATCTTCCCCGTTGAAATCCCACATAGGGTGGCCTCGATATTGAAGCGGCTGCACCCCCCGCATAATGCATATTGCCATAACCTTGGTTATGGTCAGTCCTGATTGAGTCAATACCATTATTCGGCCCATCAGGTAAAGAACGTCTCTATCATCTTCCTCCTGGGGGCTCCGTGGTCGCCAGCTCGGGCGCTTCTTCAAAGGAGCATTATCAAACTCGGGAAGGCCGATCTGAATAGGATCCGGAAGAGGGACGTCCTCCATATAAAACCACTCTGAAGGCCAGTCTTCAGACGCCTTCTTCGGGGTACCGGATAGGTATCCGGTCCCGGTGATGCACCATACTTCGGCTCCGCCCACTTGATATATTGACCCCCTCTGTGAACGGGGCACAAGGCAGAACAACTTCTTCCACAGTGTGAAATGAGCTTCGCAGCCTAAGAACGACTCGCGAAGGGCTACGTAACCCGCGGTGTGCGGTATGGAGGCAGGGGTGTGGTTGTGCAACTGGATGCCGTAGAACTCCAGGAGCCCTCGGAGAAACGGATGGATTGGTAATCTGAGTCCCCTTAACAAATAAGGGACAAGGCATACCCGCTCTCCCTTAGAGGGGTTGGGAAAGCTCTCTGCTTGCTCCCCGCCATTATAGGTGGCGAGCCCGGCTCGAACCGGGACCATATACGCTAGGGGGAGAAATCCCTGGGTCTGAAGCTTCACTAATTGGCTGTGCGGGACGAAACATCTCTCACAATCTCCGGGCTTGGGGTTGCGGGAGCGAGAGGAGGAGCTGCGCTGGCCGGCCATGCTGGGATGGATTTTTTCAGGCGCGCTCCGATGAATGCTCGATGAGGGAGGATGGTGTGGTTTGGATCTGAGAATCCTCGTCTCTTTAAATATACAGTTCATTCACACAGCTAGGATGGTAAATGTAAAAATGCCCTAGCTTCTCACATTCGCTTGACACGTGGAAGATGGCCATTATTGGACACAGAAGCCAAGAAGCGCAACATTTACGAGAAGCCGGACACTATTTAACAGGTGCTCAGAGTTTGAAGAAGAACCCGCCTTGCAATGCCGAAGACAATCTGCGCGCCGGACTCATCGTCATTGAAGCCTGGTTCGAGGGCTACTGAGGGAGTCCTGGATTAGGGGGTATCCACACAGCCGGACTATAACCTTTGGCCGGACTGTTGGACTATGAAGATACAAGATTGAGGACTTCGTCCCGTGTCCGGATGGGACTCTCCTTGGCGTGGAAGGAAAGCTTGGCAATACGGATATGTAGATCTCCTTCCTTGTAACCAACTCTGTGTAACCCTAGCCCCCTCCGGTGTCTATATAAACCGGAGGGTTCAGTCCGTAGGACACAACAACAATCATACCATAGGCTAGCTTCTAGGGTTTAGCCTCTCTGGTCTCGTGGTAGATCAACTCTTGTAATACCCATATCATCAAGATCAATCAAGCAGGAGTAGGGTTTTACCTCCATCGAGAGGGCCCGAACCTGGGTAAAAACATCACGTCCCTTGTCTCCTGTTACCATCCGCCTAGACGCACAGTTCGGGACCCCCTACCCGAGATCCGCCGGTTATGACACTGAGGGAGTCCTGGATTAGGGGATGTCCGGGAAGCCGGACTATAACCTTTGGCCGGACTCTTGGACTATGAAGATACAAGATTGAAGACTTTGTCCCGTGTCCGGATAGGACTTTCCTTGGCGTGGAAGGCAAGCTTGGCAATACGGATATGTAGATCTCCTCCCATTGTAACCGACTTTGTGTAACCCTAGCCCCCTCCGGTGTCTATATAAACCGGAGGGTTTAGTCCGTAGGACAAGAACAATCATACCATAGGCTAGCTTCTAGGGTTTAGCCTCTCTGATCTCGTGGTAGATCTACTATTGTACTACCCATATCATCAATATTAATCAAGCAGGAGTAGGGTTTTACCTCCATCGAGAGGGCCCGAACCTGGGTAAAAACATCTTGTCCCTTGTCTCCTTTTACCATCCGCCTAGACGCACAGTTCGGGACCCCCTACCCGAGATCCGCCGGTTTTGACACCGACATTGGTGCTTTCATTGAAAGTTCCTCTGTGTCGTCATCTTTAGGCCCGATGGCTCCTTCGATCATCAACAGCGATGCAGTCCAGGGTGAGACTTTTCTCCCCGGACAGATCTTCGTGTTCGGCGGCTTTGCACTGCGGGCTAATTCGCTTGGCCATCTGGAGCAGATTGAAAGCTACGCCCCTGGCCATCAGGTCAGATTTGGAAGTTTGAACTACACGGCCGACATCCCCGGAGACTTGATCTTCAACGGATTCGAGCCACAGCCAAGCGCGTCGCACTGTCTCGATGGGCATGATCTAGCTCTGCCGCCGAACAGTGTCCTAGAGACCGCACCTGCATCCGCTCCGACCTTCAGTTCGGAGCCAACTGCGCCATCCGAGGACGGGTGGTTACATCCCGCCACGGAGGCCGCAGCCTCAACGGCGACCGAGCCAAACACCAGCCTCATCCTTCGCGAGGCCCGTGACTCCACATTTCCGGACTCCTCTCCGGACTTTGAACCCTCCGCGCCCCTGCCAATCGAATCTGATTGGGCGCCGATCATCGAGTTCACCTCCGCGGATATCTTTCAGCACTCGCCCTTTGGTGATATGCTGAATTCACTAAGGTCTCTCTCTTTGTCCAGAGAGTCTTGGCCGGATTATGACCGGCAGGATTGGGATGCGGACGACAAAGAAATTCGGCGCCCACCCACCACCCACTTCATAGCCACTGTCGATGATTTAACCGACATGCTAGATTCCGACTCCGAAGACATCGACGGTATGGACGACAATGTAGGAGACGAACAGGAACCAACGGCTATAGGGCACTGGAAAGCCACCTCGTCATATGACATATACATGGTGGATACACCCAAAGAAGGCAATGGCGACGGAACATCGGGGGATGACCCCTCCAAGAAGCAACCTAAGCGCCGGCGTCAGTGGCGCCGCTCCAAGTCCCGCCAAAGCAAAAACGGTGATACCGACACGGGAGATAATAACACCCCGGACAGTGCCGAAGACAACTCCCTCCAGCAAGATTCAGCGCAGGAGGATGAAGAAGCCAGCCCCCCTGAGAGAGCGGCAGACAGAGAGGAAGAGGATGATAATTACATGCCTCCCTCCGAAGACGAGGCAAGCCTCGGCGACGACGAATTTGTCGTGCCTGAGGATCCCGTCGAGCAATAGCGCTTCAAATGCAGGCTTATGGCCACGGCGAGTAGCCTTAAGAAAAAGCAGCAGCAACTTAGAGTTGATCAAGAATTGCTAGCCGACAGATGGACTGAAGTCCTTGTGACCGAGGAATACGAACTCGAACGCCCCTCCAAAAGCTATCCAAAGTGCAGGTTGCTACCCTGATTGGAGGAGGAAGCATCTAAACCTACATCTCTAGCGCATGACGCGGCTGACCGGCCACCACGTGGCCGTGACAGAGAGGCCTCTCGGCCCACAAATCAAGCCACACCCCGGCGTCGCTCCAAAAATACCAAGGCACGGGGAAATGCGCTAGACCTGCGAGATATGTTGGAGGACAAAGCAAGACAAACAAGATCGATCTACGGATCGCGTGGGCGCCCCACGACACGAGACGATAACCGTCAGGCAGGATACAGCAAAAGTAAATCCGGTCGTCAAGTTAAATGCCGAAAACAGCGACAAGGGGCTACATAGCAACGAGGAGGAGGAGCCCAGGCCACCGAACAATAGAGGGCATAAGGGTTTCCCCCCACAAGTGTGGACGGTGAACACGATATATGCAACCCACATCCCCAAGAGGGAGCGGAAGCGTGCGTTAAGGGACGTCTACGCGTTTGAGCCAGTCGCCCCAAAGTTCAACCCATGGTCCTCCTGCCCGATCACTTTCGATCGAAGGGACAACCCCACTAGTATCCGCCATGGCGGATTTGCCGCGTTGGTTCTAGACCCAATCATTGACGGATTTCACCTCACTCGAGTCCTTATGGACAGCGGTAGCAGCCTGAACCTGCTTTATCAGGACACGGTGTGGAAAATGGGCATAGATCCCTCAAGGATTAAACCCACAAAAACGACCTTTAAGGGCGTCATACCAGGTGTAGAAGTCAATTGCACAGGCTCAGTTACACTTGAAGTGGTCTTCGGATCCCCGAATAATTTCCTAAGCGAGGAGTTAATCTTCGACATAGTCCCATTCCGCAGTGGCTATCACAGACTGCTCGGGCGAACCGCATTTGCAAAGTTCAATGCGGTGCCGCACTACGCATACCTCAAGCTCAAGATGCCAGGACCTCGGGAAGTCATTACGGTCAATGGAAACACCGAACGCTCTCTAAGAACGGAGGAGCACACGGCGGCCCTCGCAGCGGAACTACAAAGCAGCCTCTCAAGGCAATTCCCCAGTCCGGCGATAAAACGTCCGGACACCGTCAAGCACGCCCGGAGTAACCTACAACAAGACCGCCTGGCACATTCCGAGCAAGCGTAGCAATGCGGCCCCTACCCCAGCCCTCGCGAAACGGCGAAATCCGTGCTACACATACATAATTACGCTCTGAAAATACCATGGGCACAGGGGAAGGGGCACGATCACGGCACGCCCAAAATGCGGCTTAACCGCACCAGGGGCTGCCAATTTTGTCATTTTTTCTTACTTTCAGGACTCCACTCTCCGGCAGACTTGATCGGGAGTACAATAACCGAACAAATGATACAACAACCAGGGAGGCAGAAAGCTGCGCCGCACTACGGAACTCCTAGGTGGTCTCTATAAACGAGCAGAATACCTATCTTACATATCGTTCCGCAACTAGCCCCTAGAGGGGACATGTCAAATAGTCCCATCTCCTGCTTATCGCACTATTTGTATCGTTCTGCTTTTAATGTACCCTTTTCGAATAAACAATGCTTAGCTTCAGCTTATTATTGCATTCTCTATTCATTCCTTATATATATATATATATATATATATATATATATATATATATATATATATATATATATATATATATATATGTTCAGTCATGACATTTAGCACCCGTACACTTTGGTACGGTCAATACGCCAGGGGCTCAAGCACCCCATAATACGGCGTGAGAAGTCCGAACACTTCCATAAGTGCGGCACTCCGAACTTATAGCATTATATGCATCAGCTCCGAATCATGTCTTTGGTCAATAGTTGGGTTTCCCGGCTCCCATGTTTTGGTACCTTACGTTCCGCTATATCGGCTAAGGTAGCGCTGGGAGAACTACTGCGATTGTGCCCCGGTTCAGCTGGGCTAAGCACCTCAGTAGAGAAAGCTAAAACTGACTATCATGATAGGGCGAGAGTTGGTCGCCGTTCAAGAGGTTTCGAGTCCCTAAAGACTTATGCCGCTTAGAGCGAGGAGTCGGCTGTGTCCGGCCTAGGCGTGTATAGCGCCCCAAACTCGGTCTTCCGAACACTAGGGGCTTGACCGAAATTTAAAATTATAGAATTCCTTGGCTAAGTGAGAGTGTTAACGCATTATAGTCTGATTGCCTTGTTCGTTGTGCTGAGCACCTCCCTCGAAGGACCCAAGTATGGGAAAAAGAGTGCTCAGGTTTATCCCGAACACCCCAGCACTCGTGGCATGGGGGCAGAAGCCGACGACTTGCCATCTCTCAGATTTAATAAATGGCCGCATAGAAGGTAATATTTTAAATCTGAATAAGCATTGCATAGCGCATATGAACAAGTTTTCAGCGTACAGGATAACACGAGCGAGTTTACTCAAATATTACATCATTGGAACATTCATCCGCCACAAGGCGGGCACCCTTCAGGACGCCCTCATAATACATCTCGGGGTGGCGATGCTCCTTGCCCTGCGGTGGCCCGTCCTTCACAAGCTTCTCAGCATCCATCTTGCTCCAGTGCACTTTAGCACGGGCAAGCGCCCTATGGGCGCCCTCGATGCAGACGGAGCACTTGATGACTTCAAGCCATGGACAGGCATCCACCAGCCGCCTCACCAACCCAAAGTAGCTCCCAGGCATGGACTCTCCAGGCCACAACCAGACTATGAGACCCTTCATGGCCTGTTCGAACACCTTATGGAGCTCGACCAGCTGCTTCAGCTGGTCGCTCAAGGGCACAGGGTGTCCGGTCTCAGCATACTGAGACCAGAACACCTTCTCCATCGAACTCCCCTCTTTGGCCCGGTAGAAGGCGGCGGCATCTGACATGCTACGGGGCAAATCTGCGAATGCTCCTGGAGAGCTCCGGACTCGGGTAAGTAACAAGTAATTCACTTTCACGTGCTTGCTTTGCATAAAGAATGCCTTACCCGCCGCTATCTTCTTCATCGCCTCAACTTCCTGGAGGGCTTTCTGGGCTTCGGCCTTGGTAGACTTGGCGCTTTCAAGGGCCGCCACGAGCTCGGACTCTCGCGTCTTTGAGTCAAGCTCCAAACTCTCGTGTTTCTTCACGAGAGCCTAGAGCTCTTGCTGCACCTCCTCCACCCGCGCCTCCTGTTTTCCTCGCTCGGTGTGCTCCGTGGCCGCTTTCTCTTCGGCCTCGGACAACGCTTGCTTCAGGGTCGCCACCTCGGTCGTGGCCCCTGCCATAGTCACGATGATCCTGTCATTTTTTGCAACCACATCTTTTTAACATATACTTACACAAGGTATTACTTACCTTCTTTTTCCTCGAGCTTCTTCTTGGCAAGGCTGAGTTCTTGCTCGGACCGGTCGAGGTTCTGCTTCAGCGCGTCAACCTCCGCAGTCAGTGCGGCAGAGGTCAGCAGCGAAGCCTGCATACGCATATCGACATAATTATGTTAGACTCCTGCGAATATTATTAGATCCTTTATTCGGCTTTTCTTTGTGAACGCCAAACAGAGCATCAGGGGCTACTATCTATGCGGTAATATTTTCATATATTTTTTACATACCTCAAAGCCTGTCAGCAGGCTGGCACAAGCTTCAGTCAGCCCGCTCTTAGCGGACTGAACTTTCTGGATCACTGCACTCATAATAGTGTAGTGCTCCTTGTCGATGGAGGCACCATTAAGCACCTCCAGCAAGTTATCTAGTGCCTCCGGTTGGACCGAGGTCACCGGCGCGGTAGGCTTGCCCTTTTTAGTGGGGGGGCGCCTACCGGAGTCCAGAACCGCTGAAGGTTCTGGTGCGGTGTTCGGCCCAGGGCCGGACTTGGAGCCCTTGGGAGCCTTGCTCCCTTTGTGCCTGTGGTCCGGGAGGTCGCCTTGCGGCGCCTCCAGGACTAACCCCCCCCCCCCCCGGATGGGAGCCTCTTGAGACAATACCTCGGCATTCCGTGGGATGAGGGGAGGAAGCGGCCTGAAGTGAAGTGATGTTCACATCCGACGAATCCAAGGAACCGCTCGACGACACGTCGAGCCGGGCTTTGGGCGGACTGCATAATTAGATTCGGCGTCAGGGGAAGCTGCGTAATAAAGGAACACTATGAGTCACTCTGGTGTCCGGATACTTACGACTTCGCCAGGGGCTTGGCCTTGGGTGGCCACTCCTCTTCGCTGTCGGCAGCGTTGGTGGAGTAGTCCGGAGGAAGGGTCCTTCCCCTCTTGGACCCTCCGGCCTCCCCAGTTGGGGCGGCTTTCCTTTTCTTATCTCCCCCTGTGGGGGAAGAGACCTCTCTTTCCTCCTCCTCGTCTTCGTGGGAGGAGTGTGCCTCGGAGTCATCGGACGATGAGTCCGGCACCACCGGGCGCCGGGAACTCTTCCGGGTTCCCGTGGCCTTCTTCTTGGCCTTCTTCTCCGGCACCACGTAAGGTGCCGGAACCAGTAGCTCCGCCAAGCGGGCGTCTGCTGGGCCTTCGGGCAAAGTAGCCGGAGAGTTGATCTGTCCGGCCGTCTTCTGCCAGTCCTGTCAAAGGTATGGGAGCTTAGATCCCGCATAGAGTCAAACTATGAAAGACAAATATCCTGTAAGAGGTAAAACAGCTTACCGCGCTGGCTTGGCGCTTCGCGCAGAACCCGCGATCCTCTTTAGTAGGAGGAGGAACCTCGGCGCTCTTGAATAGCACCTTCCATGCATCTTCGTGCGTTGTGTCGAAGAGCCTGTTCAGAGTTCGGTGCTGGGCCGGGTCGAACTCCCACAAGTTGAAAGCCCGTTGTTGACACCGGAGGATCCGGCGGATGAGCATGACCTGGACTACGTTGACGAGTTTGAGCTTCTTGCTCACCAGGTTCTGGACACATGTTTGGAGTCCGGTCACCTCTCCCGAACTACCCCAGGAAAGGCCCTTCTCTTTCTAGGAGGTGAGCCGCGTGGGGATTCCGGAGCGGAACTCGGGGGCCGCTACCCATTCAGGGTCACGTGGCTCGGTGATGTAGAACCACCCCGATTGCCACCCCTTTATGGTCTCCACGAAGGAGCCCTCGAGCCATGTGGCGTTGGGCATCTTCCCCACCATGGTGCCTCCGCACTCCGCGTGGCGGCCTCTCACTACCTTCGGCTTGACATTGAAGGTCTTCAGCCATAAGCCGAAGTGGGGCTGGATGCAGAGGAAGGCCTCGCACACAACGATAAACGCCGAGATGTTGAGGATGAAGTTCGTGGCCAGATCGTGGAAGTCCAGGTCGTAGTAGAACATGAGCCCCGGATGAATGAGTGGAGAGGGAATCCCAGTCCGCGGAGGAAATGGGTAAGGAACACTACCCTCTCATGGGGCCTGGGGGTGGGGATGAGCGGCCCCTCATTTGGGAGCTGGTGCGCGATGTCGTCGGGCAGGTATCCACCTCTCCTCAGCTTCTTGACGTCTCCCTCCGTGACGGAGGAGACCATCCACTTGCCTCCAGCTCCAAACATGGTTGGAGAAGGTTGAGGAAGAAGACGTGGACTTGGGCGCTGGAGCTCAAGTGTGCGAAAATGGATAAGCAAAGGAGGAAGAAGGCGTGGATGAAAAGGTGAATCCTTATCCCTTTATATGGGAGGACGAAACTATCCGTCCCCCACCAGCCTGGTAAAACTCGCTTATCCCCCAAACGCCGTAATCAATGGCACGGTTGGGTTACCCACGCCCGTATTGATGAGAATCCCATGATAAGGGGACACGATCTCTGCTGCGGCAAGATGTGCCAAGGAAACAGCCTCACAAAATGCGCTGAGGTGGGACAACAAAAACGATTCGAATAAAGGCTTTGTTGTGTTGTGATGTCATGCTATAGGATACGTCAGCAGATTAGACTTGTGTAAATATTATTCTCTCTACGGCAGTATGTGGAACTTATTTTGCAGAGCCGGACATGATCCTCGTGTTCAAAATCTTCTATGAAGTATTCGGAGGAGGAACCCGCCTTCCAATGCCGAAGACAATCTACGCGCCGGACTCGTCGTCATTGAAGCCTGGTTCAGGGGCTACTGAGTGAGTCCTGGATTAGGGGGTGTCCGCGAAGCCGGACTATAACCTTTGGCCGGACTCTTGGACTATGAAGATACAAGATTGAAGACTTCGTCATGTGTCCGTATAGGACTTTCCTTGGCGTGGAAGGCAAGCTCGGCAAAACGGATATGTAGATCTCCTCCCATTGTAACCGATTCTGTGTAACCCTAGCCCCCTCCGGTGTCTATATAAACTGGAGGGTTTAGTCCGTAGGACAAGAACAATCATACCATAGGCTAGCTTCTAGGGTTTAGCCTCTCTGCTCTCGTGGTAGATCTACTCTTGTACTACCCATATCATCAATATTAATCAAGCAGGAGTAGGGTTTTACCTCCATCGAGAGGGCCCGAACCTGGGTAAAAACATCGTGTCCCTTGTCTCCTGTTACCATCCGCCTAGACGCACAGTTCGGGACCCCCTATCCGAGATCCGCCGGTTTTGACACCGACAGACACCGACAGGGATCCTGTTCATCGAGAGGGGTCTGGCGTACCGCAAAACGGAGGAAACGGACCTCCTACGATCGAAACGGGGTCCTGTTGATCGGGAGGGGTGTGGCATACCTCAAAAGGAGGAAACAGACTTGTATTGGAGCGCTGCGGTCAAAACGGGGGTCCTGTTCATCGGCAGGGGTGTGGCATACCGCAAAACGGGACTCCACGGGATATTGTTCATCTCCACCGTTGACCTCCTCCAACCTCCACCTGTGACTGTTCATCTACGGGCTCCTGTTCATCCAGCCTCCACCGCACGCTCCTCCACTGGCTACTGTTCAACCAGCCCTCTCCACGGGGGTCCTGTTCAACCACCCCTCCAAGGGCTACTGTTCATCCAGCCCTCCACCGGCTACTGTTCAACAAGCCCTCCACCGGCTACTGTTTAACCAGCCCTCCACGGGGTCCTGTTCATTCAGCCCTCCACGGGATCCTGTTCATCCACCGGCTCGATCGATCGGGGTACTGTTCATCCAGCCGCAATGGCCTCTACTACCAAGGGGTCTTGTTCATCCAACCCCCACTGGGAACTGTTCATCCAAACCCCCTCAACAACGCTCACTATTCATCCAGGGAAGGAGGCAGCAGTGTTCGATCGGCTTCAGTTAGCCGCAGTAGCGAAGGAATCACTCGGGTTCAATTAACAGCAAGGGATCGATCGGTCGCTCGGGTTCAGTAATGCGTAGCCTGCAGTGCAATCGCTCGGGTTTAGTTAGAGCCCAACACCTCGCTCGGGTTCAGTTAGAGCCTAATGGCTCACACACACGCGCGTACGTACGAGAGAAATGGGCATCGCTCGGCCCCCGGCCAGCCACCGTAACCGAGAACTCCCTGATATTTTCCTCGCCCTCGCTTCTACCACTGTTTTTTCTGTCATGGACGGCCCAAAGAATGTCATGCAGCTGCGTCTCCAGCCCGCCCAGGATGAAAAGCCCATTTTCTGTCATGATTTTTTGTCATAGAAGTAGGACCCCACCACATCAATGATGATACCGGCTTTTGTCACAATTATCGTCATAGAAGTGTCATAAGTATGACAGGAAAAAAATTCGTTCGACCCAAAATGTCACAGATGTGTCTTTTTTTGTAGTGATATGATCAACATAGTGATGTTCACCATTGAAAACTACTCCATCTCACGTGATGATCGGACATGGTTTAGTAGATACGGATCACGTGATCACTTAGATGATTAGAGGGATGTCTATCTAAGTGTGAGCTCTTAAGTAATATGATTAAATGAACTTTAAATTATCATGAACTTAGTCCTGGTAGTATTTGCATATCTATGTTGTAGATCAATAGCTCGCGTATAGCTCCCCTATTTTATTTTTGATATGTTCCTAGAGAAAACTAAGTTGAAAGATGATAGTAGCAATGATGTGGACTAGGTCCATGATCCGAGGATTATCCTCATTGCTGCACAGAAGTATTATGTCCTTGATGCACCACTAGGTGACGAACCTGTTGCAGGAGCAGATGCAGATGTTATGAATATTTTGCAAAGCTCGGTATGATGACTACTTGATAGTTTAGTGCACCATGCTTTATGGCTTAGAACCGGGACTTCAAAAATGTTTTGAATGCCATGGAGCATATGAGATGTTCCAGGAACTAAAATTGGTATTTCAGACTCATGCCCGAGTCGAGAGGTATGAGACCTCTTACAAGTATTTTGCCTACAAGATGGAGGAGAATAGCTCGACCAGTGAGCATGTGCTCAGAATGTCTGAGTACTACAATCGCTTGAATCAACTGGGAGTTAATCTTCAAGATAAGATAGTGATTGACAGAGTTCTCTAGTCACTATCACCAAGTTACTGGAACTTCGTGATGAACTATAATATGCAAGTGATGACGAAAATGATTCCCCGAGCACTTCGCGATGCTGAAATTGACGAAGGTAGAAATCAATAAAAGCATCAAGTGTTGATGGTTGACAAGACCACTAGTTTCAAGTAAAAGGGCAAGGGAAAGAAAGGGACATTCAAGAAGAATGGCAAGCAAGTTGCCACTCCCATGAAGAAGCCCAAAGCTAGACCCAAGCCTGAAACTGAGTGCTTCTACTACAAAGGAAATGGTCACTTGAAGTGGAACTGCCCAAGATACTTGGCGGACAAGAAGAATGGCAACGTTAACAAAGCTATATTTGATATACATGTTATTGATGTGTACTTTACTAGTGTTTATAGCAACCCCTCGATATTTGATACGGGTTCAGTTGCTAAGAGTAATAACTCAAAACGGGAGTTGCAAAATAAATAGAGACTAGTTAAGGGCGAGGTCATGATGTGTGTTGGAAGTGATTCCAAGGTTGATAAGATCACCATCACACAGTCCCTTTTCCTTCGGGGTTGATACGTATCCAACGTATCTATAATTTTTGATTGTTCCATGCTATATTATATTCTGTTTTGGACATTAATGGGCTTTACTATACACTTTTATATTTTTTTGGGACTAACCTATTAACCGGAGGCCCAGCCCAATTGCTGTTTTTTGCCTATTTCAGAGTTTCGCAGAAAAAGAATATCAAACAGAGTCCAAACAAAATGAAACCTTCGGGAACGTGATTTTCGGAACGAACGTGATCCAGAGGACTTGGACCCTATGTCAAGACATCAACCAGGAAGGCACGAGGTAGGGGGCGCGCCTACCCCCCTGGGAGCGCCCTCCACCCTCGTGGGCCCCACGTTGCTCCACCGACGTACTTCTTCCTCCTATATATACCTACGTACCCCCAAACTACCAGATACGGAGCCAAAAACCTAATTCCACCGCCGCAACCTTCTGTACCCGTGAGATCCCATCTTGGGGCCTTTTCCGGAGCTCCGCCGGAGGGGGCATCGATAACGGAGGGCTTCTACATCAACACCATAGCCTCTCCGATGATGTGTGAGTAGTTTACCTCAGACCTTCGGGTCCATAGTTATTAGCTAGATGGCTTCTTCTCTCTCTTTGGATCTCAATACAAAGTTCTCCACGATTCTCGTGGAGATCTATTCGATGTAATCTTATTTTGCGGTGTGTTTGTTGAGACCGATGAATTGTGGGTTTATGATCAAGTTTATCTATGAACAATATTTGAATGTTCTCTGAATTGTTTTATGTGTGATTGGTTATCTTTGCAAGTCTCTTCGAATTATTAGTTTGGTTTGGCCTACTAGATTGATCTTTCTTGCAATGGGAGAAGTTCTTAGCTTTGGGTTCAATCTTGCGGTGTCCTTTCCCAGTGACAGCAGGGGCAGCAAGGCACGTATTGTATTGTTGCCATCGAGGATAACAAGATGGGGTTTATATCATATTGCATGTGTTTATCCCTCTACATCATGTCATCTTGCTAAAAGCGTTACTCTGTTCTTATGAACTTAATACTCTATATGCATGCTGGATAGCGGTCGATGTGTGGAGTAATAGTAGTAGATGCAGGCAGGAGTCGGTCTACTTGTCTTGGACGTGATGCCTATATACATGATCATACCTAGATATTCTCATAACTATGCTCAATTCTGTCAATTGCTCAACAGTAATTTGTTCACCCACCGTAATATTTATGCTCTCGAGAGAAGCCACTAGTGAAACCTATGCCCCCCGGGTCTATCTTCCATCATATTAATCTTCCAACACTTAGCTATTTTTATTGCCTTTTATTTTACTTTGCATCTTTATCATAAAAATACCAAAAATATTATCTTATCATATCTATCAGATCTCACTCTCGTAAGTGACCGTGAAGGGATTGACAACCCCTTTATTGCAATGGTTGTGAGGATTTATTTGTTTGTGTAGGTGCGAGGGACTCGTGCGTGGCCTCCTACTAGACTGGTACCTTGGTTCTCAAAAACTAAGGGAAATACTTACGCTACTTTACTGCATCACCCTTTCCTCTTCAAGGGAAAACCAACGCAGTGCTCAAGAGGTAGCAGGGATTAGTATTGGAACTAAATAAATGTTATTTGGTGTTTGTGTTGAGCATAAATATGATTGGATCATGTTTATTGCGATACGGTTATTCATTTAAATCAGAGAATAGTTGTTGTTCTGTTTACATGAATAAAACCTTCTATGGTCTTACATCCAATGTAAATGGTTTACTGAATCTCGATCGTAGTGATACACATAATATTGATGCCAAAAGATGCAATGTTAATAATGATAGTGCAACTTATTTGTGGCACTACCGTTTAGGTCATATTGGTGTAAAACGCATGAAGAAACTCCATGCTGATGGGCTTTTGGAATCACTTGATTATGAATCACTTGATGCTTGCAAACCATGCCTCATGGGCAAGATGACTAAGACTCCATTCTCCGGAACAATGGAGCGAGCAACAGACTTGCTGGAAATAATACATACTGATGTATGCGGTCCGATGAGTGTTGATGCTTGCGGCGGGTATCGTTATTTTCTGACCTTCACAGATGATTTGAGCAGATATGGGTATATCTACTTGATGAAACATAAGTCTGAAACATTTGAAAAGTTCAAAGAATTTCAGAGTGAAGTGGAAAATCATCGTAACAAGAAAATAAGTTTCTACGATATGATCATGGAGGTGAATATTTGAGTTACGAGTTTGGTCCTCATTTGAAACTATGCAGAATAGTTTCGCAACTCACGCCACCCGGAACACCACAGCGTAATGGTGTGTCCGAACGTATTAACCGCACTTTATTAGATATGGTGCAATCTATGATGTCTCTTACTGAATTACCACTATCGTTTTGGGGTTATGCATTAGAGACAGCTGCATTCACGTTAAATAGGGCACCGTCTAAAAATCCATTGAGACGATACCGTATGAAATGTGGTTTAGCAAGAAACCTAAGCTGTTGTTTCTTAAAGTTTGGGGTTGCAATGCTTATGTGAAAAAGTTTCAACCTGATAAGCTCAAACCCAAATCGGAGAAGTGCATCTTGATAGGATACCCAAAAGAAACTGTTGGGTACACCTTCTATCACGGATCCGAAGGCAAGATCTTTGTTGCTAAGAGTGGATCCTTTCTAGAGAAGGAGTTTCTCTCGAAAGAAGTGAGTGGGAAGAAAGTAGAACTTGATGAGGTGATTGTACCTGCTCCCTTATTGGAAAGTAGTTCATCACAAAAATCAGTTCCAGTGATTCCTACACCAATTAGTGAGGAAGCTAATGACGATGATCATGAAAACTTCTGATCAAGTTACTACCGAAACTTGTAGGTCAACTAGAGTAAGATCTGCACTAGAGTGGTATGGTAATCCTGTTCTGGAGGTCATGTTACTTGACCATGACGAACCTACGAACTATGGGGAAGCAATGATGAGCCCAGATTCCGCGAAATGTCTTGAGACCATGAAATCTGAGATAGAATCCATGTATGAGAAATAAGTGTGGACTTTGGTGGACTTGCCCGATGATCGGCACGCCATTGAGAATAAATGGATCTTCAAGAGGAAGACGGGCGCTGATAGTAGTGTTACTATCTACAAAGCTTGAATTGTCGCAAAAAGTTTTTTGACAAGTTCAAGGTGTTGACTACGGTGAGATTTTGTCACTCGTCGCGATGTTTAAGTCTGTCCGAATCATGTTAGCAATTGCCACATTTTATGAAATCTGGCAAATGGATGTCAAAACTGCATTCCTTAACGGATTTCTTAAAGAAGAGTTGTATATGATACAACAAGAAGGTTTTGTTAATCCTAAAGGTGCTAACAAAGTGTGCAAGCTCCAGCGATCCATCTATGGACTGGTGCAAGCATCTCGGAGTTGGAATATACGCTTAGATGAGTTGATCAAAGCATATAGTTTTATACAGACTTGCGGTGAGCCTGTATTTACAAGAAAGTGAGTGGGAGCACTACAACATTTCTGATAAGTATATGTGAATGACATATTGTTGATCGGAAATAATGTAGAATTTTATGGAAAGCATAAAGGAGTGTTTGAAAGGAGTTTTTCAAAGGAAGACCTCGGTGAAGCTACTTACATATTCAGCATCAAGATCTATAGAGATAGATCAAGATGCTTGATTTTTTTCAATGAGTACATACCTTGACAAGTTTTTGAAGTAGTTCAAAACGGAATAGTCAAAGAAGGAGTTCTTTCCTGTGTTGCAAGGTGTGAAGTTGAGTAAAGACTCAAAACCCGACCACGACAGAAAATAGAAAGAGAATGAAAAGCCATTCCCTATGCCTCAGTCATAGGTTCTATAAAATATGATATGTTGTGTACCAGAACTATTGTGTACCTCACCATGAGTTTGGCAAGAGGGTACAATAGTGATCCGGGAGTGGATCATTGAACAGTGGTCAAAATTATCCTTAGTGGAATAAGGAAATGTTTCTCCGTTATGGAGGTGAAAAAGAGTTCATCGTAATGCACATCATGATAAGCCTCGCAAGCAATGTGACTAATGAGTTCGTTACGGATGATGCATTACAGAACGAGTAAAGAGACTAGCCGGTAACGAGATTGAACTAGGTATGAAGATACCACAATCAAATCTCGGGCAAGTAACATACCGATGACAAAGGGAATAACGTATGTTGTCATTGCGGTTTGACCGATAAAGATCTTCGTAGAACATGTAGGAACCAATATGATCATCTAGGTTCTGCTATTGGTTATTGACCGGAGATGTGTCTCGGTCATGTCTACATAGTTATCGAACCAGTAGGGTCCGCACGCTTAACGTTCGACGATGATTTGTATTATGAGTTATGTGTTTTGGTGACCGAAGATTGTTCGGAGTCCCGGATGAGATCACAGACATGAATAAGAGTCTCGAAATGGTCGAGCGGTAAATATTGATATATTGGACAATAGTATTCGGAAATCGGAAGTGTTTCGGAATGTATCAGGTACATATCGGAGTACCGGGGAGTTACCGGAAACCCCGGGGGGAAGATATGGGCCATATGGGCCACAGGAGGGAGGCAAGGCAGCCCACAAGGGGGTGGCGCCCCCCCATGGGGAGTCCAAATGGGACAAGGGGAGGGGGCGCGGCCCCCTTTCTTTCTCCTTCTCCCTCTCCTTCCCCATTTCCCCCTCGGATAGAAGGAAAGGGGGGCCGAATAGGACTAGGAGTCCAAGTGGGATTCCCCCCACTTGGCGCGCCCTAGGTCGGCCTCCTCCCCTCTCCCTCCTTTATATACGGGGGCAGGGGGCACCTCTAAATACATCAATTGTTCTTAGTCGTGTGCGGTGCCCCCCTCTACCGTTTAATCCTCCGGTCATATTGTCGTAGTGCTTAGGCGAAGCCCTGCGTGGATCACATCACCATCACCATCACCAAGCCGTCGTGCTGACGAAACTCTGCCTCGACAGTTTGCTGGATCAAGAGTTCAAGGGATGTTATCGAGCTGAACGTGTGCAGAACTCGAAGGTGTCATACGTTCGGTGCTTGATCGGTTGAATCGAGAAGTGTTGGGAAACGTAGTAATTTCAAAAAAATCCTACGCACACGCAAGATCATGGTGACGCATAGCAACGAGAGGGGAGAGTGTTGTCTATGTACCCTCGTAGACCGTAAGAGGAAGCATTATGACAACGCGGTTGATGTAGTCGTGCGTCTTCACGATCGACCGATCCTAGCACCAAAAGTACGGCACCTCCGCGATCAGCTCGGTGACGTCCCACGAACTCACGATCCAGCAGAGTGTCGAGGGAGAGCTTCGTCAGCACGACGGCGTGATGACGGTGATGATGAAGCTACCGGCGCAGGGCTTCACCTAAGCACAGCAACGATATAACCGAGGTGGATTATGATGGAGGGGGGCACCGCACACGGCTAACAGATCAATGATCAACTTGTGTGTTCTAGGGTGCCCACTGCACCCGTATATAAAGGAGCAAGGGGGAGGCTGGCCGGCCCTTGGGGCGCGCCAAGGAGGGGAGGAGTCCTCCTCCTAGTAGGAGTAGGACTCCTCCTTTCCTAGTCCAACTAGGAGGGGAGGAAGGGGGAAGGAAGGAGAGGGAGAGAGGGAGGGAAAGAGGGGGCGCCGCCCCCCTCCTTGTCCAATTCGGATTCCCAATGGGGGGCGGCCAGCCCTATGGCCCCTCCACTCTCTCTCACAAGGCCCATGTTGGCCCATTAGTTCCCCCGGGGTTTCGATAACCCCCCGGCACTCCGATAATTATCCGGTGACCCCCGGAACTCATCCGGTGTCTGAATATAGTCATCCAATATATCAGTCTTTATGTCTCGACCATTTCGGGACTCCTCGTCATGTCCGTGATCATATCCGGGACTCTGGACTATCTTTGGTACATCAAAACACATAAACTCATAATACCGATCGTCACCGAACGTTAAGCGTGCGGACCCTACGGGTTCAAGAACTATGTAGACATGACCGAGACACGTCTCCGGTCAATAACCAATAGCGGAACCTGGATGTTCATATTGGCTCCCACATATTCTACGAAGATATTTATCGGTCAAACCGCATAACAATATGTTGTTCCCTTTGTCATCAGTATGTTACTTGCCCAAGATTCGATCGTCGGTATCTCAATACCTAGTTCAATCTCGTAACCGGCAAGTCTCTTTACTCGTTCCGTAATGCATCATCCCGCAACTAACTCATTAGTCACATTGCTTGCAAGGCTTATAGTGATGTGCATTACCGAGAGGGCCCAAAGATACCTCTCCGACAATCGGAGTGACAAATCCTAATCTCGATCTATGCCAACTCAACAAGTACCATCGGAGACACCTGTAGAGCACCTTTATAATCACCCAGTTATGTTGTGATGTTTGGTAGCACACAAAGTGTTCCTCCGGTATTTGGGAGTTGCATAATCTCATAGTCATAGGAACATGTATAAGTCATGAAGAAAGCAATAGCAACATACTAAACGATCAAGTGCTAAGCTAACGGAATGGGTCAAGTCAATCACATCATTCTCTAATGATGTGATCCCGTTAATCAAATGACAACTCATGTCTATGGCTAGGAAACTTAACCATCTTTGATTCAATGAGCTAGTCAAGTAGAGGCATACTAGTGACCCTCTGTTTGTCTATGTATTCACACATGTACTAAGTTTCAGGTTAATACAATGCTAGCATGAATAATAAACATTTATCATGATATAAGGAAATATAAATAACTACTTTATTATTGCCTCTAGGGCATATTTCCTTCAGTCTCCCACTTGCACTAGAGTCAATAATCTAGTTCACACCGCCATGTGACTTTACACCAATAGTTCACATCACCATGTGATTCACACCCATAGTTCACATCGCCATGTGATCAACACTCAAAGGGTTTACTAGAGTCAGTAATCTTAGTTCACATCGCCATGTGATTAACACCCAAAGAGTACTAAGGTGTGATCATGTTTTGTTTGTGAGAGAAGTTTAGTCAACGGGTCTGCCATATTCAGATCCGTATGTATTTTGCAAATTTCTATGTCAACAATGCTCTGCACGGAGCTACTCTAGCTAATTGCTCCTACTTTCAATATGTATCCAGATTGAGACTTAGAGTCATCTGGATCAGTGTCAAAACTTGCATCGACGTAACCCTTTACGACGAACCTTTTTGTCAACTCCATAATCGAGAAACATATCCTTATTCCACTAAGGATAATTTTGACCGATGTCCAGTGATCTACTCCTAGATCACTATTGTACTCCCTTTGCCAAACTCAGTGTAGGTCATACAATAGATCTGGTACACAGCATGGCATACTTTATAGAACCTATGGCTGAGGCATAGGGAATGACTTTCATTCTCTTTCTATCTTCTGTCGTGGTCAGGCTTTGAGTCTTACTCAATTTCACACCTTGCAATACAGGCAAGAACTCCTTCTTTGACTGTTCCATTTTGAACTACTTCAAAAATTTGTCAAGGTATGTATTCATTGAAAAAACTTATCAAGCGTCTTGATCTATCTTTATAGATCTTGATGCTCAATATGTAAGCAGCTTCATCGAGGTCTTTCTTTGAAAAACTCATTTCAAACACTCCTTTTATGCTTTCCAAAAAATTCTACATCATTTCCGATCAACAATATGTCATTCACATATACTTATCTGAAAGGTTGTAGTGCTCCCACTCACTTTCTTGTAAATACAGGCTTCACCGCAAGTCTGTATAAAACTATATGCTTTGATCAACTCATCAAAGCATATATTCCAACTCTGAGATGCTTTGCACCAGTCCATGGATGGATCGCTGGAGCTTGCACATTTTGTTAGCACCTTTAGGATCGACAAAACCTTCTGGTTTCATCATATACAACTCTTCTTTCAGAAATCCATTAAGGAATGTAGTTTTGACATCCATTTGCCAGATTTCATAAAATGTGGCAATTTGCTAACATGATTCGATCAGACTTAAGCATCGCTACGAGTGAGAAAATCTCATCATAGCCAACACCTTGAACTTTGTCAAAAACCTTTTTCGACAAGTCTAGATTTGTAGATAGTAACAGTACTATCAGCGTCCGTCTTCCTCTTGAAGATCCATTTATTTTCTATGGCTTGCCGATCATCGGGCAAGTCAACCAAAGTCCACATTTTGTTCTCATACATGGATCCCATCTCAGATTTCATGGCCTCGAGCCATTTCACGGAATCTGGGTTCATCATCGTTTCCTCATAGTTCATAGGTTCGTCGTGGTCAAGTAACATGAACTCCATAATAGGATTACCGTACCACTCTGGTGCGGAACGTACTCTGGGTGACCTACGAGGTTCGGTAGTAACTTGATCCGAAGCTTCATGATCATCATCATTAACTTCCTCACTAATCGGTGTAGGCATCACTGGAACTAATTTCTGTGATGAACTGCTATCCAATTCGGGAGAAGGTACAATTGCCTTATCAAGTTCTACTTTCCTCCCACTCACTTCTTTCGAGAGAAACTCCTTCTCTAGAAAGGATCCATTCTTAGCAACGAATATCTTGCCTTCGGATCTGTGATAGAAGGTGTACCCGATAGTTACTTTTGGGTATCTTATGAAGACACACTTCCGCGATTTGGGTTTGAGCTTATCAGGATGAAACTTTTTCACATAAGCATCGCAACCCCAAACTTTGAGAAACGACAACTTAGGTTTCTTGCTAAACCATAGTTCATACGGTGTTGTCTCAACAGATTTAGATGGTGCCCTTTTTAACGTGAATGCAGCTGTCTCTAATGCATAACCCCAAAACTATAGTGCTAAATCGGTAAGAAACATCGTAGATTGCACTATATCCAATAAAGTAGGGTTATGACGTTCGGACACACCATTATGCGGTGGTGTTCCAGGTGGCATGAGTTGCGAAACTATTCCACATTGTTTCAAATGAAGACCAAACTCGTAACTCAAATATTCGTCTCCGCGATCAGATTGTAGAAACTTTTTCTTGTTACGATGACTTTCCACTTCACTCTGAAATTCTTTGAACCTTTCAAATGTTTCGGACTTATGTTTCATCAAGTAGATAAATCATCTGTGAAGGTCAGAAAAGAACGATACCCGCCATGAGCCTCAACACTCATCGGACCGTGTACATCAGTATGTATTATTTCCAATAAGTCAGTTGCTCGCTCCTTTGTTCCGGAGAACGGAATCTTAGTCATCTTTCCCATGAGGCATGGTTCGCAAGTATCAAGTGATTCCAAAAACCCATCAGCATGGAGTTTCTTCATGCGCTTTATACCAATATGACCTAAACGACAGTGCCACAAATAAGTTGCACTATCATTATTAACTTTATATCTTTTGGCTTCAATATTATGAATATGTGTATCACTACGGTCGAGATCCAACAAACTATTCTCATTGGGTGTATGACCATCGAAGGTTTTATTCATGTAAACAGAACAACAATTATTCTCTGACTTTAAATGAATAACCGTATTGCAATAAACATGATCAAATCATATTCATGCTCAACGCAAACACCAAATAACATTTATTTAGGTTCAACACTAATCCCGAAAGTATAGGGAGCGTGCGATGATGATCATATCTTGGAACCACTTAGAACACACATCATCACTTCACCCTTAACTAGTCTCTGTTCATTCTGCAACTCCCATTTCGAGTTACTAATATTAGCAACTGAACTAGTATCAAATACTGAGGGGTTTCTATAAACACTAGTAAAGTACACATCAATAACATGTATATCAAATATACCTTTGTTCACTTTGCCATCCTTCTTATCTGCCAAATGTTTGGGGCAGTTCCGCTTCCAGTGACCATTTCCTTTGCAGTAGAAGCACTCAGTTTTAGGCTTGGGTCTAGCTTTGGGCTTCTTCATGGGAGTGGCAACTTGCTTGCCATTCTTCTTGAAGTTCCATTTCTTTCCCTTGCCCTTTTACTTGAAACTAGTGGTCTTGTCAACCATCAACATTTGATGCTTTTCTTGATTTCTACCTTCGTCGATTTCAGCATCATGAAGAGCTTGGGAATCGTTTTCGTTATCCCTTGCATATTATAGTTCATCATGAAGTTCTAGTAACTTGGTGACAGTGACTGGAGAACTCTGTCAATCACTATTTTATCTGGAAGATTAACTCCCACTTGATTCAAGCGGTTGTAGTACTCAGACAATCTGAGCACATGCTCACTGGTTGAGCTATTCTCCTCCATCTTGTAGGCAAATTACTGTCAGAGGTCTCATACCTCTTGACACGGGCATGAGTATGAAAGACTAATTTCAACTCTTTGAACATCTTATATGCTCCGTGGCGTTCAAAACATTTTTGAAGTCTCGGTTCTAAGCCGTAAAGCATGGTGCACTAAACTATCAAGTAGTCATCATACCGAGCTTGTCAAAACGTTCATAACGTCTGCATCTGCTCCTGCAATAGTTTTGTCACCTAGCGGTGCATCAAGGACATAATTTTTCTGTGTAGCAATGAGGAAAATCCTCAGGTCACGGAGCAAGTCCGCATCATTGCTACTATCATATTTCAACTTATATTCATATAAAAAATAAATGGGGAGCTACATCGCGAGCTATTGATCTACAACATAGATATGCTAATACTACCAGGACTAAGTTCATGATAAATTTAAGTTCAGTTAATCATATTACTTAAGAACTCCCACTTAGATAGACATCCCTCGAGTCATCTAAATAATCACGTGATCCAAATCAACTAAACCATGTCCGATCATCACGTGAGATGGAGTAGTTTTCAATAGTGAACATCACTATGTTGATCATATCAACTATATGATTCACGCTCGACCTTTCGGTCTCCAGTGTTCCAAGGCCATATCTGCATATGCTAGGCTCGTCAAGTTTAACCCGAGTATTCTGCATGTGCAAAACTGGCTTGCACCCATTGTATGTGAACTTAGAGCTTATCACACCCGATCATCACGTGGTGTCTCAGCACGAAGAACTGTCGCAACGGTGCATACTCAGGGAGAACACTTATACCTTGAAATTTTAGTAACGGATCATCTTATAAAGCTACCGCCGAACCAAGCAAAATAAGATGTATAAAAGATAAACATCACATGCAATCAAAATATGTGACATGATATGGCCATCATCATCTTGTGCCTTTGATCTCTATCTCCAAAGTACCGTCATGATTTCTATCGTCACCGGCATGACACCATGATCTCTATCATCTTGATCTCTATCAATGTGTCGTCATATGGTCGTCTCTCCAACTATTGCTTTTGCAACGATTGCTATCGCATAGTGATAAAGTAAAGCAATTACATGGCACTTGCATCTTATGCAATAAAGAGACGACCATAAGGCTCCTGCCAGTTGCCAATAATTTCAAAAACATGATCATCTCATACAACAATTTATATCTCATCACGTCTTGACCATATCATATCACAACAATCCCTGCAAAAACAAGTTAGATGTCCTCTACTTTGTTGTTGCAAGTTTTACGTGGATGCTACGGGCTGAGCAAAAACCGTTCTTACCTACGCATCAAAACCACAACGATTTTTCGTCAAGTATGTGTTGTTTTAACCTTCAACAAGGACCGGGCGTAGCCACACTCGATTCAACTAAAGTTGGAGAAACTGACACCTGCCAGCCACCTGTGTGTGAAGCACGTCAGTAGAACTAGTCTCGCGTAAGCGTACGCGTAATGTCGGTCCGGGCCGCTTCATCCAACAATATCGCTGAATCAAAGTATGACATGCTGGTAAGAAGTATGACTATTATCACCCACAACTCACTTGTGTTCTACTCGTGCATATAACATCTACGCATAAACCTGGCTCGGATGCCACTGTTGGGGAACATAGTAATTTCAAAAAAAAATCCTACGCACACGCAAGATCATGGTGATGCATAGCAACGAGAGGGGAGAGTGTTGTCTACGTACCCTCGTAGACCGTAAGCGGAAGCGTTATGATAATGCAGTTGATGTAGTCGTACGTCTTCACGATCGACCGATCCTAGCACCGAAAGTACGGCACCTCCGCGATCTACACATGTCCGTCTTGGTGACGTCCCACAAACTCACGATCCAGCAGAGTGTCGAGGGAGAGCTTCGTCAAGATGACGGCGTGATGACGGTGATGATGAAGCTACCGGTGCAGGGCTTCGCCTAAGCACTGCAACGATATGACCGAGGTGGATCATGGTGGAGGGGGGCACCGCACACGGCTAAGAGATCAATGATCAACTTGTGTGTTCTAGGCTGCCCCCTGCCCCCGTATATAAAGGAGCAAGGGGGGAGGCCAGCCGGCCCTTGGGGTGCGCCAAGGAGGGGAGGAGTCCTCCTCCTAGTAGGAGTAGGAGTAGGACTCTGTCTTTCCTAGTCCAACTAGGAGGAGGAAGGTAAAGAGAGGGCGTCGCCGCCCCCCTACTTGTCCAATTTGGACTCCCAAGGGGGGGGGCGGCCAGCCCTATGGCCCCTCCTATCTCTCACACAAGGCCCATGTTGGCCCATTAGTTCCCCCGGGGTTTCGATAACCCCCCGGCACTCCGATAATTATCCGGTGACCCCCGGAACTCATCCGGTGTCCGAATATAGTCATCCAATATATCAATCTTTATATCTCAACCATTTTGAGACTCCTCATCATGTCCGTGATCACATCCGAGACTCCGAACTATCTTCGGTACATCAAAACACATAAACTCATAATACCGATTGTCACCGAACGTTAAGCGTGCGAACCCTACAGGTTCGAGAACTATGTAGACATGACCGAGACACGTCTCCAGTCAATAACCAATAGCAGAACCTGGATGTTTATATTGGCTCCCACATATTCTACGAAGATCTTTATCGGTCAAACCACATAATAATATACGTTGCTCCCTTTGTCATCGGTATGTTACTTGCCCAAGATTCGACCGTGGTATCTCAATACCTAGTTCAATCTCATTACCGACAAGTCTCTTTACTCGTTCTGTAATGCATCATCCCCCAACTAACTTATTAGTCACATTGCTTGCAAGGCTTATAGTGATGTGCATTACCGAGAGGGCCCAGAGATACCTCTCCGACAATCGGAGTGACAAATCCTAATATCGATCTATGCCAACTCAACAAGTACCATCGGAGACACCTGTAGAGCACCTTTAAATCACCCAGTTATGTTGTGACGTTTGGTAGCACACAAAGTGTTCCTCTCGTATTCGGGAGTTGCATAATCTCATAGTCATAAGAACATGTATAAGTCATGAAGAAAGCAATAGCAACATACTAAACGATCAAGTGCCAAGCTAACGGAATGGGTCAAGTCAATCACATCATTCTCTAATGATGTGATCCCGTTAATCAAATGATAACTCATGTCTATGGCTAGGAAACTTAACCATCTTTGATTCAACGAGCTAGTCAAGTTGAGGCATACTAGTGACCCTCTGTTTGTCTATGTATTCACACATGTACTAAGTTTCCGGTTAATACAATTCTAGCATGAATAATAAACATTTATCATGATATAAGGAAATATAAATAACAACTTTATTATTGCCTCTAGGGCATATTTCCTTCAAGAAGACGTTCGACTACATCAACCGCGTTAAGCTAACGCTTCCGCTTTTGGTCTAAGAGGGTAGGTGGACACACGCTCCCCCTGTCGTTTCTATGCATCTCCTAAATAAATCTTGCGTGAGCGTAGGAAATATTTTGAAATTGCATGCTACGTTTCCCTACACTTGCGTATGCATAGAAAATTTTGTTTTCCGTGCAACGTTTCCCAACACCTAAAAGGTGTCATTGTTCTGTTAGATATTTGCTAAAAAATGCAATTACGCATCGCTACCGTTAGGTCAAACCCGTTGACCGTGTTAGACGACCAAAATATTTCTGGACCCACATGTCAACTCTCTCTATCTCACAATGATAAGTGTGGGACCCACTTGTCAGGAGTATGCAAGCGAATAATTTGAGAGGAAAATAAGAACCCTGTTGGGGATCAAGTGGGACCCATGCTTTTATTGTAGTGATATAGAGGGAGATTCGACATGTTGGTCCATGGGTATTTTGGTCATATAACATGGTAAACGGGTTTTGAGCCGACAATAACGATGTCTAGTGACATTTTTTAGCATACACATAAAGGAGCGATGCCCTTTCTTAGTAGTCAAAACTCCTAGTGATAAAACTGAATAGTGGGACATAACTGATGACATAAATAATTAAAATATAACTTTTTGACGTATTTCTTAGTATATGTGCATCTTTTCTACACGTAAAAAAACATGAATTTTGAATTTTTGAATTCGGACTCCATGGAGGCCGTCCTCCATTCAGCATTTTCGAGATACAAGAGCAACTCCAATGGGGCGACACATTTCGTCCGCCGCTGTCCATTTGGGTCGACGCGGACAAAAGAGGAGGCCCAACGCGGTGAACCAAACCCAAATGGAGTCCGCTTCCCGTCCGCGCCGACGCATTTGCGGCCCAAATTTGCGCCCCAAATGCGTCGACGCGGACGGGGAACGGACGCCACGCGCGCCTTCTCGGTGGCCTCCATGGCCCCACCTGGCGGTCGTCCAACGGCCCGCCACCTACCTGGTCAGCTTAATTTATGACCTAGGGCCCACATGTCAGCGAGGGCGGTCGTCCTTTTTTAAGCCGACCGTGTGGCGGGGTCGTCCTCGTCCAGCTAGCCCCCGTCCACATCTAGCCACGCTCGCTCCCCCATCGCCGGCAAACGTTAGCCAACCCTAGCCACCCTAGCCACCCCAGCCGTGCCAAATGGGGCTCTTCTCCGGCGCCGGCAGCAGCAAGGTCAAGGGCAAGTCACCCGCCGCCCCCTTTCCCCCGGAGTTTCTCCCGCCTCCGTCGGCGCCTGCTCGCCGACCGAGGCATCGTGTGAACGTGCTGGTGCACCAGGCGGAGTGGCACTGGCAGCATCATGTGCCTCTCTTGTACCCCAACGCCACCCTGTCGCACAACTGGCACCTATGCCCGGAGAGGATCCCAGTGCCAGTGGCCCCGCGGTCGGCCAGGGCGCATGCAGAGGAGGTGCGGCGCCGGTAGGCGCTCCTGCCGCCGGAGCAGCGCCGCTACTCCGCCTACGCCTCCGACTCGTCCAACTGGGCGCGCTGGTTCGCCTTCGAGCACAAGGAGGCGAGGCGACGCGGCGTCCGCGAGGTCGACCGCACCGTGCCAACACCCCTGCTCATCGTCCGTGAGGAGGACCAGGCGGCGGAGGCCGCCTACCAGGCTGTCCTTGCGGCGGTCTACCGCGAGAGCGAGGAGGACGAGCGGCGCAGGGCGACGACGGCAGAGGAAGAGGAGGCGGCGTACGACGCAACTATAGTGCAGGTCATGGCCCTCTCCGCGGCGGGCGACTGTGTCCTGTCGCCGGTGACCCCGTCGTCCCCGCCGTCCTATGTAAAGGCCGAGCCAGAGCCGGAGCCCATCGAGCGCTACTCCTGAACGGGAGTAGTGCGCGAGTGGGTCCGCGCGCCGCCGGTTTGGGTGGGGGCGATGCCGGCGCAGGAGGCGGCGTACCTCGAGCACTGGCGCCACATCCGGCTGGCCGAGGAGCGCCACGACGGCGAGTACCTCGAGATGCTCGAGCGCGAGGCCGAGGCCGAGCAACGTGAGGCCGAGGAGGAGGCGTGCCATGCCGTGGCAGCACAGGCGGCGGCACAGCCCGCGCCCGACATGAACGCCATGTGGAACTCGACGTTCTCCTGGGCTGGCCCTGCGTCGACGCTCATCGACCTCATGGACCCTGAGGACGACGACGACGCCTAGGGCAGCGCGCCGCCTCGTAGTTTAGTTTATTTTCAGTTTTTATTAATACTAATGTGGACGCGTGGACTCTCAGCGGCATTCGTGGCCGGCTTTAATGTATAATTATTGCATGTTTTCCTTTTTTTCTCGCTCTATCAAAAATGGGTCGGGCTAGAGTTGGGCGCACGCGCCGACCAAACGCGGAAGCGGACGTTCGTGCCCACCTAGCCGACCCAAACGGACAAAAAGCGGACAAAAGCACCGTCCGTTTGGGTCGGCCCGTTGGAGTTGCTCTAAGGCCAACTCCACCGCGCGACCCCATCTTGCCCGGGTGCGTCCGTTTGGGGTAGAATGGATGAATAGCGCGGCCCAACGCGTGGACCCAAACGGATAAATGTCCAGATTCCAACCGTTTTCGACCCATCCCCGTCCCAAACTTGCGCCGAGTTTGGGGTGAAACGGACATCGCGTAGACGGGCTCGCCGCACGCCCTTGTCCCCCCGTGGCCCGCCTGTCGAGGACACTAGCAGTCCCTTCGCTTCCAATGCCTCCACCCCCTCTCCCCGCCCCGCCGCCGGCGCCGCCGCTATTCTCCGGCCGCCTCCTCACCGCGCAGCCCCCGGCCGTCCATACCAAACCAAGTCTCGACATGGCCGCCACCACGCCTGCGCTTTCGCCGTAGTTTTGGCCGTCGATCGGAGGAGGTTTGGCCGTCTGCGTCGCAGCCGGCGGCAGAGGGGATACGACCGCCGGCGACGTACCACGGCGGTCGCAGCAGCTTTCGACGAGTGCTCCAGCGCGGCCAGTAGCCGGCCGCCAACCACCCCTGCTGCATCGAGGTGATCATCGCGGCCTCTTTGCCACCATGACCGCAAGGTGTTCGACGCTTTGCCGACAAAGGTATGGACAGTGGATGTGAGTTTTTCTTCCACCACTTCATTTGTTCATCGGATGATTCGTTGTCGGATGATGAAGATCTTGTGGTGGCTACACTGGTCATTCACGACCACATTCAACGGCAGCTTCCTCGGTACAGGGGGTCACTCACTGGCCATGCTCCCAACCTGAACCGCAATAGGGAGAGAGGTCACGCCCTGCTCCATGCCGATTACTTTGCCAACACCCCGCTCTTCAAGCCGGATAAATTCCATCGCCGTTTTCGAATGGCAAGGCATGTGTTCAATCGTATCCGAGAGGGAGTGGTTGCTCATGACCCATACTTTGAGTGCAAGACGGATGCCCTTGGCAAGCTTGGATTCTCCTCTTACCAGAAATGCACCGCGGCCATCTGCATGCTTGCATATGGAATTCCAGGCGATCTGGTGGATGAGTATGTGCGTATGAGTGAGACAATATGTCTGATGTCAATGTACAAGTTCTGCTAGGCTGTGATCGAGGTGTTTGGCCCGGAGTACTTGAGGCAGCCAACTGCCGCTGATACAGAGAGATTGTTGGCGACCAACGCGGCTAGAGGCTTTTCAGGCATGCTTGGCAGCATAGATTGTATGCATTGGGAGTGAAAGAACTGTCCATTTGCTTGGTAGGGCCAGTACAAGGGGCATGTCAAAGCGTGCACTGTCATATTAGAAGCGGTGGCTTCGCATGATCTTTGGATATGGCATTCTTTTTTCGGCATGGCAGGTTCTCACAATGATATCAACGTGCTGCAGCGTTCTTCAGTCTTCGCAAGTCTTGCAGAAGGCCACTCCCAGCCTGTCAACTTTGAGATCAACGGCCACCAGTACAACAATGGATACTATCTAGCTGATGGTATATACCCTCAGTGGTCAAGTTTTGTGAAGACAATCTCAAACACCCAAGGTGAGAAGAGAAAGAGATTTGCCCATATGCAAGAGAGTGCTAGAAAGGATGTGGAACATGCTTTTGATGTGCTTCAATCCCGGTGGGGTATCGTTCGAAACCCTGCATTGTCATGTGATGAAAGGAAGCTTTAGGAGGTGATGACTGCTTGTGTGATCATGCACAACATGATCGTCGAGGACGAGCGTGATGAGAATATCTTCGACCAATGATTTGATTATCAAGGTGAAAATGTTGAGCCCCTGCACCAAGAACCGACCACATTTGAACAGTTTGTCCAATTCCATCGTGAGTTACGTTATTGGCACACTCATTTAGATCTTCAAAATGACTTGGTTGAGCACGTGTGGGATCACATTGGCAACCAATAGATGTATTGATTCATTTTATGTTCATTCAAGACAATTTCAATTTGGTTGTAAAACTATTTTATTAGACAATTTCGATTGGGTTGTAAAACTATTTTTATTTTCAGAAAATTAATATTTGAACGTCCAAACTAGTTTTGATATGAAAATATGGGCATTTTTTACCCTGGCGAACAGGATGGGACAAACGGATGCGGCCGCGCGCTGGGCTCACGGTCACCGCATCCCAGGACAGGCCCGGACACAACCCCATCGCCCTATCCAAGGGAACAAAATCCTGCCGAACCGCACGTCCGTTTGAGACCGCGCGGTGGAGTTGGCCCAACAACTCTACAATCTAAAGAAGCCATTAGTACTCCCTCCGTTTCTTTTTAGTCCGCACATAAGGTTTGGTCAAAGTCAAGCTTTGTAGAATTTGACTAACATTATATTAAAAAATATAAACATTCACAATATGAAATCAATATCATCAGATGCACCATGAAACGTATTTTTATACTATATAGTTTTAGTATTGTAGATGTTCATATTTTTTTATATAAATTTCGTCAAATTTTATGTAGTTTGACTTTGATCAAATCTTATATGCGAAGTAAAAAAAAACGGAGCGAGTATTTCCTTCCCGCGATCCAGAGTTCTCTTTCCACGCTGCGTGGCGTGATCGTCTCCTTCCCAGACAACAACGCAGCACCGCTACTCCATGCAGGGGAGCAAGGCCACGAGGCACACCTCGTCGCTAACCAAAGCATCCTAGGCAAGCCGGGCCACCGATCTGCTCGTGCCCCTTTTGCCGGGCGCACGGATAATGGGCGCCACCCTCCAATCCAATCCGACCCACCCGCCACCCGGCCATCCATCCATCCATCCCCTCCCCTCGTGCTGCCGCTCGGCCCTGACCGTATCGACGGGGTCGCTGGGACCAGCCAAACAAAGTTGACGCGCACCACGACGGCAACTAACGCCCTCCGCCAGACTGTGGCCTCCCACCCTCGTTAGCCTGTCTCCAACTATAATCCTCCGTCCGGCCGTTCCTCCCAGCGCCCATCCCCTGCGCCCGCCCCACCCTGTGCCCCGCCGTGTGCCGCTGCCTGCTGGGATCCACATGCATGCATTGGTTCGTTCTCGACGCGTTATGTGTCGCTCCTTCCTACCGTGGATAATTTACTGTGGCGATCACGAAGTTCGTGGACGTACGTGTGCGGCGGTGCCTTGTTTATGTGATGTGACGTCGGTATAAGTTGATTTGGTCTCCTGTTGCCAAGTTGTCTCACGTGATGGTCAAGATGGCCACGGTTAACCTGCTGGATTTATGTGTCGTGTCGGCGTCTCCTTTGGTTGATGACAGCCAGCTTAGTTGGCCGCATCACCGTGACACCGTGTGTAGAGACCAAACTGTCCGTTTCACTAGTTACGCTCTTGTTTTTGTCCACGGTGTTTAGACCCTTACAAGCACACTGAAACGCAAACACAAAGGACCATGAACACCTAGAGTATCCTAACACAAACATAATACAAGAAGATCGACGGAGCCCTGTGCCATCATCCCTGCAGCAGAAAGATCTGCAACCAGTCGCAAACAGGTCATCATCTTCGACCACGGTACAATTGCCACCACACTACTTCCCCCTTTCTTGACACCAGTGCTGAGAGGGCATGGACATCAATCCAACACACCTGCAACAGCCGTCGCCATCTTTGGCTTTGAGTACCGCGAAAAGTGTCCCTTCCGGAAGGAAGAGAACTCGAGTCATCCGACCGGTCCAGCACCGCGGCCGGGCCATCCGCCCGGACAAAGCAGGATCTCCCATCAGTATCAGCGCAGAGGAAGGAGAAGAACAGCAGCAGCAAATCACACCAACAAGAAAGAAGAAAGGTCTTCGTCTCCCTGCCTCCATCGCCCCTCTGAGGATCCAAACGGCCAGTGCCGATGGACCTCCAACCACCATAGCCCGCGACCTCGACGAGATCCGGGATCCCCAACATCGCTGGCTCCTAGACGAAGGCAAAAGCCTCGCCTGAACGCGAACGGAGCCCGGAGAAACTTATTCCAACGCGACACCACCGCAACGGCCTCGGCAGCGTCTGAGGGAACAGACCTGAGGTTCCCCCTCCCTCCCGCCGCCAAAGCGGTCGACGGAGAGAGAGAACCGGCGGCGTCACCGGCGGCGCGCAAGGGGTCCCTAGTCGCCTCCTTGATCGCCTGTGCGATCCAACTTTTCCGGGCGTCCGGTTCGGCTCTCCCGTGCACAATTATTTCTATGCTAACAGTTGGTTAATCGTCGTGCATGCATGTGTAGTTTTAAATCTGGGTGCGCCGGTTTTAGCTTTGGGGCCGCCAATAGCCTACCTTGCTCTCTCATGTTAGAAAAGAGTGTTACTTTTGAGCTCGATGCAACCTTTTCAATCGTGTGTGGAGCCGAGGAAGGAAGGGCTTAGGGTTTAATATAAATCTAGCGAGATTCACAGAAGATGGGTGCATCTTCGGTCATTGTCGATCAGAACCATCTTCGGCCATCGTCGATCAGAACATATGTCCATGGAAAAGTGAGCGGTGATATGCGTGCACATACATTTTTTTTTTAAAGGGGGGCTCCCCCAGTGGCGGATCCAAGATTGGAGCAAGCCCCGGGCCCTCAATTTTTTTTTTTGTCGTGAGAGAAAAACTTAACATCCATCAAAGTATAGCTACCTCAAATATGGCTCAATTGCATCAAGAATTTAAAATTTAAACTCAATGCTTAAAGATACAACAAAATAGATAAAAAAAGATGATAAAATCTACAAACAGTACGTGCAATAAAAAGAGTACCAAATTAATGGTTTGCTTCATCGATGTCTTCCGTAACTTGATCAACGGTGGAATAAGAGGCAACACCTTGGAGAAATGAAAAGCAAAATTTCATAAGAGAAGACATAAACACAAGTGAAACAATTAGCATTATACAAAGTTAAAAACTTACTACTACAACAAGGTAAAGTTCCTTTGCGAGATCTATAGGATTGAAAGCGATATATAATAGCATCATCATCAACCTTTGCAAATATTTCTCTCTCAATATGGCACACCATGGAAAATTCAACCGATCGTCACCCATCTTATTCCTCAACTCAGTCTTGATAATACTCATAGCTGACATTAACAGTACCAGCAGCAACATTCACATTCAAATTCAATTCAAGTGGAATTGAATGTTTAGCAGCAGCAACAACCAAGTCCATAAGCAGATTGCAGATAAAAAATGTTTAATCTTTGAAATTTGTATCAACAGACAACACCCCCATTACCAATTCTGGGCAGCAATCAGCAGAGGGATTGAGGAAGAAGGCGTGGCCGTGTGGAGCCAGGAGAGGTTGAGGCGGCGAGCAGGCGGGCACCGAAGGCCGGAGCAGCAGGGGACCAGCCCAGGCTGGATGAGCAGCGGAGGGCGCGGTCGGGTGGCTTAGCAGGCGCGGACCGCGGAGGCGGAGCAGGCAGAGGTGAAGCAGCGGACCGCGGAGGCGGAGCGGAGGGGATTCACCGGTGAGCGGTGGCTGCCTGCGTGGCTGCGTCGACTAGGTCTGGGGAACCAGGAACGAAGGGAGCAGGGGCGAGCGGTGGGCTGATGCGTGGGGAACGAAGGGAGCAGGTGCGAGCGATGGAGCAATTGCCTGGCCTGGGCCCTGGATGGCTGGATGTGTATTGGGCCAAGCCCGGGCCCATTCAAAAACATGCATAGGTAATAACTAAAAAAAATGCCACGCCCCGGGCCTGGGCCCTGGGGGCCTGGGGCCCAGATCCGCCCCTGGGCTCCCCGGCCTCTGCATCAGAACGATGCATACGGTATGTGTGCACATACATTTTGTTATAGTAGGAAATGTTTAGAGTATGATGTTTGTATGAATTTGCAATATTATAACATTCCATGTAAATCCACAAGTATCATCATCCAGTATAATCACTCGAGCATCAAGCAGGTAGAGGTATCAATAGCTAAAGGTATAAGTGCACCTATGTCAAATGGTTCCATGCATGGAGCAGCAGAGGTTTTGGCCACTTCCATGCCCTGACAATGTGTATTGAGGATGAGAGCACCCTCCATGACCTGCCAAATGGCAATACTCGTGCGATTGCTCAAATTGGGGATGACAATGTCTACGCTTTCCAAAGGATGAAAGAAGGCATTTGGGACTTCTTGAGATTGTACCCCTGAAGTTTGCCCGTAATCAAAACTAGGGCGCACACATGTTAGCTAGTCATGGTATTGCAACCCGTGCGAACTTTTTATTCCATAGCTCATGCTAGTTGATTGAAATCCTAGCTATATATATATATATATATATATATATATATATATATATATATATATATATATATATATATATATATGTGATCTCCCATTCCCTTTTATCAAGACACAATCCCATGTATGTTGTGACATAAATTGCAAGTCGAGAATTTTCTAAATGATAGAACTATATAGGGATAACTAGTAATAAAAGGCATGTGATATGTCTGATTAATCAATTGATATGAATACTGACACCTAGATCCCACATGCCATTGAGTGGGGAGTAGGCTTAGCTCATTTTTAAGTCTAGTTAGTAGAGATCTCAACTTTGAGCTGGGCCGAAGCTCGGCCCATGCCACCTATTACTTCTCACATATTCATTTATCGAACGTAAGCAAGAGACATGCGAGGTTTCCGTCAAGCTCACCTAGAGAAGAAGAAACATCATGGCCGAGTCATTGAAACATGTGATACATAGTCCAAAAAAACTTCATGCCAAGTGGTTAATTATTGGGATGGAAACCATAATTTAGAGGGGATGGAGAGCCGTGGAGGGATTAGAAACAAATAGTCTCACTCCCCGCTCAGCGCCGAATAGGTATTACACGTGGGAATTTGAGAGACCTTTCTTCCTCAGCTTGGTTAGCAGGAGTTCACGAATGCAAGCTAAAAAATGACAGCATGGTCAGAAATTATGGTCAAGAGCCAGGATGTTCATGCCAATCAATTTCCTTCTAATCTTTTTCGCAAAAAAATCCCTTCTAACCCCCACACGCTCTGTTACCAAAATGAGCAAGAGTTTTTGAGGTAGTAGTAAGAAGAGTACAACTGTCCCAAGGATTAACTTCCTTTCTTAAAAAAAGAACTGTTGCATAACGCGGCCCTAGCAATGAATGGTGCCGCGTCCCCGGCAGCGGAGCGTGGCGCCACACGGGATCCGGAACCCGTCGCTCCCCGGGGGCTGCAGCCAGGCGGGCACCGATTTCCTGGCAATAGTTTACTCCGGTCTGCCGCGCCGCGCCCGGGAATCTCTCCCTCTCCTCACGCGAACGGCAGCCAGTGGCCACCCCACCCCCAGCTCACCTCCCCCCTCCCGCACGGCCTGCACCTGCACCTCACCGGAGCCTCGCCCCTCCCCAGCTCGCTAGCTGCCGCCAACCCGAGCCCAGCCCCGCATTTCATTAACCCACAGCCCATCGTCGTCGCCATCTTCACCCCTTTCCTTCCCCGAGCCCCCTCGCACCACGCGGCCGGCCGCGCGCGGGCGCTCCTCCTGACTCCTACATTACTGCGAGACGTTGACATTGGCGATTGGCATGCCCCCTCCCCCCTCCGCTTCCCCACCGTCAGCGCTCCCGCTTCCGGTCCTCCGCGCGGAGTCCTGACCCGGGGCGGAGCGGGGCTCGTCGCGATGGCGACGGCCGGGGCGGCGGCGGAGATCGTGCGGGAGATCGCGGGCGTGGGCGCCGCCGACCTGGCCGCCGCCGCGGAGCCGCTGCGGGCCGACTGCCTCCGCCTCGCGCGCAAGGTGTCCCTGCTCACGCACCTCGTCGCCGAGGTCGCCGAGGCGGCTGGGGAGGCCGGCGCGGCGGGGCCCGAGGCGGCCGCGTGGGTGGCCGACCTGCTCCGGGCGCTCCAGGCCGCCAGGAGGTTCGTCGCGCTCGGCCGCGTGCCGGCGCTCGGCACCGGCGCCGCGGATCAGGTGAGTGACGGAGATCTCTTGGTCGAATCAAACCTTCTGCATTGCTCGCTTCTTGATGCGCGGCTCTTGGCGAGATTCCGTCGAACACTTGGAGCGCGACTGCGCGGCGTTCTCTAGATTGTTTTCTTTTCGGCACGTGATTCGTTTCCGCTAACGATTAGTATGGCGGGCAAGATTTTAGAAATTCATTCACGAAACTTTTAGTTTTCTCTTGCGCGTAGATCTTTTTGTCCAGCCGCTCCAGTTGCAGCTATCGCACTGGGATATTCTAAGTGCTGCAGCTGTAGATCTTATTAGACTTGGGTGCATCTTGATATGGTCAAATCATGCGTGAATACTTCTATGATGCATCGATGAATGTAAACTCGTGTGCACCAAGTAAGAAGAACGAAGGTGTCAAACAAGTAACGTCTTAGCATGCTTAGCAATGACCACAGGTTTACGGTGTCATGTTGACCTGGTTTTCTACCGTCCCTTTTTTCCGTTATCCATCCGCAATCTCATTGCTATTTTGCAACCTTCAATATCTAATAAAGAATGTATATCAAGTCACCATACCTGAACTCATCGAATGTATAAATCGGGTTAGGGGTTGCCTAAAAGTATTTATTAGGGCTTTCTTATCTAAATTGTTGTTGCTTACAGGAGCCTTTTGATCTCTGGTCTTGTATTTCGTCAAATTAGCTTTTGGTCTCGATACCACACTATGCTACTTGGGATAACATTGAAAAATTTGCATGATTGTGTCTATGCGGTGGAGAAGATAAGGAAGTCATTTGACTACTTGAAACCATCTCTCCTAAAATTGGTCCAAGGAAGATAAGTGTTTATTAGTTGTCACTGTAAGTCTGTAACCTCTAAATTTTCAGGAGGTTCTTTGAGCTATTTGTCCCCAAGTTACTCTTCACCTCAGGACTCAGGCGCACAAATGATCTTTAGCAAAATATATTAGCACTAGATTCATCTTTAAGAGGAGGCATGATAATATGATACTTTTAGCTTGTGTTGCCTGCAGGATTGTTCTCTCCACATGATGTTTATATTTGTGGGGCCAAACTGATCTTGTTGGAAGGATATAAATAGCACGTGTTTCTTTTTATCCGAAATCTCCTAGAAGGCTAGCACATGATTAAACTAACTGACAGGATTGGATGTAGGAAAAAACTTTTTCTTGTGTTAGTTCGTAATGTAAAACTGTCATGTCTAAATAATTAAACTGTCATACAACATGTGAATATGAAATCTAGTTCATTATCCTTTCCATTGTGGTATTCATATCGTATCGACATCCTCTGTGTTACTGCCAACTTAGATACGATTTTTAATGGCTTGGTACGTGCATGTCAGTCAGCTCAGTTGAGAACAACCTTTTGAACCACAGATGCACTTGTATCGAATCTGTACAGTCTGACCTGCTTCATGCCCTTTTATATAGTCATTTTGCATTCAATAACATGTTAGTATCTTTAATTCTTATGCTTCATTGTTTTCATTGTTAAGGATGTCAACGACAAGAATATTGCTGTTCAGTTCAAGTATGTGACTTGGCAGTTGCAAGCAGCTCTAACAAATCTACCGCATAGTTGTTTTCAAATATCTGATGAAGTTCAAGAAGAGGTATAGTTAACCTGATTGACTGATACATTTCTAAGATTGATCCTTCATTAATTAATCAAACCTGCTTAATTTGATTAATCTGTAGGTTGATTTAGTGCGGGGTCAGCTTAAAAGAGAAATGGAGAAGAAGGGAGCCCTTGATCTAAATATTTTTTCAAAAATTCATGATATCTTAGCTCATCATATTGATAATGTTGGATCACAATCTGAAGAACCAGACAGCCAGCCAGAGACATTGTCGTTGGAAAACTTGAGCAGTGATCACCTGGAGTTGCAACATGTTGCTTTACTAATTTCAGAAATAAGCGGGATATCTAAATCTGACATTAAAAAAATAACGTCTGAGCTAATTGAAGGGCTTGAAAACGCTAGAGTTGATGATTCTGCAAAACCAACCAATGGTGATAGCAAAACAAGTGATGAAGCAAAAGACTCACCTGACAACGTTAAGAAGCCCGACACTGTAGCTATGCCTGAAGATTTCCGTTGCCCAATATCTCTTGAGCTGATGAGAGATCCTGTCATTGTGTCAACAGGGCAGGTAAATTTCCACACCATCACTTATTATTTATTAGCCCTGCACTTGGGGTGTTGCTGTCTATGTTTCAAATATATTTGGCATCTTCTGACAATATTCTTGCTATTGGTGTAGACATATGAGCGTGCTTTCATTCAAAGGTGGATTGATGGTGGAAACCGAACCTGCCCAAAAACTCAACAGAAGCTCCAAAACCTTACATTAACCCCAAACTATGTATTGAGAAGTTTGATATTGCAATGGTGTGAGGAAAAAGGGATCGAACCACCTACAAGATCGAAATATGAAGGTTCTTCCGTAGAGGTCGGTGAGGACAGATTGGCAATTGAAGCATTAGTTCGCAATCTTTCTTGCAGCTCATTGGATGAACGGAAATCTGCTGCTGCTGAAATAAGATCCTTGGCCAAAAAAAGTACAGACAACCGCATGCTTCTAGCAGAGTCCGGTGCTATTCCTGCTCTAGTGAAGCTTTTGTCCTCAAAAGACCCAAAAACCCAGGAACATGCAGTTACATCTCTTTTGAATCTCTCCATATATGATCAAAACAAGGAACTGATAGTGGTCGGCGGTGCCATTGTCCCAATCATACAGGTGCTTAGGACGGGTAGCATGGAGGCAAGAGAAAATGCAGCTGCAGCTATTTTCAGCCTGTCACTAATCGATGATAACAAGATAATGATAGGAAGCACCCCCGGGGCGATTGAAGCATTGGTTGAGCTGCTGAAGAGTGGTAGTTCAAGAGGTAGAAAAGATGCAGCAACAGCACTGTTCAATCTATGCATATACCAGGCAAACAAGGTCCGCGCGGTTCGGGCAGGAATATTGTCGCCACTGGTTCAGATGCTGCAAGATTCATCTAGCGCCGGAGCCACTGACGAGGCGCTCACAATCCTGTCGGTCCTCGTGAGTCACCACGAGTGCAAGACGGCCATAGCCAAGGCTCACACCATCCCCTTCTTGATCGATTTGTTAAGATCAAGCCAGGCCCGTAACAAGGAGAATGCCGCGGCCATTTTACTTGCACTCTGCAAGAAGGATGCCCAGAATCTCGCTTGCATAGGGAGGCTGGGTGCTCAAATACCGTTAACCGAGCTGTCCAAGACCGGGTCGGACAGAGCCAAGCGCAAGGCGACCTCTCTCCTGGAGCACCTCAGTAAGTTGCAGGTGCTCTAGTCTGCTTGCCCGTCGCATACCATTTTTCACGTGTGCGTCTGTTATACATACGGGAAGTTGTAAACTCATCTTTTATTCAGTGTGAAAGTAGTGGGCTGGTGTGGAGGTTTCAGACACCCTCAGATGTGTTCATTGATGGCTACAATAAAAAGGGTCGGTGTTGCTGAATCTGAATGTGTTGTTTCTCATCTCATCTGCATGAAGTTTCATTTATGCCTTTTAAGTTTATATATAGAAGTAAATTGTTGCGGTCTCCATCTGATAGGAACTAGGGTTTTGCCCCGCCTAGGGCGTAAGCTATAGGGGAAGGAGGGAGGTGGGCGAGGGTTGGAGCGCCGCGGCCGGCGGCGAGGCGCCGTCCTTGCGGTTGGGCGGCGGCGGCACAAGCAGGAGGCGGCTAGGGTTTAGGGTTCCGGCTCCTCTGGGAGCCGGGCAATAGAATAGTCTTATTGCTTAATTCCAAAAGGAGTCTTACAGGCTATATTTATAACCTAGATAACTTGCATAAGAATTAACGTAAGATAACTTGCATAAGAATTAACCTAAGATAACCTGTGGGCTAAGATTGCCCGGTGGGCCTAGCTAAATCCTCCATAACACTTCTCCCCGCCTGCACAAACAGCTCGTCCTCGAGCTGTAAAGTGGGGAAGCGCTTGCGAAACTCCTCGAGGCGATCAACCAGCGTCAAACACCTTCTCGACAGCTGGGGCGGCCTGGTCGGCGGCGACGGCGTCCTCCGGAATGTAGTCTGCAACCTCCAGGTAGAAGGGTCGCGGGCAGGCATGGCCAGGCGTGTAGGGCTCGTCGCAGTTGAAGCACAACCCTTGACGGCGACGCTCGAGTAGCTCGGCTGAGGTGAGCCGGCGGAACGGACGCGTCGCGGCCGCGGCGAGGGGTGCCGCAGAAGCCTGCGCAGGCCGACCCTGCGCGGAATCCGGCCCGGGTAGCGACCCAGCGGTCCGGGACGGTGATTCCTGCTGGATGGCCATTGCGCGGCGCTCGAACGCGCGGGCGTAGTACATGGCCGTCTGAAGGTCTTGTGGCCCCTTCATCTCGACGTCCACGCGGATGTGGTCGGGAAGGCCGCCGACGAAGAGCTCCGCCCGCTGTTAGGCCGTCACACCAGGCGCGTGGCATGCTAGTGCCTGGAAGCGGTCGGCAAAATCCTGCACCGTGGAGGTGAAAGGCAGGCGACCCAACTCGGCCAAGCGGCTCCCGCGTACCGGTGGACCGAACCGAAGAAGACATAGCTCGCGGAAGCGATCCCACGGTGGCATGCCGCCCTCGTCCTGCTCGAGTGCGTAGTACGATGTCTGGGCGGCCCCGCGGAGATGGTAGGAAGCCAGCCAAGTGCGCTCCGACGCGGGCGTGCGCTGTCCACGGAAGAACTGGTCACACTGGTTGAGCCAATTAAGCGGGCCGTTTGAACCGTCGTACTTGGCGAAGTCGATCTTTGCGAACCGAGGCGGCTGCTGGTGTGGCGCACCTCGGCCCACTGCCTCGGCGATACGGAGGGCTGATGGCGGAGCTCGGTCCAGGGTGGAAGGGCCGGCGTAGTTCCTGGCGCCCGACGCCTTGGGCTGCAACTGGAACCCTGACGGCGGCCCGTGGAGCCAGCCGGGAAGTGGCGACGGTGACGAAGGGAAGCGGACCTCCTGGATCGGAAGGCCGCTCGGCGAGGACCGGCCCAGGCTAGGGTTGGGCGGGGACGGTGGTGGAACCTGCACCGTTGCCGTCGGGAGGGACGGCGCGGGCGACGGGGCCCAGGTCGGCCACTGCGGTCCCTGGGTGGTGGCGGGCGACGCGGTTGGCGCCGCGAACGGCGTCGGCCACTGCGGCCAAGGCGGCGTCGAAGCCGCCGGTGGGGGAAGCGCCGGGTAGCCGCCGGTGGTGGTCGCCGGTACTGAGTACCACGGCAGCGCCTGCTGGCCCGCGGGCGCGGCCGGATGAAGCGGTGGAGGCGGCCCGTACGGGCTCGCCAAGTAGAGGCGGATGCCCTGGACCGCAACGACCAGGTCGTTGAGCACGCCAGCCATGGCCTCCGGTGTGAACTGCGGCAGCGCTGGGGGAGGCGACGGCGGTGGTTGCTGGATGGGGGTTTGCAGCTGGCCCTGGCCCGGCATGGTGCCGGGTGCGGGGGAGATCGGCGCCGATAGGGAGGCCGTGGCGCCCGGCGACGCAACGGCGGTGTTGGTGGAATCGGTGGCAGCGACGGTGGGGGAGGCGTTGGGCAGCGGCGGCTGCGGTGGAGGCGGGTTTGGAGGCGGTGAAGACATGGTCGAAAACCGGGTACCTGATACCAAGGTGATAGGAACTAG
Organism: Aegilops umbellulata; assembly: GCA_032464435.1. NCBI lineage: Eukaryota > Viridiplantae > Streptophyta > Magnoliopsida > Poales > Poaceae > Aegilops > Aegilops umbellulata. The sequence goes on from CP136057.1 coordinate 84,173,136, forward strand.
GGTTTTGCCCCGCCTAGGGCGTAAGCTATAGGGGAGGGAGGGAGGTGGGCGAGGGCTGGAGCGCGGCGGCCGGCGGCACAAGCAGGAGGCGGCTAGGGTTTAGGGTTCTGGCTCCTTTGGGAGCCGGGCAATAGAATAGTTTTATTATAATTTCAAAAAAAGTCTTACAGGCTATATTTATAACCTAGATAACTTGTATAAGAATTAACCTAAGATAACTTGCATAAGAATTAATCTAAGATAACTTATGGGTTAAGATTGCCCGGTGATCGAAACATCTATGCACGACCTCTTCGTTTTCCAGCCTACCAGTTTGACATAACTCGATGTTTTTTTTCTAGGAGTACTTCTTTTGCGCCGTTAACCCCCATTCCTCTGAAAGACCAGAGATTTTGACAGCACTGAGTGCTGGTATAAATCTTACGTCGTCATCATTTGTTGCAATCCAATTTGTTAGAGGTCCCGAGTATGCTCATCTGGACATGACAGCAACAAAGGTGATTCCGGTTTGAGTATGCTCATCTGGACATGACAGCAACAAAGGTGATTCCGGTTTGAAAATCCACACGGTAATCGTGACCGTTTTTGCTCCAAGATCCTGGTGATGCAGGTATGGATACTGACGATGACATGCATGGACCTTTTTTTTAACAGTTTGAAACTGTATAGTCTCTTGTGAACATTTGACTTCTCAGAGCATCTGTTGAGAGAGCCTGTGGCCGTGATAGCATCTCCAACCGACTATGTATGATGGGGCAACTGTCAAAAAACTGTTTTTTTTAGATAATTTGGACAAAAAACACAGCTTCAGCAGATGCCCTATCTTTATTTGGTGCTGTAATTTTTTTGGGGCAGCCTCATATTTTGCCTCCAAGTACTGCAAATATACAATAGCTGCAAAAAAGGAAAAAATCAAAGCCGCGGGCATGCCAACCGCCACCCTTAAACTTCCGCTAACCGCCGCCCCTCCGCTACCCGTAATGGATGCAGCAGTGCCTCTGCTGGTTGTTGAGGATTGAGGTCGACTTGTGGCCGCCGCAGCGCCACTGCTGACCACTGGACCGAGCCGAGCCGCTGCTCCTTCGAAGCTCTTGGACGACGCGGCAACATCGGCTTTTGCCGCAACCTCGACCTTAGTGGCCTCAACGAGGCCATCCCACAGTAGTTCCTACCCCGACGCGGCGACCACCTCGGCTGCGACGAGCAGCCATGAATGATCCTGCTTCGTGCACACTAGGTGTTTGAGGAAAAGCTCGGGTGAGTTTTTCTTCTTCTCAGTTTTGTTGTTGCGAGATAGGCGTAGTTTGTAATGAAATTATTTTATTGTAGACGAGCTTGTCTGAATCCTCTCTGTGGATGATTCCTCGTCCAAAGATGACATAAACAAAGAGGAGGACATTGCTTTGATCTTGATGATGCAAAAGAACAAGAAGCCGAAGTATGAGGCGAGATGGGCATATAATATGGATGCTCAACTATTTTGTTTCAAATCTGGTGCATGCAGAGCAATACTTTCGACACCAGTTTAGGCTAGTCATAGTGAGAAGTAATTTAGACTAGTAACAAGCATACGTCACTACTCTATGTTACTACTTTCATAATGGGTACTAACATAAGTGTAGTTTCATGCAAGCCTATATTTATTATGTTGTAGACTCATTTTGTGTTGGGTGTGTTATGTTACGGTAACATATTATGTTACCACAAACACCTCTCTTCTCATTAACTCCTTTGCCACATAAGCATATTTGTCTTGGGGTGCGTTATGTTGCTAGCTAAGTTACTCCCACTATGGCTAGCCTTAGGACGTCTTCGGATTTATTCCTTCACATTGCCCACTGTGTTAAGCAACATGGTCGATTCTTTGAGTAGAGGAGGTATTGTGCCAGAGATCTTGGACGTAACACTATCCAGAAGGTGACTACCGCATTGTGCATGATGACATATGGTTATCCAGCAGATTTCATTGATGACAACTTGGCAATGGAAGAGACCACTTCAATTTTGTGTATCAAGAAAGTTGCAAAGACGGTGATTGAAGTGTTTGGGCCAAAGTATTTGAGAGCAGTCAATGCTCATGACACTCAGAGGATTTTCGTTCTTCTTCTTTTTGCGGCGTTAACCCCCATTCATCTGACAGACCCGCAATTTTTTTTTATTTTGAAACACATGCATAAGATTTGCGTCATTTATTTATTAAGAAGATAATAGAGTTTTACACGTGTTCCTCAATACAACACATGAATGGTCATTCTCGCAAAATGATCATCCCTAGTTGCTTGGCTCCGGTGATGATCCACAGTTTAGGGTCATTCATAATGTTGTTAAGAAGGACCGGTGGGGGGAGGGGGGGGGGGCGCTTTTGTGCCAGACGACCCTAGCGTTTATTTCATTCAACACGGTTCGAGTGACCAACATGGTGAAGGAGGCCATTGTCTTTTTGTTGATAGTGTTCATGTCGGTCCTATTATCCCGCCACCTCTTGACGGTTTCCACCAAGTGCCAATTTAAAGTATCCAAATGTGCAAGGTGGAGCTTCTCAATGACCAAGTTCCATAGATGAAGCGTGTAGCGACACTTGAAGAAAATATGTGTCTCCGTCTCTTGTTCCCGTTTACAAAAAAGTGCAAAGTCCGCAATTCGGCAATCCATGCTTGGCCAACCTATCCACAGTTCCAAATCCTATCTTCTATTGCCAACCAAGCAAAAAACTCGACCTGGGGGGGGGGGGGGGGGCTCACACCATTTTGTCCATGGAGGATAAAAGCGTACCCACGAATTCTGCATTGTAAGTATAGGGTGAAGAATTGGCACATATGCTCAACGGAGACCACGGTAGTAGGGTTGATCTTGAAGATCCAAGCGTCTTTCTTTAGTGCCTCACACACCTTCCATTTTTTCCTTGATGAGACCTAAAAATGAGTGATGCAATCTCGTGCTTCTTGCGACCCATAAGCGATGGGGATTCCTAAAAGGGGGTGCTCGCCCCATTGCCCATGATGGTGGTGGTGGTGGAGGCATAAAAGAACTTGAGGTCGTCCTCATCGCATGGGTTTTCCATAACCACCCACATCTTATTCGACTCCTTGTTCATACCACAACCATCACAATCTCGAGGCCCTTGCAAATTTGTCAGTGTTGAGCACCCTGATAACCACAAGTATATGGGATCGCAACAGTTTTCGAGGGTAGAGTATTCAACCCAAATTTATAGATTCGACACAAGGGGAGCCAAAACATATTTGAAGGTATTAGCAGCTGAGTTGTCAATTCAACCACACCTGAAGATTAATTATCTGCAGCAAAGTGATCAATAGCAAAGTAGTATGATAGATTTGATAATAGTAGCAGTAGCAACGGTAACGGTAATGGTGATAGCAGTAATTTTGTAGCAAGTGCAACAGTGACAACACTAGTAGTAACTTAGCAAGAACGATATAAGATAAATTTGTAGGCATTCGATCGGTGATTTATGAAGGAAATATGCCCTAGAGACAATAATAAAGTTATTATTTATTTCCTTATATCATGATAAATGTTTATTATTCATGCTAGAATTGTATTAACCGGAAACATAATACATGTGTGAATACATAGACAAATAGAGTGTCACTAGTATGCCTCTACTTGACTAGCTCGTTAATCAAAGATGGTTAAGTTTCCTAGCCATAGACATGAGTTGTCATTTGATTAACGGGATCACATCATTAGGAGAATGATGTGATTGACATGACCCATTCAGTTAGCTTAGCACTCGATCGTTTAGTATGCTGCTATTGCTTTCTTCATGACTTATACATGTTCCTATGACTATGATATTATGCAACTCCCGTTTACCGGAGGAACACTTTGTGTGCTACTAAACGTCATAACGTAACTGGGTGATTATAAAGGTGCTCTACAGGTGTCTCCGAAGGTACTTGTTGGGTTGGCGTATTTCGAGATTAGGATTTGTCACTCCGAATGTCGGAGAGGTATCTCTGGGCCCTCTCGGTAATGCACATCACTTAAGCCTTGCAAGCATTGCAACTAATGAGTTAGTTGCGGGATGATGTATTACAGAACGAGTAAAGAGACTTGCCGGTAACGAGATTGAACTAGGTATTGAGATACCGACGATCGAATCTCGGGCAAGTAACATACCGATGACAAAGGGAACAACGTATGTTGTTATGCGGTCTGACCGATAAAAATCTTCGTAGAATATGTGGGAGCCAATATGAGCATCCAGGTTCCGCTATTGGTTATTGACCGGAGACGTGTCTCGCTCATGTCTACATTGTTCTCGAACCCGTAGGGTCCGCACGCTTAACGTTACGATGACAGTTTCATTATGAGTTTATATGTTTTGATGTACCGAAGGTTGTTCGAAGTCCCAGATGTGATCACGGACATGACGAGGAGTCTCGAAATGGTCGAGACATAAAGATCGATATATTGGACGGCTATATTCGGACACCAAAAGTGTTCTGGGTGATTTCGGAGAAAACCGGAGTGCCGGAGGGTTATCGGAACCCCCCCGGGAGAAGTAATGGGCCTTATGGGCCCTAGTGGAGAGAGAGGGGCGGGCAGGGTGGGCCACGCCCCCCTCCCCCTCTGGTACGAATTGGTCTAGGAGAGGGGGGGCGGCGCCCCCTTTCCTTCTCCCTCTCCCCCTTCCTTTCCTCCTCCTAGTAGGAGTAGGAAAGAGGGGAGTCCTACTCCTACTAGGAGGAGGACTCCTCCTCCTTGGCGCGCCCACAAGGGCCGGCCGGCCTCCCCCTTGCTCCTTTATGTACGGGGGTAGGGGGGCACCTCTAGACACACAAGTTGATCTTCGTGATCGTTCTCTTAGCCGTGTGCGGTGCCCCCCTCCACGATAATCCTCGATAATATTGTAGCGGTGCTTAGGCGAAGCCCTGCGACTGTAGAACATCAACATCGTCACCATGCCGTCGTGCTGACGGAACTCATCCCCGACACTTTGCTGGATCGGAGTCCGGGGATCGTCATCGAGCTGAACGTGTGCTAAAACTGGGAGGTGCCGTAGTTTCGGTGCTTGATCGGTCGGGCCGTGAAGACGTACGACTACATCAACTGCGTTGTCATAACGCTTCCACTGTCGGTCTACGAGGGTACGTAGACAACACTCTCCCCTCTCGTTGCTATGCATCACCATGATCTTGTGTGTGCGTAGGATTTTTTTTGAAATTATTACGTTCCCCAACAGTGGCATCCGAGCCTAGGCTTTATGTGTTGATGTTATATGCACGAGTAGAACACAAGTGAGTTGTGGGCGATATAAGTCATACTGCTTACCAGCATGTCATACTTTGGTTCGGCGGTATTGTTGGATGAAGCGGGCCGGACCGACATTACGCGTACGCTTACGCGAGACTGGTTCTACCGACGTGCTTTGCACACAGGTGGCTGGCGGGTGTCTGTTTCTCCAACTTTAGTTGAACCAAGTGTGGCTACGCCCGGTCCTTGCGAAGGTTAAAACAGCACCAACTTGACAAACTATCGTTGTGGTTTTGATGAGTAGGTAAGAACGGTTCTTGCTAAGCCCGTAGCAGGCACGTAAAACTTGCAACAACAAAGTAGAGGACGTCTAACTTGTTTTTGCAGGGCATGTTGTGATGTGATATGGTCAAGACGTGATGCTATATTTTATTGTATGAGATGATCATGTTTTGTAACCAAGTTATCGGCAACTGGCAGGAGCCATATGGTTGTCGCTTTATTGTATGCAATGCAATCGCCCTGTAATGCTTTACTTTATCACTAAGCTGTAGCGATAGTCGTAGAAGCATAAGGTTGGCGAAACGACAACGATGCTACGATGGAGATCAAGGTGTCGCGCCGGTTACGATGGCAATCATGGAGGTGCTTCGGAGATGGAGATCACAAGCACAACATGATGATGGCCATATCATATCACTTATATAGATTGCATGTGATGTTTATCTTTTATGCATCTTGCTTTTATTGACGGTAGCATTATAAGATGATCTCTCACTAAATTTCAAGATAAAAGTGTTCTCCCTGAGTATGCACCGTTGCCAAAGTTCGTCGTGCCCAGACACCACGTGATGATCGGGTGTGATAAGTAAGCTCTACGTCCATCTACAACGGGTGCAAGCCTGTTTTGCACACGCAGAATACTCAGGTTAAACTTGACGAGCCTAGCATATGCAGATATGGCCTCGGAACACTGAGACCGAAAGGTCGAGCGTGAATCATATAGTAGATATGATCAACATAAAGATGTTCACCATTGAAAACTACTCCATTTCACGTGATGATCGGTTATGGTTTAGTTGATTTGGATCACGTGATCACTTAGAGGATTAGAGGGATGTCTATCTAAGTGGGAGTTCTTAAGTAATATGATTAATTGAACTTAATTTATCATGAACTTAGTACCTGATAATATCTTGCTTATCTATGTTGATTGTAGATAAATGGCCCGTGCTGTTGTTCCGTTGAATTTTAATGCGTTCCTTGAGAAAGCAAAGTTGAAAGATGATGGTAGCAATTACGCGGACTGGGTCCGTAACTTGAGGATTATCCTCATTGCTGCAGAGAAGAGTTACGTCCTGGAAGCACCGCTGGGTGCCAGGCCTGCTGCTGATGCAACTGACGACGTTAAGAACGTCTGGCAGAGCAAAGCTGATGACTACTCGATAGTTCAATGTGCCATGCTTTACGGCCTAGAACCGGGACTTCAACGACGTTTTGAACGTCATGGAGCATATGAGATGTTCCAGGAGTTGAAGTTAATATTCCAGAAGAATGCCCGGATTAAGAGATATGAAGTCTCTAATAAGTTCTATAGCTGCAAGATGGAGGAGAATAGTTCTATTAGTGAGCATATACTCAAGATGTCTGGGTATTGTAATCACTTGATTCAACTAGGAGTTAATCTTCCAGATGATAGCGTCATTGACAGAATTCTCCAATCACTTCCACCTAGCTACAAGAGCTTCGTGATGAACTATAATATGCAAGGGATGGATAAGACAATTCCCGAGCTCTTCGCAATGCTAAAGGTTGCGGAGGTAGAAATCAAGTGTTGATAGTCAACAAGACCACTAGTTTCAAGAAAAAGGGCAAAGGGAAGAGGAAGGGGAACTTCAAGAAGAACAGCAAGCAAGTTGCTGCTCAGGAGAAGAAACCCAAGTCTGGACCTAAGCCTGAAACTGAGTGCTTCTACTGCAAGCAGACTGGTCACTGGAAATGGAACTGCCCCAAGTATTTGGCGGATAAGAAGGATGGCAAGGTGAACAAAGGTATATGTGATATACATGTTATTGATGTGTACCTTACTAGAGCTCGCAAGTAGCACCTGGGTATTTGATACTGGTTTTGTTGCTAATATTTGCAACTCGAAACAGGGACTACGGATTAAGCGAACACTGGCAAAGGACGAGGTGACGATGCGCGTGGGAAATGGTTCCAAAGTCGATGTGATCGCGGTCGGCACGCTACCTCTACATCTACCTTCGGGATTAGTATTAGACCTAAATAATTGTTATTTGGTGCCAGCGTTGAGCATGAACATTATATCTGGATCTTGTTTCATGCGAGACTGTTATTCATTTAAATCACAGAATAATTGTTGTTTTATTTATACGAGTAATATCTTTTATGGTCATGCACCCTTTAAGAGTGGTCTATTTTTGATGAATCTCGATAGTAGTGATACACATATTCATAATGTTGAAGCCAAAAGATGCAGAGTTGATAATGATAGTGCAACTTATTTGTGGCACTGCCGTTTAGGTCATATCGGTGTAAAACGCATGAAGAAACTCCATACTAATGGACTTTTGGAACCACTTGATTATGAATCACTTGGTACTTGCGAACCATTCCTCATGGGCAAGATGACTAAAACACCGTTCTCCGGTACTATGGAGAGAGCAACAGATTTGTTGGAAATCATACATACAGATGTATGTGGTCCGATGAATGTTGAGGCTCGTGGCGGATATCGTTATTTTCTCACCTTCACAGATGATTTAAGCAGATGTGGGTATATCTACTTAATGAAGCATAAGTCTGAAACGTTTGAAAAGTTCAAAGAATTTCAGAGTAAAGTTGAAAATCATTGTAACAAGAAAATAAAGTTTCTATGATCTGATCGTGGAGGAGAATATTTGAGTTACGAGTTTGGTCTACATTTGAAACAATGCGGAATAGTTTCGCAGCTCACGCCACCCGGAACACCACAGCGTAATGGTGTGTCCGAACGTCGTAATCGTACTTTACTTGATATGGTGCGATCTATGATGTCTCTTACAGATTTACCTCTATCGTTTTGGGGTTATGCTTTAGAGACGGCCGCATTCACGTTAAATAGGGCACCATCAAAATCCGTTGAGACGACGCCTAATGAACTATGGTTTGGCAAGAAACCAAAGTTGTTGTTTCTTAAAGTTTGGGGCTGCGATGCTTATGTGAGAAAGCTTCAACCTGATAAGCTAGAACCCAAATCGGAGAAATGTGTCTTCATACGATACCCAAAGGAGACTGTTGGGTACACCTTCTATCACAGATCCGAAGGCAAGACATTCGTTGCTAAGAATGGATCCTTTCTAGAGAAGGAGTTTCTTTCGAAAGAAGTGAGTGGGAGGAAAGTAGAACTTGACGAGGTAACTGTACCTGCTCCCTTATTGGAAAATAGTACATCACAAAAACCGGTTTCTGTGACACGTAAACCAATTAGAGAGGAAGTCAATGATGATGATCATAGAACTTCAGATCAAGTTGCTACTGAACTTCGTAGATCAAACAGAGTAAGATCCGCACCAGAGTGGTACGGTAATCCTATTCTGGAAGTCATGCTACTAGATCATGATGAACCTACGAACTATGAAGAAGCGATGGTGAGCCCAGATTCCGCAAAATGGCTTGAAGCCATGAAATCTGAGATGGGATCCATGTATGAGAACAAAGTATGGACTTTGGTTGACTTGCCCGATGATCGGCAAGCAATTGAGAATAAATGGATCTTCAAGAAGAAGACTAACGCTGACGGTAATGTTACTGTCTACAAAGCTCGACTTGTTGTGAAAGGTTTTCGACAAGTTCAAGGGATTGACTACGATGAGACCTTCTCACCCGTAGCGATGCTTAAGTCTGTCCGAATCATGTTAGCAGTTGCCGCATTTTATGATTATTAAATTTGGCAAATGGATGTCAAAACTGCATTCCTGAATGGTTTTCTGGAAGAAGAGTTGTATATGATGCAACCAGAAGGTTTTGTCGATCCAAAGGGAGCTAACAAAGTGTGCAAGCTCCAGCGATCCATTTATGGACTGGTGCAAGCCTCTCGGAGTTGGAATAAACGTTTTGATAGTGTGATCAAAGCATTTGGTTTTATACAAACTTTTGGAGAAGCCTGTATTTACGAGAAAGTGAGTGGGAGCTCTGTAGCATTTCTGATATTATATGTGGATGACATATTACTGATTGGAAATGATATAGAATTTCTGGATAGCATAAAGGGATACTTGAATAAGAGTTTTTCAATGAAAGACCTCGGTGAAGCTGCTTACATATTGGGCATTAAGATCTATAGAGATAGATCAAGACGTTTAATTGGACTTTCACAAAGCACATACATTGACAAAGTTTTGAAGAAGTTCAAAATGGATCAAGCAAAGAAAGGGTTCTTGCCTGTGTTACAAGGTGTGAAGTTGAGTAAGACTCAATGCCCGACCACTGCAGAAGATAGAGAGAAAATGAAAGATGTTCCCTATGCTTCAGCCATAGGCTCTATCATGTATGCAATGCTGTGTACCAGACCTGATGTGTGCCTTGCTATAAGTCTAGCAGGGAGGTACCAAAGTAATCCAGGAGTGGATCACTGGACAGCGGTCAAGAACATCCTGAAATACCTGAAAAGGACTAAGGATATGTTTCTCGTTTGTGGAGGTGACAAAGAGCTCATCGTAAATGGTTACGTTGATGCAAGCTTTGACACTGATCCGGACGATTCTAAATCGCAAACTGGATACGTGTTTACATTAAACGGTGGAGCTGTCAGTTGGTGCAGTTCTAAACAAAGCGTCGTGGCGGGATCTACGTGTGAAGCGGAGTACATAGCTGCTTCAGAAGCAGCAAATGAATGAGTCTGGATGAAGGAGTTCATATCCGATCTAGGTGTCATACCTAGTGCATCGGGTCCAATGAAAATCTTTTGTGACAATACTGGAGCAATTGCCTTAGCGAAGGAATCCAGATTTCACAAGAGAACCAAGCACATCAAGAGACGCTTCAATTCCATCCGGGATCTAGTCCAGGTGGGAGACATAGAAATTTGCAAGATACATACGGATCTGAATGTTGCAGACCCGTTGACTAAGCCTCTTCCACGAGCAAAACATGATCAGCACCAAGGCTCCATGGGTGTTAGAATCATTACTGTGTAATCTAGATTATTGATTCTAGTGCAAGTGGGAGACTGAAGGAAATATGCCCTAGAGGCAATAATAAAGTTATTATTTATTTCCTTATATCATGATAAATGTTTATTATTCATGCTAGAATTGTATTAACCGGAAACATAATACATGTGTGAATACATAGACAAACAGAGTGTCACTAGTATGCCTCTACTTGACTAGCTCGTTAATCAAAGATGGTTAAGTTTCCTAGCCATAGACATGAGTTGTCATTTGATTAATGGGATCACATCATTAGGAGAATGATGTGATTGACATGACCCATTCAGTTAGCTTAGCACTCGATCGTTTAGTATGTTGCTATTGCTTTCTTCATGACTTATACATGTTCCTATGACTATGAGATTATGCAACTCCCGTTTACCGGAGGAACACTTTGTGTGCTACCAAACGTCACAACGTAACTGGGTGATTATAAAGGTGCTCTACAGGTGTCTCCGAAGGTACTTGTTGGGTTGGCGTATTTCGAGATTAGGATTTGTCACTCCGAATGTCGGAGAGGTATCTCTGGGCCCTCTCGGTAATGCACATCACTTAAGCCTTGCAAGCATTGCAACTAATGAGTTAGTTGCGGGATGATGTATTACAGAACGAGTAAAGAGACTTGCCGGTAACGAGATTGAACTAGGTATTGAGATACCGATGATCGAATCTCGGGCAAGTAACATACTGATGACAAAGGGAACAACGTATGTTGTTATGCGGTCTGACCGATAAAGATCTTCGTAGAATATGTGGGAGCCAATATGAGCATCCAGGTTCCGCTATTGGTTATTGACCGGAGACGTGTCTCGGTCATGTCTACATTGTTCTCGAACCCGTAGGGTCCGCACGCTTAACATTACGATGACAGTTTCATTATGAGTTTATATGTTTTGATGTACCGAAGGTTGTTCGAAGTCCCGGATGTGATCACGGACATGACGAGGAGTCTCGAAATGGTCGAGACATAAAGATCGATATATTGGATGGCTATATTCGGACACCAGAAGTGTTCTGGGTGATTTAGGAGAAAACCGGAGTGCTGGAGGGTTATCGGACCCCCCCGGGAGAAGTAATGGGCCTTATGGGCCCTAGTGGAGAGAGAGAGGGGCGGGCAGGGTGGGCCGCGCCCCCTCCCCTTCTGGTCCGAATTGGACTAGGAGAGGGGGGGGGGCGGCGCCCCCCTTTCCTTCTCCCTCTCCCCCTTCCTTTCCCCCTCCTAGTAGGAGTAGGAAAGAGGGGAGTCCTACTCCTAGTAGGAGTAGGAAAGAGGGGAGTCCTACTCCTACTAGGAGGAGGACTCCTCCTCCTTGGCGCGCCCACAAGGGCCGGCCGGCCTCCCCCCTTGCTCCTTTATATACAGGGGCAGGGGGCACCTCTAGACACACAAGTTGATCTTCGTGATCGTTCTCTTAGCCGTGTGCGGTGCCCCCCTCCACGATAATCCTCGATAATATTGTAGCGGTGCTTAGGCGAAGCCCTGCGACGGTAGAACACCAACATCGTCACCATGCCGTCGTGCTGACGGAACTCATTCCTGACACTTTGCTGGATCGGAGTCCGGGGATCGTCATCGAGCTGAACGTGTGCTAAAACTCGGAGGTGCCATAGTTTCGGTGCTTGATCGGTCGGGCCGTGAAGACGTACGACTACATCAACCACGTTGTCATAACGCTTCCGCTGTCGGTCTACGAGGGTACGTAGACAACACTCTCCCCTCTCGTTGCTATGCATCACCATGATCTTGTGTGTGCGTAGGAATTTTTTTGAAATTACTACGTTCCCCAACAATTTGTTGGATGATATTCATCATGAGACAGTTATAACCTAGGGCGATACGGCTCTAGCTCCAGTTCATCAATATAATGTAGGCATGTATTCCGTAAATAGTCATACGTGCTTATGGACAAAACTTGCATGACATCTTTTGTCCTACCCTCCCGTGGCAGCGGGGTCCATATTGAAAACCAAGAGATATTAAGGCCTCCTTTTAATAGAGAACCGGAACAAAGCATTAACACATAGTGAATACATGAACTCCTCAAACTACGTCATCACCGGGAGTGGTCCCGACTATTGTCACTCCGGGGTTGTCGGATCATAATACGTAGTAGGTGACTATAACTTGCAAGATCGGATCTAGAAATGGATATAATGATGATAACATAAACGGTTCGGATCTGAGTTCATGGCACCCGGGCCCAAAGTGACAAGCATTAAGCATGGCAAAGTCATAGCAACATCAATCTTAGAACATAGTGGATACTAGGGATCAAGCCCTAACAAGACTAACTCAATTACATGATTAATCTCATCCAACTCCTCGCCGACCAGCAATCCTACGACGGAACTACTCACTCCCGGTGGGGAGCATCATGGAATTGGCGATGGAGAAGGGTTGGTGATGATGAAGAACGAAGATCCCCTTCTCCGGAGCCCCAAACAGACTCCAGATCTGGCCTCCCGATGAAGAATAGGAGGTGACGGCGGCTCCCTCTCGTGGATCACGATAATTCTTTCTCCTTTATTTTTTTCTTGAAAAATAGGATTTTATAGCGTAGGTTTTAGGGTCTGCGGGGCCACCAGGTGGGGACAACCCACCTGGGCGCGCCAGGAGGGGGGCGCCCTGGTGGGTTGTGCCCACCCAGGTGCCCCCCTCTGGTGGGTCTTGGCTCCAAAAATTCTTGTTTATTGTATAAAAATTCCTCGCAAAGTTTCGTTCCATTTCGAGAACTTTTATTTTTGCACAAAAACAACACCATGGTAGTTCTGCTGAAAACAGTGCTAGTCCGGGTGAGTTTCATTCAAATCATGCAAATTAGAGTCCAAAACAAGAGGAAAAGCGTTAGGAAAAGTAGATACGTTGGAGACGTATCAACTCACCCAAGCTTAAACCTTTGCTTGTCCTCAAGCAATTCAGTTGATAAACCTAAAGTGAAAAAGAAAAAAATTTACGAACTCCTTTGCTCTTGTTTGCGTAAATAAGCTTAAAAAGCACCCAGGTTTTCAGCCAACATTATAACTAACCATGCCAACAGTAGCTCTTAAAAATTATATTAACTCATATGAATGACATAATCATCTAGCGAGCAATAATAAGATATCTCAAACAACAACACATTATCAAACCAACCATGATATAATATGACAATAGTGGTATCTCGCTAGCCCTTTCTGAGACCGCAAAACATAAATGCAGAGCACCTCCAAAGTTCAAGCAGCGACTAAACATTATAATTCTTGGTAGAAAAGATCCAGTCATGATGCACCCAACATTAGCTACACATAATGCATAAGCATGACAGCGGTGCTCTCAGGTTCTGGCGCTTATTTTATAAGGTGATGACACAACATAAAAGTAAATAGAAAGTCCCTTCTCATAGGGAAGGAGTGATTTGCAGAGGTGCGAGAGCTCAAGTTTTTAAAACAGAGGTAAATGATATTTTGAGACATGCACCCTTCGCATTTACTTCATGACCATCAGTTATAAATATCTTCCCTGCTAAGCACGGTAGTGGCGGTTCCCAAGCGATAAAAGTAAAGGTTTTGACTCCATTGGGAGTTTTTGTTTGATTATTTGTAAGCTTTTTCTATCTGCAGTTTGGGACTGGGCATCCCTATTACCGCCCTTTTCTTGTGCGATGGCGAGTGAATAAACACTCGACCTCAGAATAACCCCTTAGCATGGAAGATACCGACCACCTCCTGTTGTTCCATGAACGATCCAGGCACACAAAAAGGATATTAGTTAGAAGTTTTTAGAGGTGGCACATGCAAATTTACTTAGGACGGCAGGGTAATACCGCATATAGGTAGGTATGGTGGACTCATCTGGAATAACTTTGGGTTCAAGGTTTTTGATGTACAAGTAGAATTCCCACTTAGTACATGCGAAGGCTAGCAAATAGATTGAGAAGCGGCCAGCTAGAGAGCAACAACGGTCATGAACATGCATTATGCATAAGTAACATTAGACACTAGCATGAGTTGGGTATGAACACCATGAACATAAATATCATAGAGGCTATGTTGGTTTTGATTCAACTACATGCATGAACATGTGCCAAGTCAGGCCACTCGAACATTCAGAGGAGGATACCATATCATCATACTACATCACAATCATTTTAACGCAATGTTGATATCCAAGATAAATCATTATCCACTCCTAGCTACTTATGCATGGCATGAGAAACTATAATCTCTAATTGTCATTACAAACATGTTTAATCATAATGGGCTGAATCATGGATACTAGGTTAAACATATTTACACAAACAGAACAAGTCGAGTTCATACCCGTTTCTCTCTGCCACGACGAGTTCATCGAATATCGACATTAGCAGTTTTGTAGTAATTGTAACAGTGGCAATGGTAAAGTAACTAAGCAAAGATCAATATGTGAAAAGCTCGTAGGCATTGGATCAGTGATGGATAATTATGTCAGATGCGATTCCTCATGCAACAGTTATAACATAGGGTGACACATAACTAGCTCCAGTTCATCAATGTAATGTAGGCATGTATTCCGAATATAGTCATACATGCTTATGGAAAAGAACTTGCATGACACATCTTTTGTCCTACCCTCCCGTGGCAGCGGGGTCCTATTGGAAACTAAGGGATATTAAGGCCTCCTTTTAATAGAGTACCGGACCAAAGCATTAACACTTAGTGAATACATGAACTCCTCAAACTACGGTCATCACCGGGAGTGGTCTCGATTATTGTCACTTCGGGGTTACCGGAACATAACACATAGTAGGTGACTATTGACTTGCAAGATAGGATCAAGAACTCACATATATTCATGAAAACATAATAGGTTCAGATCTGAGATCATGGCACTCGGGACCTAGTGACAAGCATTAAGCATAGCAAAGTCATAGCAACATCAATCTCAGAACATAATGGATACTAGGGATCATACCCTAACAAAACTAACTCGATTACATGGTAAATCTCATCCAACCCATCACCGTCCAGCAAGCCTACGATGGAATTACTCACGCACGGCAGTGAGTATCATGAAATTGGTGATGGATGAAGGTTGATGATGACGACGGCGACGGATTCCCCTCTCCGGAGCCCCAAACAGACTCTAGATCAGCCCTCCCGAGAGAGATTAGGGCTTGGCGGCAGCTCCGTATCGTAAAACATGATGAATCCTTCTCGTTGGTTTTTTCTCCCCGAACGTGAATATATAGAGTTGGAGTTGACGTCGGTGGAGCCTCAAGGGCCCACGAGGCAGGGGGCACGCCCCAGGGGGTGGGCGCGCCCTCCACCCTCGTGGACAGGGTGTGGGCCCCCTGGTGTTGATTATTTCCCTAGTATTTTTTATTTATTCCAAAAATATTCTCCGTGAAGTTTCAGGTCATTCCGAGAAATTTTATTTCTGCACAAAAATAACGCCATGGCAATTCTGCTGAAAACAGCGTCATCCGGGTAAGTTCCATTCAAATCATGCAAGTTAGAGTCCAAAACAAGGGCAAAAGTGTTTGGAAAAGTAGATACGATGGAGACGTATCAACTCCCCCAAGCTTAAACCTTTGCTTGTCCTCAAGCAATTCAGTTGACAAACTGAATGTGATAAAGAAAAACTTTTACAAACTCTGTTTGCTCTTGTTGTTGTAAATATGTAAAGCCGGCATTCAAGTTTTCAGCAAAGATTATGAACTAACCATATTCACAATAACACTTAGGTCTCATGTTTACTCATATCAATGGCATAATCAACTAGCAAGCTATAATAATAAATCTCAGATGATAACACTTTCTCAAAACAATCATAATATGATATAACAAGATGGTATCTCGCTAGCCCTTTCTGAGACCGCAAAACATAAATGGAGAGCATCTCTGAGGATCAAGGACTGACTAGATATTGTAATTCATGGTAAAAGAGATCCAGTCACAGTCATACTCAATGTACATTAATAGCAATGCACATCGGTGCTCTCCAACTGGTGCTTTTTAATAAGAGGATGATGACTCAACATAAAACTGAATAGATAGGCCCTTCGCAGAGGGAAGCAGGGATTTGCAGAGGTGCCAAAGCTCGAGTTTTGAAATAGAGATAAATAATATTTTAAGCGGCATACTTTCATTGTCAACATAACAACCGAGAGATCTCGATATCTTCCATGCTACACACATTATAGGCGGTTCCCAAACAGAATGGTAAAGTTTATACTCCCCCACCACCAACAAGCATGAATCCATGGCTTGCCCGAAACAACAGGTGCCTCCAACTAACAACAGCCCTGGGGGAGTTTTATTTGCAATAATTTTGATTTGGTTTGAGCATGGGACTGGGCACCCGGTGACCGGCCATTTTCTCGTGAGTGAGGAGCGGAGTCCACTCCTCGTGAGAATAACCCACCTAGCATGGAAGATAAAGATAGCCCTAGTTGATACATGAGTTATTCGAGCATACAAAACAGAATTTTATTTGAAGGTTTAGAGTTTGGCACATACAAATTTACTTGGAACGGAGGTAGATACCGCATATAGGAAGGTATGGTGGACTCATATGGAATAACTTTGGGGGTTTATGGAAGTGGATGCACAAGCAATATTCCCGCTTAGTACAAGTGAAGGCTAGAAAGAGACTGGGAAGCGACCCACTAGAGAGCGACAACAGTCATGAACATGCATTAAAATTAATCAACACCGAGTGCAAGCATGAGTAGGATATAATTCACCATGAACATAAATATCATGGAGGCTATGTTCATTTTGTTTCAACTACATGCGTGAACATGTGCCAAGTCGAGCCACTCGAATCGTTCAAAGGAGGATACCATCCTATTATACCACATCACAACCATCTTAATAGCATGTTGGCACGCAAGGTAGACCATTATAAACTCCTAGCTAATTAAGCATGGCATGAGCAACTATAATCTCTAATTGTCATTGCAAACATGTTTCATTCATAATAGGCTGAATCAGAAACGATGAACTAATCATATTTACAAAAACAAGATAGGTCGAGTTCATCCCAGCTTTCTCATCTCAATCAGTCCATCATATATCGTCATTATGCCTTTCACTTGCATGATCGAACTGTGTTGATAATAATAATAGTGCGCGTGCAATTGGACTAAGCTGGAATCTGCAAGCATTTAATACACAGGAGAAGACAAGGTAACATGGGCTCTTTGTTAAATCAACAATAATGCATATGAGATCCACTCAACATTTTCATTATGGTCTTCTCCTCTCAACCCCCAAAGAAAAGAGATAAAACTATTTACACGGTGTCGTGATTTTGTCACGGCAGATGTCCTAGAGAAAGGACTTAGTCATGGAGCCATCGCTATGGGTTAGCTTAAAGGGGTTAAAGCGGACAAGGGACACAAAGAGTTTATACTGGTTCGGCCCCTTGCGATGAAGGTAAAAGCCTACGATCCAGTTGTTGTGGGATTGCTTGGGTTTCAATGACCAGGGAGCGAATACGCTTTGCCTGAGTCTCGAGTTGTTGTCTGTTGTCCTTGAACCGCTGCCGGGTCATCCCCTTATATACATGGGTTGACGCCCGTCGGTTTACAGAATCCCGAGGCCGGCTCATAAACGTGTCTGGCTCGGTCTCTGCTCTTTCTATCTTACAACACAAGTTTATATATTAACGCCGGTTTACATCTACAGGCCTTAAACCGGCTTTGGGCCCTGGGCCTTCATAAAGCGTCACGTCTTTATCCTTATGGGCTTCAGATACAGTGAACCATTATTGGGTTAACCCGGCCTCGCCTGGCCGGTTTACGCGCAGTAGTAATATCCCCAACATTAGGCACCGGATTGATTTGAACTGGTTCATGTCAATCCTCAATACTTAGTAAAATTTCTTCTTCAACACCTTCATATAATCATGTAAACCACCGTGACGTCACCTTCCAGAACCATGATAAATCGCCATGACGTCATCTGTCATTAAAACTGCGCATGACCCACCTTCATTAATGGGCCTCCGACAATCGAGGCAACAGAGCTATCACATATCCCATTTTTTGGGCTCCTCAATTCTCGCTCCTGCTACTTATCCACTCACCTTATAAATAAGGCCGAGGAGTTATTTTCACTTTTCCCCATTCGTGCCTCTTCGCCTCATCTTCTTCCTTGCGCCGACCAACCGTTCGAGCTCCGCCGTCGCCGTCGTCGATCTTCGCATCTGCCTCAACAAAGGCCGCTGCATCAACCTGACCGCACCAGAGAAACGCGGCGATCCTCCGCTGCTTTCCCAACATCGGTAAGTTCCTCTTCTCCTCACTCCAGATCCACCATTAGGGTTCAGTGTTCTTCGTAGTTCTTCGAAGCTCTTGAAGCTGTTCTTCCTTGTACCTCCCATTAGAACAAACGACTAGCTGGATCTGACACTTCTTATGCGACCGTAGCAATAGTCCTCTTTTTCCTTATTAGATCTTCTCTTTTACAAAAAACTCATCTGAACTTGCCAAAATGTTTATGCACTTGAAATTAGGTCTGAATTTTTTCTAATTTTCTGTCATACCGCAGATCCGAAATTTATCACATCAATCTGCGAAACTTGTTTTTCCCTCACTTAAGTACTTTTAGATCTATACCTTATATACCAGAATTGGCGGTTTAATCTCATAGAATAATGATAATCCGGTATGTACCATTAGTCCCCTGGTGAACTGCCAAGCCGCTTTATCTTTGTACATCTCCTGTGTCTGATTCCGGTTTAACAATATCAGACTCTGATTTAACGATATGTGCACATCTCTGCTTTAATTTGCATCACTTTATACTGTCCCTTATAAATCTTAAACCGGCCATAATCATGTTTCAGCTTCTTATTGCAATGGCCAAGCAAGTCTATGAATGCAACTGGGCTCCTTCTCGGGTCACCGAAGAACGGGCGCTTTAGCCAAGAAAGATGTCATCCACTGGAGGGCCCCTGGCCCAAAAAATCCTCCTGCACCCAGGGACGGAGAGGTAGTCATTTTTTCTGACCATTTGGGTCGAGGTTTTAGCCCTCCCGGTTCAAAATTCTTCCGAGATGTACTGGCTAGTTTTCAGCTTCATCCTCAGGACATCGGTCCAAACTCTGTGACCAACATATGCCATTTTCAAGTTTTCTGCGAGGCTTACCTTCAAGAAGAGCCCACAGTTGAGTTGTTTAGAGATTTCTTCCACTTAAACCGTCGCACAGAGTTCACAGATGGACCCAATACTGAACTTGGCGGAATGGCAGTTCAGAAAAGAAAGGAAGTCAGCTTCCCTCACGCCAAGCTTCACAGCCACCCCAAGGAATGGAACCAAACTTGGTTTTATTGTAAAGATACGTCTCCAACTGACGAAAACCCCTTGCCGGGTTACCGTCCTCACCGTCTTAGCAATACACATCCCTTTCCTCAGGGGTTGACTGCAAGGGAAAGGGCCAACTATGCCCCTCAACTGTCAAAGCTTAGAGCTTTCATGGCGAACGGTTTAACAGGTGTTGACTTTGCGCGTTGTTGGATAAGCTGGAGTATTCTGCCCTTAAGCCGGTGCCCCGGTTTGATGTGTGAATACACAGGGAGTTTGAAGGATGCTCAACGACACATTGATATTCATCTTACCGATGCAGAAGTCACTGGGGCTGTGAAGAAGATGCTGAATGAACCGGAGGCTGTCTGTGGCCAAACCGGATTGAGCCCTTTCTGTGTTTCCAATAAACCGCCAAAGGTAAAGATCATATAATCCTTTTAACTTTAACTTGCTTCTTTCAAAATATGTTATGCAAAATCATGTCTATTTTTGACAGGGTAATGATCCGTTCTGGAAGAAAAAGGCACAAGATAAACCAACCAAGCCACTTCGCCCGAAGACCAAGGTTGTGAAAAAACCTGCCAAGAAAAGGACTACTGCGTCTTCTGATGCAAATGCTGATGCTGATATAGCTAATCCGGATTCAGAGGTAGAACTTGACTCTCTTGGTTCATTTTTCATACACCTCATTGACAATGATTATTATTAGGATGACGCTGAAGGCAGTCATGCTGATGATGTAGAGGTAATCATTCTCTCCTCCGATTCAGATCCTCTGCCCACATCAAAAATCCGTTGAGCAAACCGGAAAGTAAAATTTTCTCACCCCCTTGCTTACTTGGACCCAAACTTTCTTTTGAAGACGCAGCAACACGAAGCTCGTCGCACAACCCGACACAGTGGTCAGGTAGTTACCTCCGCCGGTTTACCGAATACTCCGGTTCGGAAACGCCGATCAGAGGTCTCTTATACTCTTGACACTACTTGCCCCAAAGCGGGTTGTTCCCGTCAGCCTCTTAACCCGTCTGATTCAAATTATCAGGGTACTTCCCACTCATCTTCTGGCGAGTCATCAGCCACAAAACTTCCACCCCTCAAGATAGTTCCTGGGTGAGTCATACCTTTAAACTGTATTTTAAATGCCTTATGTTTGACATAACATCTTGACCTTTTATATTTGTTCTTCTCAGTGCCAAGCCAAGACCCAGCAAGAAAGCTCGGTTGAATAAACCTGCTGATGATAACGTGGCTGCTGAACCGGAAAATACTCCAGATCCATAAACCGATGTTGATACCATGCTTAATGTGTTGGAAATATGCCCTAGAGGCAATAATAAATTAGTTATTATTATATTTCCTTGTTCATGATAATAGTTTATTATCCATGCTAGAATTGTATTGATAGGAAACTAAGATACATGTGTGGATACATAGACAACACCATGTCCCTAGTAAGCCTCTAGTTGACTAGCTCGTTGATCAATAGATGGTTACGGTTTCCTGACCATGGACATTGGATGTCATTGATAACGGGATCACATCATTAGAAGAATGATGTGATGGACAAGACCCAATCCTAAGCATAGCACAAGATCGTGTAATCCGTATGCTAAAGCTTTTCTAATGTCAAGTATCATTTCCTTAGACCATGAGATTGTGCAACTCCCGGATACCGTAGGAATACTTTGGGTGTGCCAAATGTCACAACGTAACTGGGTGGCTATAAAGGTGCACTACGGGTATCTCTGAAAGTGTCTGTTGGGTTGGCACGAATCGAGACTTGGATTTGTCACTCCGTGCGACAGAGAGGTATCTCTGGGCCCACTCGGTAGGACATCATCATAATGTGCACAATGTGATCAAGGAGTTGATCACGGGATGATGTGTTATGGAACGAGTAAAGAGACTTGCCGGTAACGAGATTGAACAAGGCATCGGGATACCGACGATCGAATCTCGGGCAAGTACAATACCGCTAGACAAAGGGAATTGTATACGGGGTTGACTAAATCCTTGACATCGTGGTTCATCCGATGAGATCATCATGGAACATGTGGGAGCCAACATGGGTAGCCAGATCCCGCTGTTGGTTATTGTCCGGAGAGTTGTCTCGGTCATGTCTGCATGGTTCCCGAACCCGTAGGGTCTACACACTTAAGGTTCGGTGACGCTAGAGTTGTTATGGGAAATAGTATGTGGTTACCGAAGGTTGTTCGGAGTCCCGGATGAGATCCCGGACATGACGAGGAGCTCCGGAATGGTCCGGAGGTGAAGATTGGTATATTGGACGAAGGGTATTGGAGTCCGGAATTGTTCTGGGGGTACCAGGTGATGACCAGCGTGTCCGAAAGGGGTTTCAGAGGCCCCGACAAGCGTTGGGGGGCCTTATGGGCCAAGGGGAGAGGGCACATCAGCCCACTAAGGGGCTGAGCGCCCCTCCCAACCCCATCTCACGTAACCAGAGAGGTGGGGGCGCCACCCCTAGGGCAGCCGCCCCTCCCGACTTGGGGGGCAAGTTTCCTAGGGGGTGGGGCGCCCAAACCCATCTAGGGTTTCCCCTGTGGCCGCCGCCCCTCCCCTAGGGAACCCTAGGGCGCCTCCCCCTCCTCCCTTACCCCTATATATAGTGAGGAAGAGATAGGGCAGCCGCACCCTTCCCCTGGCGCAGACCTCTCCCTCCTCCAACACCTCGTCCTCCTCCGTAGTGCTTAGCGAAGCCCTGCCGGAGAACCACGAGCTCCATCACCACCATGCCGTCGTGCTGTCCGAGTTTTTCCCTCAACTTCTCCTCTCCCCTTGCTGGATCAAGAAGGAGGAGACGTCCCGGGGCTGTACGTGTGTTGAACGCGGAGGTGCCGTCCGTTCGGCGCTGGGATCATCGGTGATTTGGATCACGACGAGTACGACGCCATCAACCCCGTTCACTTGAACGCTTCCGCTTAGCGATCTACAAGGGTATGTAGATGCACTCTCCTTCCCTTGTTGCTAGATTACTCCATAGATTGATCTTGGTGTTGCATAGAAAATTTTGAATTTCTGCTACGTTCCCCAACAGTGGCATCATGAGCTAGGTCTATGCGTAGTTTCTATGCACGAGTAGAACACAAAGTAGTTGTGGGCATCGATTTTGTCAATTTACTTGCCGTTACTAGTCTTATCTTGATTCGGCGGCATCGTGGGATGAAGCGGCCCGGACCGACCTTACACGTACTCTTACGCGAGACAGGTTCCACCGACTGGCATGCACTAGTTGCATAAGGTGGCTAGCGGGTGTCTGTCTCTCCCGCTTTAGTCAGATCGGATTCGATGAAAAGGGTCCTTATGAAGGGTAAATAGAAATTGGCATATCATGTTGTAGTTTTGCGTAGGTAAGAAACGTTCTTGCTAGAAACCCATAGCAGCCACGTAAAAACATGCAACAACAATTAGAGGACGTCTAACTTGTTTTTGGAGGGTATGCTATGATGTGATGTGGCCAAAAAGAATGTGATGAATGATATGTGATGTATGAGATTGATCATGTTCTTGTAATAGGAATCACGACTTGCATGTCGATGAGTATGACAACCGGCAGGAGCCATAGGAGTTGTCTTTATTTATTGTATGACCTGCGTGTCATTGAACAACGCCATGTAATTACTTTACTTTATTGCTAACCGTTAGCTGTAGTAGTAGAAGTAATTGTTGGAGAGACAACTTCATGAAGACACGATGATGGAGATCATGATGATGGAGATCATGGTGTCATGTCGGTGACGGTGATGATCATGGAGCCCCGAAGATGGAGATCAAAAGGAGCAATATGATATTGGCCATATCATGTCACTATTTGATTGCATGTGATGTTTATCATGTTTATACATCTTATTTGCTTAGAACGACGGTAGTAAATAAGATGATCCCTCATTAAAATTTCAAGAAAGTGTTCCCCCTAACTGTGCACCGTTGCGAAAGTTCGTCGTTTCGAAGCACCACGTGATGATCGGGTGTGATAGATTCTAACGTTCACATACAACGGGTGTAAGACAGATTTACACACGCGAAACACTTAGGTTGACTTGACGAGCCTAGCATGTACAGACATGGCCTCGAAACACAAGAGACCGAAAGGTCGAGCATGAGTCGTATGGTAGATACGATCAACATGAAGATGTTCACCGATGATGACTAATCCGTCCCACGTGATGATCGGACACGGCCTAGTTGACTCGGATCATGTAATCACTTAGATGACTAGAGGGGTGTCTATCTGAGTGGGAGTTCATAAGATGAACTTAATTATCCTGAACATAGTCAAAAGGTCTTTGTAAATTATGTCATAGCTCGCGCTTCAGTTCTACTATTTAGATATGTTCCTAGAGAAAATTTAGTTGAAAGTTGATAGTAGCAATTATGCGGACAATAGAAGGCTTGTGTCCTTAATGCACCGCTCGGTGTGCTGGACCTCGAACGTGGTTTGTGGATGTTGCGAACATCTGACATACACGTTTTGATGACTACATGATAGTTCGGTAATGTTAAAAGGTTTAGAATTGAGGCACCGAAGACATTTTTGAAATGTCGTGGAACATATGAGATGCTTCGAGGGCTGAAATTGGGATTTCAGGCTCGTGCCCACGTCAAAAGGTATAAGACCTCTGATGATTTTCTTAGCCTGCAAACTAAGGGAGAAAAGCTCAATCGTTGAGCTTGTGCTCAGATTGTCTGAGTACAACAATCACTTGAATCGAGTGGGAGTTGATCTTCCAGAAAAGATAGTGATGTTTCTCCAAAGTCATTGGCACCAAGCTACTAGAGCTTCGTGATGAACTATAACATATCAGGGATAGATATGATCCTTGAGCTATTCGCGACACCGCGAAAGTAGAAATCAAAAGGGAGCATCAATTGTTGATGGTTAGTAAAACCACTAGTTTCAAGAAGGGCAAGGGCAAGAAAGGGATACTTCATGAAAATACAAGTCAGTTGCTGCTCAAGTGAAGAAACCCAAAGTTGAACCCAAGCCCGAGACTAAGTGCTTCTGTAATAAGGGGAACAGCCACTAGAGCAGAATTACCCTAGATACTTGGTAGATGAGAAGGATGGCAAGGTCGATAGTAGTATATTGAATATACATTATGTTAATGTGTACTTTACTAGTACTCCTAGTAGCACTAGGGTATTAGATACCGGTTCGGTTGCTAAGTGTTAGTAACTCGAAATAAAAGGCTGCGCAGTAAAAGGAGACTAGCTAAAGGTGAGCTGGCGATATGTGTTGGATGTTTTTCCAAGCTTGATATGATCAAGCATCGCACGCTCCCTCTACCATCGAGATTGGTGTTAAACCTAAATAATTGTTATTTGGTGTTTGCGTTGAGCATAGACATGATTGGATTATGTCTATTGCAATACGGTTATTCATTTAAGGAGAATAATGGTTACTCTGTTTATTTGAATAATACCTTCAATGGTCTTGCACCTAAAATGAATGGTTTATTGAATCTCGATCATAGTGATACACATGTTCATGCCAAAAGATATAAGATAGTAATGATAGTACCACCTACTTGTGGCACTGCCATGTAAGTCATGTTGGTATAAAACGCATGAAGAAGCTCCATGTAGATGGATCTTTGGACTCACTCATTTTTGAAAAGATTGAGACATGTGAACCATGTCTATTGGTAGATATGCATGAAGAAACTCCATACAGATGGATCGTTTGGACTCACTTGTTTTTGAATCACTTGAGACATGCAAATCATACCACATGGGCAAGATGACTGAAAGACCTCGTTTTCAGTAAGATGGAACAAGAAAGCAACTTGTTGGAAGTAATACATTTTGATGTGTGCAGTCCAATGAGTGCTGAGGCACGCGGTGGATATCGTTATGTTCTTGCTTCACAGATGATTTGAGTAGATGCTAAGTATATTTACTTGATGAAACACAAGTCTGAATTATTGAAAGGTTCAAGTAATTTCAGAGTGAAGTTGAAGATCGTCGTGACAAGAGGATAAAATGTCTATGATATGATCATAGATATTTATACCTGAGTTACGAGTTTGGCACACAATTAAGACATTGTAGAAATGTTTCACGACTAATACCGCCGGGAACACCATAGTGTGATGGTGTGTCCGAACATCATAACTGCACCCTATTGGATGTGGTGCATACCATGATGTCTCTTGTTGAATTACCACCATCGTTTATGGGTTAGGCATTAGAGACAATCGCATTCACTTTAAATAGGGAACCACACAAATCCGTTGAGACGACACCGTATGAACTATGGTTTAGAGAAACCTAAGCTGTTGTTTCTTAAAGGTTTGGGGCTACGACGCTTATGTGAAAAAGTTTTAGCCTGATAAGGTCGAACCCAAAGCGGATAAATGCATCTTCATAGGATACCCAAAACAGTTGGGTATACCTCCTGTCTCAGATCCGAAAGCAATAGGGATTGTTTCTGAAATCGGGTCCTTTCTCGAGGAAAAGTTTCTCTCAAAAGAATTGAGTAGGAGGATGGCGGAGACTTGATGAGGTTATTGAACCGTCACTTCAACTAGTGTGTAGCAGGGCACAGGAAGTTGTTCCTGTGGCACCTACACCAATTGAAGTGGAAGCTTATGATAGTGATCATGAAACTTCGGATCAAGTCACTACCAAACCTCGTAGGATGACAAGGATGCGTACTACTTCAGAGTGGTACGTAATCCTGTCTTGGAAGTCATGTTGCTAGACAACAATGAACCTACGAGCTATGGAGAAGCGATGGTGGGCCCGGATTCCAAAAATGGCTCAAGGCCATAAAATCCGAGAGAGGATCCATATATGAAAACAAAGTGTAGACTTTGGAAGAACTACTTGATAGTCGTAAGGCTGTTGGGTGCAGATGGATTTTAAAAGGAAGACGGACAATGATGGTAGGTGTCACCATTGAGAAAGCTCGACTTGTCGTTAAGATGTTTCCCGACAAGTTCAAGGAGTTGACTACGATGAGATTTTCTCACTCGTAGCGATGCTAAGAGTCTGTTGGAATCATGTTAGCAGTTACTGCATTATTTATGAAATCTTGAAGATAGGATGTCAAAACATTGTCTCCTCGACGATTTTCTTGAGGAAAGGTTGTATGTGATACAACCAGAAGGGTTTCTCAATCCTAAAAGATGCTAACAACTATGCAAAGCTCCAGCAATCCTTTTAAGGACTGGAGTAAGCATCTCGGAATTGGAATGTACGCTTTGATGAGATGATCAAAGATTTTAGGTTTATACAAAGTTTATGAGAAACTTGTATTTCCAAAGAAGTGAGTGGGAGCACTATAGGAAAAGGGGCGACTCCGAGAGCGGCGGTGAAGGGCGGATCTAGGTCATGTTGGAAATCTGCCCTAGAGGCAATAATAAAATGGTTATTATTGTATTTCCTTGTTCATGATAATTGTCTATTGTTCATGCTATAATTGTATTAACTGGAAACCGTAATACATGTGTGAATACATAGACCACAAGATGTCCCTAGTAAGCCTCTAGTTGACTAGCTCGTTGATCAATAGATGGTTACGGTTTCCTGACCATGGACATTGGATGTCATTGATAACGGGATCACATCATTAGAAGAATGATGTGATGGACAAGACCCAATCCTAAGCATAGCACAAGATCATGTAGTTTGTATGCTAAAGCTTTTCTAATGTCAAGTATCATTTCCTTAGACCATGAGATTGTGCAACTCCCGGATACCGTAGGAATAGTTTGGGTGTGCCAAACGTCACAACGTAACTGGGTGGCTATAAAGGTGCACTACGGGTATCTCCGAAAGTGTCTGTTGGGTTGGCACGAATCGAGACTGGGATTTGTCACTCCGTGCGACGGAGAGGTATCTCTGGGCCCACTCGGTAGGACATCATCATAATGTGCACAATGTGATCAAGGAGTTGATTATGGGATGATGTGTTACGGAACGAGTAAAGAGACTTGCCGGTAACGAGATTGAACAAGGCATTGGGATACCGACGATCGAATCTCGGGCAAGTACAATACCGCTAGACAAAGGGAATTGTATACGGGATTGACTGAATCCTTGACATCGTGGTTCATCCGATGAGATCATCGTGGAACATGTGGGAGCCAACATGGGTATCCAGATCCCGCTGTTGGTTATTGTCCGGAGAGTTGTCTCGGTCATGTCTGCATGGTTCCCGAACCCGTAGGGTCTACACACTTAAGGTTCGGTGACGCTAGAGTTGTTATGGGAAATAGTATGTGGTTATCGAAGGTTGTTTGGAGTCCCGGATGAGATCCCGGACATGACGAGGAGCTCCGGAATGGTCCGGAGGTGAAGATCGGTATATTGGACAAAGGGTATTGGAGTCCGAAATTGTTCTGGGGGTACCAGGTGATGACCACCGTGTCCGAAAGGTGTTTCGGAGGCCCCGGCAAGCGTTGGGGGGCCTTATGGGCCAAGGGGAGAGGGCACATCAGCCCACTAAGGGGCTGAGCGCCCCTCCCAACCCCATCTCACGTAACCAGAGAGGTGGGGGCGCCACCCCTAGGGCAGCCGTCCCTCCTGACTTGGGGGACAAGTTTCCTAGGGGGTGGAGGCGCCCAAACCCATCTAGGGTTTCCCCTGTGGCCGCCGCCCCTCCCCTAGGGAACCCTAGGGCGCCTCCCCCTCCTCCCTTACCCCTATATATAGTGAGGAAGAGATAGGGAAGCCGCACCCTTCCCCTGGCGCAGCCCTCTCCCTCCTCCAACACCTCGTCCTCCTCCGTAGTGCTTAGCGAAGCCCTGCCGGAGAACCACGAGCTCCATCACCACCATGCCGTCGTGCTGTCGGAGTTTTTCCCTCAACTTCTCCTCTCCCCTTGCTGGATCAAGAAGGAGGAGACGTCCCCGGGCTGTACGTGTGTTGAACGCGGAGGTGCCGTCCGTTCGGCACTGGGATCATCGGTGATTTGGATCACGATGAGTACGACTCCATCAACCCCGTTCACTTGAACGCTTCCGCTTAGCGATCTACAAGGGTATGTAGATGCACTCTCCTTCGCTCGTTGCTAGATTACTCCATAGATTGATCTTGGTGTTGCGTAGAAAATTTTGAATTTCTGCTACGTTCCCCAACATAATGACCCCCCGCCTCAAGACCATGACGTGTTTACTGAACAAGTAGAAATTGATACCACAGGCCATGCTGACAAACCGGCCAGCCCGGTCCGACCTGATGATAAATCGGCCAGTCCAGCTAAGGCTACTGATAAACCGCCAACTCCCGTGAAGGCTGCTGACGACAAAGAGGGTGATGTTATGATTACTGGTGTCAGCCACACTGCTCCTGGCAACCCGGTTGCTTTATCCAAACATAGTGCCAAAGATGAACTTTCTGCCATGGGCAAGGGCAAATGGAACACCGATTTGTCTAGCTACGCTCATCTCAACACCCAAGACATTCACTCCGGCTTGTTGAACCGTCTGTAAGCCAGTCGTGACTATGAAGCCGGTTTAGTAAATCTGATGAAGGAGCGATATGAGGTAACCACACAACTATTTCTCTTATGTCCAATATCAACTCCAGTAGCCCCCAAGTGACGGTTTATGATACCAATCTGAACCGGGACTTAGTAATAACTTTATATTTGCAACACTGCATCACTTTCACTGGTGTAGCCCCCAAAGGCCAGTTTAACTTTATAAAGATGAACCGGGACTTTTAAAAAGACTTTCCAGATGAGTACTTTGAGCAAACATACATTAGCCCCCAAGTGCCAAGAGTAATACTTGTATTATGCTTGGGACTTTGTAGAAATTTCCAAGAACAAGCAAATATGCATTAGCCCCCAAGTATCAGGTGCATAACTTGTTATGTGCTTGATACTTCAAACACGTATTAGCAACTCATTATACTTCTGTCTGTTACAGGCTGAGCAGAGCAAAAAGGAAGCTCAAACCGCCGATCTGCAAGAGAACGTCAAATCTCAGCAAGCTGACACCTCCAAGGCCAAGGAAGAGTTGATCAGCGCTTTAGACGCTATGGAGAAACTGAAAGAGAGCTTCAACAAGGAGCGGGCGGATTGGGAAACAGAAAAATCCGCTTTATGAAAAAGAGCCGAAGACGCAGAAGCAGCTCTTAAACTAGTGGTAGATGAGCTTACTGGCGTAAACCGGCAGATACATGCCATGATTGCTGCTGTGTTCGGTAAGCATCCTTGCTCGACACTTTCACCATATCTTCCCATGCGTTGCCGTCTTACTGACGTTTGTAATGATGCAGGAACTCGCATTAGTCATCTGGGCTCTGATGTTTAGAAGAAGCTGAAGGCCTCCTATACGCTGATAGAGCAATTGTACACCGGCGCACAACGAATCATCTGCACCACGTCTCACAATAAACCGCCCCCGACATTAATCAAGGACACCTTAGACAGGCTATCTATGATGCCTGCCCGGGTAGAAGAGCTAAAGAGATCTGCTGCATGGGCTGGCGCTCTGACCGCACTAACCCGGGCAAAGGCATGGGTGCCTGACCTTGATGAGGTGGACGTGGCTAAAGGCTACCCAAGCTTAAAAGAAGACGGATCCGAATTTGATAATGAAGATCTCCGCGCCATAAACCGGGAAGTGCGTCCACTGGCTTGTCAACTTGCTGAAGAGGCTGATCTTTCATTTTACCAGGCGAGTTATGACACTAATAACAAACGGGTTGCTGCACCGACTCCTGAAGCTCAAAACCTAATCCCTCCAATCCGTAAGCACACTTATGCCCCTGACATTGAACCGTCCACCCATATAAGCGACGAAGCTGTGTTCCAAGCTTTAACTGGGATCGACTTGACAACTATTGACTTCCAGCCGCTGGGTAGAGACGAAGAGGGTGAACCGGTGCAAGATGATCCGCAGGCGTCAGGTCAAGCTGGTGGCCAACCATAATCCGGAGGCCGGTTTAATCTTCCACGTGTTGCTACACGTATTTGAAAAACAATTTATCCTTTTGGGCAATGAAACGCCTTGTAATAGGCTGGTTAAAACACTTGGTCTGTTATGCCTTCGTGCATATTTATCTGCGCCTGATACTTGCTAATCCGCCATGCTTAAGACATGATGTTCATAATCCATTGCAATTTATTCAAGCTATCCCTGCAGATAAGAAGTTTAAAGCGCCTTGGCGGTTGCCACCGGGCAGGTCATAATGCCCAAATATATACATAACCAAGGTTGTTAAAAGATAACCAAATATGGAAATACATGATACCTGTGACCTTGAGTCATAATGTTGGCTGACCAACTTTGTAGTGAGGGTAACAACCCTATTCCAGAGTATCAGTAACTCCTGTCATATTATGCCGGTTTACAATAAAACCGTTCCGGGTTGTGATAAACAGCGGTTTATTCAATACTGGTGACTTTGAGTTGAAACCAGACCGGGTTTAAGAAACTCCAGGTTATAAGTGATTATGTACTGACAACTTGTAGTTGACAGCCTAGCCGGGTTGATGACCACCGGTGTATCAAAAACATCATAAGCTTTATCAAAATAGAGAAAAACTTAGCAAAAAGCAAATGAAACCCTTGTAGTCGAGGCTTTTCACGGGATGCCAGACCCCAAATTGGAGGCTTTTCATGGGCTGCCAGGCCACTGGGTTAAACCATTTTACAAAGCCTTTTAAGATGGTCCTCAATCCTTAACCAATCATCATTTTAACTTGACAAGTTCAGGGTCTTATTAGAGTAACTTGGCAAAGTTCGATGGGTCATACCAGGTTTACCTGGGCGGAGTAACTTACTTAAAGAGGCAGGCTAACCCGGGGTTTTAGGTGTATACATGATACGTCCATTTTTCATCATGCTTTTATATCGATATTTATTGCATTATGGGCTGTTATTTCACGTTATGTCACAATACTTATGGCTATTCTCTCTTATTTTACAAGGTTTACATAAGGAGGGAGAATGCCGGCAGCTGGAATTCTGGGCTGGAAAAGGAGCAAATACTAGAGACCTATTCTGCACAACTCCAAAAGTCCTGAAACTCCACGGAATATCTTACAATAAATAATAAAAATCCTCGCCAAAGATGAAGACCAGGGGGCCCACACCCTATCCACGAGAGTGGGGGGCGCCCCCCTAGGGTGCGCCCCCCTACCTCGTGGCCCCCTGGTGGCTCTCCGATGCCCATCTTCTGCTATATGAAGTCTTTCATCGAGGAAAAAACAAGAAGCAACCTTTCGGGACGAAACTCCGCCGCCACGAGGCGGAACCTTGGCGGAACCAATCTAGGCCTCCGGCAGAGCTGTTCTGCCGGGGACACTTCCCTCCGGGAGGGGGAAATCATCGCCATCGTCATCACCAACGCTCCTCTCATTGGGAGAGGGCAATCTCCATCAACATCTTCATCAACACCATCTCATCTCCAAACCCTAGTTCATCTCTTGTATCCAATTCTTGTCTCCAAGTCCGGGATTGGTGCTAGTAGGTTGCTAGTAGTGTTGATTACTCTTTGTAGTTGATGCTAGTTGGTTTATTTGGTGTTGTAACACCCTAGATGTAACTTGCCATATTTGTAATCCAACTCTTGCCATTTTCGGCAATGTGATATGATATTCTCTCCGTGGTTGGGTTTTCCTTCTTTTCGCATTTTTTCCTTGTCATGCATTTATTATCATGTCATCATGTGCATCGCATTTGCATACGTGTTCGTCTCATGAATCCGAGCATTTTCCCCGCTGTCCGTTTTTCAATCCGGCGCTCCTATGTTCCCCGGCGTCCTCTTTTACCTTTTTCCGTGTGCGGGTATTAAACCTTCTCGGAATGGACCGAGGTTTGTCAAGCGGCCTTGGTATAGCACCGGTAGACCGCCTGTCAAGTTTCGGGTCATTCGGAGGTCGTTTGATACTCCAACGGTTAACCGGGTAACCGTGAAGGCCTCGTGTGTGTTGCAGCCCCAAACCCCTCCAAAACAGCCCAATAACCCATCTAAGTCACTCCCATGTCCATCGCCGTTCGATCACGATCGCGTGGCCGAAAACCGCACTCCATTTGGAGCTTCCTAGCCCCCTCTACCTATAAATATACCTCCCCCTCCGAAATCCCGGGTCAATCCTACCCTAACCCTAGCCCCGCTCCCCTCCGCGCCGCCAGACACGTCCGGATCGGGCCGGACGCGTCCGCCGCCGTGCCCGGGCCAATCAGGCAGTGCCACGTGGCCTCCCCGCCGCGTCTCCACCGCGCGCCGCCGCCAGGCCCGCCGTGGCCCGTGCGGGGCCCTCCCTGCCCATCGCGCCGCCGCCCAGCGCTCCCCGCGCTGCCCGTCGCCACTCGCGCCGCCCGTCACCGCCCGCGCCGGAGCCGCCACCGCTCCGCCGCCGCCCGTCGCGAGCTCCGCCGCCCCCCGCGCTTGGTGCCGCCGGCGAGCCGCGCCGCCTCCT
This sequence comes from Aegilops umbellulata, assembly GCA_032464435.1. Classification (NCBI taxonomy): domain Eukaryota; kingdom Viridiplantae; phylum Streptophyta; class Magnoliopsida; order Poales; family Poaceae; genus Aegilops; species Aegilops umbellulata. The sequence continues at coordinate 84,206,241 of CP136057.1, forward strand.
TCGCCGGATCCCGCGCCCCGGATCCCCCTCGCCGGCCTCTTCTTCTCCCCTCGCCGGCCTCTTCTTCTCCCCTCGCCGGCCATCTCCTCCGGCGAGTCCACCGGATCTCAGACCCGAAAACGACGGTTGACTTTTCCCCTCCTTCAAATATTCTAAGTCCCGGATTTTTGGCATAATTGTCGCATGTTCATTGCATCATAACTTGCTGTATATTGCTCCGTTTCGTGCGTATAATATGTCAAATTGTTCGTTCCGATGAGTACATCATTTCATTCCATTGCATCATTTTCATTTGAGTTCGTCTTGATGCCCGAAATGCTGTTGGAAGAGGGCTATGTGATGTTAGTTTCAGATCTGTTGCAGAACTTGTACTTTTGTCATTTTTGCCATGATTGATGTGTGCACCCTATGAAGTTGAGTCCTACATGAGTTTTGTAATATGCCATGTTATCTTTCTAGAGGTGTATGCCATGTATTTTTGTGATCTTTTTGGTGACTAGTACAAGCATGCAAACTAGGGTACATAATGTTGCTGATTTCAGAGACTTAGTAATTTCACTAAGTCCCTGCCTGCTGTTATTTTTATGCCATGTGTTCATGTTGTTTCAGAGAGATCTATGCCTCTTTTGAGAATGATCAGTAAGAGTGTTTTGAGCACATGGATTTTCTCTATCCATCCATGCCTTTGTTTGTAATTATGGAGTGCCATAGCTTGAGTCAATCGAGCTCTACTTTTGCTACAAAATGTTACTGGCAGATTGTTTACATGTTATTCGATTTTGCCAAGCTTGGTGTAGTTGATCCTTGCATGCTATGATGTTATTATTTCCATGTCTAGCTTCTATGCCATGTCTTCTTGATGTATGTATGCTTAGTTTATCATGCAATGCTCTGTAGTGGGTGCATCGAGCTCACGAACATGCCTACTTGTTATCTGTTTTTTACATGTCCAGTTTTCTGCCAAGTCTGAAACCCGTAACGAAACTTGCTTAATTCACATGGGTGTTATTATGTTTTCTGATCCTTTTTGGCTTATGGTCAGTAAGGGACTTTTGTTAAGTGCTTTGAGTAGATTCATGCCATGCCTTATTTTGCTATGTCCTGTTCCTGTAGCATGTTGTTTGCTTGCTCTAAACATGTTATCCTGATGTTAGTTTCTGGCATGTTAATTTCACTAAGTCTGTGAACCTGTTATCTTTTGCACTTTTGCCATGCTTGTTTGAACCTGTTAAGGTGTGATTTAGCCGTATCTCAGTGTTCATCTTTTGTCAAGCATCTTTAGTAGATTACTTTCATAGGCTTTGTTGATATGTTTGGGTGCAGTAGCTTAATTTCTTGTTGCTTGCTAAGTAGCATCATGCTGTTAATGGCAGATTATTGTCATTCTTGTGTTGCTTGTCATTTGCAAACCGTGCATCCGATTCCGGTGATCTTTATATTGATTTCAACCGAAATCACCTCACCTATCCAGTGGCATATTTGGTTTGCCAAGATTATGCCCTGTTCATCGTTGTCCTTCCGGAGCATGCACATGCATTGCATATCACATCTCGCATATCATGCCATGTTTTGCATCATATTGTTTGTGCATTGCATCGTGGTTGATAGTTGTTCCTTTGCTTGTTCTCTTGTCTTGGGTAGAGCCGGGAGACGAGTACGTGAACGAGGAACCGGTTGAGAACGCTTACGAGGACCAAGCTTTCGACAACTCTTAGAACCTTGCAGGCAAGATGACCATACCCTCGAAATCACTTCTATCTTTGCTTGCTAGATGCCCGCTCTTTTGCTATGCTTATGCTGCGATACCTACCACTTGCTATATCATGCCACCCATATTGCCATGTCAGCCCCTAACCATCCATGTCCTAGCAAACCATTGATTGGCTATGTTACCGCTTTGCTCAGCCCCTCTTATAGCGTTGTTAGTTGCAGGTGAAGATGAAGTTTATTCCTTGTTGGAACATGGACTTGTTGTTCCTTGTTGGAACAGGTTTACTTGTTGGGATATCACAATATCTCTTATTTAATTAATGCATCTATATACTTGGTAAAGGGTGGAAGGCTCGGCCTTATGCCTGGTGTTTTGTTCCACTCTTGCCGCCCTAGTTTCCGTCATACCGGTGTTATGTTCCTTGATTTTGCGTTCCTTACACGGTTGGGTGATTTATGGGACCCCCTTGACAGTTCGCTTTGAATAAGACTCCTCCAGCAAGGCCCAACATTGGTTTTACCATTTGCCACCTAAGCCTTTTTCCCTTGGGTTCTGCAGACTCAAGGGTCATCTTTATTTTAACCCCCCCGGGCCAGTTCTCCTTTTGCTGGTCCAAACTAGAGCCACTTGCGGTGCCGCCCTGAGGCAACTTGGGGTATCTTCGGTTGCCGTACGTAGTGTTCATCCGGATGTGCCCTGAGACCGAGATATGTGCAGCTCCTATCAGGATTTGTCGGCACAATCGGGCAGCTTTGCTGGACTTTTTTTGTTACTGCCGAGATGTCTTGTAGTCCGGGATTCCGAGACTGATCGGGTCTTCCCGGTAGAAGGAATATCCTTCGTTGACCGTGAGAGCTTATAATGGGCTAAGTTGGGACACCCCTGCAGGGTAATATCTTTTGAAAGCCGTGCCCGCGGTTATGAGGCAGATGGGAATTTGTTAATGTCCGGTTGTAGAAAACCCGAAGTTGACCTTAATTAAAACACATCAACCGCGTGTGTAACCGTGATGGTCTCTTCTCGGCGGGGTCCGGGAAGTGAACACGGTGTTGGAGTTATGTTTGACGTAGGTTGTTCTAGGATCACTTCTTGATCAATTCTAGCTTCACGACCGTGCTTTGCTTCTCTTCTCGCTCTCTTTTGCGTTGTTAGCCACCATATATGCTAGTCGCTTGCTGCAGCTCCACCTCACAACCCCATCCTACCTATAAGCTTAAATAGTCTTGATCTCGCGGGTGTGAGATTGCTGAGTCCCCGTGACTCACAGATTCTACCACCACAGTTGCAGGTACCAACGATGCCAGTGCAGATGATGCGACCGAGCTCACGTGGGAGTTCGACGAGGAACGTGGCTGTTACTATGTGTCTTTTCCTGATGATCAGTAGTGGAGCCCAGTTGGGGTGATCGGGGATCTGTGTAGCATTTGGGGTAGTCTTCTTTCATTTCGGTACCGTAGTCGGACCTTGAGTGTAATCTGGATGATGAATGTTTATTTATGTATTGTGTGAAGTGGCGACTGTAAGCCAACTATGTATCTCTTTCCCTTATGTATTACATGGGTTGTGTGAAGATTACCTCACTTGCGACATTGCTTTCAATGCGGTTATGCCTCTAAGTCGTGCCTCGACACGTGGGAGCTATAGCCGCATCGAGGGCGTTACAATTTGGTGGAAGATCATATGTTCAGATCCTTTATGCATAGTATTACCCCTCTAATTATGAACATGAATATGCTTTATGAGTAGTTATGTTTGTTCCTGAGGACAAGGGAGAAGTCTTGCTATTAGTAGTCATGTGAATTTGGTATTCGTTCGATATTTTGATGAGATGTATGTTGTCTAGCCTCTAGTGGTGTTATGTGAACGTCGACTACATAACACTTCACCATTATTTGGGCCTAGAGGAAGGAATTGGGAAGTAATAAGTAGATGATGGGTTGCTAGAGTGACAAAAGCTTAAACCCTAGTTTATGCGTTGCTTCGTAAGGGGCTGTTTTGGATCCATATGTTTCATGCTATGGTTAGGTTTACCTTAATACTTTTGTTGTAGTTGCGGATGCTTGCAATAGAGGTTAATCATAAGTGGGATGCTTGTTCAAGTAAGAACAGCACCCAAGCACCGGTTCACCCACATATCAAATTATCAAAGTACCGAACGCGAATCATATGAACGTGATGAAAACTAGCTTGACGATAATTCCCATGTGTCCTCGGGAGCGCTTTTCCTTATATAAGAGTTTGTCCAGGCTTGTCCTTTGCTACAAAAAGGATTGGGCCACCTTGCTGCACTTTATTTACTTTTGTTACTTGTTACTCGTTACAAATTATCCTATCACAAAACTATCTGTTACCACTTATTTCAGTACTTGCAGAGAACACCTTGCTGAAAACCGCTTATCATTTCCTTCTGCTCCTCGTTGGGTTCGACACTCTTACTTATCGAAAGGACTACGATAGATCCCCTATACTTGTGGGTTATCAAGCCTCTTTTCTGGCGCCGTTGCCGGGGAGTGTAGCGCCTTTGGTAGGTGGAATTCGGTAAGGAAATATTTATATAGTGTGCTGAAATTTACTGTCACTTGTTACTATGGAAAGTAATCCTCTGAGGGGCTTGTTCGGGGTATCTTCACCCCGACCAGTAGAGCAAAGAGTTGCTCCTCAACCTACTGAACCTATTGAAAATGAAATTCCTTTTGAATTTCCTTCGGGTATGATAGAAAAACTGCTAGCTAATCCTTTTACAGGAGATGGAACAAAGCATCATGATGAGCACTTAATATATGTGGATGAAGTTTGTGGATTATTTAAGCTTGCAGGTATACCCGATGATGTTGCTAAGAAGAAGGTCTTCCCTTTATCTTTGAAGGGAGGCGCATTGACATGGTATAGGCTATGTGATGATACGAGATCATGGAACTATAGAAGATTGAAATTGGAATTTCATCAAAAGTATTACCCTATGCATCTTGTTCATCATGATCGCAATTATATATAATTTTTGGCCTCGCGAAGGAGAAAGCATCGCTCAAGCTTGGGGGAGGCTTAAATCAATGTTATATTCATGCCCCAATCATGATCTCCCAAGAGTTACAATTATTAAAAACTTCTATGCTCGGCTTTCTGAAAACAATCGCACCATGCTCGATACTTCTTGTGCCGGCTCTTTTATGATGAAGACTATTGAATTTAAATGGGATTTATTGGATAGAATTAAACGCAACTCTGAAGATTGGGATCTTGACGAAGGTAAGGAGTCAGGTATGACACCTAAGTTTGATTGTGTTAAATCTTTTATGGACACCGATATTTTCCGTAAGTTTAGCACTAAATATGGACTTGACTCTGAGATAGTAGCTTCTTTCTGTGAATCTTTTGCTACTTATGTTGATCTCCCTAAGGAGAAGTGGTTTAAATATCATCCTCCCATAGAAGTAAAAGTAGTTGCACCTATTAAAGTTGAAGAAAAGACTATCACTTATAATGATCCTATTGTTCCCACTTCATATGTTGAGAAACCACCTTTCCCTGTTAGAATAAAGGATCATGCTAAAGCTTCAACTGTGGTTCGTAAAAGCAATATTAGAATGTATACACCTCCCGAGAAAGTTAAAGTTGAACCTAATATTGATATTGTTAAAGATCTCTTGTCTGATAATATTGATGGGCATGTTATTCAGTTCTGCGGTGAAACTGCTAGAATTGCTAAACCTTGTGCTAAAGATAAACATAGACCTGTGGTAGGCGTGCCTGTTATTTCTGTGAAAATAGGAGATCATTGTTATCATGGCTTATGTGATATGGGTGCTAGTGCTAGTGTTATACCTTATACCTTGTATAAAAAAATTAAGCATGAAATTGCACCTGCTGAGTTAGAAGATATTGATGTCACAATTAAACTTGCCAATAGAGATACCATATCAGCAATGGGAATTGTTAGAGATGTTGAAGTCTTGTGTGGGAAAACTAAATATCCTGCTGATTTTCTTGTTCTCAGTTCCCCACAAGATAGCTTTCGTCCCATTATATTTGGTAGACCCTTCTTGAATACTATTAATGCTAAGATAGACTGTGAAAAGAATGTTGTTACTATTGGCTTGGATGATATGGTTCATGAGTTTATTTTCTCTAAATTTAGTAAACAACACCGTGAAGAAGAATTATCTAGTAAGGATGAAATTATTGGTCTTGCTTCTATTGCCGTACCTCCTAGTGATCCTTTAGAACAATATTTGCTAGACGATGAAAATGATATGTTTATGAATGAAAGAAGGGAAATAGATGGAGTATTCTTTAAACAGGAACCTATGATGAAACACAATTTGCCTGTTGAAATCCTAGGGGATCCCCCTCCACCCAAGGGTGATCCCGTGTTTGAGCTTAAACCGTTGCCTGATAATCTTAAATATGCTTATCTTGATGAAAAGAAGATATATACTGTTATTATTAGTGCTAACCTTTCAGACCATGAAGAAGAAAGATTATTAAAAACTTTGAAGAAGCACCGTGCTGCTATTGGATATACTCTTGATGATCTTAAGGGCATTAGTCCCACTCTATGTCAACATAAAATAAATTTGGAAGTAGATGCTAAACCAGTTTGTGATCCTCAAAGACATCTGAATCCTAAAATGAAAGAAGTGGTATGAAAAGAAATACTAAAGCTTCTGGAGGCAGGTATAATTTATCCCGTTGCTTATAGTCAGTGGGTAAGTCCTGTCCATTGTGTCCCTAAGAAGGGAGGTATTACTGTTGTTCCTAATGATAAAGATGAATTGATCCCGCAAAGAATTATTACGGGTTATAGGATGGTAATTGATTTCCGTAAATTAAATAAGGCTACTAAGAAAGATCATTACCCCTTACCTTTGATCGATCAAATGCTAGAAATATTATGCAAACATACACACTATTGCTTTCTAGATGGTTATTCTGATTTCTCTCAAATACCTGTGTCGGATAAAGATCAATCAAAGACCACTTTTACATGCCCTTTTGGTACTTTTGCTTATAGACGTATGCCTTTTGGTTTATGTAATGCACCTGCTACCTTTCAAAGATGCATGATGGCTATATTCTCTGACTTTTGTGAAAAGATTTGTGAGGTATTCATGGACGACTTTTCCGTCTATGGATCTTCTTTTGATGATTGCTTGAGCAATCTTGATCGAGTTTTGCAGAGATGTGAAGAAACTAATCTTGTCTTGAATTGGGAAAAGTGCCACTTTATGGTTAATGAGGGTATTGTCTTGGGGCATAAAGTTTCTGAAATAGGTATTGAAGTTGATAAAGCCAAGGTTGATGCTATTGAAAAGATGCCATGTCCCAAGGACATCAAAGGTATAAGAAGTTTCCTTGGTCACGCCGGATTTTATAGGAAGTTCATTAAGGACTTCTCAAAAATTTCTCGGCCTCTGACTAATTTATTACAAAAAGATATACCATTTGTTTTTTATGATGATCGTGTAGAAGCATTTGAAATACTTAAGAAAGCATTGATCTCTGCACCTGTTGTTCAGCCACCTGATTGGAATTTACCCTTTGAAATTATGTGTGATGCTAGTGATTATGCTATAGGTGCTGTACTAGGGCAAAGAGTTGATAAAAAATTAAATGTTATCCATTATGCTAGTAAGACTCTAGACAATGCTCAAAGAAATTATGCTACTACTAAAAAAGAACTTTTAGCAGTTGTATTTGCTTGTGATAAGTTCAGACCTTATATTGTTGATTCTAAAGTAACTATTCACACTGATCATGCTGCTATTAAATACCTTATGGAAAAGAAAGATGCTAAACCTAGACTTATTAGATGGGTTCTCCTGCTACAAGAATTTGATTTGCATATTGTTGATAGAAAAGGAGCTGAGAACCCCGTTGCAGACAACTTGTCTAGGTTAGAAAATGTTCTTGATGACCCACTACCTATTGATGATAGCTTCCGTGATGAACAATTAAATGTTATAAGTACTTCTCATAGTACTCCATGGTATGCTGATTATGCTAATTATATTGTTGCTAAATTTATACCACCTAGTTTCACATACCAACAAAAGAAAAAGTTCTTCTATGATTTGAGGCATTACTTTTGGGATGACCCACATCTTTATAAAGAAGGAGTAGATGGTGTTATTAGACGTTGTGTACCTGAGCATGAACAGGGACACATCCTACGCAAGTGTCATTCCGAAGCTTATGGAGGACACCACGCGGGAGACAAAACTGCACATAAGGTATTGCAATCTGGTTTTATTGGCCTACTCTCTTCAAGGATGCCCGTGAGTTTGTCTTGTCTTGTGATGAATGCCAAAGAATTGGTAATATTAGTAGACGTCAAGAAATGCCTATGAATTATTCACTTGTTATTGAACCATTTGATGTTTGTGGCTTTGATTATATGGGACCTTTTCCTGCCTCTAATGGATACACACATATTCTAGTTGCTGTTGATTATGTTACTAAGTGGGTAGAAGCTATTCCAACTAGTAGTGCTGATCATAACACTTCTATTAAAATGCTTAAATAATTTATTTTTCTGAGGTTTGGAGTCCCTAGATATTTAATGACTGATGGTGGTTCACATTTTATTCATGGTGCTTTCCGTAAAATGCTTGCTAAATTAATCATAGAATTGCATCTCCTTATCACCCATAGTCTAGTGGCCAAGTAGAATTGAGTAATAGAGAGCTCAAATTAATTTTGCAAAAGACTGTCAATAGGTATAGGAAGAATTGGTCCAAGAAACTTGATGATGCATTATGGGCCTATAGAACTGCATATAAAAATCCTATGGGTATGTCTCCATATAAAATGGTTTATGGAAAAGCATGTCACTTACCTCTCGAACTAGAACATAAGGCATATTGGGCTATTAAAGAGCTCAACTATGATTTCAAACTTGCCGGTGAGAAGAGGTTATTTGATATTAGCTCACTTGATGAATGGATAACCCAAGCTTATGAAAATGCCAAGTTGTTTAAAGAAAAAGTCAAAAGATGGCATGACAAAAGAATACAAAAGCGTGAGTTTAATGTGGTGATTATGTATTGCTATACAACTCTCGTTTAAGATTTTTTGCAGGAAAACTTCTCTCTAAATGGGAAGGCCGCTACGTTATCGAGGAGGTATATCATTCCGGTGCCATAAAAATCAACAACTTCGAAGGCACAAATCCGAGGTGGTGAACGGTCAAAGAATTAAACATTATATCTCAGGTAACCCCATAAATGTTGAAACCAATATTATTGAAACCGTAACCCTGGAGGAATACATAAGAGACACTTTCCAGAACGTTTTAGACTCCGAAAAGGAATAGGTATGTGGTACGGTAAGTAAACCGACTCCAATTTTTTTAAGGAATATTTAGAAAAAATAGAAAAATAAGTAGCAGTCCGGGAAGGACACGAGGGTGGAGGGCGCGCCCTACCCCCCTAGGCGCGTCCCCTACCTCGTGAGCACCTCGTGTGCCTTCCGGACTCCGTTCTCTTGCACAATACGTATTTTGGTCGGTAAAAATTCACTATATATTCTCCCGAAGGTTTTGACTCCTGTATCACGCAAATATCCTCTGTTTTTGTTTCGAGCTGTTGCTTATGCAGATTAGAGCAAGATGTCTTCTCAAGAGTCAGTCGGGGAGAGCCGGGTATCTAATCTGGCACCGGAACCAAGGGCAAACAGCGACGCTGACCACTTTGGGCCAGCAATAGAGTAAGAGATGGAGGCTGACTTGATGAGGGTAGATGCCATGGAGGATCAAGAAGTCACCTCTCGCTTCCGAGCTGGGTTCACGAGGGGGGAACTACAGAGCTCAGCTATTCCAAACTCGGTTATCCCTTCCAATGTTAGATTTCTTTCTTATGAAAATATGAAGAGGAGTGTCACTTGTTCTCCCGCATCTATGCAACATCCTTGGGTGCAAGGAGCTTTAGCCGTCACAGGAAAGCTTCGTAAGGAAATAATGGACCTCAAGTAGCAAGTCAATAAGCTCGAGGAGGAGAACCGTATCCTGAGAGGAATCGTCGCCAAGAATATTACACCAACAACAAAGAAGGAGACATAATCACATGGGTATGGGCACTCCCCTTGGCAACTGCCAAGCTTGGGGGAGGTGCCCCGGTATCGTATCACCATCACACTCCTATCTTTACCGTTTTTTCTTAGTTCGATCCTTTTAGTAATATCTTGATCTAGTAGAATAAAGTTGTTGGCATGATCTAGTTTTGAGTTTTGCTTTATGATCTCTCTATGTAATCGAGTCCGTGAGCTATATATAATAAAGATTAGTGTTGAGTCAAGGGCTTGGTTATTTTGCCATGATCTTGAGTGAATAAAAGAAAATAAAGAAAAAGAATAAAAAGAAAAAAGAGTTCATATTGATCTTATTGAGAGTAATGATTTCACATAGAAATAGTATGATGATTAAAAGTTATTGGGAGTTGGCAGACATAGCCTTGGTCATCGTTGCAATTAATAGGAAGTAATAAGGAAAGAGAGGTCTCACACATAGATATATTATCATTGACATCTTTTATGATTGGGAGCACTCATTAAAATATGACATGCTAAAAGAGTTGATGTTGGACAAGGAAGACAACGTGATGAGTTATGTTTTCTTATATCTGAGATAAAGTATGTTGTTAGGGATCCTCCAACATGTTGAGCTTGCCTTTCTCCCTCATGCTAGCCAAATTCTCAGCACCAAGTAGAGATACTACTTATGCTTCCAAATACCCTTAAACCAGTTTTGCCATGAGAGTCCACCATATCTACCTATGGATTGAGTAAGATCCTTCACGTAAGTTGTCGTCGGTGCAAAGCAATAAAAATTTCTCAAAATATGTATGATTGATTGGTGTGGGAGAAATAAGCTTTATATGATCTTGTGATGTGGAAGTAATAAAAGCGACGGACTGCATAATAAAGTTTCATATCACAAGGGGCAATATAAAGTGACGTTCTTTCGCATTAAGATTTTGTGCATCCAACCATAAAAGCGCATGGCAACCTTTGCTTCCCTCTGCGAAGGGCCTATCTTTTATTATCTTCTACCTTATGCAAGAGTCATGGTGATCTTCACCTTTCCTTTTCATTTTATCCTTTGGCAAGCACAACATGTTGGAAAGATTCTGATATATATATCTAATTGGATGTAGGGGAGCATGAGTTATTATTGTTGACATTACCCTTGAGTTAAAAGGTTGTGGGGCAAAACTATAAGCCCCTATCTTTCTATGTGTCCGACTGAAACTCCGTAACCACAAGTATTGCGTGAGTATTAGCAATTATGAAGGACTAGATGATAGTTGAGTATGTGGACTTGCTTTTAAGCTCTAACATAGACTCTTTCTGATGTTATGATAAATTGCAATTGCTTCAATGACTGAGATTATAGTTTGTTGGTTCTCAATGAAGTTTCTGATTCATACTTTTGCATTGTGAATAGATCATCACTTGAACATAAGTAATCATATGAAAATATCTTTATATGTTGCCGTTATGAGAATAATCATGATGCCTTCATGTCCGTATTTTAATTTTTATCGACACCTCTACCTCTAAACATGGGGACATATTTATCGTTATCGGCTTTCGCTTGAGGACAGGCGAGGTCTAAGCTTGGGGGAGTTGATACGTCCATTTTGCATCATGCTTTTATATTGATATTTATTGCATTATGGGCTATTATTTCACGTTATGTCACAATACTTATGGCTATTCTCTCTTATTTTACAAGGTTTACATAAGGAGGGAGAATGCCGGCAGCTGGAATTCTGGGATGGAAAAGGAGCAAATATTAGAGACCTATTCTGCACAACTCCAAAAGTCCTGAAACTCCACGGAATATCTTACAATAAATAATAAAAAATCCTCGCCAACGATGAAGACCAGGGGGGCCACACCCTGTCCACGAGGGTGGGGGGCGCCCCCCCTCCTAGGGCGCATCCCCCTACCTCGTGGGCCCCCTGGTGGCTCTCCGATGCCCATCTTCTTCTATATGAAGTCTTTCGTCGAGGAAAAACAAGAAGCAACCTTTCGGGACGAAACTCCGCCGCCACGAGGCGGAACCTTGGCGGAATCAATCTAGGGCTCTGGAAGAGCTGTTCTGCCGGAGACACTTCCCTCCGGGAGTGGGAGATCATCGCCATCGTCATCACCAACGCTCCTCTCATCGGGAGAGGGCAATCTCCATCAACATCTTCATCAGCACCATCTCATCTCCAAACCCTAGTTCATCTCTTGTATCCAATTCTTGTCTCCAAGTCCGGGATTAGTGCTAGTAGGTTGCTAGTAGTGTTGATTACTCTTTGTTGTTGATGCTAGTTGGTTTATTTGGTGGAGGATCATATGTTCAGATCCTTTATGCATATTATTACCCCTCTGATTATGAACATGAATATGCTTTGTGAGTAGTTACGTTTGTTCCTGAGGACAAGGGAGAAGTCTTGCTATTAGTAGTCATGTGAATTTGGTATTCGTTCGATATTTTGATGAGATGTATGTTTTCTAGCCTCTAGTGGTGTTATGTGAACGTCGACTACATAACACTTCACCATTATTTGGGCCTAGAGGAAGGCATTGGGAAGTAATAAGTAGATGATGGGTTGCTAGAGTGACAGAAGCTTAAACCCTAGTTTATGTGTTGCTTCGTAAGGGGCTGTTTTGGATCCATATGTTTCATGCTATGGTTAGGTTTACCTTAATACTTTTGTTGTAGTTGCGGATGCTTGCAATAGAGGTTAATCATAAGTGGGATGCTTGTTCAAGTAAGAACAACACCCAAGAACCGGTTCACCCACATATCAAATTATCAAAGTACCGAACGCGAATCATATGAACATGATGAAAACTAGCTTGACGATAATTCCCATGTGTTCTCGGGAGCGCTTTTCCTTATATAAGAGCTTTTCCAGGCTTGTCCTTTGCTACAAGAAGGATTGGGCCACCTTTCTGCACTTTATTTACTTTTGTTACTTGTTGCTCGTTACAAATTATCCTATCACAAAACTATCTGTTATCACTTATTTCAGTACTTGCAGAGAACACCTTGTTGAAAACCGCTTATCATTTCCTTCTGCTCCTCGTTGGGTTGACACTCTTACTTATCGAAAGGACTATGATAGATCCCCTATACTTGTGGGTCATCAATACACTAGGCTTCCGAGCCATGGCTTCATAGCATGTTACAAGTGTAGATTCTTTGTTCATTTCGACAGCAAAGAATCCCCAAGTAACATTTTGAGCTGTGCTCAGTGGGTGCCTATGTTTGAGTTGTTGCTTTCCAACACTCTCTTTGGCCCCGGATTGATTTGGCTTTGAGCCGATTAAGAGGTGTGACTATGGTTCGGATACGACCAAGCCCCCAAGTGATGTTGTGGCATTGCGCCGATCAAGAGGGGTAGCTATGGTTCGAATACGACCAAGCCCCAAGTGATGTTATATAAAGTGTTGATAAGCTGAATCAAGGGGTAAACTTGACGCCGCTTTATAAACAGAAGCCCCATGTAACCACACATGATGTAAGAAAAACAACAGATACCCCGCTTTAGCTGAGGTTCCGATTTATTATATTGATCATAATATATACATCGTCATAACTATGTACATAAGCAGAGCCTATGACTCAAGTATAGTAGGGCCGCAGGTGAGCGATATTCCACAGCTTGTGGGTCTCCTCCTCCGATTTACGTGAGTCTTTGTGCTCTCGAACATCGATTAGGTAGTATGACCCGTTGAGCAGATTCTTGCTGACCACAAAGGGTCCTTCCCAAGGGGGGGATAACTTGTGCATATCCGTCTAATCCTGGATGAGTCGAAGCACCAAATCGCCTTCTTGAAAGGTTCTGGTTCTAACCCGGCGGCTGTGATAACGACGCGGATCTTGCTGATAAATCTTCGAACAGGCTGTTGCCATGTCACGCTCCTCGTCTAACAGGTCGAGAGCTTCCTGCAGTGCCTTCTCATTGTTAGCTTCGACATATGCCGCTACACGGGGTGAGTCATGACGGATGTCAGTAGGGAGAACCGCCTCTTCTCCATAAACCATGAAAAAGGGCGTGTATCCCGTCGATCTATTGGGTGTGGTATTGATGCTCGATAACATAGAAGGTAACTCCTCGACACAATAGCCCGGCGTCCGTTGCAAAGGAACCATAAGCCAGGGTTTGATGCCTCTCAAGATCTCTTGGTTGGCCCTCTCCGATTGACCATTGGACTGGGGGTGAGCCATTGATGACACGTCAAGCCGGATGTGCTCACGTTGACAGAACTCCTTCATGGCACCCTTTGACAGATTGGTACCATTATCTGTTATAGTGTTGTGCGGAAAGCCAAACCGGAAGATGACCTTTTTGATGAATTGAACCGTCGTAGCCGCATCACACTTACTGACTGGCTCTGCCTCCACCCACTTAGTGAACTTATCAACCGCCACCAGAAGGTGGGCCTTCTTATCCTTGGATCTCTTAAAGGGTCCAACCATATCAAGCCCCCAAGTCACAAACGGCCAAGTAATTGGAATCATCCTCAACTCTTGAGCCCGTACATGAGCCCGTCGTGAGAACTTTTGACAGCCATCACACCTTTTGACTAAGTCCTCGGCATCAGCATGAGCCGTCAACCAATAGAAACCATGATGAAATGCCTTGGCCACCAGCGATTTTGAACCGGCGTGGTGACCACAATCTCCTTCGTGGATCTCATGCAAAATTTAACGGCCTTCTTCAGGGGATACACAGCGTTGAAACGCCCCTGTCACACTGCAATGATGTAACACTCCATTGATGATTGTCATGGACTTGGACCGCCGGATTATCTGCCTGGCCGAAGTTTCGTCTTCTGGTAACTCGCCCCAGTTCATATATGCCAAATATGGAACCGTCCAATCCGGAATAACATGAAGAGCCGCCACCGACTGAGCCTTCGGATCAGGAACAGCCAAATCCTCTTCAGTAGGGAGCTTAACAGACGGATTATGCAGCACATCCAGGAAGACATTAGGTGGAACCGGTTTACGTTGGGAACCCAAATGGCTTAAAGCATCCGCCGCTTCATTCTTCTGCCGGTCCACATGATCCACCTGATAACCTTTGAAGTGACCTGCAACAATATCCACCTCACGATGATATGCTGCCATGAGTGGGTCCTTGGAGTCCCAAGTGCCGGACACTTGTTGAGCCACTAGGTCCGAATCACCAAAGCACTTAACTCGGTTGAGATTCATCTCTTTAGCCATCCGAAGACCATGGAGTAAAGCCTCATATTCAGCTGCATTGTTAGTGCAAGGGAACATTAAACGGAGAACATAACAAAACTTATCACCTCGTGGGGAAGTTAATACGACTCCAGCCCCCGAGCCCTCCAATTGCCTGGACCCATCAAAATGAATAGTCCAATAAGTATGATCCGACTTCTCTTCTGGCGCATGTAGTTCTATCCAATCATTAATGAAATCCACAAGTGCCTGAGATTTGATCGCCGTCCTGGGCATATACTTTAACTCGTGAGGCCCAAGCTCAATAGCCCACTTAGCAATCCGGCCAGTTGCTTCCCTGTTCTGGATTATATCCCCAAAAGGAGCAGAATTGACCACAGGGATGGGATGACCTTGGAAATATTGCTTAAGCTTCCGGCTTGCCATAAAAACTCCATACACCAGCTTCTGCCAATGTGGGTACCTTTGCTTGGACTCAATAAGTACCTCACTGATATAATAAACCGGCCGTTGAACCAGATACTCTTTGCCAGCCTCCTTGCGCTCCACCACAATAGCCATGCTAACAGCCCTGGCATTAGCTGCCTCATATAGCAACAATGGCTCTTTGTCAACCGGAGCAGCGAGAACCGGCGGATTAGCCAGCTGTCGCTTTAAGTCCTCAAATGCTTCATTAGCGGCGTCACTCCAGACGAAGTTATCCATTTTCTTCAGCATCTGATACAAAGGGATGGCCTTCTCGCCAAGATGACTGATAAACTGGCTCAACGCGGCAATCCGGCCTGCCAGGCATTGAACATCATTGATACACTTCGGTTTGGCCAAAGAAGTGATGGCTTTGATCTTTTCCGGATTAGCTTCAATGCCCCTGTTAGACACCAAAAAGCCCAAGAGCTTGCCTGCCGGTACACCAAAAACAAACTTGGCCGGATTAAGCATCATTTTATAAACCCGGAGGTTATCAAAGGTCTCCTTCAAGTCATCAATCAATGTCTCCTCCTTCCTTGATTTCACCACAATATCATCTACATATGCATGAACATTGCGGTCGATCTGATCATGAAGACAATTCTGCACACACCGATGATAAGTTGCCTGTGCACTCTTGAGCCCAAAGGGCATAGATACATAGCAGAAGGCTCCAAAGGGAGTTATGAAGGCTGTCTTCTCCTGGTCTTTAACTGCCATTTTGATCTGATGGTAACCAGAATACGCATCTAGAAAGCTCAAACGCTCGCAACCCGCCGTAGCATCAATGATTTGATCAATACGAGGGAGGGCAAAAGGATCTGTTGGACAAGCTTTGTTGAGATCTGTGTAGTCCACACACATACGCAAAGTGCCGTTCTTCTTGAGCACCAGCACCGGATTAGCCAGCCACTCAGGATGAAATACTTCGATGATAAACCCAGCCGCCAAGAGCCTGGCAACTTATTCTCCAATAGCCTTGCGTCTTTCTTCATTGAACCGACAAAGAAATTGCTTGACCGGTTTATACTTGGGATCAACATTGAGAGTGTGCTCAGCGAGTTCTCTCGATACACCTGGCATGTCAGAAGGCTTCCACGCAAAGATGTCCCGATTCTCACGGATGAACTCGATGAGCGCGCTTTCCTATTTCAGATCCAAGTTAGTGCTGATGCTAAACTGCTTGGACGAATCGCCAGGAACGAAATCAACAAGCTTTGTCTCATCAGCCGATTTAAACTTCAGGGCCGGATCATGCTCTGTAGTTGGTTTCTTCAATGAAGTCATATCTGTCGGATCAACATTGTCTTTGTAAAACTTCAACTCTTCTATTGCACAAACCGACTCAGCATAAGCCGCATCACCTTCTTCACACTCCAAAGCGATCTTGCGGCTCCCATGCACTGTTATAGTTCCCTTGTGACCCGGCATCTTGAGC
Source organism: Aegilops umbellulata (assembly GCA_032464435.1). Lineage (NCBI taxonomy): Eukaryota > Viridiplantae > Streptophyta > Magnoliopsida > Poales > Poaceae > Aegilops > Aegilops umbellulata. Next base: position 84,223,065 of record CP136057.1, read on the forward strand.
TGCAGATAGACATAACAAGGCCGTGCCATAAACTTAGCATAAGTTGGCCGTCCAAAAAGGGCATGATATGGGCTTTTGATTTTCACCACTTCAAAGGTCAACGTTTCTGATCTCGAGTCATGCTCATCTCCGAAAGCCACCTCCAGAGCTATTTTACCAACAGGATATGCCGATTTACCAGGCACCACACCGTGGAACACCGTATTAGACGGTTTAAGATTTTTATCTGTTAACCCCATGCGATGGAAAGTTTCATAATAAAGGATATTGATACTACTCCCTCCATCCATGAGTACCTTAGTGAACTTATAACCTCCCACCTGAGGCGCCACCACCAATGCCAGATGACCCCGATTGTCAACCCGAGGTGGATGATCCTCTCTACTCCACACGATCGGCTGCTCAGACCAGCGCAACTAACGGGGAACCGTCGATTCTACGGAGTTCACTGCCCTCTTATGAAGCTTCTGATCGCGCTTGCACAAGCTAGTGGTGAAGACATGATACTGCCCACTATTCAACTGCTTTGGGTTGCTCTGATAACTCGACTGCTGCTGTTGCTGCTGATTGCCCTGATGATTATAACCACCTTGGTTGCCCTGATTGCCTTGATTGTTATGTCCACCCTGATTACCGTGGAAGCCTGAACCGGAATTACCTCCACCATAACCTGGCCCATGAGATCCGGGGCCTAAACCGCCACCCGGTCCATGATCATACCGAAAGAGATCAGAATTTTTGAACTCCTGCATGATATAACAATCCTTCAAGAGGTGCGTGGACGGTGTCTCCTTCGTTCCGTGTTTTGGGCAAGGCTGGTTCAACAGATAAGACAGACGGTCCGGGTTAGGACTTGGCCCTCCACCATGCTGGGGCGGTTTACCCTTATGCCGCTGGCCTTTGTCATGTGTGTTGGTATTAGCCACAAAGTCTAAGCTGTGGTCCGCCTTACGCTTGCTGCCGTTTCCATGACCCGCTGGATTATGCTGCTGCCCCTTGACGTTGCCGCTCCTCTTTCCCTTCCCTGTCTTATCATCGTCAGACTCGGGGTCCTTGGTACTATCAGAGTCGGCATACTTTAACAGAGCTTCCATAAGTGTTCCCATGTCATTACAATGACGTTTGAGCCGTCCCAACTTCAACTTCAGTGGTTCAAACCGACAATTGCCTTCCAATGTAAAAACTACAGTATCAGCGTTGATGCGGTCCGATGAATGCAAAATCTCCAAAACTCGGTGCACCCAACGGGTTGTTGATTCTCCTTCCTCCTGGACACAGGCAGCTAAGTCCACAATTGACATGGGCTGCTTGCATGTATCATTGAAATTCTGGATAAACCGGGCTCTCAACTCGGCCCATGACCTAATAGAATTAGCCGGTAAGCTCTTCAGCCAAGTGCGGGTCGTCCCCTCTAGCATCATGGTGAAGTATTTAGCACACGCCGCATCGTCCACATCCAGCATCTCCATTGCCATCTCATAGCTTTCGACCCATGTCTTGGGGGATAAATCGGCGGTGTGATTTGGCACTTTGCGCGGGCCATTGAAATCCTTGGGCAGGCGCATGTTGCACAGTGCTGGGACGAGACACGGTACTCCCAAAGAGCTAGAAGTAACTCCTGGTTCCACTGACGTGGTTGGACGAATCGGAGTAAGTTGACGGGCTTCATGCTGCGCCGCTAACTCGGCCTCTCTACGTGCCCGAGCCCGGTCCACCACATCCTGAGCATCACCAGTGTCCACCCGCCGGGTTATGGCCACGGGGCGGATCACGGTTTCGTGCACTGCTTGACACAGCCGGTTCGTCAATACGCCTGTTTTAGCTCCAGCTTGGGCGGGGAGTAGAATGGATCCTCTCGCGACTATATGAATAAGCCTCCTGCTGAACCAAAGCTGTCTGAAGAAGCTCCCTAACCCGTCGCGTCTCGACCGCCACCGGAGACTCGCCTTCGATCGGGATGGCCGCCAGCCGTGAAGCGGCAGTGACAATGTTGTCCATCGGGTTAGAGTAATGACCCGGTGGTGTTGGGACATGTTGTGTCACAATGTTGTTCTGGTGAGGCGGATCCACCAAACGTGGCTGAACCGGTGCCCCCGCTCCAGGTGCGTCTGCCCGGTTTACCATCGGCGGATTGCTGGTCCCTGCTCCTAGGGTATTAAAGAGGTTCCTAGCTTCATAAACCGGCGGCAGGCGAGATCGGTACCTCCTCTTTAGGACATCGTTCGATGCAGCCGGTAAGCCTGTGCATCCAATGCAGCCCACTCCGCAGCCATCCTGGTATCCTCAGCTGCCAAGTCGGTTTTGGCCTGGGTGATCTGATCTTTCACCTTCGCGATTTCCGCATTACGTGCATCCTAATCCGCCGGGTTAACCTCTGCCATCAGCGTCGCCAAAGCATCAAATAAATCAGATAGAACCTGAGCCGGCGGTCACACAGGGCCTCCTGCCCCGGCCGCTGTCATTGCTGCTGATCCGTAAATCATCGCCGATGCGGTTAAAGAGTGGAGCGCTGGTTGTGTACCGGCCATGAAGATCGCAACCCGGTTTGGCGGATCAAAGGGGTCCGGAATACTGTCGCCATTGGAACAGCCCCCAATCCGGCCATCTTGCAACTAATATAACGACTCGGTTTCTCCGGTCGATGACTCGTTGCCCGAATAAACGACAGTTTCACCACCAGATTCCGATATATCCTCAGATTCCCCTCCGTGGATGACTCCCACGAAGGCACGCTTCATGACAGGCTTAACCCGGGCAGATCTCGCATGCTGAGCCGTTTTGATGAGGTCGGTGCAGATGTCAAGCTCAGGGCCCAGTTCGCCGATCTTGCCAATGAAAACGTGTATGCCGCCGAAGGGGACCCGGTACCCGTACTCGATTGAGCCGACCTCGGGGCCCCAGCCAGCATCATCGATGTAGAGCTTGCCGTAATGACTCTTGGTCATCCGGCCCATAGCATAGCCCTTGAGTCCTTCGAAGCTGCCCTCTAAGAACTCGAAACCAACGTGCGATAGCCACATGGTGGATGCCAACTGTCGTGGTTTTGTCACGGCAGATGTCCTAGAGAAAGGACTTAGTCGTGGAGCCATCACTACGGGTTAGCTTAAAGGGGTTAAAGCGGACAAGGGACGCAAAGAGTTTATACTGGTTCGGCCCCTTGCGGTGAAGGTAAAATGCTACGATCCAGTTGCTGTGGGATTGCTTGGGTTTCGATGACCAGGGAGCGAATACGCTTTGCTTGAGTCTCGAGTTGTTGTCTGTTGTCCTTGAACCGCCGCCAGGTTGTCCCCTTATATACATGGGTTGACGCCCGTCGGTTTACAAAATCCCGAGGCCGGCTCATAAACGTGTCCGGCTCGGTCTCTGCTCTTGCTATCTTACAACACAAGTTTATATATTAACGCCGATTTACATCTACAGGCCTTAAACCGGCTTTGGGCCCTGGGCCTTCATAAAGCATCACCGTCTTTATCCTTCAGATATAGTGAACCATTATTGGGTTAACCCGGCCTCGCCTGGCCGGTTTACGCCCAGTAGTAATATCCCCAACACACGAGAAAGCTCCCAACAAACAAAAGAAGAACAAGAAATCTTTTTGGTTTTTCTTTTAATTATTACTATTATAGGCAAAAGTAAACTAGCTAAAAGCTACACTCTTTTTTTCTTAAGGTTTTTCAAACACACAAGAAGAAGGCTTAGAAAAGAAAATAAACTAGCATGGATAATACAATGAAATAGTATGAGCACCGGCAACTGGCATGAGTGTGTGAACATGAATGTAATGTCGGTGAGAAATACGTACTCCCCCAAGCTTAGGCTTTTGGCCTAAGTTGGTCTATGCCCATGGATCAAAGTGGTCCTCTCCTGTGTACTGAGGAGGATCCTCGGGGTGCCACTGGTTGGCCAGCTCTTCCGGATCCCACTGATAAACAGACTGTCGATAAGGATCAGGGGATGGCTCAGGCTCAGGCTCTGGGGATCTCGTTCGCTCCCAATATGCATAAATGTCATCTGGTAGGATGATGTATGTCCCTGAATGAATGTTAAACAAACAAGGTGCGGGCAGGGTAATAATCTGACAAGTATTTCACTAAATACCAGGTTATAAATGAGTCTCTTCTCCTTATCATCGCAGATAAAATCATGTGCTACCATACTTTTATAGTCTAAGAAAATAGGGGGCAGCACCTTTTCTTCTTTCTCATAGTGTCTAATAGGTATCTCAAAATATTTAGCAAGACAAGAAGCAAAGATACCTCCAAAAATGGGGCCCTTTGTACGGTTTAGACTCAACCGTTTAGCAACCATAGCGCCTAAACTGAAAGTTCTGTCATGGAGTAAAGCATGGGGCAAAATGGCGAGGTCAGGGGCACTAAGGCCCCCACTGTTCTCGCGACCAATTAAACATCTACTAGCAAATATTGCATAGTAACATAGAACAGGAAAATGTATACTAGTAGTTCTTACACCTGACATCCTCTTTTCCCCTATAGTAATTTCATCAATAAACTCTGCCACATCACTAGGATGTGGTTCCTCGACGCTGCCCTCAAAAGGCAACTTGCAAACCGCACAAAAATCATAAAGTGACATCTCCTTAAACTCATCATATAAATAAAAGTCCACCAAAGGTGGTGATCTCCTAGCATGGAAATGGAATTTTTGCACAAGAATATTAGTGAGTAGGAGATACTGTTCGAGCTGGTCGTGGAGGAAGTCGGTGAGGCCTGCATTCTCAACCAAGTAATAAAAATCATCATAAATTCCGGTGGCTCTCAAGAACTCATCACAAGGCCATTCGCACGGACGAACCTCCGCAGTGTGAGGAAGATTATATTTGGGCTTTTTATTCTCTTCATTTTGCTTATCCTTCGAGCTTCGTCTCGAAGAACCTCTCAACAACCTCTTCAACATTTTCTTCCTCTCAAAATTTTCTAAAAATTTTAGTGACTCAAAATAAAAGTGAACCAAGCTCAACAAGATTGATAGCAACTACTCCCACAAGTGCCTAGAGGCTATATCATGCATTAGAACTACTTCGGACCAAATAAATTTGACATGGAAGCTCAAGAACAGGGTCACCTAAGAAGCAAAAATTTGCAATAAATAAAGCACAAGAACAAAAACTAATTGGACCATTGGAGGAGTCACATACCGAAGAACAATCCCCCAAAGCAGTTTTGTGAATGGAGCTTTGAGCAGGGAGATCGAAAATCACAGCAAAATGAGCTAGAACACGAGTTTGAGCTAGGTGAGGATTTTTTTGGAGGAAGATGAAGTGTGTGGGTGCATGAATAAGTGGAGGGGGACCACGTGGGGTCCACAAGGCAGGGGGCATGCCCAGGACCCTTGTGGCCAGGTGGTGGCTCCCTCTGGTGTGTTCTTAGTGCCAGTAATTCTTAAATATTCTACAAAAAATCATATTTCATTTTCGGGGTGTTTGGAGAACTTTTATTTTCGAGGTATTTTTTATTGCAAGGATAATTCAAAAACAGACAGAAAATACTAATTTTGCTTTATTTAATCTAAATAACAGAAAATAAAAGGAGGGTAGAGAGAGTCGTGCTTTCTAACTTCATCCATCTCATGCTCATCAAAAGGAATCCACTAACAAGGTTGATCAAGTCTTGTTAACAAACTCTTTCCGAATTGCATGAAACCGGAGAATTTTCGAATAACACTAAGTTACCTCAACTGGGATATGCACGTACCCAATTATAGGAATATCATATTTCTTCTTGACAGTAGGAAGAGGCAAAACCTCCAATAGTAATCGTTGAAGTTTTTCCAATAGAATTGATACTGTGGACTTAAGGTTGTTTCCTCGGAAAGTGTACCGTATGCTCATTACCATTAACATGAAAAGTGACATTGCCTTTGTTGCAATAAGTAACAGCCCCTATAGTATTCAAAAAGGGTCTACCAAGAATAATAGACATACTACCGTCCTCGAGAATATCAAGAATAACAAAGTCCGTTAAAATAGTAACGTTTGCAACCACAACAGGCACATCCTCACAAATACCGACAGGTATAGCAGTTGATTTATCGGCCATTTGCAAAGATATTCAAGTAGGTGTCAACTTATTCAAAGCAATTCTATGATATAAAGAGAGAGGCATAACACTAACACCGGCTCCAAGATCACATAAAGCAGTTTTAACATAGTTTCTTTTAATCGAGCATGGTATAGTTGGCACTCCTGGATCTCCTAGTTTCTTAGGTATTCCACCTTTAAAAGTATAATTGGCAAGCATGGTGGAAATTTCAACTTCTGGTATCTTTCTTTTATTTGTAACAATATCTTTCATATACTTAGTATAAGGATTCATTTTAAGCATATCAGTCAAACGCATACGCAAAAAGATAGGTCTAATCATTTCAGCAAAGCGCTCAAAATCTTCATCATCGTTTTTCTTGGATGGTTTAGGAGGAAAATGCATGGGTTTCTGAACCCATGGTTCTCTTTGTTTACCATGCTTCCTAGCAATGTAGTCTCTCTTATCATAACGTTGATTCTTTGATTGTGGGTTATCAAGATCAACATCAGGTTCAATCTCTATATCATTGTTATTGCTAGGTTGAGCATCAACATGAACATCATCATTAATATTGTCACTAGGTTCATGTTCATTACCAGATTGTGTTTCAGCATCAGAATTAGAAATATCATTGGGATTCTCAGGTGTGTCAACAACAGGTTCACTAGAATCATTCAAAGTCCTATCATTTATCTTTTTCTTCTTCCTAGAAGGACTAGGTGCATCAACATTAGTTTTCTGAGAATCTTGCTCAATTCTCTTAGGGTGGCCCTCAGGATACAAAGGTTCCTGAGTCATTCTACCCCCTCTAGTCACAACTCTAACAACATTATCATTTTTCTTATTATTTAATTCACTGAGCAAATCATTTTGAGCTTTAAGCACTTGTTCTACTTGAGTGGTAACCATAGAAGCATGTTTACTAATAAGTTTAAGGTCACCTTTAACTCTAGACATATAATCACTCAAGTGTTCAATCATATAAGCATTACATTTCAATTGTCTACCAACATAAGCATTGAAGTTTTCTTGTTTAACAATAAAATTATCAAACTCATCTAAGCATTGGCTAGCATACTTATAACGAGGAATATCACCTTCATCAAATCTATAGAGAGAATTTACCTTTACTACTAGTGTCGGGTTATCAAGATCATGTATTTCTTCAATAGGTGGTAAATTCTTAACATCTTCAGCTTTAATATCCTTTTCTTTCATAGATTTCTTTGCCTCTTGCATATCTTCAGGACTGAGAAATAGAATACCCCTTTTCTTCGGAGTTGGTTTAGGAGTTGGTTCAGGAAGTGTCCAATTATTATCATTACTCAACATATTATTCAATAGCAATTCAGCTTGATCAATAGTTCTTTCCCTAAAAATACAACCAACACAACTATCCAGGTGGTCTATGGAAGCATTAGTTTGTCCATTATAAAAGATATCAAGTATTTCATTTTTCTTGAGAGGATGATCAGGAAAATCATTAAGTAATTGGAGAAGCCTCCCCCAAGCTTGTGGGAGACTCTCTTCTTCAATTTGCACAAAATTATATATTTCCCTTAAGGCAGCTTGTTTCTTATGAGCGGGGAAATATTTAGCAGAGAAGTAATAAATCATATCCTGGGGACTACGCACACAGCTAGGAGTAAGAGAATTAAACCATGTTTTAGCGTCACCCTTTAACGAGAACGGAAATAGCTTAAGGATATAGTAGTAACAAATTTTTTCCTCATGAGTAAATAGGGTGGCTATATCATTTAAATTAGTAAGATGTGCCACAAAAGTTTCAGATTCATAGCCATAAAAAGGATCAGATTCAACCAAAGTAATCAACTCAGGATCGACAGAGAAATCATAATCCTAATCAGAAATACAAATAGGTGAAGTAGCAAAAGCAGGGTCATATTTCATTCTAGCATTCAAAGATTTTTCTTTCAGCTTAGCTAACAGTTTCTTAAGATCATATCTATCTTTACAAGCAAAAAGGACTCTAGCATTTTCTTCATCCATAACATAGCCCTCAGGCACATCAGGCAATTCATATCTAGGGGGAGAATCTTCATCATCACTTTCATCAATATTATCAGTTTCAATAATTTCATTCTCTCTAACCCTAGTGTCGTGGATTTGTCACGGCAGATGTCCTGGCAATAGGACTTAGTCGTGGAGCCATCGCAACGGGTTAGTTTGAAGGGGTTAGAACGGACGCCAGGACACAGAGTTTATACTAGTTCGGCCCCTTCGATGAAGGTAAAAGCCTACGTCTAGTTGTGATGGGATTGATGGGTTTCGAGGGCTTAGGGAGCGATCAGCTTCGCCTAAACCTCGAGTTCTCCTTTTCCCTCCCCAAACCGCCGTCGGGTCGTCCCCTTATATACACGGGTGATGCCCGTCGGTCTGCAAAGTCCCGACCTCCGGCTTATAAACGTGCCCGGGTCGGTCTCTCTATTCCTAACTTACAATACAAGTTTACCCCAGGCCGGTTTACACCATAAACCTTTAAACCGATTATAGGCCTTGGGCCCTTCTATTTCTCCTTGGGCTTTAACATCTCGGGTCTATTGACGGAGGTAACCCGGGCCCTGCAGGCCGGTTTACCCCAGATAGCAATATCCCCAACATTAGGCCCCAGATTGATTTGAACAGGTTCATGTCAATCCTTAATAAAAAATTTCTGTCTTTCAAATGTCTTCCAGTAACTGTTGAACCGCCGTTTTCTTCGTCTCCTTTTACTGCGGTGAACCGATATGACGTCAGTGCGAAGTTATCGTCTCCTTTTGCTAATCCGCAAGAATCAGGGCGACGGCTGGGCTCCCGAAATCTCCGGCCCCTGGATTCGCGCGCCTGGCACGCGCGCCGCGCCTTATAAATAGGACTTGAAGGCCATCTTCCTTTCCTCCGTTTCGCCCCCTTCTTCGTCTTCCTCGCGACCCAGACCTCGGAGCTCCGCCGCCGCCGTCAGCTACTGCCTCCACTCCGGCCGCTGCATCAACCTGATCGGATCAGAGCACCGCGGCGACCTTTCTCATCCGCTTGGCTCCCGGTAAGGCCCCTGTTCTTCTTGCTTTTAGATCTGTTCTAGGGTTCGTCATCCTGCCACTGTTCCTTGTTCATCCCCATAGCAGCTTTGACGCTAGGACGACATCGTCAGTTTGACACCTGCTGAGAGTTTTTGCCAACAGATGATGATGCTATGTACTCATCTCTATAAATCTGTACTCATCTCCCTGCTTGTCGAACCCATGCTGTTCTGCTGTGAGCCAAACCTCATATTTTTATTTCTTTTTCGCCCTAGCTATAGATCCACTGCTTTGAAAGAATCTGTATGGGATCTGTTTCTGCTTTCATATTCACCACTGTTAGATCTGGTCGGTTTAACTTCCAGCAGAGCGAGCAAACCAATCCACACATCCATTAGTCCCCTTGATCAACCACTGGATGATATCATCGTAGATAACCTTACTCTATATAAGAGCATCTTCGGTTTACATTCACATTTGTTCTCAAACCGGAACACCTTTGTCTTGTAGATTTCCTCATGGCAAAACAGGTGTACGAATGCAACTGGGTTCCCTCTCGCATCACTGAGACCCAACTAAACAACTTAGTTCTGACTGGCGCTTTGAGTAGCAAAAATGCCATCCATTGGAGGGTTCCAGGAAATGAATGTCCTCCTACCCCACAGGAGGGAGAAGTGGTAGTGTTTGCGGATCACCTGGCCCGGGGTTTTAACCCACCCGGTTCAAAATTTTATCGGGACGTCCTGGCTAACTTTAGGTTGCGCCCACAAGACGTTGGTCCAAACTCAGTCACGAATATCTGCCATTTTCAAGTGCTTTGCGAGGCGTACTTCCAGGAGGAGCCTACCGTAGAGCTGTTCCGGGACTGTTTTCATTTGAACCGACGTACCGAATTTACTGACGGCCCTAATATGGAACTGGGTGGTGTGACGATTCAAAAGAGGAAAGAAGTGACTTATCCTCATGCCAAGCTGCATAGTCATCCGCAAGAATGGAATCACACTTGGTTCTATTGCAAGGATACTTCCCCTGCTGAAGAAAATCCACTGCCCGGCTTCCGTCCGGAGAGGCTTAGCAATACCCACCCCTTCCCCCAAAGGCTAACCGCCAAAGAGAGGAGTAAGTATGCCCCTCAGCTGTCCAAGCTCAGAGCCTTCATGGCTAACGGTTTGACGGGGGTAGACCTTGCCCGCTGCTGGATTTCATGGAGCATCCTGCCCCTTAGCATCCGCTCCGGTTTAATGTGCCAATACACGGGCCGGGTTGATGATCCTTTGAGGCACTGCAACATTCAGCTAACGGAAGACGAAGTCACCGAAGCTGTGAAAAAGATGCTGAATGAACCGGAATATGCTTGCGCCCGAACCGGCCTGCTTCCATTTTGTGCCACAAACAAGCCACCTGCTGTAAGCACTTCCCCTCTGTCTGTTATAGAATTTATGATCTCCTCATACACATATTGCTAACTCCAGTCCTTTCTGACACAGGGAGATGATCCGTTTTGGAGCAAGAAGTTTCAAGAGCTGACCGAAAGGGTAACCCGACCCAAAACGAGGGTGAAGAAGCCCGCTCAGAAAAAACGGAACACCGCTTCCTCTACCCCGGATTTAGAGGGGGATGATGTGGGTAATCCGGACCTTGGGGTAGACCTCGATTCAGTTGGCTTACTTTTTATGCATCTTATTGATGATGATATTTGTCAGGACGACGCTGAAGCGAGCAATGCTGAAGGCCCAGAGGTAACTATTCTTTCTTCTGACGCCGTTCCTTTGCCTTTGAAAAAACCTCGCCAAGCAAACCGGAAAATTAAATTTTCTCATCCTCTTGCTTACTTGGATCCCAAATTTCTTGTGAAGACCCAACAACATGAAGCTCGACGCACCACCCGGCATAGCGGCCAGGTAGTTACCTCCGCCGGTTTACCGAACAGCCCGGTTCGGAAACGCCGCACAGAGGTCTCTGATTTATGCGCTAGCTTTCCTCCTAAAACAGGTTTAATTCGTCAGCCTCTTAATCCATCTGACTCCGATTATCAGGTCACCTCCCATTCATCTTCTGGTGAATCCTCAGCCACTCAACTGCCACCGCTGAAGACAGTTATTGGGTAAGTTGGACCGATCACAACATATCTCTGTACGGGCCTCTTAACCCATCTTACACCGTTTTTTCAATCTTTGGGTTTTTTCCAGGGTTAAACCTAGACCGAGCAAGAAGGCTCGTCTGGATAACCCGGCTGAAGGAACTGCCGCTCCTGAACCGGAGAAAACTCCTGATGCTGATGCTCTGGGTCGTGACGATACTCAGAATTATCTATCTCCGCAAGATGACACCTGCGCTGAAGAAAGGACTACCGAACCTGCCAGCCGTACTGATCCGCCTGCCAGTCCTGTTCGGGTTGAGGAATCCATCCCCCCTTCTGGAACTGTTGATAAACCGACAGGGCCACTGCAGAGCAGCGATTCCAAGGATGATGATGTTGTGATTACCGGCATCGGTCACTCTGAACCGGGGAACACTGCTACTTTAGCCAAGCATACTGCCAAGGACGAAATCTCGGCCATAAAGGGCAAATGGGACCTTGACTCCTCTACGTACGCCGCTTTAAGCGCCCCGGATCTTTATTCTGGGTACCTGAACCGACTGTATACCAGTCGGGATTATGAAGCTGGCATGATCAAGATGATGAAGGAGAAACTTGAGGTAACTCCCTTGTGCTTCATTCCATTGCAACTTAGCTTATCAATATTTCCAAACCGAGATGGTAAACCGGATCAGGCTGCCTTGACAATTAAGGTCCGGTTTAGAAAACCCAAGGCTTCAACATAGGTCATAACCAGAAACATCATCAGATAACCATTAGCCCCCAAGTGCCAAGTTTAAATACTTGCATTAATCTTGGGACTTTTTGTAATGGAAAACTTGCGTTAAAATCAAGTATGCATTAGCCCCCAAGTATCGAGCACATAACTTGCTTGTGTGGTTGATACTTCCAAACCGTGCAATATTTTCTGAACACTGTTGACGACCTGCTGCAGGGGGATCTGAAGACCAAAGCGAAACAAGTCTCGGACCTTCAGGAAATCTTAAAAACCCAACAGGCTGAAACTGAAAAAGCGAAGGATGAATTGACCAATGCCTTAACCGTTATGGAACAGCTGAAAGAAAGCCGCAAAAAAGAACAAGCTGATTGGGCTACTGAGAGAGCTCTTTTGACGAAGAGGGCTGAAAATGCCGAAGCTGCTCTTAAACCGGTGGTCGATGAATTATCCACCGTGAAGCGACAAATACACTCCATGACCTCTGCCGTCTTTGGTAAACTTTTCGATGCCCTTCTTCCAATTTGTACCTTGTCTGCTACATCCTATGTCCGGTTTGTAATCCATCTTGAAATACTGCAGGCTCACGTATTGGACACTTGGGTTCTGATGTGCGGATGAAACTCAAAGCTGCTTATACTCTGATTGAACAGTTGTACACCGGAACACAAAGAGCTATCACCACTGCATCGCATAACAACCCTGCGCCGTCTCTGATTCAAGACATGTTAAAGAGGCTGTCCATGCTTCCAGCCCGGATTGAAGAGTTGAAAAGATCAGCTGCTCGAACTGGAGCCATCACTGCCTTGATCCGGGCCAAAGCGTGGGTACCAGATTTCGATCCTGTCGAAGCGGCCAAAGGATACCCCAGCTTGAAGGAAGACGGTTCAGACTTTGGTGAAGACGATTTGAGGGCGATAAACCGGGCGGTGCGCCCCCTAGCTTGTCAATTGGCTGAGGAAGCAGATCTGTCACATTACCAAGCCCAATACGATAACCAGAACAAACGAGTAGCTGCCCCGGTCCCTGAAGCGGGAACCTTATTCCTCCAATCCGTAAGCATACCTACGCCCCTGACATTGAACCGTCTTTGCTGATTCACGAAGAAGCTGTCTTTCAAGCGCTAATGGGAATCGACTGGACCACTGCTGATTTCCAGCCAATGGGTAACCAAGATAGAGCTGACGCGGCGCAAGACGATCCACAGCCTTCGAACCGAGGCGGCGAACAGGCGTAATCCATTCTCCGGTTCCCCTTAGTTGGTGACGTTTAATCCGTCAACAAACAATATATTCAGGCACTACGCTGCCTTGTAATAAGATAGTTTAATACCTCTGCGTTTGAATGTGCCTTCGCGCACGGGTACTGATGCCCTTTCCAATGACTTTTCCAACTTATGTTTCCTGTCTTTACTGAGTACACAATGTGATTTTTCGACCACCTGAACCGTGCTGCGCCTTTGCCAAACCGGGCAATTTGCCTCCGGGTTAAAAAAGGACCAGGCTGTGTCAGCTGAATCGGTTTAAAAATACTTGACGTTCCGGAGAACAAAAAACACCACAATAGAGGCAGAAAACAAAAACCAAATACTAGAGGGCAACACGATGGTAAAACGCATGCAAATAGTGGTTGCTATGAACCGTTCAGAAGGCGTGACCGTCGTCAAGACAAGAAACCAAGCCCCCAAGAGGTGTAGCTACGGTCCAAGCCGACTAGGCTCCTAACTGAATCGTGGCAAATATGCCGGTCAAATGGCATTGCATTGGTTCGGATTCGACCAAGCCCCCAAGTGACTCAATGGCCAAGGGCCGATCAAGTGGCATTGCGTTGGTTCGGACACGACCAAGCCCCCAAATGATTCATTGGCTAAAAAGCCGACCAGAAGGCATTACCATCATCAAGACATGACCGAGCTCCCATAAAGCGTAATCTACGGTTCAAGTCGATTAGGTCCCCAACTGATTCAGTGGCAAATGTGCCAGCCAGAAGGCATTACCGTCGTCAAGACATGACCAAGCCCCCCGGAGGTGTAGCTACGGTTCAGGCCGACTAGGTCCCCAACTGACTTTATAGGGTTTAGCTATGTTCTCTTTGGTTCGAACACGACCTATGTTTGAACAGGAAGCCCCATGTTTGAATAGCTATGTTCTCTTTGGTTCGAATACGACCTATGTTTGAACAGGAAGCCTCATGTTTGAATAGCTATGTTCTCTTTGGTTCGAATACGACCTATGTTTGAACAGGAAGCCTCATGCTTGAACCGGGATCTTTAAACCGGATATTAAGGGCTTCAAAGCTTTGCAGGAGTCATCTTCCCTTGAACCGGACTCTTAAACCGGAACCTTTAATTTGATCTTCGGTGAAGCGGCCTCAAGGGGAAGAACACGCATGATGTGAAGAACAGCAGAGACCCCGCTTTACTCGAGGCTCCGGTTTATTGTATTAATCATAATATATACATGGTCATGATATGTACATAAACAGAGCCCAAGGCTCATGCATAATAAGGTCGAAGATGAGCTATGTTCCACGGCCTGCTGGTCTCCTCCTCTGACGTGCGCGAATCTTTGTGCTCTCGAATATCAATCAGGTAGTATGACCCATTATTCAGATTCTTGCTGACCACAAAAGGTCCCTCCCAAGGCGGGGATAATTTATGCTGATCAGACTGGTCTTGGATGAGTCGAAGCACCAAATCCCCCTCTTGAAAGGTTCTGGTCCTAACCCGACGGCTGTGGTAACGGCGAAGATCTTGCTGGTAAATCGCTGAACGGGCAGCTGCTAAGTCACGTTCCTCATCCAACAAGTCAAGAGCGTTCTGCCGTGCCTGCTCGTTGTCCGCTTCAACATACGCTGCCACACGAGGTGAGTCATGGCGTATGTCACTTGGGAGAACCGCCTCTGCTCCATAGACCATAAAGAACGGCGTAAACCCCGTGGACCTGTTAGGAGTGGTGTTGATGCTCCATAATACAGACGGTAGCTCCTCCACCCAACAACCCGGCGTCCTTTGCAAAGGGACCAGAAGCCGGGGTTTGATACCTCTCAAGATCTCTTGATTCGCTCGTTCTGCCTGACCATTAGATTGTGGGTGCGCTACCGAAGAAACATCAAGCCGTATATGCTCCCGTGCACAGAACTCTTTCATGGCTCCCTTGGATAAATTGGTACCATTATCTGTGATGATGCTGTGTGGAAAGCCAAACCGGAAGATCACCTTCTTTATAAACCGAACCGCCGTGGCAGCATCACATTTACTGACAGGTTCTGCCTCCACCCACTTTGTAAATTTGTCAACCGCCACCAGTAGGTGGGTCTTCTTATCTTTGGAACGCTTAAAAGGCCCAACCATATCGAGCCCCCAAGTCGCAAACGGCCAAGTGATTGGAATCATCCTCAATTCTTGAGCCGGTATGTGTGCTCGTCTGGAAAATTTCTGGCAACCATCACATAACCTGACCAGGTCTTCTGCATCAGCATGAGCAGTTAACCAGTAGAAACCGTGGCGGAACGCTTTAGCCACCAATGATTTTGAACCGGCGTGGTGGCCGCAATCCCCTTCATGTATTTCTCGTAATATCTCGCACCCCTCCTTAGGGGATACGCACCGTTGCAGCGCTCCTGACACGCTGCGATGATGTAACTCTCCTTTGAAAATGGTCATAGACTTGGACCGTCGTACTATCTGTCGAGCCAAGCTTTCGTCTTCTGGCAACTCACCCCGGTTCATATATGCCAGATAAGGGAGCGTCCAATCCGGGGTGATGTGAAGAGCCGCCACTAATTGAGCCTCCGGATCAGGAAGAGCCAACTCCAGCTCACCGGGCAGCTGTACCGACGGGTGATACAATACATCCAAGAAAACATTGGGTGGGACCGGTTTACGCTGAGAGCCCAAGCGGCTTAAAGCGTCCGCTGCCTCATTCTTTCTGCGGTCCACATGGTCCACTTGATAGCCTTTGAAATGCCCGGCCACCATATCTACTTCACGTCAGTATGCAGCCATGAGCGGGTCCTTAGAATCCCAGGTGCCAGATACCTGCTGAGCCACCAGATCCGAATCACCAAAGCACCTAACTCTGTTCAGATTCATCTCTTTAGCCATCCGAAGACCATGAAGCAAAGCTTCATACTCAGCCGCATTATTTGTACAGGGGAACATTAAACGGAGGACATAACAAAACTTATCTCCTCGTGGGGAAGTTAAAACGACTCCAGCCCCCGAGCCTTCCAATTGTCTGGACCCGTCAAAATGAATAGTCCAATAGGTGTGATCTGGCTTCTCCTCAGGCGCTTGTAACTCCGTCCAATCGTTTATAAAGTCGACAAGTGCTTGTGACTTTATAGCCGTCCGGGGCACGTATCTTAAACCGTGCGGCCCGAGCTCGATGGCCCACTTAGCAATCCGACCGGTCGCCTCCCGGTTCTGTATGATGTCACCCAAAGGAGCAGAACTGACCACCGTGATGGGGTGTCCTTGAAAATATTGCCTCAGCTTCCGGCTTGCCATAAAAACACCATATACCAGCTTCTGCCAATGCGGATACCTTTGTTTGGACTCGATAAGTACTTCACTGATATAGTAAACCGGTCGCTGAACCGGATGTTCCTTTCCAGCCTCCTTTCGTTCTACCACCATCGCCACACTAACCGCTCTGGCATTCGCAGCAACATATAACAGGAGTGGCTCTTTATCTACAGGGGCTGCCAAAACTGGCAGATTGACTAGCTGCCGCTTCAAGTCCTCAAACACTTTATCCGCCTCCGCACTCCAGACAAATTGATCCGTCTTCTTGAGCATTTGATACAAGGGGATCGCCTTTTCACCGAGGCGACTGATGAACCGGCTTAACGCTGCAATCCGTCCGGCCATGCGCTGAACATCATTGACGCATTTCGGTTTGGCCAGGGAGGTGATGGCTGTGATCTTTTCCGGATTAGCCTCATTTCCTCTATGGGATACTAAAAACCCCAACAACTTGCCTGTAGGCACACCAAAAACACATTTCGCCGGGTTGAGCATCATTTGGTACACTCTCAAGTTATCGAAAGTCTCCTTCAAATCGCCAACCAGGGTCTCCTTCTTTCGTGACTTGACCACAATATCATCCACATAAGCATGCACATTACGACCAATCTGCTTGTGGAGGCAATTTTGCACACACCGTTGATAAGTAGCCTGCGCACTCTTAAGCCCGAAGGGCATAGACACATAGCAGAAGGCTCCAAAGGGAGTAATGAACGCCGTCTTCTCCTGGTCCTTAACTGCCATCTTGATCTGATGATAACCCGAATAGGCATCCAAAAAACTTAAACGCTCGCAACCTGCCGTAGCATCAATGATTTGATCAATCCGGGGGAGAGCAAAAGGATCCGCTGGGCAAGCTTTATTCAAGTCTGTGTAGTCCACACACATGCGCCAGGTGCCGTTTTTCTTAAGAACCAGCACCGGATTAGCAAGCCATTCGGGATGAAAAACCTCGACGATAAAACCAGCTGCCAGGAGCCTGGCCACTTCCTCACCAATCGCTTTTCGTCTTTCTTCGTTAAACCGCCGTAAGAACTGCTTTACCGGTTTATACTTAGGATCCACATTAAGGGTGTGCTCAGCGAGTTGCCTCGGTACACCAGGCATGTCAGACGGCTTCCATGCAAAGATGTCCCGATTCTCACGGATGAACTCGATGAGCGCGCTTTCCTATTTTGGATCCAAGTTTGCACTGATGCTGAACTGCTTGGATGAATCGCCAGGCACGAAGTCAACAAGCTTAGTTTCGGCCGCTGATTTGAACTTCAAGGCCGGATCGTGGTCCGTGGTTGGCTTCTTCAACGAAGTCATGTCCTCCGGGTCAACACTGTCTTTGTACTGCTTTAGCTCCTCCGTAGCACAAACCAATTCTGCATAAGTCGCATCTCCTTCCTCGCATTCCAAAGCGCTTCGACGGCTGCCATGAACCATTATAGTGCCCTTGTAACCCGGCATCTTAAGCTGCAGATACACGTAGCAGGGCCGTGCCATAAATTTTGCATAGGCTGGCCGTCCGAACAAAGCGTGGTACGGACTTTGGATTTTAACCACTTCGAACGTCAGCGTCTCTGATCTGGAATCATGACTATCGCCAAAGACCACTTCAAGGGCTATCTTACCAACCGGATATGCAGACTTGCCAGGCACCACCCCGTGGAACACGGTATGGGTCGGTTTGAGATCCTTATCCACCAGTCCCATGCGACGGAAGGTCTCATAATACAAGATGTTAATGCTGCTCCCTCCGTCCATGAGCACCTTGGTGAGCTTATAACCTCCCACCTGAGGCGCTACCACCAATGCTAACTGACCCGGATTATAAACCCTGGGAGGATGATCTTCTCGGCTCCATATGATAGGCTGTTCCGACCAACGCAGATAGTGAGGCGTGGCCGGTTCGACAGCACTGACTGCCCGCCTCTGAAGCTTTCTATCCCGTTTATCCAAGCTTGTAGTAAAGACATGATACTGTCCACCACTCTGCTGTTTTGGGTTGTTCTGATAACCTGATTGCTGCTGTTCATAACCACTTTGATTACTTTGACTATTTCGGTTGTCCTGTCCGCCCGGATTACCCTGGAACCCTGGACCGGAATTTCCGCCACCGTATCCTGATCCGGAACCTGAACCACCGCCGGAGCTGTGATCATATTGGAAAGTGTTTGAGCTTTTGAATTCCTTCATGATATAACAATCCTTCCAAAGATGGGTTGCTGGTTCCTCTTTTGTTCCGTGCTTCGGACAGGGCTGGTTTAAGAAAAAGTTCAAACGCTCCGGATTAGGACCGGGATTTGCGCGGAAACTTGGCTGTTTCCCCTTACGCCGCTGGCCTTTATTCTGTGCACTTGTGCTCGCCACCAAGTCCGTGCTCCCGTCCGGTTTACGCTTACCTCCGGCTCCATTACCTGTCGGTCGATATTGCTGGCCTTTGGTGTTGCTATTCTTCTTTCCCTTCCCTGCTTTGTCATCACCAGAGTCAGGATCCTTGGTACTGTCAGAATCCGCGTACTTCACTAAAGCGGTCATGAGCGTTCCTATGTCTGTACAATCACGCTTCATCCGGCCCAGCTTTAGCTTCAAAGGGCCAAACCGACAGTTGCTTTCCAACAGCACCACGGCGGTGTCTGCGTTGATGCGATCTGACGAGTGCAAAACTTCTGATACCCGCCGTACCCAATGGGTAGTTGATTCCCCTTCTTGCTGAACGCAGGCTGCTAGGTCAACTATCGACATTGGCTGTTTGCACGTGTCCTTGAAATTCTTGATAAACCGGGCGCGCAACTGGGCCCACGAACTAATTGAATTAGGCGGTAAGCTCTTTAGCCAAGTCCGGGCCATCCCTTCTAACATCATAGTAAAATACTTGGCACACGCCGTGTCATCCACATCCAGCATCTCCATAGCCATTTCATAGATCTCCACCCATGTCTCCGGAGGCTGATCTGCCGTGTAGTTTGGTACCTTGCGGGGGCCTTTAAAGTCTTTGGGCAGGCGTACGTTGCGCAAAGCGGGAACAAGGCACGGTACTCCCAAAGAACTGGAGACCACCCCCGGTTCAACCGTAGCCGCTGGGAAGGTAGGTGTAAGCTGTCGAGCCTGATGCTGCGCTGCTAATCCGGCCTCCCGCGCACGGGCACGATCCATATTCTCCTGAGCATTGCCGACGCCCGCCGGGTTGTTGCCACGGAGCGCTTCACGCCTGGCATTGCTTGACACAGCCGGCTCCTCCATGCGCCTACTATGGCTCCCGCTGGGGCGAGGGGTGGAGTGAATCCGATCACGGCTTTGCGAATATGCTTCTTGTTGGGCCAACGCGGTCCTAAGGAGCTCCTTGACCCGGCGTGTCTCTACGTCCTGCGGTGAATCGCCTTCGATCGGAATGGCTTCCAGCCGAGCTGCCGCCGCGACGAGGTTATCCATCGGGTTGGAATAATGACCTGACGGTGTTGGCACGGCCTGTGGTGTACCACTGTTGTGACGCGGCAGGTTTATTATCCGGTGCTGAACCGGGGCGCCAACTGTCGCCTCCGCACGGTTTACCCCCGGGGTGTTGAAGAGGTTTCGGGCGTCGAGGGCTGCGGGTAATCGAGATCGGGATTTCCTCTTCAGGACTTCCTGAGACGCATTCTGGTCCATCATGAGCCTGTAAGCCTGTGCATCCAAAGCGGCGCGCTCCGCCGTCATCCTGATCTCTTCTGCTGCCAGTTCCGCTTTAGCTTGAGTGATCTGCTCTCTCACTTTGGCAATCTCAGCATTGTGAACCTCCTGATCCACCGGGTTGGCTTCCGCCATGAGCGCTGCTAGTGCGTCAAACAGGTCTGACAAAACTTGGGCTGGTGAACCCGTAGGGCCTCCCGCCCGCGCAGCCGTTGCCGCTGCCGATCCGGAGATCGCTGCTGCTGCAGTTGATGATCGTGGCACCGCCTGCGTTCCAGCCATGAAGATCCCAACCCGAAAGGGCAGATCAGAGGGGTCCGGAATACTGTTGCCATCGGAGCCGCCCCCAATCCGATCATCTTGCAGCTGGTAAAGAGATTCGGTTTCCCCGGTCGACGTTTCATCGCCGGAGTAGATGGCGGTTTCGTCACCGGATTCGGATCCTTCCTCGTAGCTTCCTCCGTGGACGACCCCCACGAAGGCGTGCTTCCTGGTCGGTTTAGCCAGGGTCGATCTCGCGCACTGAGCTGTCTCGACGAGGTCGGCGCAGACGCCTAACTCGGGGCCTGGCTCTCCGATCTTGCCGATGAAAACATGGATGCCGCCAAAGGGGACCCGGTACCCGTACTCGATCGAGCCTGCGTCGGGGCCCCAGCCTGTGCTGTCGATGTAGATTTTTCCGCGGCGGCTCTTGGTCATCCGACCCACAGCGTAACCCTCGAGTCCTTCAAAGCGGCCCTCCAAAAACTTGAAACCATCTCGCGATAGCCCCACGGTGGGCGCCAACTGTCGTGGATTTGTCACGGCAGATGTCCTGGCAATAGGACTTAGTCGTGGAGCCATCGCAACGGGTTAGTTTGAAGGGGTTAGAATGGACGCCAGGACACAGAGTTTATACTAGTTCGGCCCCTTCGATGAAGGTAAAATCCTACGTCTAGTTGTGATGGGATTGATGGGTTTCGAGGGCTTAGGGAGCGATCAGCTTCGCCTAAACCTCGAGTTCTCCTTTTCCCTCCCCAAACCGCCGTCGGGTCGTCCCCTTATATACACGGGTGACGCCCGTCGGTCTGCAAAGTCCCGACCTCCGGCTTATAAACGTGCCTGGGTCGGTCTCTCTATTCCTAACTTACAATACAAGTTTACCCCAGGCCGGTTTACACCATAAACCTTTAAACCGATTATAGGCCTTGGGCCCTTCTATTTCTCCTTGGGCTTTAACATCTCGGGTCTATTGACGGAGGTAACCCGGGCCCTGCAGGCCAGTTTACCCCAGATAGAAATATCCCCAACACCTAGCAAGTTGTTCATCAAGAAATTCACCTAATGGCACAGTATTATCAAGCATCGAAGTAGTTTCATCATAAGTATCATGCATAGCAGAAGTGGCATCATCAATAACATGCGACATATCAGAATCAATAGCAGGAGTAGGTTTAGGTGTCACAAGTTTACTCAAAACAAAAGGTGAATCAAGTGCAGAGCTAGATGGCAGTTCCTTACCTACCCTCGTGGTTGAGGGATAAATCTTGGTTTTTTCGTCTTTCAAGTTCCTCATATTGATCAACAGATATAAATCCCAAGTGACTCAAAGAATAGAGCTATGCTCCCCGGCAACGGCGCCAGAAAATAGTCTTGATAACCTACAAGTATAGGGGATCGCAACAGTTTTCGAGGGTAGAGTATTCAACCAAAATTTATTGATTCGACACAAGGGGAGCCAAAGAATATTCTCAAGTATTAGTTGTTGAGTTGTCAATTCAACCACACCTGCAAACTTAATATCTGAAGCAAAGTATTTAGTAGCAAAGTAGTATGGAAGTAACGGTAACGGTGGCAAAAGTAACAGTAGCAGTTTTGTAGTAATCGTAATAGTGGCAATGGTAAAGTAACTAAGCAAAGATCAATATGTGAAAAGCTCGTAGGCATTGGATCAGTGATGGATAATTATGTCAGATGCGATTCCTCATGCAAGAGTTATAACATAGGGTGACACAGAACTAGCTCCAGTTCATCAATGTAATGTAGGCATGTATTCCGAATATAGTCATATGTGTTTATGGGAAAGAACTTGAATGACATCTTTTGTCCTACCCTCCCGTGGCAGCGGGTTCCTATTGGAAACTAAGGGATATTAAGGCCTCCTTTAAATAGAGTATCGGACCAAAGCATTAACACTTAGTGAACACATGAACTCCTCAAACTACGGTCATCATCGGGAGTGGTCCTGATTATTGTCACTTCGGGGTTACCGGATCATAACACATAGTAGGTGACTATTGACTTGCAAGATAGGATCAAGAACTCACATATATTCATGAAAACATAATAGGTTCAGATGTGAAATCATGGCACTCGGGCCCTAGTGACAAGCATTAAGCATAGCAAAGTCATAGCAACATCAATCTCAGAACATAATGGATACTAGGGATCAAACCCTAACAAAACTAACTCGATTACATGGTAAATCTCATCCAACCCATCACCGTCCAGCAAGCCTACGATGAAATTACTCACGCATGGCGGTGAGCATCTTGAAATTGGTGATGGAGGAAGGTTGATGATGACGACGGCGACGGATTCCCCTCTCCGGAGCCCCGAACAGACTCCAGATCAGCCGTCCCGAGAGAGATTAGGGCTTGGCGTCGTGTCGTAAAACACTATGAATCCTTCTCTCTGATTTTTTCTCCCCGAACATGAATATATAGAGTTGGAGTTGACGTCGGTGGAGCCTCAGGGGGCCCATGAGGCAGGGGGTGGGCGTGCCCTCCACCCTCGTGGACAGGGTGTGGGGCCCCTGGAGTTGATTCTTTCGCCAGTATTTTTTATTTATTCCAAAAATATTCTCCGTGAAGTTTCAGGTCATTCCGAGAACTTTTATTTCTGCACAAAAATAACACCATGGCAATTCTGCTTAAAACAGCGTCAGTTCGGGTTAGTTCCATTCAAATCATACAAGTTAGAGTCCAAAACAAGGGCAAAAGTGTTTGGAAAAGTAGATACGATGAAGACGTATCACTTGCCATGCTGCCTCCACTGCTGCGTTGTGAGCTCGGGCCTCGCTCTCAAGAATAAAGTATCTTCCTTTGTTGTGATAGTCAAAAAGAGCATGTGCAGGCAAATATGTGTGCACAATAGATTTTTGGTTAAACTACATATTGTAAGTGAAAGTATGGGCTTTCCCTGTGAGGATCTTATGACTTTTCAAAACATTGAAGTCTAAATATTGCGTGGGTAGGATAGGGTCAAAGGGCAAAGGTGAAACACACAGCCCTTATGCTAAATGCATGGCATATATTCCACAATAGAAATAGCCACTGTTAGCGTTATGCTGAAGTCTACGTGCAACAATTGCTCCAAGGTTATAACTCCTTTCAACGGTGAGAGCGGTGTGTATGAGGCTCT
The DNA here is from genome assembly GCA_032464435.1 of Aegilops umbellulata. Taxonomy (NCBI): domain Eukaryota; kingdom Viridiplantae; phylum Streptophyta; class Magnoliopsida; order Poales; family Poaceae; genus Aegilops; species Aegilops umbellulata. Next base: position 84,246,529 of record CP136057.1, read on the forward strand.
AGTCTGGAGCACAAAGTGTACTACAGTCTTGCTTGCCTACTATACATTTCCCGTTAAATAATGCAAAGTACTGAATTGCGGGAAAATGAATGCTGTTTATTCTACCTTGTGTCACTCCCCTCGTCTCACCGTAGCAAAGACTAGTCAAGAATGATTGGTACTTAGTCCTTGGCGGTTCGTAAGCAAACCCCAGAATGGGAGTTTTAAGTGGTGAGAAAAACTCTCTAGTGAAATGGTAAATGAATCTTCATAAAGTTTAAATGACACCCTAGCCTCTCGGGCATGGAATTTAAATCCTTTGGCAAATAACTCAGTGAGAGTGTGGTGTTGTAGGGACCGAGACCGGCATTGTGAACATATTTCTCAAATTCCTCCTTAATGTGCACACGCACCATATAATCATTGCAAGGCCATAAGCATGTTTTGGTAGCTGCATCTCAAATGGAACTTTCACTCGGTTCAACATAAGACTTGCGAGTGGAGCTGTCACTAGAAGATGCCCCCGAGGATCTCCTCCTCGAAGAACTCCTTCCAAATAGGTTCATCATGTTCGCGTACAATTTACTGAAAAAATTTGGGTGACAAAAATTTGTCAACAAAACTTTATTAAATTGATAGCAACTACTCATAGGGATACATAGATGCCAAAGCAAGCATTCAAACTACTTAGGACTCTTAAGAATTCAACATGCAAGCTCATCTACAGCAGCACCAAGAGTAACTAATTATTCAAAATATAAACCAATAAAACAAAAACTAATTGGACAAACGGTGGAGACACATACCAAGCAATAATCCCCTGAAACAGTTTCTGAAACGGAGCTTCGAGCAAAGAGACCGAAATCTGCGGGTTTGAAAGCAAGAACACGGGAGAGAGAGCAATGAAGAATTTTTTCTGGAGGTAAGTGATGATGTGGTGTGAAGGGATAAGTGAGGGGGCCCACGTGGGGACCACAACCCACCAGGGCGCGCCTGGGGGTCCTGGCGCACCCTGGTGGGTTGTTCCCACCTGGTGCACCTCCCTCTGATATTATTTGCACCAGAAATTCTTAAATATTTTGAAAAAAATCGTATTAAATTTTCAAAGCATTCTGAGAACTTTTATTTTTGGGTCATTTTTTTATTGCACAGGAAATTCAGAAAACAGACAAAACATGGCATTTTATTTTATTTAACTAATAAAAACAGAAAACAAAAGGTAGGGACAAAAGGCAGTGCTTACTAAATTCATCAACTTCATACCTCTCAAAAATGATTCATTAATAAGGTTGATCAGGTCTTATTAACAACCACTTTCGATTAGCATGAAACCGAAGAACTTTCGTAAATCACTAAGTTACCTCAACGGGGATGTGAATATCCCCAACAATAAGCATTTCATATTTCTTTCTAACAGTAGGTAGAGGTATTTGAAAACTTCCAATAGTGATTGTTGAAGATTTTTCAATAACATTAATACAATTCACCTGAAATTGTTTCTTCAAAAAGTGCACTGTATGCTCATTACCATTGATATGAAAAGTGACCTTACTTTTGTTGCAATCAATAACAGCCCCTGCAATATTCAAGAAGGGTCTACCAAGGATAATCGACATTTTGTCCTCCTTGGGCATCTCAAGTATAATAAAGTCAGTCAAAATACTAACATTAGCAACAACGACGGGCACATCCTCACAAATACCGATAGGTATGGCAGTTGATTTGTCAGCCATTTCTAAAGATATTTCAGTAGGTGTGAGTTTATTCAAATCAAGTCTTTTATATAAATAGAAAGGCATAACACTAACACCAGCTCCTAAATCACATAAAGCAGTTTTCACATAATTCTTTTTGATAGAGCAAGGTATAGTTGGTATCCCCGAATCTCCAAATTTTTAGGTACTCCATCTTTAAAAGTATAATTAGCAAGCATAGTGGAGATTTCGGCTTCCGATATGTTTCTCTTATTGGTGATGATGTCTTTCATATACTTTGCATAAGGAAGCATTTTAAGGATATCAGTCAAGCGAGTACGCAAAAAGACTGGCCTCAGCATCTGAGCAAAGCGTTCAAATTCTTCGTCATCTTTCTTTTTAGTTGACTTGGGTGGAAAAGGCATAGGTTTTTGAACCCACGGTTCTCTTTCTTTACCGTGTTTTATAGCAATGAAGTCTCTCTTATCATACCTTTTATTCTTAGGTTGTGGGTTATCAAGATCAACAAGTGGTTCTATCTCAACGTCATTATCTGGTTCTTTTTCATTTGTTTGAGTGTCTTCATGAACCTCATCATTATCTTTTTCATTATAAGAAGGTGGGTGTTCATTACCAGACTGATTTTCAGCATCAGAGATAGAAGTTCCATTATCATTATCAGGAGGTTTTTCTATTTCATGTTCACTAGGAGCATGCAAGGTCCTATCATTTTTATTCTTCTTTTTCTTTCTAGAAGGACTAGGTGCATCACTGTTAATTCTTTCTGAATCTTGTTCAATTCTTTTTGGGTGTCCCTCAGGATAAAGTGGTTCCTGAGTCATTTTACCTCCTCTAGTTGCAACTCTAACAGCAAAGTCATGTTTATTATTATTCATTTCATCAAGTAATTCTCTTTGAGATTTAGCAACTTGTTCTAACTGGGTTTGAACCATAGAAGCATGTTTTCCAACTCCTCTACATCATTTGAGATTCTAAATAACAAGTCACTCAAGCGAGCAATCATATCAGAACTATATTTCAATTGTTTCATAACATTTGCATTGAAGTGATCTTGTTTTCTAATATAGTTTTCAAACTCAAAAAGGCATTGGCTAGGATGCATATTGTGAGGATTGTCATTATCATTGAACTTCATTAAAGAATTTTCCTCTACCACCTTAGGCAGTGGTGGTGTATTAAGCCCATGTATTTCTTCAATAGGAGGTAAATTTTTGACATCCTCAGCTTTAATACCTTTTTCCTTCATAGATTTCTTTGCCTCTTGCATACCTTCAGGACTGAGATATAATATACCCCTCTTCTTGGGAGTGAGTTTGGGCGGTGGTTCAGGAAGAGTCCAATCATCATAATTTTTCCATATATTATTCAATAATTCTTCAGCTTGTCCAACAGTTCGTTCCCTGAAAACACAACCAGCACAACTATCTAGGAAGTCCCTAGAAGCATCGGTTAGTCCATTATAGAAGATATCAAGTATTTCATTTTTCTTAAGAGGATGATAAGGCAAAGCATTAAGTAACTGACAAAGCCTCCCCCAAGCTTGTGGGAGACTCTCTTCTTTAATTTGCACAAAGTTAAATATTTCCTGTAAAGTAGCTTGTTTCTTATGAGCAGGGAAATATTTTCTAGAGAAGTAATAAATCATATCCTAGGGACTACGCACACAACCAGGAGCAAGAGTATTGTACCAAGCTTTAGCATCACCCTTTAATGAGAACGGAAATAATTTGAGAATAAAGTAATAACGAGTTTTCTCATCATGAGTAAAAAGGGTGGCTATGTCATTCAACTTAGTAAGATGTGCCACAACAGTTTCAGTTTCATAGCCATGGAAAGGATCATATTCGACCAAAGTGATTAACTCTGGGTCAACAGAGAATTCACAATCCTTATCATCAATAAAGATTGGTGAAGTAGCAAACTTAGGATCATATTTCATTCTAGCATTCAGAGATTTTCTTTATACTTGCATAATAATTTCTCTAGATCATCTCTATCCTTACAAGCAAGTATATCTCTAGTTGTCTCCTCATTCATAACATAACCTTTCGGTACCTTAGGCAATTCATATCTAGGAAGGCTAGTTCTAGCAGGTGTTTCAGGAGTTTCAGTTTCAAGCTCATCATCAGATTCAACAACATCATGTTGTATTACTCTAGCAATTTGTTCATCAAGAAATTCACCAAGTGGCACATCATCATTATCAAGCAAGGTACTAGCATCATCATAAGCATTATCCATAGCAGAAGTAGAACCATCAATAACTTGCGACATATCAGAATTGATAGCATGTGGTGGTGTTGCAAGTTTAGTTATAACAGAAGGTGAATCTAAAGCAAAACTGGATGGCAGTGCCTTACCTCCCCTTGTCTTAGAGGGATAAATCTTAGTCTTAGCATCCTTCAGATTCTTCATAGTGATAAATTGATAATAATCCCAAGTGACTCAATAAATATAGCTATGCTCCCCGGCAACGGCGCCAGAAAAAGGTCTTGATAACCCACAAGTATAGGGGATCACAACAATTTTCGAGGGTAGAGTATTCAACCCAAATTTATAGATTCGACACAAGGGGAGCCAAATAATATTTGAAGGTATTAGCAGCTGAGTTGTCAATTCAACCACACCTGGAGATTAATTATCTGCAGCAAAGTGATCAGTAGCAAAGTAGTATGATAGTTTCGATAATAGTAGCAACACCAACGATAACAGAAACAGTGATAGCAGTAATTTTGTAGCAAGTGCAGCAGTGATAGCAGTAGTAGTAACTTAGCAAGAACAATATAAGATAAATTCGTAGGCATTGGATCAATGATTTGTTGGATGATATTCATCATGAGACAGTTATAACCTAGGGCGATACGGCACTAGCTCCAGTTCATCAATATAATGTAGGCATGTATTATGTAAATAGTCATACATGCTTATGGAAAGAACTTGCATGACATCTTTTCCTACCCTGCCGTGGCAGCGGGGTCCATATTGGAAACTAAGTGATATTAAGGCCTCCTTTTAATAGAGAACCAGAACAAAGCATTAACACATAGTGAATACATGAACTCCTCAAAGTACGGTCATCACCGAGAGTGGGCCTGGTTGTTGTCACTCCGGGGTTGCCGGATCATAACACGTAGTAGGTGACTATAACTTGCAAGATCGGATCTAGAACATGGATATAATGATGATAACATAAACAGTTCAGATATGAGTTCATGGCACCCGGGCCCAAAGTGACAAGCATTAAGCATGGCAAAGTCATAGCAACATCAATCTTAGAACACAGTGGATACTAGGGATCAAGCCCTAACAAACTAACTCGATTACATGATGAATCTCATCCAACTCCTCACCGACCAGCGAGCCTACGAAGGAATTACTCACTCCCGCGGGGAGCATCATGGAATTGGCGATGGAGAAGGGTTGGTGATGATGAAGAACGAAGATCCCCCTCTCTGGAGCCCCAAACGGACTCCAGATCTGGCCTCTCGATGAAGAACAGGAGGTGACGGCGGCTCTGTCTCGTGGATCGCGATAATTCTTTCTCCTTTATTTTTTCTGGAAAAATAAGATTTTATAGCATAGGTTTTAGGGCCTGCGGGGCCACCAGGTGGGGACAACCCACCTGGGCGTGCCATGAGGGGAGGTGCCCTGGTGGGTTGTGCGCACCCAGGTACCCCCTCTGGTGGGTCTTGGCTCCAGAAATTCTTGTTTATTGTATAAAAATTCCTCGCAAAGTTTCGTTCCATTTCGAGAACTTTTATTTCTGCACAAAAACAACACCATGATAGTTCTGCTGAAAACAACGTCAGTCCGGGGTTAGTTTCATTCAAATCATGTAAATTAGAGTCCAAAACAAGAGGAAAAGCGTTAGGAAAAGTAGATATGTTGGAGACGTATCACACCCCAATTCCACCATATCCTTTAGAGTGGCAAACAATGTCCCAGCTCACCTTGCACCACGCTTCGGTGGTTTTATTGGAATCGGACCAAAGAAAAGCCCTCTCAAGCTTGACATTAAGAAGCATGTTCGGTGCAATGACAAGAGGAGTGGTGAAGTGGATCGCTTGAGAGGTGAGGAGGGATTTTACCAACTTCGTGCTCCCAATGGTAGTTATGCTTTGACCTTCCCAAGTGAGAAATTTTTCGGGCATCTTGTCTTCTAAGAATTGCAAGTCCCCTTTTTTGAGTTTCCGAACCAAAAGAGGCAAATCAAAGTATCTCATGGGGATGTAGTCCTAGTTGCTGGCAAGCTTTGAATAAGTTGGTCTAAGTTAAGATGGTTGCATCAAATGGGCACCACCGAACTCTTGTAGAAGTTGGTGCAAAGAGCAGTGACATCACCAAAGCTTCTCAAGATGACAGTCGGGTTGTCTGCATATCTCTTTATTGGGGCCACAAACACCGCCGCATAGTCCGCATAGAGGGAGGTTCTCATAATGGTGCCCCTTCCATGAATCTTATGGAGAAAGACCTTTCACGTCACCAAATTCAAGGATTTGTTGTAGCGGGTCAATTGCTATGACGAAGAGGAGGGGCGAGAGGGGGTCCCCATGCCAGAGGCCACACCCATGCTTGATGGCATGGGGTGGGGTGGGGCGGCCATTCCATTCAACAGGATCAATGAGGAGGATGTACATCAAATGGCAGTGATCCATTTCCGGAATTTTCTTGGGAACCCTTTTCTTAGTAGCCGATGATGAATTCCCACTTGACTGAACCAGAGGCCTTGTCGATGTCATGCTTGAAAAGGAGTGATGGTTTTTTTGCCCTTACGGGGCCTCCGGGAAAGGTTCCGGACGTACATGAAGTTCTCATGGATGCTTGTCCTTTTGATAAATGCACTTTGGGCATTGGAGACAAGTTCATCCATGTGAGGGCTTACCGGATGGATAACACCCTGGCCATGATTTTAGCAATCGCGTGAATGAGGCTAATGGGCCTATAGTCTGGGATCCCTTCCATACCATCTTTCTTGGGCAAGAGCACGTCATTTGCGGAGTTGAGCCAGTGGAGGTTGGTGGTATGCAAGAAGAGATGAACCACTCTCATGATGTCGTTTTTCATGGCGTTCCAACACTTTTTGAAGAACATTCTTGTGAAGCTGTCTGGCCCGGGCGCCTTGTCACTTGGCATCTCTTTGATAGCCTCATGAATCTCGTCCTCGGTTATGGGAGCCTCAAGCTAATGTAAATCTTTGGGCTCAATGTTTAGCTCCTCCCAATTAAGGTCCTTGAAGATCCTTTGCCCCTTTGCCCATGACTTTGGAGAAGTGGTAATGTACGATGGATTCCTTGGCCTCGTGCTCGGTTACCCAACCAGACTGGTGCTTGATCATCCTATGGATGTGGTTCTTATGCCTTCTTGCATTAATGCGACGATGGAAGAATTTGGTGTTGCATGACCCTTTCACAATTTTGAGATCCTAGCAGACTTCCTCTTTCTATACCTGTCAATCATGATAAGACTTATGACCCTTCTTTTAAGCTTCGTCCAAAGATCTTGCTCCTCAGCGGGAAGTTGTCGGTCTTCCTGTGTAACATCGAGACGAAGAATCACAAGAAGGGCGGCGTGAAGGTGGGTCTTCACCTTGGAGAATAGGCCCCTACTCCATTCAGTGAGACGAAGCCTTCTTGAGCCTATTAAGCAAGACTTAGTCGGGCTCCGTTTGATGGACGTGTTCATTCCAAGCCTTTTTGCACCACCTCATTGAACCCAGGCATTGATGCCCAAAAGTTCTCAAATTTGAAGCTCCTAGGTGTCTTCACCCCTTTGTGATTGGCAAGCTCCTAGGTCTCCTCAGCTCCCTGTCAAAGACGAGAGGTTTTGGCAGCACCGAGTGTTGGTATAAATCTCACATCGTCATCGTCTGTTCTTTTTCTTGAACATAGTACAGACTCACAGGCTCATAAATAGGCACAGGCATTCATCCCTGTGAATGCAACACGAACACTGTACCTTTATGAACATCTCCGGGAGAATGAGTCGGCACATCATCTTGAGATTGACAAAGTCACCACACACGCATTCGTAGTCGATAAGAACGTCTTCTTCCATTAAGCACACATCGTCAAAAGATTTGAGATAAATAAAAAAAATGCGAGCACCAATGTCATGTGTGAGACTTGAACTCTAGTGGCAGGGGCTACCACTGTCCTCCTATCCATCGTCATCATCTGTTCTGTTCCAATCCAATTTGTTAGAGGTCCCGAGCATCCTCATCTGGACGTGACAGCAACAGAAGGCGATTCCGGTTAGAAAAAGCCATACGGTAATCGTGACTCTTTTTTCAGAAGGGTGACGCAGGCATGGACATTGACGAACTGACGATGACATGCATGGACCTACGCGATTTTCTTTCCATCCACAGCTTGATGGAGACTGCGTAGTCTCTTCTGACCACTTGACTTCTCAGAGCGTCCGTTGCGAGAGCCTGCGTGCGTGTCGCTTGCGAGTGCGTGCGCGCATCCGCTGTGATGTATGTGCTCACATACCATACGCGTCAGGTCAAGCAGTGGTGCACTTGGAGACATGGGACGTGACGCTGCTACGTGCCGTTGATGCCTCGCTTTCATGGTGCGGTCAGAGGCGACCAAAAAATATGAGCGCCGGGCCCGTCAGCTTGCGACGACGGACGCGATGCGCCATGCCATTGTCATGCCAGCGACAGGAAACCGAAGATTATCATGCCGATCACGTACGCAGGCCGCCGTACCGAGACACGAAAGGAGCCAAATATAGTGTGGCATGCATTTGAAGGCGCTAGCTGTACCGTACGTGCACCGCGAGAAGTGAGCAGGCAGGCCAGATCTCGTACTGTAGTGCCTTCATAAATGGAAGCACGTACAATGGCCGATCGCCGTATGCATGCAGGGAGGTTCCACAAGTGAGTACAGTACATTAGTAGTAGCACAACAAAGTGGGTAGGTGGGTTCGGAACAGACAAAAGGAGGGGATCGATTTGAGTTGACAGTGGAAGTCGTCTTGATCAGCCTACCGACACGGGAAGCGGTGAGATGCAGGCCCCGACGCAGAATTCAGTTGACATCTTCTTATCGTGTCTTTAAGAGATCTATCTATGGTTTGACCTGTACTATACACACCTAGAGCAGTTACCACCGCATCTTGCTTGTTCCGAGAGCCAACGACCCAACCGGATTCTAATTTCTGATTCTAATTCTAGAACCGGAGCGGATCGGTGGTGGCCGACGGATCGTTCACATTAAGGCGATCAGCGATATGGAAAGGGAGTCGGGTGAATAGCTTGAACCTCACTTATCGTCGCTCGCTTTACAGTTCACGGTTGGGCAGCTAGTGTTGGCAAAGAGCTAAAGCCAACACGTTACTACACGCAGATCTTGTGACAACCCACGATCGTGAGTAACCACAATGGAAGCCAGTCCGGCCCGGTCCTGATATTCCCCCGCGCAGATTCCGTTCATCCCAACGCTTTCACATGCATGCACACAGACATACGCACTTTGATGAGAACTGTATTTCTAGTTGCCATGATGGTAGAGTTTCCGTGTTGGCTCTGCTGCTGTGAGTGCTGCCCAGAAACTTTGCGCCTGATAACTATTCACACGCAGACGGGGACGCTATCTTCTCGGCAATGGAGTAGCCCCGCCCCGGCAATCTGCATCCGAAAGCGGGAAACGCGACGCAAGAGAGACAAGCCGAGCGCACCACCTCGGCATCCCCATAAAATACGGCCCCCGTCACCTTTGACCCCTCCACCTTTCGCCACCACTCCTCCTCCAGTTTCCCCCCTTTTATAAAACAAAACAAAAGATCACGACGCACAGCCCGCGCCTCCCGTCCCGAGAGAGCCGAGCAGAGACAAGAACCAAGATCAAAAAACACGCCGGCAGCGACGCCGTCCGTCCGCCCGCGCGCGCCGGCGGCAAGGAGAAGGAGGGGCGATGGGGAACAGCATTGGGGCGAAGCGCAAGGGGGCCAAGGTGATGCAGCTGGACGGGACGTCCTTCCGGGTGAAGCCGCCGGCGGCGGCGGCCGACGTGCTGCGCGACCACCCGGGCTTCCAGCTGCTGGAGGCGGAGGAGGTCAAGCTGCTGGGCGCGCGGGCGCGGCCCCTCGCGCCCGACGCGCCGCTGCGCCGGGGCCGCCTCTACTTCCTCGTAGCGCTCCCGCGCCGCCCCGCCGCGGGGCCGCCGCGCAGGGCATGGTCGGGCAACCTCCGCGTCGGCGCGCGCGAGCGGCTCGAGTCGCTCATGCTCGCCCGCCGCTCCACCTCCGACCTCTCCTCCTTCCAGGGCGTCGCCTCCGCGTCCGCCCCCGCCTCCCCGCTCTGCGCGGGAGCGGGCGGCGGCACCCCCGTGCGGCTCAGGATGCGGCTCCCCAAGGCGCAGGTGGAGAAGCTGATGGGCGAGAGCCGGGACGCGGCGGAGGCGGCGGCCAAGATCATGGAGCTGTGCGCCGCGGTGGGCGACGGCGGCGGCTGCAGCGCCAAGGTGACGCCCGAGCGGCCGCCCGGGATCCTGCGCAGCCCGCGGTTCGCGGCCACGCCCGAGTGGGGCTCCGGCTTCATGCTCCCCAAGCCGGCGCCCGGCGCGCCGCCCAAGACGCCGCAGAGGTGGCCCTCGCTGCCCGGCGCCAAGGAGGAGGTAACAACCATTACTGCTTACTGCTCCTACTCTTCAATCAATTAGGCCCATCCATTCTCCACGTGCATCGCATCACTGCGTGTTCCCTTAGTGCACAGTGCGTGATACCACATGAATTATGTTCGTTCCACAGAACTCTGAACAAGATCTACATTTTTACCACCCTCCAACTTGAGTTGAGATGCACAGCAAAAAAGTCAAGCACATATATATAGTTCTGTAGAATTCGTCCCATGGCAGCAATGATATTCTAGAAGAAGAAACAAAAATCTTGGGCAGCAATGCCTAGTATACTACTCCCTTCATCCGAAAAATCTCGTCGGAGAAATGAAAAATGATTGCATCTAAAATTAAAATACGCCTGAATACATTCATTTCTGCTTACGGAGGGAGTACATTAGAGTAGCAGTAGAATTCTTGGGTTTTGTTCGGTTTGTGCATTGGGTTGGTTACCACCGTACTAGTACAAAAGCAGCCACTAACCACTAGTGCAAGGTTAGCGAAACTGCCGAATGTCAGATGAGATGCCGCGTACAGTACAGCGGCAAGAAGAGTTTTCTGTTACTGCTGTCTGCAGAGAACATGTACCCTGTCTCAGTGGCGCACTACACCTGGGAAACTCTTCTCCGCTCATTGCGGGAAACAACCTACTTACACAGCAAGCAGAACACAACTTTCGTGCGGGTTTCCTCTTTCACACACCGGTAGTATTTAACAACTGGAGTTAGTAACCATCACAATAATAAGAAAAAAGAAACAAAAACAAATTAGAGTTAGTAGAATGAGGGAAAAAAAAGCAAATAAATTCATATGCTGGCCATCATTTTTGAGTGTTGTTTTTAAATTGTCCTGTGCTTTCGAATCCAGACCCACAAGTTTTCTTTTGAGCGTCGACACATACATCTGTTATGCAAAATCTGTGTAAAAAAATTGTCGCCTTTCATGAAGCCTAATCTTGTCTCCATTTCCATGTTTCAGAAGCGAGCGAGGTTCGTGGCGCTGCCGGACGAGCTGATCGCATGACCGACATTTCCCTCGACGGAGACGAGTTAACACATCCATGCTTGCTGATCGTCAGGCCAGGAGATAGGGAGTTATAAACCTATCTTCAGGCTGTTAGAGATACCGGTCCCAAAAAAAGGCTGTTAGAGATACATGCTTGGATCATCATTCTCTTGCCAACAAAACTATGGTTCGAAGACGAGAAGCCGCCGAATGGCTTCCAATTCACCTTGATTTCGCATCTCATCTCAATAGCGTGTTTCTGGACTCTGTGTTCTCCCTTGTGCGTTTTCTTGTTAGTTACTCTCTGGTGGTTTTATTATTAGTCCACGATGCCATGTCGTCGTGAATGCTCTGTCTCTGTGCGAGCCAATTGTTTCGGTCAACTCCGTGTGCATGCATGATTTCAGATTGATTTGGAAGATGCCAACCTGCTGTGGTTTGCTTCGGACTCGGCAGCTTCTCTGAATTATCCGCATTCACTCATTCGATCCCTGCATGATTCTGGAAGGGGGTTGTGTGGGTTAGTGGCGCGTGATAATGGATCGTCGCGTTGAATCGGTGGATTATATTTGCTTATACTAAGAATTATTGTTGGGGGCTGTTGCTCAACCGCATTCCTCGGCACATGCAAGTGCTGTTTACAAAATCATAAGTACACGTTTGCTGCGTCGTCAGTGTGTCTTCCTTGTTTTTTCAGATGATGATGAAAGGCTGAGTTTGCGCCCGGCTTCGTGTCAAGTCGCGGGTGTTGTTTAGTGGTTTCTTAATTCATCCAGATTAGGATAATGGTGTTGCATCCAATCATCTGAAACCTGCACATGTTACGCGATCTGAACCACCGTCTTATACTCTTATATCTGCAGGGTGAGAAAGTCAGATCAGAAGAACATGCAGGTATACCCTCTGAATCTGAGTGAATCGTTGGCAGCGCGTGGACTATGAGATAACTCCGTATTCTTTGAGCTTGAACCTTACTGGCTGCCCCTATAATGCTTCGTCCGTTACCACGGGAGAGTGTGTAGAGCAGATCAGATGGCCAACTTCCAGCATGATCGGGGCATCATGTTCTTGACCTCATTTCATGGGTCTCTCTACAGTTGCTTGCATAATTTGCAAGTTTACGCAATGTCCACCAGTCTCGCTCCATGTCCGCCTCCACATGCGAGGTCCAGAATGGGAGTTGGCTTCCTTACCGTAAGAGCAACTCCAAAGGGCCGGCCCATTTCATCCGCCTGCGTCCGTTTGGGTCGGCACGGACAAAAGTGGCGGCCCAACGCGCCGACCCAAATCCAAATAATATCCGCGTCGCGTCCGTGCCGACACATTTGCGTCCCAAATGCATCGGCGCGGACGCCGAACGGACGCTTCGCGCGTCTTCTGGCTATCCGCCGCGTCCCCACATGGCGGCCGTCCAACTACCTGCTGCCCATGCAGTCAGCTTAATTTATGACAACGGACCGACGCGTCAGCGACGGCACTCGTCCTTTCTTAAACCGATCGTGCGGTGGGGTTGTCCTCGTCCAAACTCGCCGTTCCCATCTGCCCACCCTTGCTCCCTCGTCGCCGGCAAACTCTAGCCACCGCAACCACAGCAACAATGGGCCTCTTCTCCGGCGCCAGCAGCAGCAAGGCCAAGGGCAAGTCCCCCGCCACCCCTTTCCCCTTCGAGTTTCTACCACCCCCGCCGGCGCCTCGCCGGCAGAGGCAGCGCGTCAACGTGCCAGTGCACCAGGCGGAGTGGCACTGGCAGAACCGCCAGCCTCTGCCGTGTCCGGACATGATGCTGCCGCATGACTGGCATCTGGATCCAGATAGGATCCCAGTGCCGGCGATGCCACGGTCGGCTCGTGCTCACGCGGAGGAGGTGCGGCGCCGGCGGGCGCTGCTGACGGCGGAGCAGCGCCTCGACAACGCCTACGCAACCGACTCGCCCAACTGGGCGAGGTGGTTCGCCTTCGAGCACGAGGAGGCGAGGCGCCGGGGCGTGCGCGAGGTCGACTGGAGGCCAACGCCGCTGGTCGCGAGGAGGACCAGGCGGCGGTGGACGCCTACCAGGCGGCCCTTGCGGCCGTCTACCGTGAGAGCGAAGAGGACGAGCGGCGCAGAGCGGAGGTGGCAGAGGCGGAAGAGGAGGCCCGCTATGAGGCGGCAATGGCGCAGGCCCTTGCCCTCTCCGCGGCGGGCGACAGCGTGGTGCCGCCGGTGGCCCCGCCGTCCCCCATCAAGCCGGAGCCGCAGCCGCAGCCGGAGCCCGAGCCCGAGCCCATCGCGCGCTTCTCCTGGAATGGAGTGGTGCGCGAGTGGGTGTCCGCGCCACCGGTCTGGCTGGGGGCGACGCCGGCGTAGGAGCAGGCCTACCCCGAGATGTGGCGCTAGCGCCGGCTGGCAGAGGAGCGTCGGCAAGGCGAGTACGAGGAGATGCTCGAGCGCGACCTCGAGGAGGAGGCGCGCGAGGCCGAGGAGGAGGCGCGCCAGGCCGCGACTGCACAGGCGGCCGCACAGCCCCCGCCCCGGCACTGCCTGCGCCGACACAACCCGACATGGCGGCGCTCTGGAACACGACGTTCGCCTGGGCCGGGCCGGCGCCGACGCTCATCGACCTCACGGACCCCGAGGAGGAAGACGACGACGACGACGCCTAGGGCAGCGCGCCTCCTCGTAGTTTAGGCTGTTTTTTATGCAAATGTGGACGCGTGGACTCTCGCCGGCCTTCGTGGCCGGCTTAATGTTTAATTAATGCAGTTTCTCTTTTTTTAAATATGCATGCGTTCATTTTTTTTGGCGCCGTCTAAATGGGTCGCAGGCCAGCGTTGGGCGCAGGTGCCGACCCAAATGCGAAAGCGGGCATCCGTGTCCGTCTGGCCGACCTAAACGGACAAAAAACGGACGAAATCGCCGTCCGTTTGGGTCAGCCCGTTGGAGTTGCTCTAAGGGCATCTCCAATGTTGCTGATCAAATGATCGCCCCCAAATGTGTTTGCCGACATCTGGCTGTCGCCAGCGATCCAACGCCAAGAAAAACATTTTAAATATTTCCAACATGAAATTCAGGCGAAATTTAGTCAAGTCTGATATATATTACATGCAAACAACCCCAAATTAAACATAAACTAGATTAAACCTAAACTATAGCGGACGGTGACCTCGTAGGCATGACCTATAAGGCCAGTCAAACCATTGTCATTTTTGCCATCGTTGCCACCTCTGTAATCCCGACGCTTGGGTAAGCCAGGCCAATCGCGGCAATGCGCTCGCGCCGGATCCGCTGTGCGTCCTCTTCTGCCTTGAGCCACGCCCTCTCCTTCTCACGAGCGGCTCACTCCGACCTCAGGGTAACTCCAACACGCTGACATATTTTGTGCGCGCACGCCCCGTTTGGGTCGATACAGACAGAAAAAGCAGCCCATCGCGTCCGTCATAGCACCTCCACGACCATGCCACCCCCTTGCTTCCACGGCCGCCAGCCTCGCGCAATGTCCACCGGTCTCGCTCCATGTCTGCCTCCACTTCGATAGGCTTGTTGCCTGTACGGGGGAGAGGTACGGGGCTCTTCACCGGTCGAGGTGTTCGGCGTTATGCCCGCATGGTACCATGGATAGTGGGAGGAGTTATTTTTCAATAACTTTTATCGTTGGACGATGACTGATACGTCTTCATCGTATCTACTTTTTCAAACATTTTTGCCCTTGTTTTGGACACTAACTTGCATGATTTGAACGGAACTAACCCGGACTGACGCTGTTTTCAGCAGAATTGCCATGGTGTTATTTTTGTGCAGAAATAAAAGTTCTCGGAATCACCTGAAACTTCATGGAGAATATTTTTGGAATATATAAAAAATACTGGCGAAAGAATCAATACCAAGGGGCCCACACCCTGTCCACGAGGGTGGGGGGCGCCCCCTGCCTCGTGGGCCCCCTGAGGCTCCACCGACCTCAACTCCAACTCTATATATTCACGTTCGGGGAGAAAAAATCAGAGAGGAGGATTCATCGCGTTTTACGATACGGAGCCGCCACCAAGCCCTAATCTCTCTCGGGAGGGCTGATGTGGAGTCCGTCCGGGGCTCCGGAGAGGAGAATTCGTCGCCGTCGTCATCATCAACCTTCCTCCATCACCAATTTCATGATGCTCACCACTGTGCGTGAGTAATTCCATCGTAGGCTTGCTGGACGGTGATGGGTTGGATGAGATTTATCATGTAATTGAGTTAATTTCGTTAGGGTTTGATCCCTAATATCCATTATGTTCTGAGATTGATGTTGCTATGACTTTGCTATGCTTAATGGTTGTCACTAGGGCCCGAGTGCCATGATTTCAGATCTGAACCTATTATGTTTTAATGAATATATGTGAGTTCTTGATCCTATCTTGCAAGTCAATAGTCACCTACTATGTGTTATGATCCGGTAACCCCGAAGTGACAATAATCGGGACCACTCCCGGTGATGACCGTAGTTTGAGGAGTTCATGTATTCACTAAGTGTTAATGCTTTGGTCCGGTACTCTATTAAAAGGAGGCCTTAATATCCCTTAGTTTCCAATAGGACCCCGCTGCCATGGGAGGGTAGGACAAAAGATGTCATGCAAATTCTTTTCCATAAGCACGTATGACTATATTCGAAACACATGCCTACATTATATTGATGAACTGGAGCTAGTTCTGTGTCACCCTATGTTACAACTGTTGCATGAGGAATCGCATCCGACATAATTATCCATCACTGATCCAATGCCTACGAGATTTTCACATATTGATCTTTGCTTAGTTACTTTTTTGTTGCCACTGTTACAGTTACTCCAAAACTGCTACTGTTACTTTTGCCACCGTTACCATTACTTCCATACTACTTTGCTACTAAATACTTTGCTGCAGATATTAAGTTTTCCAGGTGTGGTTGAATTGACAACTCAACTGCTGATACTTGAGAATATTCTTTGGCTCCCCTTTTGTCGAATCAATAAATTTGGGTTGAATACTCTTCACTCGAAAACTGTTGCGATCCCCTATACTTGTCGGTTATCAAGACTATTTTCTAGCGCCGTTGCCGGGGAGCATAGCTCTATTCTTTGAGTCACCTGGGATTTATATCTACTGATCACTATGAGGAACTTGAAAGACGAAAAAACCAAGATTTATCCCTCAACTATGAGGGGAGCTAAGGAACTGCTATCTAGCTCTGCACTTGATTCACCTTCTGTTTTGAGTAAACTTGCGACACATAAACCTCCTCCTGCTATTGATTATGATATGTCGCATGTTATTGATGATGCCACTTCTGCTATGCATGCTACTTATGATGAAACTACTTCTATGCTTGATAATATTGTGCCATTAGGTGAATTTCTTGATGAACAACTTGCTAGGGTTAGAGAGAATGAAATTATTGAAACTGATAATATTGATGAAAGTGATGATGAAGATTATCCCCCTAGATATGAATTGCGTGATGTACCTGAGGGTTATGTTATGGATGAAGATACTGCTAGAGACTTTTTTGCTTGCAAAGATAGATATGATCTTAAGAAACTGTTAGCTAAGCTGAAAGAAAAGTCTTTGAATGCTAGAATGAAATATGACCCTGCTTTTGCTACTTCACCTATCTGTATTTCTGATAAGGATTATGATTTCTCTGTCGATCCTGAGATAATTACTTTGGTTGAATCTGATCCTTTTTATGGCTATGAATCTGAAACTGTTGTGGCACATCTTACTAAATTAAATGATATAGCCACCCTATTTACTCATGAGGAAAAAATTCATTACTACTATATCCTTAAGTTATTTCAGTTTGAAGGAAATAATGCCCTAAAGACAATAATAAAGTTGTTATTCATATTTCCTTATATCATGATAAATGTTTGTTATTCATGCTAGAATTGTATTAACCGGAAACTTAGTACAGGTGTGAATACATAGACAAACAGAGCGTCACTAGTATGCCTCTACTTGACTAGCTCGTTGAATCAAAGATGGTTAAGTTTCCTAGCCATAGACATAAGTTGTCATTTGATTAACGGGATCACATCATTAGAGAATGATGTGATTGACTTGACCCATTCTGTTAGCTTATCATTTGATCATTTTGTATTTTGCTATTGCTTTCTTCATGACTTATACGTGTTCCTATGACTATGAGATTATGCAACTCCCGAATACCGGAGGAACACTTTCTGTGCTACCAAACGTCACAACGTAACTGGGTGATTATAAAGGTGCTCTACAGGTGTCTTTGATGGTACTTGTTGAGTTGGCATAGATCGATATCAGGATTTGTCACTCTGATTGTCGGAGAGGTATCTCTGGGCCCTCTTGGTAATGCACATCACTATAAGGGCATGTACATTAGTTTAGACGGCTACTATCTATACCAACCATCCACGTCATCTACATACATTAGTAAAAACACCCTCTACAATGGATTGTCTTTTTGCTGTCTATAGCCCTCTAAAGTTACGACATTAGAGTGAAATTTATTCCAATTATCGACCTCCATCAGCCACCGCTACAGAACATGAAGAGACTGACGACGGCGTAGGCGCGGTGATACATCCCAGGATGAAGGTGTGCATTGGGGAATCACAGGATGAATGTGAAGAGACTAACGACCGCCGTCGTCGCTGAAGATCGAGGAGCACGTACACACATGTACGTGAATCTAGTCAGTTCCTCCCTGGACATGTGAATGGATGTTTAGCGTGATGCCTAGCTAGCTAGCTGATCCTTGATCGATTATTTTGGTCGCTGCAGCTCATTCGTTTGTGACGTCTATCGATCCCAGTAGTCCGGCGGCCCCCGACCGTGTAGGTCTCGTCGGAGTACGTATGTAGCGACCAAGAAAAGCAAAACATGTTGTGTGGACTGGATTTGTGGAGGACGGGATTTGACGGTTTGGCACAGAAAAGGAAAACTACAGACGCCCAGTCGTACAACGACAAAGAGACCGTCGCTAATCAGCGAAATTTCAGCGCTATAGACCGTCTGCCGAATTGCAGACGCCCATTTTCTCTCTCCTCGTTTTCTTCCCTCCAGCTAGACAAATATCCTATGTGGCATGTGCTACAGACGGCTGGATGAACACCGTTGTACATGCCCTAAGCCTTGCAAGCAATGCAACTAATGAGTTAGTTGCAGGATGATGTATTATGGAACAAGTAAAGAGACTTGCCGGTAACGAGATTGAACTAGGTATTGAGATACCGACGATCGAATCTCGGGCAAGTAACATGCCAATGACAAAGGGAACAACATATGTTGTTATGCGGTTTGACCGATAAAGATCTTCGTAGAATATGTAGGAACCAATATGAGCATCCAGGTTCTGCTATTGGTTATTGACCGGAGATGTCTCTCGGTCATGTCTACATAGTTCTCGAACCCGTAGGGTCCGCACGCTTAACGTTCGGTAACACTCGGTATTATGAGTTTATGTGTTTTGATGTACCAAAAATAGTTCGGAGTCCCGGATGTGATCACGGACATGACGAGGAGTCTCGAAATGGTCGATACATAAAGATTGATATATTGGACGGATATATTCGGACACCGAAAGAGTTTCAGGTGATCTCGGAGAAAACCGGAGTGCCGGAGGGGTTTCTGGAACCCTCCGGGGGCTAATGGGCCTTGATGGGCCCTAGTGGAGAGAGAGAGAGAGAGGGGCCGGCCAGGTCAGGCCGCGCACCCCCTCCCCTTGAGTCCGAATAGGACAAGGAAGGGGGGCGGCGCCTGATGTCTACTACACAACCTTCTTCTTGTAGACGTTATTGGGCCTGCAAGTGCACATGTTTGTAGGACAGTAGCAAATTTCCCTCATGTGGATGACCTACGGTTTGTCAATCTGTGTGAGGCGTAGGATGAAGATGGTCTCTCTCAAGCAACCCTGCAACCAAATAACAAAGTCTCTTGTGTCCCCAACACACCCAATACAATGGTAAATTGTATAGGTGCACTAGTTCGGCGAAGAGATGGTGATACAAGTGCAATATGGATGGTAGATATAGGTTTTTGTAATCTGAAAATATAAAAACAGCAAGGTAACAAGTGGTAAAAGTGAGCGTAAACGGTATTGCAATGCTAGGAAACAAGGCCTAGGGTTCATACTTTCACTAGTGCAAGTTCTCTCAACAATAATAACATAATTGGATCATTTAACTATCCCTCAACATGCAACAAAGAGTCACTCCAAAGACACTAATAGCGGAGAACAAACGAAGAGATTATGGTAGGGTACGAAACCACCTCAAAGTTATTCTTTCCAATCAATCCATTGGGCTATTCCTATAAGTGTCACAAACAACCCTAGAGTTCGTACTAGAATAACACCTTAAGACACAAATCAACCAAAACCCTAATGTCACCTAGATACTCCAATGTCACCTCAAGTATCCGTGGGTATGATTACACGATATGCATCACACAAGCTCAGATTCATCTATTCAAACCAACACAAAGTACTTCAAAGAGTGCCCAAAAGTTTCTACCGGAGAATCAAGACGAAAACGTGTGCCAACCCCTATGCATAGGTTCATGGACGGAACCCGCAAGTTGATCACCAAAACATACATCAAGTGAATCACGTGATATCCCATTGTCACCACAGATACGCACGGCAAGACATACATCAAGTGTTCTCAAATCATTAAAGACTCAATTCGATAAGATAACTTCAAAGGGAAACTCAATCCATTACAAGAGAGTAGAGGGGGAGAAGAAACATAAGATCCAACTATAATAGCAAAGCTCGCGATACATCAAGATCGTGCCAGATCAAGAACACGAGAGAGAGAGATCAAACACATAGCTACTGGTACATACCCTCAGCCCCGAGGGTGAACTACTCCATCCTCGTCATGGAGAGCGCCGGGATGATGAAGATGGCCACCGGTGAGGGTTCCCCTCCTCCGGCAGGGTGCCGGAACAGGGTACCGATTGACTTTTGGTGGCTACAGAGGCTTGTGGCAGTGGAACTCCCGATCTAATCTCCTTTCTGGAAGTTTTAGGGTACGTGAGTATATATGGGTGCAGGAAGTACGCCGGTGGAGCTTCGGGGGCCCCACGAGGCAGGGGGCGCGCCCCCACCCTCGTGGGCACCTCCCTTCTCTCCTGACGTGGGTTCCAAGTCCATCCGGTAGCTTTCCTTCCAAAAATAACTTCTCCAGTTGATTTCGTTCCGTTTTGACTCCATTTGATATTCCTTTTCTTCGAAACACTGAAATAGGCAAAAAAAAAAGCAAATCTGGGCTGGGCCTCCGGTTAATAGGTTAGTCCCAAAAATAATATAAAAGTGGATAATAAAGCCCAATATTGCCCAAAACAGTAGATAATATAGCATGGAGCAATAAAAAATTATAGATACGTTGGAGACGTATCAAGCATCCCCAAGCTTAATTCCTGCTCGTCCTCGAGTAGGTAAATGATAAAAGAGATAATTTTTGATGTGGAATGCTAGTTGGCATAATTTCAATGTAATTCTTCTTAATTGTGGTATGAATATTCAGATCCGAAAGATTCAAGATAAAAGTTCATATTGACATAAAAATAATAATACTTCAAGCATACTAACAAAGCAATTATGTCTTCTCAAAATAACATGGCCAAAGAAAGTTATCCCTACAAAATCATATAGTCTGGCTATGCTCTATCTTCACCACACAAAGTATTTAAATCATGCACAACCCCGATGACAAGCCAAGCAATTGTTTCATACTTTTGACATTCTCAAAACTTTTTCAATCTTCACACAATACATTAGCATGAGCCATGGATATAGCACTATAGATGGAATAGAATGGTGGTTGTGGAGAAGACAAAAATGAGAAGATAGTCTCACATCAACTAGGCGTATCAACGGGCTATGGAGATGCCCATCAATAGATATCAATGTGAGTGAGTAGGGATTGCCATGCAACGGATGCACTAGAGCTATAAGTATATGAAAGGTCAACAAAAGAAACTAAGTGGGTGTGCATCCAACTCGCTTGCTCACGAAGACCTAGGGCATTTTGAGGAAGCCCATCATTGGAATATACAAGCCAAGTTCTATAATGAAAGATTCCCACTAGTATATGAAAGTGACAACATAGGAGACTCTCTATAATGAAGATCATGGTGCTACTTTGAAGCACAAGTGTGGTAAAACGATAGTAGCATTGCCCCTTCTCTCTTTTTCTCTCATTTTTTTATATTTTTTATATTTTTTATTTGGGCATTTTCTCTTTTTTATGGCCTCTTTTTTATATTTTTTTATTTTTGGTCCGGAGTCTCATCCCGACTTGTGGGGGAATCATAGTCTCCATCATCCTTTCCTCACTTGGGACAATGCTCTAAAAATGATGATCATCACACTTTATTTTTCTTACAACTCAAGAATTACAACTCAATACTTAGAACAAGATACGACTCTATATGAATGCCTCCAGCGGTGTACCGGGATGTGCAATGACTCATGAGTGACATGTATGAAAGAATTATGAACGATGGCTTTGCCACAAATACAATGTCAACTACATGATCATGCAAAACAATATGACAATGATGGAGCGTGTCATAATAAACGGAACGGTGGTAAGTTGCATGGCAATATATCTCGGAATGGCTATGAAAATGCCATAATAGGTAGGTATGGTGGCTGTTTTGAGGAAGGTTTATGGTGGGTGTATGATACCGGCGAAAAGTGCGTGGTATTAGAGAGGCTAGCAATGGTGGAAGGAAGAAGAGTGCGTATATTCCATGGACTCAACATTAGTCATAAAGAACTCATATACTTATTGCAAAAATCTAGAAGTTATCAAAGCAAAGTATTACGCGCATGCTCCTAGGGGGATAGATTGGTAGGAAAAGACCATCGCTCGTCCCCGACCGCCACTCACAAGGAAGACAATCAATAAATAAATCATGCTCCGACTTCATCACATAACGGTTCACCATACGTGCATGCTACGGGATCACAAACTTTAACACAAGTATTTCTCAAATTCACAACTACTTAACTAGCATGACTCTAATATCACCATCTTCATATCTCAAAACAATTATCAAGCTTCAATCTTTTCTTAGTATTCAACGCACTCAAAAGAAAGTTTCACATATCTTGAATACCGAGCATATTAATATTAAGCAAATTACCATGCTATTAACGACTCTCAAAATGATCTAAGTGAAGCATGAGAGATCAATAGTTTCTATAAAACAAATCCACCACCATGCTCTAAAAGATCTAAGTGAGGCACTAGAGCAAAAATTATAAGGCTCAAAAGATATAAGTGAAGCACATAGAGCAAAACTATCAAGGTCAAAAGATATAAGTGAAGCACATAGAGTATTCTATAAAATTCCAATTCATGTATGGCTCTCTCAAAAGGTGTGTACTGCAAGGATGATTGTGGCACACTAACAAACAAAGACACAAATAATACAAGACTCTCCAAGCAAAACACATATCATATGTGGTGAATAAAAATATAGCTCCAAGTAAATTACCGATGGAAGTAGACGAAAGAGGGGATGCCTTCCGGGGCATCCCCAAGCTTTGACTTTTTGGTGTCCTTGGATTATCTTGGGGGTGCCATGGGAATTCCCAAGCTTAGGTTCTTGCCACTCCTTGTTCCATAATCCATCAAAAGAATTTACCCAAAACTTGAAAACTTCACAACACAAAACTCAATAGAAATCTCGTGAGCTCCATTAGCGAAAGAAAACAAAACACCACTTCATGGTACTGTAATGAACTCATTCTTTATTTATATTGGTGTTAAACCTACTGTATTAAAACTTATATATGGTTTATAAACTATTTTACTAGCCATAGAGTCATCAAAATAAAGCAAACAACACACAAAAAACAGAATCTGTCAAAAACAGAACCGTCTGTAGTAATCTGTAACTAACACAAACTTCTGGAACTCCAAAAAATCTACCAAAATAGGACGACCTAGATTTTTTTTTATTGATCAGAAGCAATTTGAATCAGTATTTTATCACGTTCTAGTGATTTTTAACAATTGTTTTCGTGAACAGAAAGATTCTGGAAATTACAGCAAGATCAAATAACTATCATCCAAGAAGATCCTATAGGTCTAACTTGGCACAAACACTAATTAAAACACAAAACCACATCTAAATAGAAGGTAGATGGGTTATTTATTCCTAAACAGAACGAAAAAGCAAGAAACTAAAATAAAATTGGGTTGCCTCCCAACAAGCGCTATCGTTTAATGCCCCTAGCTAGGCATGATGATTTCAATGATGCTCACATAAAAGATAAGAATTGAAACATAAAGAGAGCATCATGAATAATATGACTAGCACATTTAAGTCTAACCCACTTCCTATGCATTGGGATTTTGTGATCAAACAATTTATGGGAACAATAATCAGCTTGCATAGGAAGGTAAAAGAAGCATAACTTCAAGATTTTAAGCACATAGAGAGGGAACTTGATATTATTGCAATTCCTACAAGCATATATTCCTCCCTCATAATAATTTTCAGTAGCATCATGAATGAATTCAACAATATAACCAGCACCTAAAGCATTCTTTTCATGATCTACAAGCATATAATTTTTATTACTCTCCACATAAGCAAATTTCTTCTCATGAATAATAGTGGGAGCGAACTCAACGAAATAGCTATCATATGATTGAAAATTAAGATCAAGATGACAAGTTTCATGGTTATCATTATTCTTTATAGCATAGGTGTCATCACAATAATCACCATAGATAGGAGGCATGCTTTCATCATAGTTAATTTGCTCATCAAAGCTTGGGGGACAAAAAATATCATCTTCATCAAACATAGCTTCCCCAAGCTTGTGGCTTTGCATATCATTAGCATCATGGATATTCAAGGAATTTATACTAACAACATTGCAATCATGCTCATCATTCAAAGTTTTAGTGCCAAACATTTTAATGCATTCTTCTTCTAACACTTTGGCACAATTTTCTTTTCCATCATACTCATGAAAGATATTAAAAAGATGAAGTATATGAGGCAAGCTCAATTCCATTTTTTGTAATTTTCTTTTATAAACTAATTAGTGCTAAAACAAGAAACAAAAAAAATTCGATTGCAAGATCTAAAGATATACCTTCAAGCACTAAACTCCCCGGCAACGGTGCCAGAAAAGAGCTTGATGTCTACTACACAACCTTCTTCTTGTAGATGTTGTTGGGCGTCCAAGTGCAGAGGTTTGTAGGATAGTAGCAAATTTCCCTCAAGTGGATGACCTAAGGTCAATCTGTGGGAGGCGTAGGATGAAGATGGTCTCTCTCAAGCAACCCTGCAACCAAATAACAAAGAGTCTCTTGTGTCCCCAACACACCCAATACAATGGTAAATTGTATAGGTGCACTAGTTCGGCGAAGAGATGGTGATACAAGTGCAATATGGATGGTAGATATAGGTTTTTGTAATCTGAAAATATAAAAACAGCAAGGTAACAAGAGGTAAAAGTGAGCGTAAACGGTATTGCAATGCTAGGAAACAAGGCCTAGGGTTCATACTTTCACTAGTGCAAATTATCTCAACAATAATAACATAATTGGATCATATAACTATCCCTCAACATGCAACAAAGAGTCACTCCAAAGACACTAATAGCGGAGAACAAACGAAGAGATTATGGTAGGGTACGAAACCACCTGAAAGTTATTCTTTCCAATTAATCCATTGGGCTATTCCTATAAGTGTCACAAACAGCCCTAGAGTTCGTACTAGAATAACACCTTAAGACACGAATCAACCAAAACCCTAATGTCACCTCAAGTATCCGTGGGTATGATTATACGATATGCATCACACAATCTCAGATTCATCTATTCAAACCAACACAAAGTACTTCAAAGAGTGCCCAAAAGTTTCTACCGGAGAATCAAGACGAAAACGTGTGCCAACCCCTATGCATAGGTTCATGGGCGGAACCCGAAGTTGATCACCAAAACATACATCAAGTGAATCACGTGATATCCCATTGTCACCATAGATACGCACGGCAAGACATACATCAAGTTTTCTCAAATCATTAAAGACTCAATTCGATAAGATAACTTCAAAGGGAAAACTCAATCCATTACAAGAGAGTAGAGGGGGAGAAGAAACATAAGATCCAACTATAATAGCAAAGCTTGCGATACATCAAGATCGTGCCAAATCAAGAACACGAGAGAGAGAGAGAGATCAAACACATAGCTACTGGTACATACCCTCAGCCCCGAGGGTGACCTACTCCCTCCTCGTCATGGAGAGCGCCGGGATGATGAAGATGGCCACCGGTGAGGGTTCCCCCCCTCCGGCAGGGTGCCGGAACAGGGTCCCGATTGACTTTTGGTGGCTACAAAGGCTTGCGGTGGCGGAACTCTCGATCTGATCTCCGTTCTGGAAGTTTTAGGGTACGTGAGTATATATGGGTGCAGGAAGTACGTCAGTGGAGCTTCAGGGTCCCCACGAGGCAGGTGGGCGTGCCCTAGGGGGTTGGGCGTGCCCCCCACCCTCATGGGCACGTCCCTTCTCTCCTGACGTGGGGTCCAAGTCCATCCGGTAGCTTTCCTTCCAAAAATAACTTCTCCAGTTGATTTCGTTCCGTTTCGACTCCGTTTAATATTCCTTTTCTTCGAAACACTCAAATAGGCAAAAAACAGCAAATCTGGGCTAGGCCTCCGGTTAATAGGTTAGTCCCAAAAATAATATGAAAGTCGATAATAAAGCCCAATATTGCCCAAAATAGTAGATAATATAGCATGGAGCAATCAAAAATTATAGATACGTTGGAGACGTATCAGCGCCCCCTTGCCTTCCCCCTCTCCCACTCCTTCCTTCGCCCTCCTAGTGGGACTAGGAAAGGGCGCGCCCTCCTAGGGCCGGCCGGCCTCCCCCTTGCTCGTTTATATACGGGGGCAGGGGGCACCCTAAGACACACAAGTTGATCATTGATCTTTTAGCCGTGTGCGGTGCCCCCCTCCATCATAATCCACCTTGGTCATATCGTAGTGGTGCTTAGGCGAAGCCCTGAGTCGGTAGCTTCATCAACACCGTCATCACACCGTCGTGCTGACAGAACTCTCCCTCAAAGCTCTACTGGATAGTGAGTTCGTGGGACATCACCGAGCTGAACGTGTGCAGATCGCGGAGGTGCTGTACGTTTGGTACTAGGATCTGTAGATCGTGAAGACGTACGACTACATAAACCACGTTGTCATAACGCTTCCGCTTACGATCTACGAGGGTACGTGGACGGCACTCTCCCCTCTCGTTGCTATGCATCACCATGATCTTGCGTGTGCGTAGGAATTTTTTTGAAATTACTACGTTCCCCTACAGTGGCATCCGAGCCAGGTTTATGCGTAGATGTTATATGCACGAGTAGAACACAAGTGAGTTGTGGGCGATACAAGTCATACTGCTTACCAGCATGTCATACTATGATTCGGCGGTATTGTTAGATGAAGCGGCCCGGACCGACATTACGCGTACGCTTATGCGAGACTGGTTCTACCGATGTGCTTCGCACACAGGTGGCTGGCGGGTGTCAGTTTCTCCAACTTTAGTTGAATCGAGTGTGGCTACGCCTGGTCCTTGTGAAGGTTGAAACATCACATACTTGACGAAATATCGTTGTGGTTTTGATGCGTAGGTAAGAACGGTTCTTGCTCAACCCGTATCAGCCACGTAAAACTTGCAACAACAAAGTAGAGGACGTCTAACTTGTTTTTGTAGGACATGTTGTGATGTGATATGGTCAAGACATGATGCTAAATTTTATTGTATGAGATGATCATGTTTTATAACAGAGTTATCGGTAACTGGCAGGAGCCATATGGTTGTCACTTTATTGTATGAAATGCAATCGCCATGTAATTGCTTTAATTTATCACGAAGCGGTAGCGATAGTCGTAGAAGCAATAGTTGGCGAGACGACAACGATGCTATGATGGAGATCAAGGTGTCGCGCCGGTGATGATGGTGATCATGACGGTGCTTTGGAGATGGAGATCAAAGGCACAAGATGATGATGGCCATATCATATCACCTATATTGATTGCATGTGATGTTTATCTTTTATGCATCTTATTTTGCTTAGATCGACGGTAGCATTATAAGATGATCTCTCACTAAATTTCAAGGTATAAGTGTTCTCCCTGAGTATGCACCGTTGTGAAAGTACGTCGTGCCTAGACACCACGTGATGATCGGGTGTGATAAGCTCTACGTTCACATACAATGGGTGCATCTGATCCTTTTTATGGCTATGAATCTGAAACTGTTGTGGCACATCTTACTAAATTAAATGATATAGCCACCCTATTTACTCATGAGGAAAAAATCGTTACTACTATATCCTTAAGTTATTTCCGTTCTCATTAAAAGGTGATGCTAAAACATGGTTTAATTCTCTTGATCCTGGTTGTGTGCGTAGTCACGAGGATATGATTTATTACTTCTCTGCTAAATATTTCCCCGCTCATAAGAAACAAGCTGCCTTAAGGGAAATATATAATTTTGTGCAAATTGAAGAAGAGAGTCTCCCACAAGCTTGCTGGAGGCTTCTCCAATTACTTAATGCTTTGCCGGATAATCCTCTCAAGAAAAATGAAATACTTGATATCTTTTATAATGGACTAACTGATGCATCCAGAGACCACGTGGATAGTTGTGTTGGTTGTGTTTTCAGGGAAAGAACTATTGATCAAGATGAGTTGCTATTGAATAATATGTTGAGTAATGAAAATGATTGGACACTTCCTGAACCAACTCCGAAGAAAAGGGGTATTCTATTTCTCAGTCCTAAAGATATGCAAGAGGCAAAGAAATCTATGAAAGAAAAGGGTATTAAAGCTGAACATGTTAAGAATTTACCACCTATTGAAGAAATACATGGTCTTTCTAACACGACACAGGTGGTAAAGGTAAATTCTCTCTACAGATATGTTAAGGGTGAAATCCCATCTACTAAGTTTGCTAGCCAATGCTTGGATGAGTTTGATGATTTTATTGTTAAACAAGAAAACTTCAATGCTTATGTTGGTAGACAATTGAAACGTAATGCTTATATGATTGAACACTTGAGTGATTATATGTGTAGAGTTAATGGTAAACTTAAACTTATTAGTAAACATGCTTCTATGGTTCCCAGTCAAGTAGAACAAGTGCTTAAAGCTCAGAATGATTTGCTCAGTGAATTAAATAATAAGAAAAATGATAATGATGTTAGAGTTATGACTAGAGGGGGTAAAATTACTCAGGAACCTTTGTATCCTGAGGGCCATCCTAAGAGAATTGAGCAAGATTCTCAGAGAACTAGTGTTGATGCACCTAGTACTTTTAAAAAGAAGAAAAAGAAAAATGATAGGACTTTGCATGCTTCTAGTGAACCTGTTATTGACACACCTGAGAATCCCAATGATATTTCTATTTCTGATGCTGAAACACAATCTTGTTATGAACATGAACCTAGTGATAATATTAATGATGATGTTCATGTTGATGCTCAACGTAGCAATAACAATGATGTAGAAATTGAACCTGCTATTGATCTTGATAACCCACAATCAAAGAATCAACGTTATGATAATACAAACTTTGTTGCTAGGAAGCACGGTAAAGAAAGAGAACCGTGGGTTCAGAAACCCATGCCTTTTCCTCCTAAACCATCCAAAAAAGGATGATGAGGATTTTGAGCGCTTTGCTGAAATGATTAGACCTATCTTTTTGCGTATGCGTTTGACTGATATGCTTAGAATGAATCCTTATGCTAAGTATATGAACAATATTGTTACAAATAAAACAAAGATACAGGAAGCTGAAATTTCTACCATGCTTGATAATTACAATTTTAAAGGTGGAATACCAAAGAAACTTGGAGATCCTGGAGTACCCACTATACCATGCTTCATTAAAAGAAACTATGTTAAAACTGCTTTATGTGATCTTGGAGCTGGTGTTAGTGTTATGCCTCTCTCTTTATATCGTAAACTTGATTTGAATAAGTGGACACCTACTGAAATATCTCTGCAAATGGCCGATAAATCAACTACTATACCTGTCGGTATTTGTGAGGATCTGCCTCTTGTGGTTGCAAATGTTACTATTTTAATGGACTTTATTATTCTTGATATTCCCGAGGACGATAGTATGTCGATTATCCTCGGTAGACCCTTTTTGAATACTGTAGGGGCTGCTATTGATTGCAACAAAGGCAATGTCACTTTTCATGTTAATGGTAATGAGCATACGACACACTTTCCGAGGAAACAACCTCAAGTCCACAGTATCAATTCTATTGGAAAAATTCCAACGATTACTATTGGAGGTTTTGAATTTCCTCTTCCTACTGTCAAGAAGAAATATGATATTCTTATTGTTGGGGATGTGCATATCCCCGTTGAGGTAACTTAGTGTTATTCTAAAATTCTCCGGTTTCATGCGATTCAGAAAGAGTTTGTTAACAAGACTTGATCAACCTTGTTAGTGGATTCCTTTTGATGAGCATGAGATGGATGAAGTTAGAAAGCACAACTCTCTGTACCCTCTTTTTACTTTCTGTTATTTAGATTAAATAAAGCAAAAATAGTATTTTCTGTCTGTTTTCTGAATTATCCTTGCAATAAAAAAATACCTCGAAAATAAAAGTTCTCCAAATGTCCCAAAAATGAAAC
Organism: Aegilops umbellulata; assembly: GCA_032464435.1. Taxonomy (NCBI): domain Eukaryota; kingdom Viridiplantae; phylum Streptophyta; class Magnoliopsida; order Poales; family Poaceae; genus Aegilops; species Aegilops umbellulata. Next base: position 84,276,505 of record CP136057.1, read on the forward strand.
ATGATTTTTTGTAGAATATTTAAGAATATTTGGCACTGAGAACACACTGGGGGGACCTACCATGTGCGCACAAGGGTGGAGGGCGTGCCCCCTACCTCATGGACCCCATGTGGCCCCCCTCCACTTATTCCAGCACCCACACACTCTTTCTTCCTCCAGAAAAAATCCTCCCATAGCTCAAACCCGTGTTCTAGCTCATCTTGCTGCGATTTTCGATCTCCTTGCTCAAAGCTCCATTCACAAAACTGCTTTGGGGGATTGTTCTTCGGTATGTGACTCCTCCAATGGTCCAATTAGTTTTTGTTCTAGTGCTTTATTTATTGCAATTTTTTGCTGCTTTGGTGACCATGTTTTTGAGCTTGCATGTCAAATTTATATGGCCCCAAGTAGTTCTAATGCATGATATAGCCTCTAGGCACTTGTGGGAGTAGTTACTATCAATCTTATTGAGTTTGGTTCACTTTTATTTTGAGTTACTAAAAATTTCAAAAAAAAATCAGAGGAAGAAATCTGTTTAGGAAAATGTACCAAGGTGGTTCCTCAAGGAAGCAGGCACCTAGGCTCACGATACATGAGCCGGACTATGAACTACCAAGGGAAGCTCAAGTGCGGCCTTGTGAATGGCCGTCAGAGGAGTTTATGGTCGGAGCAGGTATCAAGGATGAATTTGACGTGTATGTGCGCAATGCTGATCTTGAGGGCTTCGTGTCAGATAAGTGCCCGCAATACCGCTACCTAACTGATTCCTTTGTGAGAAGGTTTAAATTTACATCCTCGTGCAATTCTCACACTGTTCTATTTGATATTTATGATAAATCATATATTATGGACCTAGAAGATTTTAGTGCTGCTTGTAACTCCCGTAGTATGTTAGTGAACCGCGTAAATCTGAATATAAAGATTTTCTTGCTAGTATCACTGTGGGGGAATCTAGAGAAATCACACAAGCTACCATAGGGAGCATTCATTTTCCTGCCATACATTATTTTGCTCTCTCCGTGTGTAGATGCATTAATGGTAAAGATGAGGCTTGTCACATCACTACAAAAAAGACACATCCGTGACATTTTGGGCCGAACGAAATTTTTTCTATCATACATATGACACTTCTATGATGATAACTGTGACAAAACCCGGTATCATCATAGATGTGGTGGGCTCCTACTTCTATGACAAAAAATCATGACAGAAAATGGGCTTTTCGTCCTGGGCAGGCCGGAGACGCAGCTGCATGACATTCTTTGGGCTGTCCATGACGGAAAAAACCGTAGTAGAAGCGAGGGGGAGGAAAATTTTGGGGAGTTCCCGGTTACGGTGGGAGATCGAGGGCCGAGCGATGCGCGTTTCTCTCGTGCACGTACGCGCATGTGTGCGAGCGTTGGCTCTAACTGAACCCGAGCGAGGCGTTGGGCTCTAACTGAACCCGAGCGATTGCACTGCAGGCTACGCGTTACTGAACCCGAGCGATCGATCGATGGCTGTTAACTGAACCCGATCAAGCGATTCCTTGGCTACTGCTGCTAACTGAAGCCGATCGATGTTGCCTCTGGATGAATAGTGAGAGTTGTGGGGGGGGGGGTGGATGAACAGTTCCCGGTGGGGGTGGATGAACAGGACCCCGTGGTGTTGCCTCTGGATGAACATGACCCCGATCGACCGAGCCGGTTGGGGCTGGATGAACAGGACCCCGTGGAGGGCTGGATGAACAGGACCACCCCATGGAGGGCAGGATGAACAGTAGACGGTGGAGGGGTGCCCGTGGAGGGGTGGTTGAACAGGACCTCGTGGTGTGGAGGGCTGGATGAATAGTAGACGGTGGAGGGGTGGCTGAACAGTAGCCGGTGGAGTAGCACGCGGTGGAGGCTGGATGAACAGGAGCCCGTGGAGGCTGGAGGAGGTCGACGGTGGATGAACAGTAGCTCGTGGAGGCTGGAGGGGGTCGACGGTGGAGATGAACAGTATGCCGTGGAGTTCCGTTTTGCGGTATGCCACACCCCTCCCGATGAACAGGACCCCCGTTTCAACCGTAGCGCTCCAACACAAGTCCGTTTCCTCCGTTTTGCGGTACACCACACCCTTCCCGATCAACAGGACCCCGTTTCGACCGTAGGAGGTCCGTTTCCTCTGTTTTGCGGTACGCCACACCCCTCCCGATCAACAGGACCCCCGTTTCGACCGTAGGAGGTCCGTTTCCTCCGTTTTGCGGTACGCCACACCCCTCCCGATCAACAGGACCCCCGTTTCGACCGTAGGAGGTCCGTTTCCTCAGTTGTGCGGTACGCCAGGCCTCGTTTCCATCGCCTCTTCTGTCCAAGCCCTCCCGATGAACATGGCCACGCATTTCGTTCCGACCCATGAACACGACGACGACATTGTTTCTCCGTTCCCACCCAGCCATGTACACGAGCCCTCACCGTACGTATGCGCGAGTAGGCGTTCGAGACCCCGCCCGATGTACACATACGTGGCCGTATTTTCTTTCTTGCACCCTGGCCGCTGTATGTACGTGTACATGCTACGTGCGCGCCTCTACTATGACACGTGCGCGCCTCTACTACAACATGTGCGCGCCTCTACATCGACCAGTAAGTACGGACACGTTCGCGGCCAGAATGACAACGCTATGTACGCTTCGACCAGGTGGGTCCCGACTGTCAGGCACTTCCTTGCCTGCGAAGATGTAGCTGGTGGGTCCCAGCAGTCAGGGGGCGAATCATTTTTTTTGCCCGGACACACTTTCTTGCATGCGAAGATGTAGCTGGTGGGTCCCAGCAGTCAGGGGGCCGGTGGGTCCTAGCAGTCAGGGGGCGAATCATTTTGGTTTTCTTTTCTTTTTGCCCAGACGCACTTCCTTGCGTGGGAAGATGTAGCTGGTGGGTCCCAGCAGTAAGGGAGGCGAATCGTTTTTTTTGCCCGGACGCACTTCCTTGCATGCGAAGGTGTAGCTGGTGGGTCCCAGCAGTCAGGGGGGAAACGTTTTTTTCGCAAAATACGGTGGCCCGTCCGGTGGGTCCCTGCTATTAGGTGGAGGAATCATTATTTTCCGCGTAATAAGGAGGCACTTCCTTGCTGCTGCCGTGGACCCAACTGTCAGCCTCTCCACGTACAATCCATGTCCGATGGAAGTCGTTCCTTGACCACGTTGACCACTCCGCGCCAAGAGCACCAGGGCGGTGGACGACGACGAGGCCTAGGAAGGGGACGACGCGGAGCCGGTGAAGACGCGGCAGTGGATGCCCATGCGGAGAGGAGTATGTGGGTTCACTCGTTCGGCTGCGGTGTGAGGCTGTCGTCGCCGCAAGGCCTGGCCAGCGGTGGGAATAGTAGGGGGCGGTGAGGCCTCCGCGGCAGCACAGCCGTCCACGGGAGGCAGGAGCAGGCGGCACGACCGGCGCTGCTTTGGGCGGCTGGAGCAAGAAGACCAGAGGTTGAAGAAGCACTACGGCCATTGGATGGACAGTGTACGATCACTACAGCTAGAATCATTTATATTGACTAAGTTGACAAAGCCCTTGGTACGTCAACTTAGTAGGCCCACATGCCAGCTTCCGAAACAGTGCGCTCCAGATGTCAGGGGGAGGAATCACTTTTTGGGCGGGTGAAGCTAGAATATCCGAGATTGAAGAAGAAGCACGGCATCCGTTGGATGGACATCCAACGGCCACTGCTGCTAGAACCGTGTGTTGACTATAAGTTGACAAAGCCTTGCATACGCATCAACTCTGTTTTTTTAGGGGACGCGTCAACTTAGTAAGGCCAGAAGTGTGTGGCAGAGAACTTATAGCCCATTTGAGATTTGTAAGAATGTGTAGCCCATTTTTGAATTCTAATGGGATTTACTACAGCCCATTTACAGTTTGTTAAAAGTACAGCCCATTTCAACCAACCGTTCAAAACAGAATTCAATAAAATTTCCCACATTTTGATGGGATCCGAAATATTTTTATCCTGAAATTTTTAGTCAGATTAAATAAATTTATATTATGTAAAAATCCAATGAAACATTGCGCTCGCAAAAATTAATGAAACTAAAATTTTCAATATCCAAAAATAATATTTTATAAAGTAATCACGTGTTTGGTGCATTTTTTATAGTTACTGCCCAGTTTTATAATTACATCCCATTTATTATTTCTTAAAGCCCATTTTCTTGTTAAGCCTAATGCATCCTTCCTAGGAAAGATTTGCAGCCGAGCGGGGCGGAGAATAACAACTTGACCTTGCCTGGGTATTCCTAAAAAAAGTATAGCTGGGCTAGCCATTTTTAGCTTGAAAAAAATTAATATCTGGGCTGGATATCTGGCCTGGGCTAGACGGGCCACAGCCAGCCCAGTTAATACATGCAGCGATGTTTTCGTTGTTGTTCAGAGGAGAAAAATTAATATCTGGGTTAAACATCAAAAAACTCTGCAGTGCTCACACCTCAAAAACATAAATACTGCTCGAGCTGCTTGGTCCCAGCTGTCGGCCGCTTCTTGTGCAATTCTCTCGTTTATTGACTACTACATAGGTTGACAATGGTGTGGGACCGTGATGTCAGGAAACCAGGGGGAAGCGAAATAAATTACTCCAGCGAGCACTTCCACCTCTGCCTCGTTGTCTCCCATGGAAACCCCTTTCCTCCTTTTTTTTGCTCGGGCAAGGACGAATGCATGCAGCACGTCCATGCGGTTATTAGGCAAGAAATAAAAGCGCTTTGCATGCTATGAATTACGATGGCCTGCATGGGTAGCTAATAAGGCATCCTCTTAACTGCTGTGATTAAATGTTGTGTTTAGAAGAGAGAAATATTCTTCTTTTCCACCAATCTGCTTGCACCTAGGTCATGATGCACCTTCTAATACGACTTATTCACCTAGACGGAGGGAGTATAGTTATATATATATAAAAAATAAGGAGGCACTTGCGTACGTGAGGCTATGGACCTGGTGGGTCCCCATTGTCATCCTCTCCAAGTAAAGTCATCTCCTCGCCCGCGCGCGCTTTCCGCCCGAAACAGTCAGCGCCGCCCGCCCCGCTTCCCGGTGCAGGCGATTGCTCTGCCTTCAAACGACACAAGTGTCGTCCGTCCGTCCATTTGCCGCCCACATTAACGATACGCGGTTGCCGAGGTAGCTACTCCGGCGCCACGCGTCCGTCCCTCTGCCCGCCCACCATTGCTATATAAACTGTTGCGCCGGTCATAGCCGCAATCATCCGCATCCGTTCCCTTTCTCCTGTCCACACCACTACTGCCCACCATGGCTTCCTCGCGCTCCAGCGCTCTTCGGGACGGGCGGACGACGGACCACAAGGAGATGACAACCATTGCTGCGGACCGGCTGGCCGGCAGGCAGCCGGAGGACGACGACGTCCCAATGGAGAACATGGTAGTCGACGATCCGGCGCCAACCCCCTCCTCCGCGCCATCCTCGCCGGTGCACTGCACCATGACCATCGGCGAGGCCCGTGCCCAATATATGGACAGTGTGAGGCAGATGCGTCAGGAGCAGTTCCGGGAGGCGCAGGCCGACGCTGCCTACAACCACCATCTTCTCCAGGATCACCTGCAGGCGGAGGAGCGGATCGCCGCGGAGCGGGCGGAGCAGGAGGCGCTGCTCGACTCATACCGCTCCGCCCGCAAGGGCCGCCTCGAGCGCTGGCGGTATCGCATGCGGGTGGCGGAGGCCGCGGCCGCCTACAAAGAGGCTAGCAAAGAGGGCGATGAAGCGGGCGTGGCGCTGTTTGGCGAGACCGAGGACGAGGCAGAGGACAATGTCGGCTCCAACGAGTCCCCGCTCCGCTGGCATCGACGAGTCCCCGCTCCGCTGGCATCGACGAGGCCCTGCTCCGCCGAGGCCCCACAGAGCCAACAACGAGGCAGAGGACACCGCCGGCTCCGCCGAGGCCCCGCCCCGCCAACAACGAGGCAGGGGACATCGCCGGCTCAGCCGAGGCCCCACCCTGCCGGCAACACGGGGGAGGATTTCCACCGCTCCGCTGAGGCGCCGCCAGCCGGCAACGAGACAGAGGACATCGCCGGCTCCGCCGAGGCACCGCCCCGCTGCCAACGAGGCCGCGCCACACAGAAAACGAGGAAGAGTAGAACACGGTAGGTCGCCGCCACTCGGGTCCAAGTAAGGCCACCGCTGCTACCCTCCTATTGAAGCCAAGCTAGGCGGGTTGACCATTGATGGCCGGTTAGCTTCTTGGCGGCAATGTGGAGTCGGGGTGTTCTGCTGGAGAACAACGCTGCTTCTACTTAACTGCTGGTGCAGTTGGCTGACTGACACGTGGGCCCAACAGGCCACATGTCAGTTACGCAACTGCACCTGCAGTTTAGTCACTGAAGCTTCTGTTCGGCTCAGCGGGACACAGGTGGGTAGCTTCGGTTAATTAATTATACCTCCTTTGTCACCAAGCTTCCTCCTTCGTGGATCTCATTGGCACTCTTGATGTGGAAGAAAAGGCGAGAGCAAAGGACACACATGCTTGAGGAATTGAGGGAGGATCTAGTGCCAATATGGTACAGAAGAACTTCCAGCCCCACAAGTTCAAGAACAAGGGCAAGTTTGATGGTAAAGCAAAGTTTGATGGGAAGAACAAGGCTGTGCAACACACGAACTTCAAGAAGAAGAATGACAAGAAGAAAGGTGTTTGTCATGTGGTGATCTTGATCATTGGGCTCCTAGTTGCCCTAATCGCTATGACAAGCTAGGCCGGTTAATTAATTATACCTCCAGCGCACCCCTTTCTAGTTGAAATGAAATGAAATCCGGCATGTTTATATGAAATCCGACCGTGTATGAATGAATTTATTTCGATTAGTTCGAATTCCTGTATCACTGGCATTGGATGAACATGCAAAACAATACGTACTAGCATTATTCCCAGGGTGATCACCTCGTTTGCAGCAGTTTCACATGTACTCCCTCCGGTCCTTTCTAGTCTGCATACAAGTTTTGTCTGCAGTCAAAGTATCTCTACTTTGACCAACCTTATACAAAAAAGTATGCACTTACACAATGTGCGAAGTAAAAAGGAACAGAAGGACTACAAAGAGTTTGAGCAGCTTTTTAGCGTTTCTGTACATTGCAATCAAACACACAGGCCTGGCAATCCATAGAGAACATTCAAAACAATTAATGATTATGGATCTCAGCGACTCACATGTCAGAGGCAATATTTAATTTACAACTAAATAATAAAGAAAAAATTGATCGACGCTACTGACAGCAAAGGGCGTCCCATTCGAAAATATCAAACGCATGTCTTGCTAAAATCAATGAGCAAAATTTGACAAGGTTGTCCCATTCCAAAATATCAAATGTCTCTAATTGTGGAATGGGCAGGGTTTGCCATCAGTTCGGACATTGACATGGCACCTCATGCTAAATAAACCAGCTGTTCTTTTTGTGCAGTTCCACCAAAATCAACCAAATTCGCGCGTACCTTGTATGATTTCGCCCTTATATGTTGCAACGCCTTGAACTTATCGGCACCTCCTTTCTTGTGGTGGAAATGAATGATTCAATGTATTCATGAACATTTTGTGTAGTTCCCATTGAAATCAAGCTGAGCACCCCTGTTTGCACAAATACAAAAAAGTTATTAGTATAGAGCAAACTGTAGTATGAATTGACAGTTTCAACAGGCACATACATGGTTCATGTAGAGCACACTTTTAGAAAAATGGAACTCACCAGAAAGAATCCTAGAACAACAGCAAAATAATGGAGATTTTGTCAGTCCTTCTGAGCTGAAGTTAGTTTGGTCTTGTGGGGAGTAATGTAACCATCCTTCAACTGCGCCTTCTGATGATAAGATAGACAGGGCTTCTTCATCCTGGCATAATCGGAACTAGTAACTTCACGTACTCCATATTCTTCTTCAGAGGAAGATGATCCTGTTGTCCAACAACAAGAGGACTACTAAATGCTAGCATCACTGTTTGCTCGAAAAAAAGGAAAGGAAATATTTAAAACAGCACAGATGAAGCACTTCTCAAGGACAATACCACTTTTTCATGACAGTATCTAAACAATAGCACAACACCAATAGAGATGACAAAGCTCAATCATATGGATGAAATCAGTGGGCGAGTACCAACCTTTGTCAGTAGGCTTATTGTGTAGAGCATACAGATGAAGCATTTCTCTGGAACCATCTGTTGCTATCTACGGTGGTGGCCAAGCTTACTATATACTCCTCGATTAGTTTAATGTTCCCAACATCTTCTTGTGCAGTTCCACTAAAATATATGGTATCTTCAAAGAAGATCCCTGTTTGCAGAAGTAGAGATAATTACATATTACATTAAGAGTGGCATCAAATCAGTGGCAAAACAATTGCTCGTTCCAGCCATAGCAATAAATTAAGATGCAAAACTATATCATTACTTGTGCCATCCCAGTTCCAGTGCTTCATTACAGCACCGGGAGTTGATTTTTGTTTTTCTTCCCCTTGTTCTTCCCCTTCATCACTTGGTTCAATAACAAACAAGCTTTGCCTTCAATGTAAGATTTGGCATGTCAATTAGGGAGCACAAGTATAGTACTAAACTTAATTTTCTGATGAAAGTGGAAAAATACAGGCCAGCAGTTGTGAAATATCCTTATCTTACCTCAATGGGATATTACGGTGCACATACAGATTGGAAGTCTTGTCTCCATTTGTGCAGTTCACTAAAATCAAGCAACGTTATCGTACAAGTAGCACAACATATGAATGCACACTACAGAATCGTGTGAAAGAAGGCTAGTACTGACCTCTCATGATGCGGAATTCAAACAACTCACAAGAAGAAGATCTGAACCAAATTTGCCTTAACGTATAGGAAGTAAGATCTCCTCTTGTGCAGTTCCACTAAGAACAAGCAATCAAGCAACGTTGTCGGTGTGACATTTTGGTTGAACTGCACAAAACACTCTTAAAACAGAAGTGTTTTGTGTAGTGCAACAAAAGGTCACAATGGCAACGAGGTGAAGCAGATAACCCTGTTTACACAGAGGTGCAAAGGAAACAATTAGTGGTCAATAACGGTGGATGACACAGAAGCCAACAAAAAGAAACATCTACCTTATCTAAATGGGAAAGAAAGCAAGACAGTATCATTTCTCAAACGGTGGCATTGATTAATATTAACATAGAGTTTATATTAATAATAAAATTCGTTAAACATGTAATTTGCTTTTAACTGTGGCATTGCACCAATTTTGCAGCGGCGTTATTAGAGGGTGTTTGTTTACAGGGACATTTTGGTGTAGGGACTAAAAAAAACTCCGTGTCAGTCCGTGTTGGTCCCAGTTTTGTTATCAGACGCCTTTCCCTATGTGAGCGCAGCAAATCTAGTCCTGCTCAAACTCTACAGCCTTGTCCCTTCCTTTCCTTTTTGAACTAGTACTTTCGCCCCTCCCTTTCCTTTTTGAACCACGTCCTAGATTTATGCGATACAACTTTCCCCACTACTTTCCCCCATTCCTTTCCTCTTTGAACCACGTCCTAGATTAATGCTATACAACTTTCTCCCTTCATTTCCTCTTTGAACCACGTCCGAGATTCATGCTATATACAACTTTTCCCACTCCTTTCATCTTTGAACCACGTCCTAGATTCATAGTATACATGCAGCTAGAGCAATGCATGTGGAGTAAGTAAATTATACCTTAAGGTTCTTGGGGCGTGGTTCGGCGGGCGACGGGACGGCGGCGAAGAAGAAGGGGTCGGAGGCCCTCCCGCGCCGCCGCTGGGTGGAAAGTGAATAGCTGTGCCGATAGTCCCTCGCCGACGGCGACAGCGTTAAGCCTCCTTCCCATCCCAGCGGACGGATCATGCCGGCTCTTTGAGCAGCAGTGAGGGGAGAGAGAGGCCAACGAAGTCTTGTTTAGATCTGGAGAGGGCGAGAGAGTGTGAAGAGAGCAACTACAAGCGCTGAGGCTCCAGCGAGAGAGGGCGAGAGAGTGCGAAGAGAGCAACTAGAAGCACTGAGGCTCCAGCGTGTATATATATATATATACTTGAGAGAGTGTGTGAAGCGTGCAAACCCTAGAAAACATTTTGACCAGTCAAAGAATCCTCCTAGCACAAATTATGCTCAAGTTTAGTTATCGAACCTGAGACCTCAAGTTTGATGAGCGAACAGGCTAACCAGTTACACAACCCTCCCGTTATGTTCAACGAGAGGGAAATAACCTTTTATACATTCCTGAATCCTTATTATAACATGCACACAAATTTTGGGCACTTGTATTCGACTTAAGTCAGTGTGCCACCGTATCTCGTATACTTACTACTCCCTCCGTCTAGGTGCAATAAGTCACGTTAGAAGGTGCAACAGGACCAAGGTGTGTGCGTGTGCGCACGCGTGTGTGTGCGCGTATGTGTTAGAGAGAGCGACAGATCGACCTACTCCTACAGAGAGATGTTGTGTAGTGTACGATTTTAGCCGCAAGAGTCGGTGCATCCTCTCGTTTCCGGGCGTGTCCGGTAGGGACATGCGGACAGCTGCCACGGCCGCTCCTGACCAGCCTGGCCCACCCAAAGCCCCTCCATCGCCCGCGCGCGCTTCCCGCCTGAAACGGTCAGCGCCGCTCCAAAGAATCGGTGCCGCATTCATACCCGGGCAGAGCGGACGCGACCTCTCACTGGCGCAAGAGTGATGGTTGCTTCGTCCGTCCAACTTACTGCTGGGTCTATGTGATTTGACAGCTCATTGGTCTTTATTACTGAGGTCGTAGGACTGCTGGATGTCCCACGCTTTCGACGAAAGGAGTTATACCTACTAGATTACAATTTTCTCCATTCTTACAGCGGAGGCGTGCAAGAGCAGTGAAAACACGCAGGCTCAGTGATCCGCATGTGGTTCATGGTGAAATCTCTACAAAGACTTATATTTAGGAACGGAGGAAGTACTAGTATAGTACATACTGTAATTTATCAGCGAGATAAATTTGTACAATGCTATGAAGCTTCCAGCTTCTGTTACATGTATCTTGCGTCCAAGGTTGCCCGTTGCAACATTTCATCAAATACAAAGGAGACTAACATGCATGCTAGTGCATCTCAATGATTGACAGATCATAGCAAATATATACTCCCCCCGTTCCAAAATAAGTTTCTCAACTTTGTGCAACCTTTGGTACAAAGTTGTACTACTACTAAAGTTGACACTTATTTTGGAACAGAGGCAGCTAAAGAAAAAACGATCCATGCAGTCCCTAGCCCTTGAACCGTGAACCCTGACCAGGCTTCAATTTACTGGCAACATTCGAGCTTCCTAATAAATGAAGTTTGCAACCTTTTGACCATCGGATCATTTTGTGCAGTTTCAGCAAAATCGAGATGAGCATCCTTGTGGCAAAGAAATTGAACAAGCGTGATTAGAATAAGATTATTGGGACTAGTTGATGAGACATAAACTCATCACAAATACAGTACGTAGAAGCCAGTAGAGGTATGTGCGGGGCAAAGAAGTAGAGAAATATCCACAGGGAGTGATGTGGGCAGCTGGAGCAGTGGTGCAAGCCGGCTGTAAAGGGAGTTGTACCTGAGGGATGTAGCTTAACCTTGAGGAGGGCGGCGGGAGGCGACAACTGCCCACGTCGCGGCAGTGAGCAAGGGACGAAGGCAACCTCACCGGCTATATGAGAGAGAACGGCGGGGACCCTGATCGGGACGTGTCGATAGTGGTTTTTCACCGTCGGCGACGGCCACCTCATCTACACTAAGCATCCACCCCTTCCCCAAGCGGACGTGATCCACCGGGATGTTAGAGATGTGGCCACAGTCGTTTTGTGCAAGAGAGTGTGAAGAGAGCAACCCCAGCAAGCAACCGTGTAGGCTGGCCCGTCCTGACTATGTATATAGTGGAGCGGTTTCCTTTTCTCTCCATATGAACCTATCATATTGCGTGCGTGCCACTGAAGAAAAAATATATTTATAAATGACGCGGCACCTACTACTCGTTCTCCTATAACCTTGCGCTTGGCATCTCCAAGATATTAACCTTGCGATTGGCTCTTCGCCTCTTCGGGAAGACAAGCAATAATGGTAGTGCAGTATATATCGTTCTGGCTATATGAGACCCCGAATGAATTGTTGCACGTCCACCACGTGGGCGAGGGTCGAGGGGCGAGGGAGAGTGCTACATACGGAGCAAAATGAGTGAATCTACACTCTAAAATACGTCTATATACATCAGTGTTTGGAGTATGTACTAGTAGTTCATATTGAAATCTACTAAAGGACATATATATTCCAAACAATATGATAGTATAATCTCTATAACCAAGGTAGTAGGGACGAGGAGTAAACGAAGGGAGTAGTAAATTTTTCTCCTCGTCCTGCGAGCCACCGCGCGCATGGGCGAGGGAGCGGGCGTAAGGCGTAGTAAGCAAGCTTCACCTCATCCTGCGAGCCACCGCGCCCGTGGGCGGGGGAGACGGCGTACTAAGCAAGCTTATCCTCGTTCTGCGAGTTGACGGGACACATCAAAAGTACTCCAGTGTATAGAGCCTTGCCTCTAAGGTAGGCCCCACATGGTTTGCCTCTTTTTTTAACATAACACGTCAAGTCGCAATTTGTTTGTTCACCCGTGGTAGACGATCCTCCCTCCACCAAGTGGACAACCAGTACACATGCCAAATTACCACGTGGGCTGCCTTTTTCGTACAGAAATGAGCTCCACCGTGTACCCGCGCGGGTGTGGTTGGGAAAGAGACGGGAGTATGTGCGCCGTGCATGCACCTCTTCTCTTTGTGCACGTCCCCCACCTACGTGGGGTGTGTGTGAGAGATACAAACCGCGTTCGTGAGTGTTTTTTGTTTTGGGGTGGGGGGTTGATTTCGCGAATTATTTGTGGGAATATGTGTTAATGACATCTCAAACAAAATTTTGCATGCAATGTGTGTGGAATGGAGGCCTATCCATATCATACATAGAGGGTCGGGCAATTCACGAGAAGAGAGGGAGGGGTCATAGCTATCGATAGAGTCAAAGAGAGGATCAAGTGGGTTGGTGCAAGATCGATGAAGAGAGCCATCGAAATTGTTTGTGTGTACAAGTCAAAGATATAGGGCGACTAGCCTACCGGAACGTTAGAGGGCACACGTCAAGTTTGTGTGTGGCAGGGAGACATGACTAGAGCGCTCGATGTATCGGTGTGTGTGTGGGGGAGGGGGTGGTGGGAGGGGTAGGCAGAGGCCTAACTATAGAGGTAGAACGACTCGTATATGTGTTGAGAAGGAGAGACCCATCTATGTCTTGATGGAGATCGGTCGACATCCATACATAACTGAAGGACGGGAAATATGATGGGACAGAGAGAGAGAGGAGGGAGAGAGGGAGGGAGAGGGGTAGAGTGCTGGATGGGTGATGGAGTTGCTTCTCGAAGATGATGGGAGAGGCCTACTAGACAAACTGAGGGTGGAACTGCAATGTTATCAATAAGAGTGGGGATGTGTTTCTGTGTGTGCCTGTGCGTGATAGATCTATCGGGACGCATCCATGGATGATGAAGGGGAACCATGTGTTTGGTAAGCAAACCTAACTAGATCGGTAGATCAATTGTTGTTTGTCAGAGGAAGGGAGAGACACAACTAATGAGGTAGATCGATTGACGTGTGGGTAAAAACGAGTTATAAGGACCTAGCTAGCTATATGTATAGCGAGAGATCGGTCGGTGTACGTCCATTTGTTAGAGGCAAATAAGGCCCAGCGAGACGGATAGATAGAGAGAATGGAGCTAGGAGGTGGTGCGAGAGGCCCAACTACTAGCTCGATAGGGGGAGGAGTGTGCAGTTGTGAGAGCAATGAAAAGAGGGGCGAGAGTTTACACGTGTGTCTGACCGTATGAGAGACACGAGGCAAGGACACATAAAGGAGGAGATTGAAGGTGTGTTTGTATGTTGTAGGCAGGCACCGCTGAAGAGGTTTATCGATCGGTGTGTGTCGGAAAGGAGTTGTGGAGACTCTGGGAGAACGACCTAAAGAAAAAAAATGAATGTGCCAGGTGGATAGAATGCCGAGGGAGGGGGAGGGCGAGGAGGGCATGTGCATGCACGAGAGAAAGTTAGTGGTAGCTACAAAGGTTAGAGGATTGTGTGGGTGTAAGAGACTAACAAAGATCATAATTTGATATGAAAGCGGATTCATATATTTGAATAGGAGATCATAGTGTTTTAAACATTGCATGCATGAACATAGTGGTGATACACGTGTTGTGCACATGTTATACCATAATGTGATAATGCATGGCGTTTGCAACTCACAGCTAAATGCCAAACAATCTAAACCATACTATACATCAAACAATCTCACATTTTATTTGAATTTGTGATAATGTGTGGCGTTCACAGCTTACAACTAAATATCGAACAATCTAAACAATACTATATATCGAACATTCTCACATTTTATTCTAATTTGTGGTAATGTGTGGTGTTTGCAACTCACATCTAAATACTTGTAGGCGTAGGGGGCGGGGCACCATACATAATGTGATAAACATATTATACATATGAGACATGGTTTAGATTATGAAGATCTAGCTAGAGCTAGAAATGTAATGTGATTTGAAATCAAAATAAAGTGGATTCAAAAAATCTAGTTGGAGTTCATATAGGAGTACACATAGTTCATATGTAACTCGAGACTAATCATGTGGTGTGCTGTGAAGATCATACACAAACGATGGTTTAACTTGACAATAATGATGATTGTAGATCTTATTAAAACAGAGAAACGAATTCAAATGCTTTGACTTCACAACAATCATTAATGTAGATCTTATTCAAATAGAGAAATGAATTCAAATTTAGTTCATATTGAAGCGGTAGTATATACGTTTGGAATGCACTAAAACGTTCATCTGAGTAGTAGGTTGCATGCATTATACACGTAGCGAAATATTTTAATTGAACATAACATGAATTCAAAGTTTTGAATGACATTTGTAGGGCGCATTGATTTGGGACAGTACACGTTAGGCTTGTCCGGAAATTTCAACCCGCGCCTTGTTAGCCCGAAATATTTAAGATATATCTTTGTCTCATTGTGCTCCGACAACTCCCTCCATCTCAACCCGTGCCTTGCTATTCCGAAATTACAACGCGCTCGAAAACTCCCACCTCTTGTGAAATCCAGACACGCGAAATGCCCGTGGTACCCCTGAACCGAAAGAACCACCTCAAATCGGTGGGGGTACTTTCGTAACTTACCCCACATTTCGGACAAGCGCGTCTCTAAGCCATGGTTCCCCACTTCCATCCCATCCGCCCACCCATTCGTACACCAAGGCCGCGGAAACTCGCGACGAAACCCCACACCCTGCTCCGTCCGCCACCCAGCCGGAGCCTCTTCCCCGACGACGTCGTCCACAGCAACACCACGACCTCCGTCATCCACTGTACCGGATGAGGATCCGTCGTCGATCTCATCGTCCTGCCGGTTCAGCCACCCCGTCCTCCACCTCCAAGGAGCTGCCCCAACGTTCCCCTCGTCTTTCGCACCACCTCCATTCCCACACCGCCGTCTACACCTGCACCACCGGAAGAGCATCATCATCACCGTTTCCTCGGATGAAGCTGCGGCCTAATCAGCGCCACCAAAGAGGTTGTACACTAATCGCCGCATTTTCTTCTTGATTCGATCTCACGGTGCTACCGGCGCTCGGTCCCGAGCCGACACGGCGTGGCTCCATCCACGGCGGCGTCGCCGGCCACTTCCTCCACGGCGTCGCTCCCTCGGCGACGACGTCCACATCAGTAGGACCTGCTGCTGCTTTAGCTCTCGCTCGCGCTGCTGCTCTGCTCTTGCTCTCGGTCCCCTGCATGGTCTGCTCTTGCTATTGCTCTTGCTCGCGCTGCTGCTCTCGCTCTTGCTCTTGCTTGCGATGCTGCTCCGATTTAGCTACACTTCAGTCGACTAAATCAACTTGGGTCAGTCGATTTTCAGGTGGTGGCGGGCTCGCTAGGGTGAAGGAAGAACCAGCCGCAGCGGGGAGGAGGGCTCGCCGGAGAGATAAGCCACTATCTATCTTAGGGTTCAGGATGGGGGCGGTGGTCGCCGGCGGTGGCGGGGCGTTGGCGGGGCGGTGGCGTGGGGATCACCGGAGAAAAAGCTCGGCACGAGGTGGCCTAGAGGGATGGCCGGGGCGGCGGCGGACCGGCGTTGGTGAGTGTTTTCGGGGCGGGCGGGGTGGCGCACCACCGGCCGCGGGCGGCGGGGGGCTGCTGTTTGGCCGGCTCAGGGGGGTGGAGGTTGAAGATGAACCGCAGGCCCTTGATTTCGTATCCAACGGCTGCAAAATCGACTGACCAGAGATGAAAAAGTCAGTCGACCGACGTGTAGCCTCACCTTGCTAGTGCGTTCAGTTTTGACAGCAAAATTCAGTTTCGACAGCAAAATTCAGTTTAGACAGTTAAGTTCAGTTTCGACAATTAAGTTCAGAGATGAGCGGCTGATGTATTTTACGTCTAGCACTTTGTGGTTATGTATTTTACGTCATGTATTGGAGATGCTATTAGAATTCCACTCAGGTTAACGTTGTTCGTTGTCTCTCTTGTCCTGCTTCAGCCTCGACGTCGTACAACTCACCGGAGCTGCTCCAATGACGAAACCCTCCATCACAGCGGAGCAGTACCTCGGGCTCCATCTCCAGACGCCTAAGATATTCTTCCCCTCCTCCGACAGCCAAGTCAGCCAGAGCATCCTCACCGGCCAACCCAATCACGCTGAGATCGACATGGCTTCGCCAAAGAGGTTCTACACTTGTTGCATCTCTTTTTTACTCTACATGTTATATATATATATTGTCCACTGAGCACACATATTTGTTCCTTTAGTGTCTCCTTGAAAGAAAAAACGTAGGAATTTTAATTTTCACTTGTCCTCCTTTTCAAATTCCTATTCATGAAGCACAAGACTAGGAGATAGTAGCATAATAGCATTATAACCGTACATTTTCTTGTGGTTTGACTTAATGTCACCATGCTTCTTTGCATCCTGTGATCTTCCAATTGTTGTGAATCGAATACCCAGATTGGCAGAAATCCTGTGTTTTTAAATTCTCTGTTTTGCACGTGCATTCCTATCCTATTTCTGTCTATTTCCTATCACTGCATTGTTGGAATCCTCCAATTCAAACGAGCCCTTACAGAATTACTTCTCTTACAGATAGTTGTCAAAGAAAACCTTGCGTGGTTTGTCCCGCTCCTGCTGCGCCGTCATCCACCCCAGCTCAGCTGCTCCAATGACAAAAGGGTCCAGCACAGCAGGGATCTGGCCTCCAGACTGTCTTTCGCTGCTTCAGATCTTCTTTCCCGCCACTGGCAGCCATGAAAACTGCACTACCATCATCAACCGAGCAGATGACCTTGAGGACTACACGGGTCTGCAAGAGAGGTCTCACTCTTTCGTGTCTGCTTACGTTATGCATCGCTTAATATTACATGCTACTTTATCGTCCTGTTCACCAATTAGACTCTGAGTCAGCTCCAAACTAATGGTCAAACTTGAGTTTTTAAATGGTTCTGGGGTACATATTGGGGCCGCTATCAATAGTATCTATCTACTATCTGGTTAATCTCCAGTGTCTACTATGAGTTTCATGTTGGGTGGGAAACAAACAGTAAAGAAGCCATTATCTGTATTTTTTAACTGAAGCCATTATCTGCCTGCTATTATTGGTTTTGGGTCTATCCACAGGTTGCTACCATCACTCTAGATTTCTGCATGCACTCCTTACATAATCTCACTATGTTTTATTCCTATGCATGACAGTTATTGTAAACAATGGAACTGAACATGTAGAGCAAAAGAGACGAGCCTTGCGTGGCAATAAAATTTCATGCAGACGTCGATCCATGGTAGGCGCAAAGGCAGCCCCCCTCCACGCATTTCAGATTGTAATCGAGAGGAAGATATCTGTTCTGGGGGGGATTCAGAAGGAGAAGACAACTCTTATTTACCCCCTGAGGTCTTCGCTCTAACTTGGCATGCTGATGTTGGTTATATCATGCTTATGGTGTCTTGCATTGCTTACTTTATACATCAAATATGTCATCTACTTAGTTTAGACATCCTTTGTGCGGATGCCATCTGTTTAGTTTATTCATCATTTATGTGAATTATGCAACGCCATCTTGTTTAGCCAGGCATCATATATGTGAATTTTGCAATGCCATCCTGCTTAGCCAGGCATCTTATATGTAAATTATATCAGGCCATCCTTTTTTTGGTTACATATTACATTTGTCAAAAATGTTATTACATTCAACTGCTCTTCGTGTGCATCAGCCATTTGACACGGTGATGGCAAATTCTGGAGTGAAAACAAGATCTTCAGAGCAGACTATGCTATTTGACGAAGCGCATATCTCGCTGGTTACGGATAGCTCCTCACAGGAGGATTCAGAGACAGATGATTAGTCCTATTCCCCCCGAGGTGTATGCTCTAACTTGGCAGGGTTATGTTGCTCATATCGTGCGTATAGTGTCTCGCATTGCTATGTCATTTGATTAGTTTAGACATGCTTTGTGTGAATGCCACCTGTTCAGTGTCTAATTACCATATATGTGAATTATGCATTGCCATCTTGTTGCAAGACATTATATATGTGAATTATACAATGCTATCTTGTTGCAAAGGCATTATATATGTGAATTATGCAATGCCATGCTGTTTAGCCAATCATCATGTATGTGAATTATATCATGCTATCATTTTTTTGTATTACGTGTTCCATTTGTCGACAACGTTTGTATATTCAACTACTCTTCCTGTGCATCAGCCATTTGAAGCGGTGATGGAAGTATCTGGAGTGAAAACAAGGTATTCAGAGCAGACAATGCTACCTGCTAAAGCAGACATCTTGCTGGTTACAGAGAGCTCCTCAGAGGAGGATTCAAAGACTGATGACCAGTCCTATTTTCCCCCTGAGGTCTATGCTCAAACTTGGCAGGGTTATATTATGTCATGCATGTTATCTTGCATTGCTTAGTTTTTGCATCATATATGGATTGCCATCTGCTTACTTGCTTACTATATAAATCATATATTTGAATTATATCATGTCATCATGTTTACATAGTACATACACATCATTTATTTGAATTATGGCATGGCAACCCATTTAATAAAGACATCATATAGTTATATCATCTCATCCTGTTTAGTGTTTACAGTCATCATATTTTGAATTATGGCATTCTATCCGTGAATGTATGTGAATTATGGCATGCCAACCTATTTAATAAACACATTATATAGTTATGTCATGTCATCCTGTTTACATAGTCTTATATTTTGAACTATGTCTTTCCATCTTTTTTAGTTAGCCATCATAATGTGAAATTGTGTCATGCTATCCTGTTTAGTTAGCCATCATATATGTGAAATTGTGTCATGCTATCCTGTTTGGTTAGACAACATAAATATGAATTATTTCATGCCCTCTTTTATTCCCCACTATCCATTGCACCTGTCTATCATACAATGTCTATACTTTCAATTACTTTTCTTATTTATCAGCCATTTGAATTGGAGAGCGTGATGGCAGTATCTAAGGGAGTAACAACACGATCTTCAGAAAAGATAGTGCTACCAGTTGATGCAGATAGAACCACGGTTGTACTTGCCCAAGGACCCGATCCACCGCACATAACCCAGACTCTCGCAGATTGTACCCCTACCCAGTTGGACAAAGAACCAGCTACACCCCTTCTAACCCCAACCCCGGCAGATAGTAACCCAGTTCCAGTTGACACAGCATCGTCTCCACCACAGAGCACCCAAACACGAGAAGTTAGTAAGGGAACTGCAGTGCCCAAAGCACGAGGACCACCACTCCGAATCCCAACTCAATGCTTAAAGGAGAAGAAGATTTGTTCTCAGGTCAGGTTTTTTAGCTATGGTTCATACTCCTTTGCTCTTGCATGACTGTATTTACTCATACCAACTATTTTCAAATTTGAAGGATGGAATTGAAACTCCAGTGGCGCAACAGGTATGTTTTAAACCTGTTTCTTTAACTGGTTTGCTGTTGTAACCTGCTCTATGTTGATTTCAGTTTCAATTGAATAAACAGTTATGTTCTCATGTCATGCACATTACAAGTGTTGTTATTGCTCTATAGTTACCCACACTTATATTCTGTCTATTCTGCTTTGTCTTGAACAAATATTAATTGAACTGTGTCTCTATCTTGATTTGGCAACAAAAACTAGAATGATATAGACCATAAAGTGACCATGGTACATAGATATATGTTTGTTTCATGCTGTTATCCTGTCCACTTTACTACTGAACTCATGTACCAAAATGAGTTTCATATACAACATGGTAAACATGTGATGTGTCTGCTTGTTTCTCTTTTAGAATGCAGACAAAATATTGGAGAACAGTACCGCGTTATCCAATGGTAAAGGAAGTAATGCACATAAGGTTCAAGATAGTGAGACATCCCTATTGGTCTCCAAGAAAGCTGATAAAAACTATCTTGACAACAGTGAGGGAACCCAAAAGTCCTGTCTTGATGTAGTGTTCGAGTTACTAGCCACTACTGCTAGCACAAGCTCTTCGAACTCGCTGCCTGAATCAGTTCGTCTTCTTGAGTCTCAACTTCAAGTTGAAAGACATCGATCAGATGTGCTGCGACAGGAAGCTGATGGACTGAGGAAGTCCCTACATAATTCAGATGCATATTTTCTGGTGCAACAGCAAGCGCTGGAGGATTTAAGCGCCAAACAAGAGAAAGTTAATAAGCTTGCTAAGCATCTTGCCAGCATTATGGGTACCCAGGATATTGTTTCTTGAGATCTTCTAAAGTGGTTTTAGTTCTGGATTTGTTTTGCTGTGGCGTTTATTTGCGCTGGTCGCCAACTTTGACAACCAGTGTATATGATATGCTGCTTTGTTCCCTATATTTGCACTGGTGGCGAACTTTGATGCCCAGTGGATGTAATATGTGTAATAGCCGTGATAGCCTAGCGTTAGTTGCTTGCTTATTTATTTCCTTGTTGTCTTGTTTATTTGTTTGCTTGTAGTCATTGCAGTTCTTTTTTCGCGGTTAGCTAGTGGCTGCAATAACCTATTTTTTAAAACTAGGCCACAATAACCATGGGCTAATATTTACTGTAGTGACACTGGGCCTCCTACTGGCCGTAGAAACAGTGGGCCTTCTATGGGCCGTAGAAACAATGGGCCTTCGACGAGCCATAGAAACAATGGGCCTTCTGCGGGCCGTATTATCAATGGGCCTTATACGGGCCGTATAATCGATTGGCCAAACATGGGCCAAATAGACCGCATTATGGCCGTGAACGGGCTAGAGTTGGAATCGTTCGTTCATGGGCCGACCATAACGGGCCATCGTTAATAGGCCGTATTTGATGACGCTATGAAATCGGCCCAACGTATTAATGGACCACAAACGGGCCGACTGTAACCACGGGCTGAATTTGGCCCACAAGCAGAAAATGACAGTAACGGGCCGTAAGTAAACGAATGCTGGAAATGAGCCCAAGAATAAATGGGCTCTGAGAAGGCCGAAAGATAACATGGTCTGGGAACGGCCCAACGGAATAACGGGTCGTTAATGGGTATAAAGTGATACACTATTCATTATGGGCCAGTTTCACCACGGGCTATTAATGGGTGTAAAGTGATACACTCTTCATTACGGGCCAGTTTCACCACGGGCCGTTAGTAGGCCAAGAGTTACATAGGGCCTCATATGGGCCGAAAGACGTCATGAGCCATACATGGGCCAGAAGTGAAAACGGGTTGGAATCATATTGGATGGCCCAGATGACGCTACTGGGCCTAATTCGGATAGGGCGTAACGGGCCTTGGGTTAGCGGGCTGTAAATGGGCTATATTCGAACATGCCATTAACAGGCTTTCCATGGGCTGGCCCGCCAGCTTTTGACCAAGTCAAACGGGCCGGCCTTTTCACAGGAATGGGCCTCTGTTGGGCCGTGCCACGTGTCGACGTATCATAGGTGCCTATCTGACCCACTGACGAGCTGACACGTGTCTCGTCCGGCCAATAAGAATTTTACACGTGAAAATTTCCCATTGGTCGGGGCTGTTAACGGGTTATCAGATCCAAAACCTGACCCGATAGCTTAACGGCATTCCGTTACGGTGGATGCCACGTGTCGGTCACCCTTGACGAAATCACTTCTGTGACGCGCGATTTATCGTCATGGAAGTGGACACTTCCGTGATGATAATTTGGGTAATGTCATGGAACACTTCTACAACAGCACATGTATGACTATCTTGATTCTGTCATAAATTTGTCATGGATGTACATGCATGACAAAAAAAGCGACCTACTGTGACAAACACGTATCATCACGAAGTGTATTTTTTTGTAGTGCATGTGCGTTCCAGATCTTTGTGTCCTCAAGAGTGCGATATTAGGGGATAAACAATATAACTTGGGGGCCATCATTGCACGAAGGATGCATCTTAATAGTTTAAGTGGAGACTTGTTTGGTGGAATTTATGCAACTCGTGTACCTAATTATGTTGAGATACCCATACATGAAAATGATATGGAATTGCCCCCTGCTTATCTAGATTATAATGCTATGGTTCATCATCAGTTTGTTGAGAGGAATGAACAGTTCCTCCAATACCGACTAATCTTTGAGAAACGTCGCACTGTCCATGTTGCTCTCCCTGCTCCTGCTTTCTTTGGCTTTTAGACAAAAGGGAGATATGTTATAACCAGGGAGGAGGCGAACGAGTATGAGAGGAGGACAGAGGCAGCTTGTCTCCAAGCTGCATCTCATCATGCAATAGCCGCTGCATCTCAGTACGACCCCAGCTACAACTTTGGATATCCGCCAGGCCAGCCGTGGCCCTAGACCAACTTAGGACAAAAGCCTAAGCTTGGTGGAGTACGTATTTCTCACTAACATTACATTCATGTTCAGACACTCATGCCAGTTGTCGGTGCTCATACTTTTTCACTGTATTATCCATGCTAGTTTATTTTTCTGTTTTAAGCCTTCTTCTTGTGTGTTTGAATAACCTTAAGAAAAACCAAAAAAATAGTTATTGCTTTTAGCTAGTTTACTTTCCATGCATGTAGTAGTAATAATTAAAAGAAAACCCAAAAAGATTTCTCGTTCTTCTTTTGCTTGTTGGGAGCTTTCCCATGTAAATAGTTTTATTTCCTTTCTTTTCTTTGGGGGTCGAGAGGAGAAGACCGTGATGAAATTGTTGAGTGGCTCTCATATGCATTATTGTTGATTTAACAAAGAGCCCATGTTACCTTGTCTTCTCATGTGTATTAAATGCTTGCAGATTCCAGCTTAGTCCAAGGCACGTGCATTATTATTATTATCCACACCGTTCGGTCGTGCAGGTGAAAGGCAATAATGACGATATATGATGGACTGATTGAGATGAGAGAAGCTGGTATGAACTCGACCTATCTAGTTTTTGTAAATATGAGTAATTCATCGTTCCTGATTCAGCCTATTATGAATGAAACATATTTGCAATGACAATTACAGATTATAGTTTCTCATGCCATGCTTAATTAGCTAGGAGTTTATAATGGTCTACCTTGCGTTCCAACATGCTATTAAAATGGTTGTGATGTGGTATGATAGGGTGGTATCCTCCTTTGAAAGATTCGAGTGGCTTGACTTGGCACATGTTCACGCATGTAGTTGAAACAAAATCAACATAGCCTCCACGATATTTATATTGACGGTGAATTATATCCTACTCATGCTTGCACTCGGTGTTGATTAATTTTAATGCATGTTCGCGACTGTTGTCGCTCTCTAGTTGGTCACTTCCCAGTCTCTTTCTAGCCTTCACTTGCACTAAGCGGGAATACTGCTTATGCATCCACTTCCATAAACCCCAACGTTATTCCATATGAGTCCACCATACATTCTTATATGTGGTATCTACCTGCCGTCCCAAATAAATTTGTATGTGCCAAACTCTAAACCTTCAAAGGAAATTCGGTTTTGTATGCTCGAATAGCTCATGTATCAACTAGGGATGTCTGTATCTTCCATGCTAGGTGGGTTATTCTCACAAGGAGTGGACTCCGCCCCTCACTCACGAGAAAATGGCTGGTCACCGGGATGCCCAGTCCCATGCTCAAATCAAAATAATTGCAAACAAAACTCCCCCAGGACTGTTGTTAGTTGGAGGCACCCGTTGTTTCGTGCAAGCCATGGATTGATGCTTGTTGGTGGTGGGGGAGTATAAACTTTACCATTCTGTTTGGGAACCGCCTATAATGTGTGTAGCATGGAAGATATCAAGATATCTCGGTTGTTATGTTGACAATGAAACTATGCCGCTCAAAATATTATTTATCTCTATTTTAAAATCAAGCTCTGGCACCTCTACAAATCCCTGCTTCCCTCTACGAAGGGCCGATCTATTTACTTTTATGTTGAGTCATCACCCTCTTATTAAAAAGCACCAGTTGGAGAGCACTGCTATCATTTGCATGCATTACTATTAGTTTACATTGAGTATGACTATGACTGGATCTCTTTTACCATGAATTACAATGTTTAGTCAGTCTTTGATCTTCAGAGGTGCTCTGCATTTATGTTTTGCGGTATCAGAAAGGGCTAGCAAGATACCATCTTGTTATATCATATTATGATTGTTTTGAGAAAGTGTTGTAATCCGAGATTTAGTATTATTGCTCGCTAGTTGATTATGCCATTGATATGCGTAAACATGAGACCTAATTGTTATTGTGAATATGATTGGTTCATAATCTTTGCTGAAAACTTGAATGCTGGATTTACATATTTACAACGACAAGAGCAAACAGAGTTTGTAAAAGTTTTTCTTTATCACTTTCAGTTTGCCAACTGAATTCCTTGAGGACAAGCAAAGGTTTAAGCTTGGGGGAATTGATACGTCTACATCGTATCTACTTTTCCAAACACTTTTGCCCTAGTTTTGGACTCTAACTTGCATGATTTGAATGGAACTAACCCGGACTGACGCTGTTTTCAGCAGAATTGCCATGGTGTTATTTTTGTGTAGAAATAAAATTTCTCGAAATGACCTAAAATTTCATCGAGAATATTTTTGGAATATATAAAAAATACTGGCGAAAGAATCAACACCAGGGGGCCCACACCCTGTCCACGAGGGTGGGGGCGCCCTCTGCCTCATGGGTCCCCTGAGGCTCCACCGACCTCAACTCCAACTCTATATATTCACGTTCGGAGAAAAAAAATCAGAGAGGAGGATTCATCATGTATTACGATAAGGAGCTGCCGCCAATCCCTAATCTCTCTCGGGAGGGCTGATCTGGAGTCTGTTAAGGGCTCCGGAGAGGGGAATCTATCACCATCGTCATCATCAACCTTCGTCCATCACCAATTTCATGAAGCTCACCACCGTGCGTGAGTAATTCCATCGAAGGCTTGCTGGACGGTGATGGGTTGGATGATATTTATCATGTAATCGAGTTAGTTTTGTTAGGGTTTGATCCCTAGTATCCATTATGTTCTGAGATTGATGTTGCTATGACTTTGCAATGCTTAATGCTTGTCACTAGGGCCCAAGTGCCATGATTTCAGATCTGAACCAATTATGTTTTCATGAATATATGTGAGCTCTTGATCCTATCTTCCAAGTCAATAGTCACCTACTATGTGTTATGATCCGGTAACCTCGAAGTGACAATAATCGGGACCACTCCTGGTGATGACCGTAGTTTGAGGAGTTCATGTATTCACTAAGTGTTAATGCTTTGGTCCGGTACTCTATTAAAAGGAGGCCTTAATATCCCTTAGTTTCCAATAGGACCCAGCTGCCACGGGTGGGTAGGACAAAAGATGTCATGAACGTTCTTTTCCATAAGCACGTATGACTATATTTGGAATACATGCATTACATTGATGAACTGGAGCTAGTTCTGTGTCACCCTATGTTATAACTGTTGCATGAGGAATCGCATCCGACATAATTATCCATCACTGATGCAATGCCTACGAGCTTTTCACATATTGATCTTTGCTTAGTTACTTTTCCATTGCCACTGTTACAATTACTACAAAACTGCTACTGTTACTTTTGCCACCGTTACTGTTACTTCCATACTACCTTGCTACTAAATACTTTGCTGCAGATATTAAGTTTTCCAGGTGTGGTTGAATTGACAACTCAACTACTGATACTTGAGAATATTCTTTGGCTCCCCTTGTGTCGAATCAATAAATTTGGGTTGAATACTCTACCCTCGAAAACTGTTGCAATCCCCTATACTTGTGGGTTATCAAGACTATTTTCTGGCGCCGTTGCCGGGGAGCATAGCTATATTCTTTGAGTCACTTGGGATTTATATCCGCTAATCACTATGAGGAACTTGAAAGAAGAAAAAACCAAGATTTATCCCTCAACTATGAGGGGAGGTAAGGAACTGCCATCTAGCTCTGCACTTGATTCACCTTCTGTTTTGAGTAAACTTGCGACACCTAAACCTCCTCCTGCTATTGATTATGATATGTCGCATGTTATTGATGATGCCACTTCTAATATGCATGCTACTTATGATGAAACTACTTCTATGCTTGATAATACTGTGCCATTATGTGAATTTCTTGATGAACAACTTTCTAGGGTTATAGAATGAAATTATTGAAACTGACAATATTGATGAAAGTGATGATGAAGATTCTCCCCCTAGATATGAATTTCCTGATGTACCTGAGGGTTATGTTATGGATGAAGAAACTGCTAGAGACTTTTTTGCTTGCAAAGATAGATATGATCTTAAGAAACTGTTAGCTAAGCTAAAATAAAAGTCTTTGAATGCTAGAATGAAATATGACCCTGCTTTTGCTACTTCACCTATCTGTATTTCTGATAAGGATTATGATTTCTCTATCGATCCTGAGATAATTACTTTGGTTGAATCTGATCGTTTTTATGGCTATGAATCTGAAACTGTTGTGGCACATCTTACTAAATTAAATGATATAGCCACCCTATTTACTCATGAGGAAAAAATTCATTACTACTATATCCTTAAGTTATTTCCGTTTGATGGAAATATGCCCTAAAGGCAATAATAAAGTTGTTATTTATATTTCATTATATCATGATAAATGTTTATTATTCATGCTAGAATTGTATTGACCGGAAACTTAGTACATGTTTGAATACATAGACAAACAGAGCGTCACTAGTATGCCTCTACTTGACTAGCTCATTGAATCAAAGATGGTTAAGTTTCCTAGCCATAGACATGAGTTGTCATTTGATTAACGGGATCACATCATTAGAGAATGATGTGATTGACTTGACCGATTCCGTCAGCTTAGCATTTGATCGTTTAGTATATTGCTATTGCTTTCTTCGTGACTTATACTTGTTCCTATGACTATGAGATTATGCAACTCCCGAATACCGGAGGAACACTTTGTGTGCTACCAAACGTCACAACGTACCTGGGTGATTATAAAGGTGCTCTACAGGTGTCTGTGATGGTACTGGTTGAGTGGCATTGATCGAGATTAGGATTTGTCACTCCGATTGTCGGAGAGGTATCTCTGGCCCTCTCGGTAATGCACATCACTATAAGCCTTGCAAGCAATGCAACTAATGAGTTAGTTGCGGGATGATGTATTACGGAATGAGTAAAGAGACTTACTGGTAACGAGATTGAAGTAGGTATTGAAATACCGACGATCGAATCTCGGGCAAGTAACATGTCGATGACAAAGGGAACAACGTATGTTGTTATGCGGTTTGACCGATAAAGATCTTCGTAGAATATGTAGGAACCAATATGAGCATCCAGGTTCTGCTATTGGTTATTGACCGGAGACGTGTCTCGGTCATGTCTACATAGTTCTCGAACCCGTAGGGTCCGCACGCATAACATTCGATGACGATCAGTATTATGAGTTTATGTGTTTGGATGTACCGAAGATAGTCGGAGTCCCGGATGTGATCACGGACATGACTAGGAGTCTCGAAATGGTTGAGACATAAAGATTAATATATTGGACGGCTATATTCGGACACCGGAAGAGTTTCAGGTGATCTCGGAGACAACCGGAGTGCCGGAGGGGTTACCGGAACCCCCCGAGGGGCTAATGGGCCTTGATGGGCCCTAGTGGAGAGAGAGGGGTCGGCCAGGGCAGGCCGCGCGCCCCGTCCCCTTGAGTCCAAATAAGACAAGGAAGGGGGGGCGCCCCCTTGCCTTCCCCCTCTCCCACTCCTTCCTTCCCCCTCCTAGTGGGACTAGGAAAGGGGAGTCCTACTCCCACTAGGAGGAGGACTCCTCCTCTGGGCGCGCCCTCCTAGGACCAGCCGGCCTCCCCCCTTGCTTCTCTATATATGGGGGCAGGGGGCACCCCAAGACACACAAGTTGATCATTGATCTTTTAGCCGGGTGCAGTGCCCCCCTCCACCATAATCCACCTCGGTCATATCGTAGAGGTGCTTAGGTGAAGCCCTGCGTCGGCAGCTTCATCAACACCGTCATCACGCCGTCGTGCTGATGGAACTCTCCCTCAAAGCTCTACTGGATCGTGAGTTCGTGGGACGTCAACAAGCTGAACGTGTGCAGATCGCGGAGGTGTCGTACGTTCAGTACTAGGATTAATCGATCGTGAAGACGTACGACTACATCAACCGCGTTGTCATAACGCTTCCGCTTACGGTCTACGAGGGTACATGGACGACACTTTCCCCTCTCGTTGCTATGCATCACCATGATCTTGCGTGTGCATAGGTTTTTTTTTAAATTACTACGTTCCCCTACAGTGGCATCCGAGCCAGGTTTATGCGTAGATGTTATATGCACGAGTAGAACACAAGTGAGTTGTGGGTGATACAAGTCATACTGCTTACCAGCATGTCATACTTTGATTCAGTGGTATTGTTGGATGAAGCGGCCCGGACCGATATTACGCGTACGCTTACGCGAGACTGGTTCTACCGACGTGCTTCGCACATAGGTGGCTGGCGGGTGTCAGTTTCTCCAACTTCAGTTGAATCGAGTGTGGCTACGCCCGGTCCTTGTGAAGGTTAAAACAACACATACTTGACGAAATATCGTTGTGGTTTTGATGCGTAGGTAAGAATGGTTCTTGCTCAGCCCGTAGCGGCCACGTAAAACTTGCAACAAGAAAGTAGATGACGTCTAACTTGTTTTTACAGGGCATGTTGTGATGTGATATGGTCAAGATATGATGCTAAATTTTATTGTATGAGATGATCAAGTTTTGTAATAGAGTTATCGACAACTGGCAGGAGCCATATGGTTGTCGCTTTATTGTATGAAATGCAATTGCCATGTAATTGCTTTACCTTGTCACTAAGTAGTAGTGATAGTCGTAGAAGCAATAGTTGGCGAGACGACAACGATGCTACGATGGAGATCAAGGTGTCGCGCCGGTGACGATGGTGATCATGACGGTGCTTTGGAGATGGAGATCAAAGGCACAAGATGATGATGGCCATATCATATCACTTATATTGATTGCATGTGATGTTTATCTTTTATGCATCTTATTTTGATTAGATCGACGGTAGCATTATAATATGATCTCTCACTAAATTTCAAGGTATAAGTGTTCTCCCTGAGTATGCACCATTGCGAAAGTACGTCGTGCTGAGACACCACGTGATGATCGGGTGTGATAAGCTCTACGTTCACATACAACGGATGCAAGTCAGTTTTGCACACGCAGAATACTCGGGTTAAACTTGACGAGCCTAGCATATGCAGATATGGCCTCGGAACACTAAGACCGAAAGGTCGAGCGTGCATCATATAGTAGATATGATCAACTTAGTGATGTTCACCATTGAAAACTACTCCATCTCACGTGATGATCGGACATGGTTTAGTTGATATGGATCACGTGATCACTTAGATGATTAGAGGGATATCTGTCTAAGTGGGAGTTCTTAAGTAATTTGATTAATTGAACTTTAATTTATCATGAACTTAGTACCTGATAGTATTTTGCATATCTATGTTGTTGTAGATAGATGGCTCGTGCTGTTGTTCCGTTGAATTTTAATGTGTTCCTTGAGAAAGCAAAGTTGAAAGATGATGGTAGCAATTACATGGACGGGGTCCATAACTTGAAGATTATCCTCATTGCTGCACAGAAGAATTGCGTCCTGGAAGCACCGCTAGGTACCAAACCCGCTGCAGGAGCAACGCCAGATGTTATGAACGTCTAGCAGAGCAAAGCTGATGACTACTCGATAGTTCAGTGTGCCATGCTTTACAACTTAGAACTGGGACTTCAATGACGTTTTGAACGTCATGGAGCATATGAGATGTTCCAGGAGTTGAAGTTAATATTTCAAGCAAATGCCCAGATTGAGAGATATGAAGTCTCCAATAAGTTCTAGAGCTGCAAGATGGAGGAGAATAGTTTTGTCAGTGAGCATATACTCAAAATGTCTGGGTATAACAATCACTTGATTCAACTGGGAGTTAATCTTCCGGATGATAGTGTCATTGACAGAATTCTTCAATCACTGCCACCAAGCTACAAGAGCTTCGTGATGAACTATAATATGCAAGGGATGGATAAGACAATTCCCGAGCTCTTCGCGATGCTAAAGGTTGCGGAGGTAGAAATCAAGAAGGAGCATCAAGTGTTGATGGTCAACAAGACCACCAGTTTCAAGAAAAAGGATAAGGGGAAGAAGGGGAACTTCAAGAAGAACGGCAAGCAAGTTGCTTCTCAAGTGAAGAAGCCCAAGTCTGGACCTAAGCCTGAGACTGAGTGCTTCTACTGCAAAGGGACTGGTTACTGGAAGCGGAACTGCCCCAAGTATTTGGCGGATAAGAAGGATGGCAAGGTGAACAAAGGTATATGTGATATACATGTTATTGATGCGTACCTCACTAATGCTTGCAGTAGCACCTGGGTATTTGATACTGGTTTTGTTGCTAATATCTGCAACTCGAAACAGGGACTACAGATTAAGCGAAGATTGGCTAAGGACGAGGTGACGATGCGCGTGGGAAATGGTTCCAAAGTCGATGTAATCGCGGTCGGCACGCTACCTCTACATCTACCTTCGGGATTAGTTTTAGACCTGAATAATTGTTATTGGTGCCAGCATTGAGCATGAACATTATATCTGGATCTTGTTTGATGCGAGATGGTTATTCATTTAAATCTGAGAATAATGGTTGTTCTATTTATATGAGTAATATCTTTTATGGTCATGCACCCTTGAGGAGTGGTCTATTTTTGATGAATCTCGATAGTAGTGATGCACATATTCACAATGTTGAAGCCAAAAGATGGAGAGTTGATAATGATAGTGCAACTTATTTGTGGCACTGCCGTTTAGGTCATATTGGTGTAAAGCGCATGAAGAAACTCCATTTTGATGGACTTTTGGAATCACTTGATTATGAATCACTTGGTACTTGCGAACCATGCCTCATGGGCAAGATGACTAAAACGCCGTTCTCCGGAACAATGGAGCGAGCAACAGATTTGTTGGAAATCATACATACTGATGTATGTGGTCCAATGAATGTTGAGGCTCGCGGCGGGTATTGTTATTTTCTCACCTTCACAGATGATTTGAGCAGATATGGGTATATCTACTTGATGAAACATAAGTCTGAAACATTTGAAAAGTTCAAAGAATTTCAGAGTGAAGTGGAAAATCATCGTAACAAGAAAATAAAGTTTCTACGATCTGATCGTGGAGGAGAATATTTGAGTTACGAGTTTGGTCTTCATTTGAAACAATGCTGAATAGTTTCGCAACTCACGCCACCCGGAACACCACAGCGTAATGGTGTGTCCGAACGTCGTAATCGTACTTTACTAGATATGGTATGATCTATGATGTCTCTTACTGATTTACCGCTATCATTTTGGGGTTATGCTTTAGAGATGGCTGCATTCACATTAAATAGGGCACCATCTAAATCCGTTGAGACAATGCCTTATGAATTGTGGTTTGGCAAGAAACCAAAGTCGTCGTTTCTTAAAGTTTGGGGCTGCGATGCTTATGTGAAAAAGCTTCAACCTGATAAGCTCGAACCCAAATCGGAGAAATGTGTCTTCATAGGATACCCAAAGGAGACTGTTGGGTACACCTTCTATCATAGATCCGAAGGCAAGACATTCGTTGCTAAGAATGGATCCTTTCTAGAGAAGGAGTTTCTCTCAAAAGAAGTGAGTGGGAGGAAAGTAGAACTTGATGAGGTAATTATACCTGCTCCCTTATTAGAAAGTAGTTCATCACGGAAATCTGTTCCTGTGACTCCAACACCAATTAGTGAGGAAGCTAATGTTGATGATCATGTAACTTCAGATCAAGTTACTACCAAACCTCGTAGGTCAATCAGAGTATAATCCGCACCAGAGTGGTACGGTAATCCTGTTCCGGAGGTCATGTTACTTGACCATGACGAACCTACGAACTATGAGGAAGCAATGATGAGCCCAGATTCCATGAAATGGCTTGAGGCCATGAAATCTGAGATGGGATCCATGTATGAGAACAAAGTGTGGACTTTGGTTGACTTGCCCGATGATCGACAAGCCATCGAGAATAAATGGATCTTCAAGAAGAAGACTGACGCTGACGGTAATGCTACTATCTACAAAGCTCGACTTGTTGCGAAAGGTTTTTGACAAGTTCAAGGAGTTGACTACGATGAGACTTTCTCACCCGTAGCAATGCTTAAGTCCGTCTGAATCATGTTAGCAATTGCCGCATTTTATGATTATGAAATTTGGCAAATGGATGTAAAGACTGCATTCCTGAATGGATTTCTGGAAGAAGAGTTGTATATGATGCAACCTGAACGTTTTATCGATCCAAATGATGCTAACAAAGTGTGCAAACTCCAGCGATCCATCTATGGACTGGTGCAAGCATCTCGGAGTTGGAATAAATGTTTTGGTAGTGTGACCAAAGCATATGGTTTTATATAGACTTTTGGAGAAGCCTGTATTTACAAGAAAGTGAGTGGGAGCTCTGTAGCATTTCCAATATTATATGTGGATGACATATTGTTGATTGGAAATGATATAGAATTTCTGGATAGCATAAAAGGATACTTGAATAAGAGTTTTTCAATGAAAGACCTCGGTGAAGCTGCTTATATATTGGGCATCAAGATCTATAGAGATAGATCAAGACGCTTAATTGGAATTTCACAAAGCACATACCTTGATAAAGTTTTGAAGAAGTTCAAAATGGATCAAGCAAAGAAAGGGTTCTTGCCTATGTTATAAGGTGTGAAATTGAGTCAGACTCAGTGCCCGACCACTGAAGAAGATAGAGAGAAAATGAAAGGTGTTCCCTATGCTTCAGCCATAGGCTCTATCATGTATGCAATGATGTGTACTAGACCTGATGTGTGCCTTGCTATTAGTTTAGCAGGGAGGTACCAAAGTAATCCAGGAGTGGATCACTGGACAACGGTCAAGAATATCCTAAAATACCTGAAAAGGACTAAGGATATGTTTCTCGTTTATGGAGGTGCCAAAGAGCTCGTCGTAAATGGTTACGTCGATGAAAGGTTTGACACTAATCCAGATGACTCTAAGTCACAAACCGGATATGTGTTTATATTGAATGGTGGAGCTGTCAGTTGGTGCAGTTCTAAGCAAAGCATCATGGCGGGATCTACATGGGAAGCGGAGTACATAGCTGCTTTGGAAGCAGCAAATGAAGAAGCCTGGATGAAGGAGTTCATATCCGATCTAGGTGTCATACCTAGTGCATCGGGTCCAATGAAAATCTTTTGTGACAATACTGGTGCAATTGCCTTGGCAAAGGAATCCAGATTTCACAAGAGAACCAAGCACATCAAGAGACGCTTCAATTCCATCCGCGATCAAGTCAAGGAGGGAGACATAGAGATTTGCAAGATACATACAGATCTGAATGTTGCAGACCCGTTGACTAAGCCTCTCTCACGAGCAAAACATGATCAACACCAAGACTCCATGGGTGTTAGAATCATTACTGTGTAATCTAGATTATTGACTCTAGTGCAAGTGGGAGACTCAAGGAAATATGCCCTAGAGGCAATAATAAAGTTGTTATTTATATTTCCTTATATCATGATAAATTTTTATTATTCATGCTAGAATTGTATTAACTGGAAACTTAGTACATGTGTGAATACATAGACAAACAGAGCGTCACTAGTATGCCTCTACTTGACTAGCTCATTGGATCAAAGATAGTTAAGTTTCCTAGACATAGACATGAGTTGTCATTTGATTAACGGGATCACATCATTAGAGAATGATGTGATTGACTTGACCAAATCCGTTAGCTTAGCATTTGATCATTTAGTATATTGCTATTGCTTTCTTCATGACTTATACATGTTCCTATGACTATGAGATTATGCAACTCCCAAATACTGGAGGAACACTTTGTGTGCTACCAAACGTCACAACGTAACTGGGTGATTATAAAGGTGCTCTATAGGTGTCTCTGATGGTACTTGTTGAGTTGGCATAGATTGAGATTAGGATTTGTCACCCCAATTGTCGTAGAGGTATCTCTGGGCCCTCTCGGTAATGCACATCACTATAAGCCTTGCAAGCAATGCAACTAATGAGTTAGTTGTGGGTGATGTATTACGGAACGAGTAAAGAGACTTGCCAGTAACGAGATTGAACTAGGTATTGAGATATCAACGATCAAATCTCGGGCAAGTAACATGCCGATGACAAAGGGAACAACGTATGTTGTTATGCGGTTTGACCGATAAAGATCTTCGTATAATATGTAGGAACCAATATGAGCATCCAGGTTCCGCTATTGATTATTGACCGAAGACGTGTCTCGGTCATGTCTACATAGTTCTCGAACCCATAGGGTCCGCACGCTTAACATTCGGTGACGATCGGTATTATGAGTTTATGTGTTTTGATGTACCGAAGATAGTTGGGAGTCCCACATGTGATCACGGACATGACAAGGAGTCTCGAAATGGTCGAGACATAAAGATTGATATATTGGACGGCTATATTCGGACACCGGAAGAGTTTCAGGTGATCTCGGAGAAAACCGGAGTGCCGGAGTGGTTACGGGAACCCCCCGGGGGCTAATGGGCCTTGATGGGCCCTAGTGGAGAGAGAGAGGGGCCGGCCAGGGCAGGACGCGCGCCCCCTCCCCTTGAGTTCGAATAGGACAAGGAAGGGGGCGGCGCCCCCCTTGCCTTCCCCCTCCTAGTGGAACTAGGAAAGGGGAGTCCTACTCCCACTAGGAGGACGACTCCTCCTCTTGGGGCGCCCTCCTAGGGCCAGCCGGCCTCCCCCTTGCTCCTTTATATACGGGGGTAGGGGGCACCCCAAGACACACAACTTGATCATTGATCTTTTAGCCGTGTGCGGTGCCCCCCTCCACCATAATCCACCTCGGTCATATCGTAGTGGTGCTTAGTCGAAGCCCTGCGTTGGTAGCTTCATCAACACCGTTATGACGCCGTCGTGCTGACGGAACTCTCCCTCGAAGCTCTACTAGATCATGAGTTCGTGGGACGTCACCGAGCTGACGTGTGCAGATCGCGGAGGTGTCGTACGTTCAGTACTAGGATTGGTCGAGCGTGAAGACGTACGACTACATCAACTGCGTTGTCATAACGCTTCCGCTTACGGTCTACGAGGGAATGTGGACGACACTCTCCCCTCTCGTTGCTATGCATCACCATGATATTTTGTGTGCGTATGATTTTTTTTGAAATTACTACGTTCCCCTACACCGTTCTCATTAAAGGGTGATGCTAAAACATGGTTTAATTCTCTTGATCCTGGTTGTGTGCGTAGTCCCTATGATATGATTTATTACTTCTCTGCTAAATATTTCCCCGCTCATAAGAAACAAGCTTCCTTAAGGGAAATATATAATTTTGTGCAAATTGAAGAAGAGAGTCTCCCACAAGCTTGCGGGAGGCTTCTCCAATTACTTAATGGTTTGCCTGATCATCCTCTCAAGAAAAATGAAATACTTGATATCTTTTATAATGGACTAACTGATGCTTCCAGAGACCACCTGGATAGTTGTGTTGGTTGTGTTTTCAGGGAAAGAAGTATTGATCAAGTTGAATTCCTATTGAATAATATGTTGAGTAATGAAAATGATTGGACACTTCCTGAACCAACTCCTAAGCCAACTCCGAAGAAAAGTGGTATTCTATTTCTCAGTCCTGAAGATATGCAAGAGGCAAAGAAATCTATGAAAGAAAAGGGTATTAAAGCTGAATATGTTAAGGATTTACCACCTATTGAAGAAATTCATGGTCTTGATAACCCGACATAGGTAGTAAAGGTAAATTCTCTCTACAGATATGATAAGGGCGAAATCCCATCTACTAAGTTTGCTAGCCAATGCTTGGATGATTTTGATAATTTTATTGTTAAACAAGAAAACTTCAATGCTTATGTTGGTAGACAATTGAAACGTAATGCTTATATGATTGAACACTTGAGTGATTATATGACTAGAGTTAAAGGTGAACTTAAACTTATTAGTAAACATGCTTCTATGGTTACCACTCAAGTAGAACAAGTGCTTAAAGCTCAGAATGATTTGCTCAATGTATTAAATAATAAGAAAAATGATAATGTTGTTAGAGTTATGACTAGAGGGGGTAAAATGGCTCAGGAACCTTTGTATCCTGAGGGCCACCCTAAGAGAATTGAGATTCTCAGAGAACTAATGTTGATGCACCTAGTCCTTCTAAAAAGAAGAAAAAGAAAAATGATAGAACTTTGCATGCTTCTAGTCAACTTGTTATTGACACACCTGAGAATCCCAATGATATTTCTATTTTGATGCAGAAACACAATCTGGTAATGAACATGAACCTAGTGATAATATTAATGATGATTTTCATGTTGATGCTCAACCTAGCAATAACAATGATGTAGAGATTGAACCTACTGTTTATCTTGATAACCCACAATCAAAGAATCAACGTTATGATAAGAGAGACTTCGTTCCTAGGAAGCACGGTAAAGAACGAGAAAACCATGGGTTCAGAAACCCATGCCTTTTCCTCCTAAACCATCCAAGAAAAAGAATGATGAGGATTTTGAGCGCTTTGCTGAAATGATTAGACCTATCTTTTTGCGTATGTGTTTCACTGATATGCTTAGAACGAATCCTTATGCTATGAAAGATATTGTTACAAATAAAAGAAAGATACCGGAAGCTGAAATGTCCACCATGCTTGCTAATTAAGCTTTTAAAGGTGGAATACCAAAGAAACTTGGAGATCCAGGAGTACCCACTATACCATGCTCCATTAAAAGAAACTATGTTAAAACTGCTTTATGTGATCTTGGAGCCGGTTTTAGTGTTATGCCTCTCTCTTTATATCATAGACTTGATTTGAATAAGTTGACACCAACTGAAATACCTCTGCAAATGGCTGATAAATCAACTGCTATACCTGTGGGTATTTGTGAGGATGTGCCTGTTGTGGTTGCAAATGTTACTATTTTAACGGACTTTGTTATTCTTGATATTCCCGACGACAATAGTATGTCGATTATCCTTGGTAGACTGCTACCTCTTGAGTCTGCATTGGTTTTCCCTTGAAGAGGAAAGGGTGATGCATCAAAGTAGCGTAAGTATTTCCCTCAGTTTTTGAGAACCAAGGTATCAATCCAGTAGGAGGCCACACGCAAGTCCCTTGTACCTACACAAACAAATAAGAACCTTGCAACCAATGCGATAAAGGGGTTGTCGATCCCTTCAGGCCACTTGCAAAAGTGAGATCTGATAGAGATGATAAGATAATATTTTTGGTATTTTTAAGATAAAGATTGAAAGTAAAGATTGCAAAATAAACAGCAACAGAAATAGCTAGTTGACAAAGATTAATATGATGGAAGATAGACCCGGGGCCATAGTATTCACTAGTGTCTTCTCTCAAGATAGCATAAGTATTACGGTGGGTGAACAAATTACTGTCGAGCAATTGATAGAAAAGTGCATAATTATGAGAATATCTAGGCATGATCATGTATATAGGCATCATGTCCGCAACAAGTAGACCGACTCCTGCCTGCATCTACTATTATTACTCCACACATCGACCGCTATCCAGCATGCATCTAGAGTATTAAGTTCATAAGAATAGAGTAATGCATTAGGTAAGATGACATGATGTAGAGGGATAAACTCAAGCAATATGATATAAACCCCATCTTTTTATCCTCGATGGCAACAATACAATGCGTGTCGTTTCCCCTATTGTCACTGGGATCGAGCACCGCATGACTGAAGCCAAAGCTAAGCACTTCTCCCATTGCAAGAAAGATCAATCTAGTAGGCCAAACCAAACTAATAATTCGAAGAGTCTGTCGGTGGAAACAACACCTATGGGATCACAAGAATCCCTACTACGGTTGCGGGGCGCAGGGTTGTGAAAAGAGCAGATCAAACAGATAGCACACGATTCCTTTACCCAGGTTCGGGCCGCAGGGATGCATAAAACCCTACTCCTGCTTTGGTCGATTGTATATCTGTGTTCTTGAGCTAGTTATGGGGCGTCGAGAGCTCCAAAAAGCCGAATCCTCTTCCTGGTCGCCTGGGGCCTCCTTTTATAGGGAAAGGGGTTGCCACAGTGGCACACGGGAGGTGGAAAGGGTACAGTGATGCGAGGTTATCCCTCGCATTACATGACAAGGTGCATTTAATGCGCCTTGCTTAGGTTTCCTTGCTTTATCGGGGGTGGGGGAGAGCCATGTCTCGTCCGTCGCCGCTCCCGCCCGCGTCGACACGCGCCCTGGCCAGCGGTGCCTGTGATGCCAAGTAGGCAGGCAGGCAGCTGAGGTGGCGCAACGGTGGGTCTCCAGGAGGATCTGCATGCCGCCACGCAGGTGCCTGCTCAGCTGGTTGGGTCGGCAGCTGCATGTGAACGATGGTGGAGGTGTGACTGGCGTGGGCCTGATGGTGGCCCCACGGGTGTTCATGGCAAGGGCCTTGCCGTGGCGCCTGCTGTCATCCCCGGCAAGACTCTTGCCGGGGGCCTTGTGGTCTTCCTTGGCTGGGATCCCGCCAAGGATCATCATCTTCTATGGTGTGCATCTGATCTTGAATGTCTTCACAAAGATCTGCATACTACCACGAGGATGCCTCCCGAATCCTTGCCCCATGGGGGCAGTGGACTCAAGGGTGACCCGCTCCGTAGGTGTGGGGTGAGCTGCCACGGCAAGGGTCTTGCCGGGTTAGCTAAAGCTGCCCCCCGACAAGGATCTTGCCGGGGGGGTCTGCTCTATCCCTTTTGCTCTTTGTGGTCTTGGTCTTGGCGTCGTTCTGCTTCTCTTCAGCTTCGGCCTTACCTTGGCTTACCTCCCTTGACGCGCTCGTTGTGGCGGCGCCCGTGGCTCGAACTGCCCGTGCACAGTTATAGGGGTACAAAAAGTGTACCCCCCCCCCTTTTGTACACCGACAGGAGCCCCCGGGCCTGGGCCACACATAAGCGCAACGCGTTGTTGGGCTAGGCCCAAAAACGATGTGCGGGCAGGCGGAGTGGTTTTTACCGCGGTAAGTTCCTTCACGCGCTGGCGCGGCGTGGGGAGGCGTGCGTGACGTGGGTAGCATGCGTGGGACTGAGCCCTGCGCGCATGCGTCACGTCATGGTAAAGGGGGCGGTTCGCGCCTTCCCCATAAACGGAGGGAGGTGTGGAGGCGCGACCCATTTACTAAACGGGGCCGAGGTGTGGTCTTCAAGGCGTCCACTCCCCACGATCACGGGGTGGGGAGAGGTCGCCTCACCCGTCGCCTCGGTCCTGCACACCCGCCACGTGGCTTTCATGCGCTTGGGGTGG
This sequence comes from Aegilops umbellulata, assembly GCA_032464435.1. Lineage (NCBI taxonomy): Eukaryota > Viridiplantae > Streptophyta > Magnoliopsida > Poales > Poaceae > Aegilops > Aegilops umbellulata. The sequence goes on from CP136057.1 coordinate 84,316,306, forward strand.
CGAACGGTGGAGGCGGGAAACCGGGCCGCCGCGGGCTGGGGCGGCGGGTCGGTCCCAGTTCCCTGCGCCTTCCGTGTCTTGATTGGCCGAGCGGGGCGGCCGAGCCCCCATCCCGTTCATTTATAAAGAGCGGGATGGGGGATGGCGTCCCGCATTCTTTCATCTCCTCCTTCCTTCAGCTTCTGCTCCCCCTTCCATCCGCCATGGAGACAGGGAATCCTGGTCCTTCAACGATGGCGACGAGGGTCGCCGCTCGACAACGCGTCCCTCCTCCTCCTGCACCTGCGGTGGCAGAGCCAGTCGCGTGGGGAAGGGGGAGAGGGCGAGGCCGTGGGCGAGGCCGAGGTGCTCGGGGAAGAGGAGGACGGGGTGGCGCGCCGGCTTCGCCTCCGCCAGCAGTTCCCCTCCCCATGGAGGGCCACGTCGGAGATGACCCATGCGAGTTCTTCGTCAGGCTGCGCCGGCCGCCTCGCCGTCGCCTTCGTCTCCCAACTCCATTTGCGCGGGAGATGGAGCTGGATCCGTCGGAATCGTTGCGGATGCACATGAGGGGCTACGGGATCAGCGACACGCGGGTTTGCGTTGACTTCCCAGCCCCTCACGTGATGTATCTTCGTCGGGGATGGAAGACGTTTGCTCATATCCACCGCTTGACGGAGGGGCTCACTCTCCTTTTCAAGCTGATGGAGGGCGGCCTCCTCTCCGTCAAGGTCTTCGGATGCTTCGGGACCCATGCAAGGTGCTGCGTGGAGAGCTCTTCTGGTAGCGAAGACTCCTCCTCGAGCGGGAGTGACGAGGAGGACAGCGGCAGCGACGACGAAGGTAGCAGGCGACAGGATGACGGGTCCGACTAGGTGTCGGGCACTGCCTCGTGCGGCACCGGCGACCCCATCATCCGTGTCGCCGGCTCCCTGAACTTCTCGGGGTCGTCTCCTTGGGCGGCTGGCGTTGGGAGGCTGCGGAAGAGGAAGAGGGCGAGCGGCAAGGCCGTCAGCTTGGAGTACGCAGGCACCGACGCCTTCGACGCGTGCTGACGTCCTGCCGCCTCGTCTTCGAGCTCTGCCTCCGGCGCTGCCATCACCATCCAGCCTTCGGACGACCACCGAGATGTTCTCTTGGTGTCTTCTGCCACCCGTACCTCGTCTAGGCGCCCCTTTTGCCCTTTTCGCCTCCTTGACCTGCCTCCTGAGGAGAGGGACAAGAAAGGGATTACGGGCACCTCATCTCTTTTTAGTTTGTAAGCCGTCGGGCCTTAGCTGAATTTAAAGCTTGTAATCCCATCATTCATGTTTTCCATTCTCTATGAACTGTACCTGAGTGGAATGTTTTTAATGAAAAATGGATGCTTGCCGGGTCATTTGTTTGTGGGTAGAACCCACGTCAAGGAGTAAATCCTTGATATCTTTAAGATAAACATTTCCTTGCCTGGCAGCAGGCCTTGCCGTCTTCCCACGTCGCTCGACCTTTCTCACGCTTTTGGCGGAGGCAGGGATGAGGCGGGTTCAGGCTCCTCGTTTCATCCTTCCGTTGCCGCGACTACGACCAAACCTGGCCCCAGGAACGAGCCCTGGGGCCTAGAGTAGGGGAGCACGGTAGCTTTAGGAAGAAACGAGGCTTCACATACCTCAGCCCATAAAGGAATGCATGATAAGGGATGAAGAACTTATCTGAAGCTGTAGCCCCCGGCGACTCTGGTTTGCCGTGGGTGAATCTTTGCTCTTGGAGCCCCCGGCAGTACTGGCTTGTCGGGGTCTAGATGCTGATCTGTCCCTCTTCTCCTTTTCATCCTCAAGTGATCCGGCAAGGATTTCTGTGAGTCCTGCGAACCAATGAAGACAACAGAACGGCAAAGAGACGCACATTCGACCTCTAAGCTAGGGGTTAGTCGCTGCCAAGCACTATCAACCCTAACCAAGGACGAGACTCGACCTAGCATGCATGCTATAACTTGGGGCGCCATGACGATGAAGAAACGTCAAACTAACTGCTAAAGCCGATTCTCACAACTGCGCGCTCCCCTACCTGGCGCGCCAAAGATGTCGGTGGAAACGACACCTATGGGATCACAAGAATCCCTACTACGGTTGCAGGGCGCGGGGTTGTGAAAAGAGCGGATCAAACAGATAGCACACGATTCCTTTACCCAGGTTCGGGCCGCAGGGATGCGTAAAACCCTACTCCTGCTTTGGTGGATTGTATATCTGTGTTCTTGAGCTAGTTATGGGGCGTCGAGAGCTCCAAAAAGCCGAATCCTCTTCCTGGTCGCCTGGGGCCTCCTTTTATAGGGAAAGGGGTTGCGACAGTGGCACACAAGAGGTGGAAAGGGTACAGTGATGCGAGGTTATCCCTCGCATTACATGACAAGGTGCATTTAATGCGCCTTGCTTAGGTGTCCTTGCTTTATCGGGGGGCGGGGGAGAGCCCTGTCTCGTCCGTCGCCGCTCCCGCCCGCGTCGACACGCGCCCTGGCCAGCGGTGCCTGCAATGCCATGTAGGCAGGCAGGCAGCTGAGGTGGCGCAGCGGTGGGTCTCCACGAGGATCTGCATGCCACCACGCAGGTGCCTGCCCAGCTGGTTGGGTCAGCAGCTGCATGCGAACGGTGGTGGAGGTGTGACTGGCGTGGGCCTGATGGTGGCCCCACGGGTGTTCATGGCAAGGGTCTTGCTGGGGTCCCGGCAAGGGTCTTGCCGTGGCGCCTGCTGTCATCCCCGGCAAGGCTCTTGACGGGGGCCTTGTGGTCTTCCTTGGCTGGGATCCCGCCAAGGATCATCATCTTCTAAAGTGTGCATCTCATCTTGAATGTCTTTACAAAGATCTGCATACTACCACGGGGATGCCTCCCGAATCCTTGCCCCATGGGGGCAGTGGACTCAAGGGTGACCCGCTCCGTAGGTGTGGGGCGAGCTGCCACAACAAGGGTCTTGCCGGGTTAGCTAAAGCTGCCCCCGGCAAGGATCTTGCCGGGGGGTCTGCTCTGTCCCTTTTGCTCTTTGTGGTCTTGGTCTTGGCGTCATTCTGCTTCTCTTCAGCTTTGGCCTTACCTTGGCTTACCTCCCTTGTCGCGCTCGGTGTGGCGGCGCCCGTGGCTCGGACTGCCCGTGCACAGTTATAGGGGTACAAAAAGTGTACCCCCCTTTTTGTACACCGAAGAGACTTGCAAAGATAACCAATCATACATAAAAGAATTCAGAGAAGATTCAAATATTGTTCATAGATAATCTTGATCATAAACCCACAATTCATAGGATCTCGACAAACACACCGCAAAAAGAGTTACATCGAATAGATCTCCAAGAAGATCGAGGAGAACTTTGTATAGAGATCCAAAGAGAGAGAAGATGTCATCTAGCTAATAACTATGGACCCAAAGGTCTATGGTAAACTACTCATACATCATCGGAGAGGCTATGGTGTTGACGTAGAAGCCCTCCGTGATCGATGCCCCCTCCGGTGGAGCGCCGGAAAAGGCCCCAAGATGGGATCTCACGGGTATAGAAGGTTGTGACGGTGGAAATAGGGTTTCGTGGTGCTCCTTGATGGTTTCGGGGTACGTAGGTATATATAGGAGGAAGAAGTAGGTCGGTGGAGCCATGAGGGGCCCACGAGGGTGGAGGGCCCGCCCAGGGGGTAGGCGCGCCCCCTGCCTCGTCGCCTCCTTGTTGATTTCTTGACGTCCACTCCAAGTCCTCTGAGGAAGATACAAGGAGGTTTATGTGTGATAGAGCGTATCGTATCACGGGGTTTGGATGCACCGGCGAAGTTTGCACCAACTCTCAAGGTGAGAAAGGGCAACGCACGGTACCGAATAGGCTAGCAATGATGGAAGGTTGAGAGTGCGTATAATCCATGGACTCAACATTAGTCATAAAGAACTCACATACTTATTGCAAAAATCTACAAGTCATCAAAAACCAAGCACTATGCTCATGCTCCTAGGGGGATATATTGGTAGGAAAAGACCATCGCTCGTCCCCGACCGCCACTCATAAGGATGACAATCAAAGAACACCTCATGTTTCAAATTTGTTACACAATGTTTACCATACGTGCATGCTACGGGACTTGCAAACTCCTACAAAAGTATTTCTCAAATTCACAACTACTCAACTAGCACAACTTTAATATCATTACCTCCATATCTCAAAACAAATATCACGTATCAAACTTCTCTTTGTATTCAATGCACTTTAAAGTTTTTATCTTGGATGCCTATCATATTAGGGCTAAATTTTATAACCAGAGAAAATTACCATGCTGTTCTAAAGGACTCTCAAAATAATATAAGTGAATCATGAGAGATCAATAATTTCTATAAAATATAACCACCACCGTGCTCTAAAAGATATAAGTGAAGCACTAGAGCAAAATTGTTTAGCTCAAAGGATATAAGTGAAGCACATAGAGTATTCTAATAAATTCCGAATAATGTGTGTCTCTCTCAAAAGGTGTGTACAGCAAGGATGATTGTGGTGAACTAAAAAGTAAATACTCAAATCATACAAGATGATCCAAGCAAAACACATATCATGTGGTGAATAAAAATGTAGCTCCAAGTAAAGTTACCGATGGACGAAGACAAAAGAGAGGATGCCTTCCGGGGCATCCCCAAGCTTAGGCTTTTGGGTTGTCCTTAGATTTTACCTTGGGGTGCCTTGGGCATACCCAAGCTTAGGCTCTTGCCAGTTCTTGTTCCATAATCCATCAAATCTTTACCCCAAAACTTGAAAACTTCACAACACAAAACTTAGCAGAAAATCTCTTGAGCTCCGTTAGCGAAAGAAAACAAAACATCACTTCAAGGTACTGTAATGAACTCATTCTTTATTTATATTGGTGTTAAACCTACTGTATTCAAACTTCTCTATGGTTCATAACCTCTGATACTAGCCATAGATTCATCAAAATAAGCAAACAACACATGAAAAACAGAATCTGTAAAAAACAGAATAGTCTGTAGTAATCTGTACCTAACGCAAACTTCTAGAACTCCAAAAATTCTAAAATAAATTTCCGGACGTGAGTAATTTATGTATTGATCATCTTCAAAAAGAATCAACTAAATAGCACTCTCGAGTAAAAAGTTGTAGCTAATCTCGTGAGCGCTAAAGTTTCTGTTTTTTACAGCAAGATCAAAAAGACTTCACCCAAGTCTTCCCAAAGGTTCTACGTGGCATAAACACTAAATAACACACAAAAACACATATAACCAGAGGCTAGAAGAAATATTTATTACTAAACAGAACCAAAAATCAAGAAACAAAGATAAAATTGGGTTGCCTCCCAACAAGCGCTATCGTTTAACGCCCCTAGCTAGGCATAGAGATTTCAATGGTGCTCACATGAAAGACAAGAATTGAAGCGCAAAGAGAGCATCATAAAACACGTGACTAACACATCTAAGTCTAACATACTTCCTATGCATAGGCATCTTATAGGCAAACAAATTATCAAGGCAAGCAAAAACTAGCATATGCAAGGAAGCGGAAAGATACAATAGCAATCTCAACATAACGAGAGGTAATTTAGTAACATGAAAATTTCTGCAACCATATCTTCCTCTCTCATAATAATTACATGTAGGATCATAAGCAAATTCAACAATATAGCTACCACACAACATATTATTAACTCGATCCACATGTATGCAAAGTTGACACTCTTCCAAAATAGTGGGATTAACATTAACTAAAGTCATGACCTCTCCAAACCCACTTTTACCAAAAACTTCATAAGATTGAACATTCTCCAAATATGTCGGATGTAAAGTTGACACTCTTCCAAACCCACTTTCAATATTATTGCATACATTATTATCAATCTCATATTCATCATGGGGCTTAAATAGATTTTCAACATCATAAGAAGCATTATCACCCCAATCATGATCGTTACAACAAGTAGTAGACATAGCAAAACTAGCATCCCCAAGTTTGGGGTTTTGCATATTATTAGCACAATTGACATCAGGAGGATTTATAGTAAAATCATTGCAATCATGCTTTTCATCGAAGGAACTATCAAGTATGGGTGCAATAGCAACGATCTCATGTTTAACATAAGGAACTATAGCAAATTCATCATCATAAATATTGGCATCATGGCCACAAGAATAGCAAGCATCATGTTCATCAAGGGATATTTCAATCAAATCATCGGAATCATAATTATCTATAGATTCATGCTTATCATCATTTTCTTCAGAAGCAATAGTCATTCTTTCAATAAATTCTTTAACATAGACATTATGAGCATAGTTTTAATAGCAATATTTAAGTATGTCAAAATTATCAGATTCATAGAGAGTAATATCATACTTTTCAATCAAAGAAGCAACTACATAAGCACCCTTAAAAGCAACAAATTATTCAATTGGTTCGATATCGTAGTAACTATAAACACCCTTTGCATAAGAAGATAAAATTTCATTATCATTAAACTCACATAGGTAGGGAAGGTGTTTTTTAGGGTTCTTAGAGCAACAAGCAAAATAATAAATTTCACAAAGATTCCAAGCATAACACAACAATCTGTTTATTTGATCCCATAAGAGTCTCCCTTTTTCAGACAAACGTTGACGCACAAAATGAGCATGCTTATCTAAAGATTTCCCATCAACTAGGCTAGTTGGTGTTTCAGCACGAGCGCATAAGGATCGAAGATGATCCAAGTAGAACACTTTAAGTGGATCCATATAAATAGATTTTTAGCAAGCAAAGATGCAAGAAAATAGAAGGCACATGGTACTACAAGCAAACAATAGATCTGGCAAGAAAAAGACAAACGAAAAAGAAGGCGAATAAAACGGCAAAGGTGAAGTGGGGGAGAGGAAAATGAGAGGCAAATGGCAAATAATGTAATGCGAGGGATAAGAGTTTGTGATGGGTATTTGGTATGTCTTGACTCGTGCTTAGACTCCCCAGCAATGGCGCCAGAAATGGCTCGTTGTCGGGAGATCAAATCTTGACTTGACTTGGTGTACACCTCCCCGGCAACGACGCCAGAAATCCTTCTTGCTACCTCTTGAGCATGCGTTGATTTTCCCTTGAATAGGAAAGGGTGATGCAGCAAAGTAGCGTAAGTATTTCCCTCAGTTTTTGAGAACCAAGGTATCAATCCAGTAGGAGGCCACATGCAAGTCCCTCGTACCTACACAAACAAATAAGAACCTTGCAACCAACGCGATAAAGGGGTTGTCAATCCCTTCACGACCACTTGCAAAAGTGAGATCTGATAGAGATGATAAGATAATATTTTTGGTATTTTTATGATAAAGATTGAAAGTAAACATTGCAAAATAAACAGCGACATAAATAGCTAGTTGACGGGAGATTAATATGACGGAAGATAGACCCGGGGCCATAGGTTTCACTAGTGGCTTCTCTCAAGATAGCATAAGTATTACGGTGGGTGAACAAATTACTGTAGAGCAATTGATAGAAAAGTGCATAATTATGAGAATATCTAGGCATGATCATGTATATAGGCATCACGTCCGCAACAAGTAGACCGACTCCTGCCTGCATCTACTACTATTATTCCACACATCGACCGCTATCCAGCATGCATCTAGAGTATTAAGTTCATAAGAACAAAGTAACGCATTAGGTAAGATGACATGATGTAGAGGGATAAACTCAAGCAATATGATATAAACCCCATCTTTTTATCCTCGATGGCAACAAAAAAATGCGTGTCGTTTCCCCTACTGTCACTGGGATCAAGCACCGCATGATTGAACCCAAAGCTAAGCACTTCTCCCAATGCAAGAAAGATCAATCTAGTAGGCCAAACCAAACCGATGATTCAAAGAGACTTGCAAAGATAACCAATCATACATAAAAGAATTCAGAGAAGATTCAAATATTGTTCATAGATAATCTTGATCATAAGCCCACAATTCATCGGATCTCGACAAACACACCGCAAAAAGAGTTACATCGAATAGATCTCCAAGAAGATCGAGGAGAACTTTGTATTGAGATCCAAAGAGAGAGAAGAAGCCATCTAGCTAATAACTATGGACCCGAGCGTCTGTGGTAAACTAGTCACACATCATCGGAGAGGCTATGGTGTTGATGTAGAAGCCCTCCGTGATCGATGCCCCCTCCGGCGGAGCGCCAGAAAAGGCCCCAAGATGGGATCTCATGGGTACAGAAGGTTGCGGCGGTGGAAATAGGGTTTTGTGGTGCTCCTTGATGGTTTTGAGGTACGCAAGTATATATAGGAGGAAGAAGTAGGTCAGTGGAGCCACGAGGGGCCCACGAGGGTGGAGGGTGCGCCCAGGGGGTAGGCGCGCCCCTTGCCTCGTGGCCTCCTCGTTGATTTCTTGACGTCCACTCCAAGTCCTCTGGATCACGTTTGTTCCAAAAATCACGCTCCCGAAGGTTTCATTCCGTTTGGACTCCGTTTGATATTCCTTTTCTGCGAACACTGAAATAGGCAAAAAACAACAATTTGCACTGGGCCTTGGGTTAATAGGCTAGTCCCAAAAATAATATAAAAGTGTATAAATAAGCCCATTAAACATCCAAAACATAATATATAATAGCATGGAGCAATGAAAAATTATAGATACGTTGGAGACGTATCATAGACCCTTTTTGAATACTGCAGGGGCTGTTATTGATTGCAACAAAGGCAATGCCACTTGTCACGTTAATGGTAATGAGCATATGGTACACTTTCCGAGGAAACAACCTCAAGTCCACAGTATCAATTCAATTGAAAAAATTCCAATGATTACTATTGGAGGTTTTGAATTTCCTCTTCCTACTGTCAAGAAGAAATATGATATCCTTATTGTTGGGGCTGTGCATATCCCCGTTAAGGTAACTTAGTGTTATTCGAAAATTCTCCGGTTTCATGCGATTCGGAAAGAGTTTGTTAACAAGACTTGATCAACCTTGTTAGTGGATTCCTTTTGATGAGCATGAGATGGATGAAGTTAGAAAGCACAACTCACTCTACCCTCCTTTTACTTTCTGTTATTTAGATTAAATAAAGAAAAAGTAGTATTTTTTGTCTGTTTTCTGAATTATCCTTGCAATAAAATAATACCTCGAAAATAGAAGTTCTCCAAATGTCCCAAAAATGAAATTGATTTTTTGTAGAATATTTAAGAATATTTGGCACTAAGAACACACCAGGGGGGCCCACCATGTGCCCACGAGGGTGGAGGGCACGCCCACCTCCCTGGGGCGTGCCCCCTGCCTCGTGGACCCCACGTGGCCCCCTCCACTTATTCCAGTACCCACACACTCTTTCTTCCTCCAGAAAAAATCCTCCCATAGCTCAAACCCGTGTTCTAGCTCATCTTGCTGTGATTTTCAATCTCCTTGCTCAAAACTCCATTCATAAAACTGCTTTGGGGGATTGTTCTTTGGTATGTGACTCCTCCAATGGTCCAATTAGTTTTTGTTCTAGTTCTTTATTTATTGCAGTTTTTTGCTGCTTTGGTGACCATGTTTTTAGCTTGCATGTCAAATTTATATGGTCCCAAGTATTTCTAATGCATGATATAGCCTCTAGGCACTTGTGGGAGTAGTTACTATCAATCTTGTTGAGTTTGGTTCACTTTTATTTTGAGTTACTAAAAATTTCAGAAATTTTTCAGAGGAAGAAATATGTTTAGGAAAATGTACCAAGGTGGTTCCTCAAGGAAGCAAGCACCTAGGCTCACGATACGTGAGCCGGACTATGAACTACCAAGGGAAGCTCAAGTGCGGCCTTGTGAATGGTCGTCAGAGGATTTTATGGTCGGAGCAGGTATCAAGGATGAATTTGATGTTTATGTCAGATAAGTGCCCGCAATACCGCTACCTAACTGATTCCTTTGTGAGAAGGTTTAAATTTACATCCTTGCGCAATTCTCACACTGTTCTATTTGATCTTTATGATAAATCATATACTATGGACCTAGAAGATTTTAGTGATGATTGTAAACTCTCGCTGTGGGGTAATGTTAGTGAACCGCGTAAATCTGAATATAAAGATTTTCTTGCTAGTATCACTGTGGGGGAATCTAGAGAAATCACACAAGCTACCATAGGGAGCATTCATTTTCCTGCCATACATTATTTTGCTCTCTTTGTGGGGTAGATGCATTAATGGTAAAGATGGGGCTTGTCACATGTGCGTTCCAGATCTTTGTGTCCTCAAGAGTGCAGTATTAGGGGATAAATAATATAACTTGGGGGCCATCGTTGCACGAAGGTTGCATCTTAATAGTTTAAGTGGAGACTTGTTTGGTGGAATTTATGCAACTCGTGTACCTAATTATCTTGAGATACCCATACATGAAAATGATATGGAATTGCCCCCTGCTTATCTAGATTATAATGCTATGGTTCGTCATCAGTTTGTTGAGAGGAATGAACAATTCCTCCAATACCGACTAATCTTTGACAAACGTCGCACTGCCCATGTTGCTCTCCCTGCTCCTGCTTTCTTTGGATTTTAGGCAAAAGGGAGATATGTTATATCCAGGGAGGAGGTGAACGAGTATGAGAGGAGGACAGAGGCAGCTCGTCTCCAAGCTGCAGCTCATCACACAATAGCCGCTGCATCTCAGTACGACCCCAGCTACAACTTTGGATATCCGCCAGGCCAGCCGTGGCCCTAGACCAACTTAGGACAAAAGCCTAAGCTTGGTGGAGTACGTATTTCTCACTAACATTACATTCATGTTCAGACACTCATGCCAGTTGTCGGTGCTCATACTTTTTCACTGTATTATCCATGCTAGTTTATTTTTCTGTTTTAAGCCTTCTTCTTGTGTGTTTGAATAACCTTAAGAAAAACCAAAAAAATAGTTATTGCTTTTAGCTAGTTTACTTTCCATGCATGTAGTAGTAATAATTAAAAGAAAACCCAAAAAGATTTCTCGTTCTTCTTTTGCTTGTTGGGAGCTTTCCCATGTAAATAGTTTTATTTCCTTTCTTTTCTTTGGGGGTCGAGAGGAGAAGACCGTGATGAAATTGTTGAGTGGCTCTCATATGCATTATTGTTGATTTAACAAAGAGCCCATGTTACCTTGTCTTCTCATGTGTATTAAATGCTTGCAGATTCCAGCTTAGTCCAATGCACATGCACTATTATTATTATCCACACCGTTCGGTCATGCAAGTGAAAGGCAATAATGACGATATATGATGGACTGATTGAGATGAGACAAGCTGGTATGAACTCGACCTATGTTGTTTTTGTAAATATGATTAGTTCATCATTCCTGATTCAGACTATTCTGAATGAAACATATTTGCAATGACAATTAGAGATTATAGTTGCTCATGCCATGCGTAATTAGCTAGGAGTTTATAATGGTCTACCTTGCGTGCAAACATGCTATTAAAATGGTTGTGATGTTGTATGATAGGGTTGTATCCTCCTTTGGAAGATTCCAGTGGCTTGACTTGTCACATGTTCACGCATGTAGTTGAAACAAAATCAACATAGCCTCCATGATATTTATGTTCATGGTGAATTATATCCTACTCATGCTTGCACTCAGTGTTGATTAATTTTAATGCATGTTCATGACTGTTGTCGCTCTCTAGTTGGTCACTTCCCAGTCTCTTTCTAGCCTTCACTTGTACTAAGCAGGAATACTGCTTGTGCATCCACTTCCATAAACCCCAAAGTTATTCCATATGAGTCCACCATACCTTCCTATATGCGGTATCTACCTGCCGTTCCAAGTAAATTTGTATGTGCCAAACTCTAAACCTTCAAATGAAATTCGGTTTTGTATGCTCGAATAGCTCATGTATCAACTAGGGATGTCTGTATCTTCCATGCTAGGTGGGTTATTCTCATGAGGAGTGGACTCCACTCCTCACTCACGAGAAAATGGCTGGTCACCGGGATGCCCATTCCCATGCTCAAACCAAAATAATTGCAAACAAAACTCCCCCAGGACTGTTGTTAGTTGGAGGCACCCGTTGTTTCGGGCAAGCCATGGATTGATGCTTGTTGGTGGTGGGGGAGTATAAACTTTACCATTCTGTTTGGGAACCGCCTATAATGTGTGTAGCATGGAAGATATCAAGATCTCTCGGTTGTTATGTTGACAATGAAAGTATGCCGCTCAAAATATTATTTATCTCTATTTTAAAATCAAGCTCTGGCACGTCTACAAATCCATGCTTCCCTCTGTGAAGGGCCGGTCTATTTACTTTTATGTTGAGTCATCACCCTCTTATTAAAAAGCACCAGTTGGAGAGCACTGCTGTTATTTGCATGTTGGGGATCGTTGCAGAAATTAAAAAATTTCTATGCATCACCAAGATCAATCTATGGAGCTTACTAGCAACGAGAGGGGAGTGCATCTTCATACCTTTGAAGATTGCGATGCGGAAGCATTGCAAGAACGCGGTCGGTGGAGTCGTACACGAAGCGATTCAGATCGCGGCTCTAAGCACCGAACAATGGTGCCTCCGCGTTCAACACACGTGCAGCCCGGTGATGTCTCCCGCGCCTTGATCCAGCAAGGAGAGAGGGAGAGGTTGGGGAAGACTCCGTCTAGCAGCACGACGACGTGGTGGTGGTGGAGGAGCGTGGCACTCCAGCAGGGCTTTGCCAAGCACTGCGAGAGACGAGGAAGGAGAGGGGTAGGGCTGCGCCAGGAGAGAGGGAGACTCGTGTCTCTGGTAGCCCCAAAACCCCCACTATATATAGGGGGAGGGGACGGCGGCCCCCGGGGCGGCGGCCCCCTAGGGTTTCCACCTAAGGGGGGCGGCGGCCCCTCGGGGGGGTGCAGCTGCCCCCTAGGGTTTCCAACCCTAGGCGCCTTGGGCCCTTGGGGGCGCACCAGCCCACTAAGGGGCTGGTTCCCACCCAACTACAGCCCATTAGGTCCTTCGGGGCAGGTGGACCCTCCCGGTGGACCCCCGGAACCCCTTCGGTGGTCCCGGTACAATACCGATGAACCCCCGAACCCTTTCGTGACCGTATGATGACTTCCCATATATAAATCTTCACCTCCGGACCAATCCGGAACTCCTCGTGACGTCCGGGATCTCATCCGGGACTCCGAACAACATTCGGTAACCATGTACAAACTTTCCCTATAACCCTAGCGTCATCGTACCTTAAGTGTGTAGACCCTACGGGTTCGGGAATAATGCAGACATGACCGAGACATCTCTCCAGCCAATAACCAACAACGGGATCTGGTTACCCATGTTGGCTCCCACATGTTCCACGATCATCTCATCGGATGAACCACGATGTCGAGGATTCAATCAATCCCGTATACAATTGCCTTTGTCAATCGGTACGTTACTTGCCCGAGATTCGATCATCGGTATCCCAATACCTTGTTCAATCTTGTTACTGGCAAGTCACTTTACTCGTTCCATAACACATCATCCCGTGACCAACCCCGTAGTCACACTGAGCTCATTACGACGATGTCTTACCGAGTGGGCCCAGAGATACCTCTCCGTCATACGGAGTGACAAATCCCAGTCTCGATTCATGACAACCCAACAGATACTTTCGGGGTTACTCGTAGTGCACCTTTATAGCCACCCAGTTACGTTGTGATGTTTGGCACACCCAAAGTACTCCTACGGTATCCGGGAGTTGCATAATCTCATGGTCTAAGGAAAGGATACTTGACATTAGAAAAGCTCTATCAGACAAACTACACGATCTTGTGCTATGCTTAGGATTGGGTCTTGTCCATCACATCATTCTCCTAATGATGTGATCCCATTATCAATGACATCCAATGTCCATGGTTAGGAAACCGTAACCATCTATTGATCAACAAGCTAGTCAACTAGAGGCTCACTAGGGACATGTTGTGGTCTATGTATTCACACATGTATTATGATCTCCGATTAACACAATTATAGCATGAACAATAGACAGTTATCATGAACAAGGAAATATAATAATAACCATTTTATTATTGCCTCTAGGGTATATTTCCAACAGTCTCCCACTTTCACCAGAGTCAATAATCTAGTTACATTGAGATGAATCGAACACCCATAGAGTTCTGGTGTTGATCATGTTTTGCTCGTGGAAGAGGTTTAGTCAACGGATCTACGACATTCAGGTCCGTATGCACTTTACAAATATCTATGTCTCCATCTTGAACATTTTCACGAATGGAGTTCAAGCGAAGCTTGATATGCCTGGTCTTCTTGTGAAACCTGGGCTCCTTGGCCAGGGCAATAGCTCCAGTGTTGTCACAGTAGAGAGCCATCGGGCCCGATGCATTGGGAATAACTCCTAGGTCGGTAATGAACTCCTTCATCCAGATTGCTTCATGTGCTGCCTCCGAGGCTGCCATGTACTCCGCTTCACATGTAGATCCCGCCACGACGCTCTGCTTGCAACTGCACCAGCTTACTGCCCCACCATTCAAAATATACACGTATCCGGTTTGTGACTTAGAGTCATCCAGATCTGTGTCGAAGCTAGCGTCGACGTAACCCTTTACGATGAGCTCTTCGTCACCTCCATAAACGAGAAACATATCCTTAGTCCTTTTTAGGTACTTCAGGATATTCTTGACCACTGTCTAGTGTTCCATGCCGGGATTACTTTGGTACCTTCCTACCAAACTTACGGCAAGGTTTACATCAGGTCTGGTACATAGCATGGCATACATAATAGACCCTATGGTCGAGGCATAGGGGATGACACTCATCTTTTCTCTATCTTCTGCTGTGGTCGGGCATTGAGCCGTGCTTAATCTCACACCTTGCAATACAGGCAAGAACCCCTTCTTGGACTGATCCATATTGAACTTCTTCAATATCTTGTCAAGGTACGTGCTTTGTGAAAGACCAATGAGGCGTCTCGATCTATCTCTATAGATCTTGATGCCTAATATGTAAGCAGCTTCTCCAAGGTCCTTCATTGAAAAACACTTATTCAAGTAGGCCTTTATGCTTTCTGAGAGTTCTATATCATTTCCCATCAACAGTATGTCATCCACACATAATATGAGAAATGCTACAGAGCTCCCACTCACTTTCTTGTAAACACAGGCTTCTCCATAAATCTGCGTAAACCCAAACGCTTTGATCATCTCATCAAAACGAATGTTCCAACTCCGAGATGCTTGCACCAGCCCATAGATCGAGCGTTGGAGCTTGCATACCTTGTCAGCATTCTTAGGATCGACAAAACCTTCTGGCTGCATCATATACAATTCTTCCTTAAGGAAACCATTAAGGAATGCCGTTTTGACGTCCATTTGCCATATCTCATAATCATAGAATGCGCCAATTGCTAACATGATTCGGATAGACTTCAGCTTCGCTACGGGTGAGAAGGTCTCATTGTAGTCAACCCCTTGAACTTGTCGATAACCTTAGCGACAAGTCGAGCCTTATAGATGGTTGCATTACCATCCGTGTTTGTCTTCTTCTTAAAGATCCATTTATTTTCTATGGCTCGCCGATCATTGGGCAAGTCAGTCAAATTCCATACTTCGTTTTCATACATGGATCCTATCTCGGATTGCATGACCTCCAGCCATTTGTCGGAATCCGGGCCCGCCATCGCTTCTTCATAGTTCGAAGGTTCACCATTGTCTAACAACATGATTTCCAGGACAGGGTTGTCGTACCACTCTGGTGCGGAACGTGTCCTTGTGGACCTACGAAGTTCAGTAGCAACTTGATCTGAAGTTTCATGATCATCATCATTAACTTCCTCTCTAGTCGGTGCAGGCACGACAGAAACATTTTCTTGAGCTGCGCTACTCTCCGGTTCAAGAGGCAATACTTCATCAAGTTCTAATTTCCTCCCACTTACTTCTTTCGAAAGAAACTCTTTCTCTAGAAAGGTCCATTCTTGGCAACAAAGATCTTGCCTTCGGATCTGAGGTAGAAGGTATACCCAATAGTTTCCTTAGGGTATCCTATGAAGACGCATTTTTCCGATTTGGGTTTGAGCTTTTCAGGTTGAAGTTTCTTGACATAAGCATCGCATCGCCAAACTTTCAGAAATGACAACTTAGGTTTCTTCCCAAACCACAATTCATACGGTGTCGTCTCAACGGATTTCGACGGAGCCCTATTTAAAGTGAATGCGGCAGTCTCTATAGCATAACCCCAAAATGATAGCGGTAGATCGGTAAGAGACATCATAGATCACACCATATCCAATAGAGTGCGATTACGACGTTCGGACACACCATTACGCTGAGGTGTTCCAGGCGATGTGAGTTGTGAAACAATTCCACATTTCCTTAAGTGCATGCCAAATTCGTGACTCAAATATTCCCCTCCACGATCTGATCGTAAGAACTTTATTTTCCTGTCACGTTGATTCTCAACCTCACTCTAAAATTCCTTGAACTTTTCAAAGGTCTCAGACTTGTGTTTCATCAAGTAGACGTACCCATATCTACTTAAGTCATCAGTGAGGGTGAGAACATAACGATAACCACCGCGAGCCTCAACGCTCATTGGACCGCACACATCAGTATGTATGATTTCCAATAAGTTGGTTGCTCGCACCATTGTTCTGGAGAACGGAGTCTTGGTCATTTTGCCCATGAGGCATGGTTCGCACGTGTCAAATGATTCATAATCAAGACACTCCAAAAGTCCATCTGCATGGAGTTTCTTCATGCATTTGACACCAATGTGACCAAGGCGGCAGTGCCACAAGTATGTGGTACTATCATTATCAACCTTACATCTTTTGGCATTCAGACTATGAATATGTGTAACATCACGTTCTAGATTAAATAAGAATAAACCATTGACCAGCGGGGCATGACCATAAAACATGTCTCTCATATAAATAGAACAACCATTATTCTCAGATTCAAATGAGTAGCCATCTCGCATTAAACGAGATCCAGATACAATGTTCATGCTCAAAGCTGGTACTAAATAACAATTATTGAGGTTTAAAACTAATCCCGTAGGTAAATGTAGAGGTAGTGTGCCGACGGCGATCACATCGACCTTGGAACCATTCCCGACGCGCATCGTCACCTCATCCTTCGCCAGTCTCCGCTTATTCCGTAGCTCCTGTTTTGAGTTACAAATATGAGCAACTGCACCGGTATCAAATACCCAGGAGCTACTACGAGCACTGGTTAGGTACACATCAATAACATGTATATCACATATACCTTTGGTATTGCCGGCCTTCTTATCCGCTAAGTACTTGGGGCAGTTCTGCTTCCAGTGCCCGTTTCCCTTGCAATAAAAGCACTCGGTCTCAGGCTTGGGTCCATGCTTTGGCTTGTTCCCGGCAACTGGCTTACTGGGCACGGCAACTCCCTTGCCGTCCTTCTTGAAGTTCTTCTTACCCTTGCCTTTCTTGAACTTAGTGGTTTTATTCACCATCAACACTTGATGTTCCTTTTGATCTCCACCTCCGCCGATTTCAACATTGAATATACCTCAAGAATGGTCTTTTCCATCCCCTGCATACTGAAGTTCATCACAAAGCTCTTGTAGCTAGGTGGGAGCGACTGAAGGATTCTGTCAACGACCGCATCATCTGAGAGATTAACTCCCAGCTGAGATAAGCGGTTGTGCAACCTAGACATTTTGAGTATGTGCTCGCTGACAGAACTATTCTCCTCCATCTTACAACTGTAGAACTTGTCGGAGACTTCATATCTCTCAACCCGGGCATGAGCTTGGAAAACCATTTTCAGCTCTTGGAACATCTCATATGCTCCGTGCTGCTCAAAACGCTTTTGGAGCCCCGGTTCTAAGCTGTAAAGCATGCCGCACTGAACCAGGGAGTAATCATCACTATGCGACTGACAGGCGTTCATAACGTCTTGAGTTGCTGGGAAAATAGGTGCATCACCTAGCGGTGCTTCAAGGACATATGCTTTCTTGGCAGCTATGAGGATAATCCTTAGGTTACGGACCCAGACCGTGTAGTTGCTACCATTGTCTTTCAGCTTGGTTTTCTCTAGGAACGCATTGAAGTTGAGGGCAACATTAGCGTGGGCCATTTGATCTACAAGACATATTGCAAAGATTTTTAGACTATGTTCATGATAATTAAGTTCATCTAATCAAATTATTTAATGAACTCCCACTTAGAAAGACATCCCTTTAGTCATCTAAGTGATACATGATCCGAGTCAACTAGGCCATGTCCGATCATCACGTGAGACGGACTAGTCATCATCGGTGAACATCTACATGTTGATCATATCTTCTATACGACTCATGTTCGACCTTTCGGTCTTCCGTGTTCCAAGGCCATGTCTGTACATGCTAGGCTCGTCAAGTCAACCTAAGTGTATTGCGTGTGTAAATCTGGCTTACACCCGTTGTATGCGAACGTTAGAACCTATCACACCCGATCATCACGTGGTGCTTCGAAACAACGGACCTCAGCAACGGTGCACAGTTAGGGGGAACACTTTCTTGAAATTATTGCGAGGGATCATCTTATTTAAGCTACCGTCGATCTAAGCAAATAAGATGCAAAAACATGATAAATATCACATGCAATCAAATAGTGACATGATATGGCCAATATCATTTTGCTCCTTTTGATCTCCATCTTCGGGGCGCCATAATCATCATCGTCACCGGCATGACACCATGATCTCCGTCATCGTGTCTTCATGAAGTTGTCTCACCAACTATTACTTCTACTACTATGGCTAACGGTTAGCAATAAAGTAAAGTAATTACATGGCGTATTTAGTGACACGCAGATCACACAATAAATTAAGACAACTCCTATGGCTCCTACCAGTTGTCATACTCATCGACATGCAAGTCGTGATTCCTATTACAAGAACATGGTCAATCTCATACATCACATATATCATTCATCACATCCTTTTGGCCATATCACATCACACGGCATATGCTGCAAGTACAAGTTAGACGTCCTCTAATTGTTGTTGCAAGTTTTTTACGTGGCTGCTATAGGTTTCTAGCAAGAACGTTTCTTACCTACGCCAAAACCACAACGTGATATGCCAATTTCTATTTACCCTTCATAAGGACCCTTTTCATCGAATCCGATTCGACTAAAATGGGAGACACTGTCACCCGCTAGCCACCTTATGCAACTAGTGCATGTCAGTCGGTGGAACCTGTCTCACGTAAGCGTACGTGTAAGGTCGGTCCGGGCCGCTTCATCCCACGATGCCGCCGAATCAAGATAAGACTAGTAACGGCGAGTAAATTGACAAAATCGACGCCCACAACAACTTGTGTTCTACTCGTGCGTAGAAACTACGCATAGACCTAGCTCATGATGCCACTGTTGGGGATCGTTGCAGAAATTAAGAAATTTCTACGCATCACCAAGATCAATCTATGGAGCTTACTAGCAACGAGAGGGGAGTGCATCTTCATACCTTTGAAGATCACGATGCGGAAGCATTGCAAGAACGCGGTCGGTGGGGTCGTACACGAAGCGATTCAGATCGCGGCCGAATCCGATCTAAGCACCGAACAACGGTGCCTCCGCGTTCAACACACGTGCAGCCTGGTGATGTCTCCCGCGCCTTGACCCAGCAAGGAGAGAGGGAGAGGTTGGGGAAGACTCCATCCAGCAGCAGCACGACGACGTGGTGGTGGTGGAGGAGTGTGGCACTCCAGCAGGGCTTCGCCAAGCACTACGAGAGACGAGGAGGGAGAGGAGTACGGCTGCGCCAGGAGAGAGGGAGACTCGTGTCTCTGGCAGCCCCAAAACCCCCACTATATATAGGGGGAGGGGACGGCGGCCCCCTAGGGTTTCCACCTAAGGGGGGGCCTCGGGGGGGTGCAGCGGCCCCCTAGGGTTTCCAACCCTAGGTGCCTTGGGCCCTTGGGGGCGCACCAGCCCACTAAGGGGTTGGTTCCCACCCAACTACAGCCCATTAGGTCCTTCGGGGTAGGTGGACCCCCGGAACCCCTTCGGTGGTCCCGGTACAATACCGATGAACCCCCGAACCCTTCCGGTGACCGTATGATGACTTCCCATATATAAATCTTCACCTCCGGACCAATCCGGAACTCTTCGTGACGTCCAGGATCTCATTCGGGACTCCGAACAACATTGGGTAACCACGTACAAACTTTCCCTATAACCCTAGCGTCATCGAACCTTAAGTGTGTAGACCCTACGGGTTCGGGAATCATGCAGACATGACCGAGACATCTCTCCAGCAAATAACCAACAGCGGGATCTGGATACCCATGTTGGCTCCCACATGTTCCACGATGATCTCATCGGATGAACCACGATGTCGAGGATTCAATCAGTCCCGTATACAATTCCCTTTGTCAATCGGTACGTTACTTGCCCGAGATTCGATCGTCGGTATCCCAATACCTCGTTCAATCTCGTTACTGCCAAGTCACTCTTCCATAACACATCATCCTGTGACCAACCCCTTAGTCACATTGAGCTCATTACGATGATGTCTTACCAAGTGGGCCCGGAGATACCTCTCCGTCATACGGAGTGACAAATCCCAGTCTCGATTCGTGCCAACCCAACAGATACTTTCAGGGTTACCCGTAGTGCACCTTTATAGCCACCCAATTACGTTGTGATGTTTGGCACACCCAAAGTACTCCTACGGTATCCGGGAGTTGCACAATCTCATGGTCTAAGGAAAGGATACTTGACATTAGAAAAGCTCTAGCAGACGAACTACACGATCTTGTGCTATGCTTAGGATTGGGTCTTGTCCATCACATCATTCTCCTAATGATGTGATCCCGTTATCAATGACATCCAATGTCCATGGTTAGGAAACCGTAACCATCTATTGATCAACGAGCTAGTCAACTAGAGGCTCACTAGGGACATGTTGTGGTCTATGTATTCACACATGTATTACGATTTGCGATTAACACAATTATAGCATGAACAATAGACAATTATCATGAACAAGGAAATATAATAATAACCATTTTATTATTGCCTCTAGGGCATATTTTCAACACTGCATGCATAACTATTAGTTTACATTGAGTATGACTGCATCTCTTTTACCATGAATTACAATGTTTAGTCAGTCCTTGATCTTCAGAGGTGCTCTGCATTTATGTTTTTGCGGTATCAGAAAGGCCTAGCGAGATACCATCTTGTTATATCATATTATGATTGTTTTGAGAAAGTGTTGTCATCCGAGATTTATTATTATTGCTCGCTAGTTGATTATGCCATTGCTATGAGTAAACATGAGACCTAAGTGTTATTGTGAATATGGTTGGTTCATAATCTTTGCTGAAAGCTTGAATACTGGCTTTACATATTTACAACAACAAGAGCAAACAGAGTTTGTTAAAGATTTTCTTTATCACTTTCAGTTTGTCAACTGAATTCCTTGAGGACAAGCAAAGGTTTAAGCTTGGGGGAGTTGATACGTCTCCATTGTATCTAATTTTCCAAACACTTTTGCCCTTATTTTGGACTCTAACTTGCATGATTTGAATGGAACTAACCCGGACTGATGCTGTTTTCAGCAGAATTGCCATGGTGTTATTTTTGTAGAAATAAAATTTCTCGGAATGACCTGAAACTTCATGGAGAATATTTTTGGAATACATAAAAAATGTTGGCGAAAGAATCAACACCAGGGGGCTCACACCCTGTCCACGAGGGTGGGGGCGTCCCCTGCCTCGTGGGCCCTCTAAGGCTCCACCGACCTCAACTCCAACTCTATATATTCACGTTCGGGGAGAAAAAAATTAAAGAGGAGGATTCATCGCGTTTTACGATACGAAGCCACCGCCAAGCCCTAATCTCTTTTGGGAGGGCTGATCTGGAGTCCGTTCGGGGCTCCGAAGAGGGGAATCCGTCGCCCTCGTCATCATCAACCTTCCTCCATCACCAATTTCATGATGCTCACCACCATGGGTGAGTAATTCCATCGTAGGCTTGCTGGAAGGTGATGGGTTGGATGATATTTATCACGTAATCGAGTTAGTTTGTTAGAGTTTGATCCCTAGTATCCATTATGTTCTGAGATTGATATTGCTATGACTTTGCTATGCTTAATGCTCGTCACTAGGGCTCGAGTGCATGATTTCTGATCTGAACCTATTATGTTTTCATGAATATATGTGATTTCTTGATCCTATCTTGCAAGTCTATAGTCACCTACTATGTGTTATGATCCGGTAACCCCGAAGTGACAATAATCGGGACCACTCCCGATGATGACCGTAGTTTGAGGAGTTCATGTATTCACTAAGTGTTAACGCTTTGGTCCGGTACTCTATTAAAAGGTGGCCTTAATATCCTTTAGTTTCCAATAGGACCCCGCTGCCACGGGAGGGTAGGACAAAAGATGCCATGCAAGTTCTCTTCCATAAGAACGTATGACTATATTCGGAATACATGCCTACATTACATTGATGAACTGGAGCTAGTTCTGTGTCACCCTATGTTATAACTGTTGCATGAGGAATCACATCCGACATAATTATCCATCACTGATCCAATGCCTACGAGCTTTTCACATATTGATCTTTGCATAGTTACTTTTCCGTTGCCACTGTTACAATTACTACAAAACTGCTACTATTACTTTTGCCACCATTACCGTTACTTCCATACTACTTTGCTACTAAATACTTTGCTGCATATATTAAGTTTTCCAGGTGTGGTTGAATTGACAACTCAACTGCTAATACTTGAGAATATTCTTTGGCTCCCCTTGTGTCGAATCAATAAATTTGGGTTGAATACTCTACCCTCAAACGCTGTTGCGATCCCCTATACTTGTGGGTTATCAATGACGATTTTGTGGTTGCGATTATGGTGTTTAGTGACCACATTGTTAGGCAGCTACTGAGGTTTAAGGGATCGATCCCGGGCTATGCTCTGATGTTGAATCACAACAAAGGGAGCGGCCATCACCTACTCTTCGCCAATTACTTTCAGTGCGCGTCCCCACTCTACAATCCCAAGCTTTTCCGACGCCGCTTTGGGATGGCGAAACATGTGTTCAAATGTATTAGAGAGGGACTGATGGCGTATGATGATTATTTCGTATGTAAGGAGGATGCCCTTGAAAAGGTTGGCTTCTCCTCTTATCAGAAATGCACTGCAACTATTCAGATGCTTGCATACGGAATTCCCGGTGATCTTGTTGACGAGTATGCCTTCATAGTGAGACCACATGCCTTGCATCATTGTACAAGTTCTGCAAGGTTGTGGTAGCAGTGTTTGGCCCGGAGTACTTGAGAGAGCCAAATGTTACGGTCACAGCCCGGTTGTTGGCGATCAATGAAGAGAGATGCTTCCTGGGAATACTTGGTAGCATAGATTGTATGCACTGTAAGTGGAAGAACTGTCCAGAGGGCAATATAAGGGGCCTATTAAAGGTTGCACTCGCATACTTGAAGCTTTGGCTTCACAAGATCTCTTGATTTGACACTCTTTTTCGATATGGCTGGTTCCACAATGACATCAACATGCTTCAGCGTTCTCCGGTGTTCGGAAGACTTGCAGAAGGCAACTGCCCAGAGGTCAACTTTGAGATCAATGGCCACCACTACAACAAAAGATACTACCTAGCTGATGGTATCTTCAGTGGTCAACTCTTGCGAAGACAACCTCCAATCCGGTAGGAGAGAAGAGGGCTAGGTTTTCCCAAGCATAAGAGAATGTTAGGAAAGATGTGAAGTGTGTTTTTTGTGTGCTTCAATCTCGATAGGCTATTGTTTGGTGCCCTGCTAGAACATGGAGCACCAAGAAGTTGTGGGAGGTGATGACTGCTTGTGTGATCATGCAGAACATGATCGTAGAGGATGACCGTGAGGACCAAATCTCGATCAAGGGTTTAAATTTCAGGGTGAAACTGTTGTGCCTGAGTATGGACCGGCAAGCTTGTAGAGTTCACCCAATTTCATCATGAAATGTGTAATTGGGCAACTCACATTCAACTCTAGGTTGAGGATATGTGGACTCATCTTGGCAACCAATAGATGTATCGACTCTTTTTCTTTCAATGTATTTGTGACAATTTAGATTTCATTCGGTTTGTAAACTATGAGAGTTTTATTTGGTCGTAAACTATTTATTATTGTGATGTAAAAACTATGTGATTTAAACTTTGGGCAATGTTTAGATTTGTATGCAAAAGTTGTGTAATATGCTGCATATCGACCACGCGGACGAAATGCGTCGGCTGGTTGAGCGCACTAGCCAACAAAGCAAGGAGTCGGACGCCACCCGTACGGTCGACCCAAAAGAACAAAAGGCGGACCAAATCCACGTCCGTTTGCATCGGCTGGTTGAAGTTGCCCTCAGGACCCCTATCTTATAGAGGCACTGGCTGATCCAACGCCGATGGCGTGTGTGGCGTGTGGCGTGTGTCGGTCTTCTTGGTGGTCTTGGACCGGTCAGCGGCCCATGCCGCCGCAAGCTCCTCGTTGGTGATGACCCAATACAATGCTACCTGCATCTTAGCAAAGGTGGTTGACTGACACGCCCGGCACCACTCCGTTTCGGTGAGGGCTTTGGAGCCCCCAAACGAGGAGGAGGTCGTGCCGCTAAAAGTGAATCTAATTCGCTTAGTGGATTTTAATAATTATTGGCAACATATCTCAAGGAAAGCTTATCTAGTTTATCTCTCGAAAGGTCCTTGTGCATGCACCAAAGGAAATGAAATGTGACCCCACAAATTATCATGAAGAAAAGTGTTCACCAAGCTTAGAATTCTCCGTTTTCATTTTAATGATCCAACATCACATTGAGTTCATAAGCATGCCGATACTATCAAATTGTGATGAGGAAGCTATGCCGAGTTTCTTTCTATTTGAGTTTAAAGATCAAACTCCAAATTCCCTCAAAAGTCTTCAATTGCTCCACTATATATCTACCTAACTTTCATAACTTCGGAGATGCCAAGCTCTTCCAATCGAAACCACCGAGCAGTTCATCCATATATAACCATTGCAAACGTTGGCACTTTGGAGCGCCAATCATTCTACTCGGAACCACCAATGCACTTGGCAAAACTTCTCTTGTCCGCTTAGAATTTCCGAACAACCCTCACTTAGAGTGGGGAAAACGATAGGAGGCAGCTAGGGCTTGGCGAACGCCTTAGCCCCTCTCTCCTACGAGCCTAATGCTTCATGTGTGTGCGTGGTGGGGTCGCTTTTTTCTCGACAACCATCTTCTTTGGATTCACTCCGATGTTCCATGAAAAAAATTGATTGATACAAAAAACAACCAGGCACCTGAGCCATAGTTGCTCCCTATGAGTTTTTGGTGAGCTGTCATCACCCTCACTTCCGTTTTCATTTCTCTTTCCTTTTCTTCAAAAAATTAGCTTCAAATACAGCAGAAATACGGAAACGTGTCAGAATCCCATTGGCCGCAGAGTTTCCCTCTAGATAGCAGCACAATCCCAAGCGCCAATCAAAGGGCATCCTCACTAGAGCAACACCAGCGAGCTCCGGTAGAGCCAGAACGACGGCGGAGAAAATCACCACAGCATTTCCAGCAGAACTAGCGGCCTAAAATGGCAGCCATCCTCGGGCGCGCCGGCACCGCCGCCACCGGCGGCTTCCGGCGGCAACATCAAGAAACCAGCCGCGGCGGCCGTCGGCGAGATGCGGTCGTCGTCGCGGCCGTGACCGGCGCCGCGCCGCAGGAGGGGTCGCTGGAGCGGCCGGCGTGGTCCGGGGAGACGCCGGTGTCGCGGCTCGTCGCCGCGCTCATCGCCTTCAAGCCGCTCTACTCCCTCATGAAGCTCGCCTCCCGCGAGGTCATCATCAGGTAGGCACCGCACGCCATTGGCCGTCAGTTAGTTAGCTGTTGGGCTTCTCGTCAGCAATGTAGTGGTGGTGGTTGCGCTTGGACGTCGTGATGGTGGAGGCCATGGATGATTGTTATCCAGGACGGCGGAGAAGTCCAACATCCCGTGGAGGGAGATGACGAGGAAGGTGCTAGAGTCGGACGTGTACGAGGTGTTCGAGAGGATAAGAGACCCCAGCATCGTCTACCCTGACTGTGAGCAGTTCATCCCACCACCCCGACCACCCTCACTTCTTCGTCAGCTATTTTTGGTCGATAACACATTTCTTTAGCTGATTAATTAGTAGCATAGTGGTAGTATCAATCGCATAAATTTGACAGTGAGAAGATTATGCTTTTACCTTCAGTTGCACCTCTGATTCCATGATTTGATCGACACAACACTGAAATCTCAAGGAAGCAGAAGCATTAATATGGCTTGCTTATATTGAGCAGATTATCTGAGCCCATTCCACGCCTATGACGAAGGGAACCTATCGTGGCTGGTAATTGTTTGCTTCCCTCTCTTCTCTCTGCATACTTTATATGTTCGACTGAATGCAGAGCTCTTGTTTCTCTCCCGTGCTGATCACCAATTATGCAGGCTGCAGCTGAGGCTGAGGCTGCAACCTTGTCGATTGCAAAGAGGGCCATACCCGAGGCTACTTCGATCGAAGAAGCGAACAAGATTGTTCGGGGAAACTGGATGAATACTATTGAGGAGCATCACCTCAAGTACTCGGGGGAAAACTGCCAGATCAATGACATTTTGGACATTGGCTGCTCTGTTGGAGTGAGCACCAGATACCTGGCTGAGAGGTTCCCTTCGGCTAAGGCTGTTGTAAGTGCATCTCTTGCCACATCTCTGAAAAATGTCTTGTCAAGGTTCAGTATCTCCTCATGTTTCGGGGGAAACGATCAAATCTTGTGAAAATCAAAGCATCCAGGATCTCTGATAAAACAAAAAAGATCATGCTGTAATACTAGCAGTATCGATATTGTCGACTCAGTTTGATGGCATGGTGCCATGCTTTTACTGCTTATCTTGAGCTACATGAAGTTGTTAACATATTGTGTTATAGCCATCTTTCTGCATATTGACGATTCCTTGGTTGGTTTTCACATGGATTTGCTAATTTGGAGCTTTTTCAATGGTCAAGGGACTAGATCTATCGCCCTACTTCCTGGCCGTGGCAGCACAGAAGGAAGAACAACTGTCTCGGCAAAACCCTATTCGTTGGGTTCATGCAAATGGTGAAGCGACTGGGTTGCCACCGAACTCATTCGACGTCGTCTCCCTTGCTTATGTGGTAATTTCTATCATATCTTGAAATGGTTATCACGAAATAAACTAATGTAATCTCCCTGTAAAGACTGAAAATGTTTTTTTTAAGAGACTGAAAATGTTGAAGCGACCAAACAATAAGTATTCTAGATCTTACACAATTGTAGTGACATGCCTATTTTTGCATCTAATTAGGATTCTAGGCTTCTTTGCATGAACGCTGTGCCACGGACTTTGAAAAATAAGCAAATTACAGGGGGGATCAAAGTCAGCTTTTATCAAGAGATCACCATTTAAGTACAAAATGAAACGGTAATTCTCATATCAGCACTAATGCCGCAAGCGCAATTCTATAAACACCTGCAGTGCCACGAGTGTCCAGCACGAGCAATAATTGGATTAGCGAAGGAAGCATTCAGACTACTTCGCCCAGGAGGAACAATTGCCTTAACCGACAACTCGGTAAGAAAATCCAGTTTCCCAACATTGATCAATTACTACCTGATAACACAACTGTTTTGAAAAAGGTTCTGAAATCTAACTTCGTTTCCTTTTGTATTTCTACTCGCCGCAGCCAAAATCAAAAGTACTCCAGGTAACCTCGAGCAAAATTTACTGAAGCTCCTCATCTGGTTCTCACTCACATTGACCGGGGTACTTATAAATTGTTACTGCCGTTTCAGGAACTGTCACCCGTTCTGTTCACTCTGATGAAGAGCACTGAACCGTTCCTGGACGAGTACTACATGCTGGATCTGGAGGAGGCGCTGAGCCAAGCAGGCTTCGTCAATGTGTGCTCCGTGCTGACAGACCCCAGGCATAGAACGGTCACTGCCACTGTGCCCTACTGACTGCATCACCATGCTTCACCAATGCACAATTTGTGTTGTAAACAGTCACAAAAGCTTAGTAACTTGTGAGCCATTTGCATTCAGGAAGAAAATGATCCTGCAACTTAACTGCAGAAATGCGATGTACTACTACATGGCAACTAATGCAACTGGATCACGAGAAAAACATTCGAAGTCTGTAATAAGTAGTATATTAGAAAAAAGAACTTTCAACTAGGAAGACAACTTTGCATATGTAGTAAAATTATTAAGGAGTTCAAAAAATCCGGGTGCGTAATTGTAGACCATCATCCATCGGCACAAGCACATGACATGGTATGGTAGTATGATACGCTATCCCATATCCTAGTTCCTAGATGTATTGCTTCGATCGACTAGTTCACTCTCCATCGGTGGCCGCGTCGCCGGCGTAGCTCTGCTCATTGAAGTCGCCGTCGTTGTCGCCGAGAGGCTTCGTAGTCGTAGATCCCGTCCCGGTTCTCCTCCCCGCCATTGCAGGGCAAAACAGTCGAGTGGGCGCTCTCGGTTTGCATGACACCGCCGTCATCGTTGTAGCCGCACAGAGCGCCGCCGGCTTGTTGCTCGCCGCCGGAGAACATCAGGGAAGACTCTCCGGCGTAGTATTGGTTGTGGCTGTGGATCTGGCCCAGCTGATTATTAGGCCATGGGGCAACCTCTTGGCTAGCAACCGGGACGAACGGTGAAGGGTCGTAGTAGGCGCCGTTCATCCCCGCCATGCCGCAGCCGTAGAAGGAATCAGCTTGAGCGCCGGTGAATCCCTGGCTGTGACTCGTCGTCGCCGCGGCAAGCTGGTTGGTGTACGAGAGGCCGTAGTCGATGTAGGCGCCATCCGGGAGGACACAGTTGAGAGGCGTATAGCAGGAGTCGGCATCTGCCGTGTCACCGCCGTTGCCGCCATACAGAGCACCAGCTTGCGAATCACCGAGTCCCTCGCCGTTGCTCGCCAACGCGGCGGCATCGTGGTCGTAGTAGCTCGTGCCCGGCAGCTCAGGGTCCGGGACCATAACCTGCTGGTCGGCGCCGGCGGTGGCCGCGCCCGGTGCCTTTTCCTTCTTGGAGTTACTGCTGATGTTGACGCGGGTGAGCACCTTGCCGGGGAGCGGCGGCGACGTGATCTCGTACTCGTGCATGACATACCCCGTGCTGACGCTGCCGCGGCCGACCTTGAGCTTGAAGGTGAGGTCGTACCGCTTGTAGGCGATGTCCAACTCGGCGCCGCCGGGGCCGAGCATGGTGACGGTGCCCTCGTTCAACTTCTGCCCCTGCCACACGCCGCCGCCCTTGACGGTGCGCCTCCTGCGGCCGCCGTCCGTGGGGGGGCCGAAGAAGAAGGCGTGCTCGATCTTGCCGTCGCCGCCGTGCCTCCGGAGGAGCTCCCACGGCGGGGCGCTCCCGGGGTCTTCTTCGATGATGGCGTGCGCGTGCGGGTTGGGGAGGCCGAGCGCGCGCGGGAGGAGGTAGTAGGCGACGATGTCGTCGTCGGTGGGGTCGAACTTGAACGCCGGCGGCATGCCGAGGCCGAAGCCGAACTTGTAGGCTTCCATCCTTGTTCTGCTCTGCTCCACGTCTAGTCTAGGTTTCGATCGATGGAAGAGTGCGGTAGGGTTCCGGCGTGGAGATCTTCCTAATATAGACGAGGAGGAGGAGGGGGACTCCTGACCTACTCGGAGTGGAGATCCTTCATACTTTCCACCTACAGATCGGACTCGAAAACGCGGGAACTAAACCAGCCCTTGATTTCTCAAAAAAAAAAACTTGATTGAAAGTGTGATCCTAATCTATGATAAAAAACATCAAGTCTGAATTTCGAATCTTATTTCCCTTCCCAATCAAAAGGGCTATTGACAAAAGATAATTGAATTGGACAACAGGAAAAGCCTCTACTTATTACTTATCAAATGGGTTAATGGGCTATCCATCATCCATCAAAAAAGAAGAACAAAAGAGACTGTGCGACACTCTGACTGGCTTAAAAGCATTTACAGCCGGACCCTTATATCGGTCTTAAACACCTCAAACGCCCCGATGAAAAAAATGCAATCCAACCTGACGCCATATATCTGGCCCAAATGCCCGAACCGACCGACAACCCTCATATCCAACCCATATCTGGATATGCGGATATCCGGACATGATGCCACATGATTTGACCCACCACGGACCAATTTTTCTTTAACTTTTCTCTTTCATCCTCTCCACCAATCATATGTATATGCCCGGACAATATAAAAATAATACGAGGAGTGTGGTTGTTTTACAAGAAAATTAAGGATTCAAAATAGACGTGCCTGGACTTACAAGAAAAATAAGAATCCAAAACAAACGTGCCTGGACACTGACCATGGACATATAGAGAGCCAAATTAAGCAATTGCTTGCCGTTGTAGATGCTCTAATAAGGCCACACAAAGCAATCAAAGGAACATCTATACTTATTTGCTGGTATAAACAGCCGCTCCTTCTAAAAAGAGCATTTTTTATAAATAAAAACAAACTAAAATAAGAGCAACCACTGAGAAGCTATCAGTCTCTCACCACACAGACAGACATGTCACTTTCCCCGCCGCCTTCTTTCCCCGTTGCATCCTTTCCTTTGCACGCCGCCTCTAGTCCAGCCCGCCAGCGCACTCTGTCTCTTCTCCAGCCACGACGTCGCCTAGTGCTCACGCCATAACTCACACCTATAAACTCGATAATGTGAAGTGCTCTCATTTCTCATATCTAAAATTTGTGTCATCGTTGATCCATCCACATAACGTATCGAAACTTACAGTCGATGCAGCAAATCTAAAGCGTACACCACATGAACACATTCTAGAAGCCATCATCATCATCGAACCGTTGACCCATCTTCAGTAAAGAGTTCCGCATCATCCTTACCAGTTTGGCCATCCGTCGACGCCACCATAATGCCCTACGTCACCACCTCCCTGCACGCAAACCGTTGAGCACATCACGGTCGCGCCGGTACACCGCAACATCAGGCCGCCAAGTACCACCAGCCGACACAGCTTGAAGTCTCTAAAAGATCTGCCGTTCATAGCACCTGCCGAACAGGCATGACACGGCGTAACACCTGTCACTCAGACATGACTTGACATCTCCACCTAAGCTCTGTGCAAGATAAAGCCGCTCCACCTCCTGCTTCTGTCTTCCAGCGCTGCTTCACAAATGATGCTCCTAAGAGAGAAACGACATCGCAGTGCCGTCATCGTCCGATCTGGAAGACCAGATCATAGGGTTTGCCCCGAAGCAGCACGAGTGGGTCGACGATAGTTACACCACAACGCCTTCATCAAGATAACAGCGCAGAACACCGCCATCGCCCGCCATTGGCTCGGTTTTCACTTCAACTATGTCTCTCTAGCTCGCAGCCAGGACTAGATGACGGATCTCGAGATCTGACCACCCAGCCTCAGGATGATCGACCACCTCTGACGAAGGAGATGACCACCACCGCCAAGCCTAGGATCGCCGCCACAGGCGCCCACGTGATGCAGATCGAGACCTAGAGCGCCACCACGATCCGAAGCCAAACAGAAGGTTGAGTGGCTGCAACATGGCCACCGCCGCCACCTGCCGCTGCGGCTACAGACCCGCCGCTACACTCCAGCCATCGTTGTTCGCCATCACCGCCAAGGAGATGAAGATCGGGACCGCCGCGACAATCTTGAGCAGCTGACGCGCGAGAAGAAGACCGCCGCCGCCGAGCCGCTTGGGTTTTTGCCCTGTCGGCGGCGACGGAGAGAAGAGTGGTGGCGGGGGACCGGAGAAGGGAGGCAGGGACGCCCCGATTAGAGAGAGCATCGTTCGAAAGAACTTTCAACCAGAGGCAACAACCTTGAGTATGTAGTAACAAATTTAAGGAGTTCAAAAGAAATCCGGGTGCGCAATCGTATACCATCCATCCACACAAGCACATGACATGGTATGGTAGTATGATATGCTATCCCACCTATCCTACTCCCTCCGTTCTAAAATAGATGACCCAGCTTTGTACTAACTTGGAACGGAGGGAGTAGTTCCGAGATGTATTGCTTTGACTAGTTCACTCTTGATCTCGGTGGCTGCATCGCCGGCGTAGCTCTGCTCATTGAAGTCGCCGTCGTTGTCGCCGAGAGGCTTCGTAGTCGTAGATCCCGTCCCGGTTCTCCTCCCCGCCATTGCAGGGCAAAACAGTCGAGTGAGCGCTCTCGGTTCTCATGACACCGCCGTCATCGTTGTAGCCACACAGAGCGCCACCGGCTTGTTGCTCGCCGCCGGAGTACATCACGGCGGCATCTCCAGCATAGTATTGGTTGTGGCTGTGGATCTGGCCCAGCTGATTAGGCCATGGGGCAACTTCTTGGCTAGCAACCGAGACGAACGGTGAGGGGTCGTAGTAAGCGCCGTTCGTCCCCACCATGCCGCAGCCGTAGAACGCATCAGCTTGAGCGCCGGTGAATCCCTGGCTGTGGCTCGTCGTCGCCGCGGCAAGCTGGTTGGTGTACGAGAGGCCGTAGTCGATGTATTGGCCATCCGGGAGGACACAGTTGAGAGGCGCATAGCAGGAGTCGGCATCTGCCGTGTCACCGCCGTCGCCGCCATACAGAGCACCAGCTTGCGAGTCACCGAGTCCCTCGCCGTTGCTCGCCATCGCGGCGGCATCGTGATCGTAGTAGCTCGTGCCTGGCAGCTCAGGGTCCGGGACCACAACCTGCTGGTCGGCGCCGGCGGTGGCCGCGCCCGGTGCCTTTTCCTTCTTGGAGTTACTGCTGATGTTGACGCGGGTGAGCACCTTGCCGGGGAGCGGCGGCGACGTGATCTCGTACTCGTGCATGACATACCCCGTGCTGACGCTGCCGCGGCCGACCTTGAGCTTGAAGGTGAGGTCGTACCGCTTGTAGGCGATGTCCAACTCGGCGCCGCCGGGGCCGAGCATGGTGACGGTGCCCTCGTTCAACTTCTGCCCCTGCCACACGCCGCCGCCCTTGACGGTGCGCCTCCTGCGGCCGCCGTCCGTGGGGGGGCCGAAGAAGAAGGCGTGCTCGATCTTGCCGTCGCCGCCGTGCCTCCGGAGGAGCTCCCACGGCGGGGCGCTCCCGGGGTCTTCTTCGATGATGGCGTGCGCGTGCGGGTTGGGGAGGCCGAGCGCGCGCGGGAGGAGGTAGTAGGCGACGATGTCGTCGTCGGTGGGGTCGAACTTGAACGCCGGCGGCATGCCGAGGCCGAAGCCGAACTTGTAGGCTTCCATCCTTGTTCTGCTCTGCTCCACGTCTAGTCTAGGTTTCGATCGATGGAAGAGTGCGGTAGGGTTCCGGCGTGGAGATCTTCCTAATATAGACGAGGAGGAGGAGGGGGACTCCTGACCTACTCGGAGTGGAGATCCTTCATACTTTCCACCTACAGATCGGACTCGAAAACGCGGGAACTAACAAAACTAACAAGCCCTTGATTGAAAGTGTGCAGGTGCAACGCATTTATCCTAATCTATGATAAAAAAAACATCAACTCTGAATTTTGAATCTTATTTCTCTGCCCAGCGCTAAATATAAATCAAATGATCAAAAGGGCTATTGACAAAAAAAATTGAATTGGACAACAGGAAAAGCCTCTACTTAGTACTTATCAAATGGGTTCTCGATCATCGATAAAAAAAAAAAAGAACAAAAGAGACACGCGTGACGCTTCCTTTGGTCGACGATCTCTTAAATCTGAAATGCTTCAGAGTATTTACAACTGGACCCCTTATATCCGCCCTGAACACCCGGACGGACTATTCGGACAAAAGGAATGCAATCTACAGGACGCCCTATATCTGACCCAAGCGCCCGGTGTTGAGTATATGTGTTATGTGCATATTGCGTATTGGGCCAGCCTCCTAGTTCGTTGTATAGTTGAGGTCCGTGGCCCACCTTTGTACATTATATATATGTGCCTATGCACGAAGAGCAATACATCGTGCAATTCCCATAACATACATGGTATCAGTTTCCGAGTTCTAACCCTAGCTTCCACCGCCGCCACCGCCGCCGCGTGACTCCCACGCGCCGCCGCCACCGCCGCCGCGCGACTCCCACGCGCCGTCGCCGCCTCCGCGCGACTCTCACGCGCCGCCGCCGCCGCCGCCGCCACGCGACTCCTCCGCGCCGCCACCTCCCATCCGCCGCCGCTGCCCGCGCGCCAATCGCGCCAGCCGCCGCTACCCTCTATCCATCGCGCGCCACTGCTGCCGCTAGCCCCGGCCGATCCAGCAGCCGGCCAAGTAAATTCACGTATACATCATCTAGGTCTACGTGTTTGTTGCTTGAGAATCCATCAGGTTTGGTCTAGCTAGCTTTGCACTTCGCGTGCACAGCCATCGCTAGCCCGCGCGCTACAGCCGTCGTTCGCCAAGCCCCCGCTCGCCAGCCCCGTGCGCTTCACCAAGTCCTGCTCGCCCGCTGCTGTCTGGCGCTTCATCGCCAGGCCGTCGCGTCACACGCCTTTTGGCTTCTCCGCCGCTGCTCTCCCTGGCCTACGCCTCCATGGCTGCAACTGTCCAGGTCTCCGCCGCGTCACTGTCGCCGGTCTTCGGCGATTCCGCTGCTCAGCCGCCAGTGGACTCCTACGGCGCTGATGTCCCGTCCGTGCCGTACGGCGCCACTCCGGCCACAAGTCATCAGGACGTTGTCCTGCTTCCGTATGGAGTCCCGCCTGCAGGCTTCTACTGCGCCGCTCCATATACACATCACCAGGGTGTCCTGTCTGTGCCCTACAGAGCAACGCATCCACATCAGGGCCCGGTGGCCGGCTCCTACGGCGCCGCGCCGGCTAGCCAGTGGCCGGCTCCCTCTGCGCTGCAGCAGTCCTATGGCCACGCTGCCCCGTTGGCCTACGCCTACCCGCCAACCTCGGTGCCTGCGTCTCCTTACGGTGCGCCCGCTTCGTACGGAGCGCCCTACGGCGGTGCATGGACGGAGCAGGTGGCTTCGTCCGTGGTGCCGAGTGGTCCTTCACCCACGGTTTTTTATGCGCCGCCTCCCGCCCCTCCCGCCGAAAGGCGCCGCGGGGGCCGGCACGGTGGCCAGAAGCCGCAGCAGCAGGACGTCGGTGCACCTCGTCAGCAGCAGCAACCACGGCTTCAGGTGCCTTCCCCGTGGGCCTCCGGCTACAACCCATGGACTGGTGTCGTTCCTGCTTACACCATGACGTCTCCGTTCCCCTCGCCGGCCTTGCCGCCAACGCCCTGGGACCCGATGCTCTTCGCCGCGCTGCCCGCCGCTCCTACGCCGAACAACTTCACTGAAGGCGATGATTGGTACATGGACACCGGGGCTACGGCTCACATGTTTTCTCATCCTGGTAATCTTGCCTCCTTTACTCCCGTCACCATCGACCGCCGCTTCATTGTCGGCGACGGTTCCACACTCCCTATCACACATGTCGGGCACACTTTTTTCATTCTAATTCCATGCCTATTACTCTGTGTAACATACTTGTGTCACCTCATCTTATTAAGAACCTTGTTTCCGTTCGTTGTTTAACACGTGAAAATCCTGTTACTGTTGAATTTGACGAGCTTGGTTTCTGTGTCAAGGACGCTCGAACCAGGATGGTACTTCACCGCTGTGACAGTCTCGACGAGCTTTATCCGGTGCATTCGTCGTCCACCTCCACCACCGCACCGGTTGCTCTCTCCGCCGGCGTCGATCTCTGGCATGCTCGTTTGGGTCATCCCAATCCCGTCACACTTCGTCATATTCTTAAGAGTTTCAGTTTCAGTTGTCATAAGATAGAGGATCACACCTGTCATGCCTGTCATGTCAGCAAACATGTTTGCCTCCCGTTTAATAACTCTACCACCATAGCTTCTTTTCCATTTCAATTGATTCATAGCGATGTGTGGACCTCTCTGGTTCCTAGTAATTCGGGCTATTTATATTATCTGGTTATCCTTGATGATTATTCTCATTACGTGTGGACTTTTCCTTTGCGCAGAAAGTGAGATGCACTCTCCACTTTGGAGGCTTTTTACTCCTATGTCAGCACGCAGTTTGGGCGTCCCATCCTTGCTCTTCAGACTGACAATGGAAAAGAGTTCGACAACCTTGCTTTCCGCACTTTTCTGTCGCACCACGGCACAGTTTTTCGTCTCACATGCCCGTATACTTCCCAGCAGAACGGTCGAGCCGAACACGTCCTTCGCACTCTGAACGACTGCGTTCGCACGCTCCTATTCCATGCTAACGTGCCGCCTCGTTTCTGGCCGGACGCACTTGCTACTGCTTCTCTTCTCCTTAACCTTCGCCCCTGCCGCCCACTGTGGAACTATGCACCTCACCATCTTCTCTTCGGTACGCCCCCATCTTATGATGGCCTGCGTATTTTCGGGTGCCTTTGCTATCCTAGCGCTGCCGACTCCACTCCTCACAAACTCGCACCTCGTTCTGTCGCTTGCATCTTCATCGGCTACCCCTCCAACTCTAAGGGCTATCGGTGCTACGATCCCGTCTCCCACCGTGTGTTCACTTCCCGGCACGTTTACTTTGATGACCATGTGTTTCCATTTCACCAGGTACCCCCGGCTGTTCCTCCCGCCACCGGTGACGCGAGCTCCTCGACGCCTCTCCCAGGGCGCTCGCGCACCTCTCTTGGCCCGCCCCCTGGCTTTGAGGCGCGCCCCCCGCATGTGGCGCCTCCTCCAGCCGTGGCGCTGGCGCCCCCGGCGCCCCCGATGTTGGCGCCCGCGGCCCCCTCGGCGCCCCCGGCGCCCGTGGCCCCCTCGGCACCCCCGGGGCCCTCGGCGGTCGTGACCCCCTCGGCGCCCTCGGCGCCCGTGGCCCCCTCGACGCCCCCGGCGCCCGTGGCCCCCTCGACGCCCCCGACGGGTCCGGTCACCCGCGCCCGTATGGGCGTTTTTCGCCCGAGCTCGCGCTACGCCTCGGATGACTACGTCCATGCGGTGTCCACCTCTGAGCCGTCGCCGTTGCCGTCCTCCGTTCGAGCCGCTCTTCGTGACCCGCTCTGGATGGCTGCGATGCAAGAGGAGTTTGACGCCCTGTTGCGCAACCGGACGTGGCAGCTTGTTCCCCGTCCCCGGCACGCCAACGTAATTACCGGGAAGTGGGTCTTTAAACACAAGCTCCGTCCTGATGGTACCCTTGATAGCTACAAAGCGTGTTGGGTCGTTCGTGGCTTTCGACAGCGTGCTGGCATCGACTTCACCGGCACCTTCGCTCCGGTCGTCAAGCCCGGCACGATACGCACGGTTCTCCACCTTGCGGTCTCCCGTGCTTGGCCGGTGCACCAGATGGACGTCTCCAACGCCTTCCTCCATGGTCACCTCGAGGAGCAGGTCTTCTGCCAGCAGCCCACCGGGTTTGTTGACCCGGCGCTTCCCGACCACGTGTGCCTGCTTTCGCGGTCCCTGTACGGATTCAAGCAGGCTCCGCGCGCTTGGTACCAGCGCATCGTGGCGTTTCTCCACCAGCTTGGGTTCCGCTCTACCCGCTCGGACGCCTCGCTCTTCATCTATCATCAGGGCTCTGACACGGCCTACTTGCTGCTATATGTCGACGACATCATCCTGACGGCATGTACGGCTGGTCTTCTCAGTCAGCTCACGGCTCGTCTTCGCGCTGAGTTCGCCATCAAGGACTTGGGTCCTTTGCACTACTTCCTCGGTGTCGAGGTGGTGCGCCGTCCGGATGGCTTCTTCCTTCATCAGTGGAAGTACGCTCATGAGCTCCTGGAGCGCGCCGGCATGCTTAACTGCAAGCCCGCCGCTACGCCTGTCGATACGAAGGCCAAGCTTTCTGCCACGGATGGTTCTCCTGCTTCAGATGCTGCTTTCTATCGGTCTATCGTTGGTGCTCTCCAGTACCTTACTCTAACTCGACCGGAGATCCAGTATGCCATGCAACAGGTGTGTCTTCATATGCATGCTCCTCGAGACGTTCACTGGGCTGCCGTCAAGCGGATTCTCCGCTATATCTGTGGCACTATGGATCTTGGCGTCACGCTTCACGCCTCCCCCGACACCGCCCTCACCGCGTACTCCGATGCAGACTGGGCGGGCTGCCCTGACACTCGTCGCTCCACTTCGGACTATTGTGTCTACCTTGGACCCTCACTTATCTCGTGGTCGTCCGAGCGGCAGCCTACGGTCTCTCGTTCTAGTGCTGAGGCTGAGTATCGTGCGGTGGCCAACGTCGTCGCCGAGTGTTCGTGGCTTCGCCAGCTGCTTCAGGAGCTCTCTTGTCCTGTTGACCGTGCCACGGTGGTCTACTGCGACAACGTCTCGGTGGTCTACCTCTCCGCTAACCCGGTGCATCATCGACGGACCAAGCATATTGAGTTGGATATTCATTTTGTTCGGGAACAGGTGGCCCTTGGCCATATTCGTGTTTTACACGTCCCTACTTCCCAACAATTTGCCGATATCATGACCAAGGGCTTGCCTACGGCGTCATTTGAGGAGTTCCGATCCAGTCTTTGCGTCAGCCATGGTGCCGCTTCGACTGCAGGGGGGTGTTGAGTATATGTGTTATGTGCATATTGCGTATTGGGCCCGCCTCCTAGTTCGTTG
Source organism: Aegilops umbellulata (assembly GCA_032464435.1). Lineage (NCBI taxonomy): Eukaryota > Viridiplantae > Streptophyta > Magnoliopsida > Poales > Poaceae > Aegilops > Aegilops umbellulata. Next base: position 84,354,722 of record CP136057.1, read on the forward strand.
TATAGTTGAGGTCCGTGGCCCACCTTTGTACATCATATATATGTGCCTATGCACGAAGAGCAATACATCGTGCAATTCCCACAACATACACCCGGACTGGCCGACAACCCCCATATCCAATCCATATCTGTGGAGGATACACGGATATCCGGACATGTCCGGGCAGGATGCCGCGTAGGATTTGGCCCACCACAGACCACATTTTCTCTTGCTTTTCTTTTTCTTTCTATCCACCAATCATATGCATATGATCAGACAATATGAGGATAATACCCTGCAAAAGAAAAGACAATATGAGGAGTGTGCTTGTTTTACAAGGACTGGCTGTGGACGTATGGGGAGCCAAATTAAGCAATTGATTGCGGTTGTAGATGCTCTAACTAGGCCACACTAAGCAACCAGAGGAAAACCTATACTTATTTGCTAGTATAAACACCGCTCCTTGTAAAAAGAAGAGCATTTGCTATAAAAAGACAAACTAAAATAAGAGCAACCACTGAGAAGCTATCAGTCTCTCACCGCACAAACAGACACATCACTTTCCCCGCTGCCTGCTCTCCCCGCTGCATCATTTCCTTCGCACGCCGTCTCTACTCCAGCCCGCCGGTGCACTTTGTCTCTTCTCCAGCCACGACATCGGCTGGTGCACCCCCCCCCCCTCCCCGGCCTTGCGCCGCCGCCTCCTCTGCCCAACACTGAAATCCATGCGGGATCTCGGACCGGACTGAAATCCATGCGCAAGGAGTACCGGCAGGCGAAGAGCATGTGCTCGACAGACTCTCCCTGGGTCTTGCAGAGTTGACAATCGCCATAATTTGGCCAACCCCGGCGATGCAATCTATAGTCCGTCCAAATTCTATCTTGAAGCACCAGCCATGCAAACATTTTGCATTTAGGAGGGGCCCAGTTTTTCCACACCAACGAGTTCATAGTTGTAGGAGCAAGGTTGTCGAACTCTGTGGTGGAGCTTGACAAGAATGTATGGGGTCCAAAGACAAAACAAATTAGGTTTGCCCCAATTCAAGCAACCCTAGCAACTACTAAACAAAACAAATATATGGCCCAAGCACCAAGAAATTTCCAATTGGATCAAACGTGTAGGCATACTACGGTGATTGTTAAATTACTAATCAAACTCATACAGAGAAACTGCAAAAAAATTCAAAATTTTGTTGCCCCCAATTTACTCGTACATGCAACACTGCTACACAAGGAGGATCCAGTAGTTCAATGTTGCAAGCACAGGACACTTCAAAAAAATTATGTAGCTAAATTCATACGGGGCGGGGCGGACGACTATGACGTGGTGGTCAGCCGGGCAGTCGACTCGGCGATAACCGCACAGTGGCGAAGAGCAAAAGACGACGGCCTCAGGCGCACCCTTGTTTCCCTCCTCGGCAGGTTTTTTGCCCGCGTGCGTGCTAGGATCGAGGGCAAACTCCTCCTCGGCTTCGGCATCGAGGTTGTTCGTCGACGGCAAGGCGGTTGGTTCATGGGTGGAGCAGGGAGCAGCCGTTACAAAGAGCGTGATTGGGAAATAGGAACAGAGGCAAAGTAGTTAAACAAGTGAATACAACATGGGTGGTGTTGTCAAAGTAGGCTTGTGCATGCATGTGAAAGTGAATTGGCTGAAAGCTGCAGGGGGTCACTACTAGCTGGTAAAAATAAATTTTCATTTGGCCTGGGTGGGGGGGCACGGCCCCCTCAGCCTTACATGTACCTTCCCCTTATGCCATCCAAAACTTGATCAAAGACTTTGTCACGTGAACTTATGCCATCCAAAACTTGATCAAAGACTTCGTCACGTGAACTTGAGAAATCTTGCGTTGCCTTGGGCTCGGATAGATGATCATCTGCTTTGCTTTTTGCCTGCGGAGGAGGTGTGTGACGCTTGAGCCCTTATATGGCTATTTATCAAGTTAACACGGCAGGGAAACACGACCAATCCAATGTGATTGGATGCCGGAGATCGAGTCCCTAAACTTTATCTTTAGTTGGCTCTATTAATTTAATATAAAGCCAGACGTTTTTTAAGAAAAACATTTGACAGTGCAGAGGGCTCAGGTGTAAATACCATCCTCCCTCTGCATCGTCACTCCACAACAACTTCACACACAACAACTCAGACAGTAGATCGACCGATCCACCATGGACGAAGCCAAGTGGTTGCGCTCGACGCTCGGCTACTTCCTCAGTGACGTACTGACGATCGTCACTGCAACTCTCGCCTTGTCAGTCTCGATGGACAATGACGTGATGGTCATGCTAATGTATGGGGGGGGGGGCAAAGACAAAACAAATTAGGTTTGCCCCAATTCAAGCAACCCTAGCAACTACTAAACAGAACAAATATGTGGTCCAAGCATCAAGAAATTTCCAATTGGATCAAACATATAGGCATACTACGTGATTGTTAAATTACTAATCAAACTCATACAAAGAAACTACAAAAAGAATCAAAATTTTGCTGCCCCCAATTTAACTCGTACATGCAACACTAATGCACAAGGAGGATCCAGTAGTTCAATGTTGTAAGCACAGGGCACTTAAAAAAATTCTATAACTAAATTCATACGGGGTTGGGCGGACGGTTGCGACGGGGTGGTCAGCCGGGCAGTCGACTCGGCGACAACCGGGAAGTCACGAAGAGCAGAAGACGACGACCTCAAGCGCACCCTTGTTTCCTCCTCGGCAGGTTGTTTGCCCGCTGCATGCTTGGATCAGAGGCAAACTCCTCCTCGACGTCAGCACGAGGTTGTTCGTCGGCGGCAAGGCGGGTGGTTCATGGGTGGAGCAGGGAGCAGCCGTGACAGAGCGTGGTTGGGAAATAGGAACAGAGCTAAAGTAGTTGAACAAGTATACAACATGCAGGATGTTGTCAAAGTAGGCTTGTGCATGCATGTGAAGGTGAATTGGCTGAAAGCTACATAGGGTCACTACTAGCTGGTAAAAATAATTTTTCATTTGGGCTGGGGGTGGGGGGGGGCACGGCCCCCTCAGCCTTACATGTAGCTCCATCATTGGTCGAACTGCACCCTGTATGCCGAGGCGGCGGCTTAGGCACCAGAGGCATTGAGCGACCAGGTGATAGATCATGTAGTTGAACGGAGGCCAGCTTCACCCAAAGGGCCACAAAATCAAGGAGACGAACCCAATCATCATTTAGCAAAGCTCTTTGGACGCAACCATTGATGAACCTGGAGATGCTGAAAATGGAAGGTGCAATATCCTTGGGCTTAGTCCCACCTAGCCACGGTGAGGACCAGAACTTGGTCGTCTTCCCGTCTTCAATAGTGATGGAAGTGATCTTGTAGAACAGGTTCATGTCTTTGTCATCGCAAGGTGTACCTAGCCCGATCCAAGTCCGGTCTAGGTCCTTCCACTCCCACCAAGGCCAGCGCAACTTGAGGGCACGGAAGAATTTGTCCAAGTCGAGGATGCCCAGATCACCCAGGGACATTGGCCTGCACATAATTTCCCATTTCACTTTGCATTTTCCTCCATTTACCTTGTCCGTTCCAGCCCATAGGAAAGCTCTCTCGATCTTAGTGATGTCAAGCAAAACACCTTTCTTCATATGCAGAGGGATGAGGCGGTGAATCGCTTGGGAGGTGAGAACAGACTTGACATAGGTATTTCGTCTGGCCGTAGTGATGTTCGCCCCTCTACCTGAAATTTTTTCATATGTGTCAGCTACACGAGTATGCCTTAGATATGAAAGAAGAATTCAAAGCGATGGGGATGACTTGCATCACCTGAGTGTTACTTAATTAAACCCAAACAGATGCGCCCTAGGATTTAGTAGTGTCTCGTCGTTCGCCACCCCCAGTTTCATGCTTCTATTATGGTGGCTAGAGGAGTGGGAGTTAAGAAACACGGCACAACTAGGATTTGAGTATCTTGTGAATGGCAAACATCTAGTCGTTTTCCTAGTTGTCGTAGCCAGTCAGCTCCGGTGTGACCTTTAGCCTGAGGCTGGGATAGCTGTCCCTGTCACGACACTTCCGAGGTGCTCCAACGCCCCGCTCCCATGGAACTCCAATGCGGGGACCTGACCCATAATAGCATCTTTCTTTTTTTTTCATTTTTGCGGAAACATAATAGCATCTTTCAGAAAGCTTTTGATAAGCGTGAAGGGCGAATATCACACACCAACGAAGCATGCAGGGGAGGGAACAATGGGGGCCTTGTTTACCTAACGGCAATGGGCTAGACGCCTTCGGCCGAGGCACGCGAAGATGGTCCGTGGCATGTCGCATGTGGTCCATTAGAATTGCCCGTAGATCCTCAATCCAGCGACCCGTCAGCGACTACGGTGGCCACTACTCATGGTGGAAACTTGAGGCGATTGCCTCGTCCGTGCAACCTCGGATCACACCAAATTAAACTCTAAAAATCAAGAAGAAATCTTGAAACAAAAAGTTCAGCCCTCACAAGCATATATGAACAAACAGGTAAAAGGCACGCACTTATAACCCGGGAAAGTTTTGCCAAACTATATTAGTATAAGCATCAAACGTGGAAAAACTTGACCATAGAATTAATTAGTACACGCCGTTGCTAAGCATATATGAATCAATTAGAGAGAGATGTACGCGTTCGTCCGTTTTCCACGGCACGAACCCTGTCTTGTCACTGACGCATCCTTGAATCCCCATAAGACATTGTGCGTCTAGGATATCAGGTGCAGGTGAGCTGAGGCACCAAAACGCCCCTTCGTATACTGTTTTTCTCTTAACGAGCTCCTGTACAAAACTAACTAGCCCTTGATTAATAGTACTGTAGTTGATTAACAAGCTCCTGTACAACTGAAGTGTCAAAGTGTTTGATGTTCAATTGAAGAGAGAGGCGGTGGAATAAGAGAGATTCAAGCCCAACCTTCTCAGGAATTGGGGGTGTGCATAGTGCAAGTACTACTTTACAAGAAAAATGTCTGAACATATATTCTGATGTTCCGCGTAGAACTTGAGAGCTATCGCATCAACTATGTATGACACCTAAATATGTGTTCATCTCTGCAAAATTACATGAGTAACTAGTTCGTGCAAACATTAAACTTAGTGAAGTTATATATATCGGGTACGCCTTGGGGAGATCACAAGTGAGCCACTAAAGATACAACTTCCATCACCACAATGTGAAGCATATAATCGGTAAGTTGTTAGTAAGCTCCAGGACGGCAAAGCCTGCTTCATATGCTAAGAAACTCGATGTCCTCCTCGGCGAGGAACGTCTTCCCTCTGTTAGGATTGTTGGCTCTCCGCTGGGACGGTGGAGGGCCTCGCTGCATAAACAGAGCATGTCAGCAAACATAGGACGACCGTGTGTGGTTCACTTGTTAACAGAACGAGAAATACCTTCCGCAAAACAAATGCGAGGTAGAGATAGGATGCCTCCCACTCATCTTGTGACAGCGTGCCTACATAACTCAAATACGTCAAGGTAATGAAATGATATTTATAGACAGCAGCGAATTCAGTAGCTAGTCTAGTTACTTTGGCCCGATCGTCCATCACCCAGAGGCCCCAGCCTTCGCATGAGATCAGCAAACTCTGGCCTTTGCACATAGTCGTGTACAAATTCATGGAAGTTCTTCATTAGAACCAGCTCTAAATCATACTGCAAAAGATGCACAATTTTTTGGTCATAGCCTTAGCATCTGTCTGAGAGCAAATTTGTAAAAGAAAACAAACGATAACAAAAAATAGGGTAGCAAAAATTTAGACAAAATATTGAAATGAACTAGTTTGAAATGAGGAAACAAAAGCACAGGTTGCAATAGCATACTGGGCAATAGATTAGTTGCATACCTCCTCTGCCAGTAGTTTGAAGAGATGGAATGGAACAACCCACTCCGGGCAATCAACTGCGTCCTGCATGTTGCCAAAGAGTTTGTTACTGAACAAGTTTTCATAATTAATGAATGGTAAATTAAATAAAGACAATGAGTGAAAAGCAGGAAGCTAGGTACTACATCATATAGGGCAATAAACACCCAAACAAGTTGTAACAAGACATGTATATGTAAATAGTCAAAGAAAAAGAAGACATGTATATGTACGATAAGGGCAATACGAAGGATGTCAGCTTAATACTATTCACAAAGAATGTCTAGAGTACGGAAGAACAGAAGACTGCAGCAAACAACATGTAACCTACAGGACTGCAGAGTTTGTGGTAAACAGATAGTACTATGTAAATCACTAGAGTTACTTTCAGAGCTGCAGCAACTGAAGCTGAATAAGAGCACATAATAGATATTTAGTTAAGCATTAGAAAGGGTAGTGTGCATACAAATTCACAAGAGGGCAACTTAATCAAAAAAATACCCAAACAAATCCATTTTTTCCTCTGTTACAATTTGGGTAAACACTCGAATATGAACATCAGCATTCATCTTGAAAAACTAAAAGAGGCCACCGATACAAGGCTCAAGTTATTAGAAAGTTAATCGTGTTGTCACCTCTAAATGGAACTTGTACTTGATACCAAAAGGCCTGGATGCCGGGAATTTCTACACCATTGTGAAAACAACAAAAATGATCAGTCAGTAATGAAAACGAACATATAAGAAGTTATTATAAACAAACATAATTACCTTTTCTGTGTACTCTTCACCAAAGGTAATACAGTAAACACTGTTCCCAAACTCCATCCCTTCAGCTGAGGATATAAATTTGTATGACACATCTTGTGACAAGTACAGTCTAATTTGACGAGATCAAGCAAATTACAGTTGAAGATAGTGGCATACATTCTCTTAGTCTTTTAATAATTACATTAGCATCAGGCATCGTTCCAATGAACGTGCCTCCAGGACGAAGCAATGCAGATATATTTGCGAGGGCTTGTCTTGCACGTGCTTCAGTTGACCATGAGTAGTGCATTGCAAACTGAGATACATAGAAAAGACCATCAGAGTAGGAAGTATAAACCTCATAATCATATACATTTATCATCCAGACATTCTAAATCTCCTGACGGTGCATTACATATTAAAAGTAGATTAAAGATCAGCGTACTTAATTTTATTTGCTGGACATAGCAATGATACTTAAGTTTCAACATCTTCCAGGAAAAAATTGTTTGAATGATAATTGTCAATAATGATTGTAATATTTAACAGTAGGTATATATTCACAAAAGGTTTCTAAAATTCAAAGTTGCTTTGACAAGTGGGAAATAATAGATGATTGAACTGACCAATAATAACAACGAACTATGAAAATTGAAGGTCCCCTTCAAAATATAAAGCTAGGTCACTCACCTGGCAGCTGCATATGTCAAATGGAGCATCCTCACGTAGATACTCATCCAGACGAGTCTGCAGAAACATAAAAGCGGAAGCATTGTGATGCACTTTATAATTCTTGATGAGCACCACAATAATAGACTGATAGACATATGGGGTAAGGTAAAGTATATTCTTCCTGGTGATGTGAAAGTATAAGCAGAATCACCTACTAGTTAATGACAAATGTATGTATACGTTGGCATGAGTGTTATGGAAGGATCCATTTCTTGCATATAATTTGGTTTCAACTACAGAAAAATGTTCAATACTTGAAACAAGCTGTGGCACTATGTCTGCTTGCACGCACAGAGCACACCACCACTTTAGATTTGGTTCTTATGGTAAATTGTACTGTTATTTATTAATACTTTTACCTCATAACAGTCAGCACAAATAAGTCGTGCAGGAAAACTGAACTTCTTCCTTCGTTGTTGATCCGAGTCGCCGTTATAACGGGTCATGCAATCTTTTATCTGCAAGTGTAAAGCTCCAACACATCAAAGGAGATTATAACTTAAAGTGATCTGTTGCTGCGTAGTTGAGAGCTACAAGAGGTAGTGAGGAAATCAAAAGCGAATACACAAGTTCTATGGTCCACGACCGCTGATAAGTCTGAAGGTTTTACCAAGGACACTGATAAAAACAAGTGAAATAAAGATTGAATATATAGGTTACCACTACCTTGAGATAAGTTTAAATGCTCAAACGATTGCAGTACACGTTACAAAATAATATCTGCCAAACAGTAGCAATTTATAAATCTGCCCTATACAGAAAAGCAACTGATAGGCATAAATGCCAAAGCATTACACAGATGGAAAAGCCTAACTCATGAACAACAAATTGCATTAACTTATATATTTTTGTATATGCGGGAGCGGCGTTTTGGTTCCTGGGTGAACAGTACCCCAAAAAATAGTAAATATTTAAAAACAAAAAATTGTAGATGATCGTGTTGGTGTCACAAGCATGCTTGGCAATTTTCATGTGGAACGGAGCAGCGGTGTTTCGTCGGTGAAAAAAAAAATTGGGGTGACATTTTGTCTTTGATTTTTTTTTTGCGCAGGCTAAAATGGTTAACCTTTTTGCCTCAAAATTTACAGGTAGCATTTGTATGTGACAAAGATCACAAAAAAATATTGTCTCAATTTTTTTGACATTTGAAAAAAATTTGGCCCCAGGAGCATGTGCTCCCGTGAGCCAAATTGAATTTCCGTGTATATGCATATAATATAGATTTATCATGTGATGGGAAACTAACCGAGCCTTCTGCAATATCAACCCCTACATAATAGCCAACCTTGGCCTTATCCCACTTTATCAAATCACCTCCCTGCATTAACACTCATGAAGAATCAAAATATATGTCAGGACTACCTCAGAACTACCAAAAACTCTTCTTCTTGTCCTAATTAACACTCGCAAAGCACTGCTTACCTTGCCACAAGCAAGATCTAGAACGCAGTCTCCTGGACGTGCATACAGCTGAACCAGGACGCTCTTTATCTGACAAAAGGTGAGACTGCAGGATTAGCGTGGTTTCTTACTGGTTTCACCCAACATCGTAGAAGTCGCACTTTCTCAAGGGTTTTAGGGGATGAATGGATAGGTAGCACAGCAAAGTAGTTACCCAGTTGTTGAGCTTCTTGAGGTGGATGATGGGGCTGTTCTCACGCTCCTCAAGCGTCTGATTCGACCGGGCACTGTAGTGGTCCGCCACCCGCTGCGCACTGATCCGCTCCTCCGAGTACCCTTCTTGCTCCCCATAGCCGCCACCTACACAAAGACCAACCCTAGTTAGCTACCCTTCACACGGTATTGGGGGTTAGCAGCAACTGGATTGGGTCTAGTGACGAAGGCAGGGAATAGGTACCTGCACCAAACTGGCGCTTTTGGGAGGAGGAAGGCTCGTCCTCGCGGGGTCGCTTGTTCATCACGCCGGCGATTGCAGCCTTAGCCTTCCTTCTGGGTGGTGGTTTATAATTAAAAAAACTAGATACCACTGTTGCATACAAATTTGAACAAGACAAGTTGTTGTATTCATTCATGATTTGAATACATCACTGTTGTATTCATGAAGACTAGCAATCACTGTTGTATTCATGGTTTGAATGCCACACAAGATGCAACAAAATCCATCAACATAATTTCGGACAGCAGCAGCATATACCACACACATGCCACAAAAAATCTTCAACATCAATTCGGACGGGGGCTTATAGCAACATATCCAGCCAACAAATATGATTGAATATCACGGGCTCGTCAAAAATTCTGGCAGCTTATTGGGTAATGGGTATGCGCATATATACCTTGAAGGGAGGGGGTCTTGCTGATGGCTGATGCTTCTCTTCCCGATCTGCCGCCGCTGCTCTTCCCGGATCCGCCGCCCCCGCTTCCCCACTAGCGTGCTCCCGCCGCCGCGGTGGTGCGCCGCTTGCCCGCTCGTGCCGGCCACAGATTCCTGAGGGACAGACGAGAGCGCAGGGGAGTGTGGCGGCTGCGTCGAGGAGCAGAGAGGGCAGGGCGTGGCGTGGCGTGGCGGCTGGGCGCGTGTCGGAGCGTGGCGGGCTGACGACGGTTAGGTCGAGCCGTCGAGGTGAGGGAACGGGTTCCGTTCGGTGAGACTTTGGGGAAAATATTACTGGCGATCGTCAGCCAGCCGAGAGATTTCGCAGCGATCCCCCATGTTCGGTCGGGTTCGTCTGCACGAATCCTGACGCAGGATCGGTGCCACGTCCAGTGGCGGAGCTTCAGCTGGGCCACCCCTCCCCAGCCCACGCAAAATCTGGTTAAACTGGCCCAGAACTCACATTTAGCTGCCCCCAAGCCCATTACTCCTCCAAGAATCAGGCCCAGCTCCGCCACTGGCCACGTCAGATCCCAAACCCGTGCGCTATAAAACTACCCACAGTGGGAGTAAGATAGGTAGTAACATCACATATATCTAAATAAAATAGATGATGTGGGAAGCAATAAATAAAGAAAAAGAGCCATGTGGTAACATAGCTAGTTACTACTCCCTCCGTTCCAAAATAGATGACTCAACTTTATACTAGTACTCCCTCCGTTTCAGTTTACAAGTCATGCTCGTATACCTAGGTTGCCAATTTTATCACTGTAATATAAACTATATAACACAAAAAGTATACCCAGGGGCGGACCTACGTTCATGCAGCCGGTGTCACAGGACACCGGGTAGAAATTGCGCTTACGTGTATACTAGTTCGTATTTGAGGCTTGGACACCGATAAAAAATAAATCTGGACACCGGTTGGACGATTGTTGAAGCGAGCTCAGGCGCGGCCCAGTTGAAGGCCCATCCGGCTGTCGATCCTCTCCCAGGGATCAACGAAAACAAAGATAGCGATCGACTGGATCCTACCGCTCACGTACTTGCGTATCGTGCGCCAGTTCGTTTGGTGCCTGCTCGCCTCCTCCGGTCGCGCCGCCGCCCCACGCCCCCTAAGCAATCGCTACTCATCAGCCGCCTGCCCCTGCTCTCGTCCGCTGGCGGCTGCAGATCGCTAAATTATCGGAGGAAATAGTATGGCTCTCGGCATGGTCGCCAATTTCTCTGAAAAATATGTACGCATCTCAATTTTCTCTAATTCTTTACCTAGACTGTATGGCTAGTATTTTCAAATTCGAGGGTATTACAACTGAGATTTCGATTCTGTGATTTGATATTTTTTTCCTTAGTGATCCACATCTATTTGGAACTTTGGATTATTCGTCGACTGTGGTAGCATTAATACACAATGTCAAGTAAGTTTAACTTCACAACCATACAATTCGATCAACAAGCTTTATTTGTTGCTTTTGTCTAAAAAAACACATTATTTTTGTTTTACAAACACAAATAATGTAACTCCTTGTGCACTTGCGGTAACATAATAATCAACGAATTACGGGGGAATTGATGTTGCCTGATCATATTTGTTCCTATTGTTTCGAGATCTTATGTTTTATTGTTTAAGTTTAGACAATCACCAAGAATTTCAAGGGGAACACTTCATTTTGATAATTGTTTTTTACTATTGGACACTCTAAGCTATTGAGTGGGTTACTTTTATGTATATTATTGCTTAAGTATCCATCATTTATGGTGTAAACGTGGTCCCCGGGAAGTTTTTGTTCTAGGTCCGCCCCTGAGTATACCGTATGAAAATAGAACATCTAAAGTTTATAATGGTATGTATTTTGTAATATATGACTTCTATTAGGTTAGTAAAATTGACGACGTAGGGGTACGCGCACGCCTTGTAATCTGAGAGAGAGGTAGTAGTAGTATGAGTAACAACACACATATCAAGGCAAGATGAGTCTATAGTCTAATAAATAAAGTGTTGCATGTTACCACACATATGTTACTCCCCGCTATAGAGATAGTAACATAGAGTAGCAACATGGACATGTTACTACTCTATGTTACTCCCCATTGTGGCTAGCCTAAGGAAAACTCTCGCGAACTTTATCTTCTATTCCTAAATAGTTAAAACCCATTATCTATTTTTCCAAGCCATGCAACCATGCCACATAAGTAAGTCATGCGTGCAAGTCATAAATTACTTTTTTTTGCATTACACTATATGCATGCAATGCTGTCACATCATAAATTCATGCATGTTAATTATTCAAAGTTTATTTTTTGCACTAGATTGTATTAATAATATATGTAGCATATTTATGTTGGGCGATTGTAGCATACCTATATAGTTGTCTTCACATTTTGTTAGAAATGATATTTTTAACTGAAACTCAAGTTTTTATACGCTTTGCTTTTTTTATTACATTTTTCTTCCATTAGTTTTAGATATTTTTGTAGCATCTAGTTATAAAGTACTAGAGCCAGCCCATTGACTAGTAGTGTACTCCTTCGCCTAGGCCACCTAGGTTGGAATCCCAGTCCTTCCATTTCCTTTCACCAGTTGGCATTTTCTCTAGTGAAAAATCAACATGGCAGTTTATAAATTTTTGAACTATGTCACATGGCATTTTTTATTTTTTTTTATAAGAGATGACATTTTTATTTACTTAAGATATTAAGAGATGGCATTTTATTATTATTAAGAGATGGCATTTTTATATTAAGAGATGATATTTTTATATTAAAAGATAGCATTTTATTATTAAGATATGTCATTTCATTTAAGCGATGGCTTTTATTTTTAGGATATGGAATTTTGTTTTTTATGTCATTTTTTGTTCATTAAGAGATGACACTATTTATATCATGGCATTTTCTTTCTTTCTTTTTGTGTTCACATGACACTTTCTTGTTCATGGCATTTTCATCCCAAGAATGGCAGCTTTAAAGTTTTAGAGCAATCTAGTTAGTTCGATTGACATGGTTTGATGGCCAAGATTAATTTGATCTGTGCATTTGGATCTTTTTTATTTATATTGGTATATATGAAAAGAAACAAGGCATACCCTAAATGTTACAATTATTTTAGTTTTTTTACCAGCAAGCATTGCAATCCTGTTTGGCATGAAAATTATCAAGGATGCTTGTTACACTAACAAGAACATCTACAAAAATATCAATTTTTTAAATTTTATTTACTACGTATTTTGAATTTAATCATCATTTGGGAGCAGATGCGCCCCAGAGCCAAAACGGCCATCCCGTATTTTATTATTTTAATAAAATGATTGAATGCGAGAGTGCTACAATTCAATTGTTTAGTATACATTAACTAAGGGTGGATTATAATTTTTCATTTTATGTTAAAACAAGTTATGTGTTTGTTTAAATATTAGCTATACTAATATATCCCAACAATTATGTAGAAGTTTTATGTGGAGGAAGATCTTAAGAATTAGATGAAAGAGCGAGATGAAAAGAATAGGAAGAGGCAAACGTCTCAAAGTTGGGGATGCCCAAGGCACCCCCGAGGAATTACTCCTATACAAGATGTTGTAGTACCTGCCTCCTGGGTGCTTCCTCGCCCGCGAGTGCTATCCGTGCGCGCCTCGCGATGATGCCTACCTGGCGCCCTCCCCCGCCATGTGATCTTTTGGGCACTCTACACTGCGTCGATTTCCTTAGGGATCCATGGCGTGTAGGTCGCAGGCACGCTCAATGTTGTAAACAGAATTTGTAGTTCAGGCACGCAGGGTTTTGTGACCATCCACAGAACATGTTAATAGCTGCATAAAACAATGTTTACAAAATCGATAACCGGTAACTGCTCAGTCCCCTACCCGCGGTACTACCTCCATCCGGGTTTATTAATCCCCCTTGTATTTTGGGTCAAACTTTGACGTTTGATTTAACGATAAAAAAATAAGTATATACCACAAAAATAGCATCAATGGAAACCTCTTTTGAATATGAATCCAATAATCTAAGTTGTGTGACATACAACTTATATTTTGGTGGTCAAATTTATAGTTAAAATTGGGCATAAAATATAAAGGGGATCAATAAACCCAGACGGATGTAGTAGGGGATTAAGAGGTGCTGACCAGTTAATTGTCCGACTAATTAGTTACTCGCTACTCGATTGAAAAAAAAAACCTTAGTTGCGCGGTACTCAGCGACACTCAAGAGGGAGTAGTTTTCTAGATAACTGATTTATCGGTTGATTTTTTAACAACAAAATAAAAGCATAATGCCAAATTGATCTAATAAGCGAAGCGTGCATCTGCTTTTAGCTTAGAACGGTTAACTGTTGGGGCAGCGAAAATGCGCAGGGGAACTCACCTGCCAAGTCCTGCCGCCCACTCGTTTGTCCTCACGATTCACGCAGTAGTTCAATTCTGCACGAGGACACAGTAAAAAATAAAATCCATTAAAAAGTTTTAAGTTTCAACAATTAAACTTATGATTTTTGCATTAAAAACTGCCAAGTTTCAACCAGTTTCACAGATATAATTTCAAGCAATTTGTATTGTCGTCCATAGACAAAAACAAAATTTAATTTTTAATTTTGGTTTAAAGGATTTAAAACTATGAAAATCGGAAGCCAAAATAAAAAACGGACGCTAGGGACATGTGTGGCCCCGCACTTGCGTACCGCAAACCCTCCCCCCTTGGGGCAGCCGTTAACATACACAGGAGACTAGAGCTATGACTTCTCATCACATGTAAACAAAGAACACCTACCACTAGCTAGCAGTCGTGAAAGTGAAAGAACAAAGTAATCTTCGAGAGAGCGTGAGACCATTCTTCCGGCAAAGACAAAGCGAGCGAGACCATACAATACAAACCAGCCTCCGTGTCAACTGCATGTCTACAAGATTACAAGCGTACGCCGGCCGCTGGACAATCGACAGGGACGCGGCTCGACTGGATAAACACCACCGGCACTGTCGCGTAGATGCGAATAGACTACAGCAGCACTGTGCCACACAAGAGCGCCGTGGTGGTAACTGGTAACTGAGAAGAGAATGCCGGCTTCAGCTGCTCCGGGGATCGAGATGCCAGTATGCCAACCGGGGTGAAACTCGGGACGGCGACGTCTACCGGCCGCATGTGGCCGAAATCCGGGTGCGGCATGGGGGTCCGGAGCTGGCGACGAGCCGAGCTCACCGTCTACTCGGCCTCTTTCCCCCCGGAAGGCTGGACCGCGGGGAATCGAGGACGATGGGCATGGGCGCTCCCCCCACTTGGGAGGGCACGACGTCGACGTCCCGAACAATAAGCCCTCGTGCTGGTTTGGTATGCCAAATATCGTGTGGTATCTCGCCAAGGAGTGTTTGCCATTGCGTTTTGCCAGGATGGGACTAGCTCAGCGTCCCAAATATCATGGAGTATATTATTGGGGCCAGGGAGGACCATTTGCCAAACATGTCTGAATTTGCTTCTGTATGCAACTCTGCCAAAATGCAGACAAATAAGGGACTGGATGGGTGCCAGTTACCTAGAATTACAATTTGGGTCAGTCAAGTCATTATCTGCCATTGATTTGTGATCTAATGGTCAGATTGTGCCTTCTTCCTCTTAACCCATTTTCCCTAAATAACAAACAACAGACCACAGTTGTCTGCCATCTTCTTCCTCCCGCCGCCTACTAACGCCCCCCCCCCCCCCGCGCGGCCGCCGACGCTCCTGTGCCAGCCTCGCCGACCCGCCCTCCCCTCAACCACTCTCCACCGTGCTGCTGGCGCCACCCCTCAAACACCAACGAATCCCTAAATTTTTCCGCCGACCCCCCCCCCCCCCCAACTAACACCCCTAGATACTGGGGTCACATGCTGCCACCCTAAGATATATAAATATCAGGGTCGTCTGCCACCCTAGCTAACATAGACCCAGAAGTTGTTGCTTCTCCGGTGATCCAGCGTCTGCTCCTTCCTTTCCTCCAGCAGTTGTTGCTTCGTTCATTCGAAAATCGACTGACCAAAATTTCGTTTTCTGTTTTAGGCAACTGATGTGCGGCTACTATGGACAAATAAATAGGATAAGGTTAAACTGGACGCAGGTAGAAACGTAAACACATGGTAAGAGTATAAGAGCATCTACAACCAAACCTCTCAAACCCCTCTCATGCGTCCGACGGGCCACGCGGTCACTGCCCGGTCACGATTTTTTGACCCAGACGGGCCCCTCAAACGCCCGGGCTGACCGGCACCGCCCATATACAACCCAAATATGGGGCGAATATGTAGGCGTCTGGGCGCACCCGGGCACGCCCGCCACGTCGGACCCGACAACCCGAACCCACACCAAATTGCACCAAATCCCTCCCTCCCCGACCTGCCGGATCCATTTGCTCTCTCCTCTGTTCTTTCTCCTCCGCGTCGTCCGGCTCGTAGCTCCGCTGCCGTTCCCAGGATCTCCGCCGCCAGCTCCGGAAGAGCGCTCCCGTCCTCGCCGTGGTGGACGTTGTCGCCAGCCCGGACGCCACCGTGGTGTTAGGGAACGTAGTAATTTCAAAAAAATTCCTACGCACACGCAAGATCATGGTGATGCATAGCAACGAGAGGGGAGAGTGTTATCTACGTACCCTCGTAGACCGTAAGCGGAAGCGTTATATGAACGCGGTTGATGTAGTCGTACGTCTTCACGATCCGACCGATCCAAGCATCGAAAGCACGACACCTCCGAGTTCTGCACACATTCGGCTCGGTGACGTCCTCGCCTTGTCGATCCAGCAAGAGGGGCGAAGTAGTAGATGAGTTCCGGCAGCACGACGGCGTGGTGACGGTGTTGGTGAAGAACAATCTTCGCAGGGCTTCGCCTAAGCACTACGAAAACTATGACGGAGGATAAACTAGAGGAGACGGGGTTGCCGGCACACGGCTTGGTGTTTCTTGATCTCCCTTGGGTGCTAGCCCTACCCCTCTATTTATATGTTGAGCCTTGGGGTCGAAACTTGGAGTAAAAGCCTCCACAAAGTCGGTTTTACCCGAAAGGCAAGAGTCCTTCTCGGACTCCAGGGCCAGACGCCAGGGTTCCCGGAGTCTGGGCCTAGACGCCAGGGACCCTGGCCTCTGGCCTCTGGACTCCGCAAAACTTCCTTTCGCACTTTCCAAAAACCTCGTGGGCTTTCCCCTTTGGCCCAGATAAAGTGTTCTCGTGCCCAAACATTTCGAGAAACATTCGGAACCCCTTCCGATGGATTCCAGAACCTTTCCGGAGATCAAACACTACTATCCACATATCAATCTTTACTTCCGGACCATTCCGGAGTTCCTCGTCATATCCGTGATCTCATCCAAAACTCCGAACAACATTCGGTCACCAACATACATAACTCATAGTACTATATCGTCAACGAACGTTAAGCGTGCGGACCCTACGGGTTCGAGAACTATGTAGACATGACCGAGACACCTCTCTTGTCAATAACCAATAGCGGGACCTGGATGCCCATATTGGCTCCTACATATTCTACGAAGATCTTTATCGGTCAGACCGCATAACAACATACGTTGTTCCCTTTGTCATCGGTATGTTACTTGCCCGAGATTCGATCGTCGGTATCTCCATACCTAGTTCAATCTCGTTACCGGCAAGTCTCTTTACTCGTTCCGTAATACATCATCTCGCAACTAACTCATTAGCTGCAATGCTTGCAAGGCTTAAGTGATGTGCATTACCGAGAGGGCCCAGAGATACCTCTCCGACAATCGGAGTGACAAATCCTAATCTCGAAATACGCCAACCCATCATCTACCTTTGGAGACACCTGTAGAGCTCCTTTATAATCACCCAGTTACGTTGTGACGTTTGGTAGCACACAAAGTGTTCCTCCGGCAAACGGGAGTTGCATAATCTCATAGTCATAGGAACATGTATAAGTCATGAAGAAAGCAATAGCAACATACTAAACGATCGAGTGCTAAGCTAACGGAATGGGTCAAGTCAATCACATCATTCTCCTAATGATGTGATCCCGTTAATCAAATGACAACTCATGTCTATGGCTAGGAAACATAACCATCTTTGATCAACGAGCTAGTCAAGTAGAGGCATACTAGTGACACTCTGTTTGTCTATGTATTCACACATGTATCATGTTTCCGGTTAATACAATTCTAGCATGAATAATAAACATTTATCATGATATAAGGAAATAAGTAATAACTTTATTATTGCCTCTAGGGCATATTTCCTTCACGTGGTACGTCCGACAACTCTCCGGCGCAGCCTTGCGCTTGATGTGTTCAACACATTGAGCGACCGGAATTATTGTGATTTTGTTAGGTAAATGATGGGTTCCGATGCTTCGTCGGATGAGGAGTATGAACCGACGGAGCTTGACCAACTGATTAAAGATGAGTTCTTCGATTCATCGGATTCATACGAAGAAGTGGACATGATCATGCTCATGAACATGCAAGAGGAAATGGACCGGCAAGTGGAGCATATTCTCAACTTCAATGGTTCAACCAAAGGGAGAAGAGTGATCAATCAGGAAAGGGTGTCCGGAGCAAAGCTACTGCACAATGACTACTTTGCTCCCACAACTGCTTTCCCGGATGATCCATGGTTTCGTCGCCGTTTTCGCATGCGGAAACCATTGTTTTTGCACATTGTGGAGGGAGTGGAGGCACATGACTACTTCAAGCTGAGAAGGGATTGCTGCGGCCAACTCTCTTTCTCGTCCAAGCAGAAGTGCACGACTGCTCTGAGGATGCTTGCACTTGGTACTGCTGCAGACGCCGTTGGTGAGATGGTCAGCATGGGGGAGATCACATGCCCCAAGACTACTGTCAAATTTGCTCGCGCTACGGTTGAGGTGTTTGGACCGAAGTATCTCAGAGAACCAAATGCGCAGGACACAGAGAATTTGTTGGCTATTGGAGAGGCAAGGGGGTTTCCAGGAATGCTCGGATCAATTGATTGCATGCATTGGCAATGGAATAACTGCCCCAAAGGTCTGCGGGGAATGTATCAAGGTCACACCAGAGAGGCCACCATCATACTAGAAGCGGTGGCATCACATGACTTGTGGATTTGGCATCCTTTCTTTGGAATGCCCGGTTCTCACAACGACATCAACGTGCTTCAACGATCTTCGGTGTTCAGGAGGCTTTGCAATGGGGAATCACCGCCGTACAACTACACCATCAACGACCGGGACTACAACATGGGGTACTATCTTGCCGATGGTATCTATCCTCAGTGGGTGGCGTTTGTGAAGACCATATCCGAGCCGCGTGGCAATAAACAGAGCCACTTTGCAACAATGCAGGAAGCGGCTATGAAGGACGTGGAGAGGGCATCTGGTGTGCTTCATGCTCGTTGGGGAATTGTGCGGAGCGCTGCAATGACGTGGAAATCGGAAACTTTGTGACAGCTGATGACACGTTGTGTTATTCTACACAATATGATTGTCGAGGATGAGGGTGATGCTGTAGCCCAAGCCCATGATTTCGAAGCACCCGGAGAACAAGTTGAAATCCCAGAAGATCAAGATGCAGCTCAGCTTATGAACTTTCTACACATGCATCAGAATCTTCGAAATCAGCAGGTGCACACGCAGCTACTCAATGATTTTGTGGAGCACATGTGGATCCACAATGGCAACCAAGGAGGCAATGCTTGAGTTTGACACTTCAAATAATTTTTATGTAAACGCTATGTATGCTTGATACCAACAATTACTATTTACGTGCGACATTGTGTTGCATGATCGACGTGCATGTATTTGCATGGATTTGAGAGTCCGGATTTGAGATATGTGGATGCACGGAAGAAAAAATGAAGGTCCGTCCGGATACGCCCGCGGGCGTGCTCGGACGCATCCGCGGGCATTTGAGTGGTCGTATTTGCCAAGTCCGGCTTTAGATGCTCTAACATTATCCGAATATGACAGATTTCAGATTTGGTATTTGGCTGGTAACGTAGGTATCCCGACGTGGTGTTTTCTGAACCCATGCTGGCCTCTCTGACTCTCTTATTACGCCTGCATTATTTCTTCTTCGGTACCAGCTCAACTTTTTCTGCAAGCGACGCCGAATCTGGCCTCGAGCAGGCTGTATTTTCGCAGGAGGATGGTACCATTGCCACCACAGGTTCAACTTCGACTTTACAGGGAAATGGCTGGAGTTTATCATTCAAAAAAGCGCTGCCTTTAACCGTACGTACGTCTCAAATAATTTCAGTACGGAATTTAAAATGGCACTAGAGTTTTTATTTTTTTACATGGACAGGAATTTTTCGTTTCGTTGGTGCAATTTCATTTCTTCATTTCTACCTAATGACTGATGATGTGGATATATACATACAGGATAGGACTTTTTCAGCTAGCCAGGCTACCGGAGCTCTCGCCGCCGACGTGTCGATAGATACGTAAGAGTACTAAGGTGTGATCATGTTTGCTTGTGAGATAAAGTCAACTGGTCTGTCATATTCAGATCCGTAAGTATTTTGCGAATTTCTATGTCAACAATACTCTGCACGGAGCTACTCTACCTAATTGCTCCCACTTTCAATATGTATCCAGATTGAGACTTAGAGTCATCTAGATCAGTGTCAAAACTTGCATCGACGTAACCCTTTACGACGAACCTTTTGTCACCTCCATTATCGAGAAACATATCCTTATTCCACTAAGGATAATTTTGACCGCTGTTCAGTGATCTACTCCTAGATCACTATTGTACTCCCTTGCCAAAATCAGTGTAAGGTATACAATAGATCTGGTACACAGCATGGCATACTTTATAGAACCTATGGCCAAGGCATAGGGAATGACTTTCATTCTCTTTCTATCTTCTGCCGTGGTCGAGTTTTGAGTCTTACTCAATTTCACACCTTGTAACACAGGCAAGAACTCTTTCTTTGACTATTCCATTTTGAACTACTTCAAAATCTTGTCAAGGTATGTATTCATTGAAAAAACTTATCAATCGTCTTGATCTATCTCTATAGATCTTGATGCTCAATATGTAAGCAGCTTCATCGAGGTCCTTCTTCGAAAAACTCCTTTCAAATATTCCTTTATGCTTCACAGAATAATTCTACATTATTTCCGATCAACAATATGTCATTTACATATACTTATCAGAAATGCTGTAGTGCTCCCACTCACTTTCTTGTAAATACAGGCTTCACCGCAAGTCTGTATAAAACTATATGCTTTGATCAACTTATAAAAGCGTATATTCCAACTCCGAGATGCTTGCACTAGTCCATAGATGGATCGCTGAAGCTTCCATATTTTGTTAACACCTTTAGGATCGACAAAACCTTCTAGTTGCATCGTATACAACTCTTCTGTAATAAATCCATTAAGGAATGCAGCTTTGTTTATCCATTTGGCAGATTTCATAAAATGCGGCAATTGCTAACATGATTCGGACATACTTAAGCATAGATACGAGTGAGAAACTCTCATCGTAGTCAACACCTTGAACTTGTCAAAAACCTTTTGCGACAATTCTAGCTTTGTAGATAGTAAAACTACTATCAGCGTTCGTCTTTCTCTTGAAGATCCATTTAATCTCAATGGCTCGCCGATCATTGGACAAGTCAATCAAAGTCCATACTTTGTTCTCATACATGGATCTCATCTCAGATTTCATGGCCTCAAACCATTCCGCGGAATCTGGGCTCATCATCGCTTCCTCATAGTTCGTAGGTTCGTCATGGTCAAGTATCATGACCTCCAGAATAGGATTACCGTACCACTCTGGTGCGGATCTCACTCTGGTTGACCTACGAGGTTCGGCAGTAACTTGATCCGAAGTTACATGATCATCATCATTATCTTCCTCACTAATTGGTGCAGTAGTCACAAGAACAGATTTATGTGATGAACTACTTTCCAATAAGGGAGATGGTACAATTACCTTATCAAGTTTTCTACTTTCCTCCCACTCACTTCTTTCGAGAGAAACTCCCTTCTCTAGAAAGGATCCATTCTTGGCAACGAATGTCTTGCCTTTGGATCTGTGATAGAAGGTGTACCCAACATTTTGGGTATCCTATGAAGACGCACTTCTCCGATTTGGGTTTGAGCTTATCAGGATGAAACTTTTTCACATAAGCATCGCAACCCCAAACTTTAAGAAACGACAACTTTGGTTTCTTGCCAAACCACAGTTCAGATTGTGTCATCTCAACGGACTTAGATGGTGCCCTTTTTAACGTGAATGCAGCTGTCTTTAATGCATAACCCCAAAACGATAGTGGTAAATCGGTAAGAAACATCATAGATTGCACCATATCTAATAAAGTACGGTTACAATGTTCGGACACACCATTACACTGTGGTGTTCCTGGTGGCGTGAGTAGTGAAACTATTTCACATTGTTTTAATTGAAGACCAAACTTGTAACTCAAATATTCGTCTCCGCGATCAGATCATAGAAACTTTATTTTCTTGTCCCGATGATTTTCCACTTCACTCTGAAATTCTTTGAACTTTTCAAATGTTTCAGACTTATGTTTCATCAAGTACATATACCCATATATGCTCAAATCATCTGTGAAGTTAGAAAATAATGATACCCGCCGCGAGCCTTAACACTCATCGGACCGCATACATCAGTATGTATTATTTCCAATAAGTCAGTTGCTCGCTCCATTGTTCCAGAGAACGGAGTTTTAGTCATCTTGCCCATAAGACATGGTTCGCAAGCATCAAGTGATTCATAATCAAGTGATTCCAAAATCCCATCAGCATGGAGTTTCTTCATGCGCTTTACACCAATATGACCTAAACGGCAGTGCTACAAATGAGTTGCACTATCATTATTAACTTTGCATCTTTTGGTTTCAATATTATGAATATGTGTCACTACGATCGAGATCCAATGAACCATTTTCATTGGGTGTGTAACCATATAAGGTTTTATTCATGTAAACAGAACAACAATTTATTCTCTTACTTAAATGAATAACCGTATTACAATAAACATTATCAAATCATATTCATGCTCTACGCAAACACTAAATAACACTTATTTAGGTTCAACACTAATCCCGAAAATATAGGGAGTGTGCGATGATGATCATATCAATCTTGGAACCATTTCCAACTCTTATCATCACTTCACCCTTAACTAGTCTCTGTTTATTCTGCAACTCCTGTTTCAAGTTACTACTCTTAGCAACTGAACCAGTATCAAATACCGAGGGGTTGCTATAAACACTAGTAAAGTACACATCAATAACATGTATAGCCAATATACCTTTGTTCACTTTGCCATCCTTCTTATCCACCAATTACTTGGGGTAGTTCCGCTTCTAGTGAGCAGTCCCTTTGCAGTAGAAGCACTTAGTCTCAGGCTTAGGTCCAGACTTGGGCTTCTTCACTTGAGCAGCAACTTGCTTGCCGTTCTTCTTGAAGTTCCCCTTCTTCCCTTTGCCCTTTTCTTGAAACTAGTGGTCTTGTTAACCATCAACACTTGATGTTTTTCTTGATTTCTACCTTCGTCGATTTAAGCATCAGGAAGAGCTTGGGAATTGTTTCCGTTATCCCTTGCATATTATAGTTCATCACGAAGTTCTACTAACTTGGTGATGGTGACTCGAGAATTCTGTTAATCACTATTTTATCTGGAAGATTAACTCCCACTTGATTCAAGCGATTGTAGTACCTAGACAATCTGAGCACATGCTCACTAGTTGAGCGATTCTCCTCCATCTTTTAGCTATAGAACTTGTTGGAGATTTCATATCTCTCAATTCGGGTATTTGCTTGAAATATTAACTTCAACTCCTGGAACATCTCATATGGTCCATGACGTTCAAAAACGTCTTTGAAGTCCCGATTCTAAGCCGTTAAGCATGGTGCACTAAACTATCAAGTAGTCATCATATTGAGCTAGCCAAACGTTCATAACGTCTGTATCTGCTCCTGCAATAGGTCTGTCACCTAGCGGTGCATCAAGGACATAATTCTTCTGTGCAGCAATGAGGATAAACCTCAGATCACGGATCCAATCCGCATCATTGCTACTAACATCTTTCAACACAATTTTCTCTAGGAACATATCAAAATAAACATATGAAAGCAACAATGCGAGCTATTGATCTACAACATAGATATGCTAATACTACCAGGACTAAGTTCATGATAAATTAAAGTTCAATTAATCATATTACTTAAGAACTCTCACTTAGAAAGACATCCCTCTTGTTGGAAATATGCCCTAGAGGCAATAATAAAAGCTTTATTATTATATTTCCTTATTCATGATAATTGTCTTTATTCGTGCTATAATTGTGTTAACCGGAAATCGTAATACATGTGTGAATAACAGACAACAACATGTCCCTAGTGAGCCTCTAGTTGACTAGCTCGTTGATCGACAGATAGTCATGGTTTCCTGACTATGGACATTGGATGTCATCGATAACGGGATCACATCATTAGGAGAATGATGTGATGGACAAGACCCAATCCTAAACATAGCATAAGATCGCATAGTTCGTTTGCTAGAGTTTTCCAATGTCAAGTATCCTTTCCTTAGACCATGAGATCGTGTAACTCCCGGATACCGTAGGAGTGCTTTGGGTGTGCCAAACGTCACAACGTAACTGGGTGACTATAAAGGTATGCTACGGGTATCTCTGAAAGTGTCTGTTGGGTTGACATGGATCGAGACTGGGATTTGTCACTCCGCTTGACGGAGAGGTATCACCGGGCCCTCTCGGTAATGCATCATCACAATGAGCTCAATGTGATCAAAGTGTTTGATCACGGGATCATGCATTACGGTAACGAGAAAAGTGACTTGCCGGCAACGAGATTGAACGAGGTATTGGTATACCGACGATCGAATCTCGGGCAAGTAAAATACCGATTGACAAAGGGAATCGTATACGGGATTAATTGAATCCTTGACATCGTGGTTCATCCGATGAGATCATCGTGGAGCATGTGGGAGCCAACATGGGTATCCAGATCCCGCTGTTGTTATTGCCCGAGAGCCGTCTCGGTCATGTCTACATGTCTCCCGAACCCGTAGGGTCTACACACTTAAGGTTCGGTGACGCTAGGGTTGTAGGGATATGTATGTGCAGTAACCCGAATGTTGTTCGGGGTCCCGGATGAGATCCCGGACGTCACGAGGAGTTTCGGAATGGTCCGGAGGTAAAGATTTATATATGGAAAGTCATCATACGGACATCGGGACAAGTTTCGGGGTTATCGGTATTGTACCGGGACCACCGGAGGGTCCCGGGGGGTCCACCGGGTGGGGCCACCTATCCCGGAGGGCCCCATGGGCTGTATGAGGGAGGAAACCAGCCCATAGTGGGCTGGTGCGCCTCCCCCCCATGGGCCCATGCGCCTAGGGTTTGGGGGAGGGAAACCCTAAAGGGGGCGCCCCCCTTGCTTGGGGGGCAAGCCCCCTTGCCCTGGCCGCCGCCCCCCCCCCCTAGGAGATCTCATCTCCTAGGGCCGGCGCCCCCCCTTGGGGGTTATATAAAGAGGGGGGGGGGAGAGGGGGCTGATAACCCATTGCCCTGGCGCCTCCCTCTCCCTCTCCAACACCTCCTCCTCCTCCATTGAGCACGGCGAAGCCCTGCCGGAGTACTGCAGTTCCACCATCACCACGCCGTCGTGCTGTTGTTGGAGCCTTCATCCCCAACTTCTCCTTTGCCTTGCTGGATCAAGAAGGAGGAGACGTCACGCTTTCCGTACGTGTGTTGAACGCGGAGGTGCCGTCCGTTCGGCACTAGGTCATCGGTGAATTGGATCACGGCAAGTACGACTACCTCATCCACGTTCACTCGAACGCTTCCGTTGCGATCTACCAAGTGGTATGTAGATGCTATCTAATCTGAATACTCGTTGCTTGATGAACTCCTAGATGGATCTTGGTGAAACCGTAGGAAAAATTTTAATTTTCTGCAACGTTCCCCAACAGTGGCATCATGAGCTAGGTCTATGCGTAGTTCTTCTTGCGCGAGTAGAACACAATTTGTTGTGGGCGTAGATGTTGTCAACTCTTCTTGCCGCTACTAGTCTTATCTTGCTTCAACGGTATTGTGGGATGAAGCGGCCCGGACCAACCTTACACGTACGCTTACGTGAGACCGGTTCCACCGACGAACATGCACTAGTTGCATAAGGTGGCTGGCGGGTGTCTGTCTCTCCTACTTTAGTTGGAGCGGATTTGATGAAAAGGGTCCTTATGAAGGGTAAATAGAAGTTGACAAATCACGTTGTGGTGGTTTTAACGTAGGTAAGAAAACGTTCTTGCTAGAACCCTAATTCAGCCACGTAAAACTTGCAACAACAATTAGAGGACGTCTAACTTGTTTTTGCAGCAAGTGCTTTGTGATATGATATGGCCAAAGTTGTGATGTATGATGAATGATCTATATGTGATGTATGAGATGTTCATGCTATTTTAATAGGAATCACGACTTGCATGTCGATGAGTATGACAACCGGCAGGAGCCATAGGAGTTGTCTTTATTTTTTGTATGACCTGCGTGTCATTGAGAATCGCCATGTAAGTTACTTTACTTTATTGCTAAACGCGTTAGCCATAGTAGTAGAAGTAATAGTTGGCGAGCAACTTCATGGAGACACGATGATAAAGATCATGGTGTCAAGCCGGTGACAAGATGATCATGGAGCCCCAAGATGGAGATCAAAGGAGCAATGTGATATTGGCCATATCATGTCACTTTTATTATTTGATTGCATGTGATGTTTATCATGTTTTGCATCTTGTTTACTTAGAACGACGGTAGTAAATAAGATGATCCCTCATAATAATTTCAAGAAAGTGTTCACCCTAACTGTGCACCGTTGCGACAGTTCGTTGTTTCGAAGCACCACGTGATGATCGGGTGTGATAGATTCTAACGTTCACATACAACGGGTGTAAGACAGATTTACACACGCAAACACTTAGGTTGACTTGACGAGCCTACCATGTACAGACATGGCCTCGGAACACGGAAGACCGAAAGGTCGAGCATGAGTCGTATAGAAGATACGATCAACATGAAGATGTTCACCGATGTTGACTAGTCCGTCTCACGTGATGATCGGACACGGCCTAGTTGACTCGGATCATGTAATACTTAGATGACTGGAAGAGGGATGTCTATCTAAGTGGGAGTTCATTAAATAATTTGATTAAATGAACTTTATTATCATGAACTTAGTCTAAATATTTACAATATGTCTTGTAGATCAAATGGCCAACGTAGTCCTCAACTTCAACGCGTTCCTAGAGAAAACCAAGCTGAAAGACGATGGTAGCAACTATACGGACTGGGTCCGGAACCTGAGGATCATCCTCATAGCTGCCAAGAAAGATTATGTCCTACGAGCACCGCTGGGTGACTCACCTGTTCTCCCTGCACAACAAGACGTTATGAACGCTTGGCAGTCGCGATGCGATGATTACTCCCTCGTTCAGTGCGGCATGCTTTACAGCTTAGAGCCGGGGCTCCAAAAGCGTTTTGAGAGACATGGAGCATATGAGATGTTCGAAGAGCTGAAAATGGTTTTCCAAGCTCATGCCCGGGTTGAGAGATATGAGATCTCCAACAAATTCTTTGGCTGTAAGATGGAGGAAAATAGCTCTGTCAGTGAGCACATACTCAGAATGTCTGGATTGCACAACCGCTTGACTCAACTGGAAGTTAATCTTCCGGAAGAAGTGGTCATTGACAGAATCCTCCAGTCGCTTCCACCTAGCTACAAGAGCTTTGTGATGAACTACAATATGCAGGGGATGGTAAAGACCATTCCTGAGGTGTATGCTATGCTGAAATCAGCAGAGGTAGAAATCAAGAAAGAGCATCAAGTGCTGATGGTGAATAAAACCACTAAGTTCAAAAGGAGCAAGGGTAAAAAGAACTTCAAGAAGGACGGCAAGGAAGTTGCCGCGCCCGGTAAGCAAGTTGCCGGGAAGAAGCCAAAGAATGGACCCAAGCCCGAAACTGAGTGCTTTTATTGCAAGGGAAGTGGTCACTGGAAGCGGAACTGCCCCAAATACTTAGCGGACAAGAAGGCCGGCAAAACCAAAGGTATATGTGATATACATGTAATTGATGTGTACCTTACCAGCACTCGTAGTAGCTCTTGGGTATTTGATACCGGTGCAGTTGCTCACATTTGTAACTCAAAGCAGGAGCTACGGAATAAACGGAGACTGGCGAAGGACGAGGTGACGATGCGCGTCGGGAATGGTTCCAAGGTCGATGTGATCGCCGTCGGCACGCTGCCTCTACATTTACCTACGGGATTAGTTTTAAACCTCAATAATTGTTATTTAGTACCAAGTTTGAGCATGAACATTGTATCCGGATCTCGCTTAATTCGAGATGGCTACTCATTTAAATCCGAGAATAATGATTGTTCTATTTATATGAGAGATATGTTTTATGGTCATGCTCCGATGGTTAATGGTTTATTCTTGATGAATCTCGTACGTGATGATACACATATTCATAGTGTGAGTACCAAAAGAGTTAAAGTTGACAACAATAGTCCCACATATTTGTGGCACTGCCGCCTTGGTCACATAGGTGTCAAACGCATGAAGAAGCTCCATGCAGATGGACTTTTAGAGTCTCTTGATTATGAATCATTTGACACGTGCGAACCATGCCTCATGGGTAAAATGACCAAGACTCCGTTCTCAGGAACAATGGAGCGAGCTACCAACTTATTGGAAATCATACATACCGATGTGTGCGGTCCAATGAGTGTTGAGGCTCGCGGTGGCTATCGTTATGTTCTCACCCTCACTGATGACTTGAGTAGATATGGGTATATCTACTTAATGAAACACAAGTCTGAGACCTTTGAAAAGTTCAAGGAATTTCAGAATGAGGTTGAGAATCAACGTGATAGAAAGATCAAGTTTCTACGATCAGATCATGGAGGAGAATACTTGAGTCACGAATTTGGCACACACTTAAGAAAATGTGGAATAGTTTCACAACTCACGCCGCCTGGAACACCTCAGCGTAATGGTGTGTCCGAACGTCGTAATCGCACTCTATTAGATATGGTGCGATCTATGATGTCTCTTACCGATTTACCGCTATCTTTTTGGGGCTATGCTTTAGAGACTGCCGCATTCACTTTAAATAGGGCTCCGTCGAAATCCGTTGAGACGACACCGTATGAATTATGGTTTGGGAAGAAACCTAAGCTGTCGTTTCTAAAAGTTTGGGGATGCGATGCTTATGTGAAGAAACTTCAACCTGAAAAGCTCGAACCCAAGTCGGAAAAATGCGTCTTCATAGGATACCCTAAAGAAACTGTTGGGTATACCTTCTACCTCAGATCCGAAGGCAAGATCTTTGTTGCCAAGAATGGATCCTTTCTAGAGAAAGAGTTTCTCTCGAAAGAAGTAAGTGGGAGGAAAGTAGAACTTGATGAAGTGTTACCTCTTGAACCGGAAAATGGCGAAACTCAAGAAATCGTTCCTGAGGTGCCTGCACCGACTAGAGAGGAAATTAATGATTATGATCAAGATACTTCTGATCAAGCTCCTACTGAAATTCGAAGGTCCACAAGGACACGTTCCGCACCAGAATGGTACGGCAACCCTGTCTTGGAAATCATGTTGTTAGACAACGGTGAACCTTCGAACTATGAGGAAGCAATGGCGGGCCCGGATTCCGACAAATGGCTGGAAGCCATGAAATCCGAGATAGGATCCATGTATGAAAACGAAGTATGGACTTTGACTGACTTGCCCGTTGAACGGCGAGCCATAGAAAATAAATGGATCTTTAAGAAGAAGACAGACGCGGATGGTAATGTGACCATCTATAAAGCTCGGCTTGTCGCTAAGGGTTATCGACAAGTTCAAGGAATTGACTACGATGAGACTTTCTCACCGGTAGCGAAGCTGAAGTCCGTCCGAATCATGTTAGCAATTGCCGCATACTATGATTATGAGATATGGCAAATGGACGTCAAAACGGCATTCCTTAATGGTTTCCTTAAGGAAGAATTGTATATGATGCAGCCGGAAGGTTTTGTCGATCCTAAGAATGCTGACAAAGTATGCAAGCTCCAACGCTCGATTTATGGGCTGGTGCAAGCATCTCGGAGTTGGAACATTCGCTTTGATGAGATGATCAAAGCGTTTGGGTTTACACAGACTTATGGAGAAGCCTGTGTTTACAAGAAAGTGAGTGGGAGCTCTGTAGCATTTCTCATATTATATGTAGACGACATACTTTTGATGGGAAATGATATAGATCTCTTGGATAGCATTAAGGCCTATTTGAATAAAAGTTTTTCAATGAAGGACCTTGGAGAAGCTGCTTATATATTAGGCATCAAGATCTATAGAGATAGATCGAGACGCCTCATAGGTCTTTCACAAAGCACATACCTTGATAAGATATTGAAGAAATTCAATATGGATCAATCTAAGAAAGGGTTCTTACCTGTGTTACAAGGTGTGAAATTGAGCTCAGCTCAATGTCCGACCACGGCAGAAGATATAGAAGAGATGAGCGTCATCCCCTATGCCTCAGCCATAGGTTCTATTATGTATGCCATGCTGTGTACCAGACCTGATGTAAACCTTGCCGTAAGTTTGGTAGGTAGGTACCAAAGTAATCCCGGCAAGGAACACTGGACAGTGGTCAAGAATATCCTGAAGTACCTGAAAAGGACTAAGGAAATGTTTCTCGTTTATGGAGGTGATGAAGAGCTCGTCGTAAAAGGTTACGTCGACGCTAGCTTCGACACAGATCTGGATGACTCTAAGTCACAAACCGGATACGTGTATATTTTGAATGGTGGGGCAGTAAGCTGGTGCAGTTGCAAGCAAAGCGTCGTGGTGGGATCTACATGTGAAGCGGAGTACATGGCAGCCTCGGAGGCAGCACATGAAGCAATTTGGGTGAAGGAGTTCATCACCGACCTCGGAGTCATACCCAATGCGTCGGGGCCAATCAAGCTCTTCTGTGACAACACTGGAGCTATTGCACTTGCAAAGGAGCCCAGGTTTCACAAGAAGACTAGGCACATCAAGCGTCGCTTCAACTCCATTCGTGAAAATGTTCAAGATGGAGACATAGAGATTTGTAAAGTACACACGGATCTGAATGTCGCAGATCCGTTGACTAAACCTCTCCCTAAGGCAAAACATGATCAGCACCAGAACTCTATGGGTGTTCGATTCATCACAATGTAACTAGATTATTGACTCTAGTGCAAGTGGGAGACTGTTGGAAATATGCCCTAGAGGCAATAATAAAAGCTTTATTATTATATTTCCTTATTCATGATAATTGTCTTTATTCGTGCTATAATTGTGTTAACCGGAAATCGTAATACATGTGTGAATAACAGACAACAACATGTCCCTAGTGAGCCTCTAGTTGACTAGCTCGTGATCGACAGATAGTCATGGTTTCCTGACTATGGACATTGGATGTCATCGATAACGGGATCACATCATTAGGAGAATGATGTGATGGACAAGACCCAATCCTAAACATAGCATAAGATCGCATAGTTCGTTTGCTAGAGTTTTCCAATGTCAAGTATCCTTTCCTTAGACCATGAGATCGTGTAACTCCCGGATACCGTAGGAGTGCTTTGGGTGTGCCAAACGTCACAACGTAACTGGGTGACTATAAAGGTATGCTACGGGTATCTCTGAAAGTGTCTGTTGGGTTGACATGGATCGAGACTGGGATTTGTCACTCCGCTTGACGGAGAGGTATCACCGGGCCCTCTCGGTAATGCATCATCACAATGAGCTCAATGTGATCAAAGTGTTTGATCACGGGATCATGCATTACGGTAACGAGAAAAGTGACTTGCCGGCAACGAGATTGAACGAGGTATTGGTATACCGACGATCGAATCTCGGGCAAGTAAAATACCGATTGACAAAGGGAATCGTATACGGGATTAATTGAATCCTTGACATCGTGGTTCATCCGATGAGATCATCGTGGAGCATGTGGGAGCCAACATGGGTATCCAGATCCCGCTGTTGGTTATTGCCCGAGAGCCGTCTCGGTCATGTCTACATGTCTCCCGAACCCGTAGGGTCTACACACTTAAGGTTCGGTGACGCTAGGGTTGTAGGGATATGTATGTGCAGTAACCCGAATGTTGTTCGGGGTCCCGGATGAGATCCCGGACGTCACGAGGAGTTTCGGAATGGTCCGGAGGTAAAGATTTATATATGGAAAGTCATCATACGGACATCGGGACAAGTTTCGGGGTTATCGGTATTGTACCGGGACCACCGGAGGGTCCCGGGGGGTCCACCGGGTGGGGCCACCTATCCCGGAGGGCCCCATGGGCTGTATGAGGGAGGAAACCAGCCCATAGTGGGCTGGTGCGCCTCCCCCCCATGGGCCCATGCGCCTAGGGTTTGGGGGAGGGAAACCCTAAAGGGGGCGCCCCCCTTGCTTGGGGGGCAAGCCCCCTTGCCCTGGCCGCCGCCCCCCCCTAGGAGATCTCATCTCCTAGGGCCGGCGCCCCCCCTTGGGGGTTATATAAAGAGGGGGGGAGAGAGGGGGCTGATAACCCATTGCCCTGGCGCCTCCCTCTCCCTCTCCAACACCTCCTCCTCCTCCATTGAGCACGGCGAAGCCCTGCCGGAGTACTGCAGTTCCACCATCACCACGCCGTCGTGCTGTTGCTGGAGCCTTCATCCCCAACTTCTCGTTTGCCTTGCTGGATCAAGAAGGAGGAGACGTCACGCTTTCCGTACGTGTGTTGAACGCGGAGGTGCCGTCCGTTCGGCACTAGGTCATCGGTGAATTGGATCACGGCAAGTACGACTACCTCATCCACGTTCACTCGAACGCTTCCGTTGCGATCTACCAAGTGGTATGTAGATGCTATCTAATCTGAATACTCGTTGCTTGATGAACTCCTAGATGGATCTTGGTGAAACCGTAGGAAAATTTTTAATTTTCTGCAACGTTCCCCAACACCTCTAATCCTCTAAGTGATCACGTGATCCAAATCAACTAAACCATGTCCGATCATCACGTGAGATGGAGTAGTTTCAATGGTGAACATCACTATGTTGATCATATCTACTATATGATTCACGCTCGACCTTTCGGTCTCCGTGTTCCGAGGCCATATCTGTTATATGCTAGGCTCGTCAAGTTAAACCTAAGTATTCCGCGTGTGCAACTGTTTTGCACCCGTTGTATTTGAACGTAGAGCCTATCACACCCGATCATCACGTGGTGTCTCAGCACGAAGAACTGTCGCAACGGTGCATACTCATGGAGAACACTTTTACTATGATAATTTAATGAGGGATCATCTTATAATGCTACCGTCAATCAAAGCAAGATAAGATGCATAAAAGATAAACATCACATGCAATCAATATAAGTGATATGATATGGCCATCATTATCTTGTGCTTGTGATCTCCATCTCCGATGCACCGTCATGATCACCATCGTCACCGGCGCGACACCTTGATCTCCATCGTAGCATCGTTGTCGTCTCGCCAATCTTATGCTTCTACGACTATCGCTACCGCTTAGTGATAAAGTAAAGCATTACAGGGCGATTGCATTGCATACAATAAAGCGACAACCATATGGCTCCTGCCAGTTGCCGATAACTCAGTTACAAAACATGATCATCTCATACAATAAAATTTAGCATCATGTCTTGGCCATATCACATCACAACATGCCCTGCAAAAACAAGTTAGACGTCCTCTACTTTGTTGTTGCAAGTTTTACGTGGCTGCTACGGGCTTAGCAAGAACCAATCTTACCTACGCATCAAACCACAACGATAGTTTGTCAAGTTGGTGTTGTTTTAACCTTCGCAAGGACCGGGCGTAGCCACACTCGGTTCAACTAAAGTTGGAGAAACTGACACCCGCCAGCCACCTGTGTGCAAAGCACGGCGGTAGAACCAGTCTCGCGTAAGCGTACGCGTAATGTCGGTCCGGGCCGCTTCATCCAACAATACCGCCGAACCAAAGTATGACATGCTGGTAAGCAGTATGACTTATATCGCCCACAACTCACTTGTGTTCTACTCGTGCAAATAACATCAAACCATAAAACCTAGGCTCGGATGCCACTGTTAGGGAACGTAGTAATTTCAAAAAAATTCCTACGCACACGCAAGATCATGGTGATGCATAGCAACGAGAGGGGAGAGTGTTGTCTATGTACCCTCGTAGACCGTAAGCGGAAGCGTTATATGAACGTGGTTGATGTAGTCGTACGTCTTCACGATCCGACCGATCCAAGCATCGAAAGCACGGCACCTCCGAGTTCTGCACACGTTCGGCTCGGTGACGTCCTCGCCTTGTCGATCCAGCAAGAGGGGCGAAGTAGTAGATGAGTTCCGGCAGCACGACAGCGTGGTGACGGTGTTGGTGAAGAACAATCTTCGCAGGGCTTCGCCTAAGCACTACGAAAACTATGACGGAGGATAAACTAGAGGAGACGGGGTTGCCGGCACACGGCTTGGTGTTTCTTGATCTCCCTTGGGTGCTAGCCCTACCCCTCTATTTATATGTTGAGCCTTGGGGTCGAAACTTGGAGTAAAAGCCTCCACAAAGTCGGTTTTACCCGAAAGGCAAGAGTCCTTCTCGGACTCCAGGGCCAGACGCCAGGGTTCCCGGAGTCTGGGCCCAGACGCCAGGGACCCTGGCCTCTGGCCTCTGGACTCCGCAAAACTTCCTTTCGCACTTTCCAAAAACCTCGTGGGCTTTCCCCTTTGGCCCAGATAAAGTGTTCTCGTGCCCAAACATTTCGAGAAACATTCAGAACCCCTTCCGGAGATCAAACACTACTATCCACATATCAATCTTTACTTCCGGACCATTCCGGAGTTCCTCGTCATATCCGTGATCTCATCCAAAACTCCGAACAACATTCGGTCACCAACATACATAACTCATAGTACTATATCATCAACGAACGTTAAGCGTGCGGACCCTACGGGTTCGAGAACTATGTAGACATGACCGATACACCTCTCTTGTCAATAACCAATAGCGGGACCTGGATGCCCATATTGGCTCCTACATATTCTACGAAGATCTTTATCGGTCAGACCGCATAACAACATATGTTGTTCCCTTTGTCATCGGTATGTTACTTGCCCGAGATTCGATCGTCGGTATCTCCATACCTAGTTCAATCTCGTTACCGGCAAGTCTCTTTACTCGTTCCGTAATACATCATCTCGCAACTAACTCATTAGCTGCAATGCTTGCAAGGCTTAAGTGATGTGCATTACCGAGAGGGCCCAGAGATACCTCTCCGACAATCGGAGTGACAAATCCTAATCTCGAAATACGCCAACCCAACATCTACCTTTGGAGACACCTGTAGAGCTCCTTTATAATCACCCAGTTACGTTGTGACGTTTGGTAGCACACAAAGTGTTCCTCCGGCAAACGGGAGTTGCATAATCTCATAGTCATAGGAACATGTATAAGTCATGAAGAAAGCAATAGCAACATACTAAACGATCGAGTGCTAAGCTAACGGAATGGGCCAAGTCAATCACATCATTCTCCTAATGATGTGATCCCGTTAATCAAATGACAACTCATGTCTATGGCTAGGAAACATAACCATCTTTGATCAACGAGCTAGTCAAGTAGAGGCATACTAGTGACACTCTGTTTGTCTATGTATTCACACATGTATCATGTTTCCGGTTAATACAATTCTAGCATGAATAATAAACATTTATCATGATATAAGGAAATAAATAATAACTTTATTATTGCCTCTAGGGCATATTTCCTTCACGTGGTACGTCCGACAACTCTCCGGCGCAGCCTTGCGCTTGATGTGTTCGACACATTGAGCGACCGGAATTATTGTGATTTTGTTAGGTAAATGATGGGTTCCGATGCTTCGTCGGACGAGGAGTATGAACCGACGGAGCTTGACCAACTGATTAAAGATGAGTTCTTCGATTCATCGGATTCATACGAAGAAGTGGACATGATCATGCTCATGAACATGCAAGAGGAAATGGACCGGCAAGTGGAGCATATTCTCAACTTCAATGGTTCAATCAAAGGGAGAAGAGTGATCAATCAGGAAAGGGTGTCCGGAGCAAAGCTACTGCACAATGACTACTTTGCTCCCACAACTGCTTTCCCGGATGATCCATGGTTTCGTCGCCGTTTTCGCATGCGGAAACCATTGTTTTTGCACATTGTGGAGGGAGTGGAGGCACATGACTACTTCAAGCTGAGAAGGGATTGCTGCGGCCAACTCCCTTTCTCGTCCAAGCAGAAGTGCACGACTGCTCTGAGGATGCTTGCACTTGGTACTGCTGCAGACGCCGTTGGTGAGATGGTCAGCATGGGGAAGATCACATGCCTCAAGACTACTGTCAAATTTGCTCGCGCTATGGTTGAGGTGTTTGGACCGAAGTATCTCAGAGAACCAAATGCGCAGGACACAGAGAATTTGTTGGCTATTGGAGAGGCAAGGGGGTTTCCAGGAATGCTCGGATCAATTGATTGCATGCATTGGCAATGGAATAACTGCCCCAAAGGTCTGCGGGGAATGTATCAAGGTCACACCAGAGAGGCCACCATCATACTAGAAGCGGTGGCATCACATGACTTGTGGATTTGGCATCCTTTCTTTGGAATGCCCGGTTCTCACAACGACATCAACGTGCTTCAACGATCTTCAGTGTTCAGGAGGCTTTGCAATGGGGAATCACCGCCGTACAACTACACCATCAACGACTGGGACTACAACATGGGGTACTATCTTGCCGATGGTATCTATCCTCAGTGGGTGGCGTTTGTGAAGACCATATCCGAGCCGCGTGGCAATAAACAGAGCCACTTTGCAACAATGCAGGAAGCGGCTATGAAGGACGTGGAGAGGGCATCTGGTGTGCTTCATGCTCGTTGGGGAATTGTGCGGAGCGCTGCA
Organism: Aegilops umbellulata; assembly: GCA_032464435.1. Taxonomy (NCBI): domain Eukaryota; kingdom Viridiplantae; phylum Streptophyta; class Magnoliopsida; order Poales; family Poaceae; genus Aegilops; species Aegilops umbellulata. Next base: position 84,391,296 of record CP136057.1, read on the forward strand.
ATGACGTGGAAATCGGAAACTTTGTGACAGCTGATGACACGTTGTGTTATTCTACACAATATGATTGTCGAGGATGAGGGTGATGGTGTAGCCCAAGCCCATGATTTCGAAGCACCCGGAGAACAAGTTGAAATCCCAGAAGATCAAGATGCAGCTCAGCTTATGAACTTTCTACACATGCATCAGAATCTTCGAAATCAGCAGGTGCACACGCAGCTACTCAATGATTTTGTGGAGCACATGTGGATCCACAATGGCAACCAAGGAGGCAATGCTTGAGTTTGACACTTCAAATAATTTTTATGTAAACGCTATGTATGCTTGATACCAACAATTACTATTTACGTGCGACATTGTGTTGCATGATCGACGTGCATGTATTTGCATGGATTTGAGAGTCCGGATTTGAGATATGTGGATGCACGGAAGAAAAAATGAAGGTCCGTCCGGATACGCCCGCGGGCGTGCTCGGACGCATCCGCGGGCATTTGAATGGTCGTATTTGCCAAGTCCGGCTTTAGATGCTCTAACATTATCCGAATATGACAGATTTCAGATTTGGTATTTGGCTGGTAACGTAGGTATCCCGACGTGGTGTTTTCTGAACCCATGCTGGCCTCTGTGACTCTCTTATTACGCCTGCATTATTTCTTCTTCGGTACCAGCTCAACTTTTTCTGCAAGCGACGCCGAATCTGGCCTCGAGCAGGCTGTATTTTCGCAGGAGGATGGTACCATTGCCACCACAGGTTCAGCTTCGACTTTACAGGGAAATGGCTGGAGTTTATCATTCGAAAAAGCGCTGCCTTTAACCGTACGTACGTCTCAAATAATTTCAGTACGGAATTTAAAATGGCACTAGAGTTTTTATTTTTTTACATGGACAGGAATTTTCCGGTGACGCTTTTCGTTGGTGCAATTTCATTTCTTCATTTCTACCTAATGACTGATGATGTGGATATATACATACAGGATAGGACTTTTTCAGCTAGCCAGGCTACCGGAGCTCTCGCCGCCGACGTGTCGATAGAAAGGCGAGGTGGCCCCCGCCCAAAATCTGGCCGCAGCCAATCGCAGATCATGGAATCGGATGGCGCATTAGCGGTAAACCAATCAGGGCACAGATAAGGCCCGCGGGCGGGCCCTGCCCCGCGAGCCTAAAGCGCAAAGCGCAAAGCTCACCTGCTGGGCCATGCCGCTCGCAGCAAATAGCCTTCCGAATCCGGTGATACTTTTTTGTCATTTCCATCTCGCAATCTTCTTGATCGTAGGTAGCAGCTAGGATCGCTGTGATTATACGGTACCGGAAGAAGCATTGCTGTTGCGCTGGAGGTGGTCTGGCTTGTACGGTTTGGTCGCGGCGGCGGAGATGGGTGGCTCCGACCAGAAGGCGGCCGGCGGGGCCGTGGGCGGCAAGGCCGCGCGCGCGTGCGACGGGTGCATGCGGCGGCGCGCGCGATGGTACTGCGCGGCCGACGACGCCTTCTTGTGCCAGGGATGTGACACGTCGGTGCACTCGGCGAACCCGCTCGCCAGGCGGCACGAGCGCCTCCGCCTGCGCGCGACGTCCCCGCTGCCGGCTGAGGGCGTGGCGGCGGTGAAGGGGTCGTCGCCGGCGACGACGTCCAAGTGCCTGGACGTCGCGCCGGCGTGGCCGAGGCGGAAGGCGCGCACTCGGCGGCCGCCGGTCAAGAGCGTCGGGCAGCTGCTGTCGAGGCGCCTCGTGGTGCCCGAGGTGGGAGCCGGGGAGTCCTCCACGTCGGACGAGCGGAGGGCGCCGGAGGAGGAGCAGCTGCTCTACCGCGTGCCGGTCTTTGACCCCGGCCTCGCCGAGTTCTGCTCGCCGCCGCCGATCGATGACTCACGCCGCAGTGAGGACGTCGAAGGCGCCGTGGAAGACGCCAAGGAGCTCATGGCCGAGCAGTCCCCCGTGCAGGAGCTCCCCGATTGTTTCGCCAGTTTCGGCCCGACGGACGCCGATCTCAGGGAGTTCGCGGCCGACATGGAAGCGCTCCTCGGCCAAGGCCTGGACGACGGCAACGAGCTGGAGGACTCGTTCTACATGGAAGCCCTAGGGCTCATATCGCCGTCGGGGGAACACGGCGGGCGGGTAAAGGTGGAGGTCGACGGCGGCCTTGTCTCCCGAAGCAACGGCGTTCTGGCGTCTGGCCATGACCTGAAGCGGGAGTTCAACGGCAGCCCGCCGACACTGGTGGATGACGACGACAGTTTCGAGCACAAGACGTCGTCGGCGAGCAACGGAGACGCCGTTGACGATGCGCAGTTCTTGAAGAGGAGCCTGGATCTTAGGCTGAACTACGAGGCGGTCATGGAGAGCTGGGGCAGCTCGCCGTGGACGGACGGCCGGCGGCCTTCCGGCCAGCTCGACGACTTGTTGCTCCACGACCACGCGGTACATGCACGATTTTGCAGCTTAGTTCACTATATGCTCGATACAGTTAGCTATATTTAATCATCGTGCATGGTGTAGGGCATGTGGACGGCGGGAGGAGGAGGACGGCAGAGCGAGGCGGCGTGGCCGCCGAGGCCGAGGACGGACGAGTGGCGGGAGGCGCGGGTGTCGCGGTACCGGGAGAAGCGGCGGACGCGGCTGTTCGCCAAGAAGATACGATACGAGGTGCGGAAGCTGAACGCGGAGAAGCGGCCCCGGATGAAGGGCCGCTTCGTCAAGCGCACCGGCGCCGCGGCCGCGGGCGGCGCCCCGTGCGCCGTCACCTGACCTAGCCAGGCCGTTGCACCGTGCGTGTCGATTGCTGCTGCGCGCGGTACAGATTGCGTCGTGCTCGTCTGAGTCACGGGCATGGCATGAAATTACACACACCCACACACAAAATTTGTCGAAGCTGCTTTAATTAGTGTCTATTTTGTTCGCCAGGAATTATTTTTTCCTTTTTCGTTTCTTTCCTTGGTGATTCCGGCCGTGGAGAAGGGCCGGGAACACGAAGGTTTTCTGAGCTTGTTAGCTCACGCCGTGAGAAATGGTTTTGGGTTGGTGGTTTTTGCGACCTTTTTCTCTCGTTTCTAGAGATGAGAGAAGGATAGGTGGTTCTGCGTGCATGTTATGGTTGCACTTGTACACTTGTACATTTGTACATGGTTGTAATAAATTAACATATATAAATTGGTTGCAACTCTTGTATGTACCTTATATATCAGCAGGTCAGCTCTACATAATACAGTACTTCCTCCGTCAACAAATGTCACTAACTCCTTTTTTTCAGGGAAATAAGTGTCACTGACTTAGTGCGCAGGATACACTGCTGTGTTCCCTTGCCACTAGGCTACCGCTAGTTCTCCAACGGCACTTATTTTGGGATGGAGGGAGTATATGCCCTCAATTTTTTTGCACACCCTACATGTGTCTAATGAAGATAAAATGCAAAGCTTCATCCCTTTCGGAGCTCGTTTACTTGCTATTTCTTACACGAGAGGGTTGTCCTGCCACTTTTAGTTGCCAGCAAGTCATTTAATGTCTCAAAAATGAAAAATTAACTCAAAAAGTCCTCAAATTTGGTCATAGGGATTTTGATAGTGTGTAATAATCTCTGAGAAAGTTTGGATCTAAAGTGATTTCAAGAAATGAAGTTTGATTTAACCGAGGCAAAGCGTATAACACATGTAGGGTGTGTAAACCGTATATCGAAACCGTAAACGAGCTCCGTGAGGGACGAAACTTTGCATTCGGTTTCATCTTCGCCGGGTTTGGGTATACTGTTCGAGCGTTTTAACTGAGACAAAGCATATGGGAAGGCTCCGGAACTTGGGTTGGGTTAGAAAAATTCAATCTGGGCTGAAAATATTCAGCCAGTAATTAAAGACATCTATGGTCGAGATGGCCGAATTTCGGCCAAAAATTAGAACTCTGCATGTGGCGGGTCTGCAAAGCCGCCTGCCACTCGAAAGTAGGAGTAGCGGGCCTTCTGTCTCGCCCGTCGCACCGCCAAACGTTATCCACACACATGCACGACCCTCCCCACCACTTCACTCACTCACCCACTCTCGCTCTCCCCATCTCTCCCTTCGCCGCCATCACCTCGTCCTCGCCGCCCACACCGCCCTCGCTGTCCGCAGCCGCCGTCAGCCTCGTCATCCTTGTCACCGCCCCCGTCGTCCTTGCTGCCTGCCCTGGCCAGTAAGCCATGGTCGTCCCTGCCTCTCATTCCGCAATCACCCACACCCATGGCCACGGTCGCCACCAACACCACCCCTGCCCGCGGCCGCCACCCACACCCATGGTCGTGGCCCCCACTCACATTGGTAGAGGGTAGGGTTAGGATTAGGGCTAGGTTTAATCTTGCAATGGTAAGGGGTTAGGGCTTGAGGGAGTCCTGGATTAGGGGGTGTCCGGATAGCCGGACTATAACCTTTGGCCGGACTCCTGGACTATGAAGATACAAGATTGAAGACTTCGTCCCATGTTCGGATGGGACTTTCCTTGGCATGGAAGGCAAGATTGGCGATACGGATATGTAGATCTCCTTCCGTTGTAACCGACTCTGTGCAACCCTAACCCTCTCCGGTGTCTATATAAACCGGAGGGTTTTAGTCCATAGGATGAAGAACAATCATACCATAGGCTAGCTTCTAGGGTTTAGCCTCTCTGGTCTCGTGGTAGATCTACTCTTGTACTACCCATATCGTCAATATTAATCAAGCAGGAGTAGGGTTTTACCTCCATCGAGAGGGCCCGAACCTAGGTAAAAACATCATGTCCCCTGTCTCCTGTTACCATCCGCCTAGACGCACAGTTCGGGACCCCCTACCCGAGATCCGCCGGTTTTGACACCGACATTGGTGCTTTCATTGAGAGTTCCTCTGTGTCGTCATCTTTAGGCCCGATGGCTCCTCCGATCATCAACAGCGATGCGGTCCAGGGTGAGACTTTCCTCCCCGGACAGATCTTCGTATTCGGCGGCTTCGCACCGCGGGCCAACTCGCTTGGCCATCTGGAGCAGATTGAAAGCTATGCCCCTGGCCATCAGGTCAGATTTGGAAGCTTGAACTACACAGCTGACATCCGCGGAGACTTGATCTTCGACGGATTCGAGTCACAGCCGAGCACGCCGCACTGTTACGATGGGCATGATCTAGCTTTGCCGCCGAACAGTGCCATGGAGGCCGCACCCGTGACCGCTCCGACCCTTAGCTCGGAGCCGACTGCACCAATCGAAAACGAGTGGCTGAACCCCGCCTCGGGGGCTGCAATCTCTACGGCGATCGAGCCGAACACCAGCCTTGTCCTTTGCGAAACTCGTGACTCCAAGGTGTCGGAATCCTCTTCGGACCCCGAACCTTCCGCGCCCCTGCCAATCGAATCCGATTGGGCGCCGATCATGGATTTCACCGCTGCGGACATCTTTCAGCACTCGCCCTTCGGCGATATTCTGAATTCACTAAGGTCTCTCTCTTTGTCAGGAGAGTCCTGGCCGGATTATGGCCAACAGGATTGGGATGCGTACGACGAAGAAATTCGATGCCCACCCACCACCCACTTCGTAGCCACTGTTGATGATTTAACCGACATGCTAGACTTCGACTCCGAAGACATCGACGGTATGGACGACGATGTAGGAGACGAATACGAACCAGCGCCTATAGGGCACTGGAAAGCCACCTCGTCATATGACATATATATGGTGGATACACCCAAAGAAGCCAATGGCGACGGAACAACAGGGGATGACCCCTCCAAGAAGCAACCCAAGCGTTGGCGTCAGCGGCGCCGCTCTAAGTCCCGCCAAAGCAAAAACGGTGATACCGGCACGGGAGATAATAACACCCCGGACAGTGCCGAAGACAACTCCCTCCAGCAAGACTCAGCGCAGAAAGATGGAGAAGCCAGCCCTCCTGAGAGGGCGGGAGATAGAGAGGAAGAGGAGGATAATTACATGCCTTCCTATGAAGACGAGGCAAGCCTCGGCGACGATGAATTTGTCGTGCCTGAGGATCCCGTCGAACAAGAGCGCTTTAAGCGCAGGCTTATGGCCACGACGAGTAGCCTTAAGAAAAAGCAGCAACAGCTTAGAGCTGATCAAGATTTGCTAGCCGACAGATGGACTGAAATCCTTGCGGCCGAGGAATACGAACTCGAACGCCCCTCCAAGAGCTACCCGAAGCGCAGGTTGCTACCCCGATTGGAGGAGGAAGCACTTAAACCTACATCACCAGCGCATGAGGCGGCCGATCGGCCACCTCACAGCCGCGACAGAGAGGCCTCTCGGCCCTCCACTCAAGTCGCACCCCGCGTCGCTCAAAAAACACCAAGGCACGGGGAAATGCGCCAGACCTGCGCGATATGTTGGAGGACAAGGCAAGGCAAACAAGATCGATCTACGGATCGCGTGGGCGCCCCACGACACGAGACGATAACCGTCATGCCGGATACAATAAGTCCGGCCGGGCCGAACACAGTAGACAAAGCTCATTTGAGCTACGTCGTGACATAGCCCAGTACAGAGGGGCCGCACACCCACTATGCTTCACAGATGAAGTAATGGATCATCAAATCCCAAAGGGTTTCAAACCCGTAAACATCGAATCATACGATGGCACAACAGACCCTGCGGTATGGATCGAGGACTATCTCCTTCATATCCACATGGCCCGTGGTGATGATCTACACGCCATCAAATACCTCCCACTCAAGCTTAAAGGACCAGATCGGCATTGGCTTAATAGCTTGCCAGCAGAATCGATTGGTTGGGAGGACCTGGAAGCCGCATTCCTCGAAAAATTCCAATGCACCTATGTGCGACCACCAGACGCCGATGACCTGAGCCACATAATTCAGCAGCCAGAAGAATCGGACAGACAATTCTGGACACGGTTCCTAACCAAGAAAAACCAAATCGTCGACTGTCCGGACGCAGAGGCTCTAGCAGCCTTCAAGCATAACATCCGTGACGAGTGGCTAGCCCAGCACCTAGGACAGGAAAAGCCGAAATCAATGGCAGCTCTCACGACACTCATGACCCGCTTTTGCGCGGGAGAAGACAGCTAGCTGGCTCGTAGAAATAACATGACCAAGAGCCCTGGTAATTCGGATACCAAGGACAGCAATGGTAGGTCGCGTCGCAACAAGCACAAGCGCCGCATTAACAGCGACAGTGCAGAGGATACGGCAGTTAATGCCGGATTCAGAGGCTCTAAACCCGGTCAGCGAAAAAAGCCATTCAAAAGAAATACCCCGGGCCCGTCCAGTTTGGACAGAATACTCGATCGCTCGTGCCAGATACATGGCACCCCCGGAAAGCCAGCCAATCACATCAACAGAGATTGTTAGGTGTTCAAGCAGGCCGGTAAGTGAAATACCGAAAATAGAGACAAGGGGCTGCACAGCGACGAGGACGAAGAGCCCCAGCCGCCGAACAATAGTGGACATAAGGGTTTCCCCCCACAAGTGCGGACGGTGAACATGATATCCGTGACCCACATCCCCAAGCGGGAGCGGAAGCGTGCACTCAGGGACGTATATGCGTTGGAGCCAGTTGCCCCAAAGTTCAACCCACGGTCCTCCTGCCCGATCACTTTTGATCGAAGGGACCACCCCACTAGCATCCGTCATGGCGGATTCACCGTATTGGTTCTTGACCCAATCATTGACGGATTTCACCTCACTGGAGTCCTTATGGACGGTGGAAGCAGCCTGAACCTGCTTTATTAGGATACAGTGTGGAAAATGGGCATAGATCCCTCAAGGATTAAACCTACAAAAATGACCTTTAAAGGCGTCATACCAGGTGTAGAGGCCAACTGTACAGGCTCAGTTACACTTGAGGTGGTCTTCGGATCCCCGGATAATTTCCGAAGCGAGGAATTAATCTTCGACATAGTCCCGTTCCGCAGCGGCTATCACGCACTGCTCGGACGAACCGCATTTGCAAAGTTCAATGCGGTGCCGCACTACGCATACCTCAAGCTCAAGATGCCAGGCCCTCGAGGAGTCATTACGGTCAATGGAAACACCGAGCGCTCTCTCCGAACGGAGGAGCATACGGCGGCACTGGCAGCGGAAGTACAGAGCAGCCTCTCAAGGCAATTCTCCAGTCCGGCTTTTAAACGTCCGGACACCGTCAAGCGCGCCCGAAGTAACATACAACAAGACCGCCTGGCACGTTCAGAGCAAGCGTAGCAATACGGCCCCAACCCCAGCCCTCGCGAAACTGCGAAATCAGTGCTACGCGTACATAACTACGCTCTTAAAATTCCATGGGCACAGGGGGAGGGGCACGTCCACGGCATGCCTCGAATGCGGCTCAACCGCACTAGGGGCTCCCGTTTTCGACATTTTTTTCTTACTTTCAGGACTCCATCATACGGAAGGCCTGCCCGGCAGTTCAATCGCCGAACACACGATGCAACAACCAAGGAGGCAGGAAGCTGTTGGAAATATGCCCTAGAGGCAATAATAAAAGCATTATTATTATATTTCCTTGTTCATGATAATTGTCTTTTATTCATGCTATAATTGTGTTATCCGGAAATCGTAATACATGTGTGAATACATAGACACCAACATGTCCCTAGTAAGCCTCTAGTTGACTAGCTCATTGATCAACTGATAGTCATGGTTTCCTGACTATGGACATTGGATGTCATTGATAACGAGATCACATCATTAGGAGAATGATGTGATGGACAAGACCCAATCCTAAGCATAAGCACAAGATCGCATAATTCGTTTGCTAGAGCTTTTCCAATGTCAAGTATCTTTTCCTTAGACCATGAGATCGTGTAACTCCCGGATACCGTAGGAGTGCTTTGGGTGTGCCAAACGTCACAACGTAACTGGGTGACTATAAAGGTATACTACGGGTATCTCCGAAAGTGTCTGTTGGGTTGACACAGATCGAGACTGGGATTTGTCACTCCGTATGACGGAGAGGTATCACCGGGCCCACTCAGTAATGCATCATCATAATGAGCTCAATGTGATCAAAGTGTTTGATCACGGGATCATGCATTACGGTACGAGTAAAGTGACTTGCCGGTAACGAGATTGAACGAGGTATTGGGATACCGACGATCGAATCTCGGGCAAGTAAAATACCGATTGACAAAGGGAATTGCATACGGGATTGATTGAATCCTCGACATCGTGGTTCATCCGATGAGATCATCGAGGAGTGTGTGGGAGCCAACATGGGTATCCAGATCCCGTTGTTGGTTATTGGCCAGAGAGATGTCTCGGTCATGTCTGCATGTCTCCCGAACCCGTAGGGTCTACACACTTAAGGTTCGGTGACGCTAGGGTTTTAGAGATATGAATATGCAGTAATCCGAAAGTTGTTCGGAGTCCCGGATGAGATCTCGGATGTCACGAGGAGTTCCGGAATGGTCCGGAGGTAAAGAATTATATATAGGAAGTGCAGTTTCGGCCATCGGGAAGATTCGGGGGTCACCGGTATTGTATCGGGACCACCGGATGGGTCCCGGGGGTCCACCGGGTGGGGCCACCCATCCCGGAGGGCCCCATGGGCTGAAGTGGGAGGGGGAACCAGCCCATAGTGGACTGGTGCGCCCCCTAGGCCCACCCCCTGCGCCTAGGGTTGGAACCCTAGGGTGGGGGGGGGGGGCGCCCCACTTGCCTTGGGGGGTACTCCACCCCCCTGGCCGCCGTCCCCTCTTGGAGATGGGATCTCCAGGGCCGCCCCCAGGGGGCCTATATAAAGGGGGGGAGGGAGGGGCAGCCGCACCCTGAACCCTGGCGCCTCCCTCTCCCCTACTACACCTCTCCCTCTCGCGTAGACGCTCGGCGAAGCCCTGCTGCAGGTGACAACTGCATCCACCACCACGCCATCGTGCTGCTGGATCTTCATCAACCTCTCCTTACCCCTTGCTGGATCAATAAGTAGGAGACGTCACCCGCTCCGTACGTGTGTTGAGCGCTGAGGTGCCGTCCGTTCGGCGCTCGGTGATCGGTGATTTGGATAACGGCGAGTACGACTCCATCATCCACGTTCTAGTGAATGCTTCCGCTCGCGATCTACAAAGGTATGTAGATGCAATCTGAATACTCGTTGCTAGATGAACTCATAGATGGATCTTGGTGAAACCGTAGGAAATTTTTTGTTTTCTGCAACGTTCACCAATAGTGGCATCATGAGCTAGGTCTATGCGTAGTTCTTTTTGCACGAGTAGAACACAATTGTTGTGGGCGTAGATGTTGTCAACTTTCTTGCCGCTACTAGTCTTATTTTGCTTCAGCGGTATTGTGGGATGAAGCGGCCCGGACCAACCTTACACGTACGCTTACGTGAGACCGGTTCCACCGACTAACATGCACTAGTTGCATAAGGTGGCTGGCGGGTGTCTGTCTCTCCCACTTTAGTTGGAGCGGATTCGACGAAAAGGGTCCTTATGAAGGGTAAATAGAAGTTGACAAATCACGTTGTGGCTTTTACGTTGGTAAGAAAACGTTCTTGCTAGAACCCTAATGCAGCCACGTAAAACTTGCAACAACAATTAGAGGACGTATAACTTGTTTTTGCAGCAAGTGTTTTGTGATATGATATGGCCAAAGTTGTGATGAATGATGAATGATATATATGTGATGTATGAGATCATGTTCATGTAATAGGAATCACGACTTGCATGTCGATGAGTATGACAACCGGCAGGAGCCATAGGAGTTGTCATTATTTTTATGACCTGCGTGTCAATGGAAACGCCATGTAAATTACTTTACTTTATTGCTAAACATGTTAGCCATAGTAGTAGAAGTAATAGTTGGCGAGCAACTTCATGGAGACACGATGATGGAGATCATGGTTTCATGCCGGTGACAAGATGATCATGGAGCCCCAAGATAGAGATCAAAGGAGCTATATGATATTGGCCATATCATGTCACTATTATTATTTGATTGCATGTGATGTTTATCATGTTTTTGCATCTTGTTTACTTAGAACGACGGTAGTAAATAAGATGATCCCTTATAACAATTTCAAGAAAGTGTTCCCCCTAACTGTGCACCGTTGCGACAGTTCGTTGTTTCGAAGCACCACGTGATGATCGGGTGTGATAGATTCCAACGTTCACATACAACGGGTGTAAGACAGATTTACACATGCAAACACTTAGGTTGACTTGACGAGCCTAGCATGTACAGACATGGCCTCGGAACACAAGAGACCGAAAGGTCGAACATGAGTCGTATAGAAGATACGATCAACATGGAGATGTTCACCGATGATGACTAGTCCGTCTCACGTGATGATCGGACACGGCCTAGTCGAGTCGGATCATGTTTCACTTAGATGACTAGAGGGATGTCTAATCTGAGTGGGAGTTCATTAAATAATTTGATTAGATGAATTTAATTATCATGAACTTAGTCTAAATAAACTTTGCAATATGTCTTGTAGATCAAATGGCCCAAGCTAATGTCAACATGAACTTCAACGCGTTCTTAGAGAAAACCAAGCTGAAAGACGATGGCAGCAACTATACGGACTGGGTCCGGAACCTGAGGATCATCCTCATAGCTGCCAGGAAACAATATGTCCTAGAAGCACCGCTAGGTGAAGCACCCATCCCAGAGAACCAAGACATTATGAATGCTTGGCAGCAGCGTGCTGATGATTACTCCCTCGTTCAGTGCGGCATGCTTTACAGCTTAGAACCGGGGCTCCAAAAGCGTTTTGAGCAACACGGAGCATATGAGATGTTCGAAGAGCTGAAAATGGTTTTCCAAGCTCATGCACGGGTCGAGAGGTATGAAGTCTCCGACAAGTTCTATAGTTGTACGATGAAGGAAAACAGTTCTGTCAGTGAACACATACTCAAGATGTCTGGTTTGCACAACCGCTTGACTCAGCTGTAGATTAACCTCCCAGACGAGGCGGTCATTGACAGAATCCTTCAGTCGCTCCCACCTAGCTACAAGAGCTTTGTGATGAACTACAATATGCAGGGGATGGTAAAGACCATTCCTGGGGTATTTGCTATGCTGAAATCAGCACAGGTTGAAATCAAAAAGGAACATCAAGTGTTGATGGTCAATAAAACCACCAAGTTCAAGAAAGGCAAGGGTAAGAAGAACTTCAAGAAGGACGGCAAGGATGTTGCCGCGCCCGGTAAGCCAGTTGCCGGGAAGAAGTCAAAGCATGGACCCAAGCCTGAGACTGAGTGCTTTTGTTGCAAAGGAAAGGGTCACTGGAAGCGGAACTGCCCCAAATACTTAGCGGACAAGAAGGCCAGCAACACTAAAGGTATATGTGATATACATGTAATTGATGTGTACCTTACCAGTGCTCGTAGTAGCTCCTGGGTATTTGATACCGGTGCTATTGCTCATATTTGTAACTCAAAACAGGAGCTGCGGAGTAAGCGGAGACTGGCGAAGGACAAGGTGATGATGCGCGTCGGGAATGGTTCCAAGGTCGATGTGATCGCCGTTGGCACGCTACCTCTACATTTACCTACGGAATTAGTTTTAAACCTCAATAATTGTTATTTAGTGCCAAGTTTGAGCATGAACATTGTATCTGGATCTCGTTTAATGTGAGATGGCTACTCATTTAAATCCGAGAATAATGGTTGTTCTATTTATATGAGTGATATGTTTTATGGTCATGCTCCGATGGTCAATGGTTTATTCTTAATGAATCTCGTGCGTGATAATACACATATTCATAGTGTGAATACCAAAAGGTGTAAATTTGATAACGATAGTCCCACATACTTGTGGCACTGCCGCCTTGGTCACATTGGTGTCAAGCGCATGAAGAAGCTCCATGCTGATGGACTTTTAGAGTCTCTCGATTATGAATCATTTGACACATGCGAACCATGCCTCATGGGCAAAATGACCAAGACTCCGTTCTCTGGAACAATGGAGCGAGCGACCAACTTATTGGAAATCATACATACTGATGTGTGCGGTCCAATGAGTGTTGAGGCTCATGGAGGATATCGTTATGTTCTCACTCTCACGGATGACTTGAGTAGATATGGATATGTCTACTTGATGAAACACAAGTCTGAGACCTTTGAAAAGTTCAAGGAATTTCAGAATGAGGTAGAGAATCAACGTGACCGAAAAACAAAGTTCTTACGATCAGATCGTGGAGGAGAATATTTAAGTCACAAATTTGGCACACACTTAAGGAAATGTGGAATCGTTTCACAACTCACGCCGCCTGGAACACCTCAACGTAATGGTGTGTCCAAACGTCGTAATCGCACTCTATTGGATATGGTGCGATCTATGATGTCTCTTACAGATTTACCGCTATCTTTTTGAGGATACGCTCTAGAGACAGCTACATTCACTTTAAATAGGGCACCATCTAAATCCGTTGAGACGACACCGTATGAATTATGGTTTGGGAAGAAACCTAAGCTGTCGTTTCTAAAAGTTTGGGGATGCGATGCTTATGTCAAGAAACTTCAACCTGAAAAGCTCGAACCCAAGTCGGAAAAATGCGTCTTCATAGGATACCCTAAGGAAACTATTGGGTATACCTTCTACCTAAGATCCGAAGGCAAGATCTTTGTTGCCAAGAACGGATCCTTTCTGGAGAAAGAGTTTCTCTCGAAAGAAGTAAGTGGGAGGAAAGTGCAACTTGGTGAAGTATTACCTCTTGAACCGAATAGCAGCGCAGCTCAAGAAAATGTTTCTGTGGTGCCTCCACCGGTTAGAGAGGAGGTTAATGATGATGATCATGAAACTCCAGATCAAGTTACTACTGAACTTTGTAGGTCCACAAGGACACATTCCGCACCAGAGTGGTACGGCAACCCTGTCCTGGAAATCATGTTGTTAGACAACGGTGAACCTTCGAACTATGAAGAAGCGACGGCGGGCCCAGATTCCAACAAATGGCTGGAGGCCATGCAATCCGAGATAGGATCCATGTATGAAAACAAAGTTTGGACTTTGACAGACTTGCCCGATGATCGGCGAGCGATAGAAAACAAATGGATCTTTAAGAAGAAGACGGACGCAAATGGTAATGTTACCATCTATAAAGCTCGACTTGTCACTAAGGGTTATCGGCAAGTTCAAGGGGTTGACTACGATGAGACTTTGTCTCCCGTAGCGAAGCTGAAGTCCGTCCGAATCATGTTAGCAATTGCCGCATTCTACGATTATGAAATATGGCAAATGGACGTCAAAACGGCATTCCTTAATGGTTTCCTTAAGGAAGAATTGTATATGATGCAGCCGGAAGGTTTTGTCGATCCTAAGAATGCTGACAAGGTGTGCAAGCTCCAACGCTCGATTTATGGGCTGGTGCAAGCATCTCGGAGTTGGAACATTTGCTTTGATGAGATGATCAAAGCATTTGGGTTTACGCAGACTTATGGAGAAGCCTGCGTTTACAAGAAAATGAGTGGGAGCTCTGTAGCATTTCTCATACTATATGTAGATGACATACTTTTGATGGGAAATGATATAGAACTCTTGGACAGCATTAAGGCCTACTTGAATAAGAGTTTTTCAATGAAGGACCTTGGAGAAGCTGCTTATATATTAGGCATCAAGATCTATAGAGATAGATCAAGACGCCTCATAGGTCTTTCACAAAGCACATACCTTGATAAGATATTGAAGAAGTTCAATATGGATAAATCTAAGAAGGGGTTCTTACCTGTGTTACAAGGTGTGAAATTGAGCTCAGCTCAATGTCCGACCACGGCAGAAGATATAGAAGAGATGAGTGTCATCCCCTATGCCTCAGCCATAGGGTCTATTATGTATGACATGCTGTGTACCAGACCTGATGTAAACCTTGCCGTAAGTTTGGTAGGAAGGTACCAAAGTAATCCTGGCAAGGAACACTGGACAGCGGTCAAGAATATCCTGAAGTACCTGAAAAGGACTAAGGAAATGTTTCTCGTTTATGGAGGTGACGAAGAGCTCGTCGTAAAGGGTTACGTCGATGCTAGCTTCGACACAGATCTGGATGACTCTAAGTCACAAACCGGATACGTGTATATGTTGAATGGTGGAGCAGTAAGCTGGTGCAGCTGCAAGCAGAGCGTCGTGGCGGGATCTACATGTGAAGCGGAGTACATGGCAGCCTCGGAGGCAGCGCATGAAGCAATTTGGATGAAGGAGTTCATCACCGACCTAGGAGTCATATCCAATGCGTCGGGGCCGATCAAACTCTTCTGTGACAACACTGGAGCTATTGCACTTGCCAAGGAGCCCAGGTTTCACAAGAAGACTAGGCACATCAAGCGTCGCTTCAACTCCATTCGTGAAAATGTTCAAGATGGAGACATAGGAATTTGTAAAGTGCATACGGATCTGAATGTCGCAGATCCGTTGACTAAACCTCTCCCTTGAGCAAAACATGATCAACACCAGAACTCTACGGGTGTTCGATTCATCACAATGTAACTAGATTATTGACTCTAGTGCAAGTGGGAGACTGTTGGAAATATGCCCTAGAGGCAATAATAAAAGCATTATTATTATATTTCCTTATTCATGATAATTGTCTTTTATTCATGCTATAATTGTGTTATCCGGAAATCGTAATACATGTGTGAATACATAGACACCAACATGTCCCTAGTAAGCCTCTAGTTGACTAGCTCGTTGATCAACTGATAGTCATGGTTTCCTGACTATGGACATTGGATGTCATTGATAACGAGATCACATCATTAGGAGAATGATGTGATGGACAAGACCCAATCCTAAGCATAAGCACAAGATCACATAATTCGTTTGCTAGAGCTTTTCCAATGTCAAGTATCTTTTCCTTAGACCATGAGATCGTGTAACTCCCGGATACCGTAGGAGTGCTTTGGGTGTGCCAAGCGTCACAACGTAACTGGGTGACTATAAAGATATACTACGGGTATCTCTGAAAGTGTCTGTTGGGTTGACACGGATCGAGACTGGGATTTGTCACTCCGTATGACGGAGAGGTATCACCGGGCCCACTCAGTAATGCATCATCATAATGAGCTCAGTGTGATCAAAGTGTTTGATCACGGGATCATGCATTACGGTATGAGTAAAGTGACTTGCCAGTAACGAGATTGAACGAGGTATTGGGATACCGACGATCGAATCTCGGGCAAGTAAAATACCGATTGACAAAGGGAATTGCATACGGGATTGATTGAATCCTCGACATCGTGGTTCATCCGATGAGATCATCGAGGAGTGTGTGGGAGCCAACATGGGTATCCAGATCCCGCTATTGGTTATTGGCCGGAGAGATGTCTCGGTCATGTCTGCATGTCTCCCGAACCCGTAGGGTCTACACACTTAAGGTTCGGTGACGCTAGGGTTGTAGAGATATGAATATGCAGTAATCCGAAAATTGTTCGGAGTCCCGGATGAGATCTCGGACGTCACGAGGAGTTCTGGAATGGTCCGGAGGTAAAGAATTGTATATAGGAAGTGCAGTTTCGGCCATCGGGAAGATTCAGGGGTCACCGGTATTGTATCGGGACCACCGGATGGGTCCCGGGGGTCCACCGGGTGGGGCCACCCATCCCGGAGGGCCCCATGGGCTGAAGTCGGAGGGGGAACCAGCCCATAGTGGGCTGGTGCGCCCCCCTAGGTGTGACGCCCCCGATTCAATCGTACACTAATCATGCACGCAAATGTGTACGATCAAGATCAGGGACTCACGGGAAGATATCACAACACAACTCTACAGATAAAATAAGTCATACAAGCATCATAATACAAGCCAGGGGCCTCGAGGGCTCGAATACAAGTGCTCGATCATAGACGAGTCAGCGGGAGCAACAATATCTGAGTACAGACATAAGTTAAACAAGTTTTGCCTTAAGAAGGCTAGCACAAACTGGGATACAGATCGAACGAGGCGCAGGCCTCCTGCCTGGGATCCTCCTAACTACTCTTGGTCATCGTCAGCGGGCTGCACGTAGTAGTAGACACCTCCGGTGTAGTAGGAGTCGTCATCGACGGTGGCGTCTGGATCCTGGGCTCCATCGTCTGGTTGCGGCAACCGGGTAGAAGGGAAAGGGGAAAAAGGGGGAGAAAAGCAACCGTGAGTACTCATCCAAAGTACTCGCAAGCAAGGAGCTACACTACATATGCATGGATATATGTGTAAAGGGCCATATCAGTGGACTGAACTGCAGAATGCCAGAATAAGAGGGGGATAGCTAGTCTTATCGAAGACTACGCTTCTGGTCGCCTCTGTCTTGGAGCAGGTAGAAGAGAGTAGACTAAAGTTCTCCAAGTAGCATCGCATAGCATAATCCTACCCGACGATCCCCTCCTCGATGCCCTGTTAGAGAGCGACCACCGGGTTGTATCTGGCACTTGGAAGGGTGTGTTTTATTAAGTATCCGGTTCTAGTTGTCATAAGGTCAAGGTACAACTCCAAGTCGTCCTGTTACCGAAGATCACAGCTATTCGAATAGATTAACTTCCCTGCAGGGGTGCACCACATAACCCAACACGCTTGATCCCATTTGGCCGGACACACTTTCCTGGGTCATGCCCGGCCTCGGAAGATCAACACGTCGCAGCCCCACCTAGGCACAACAGAGAGGTCAGCACGCCGGTCTAAACCTAAGCGCGCAGGGGCTGGGCCCATCGCCCTGTGCACACCTGCACGTTGCGTACGCGGCCGGAGAGCGGACCTAGCAACCTCCATTACAAAGGAAGTCACGTTACGCGGTCCAACCCGGCGCGCGCCGCTCAGTCGCTGACGTCATGAAGTGCTTCGGCTGATACCACGACGTCGGGATACCCATAACTACTCCCGCGTAGGTGGTTAGTGCGTATAGACCAAATGGCCAAACTCAGATCAAATACCCAGATCTCGTTAAGCGTGTTAAGTATCGCGAACGCCGATTAGGTACAGGCCCACCTCTCTCCTAGGTGGTCTGAACCTGCCCTGTCGCTCCGCCACAAAGTAACAGTCGGGGGCCGTCGGGAACCCAGGCCCACCTCTACCGGGATGGAGCCACCTGCCCCTTCAGCCCCCATCTCCGAACAGTATCACAGGTAATGTAACAGTGTAAAGTATATAGTATATTTCCGCGATAACTTCCCGAAGTGATCACGGCCCAGTAGTATAGCATGGCGGACGGACAAGAATGTAGGGCCACTGATGGAACACTAGCATCCTATACTAAGCAGTAGGATTGCAGGTAAAGGTATCAACAGCAGTATCAAAGACAGGCTATGCATCAGGATAGGAATAACGAAAGCAGTAACATGCTACACTACTCTAATGCAAGCAGTATAGAGAAGAGTAGGCGATATCTGGTGATCAAAGGGGGGGGCTTGCCTGGTTGCTCTGGCAAGAGAGAGGGATCGTCAACTCCGTAGTCGAACGGGGCAGCAGCAGCGTCGGTCTCGATGTCTATCGAGAGAAGAGGGGGGAGAAACAATAAATATTTAAACAAGCAGAGGCATAGTGATGCATGACATGACAAGTAACGGCGTTAGAGGTGCCCTAACGCGGTATGGGATGATACCGGTGAAGGGGGGAAACATCCGGGAAAGTATCCCCGGGGTTCCGCGTTTTCGGGCAAAGGAGCCGGAGGGGGAAAGTTGCGAGTTTGATATGTTAGGGGTGTGCGGCGGATGAACGGGCTGCGTATCCGGGTTCGTCTCGTCGTTCTGAGCAACTTTCATTTTGAAAATATTTTAATCTGAGTTACGGATTAAAAGATATGATTTTCTAAAGGTTTTATTGATTTCGGGAATTTAATTAATTAATTAATTCGAAATTAGATTTATGACATCAGCATGATGTCATGCTGACGTCAGCGGTCAATAGAGTTGACTGGGTCAAACTGACATGTGGGTCCAGTGGGACCCACGTGTCATTCCCTGATTAGGTTAATTAGGGTTTAACTAACTAATTACAGTTTTGATTAAACTAACAGTTAATTAGGTTAATCTAATTATGATTAATTAACTTAATTAATTCTTTAATTAATTAATTAATTAATATTTTAATTATTATATTTATTATTTATTATTATATATTTTTTCCTTTTTCTTTTTAACGTTCCAGGGGCTGGGCCCCGTTTGTCTGTGGCACAGAGGCCTTGCGGGCGTTGGGTGCAGGGCGCGGGCGCCACCCGTTAACGGGCGAACCCGGGCGGCCGCCGTAGGCGCACGCACCAGCGCCGGCGAGGCAGGCTGGGCGCCGGCTACAGGCGAGAGGGGAGGCCGGGCACGGCAGGGCGTGGCCGGCGGGCGCGGTAGCGGCCACGTCGCTGGACCGGGAAGGTGTGGGCGAGGCCAGGTGCCGCCAGGCGTGGCCTGGCCAACGCGGGCGGCCGGGGTCGGGCAACGGTGCGCGGAGGCGGGGGGTGCGCGCACCGGGCGCGGTCGGGGCGTGGCGACCGCGGGACGCGGCGCGGGAAGCATGGCGACGGGCGCGGTCCACGGTGATGCAGGGAGCGGGCGGAGGCGAGGCCACGATGGGCGCGGGCCGCGAGCGCGGAGCTGCCAGGGAGCTGTCGGAGCCGGTCGGAGCAAGGGGGTTTCGCGGCGCGGGGGTGCGGCAAAACGGCGCGGCGACGTGGTCGGGGGCGCGCGCGCGGAGGCGCGGCCAGATCTGGTGACGGGAGAGAGGGGAGGGGCGCAGCTCACAGGGGGTGTAGGGACAGTGGCAACAAGGGACGAGGAGGAGGTCGGGGACGACGGCGGAGCGGTCCGGCGAGGGCGCGTTCCGGCAAGGCGGCGACGTGGTGGCGGCGTCGTAGCTCGAGGGGTTCCGGCGGGGAAGAGACGATGGGGCGGCGCCGACGAGGTCCAGCGAGGCCTGGCATCGCCGGGGCGGTGGGGTAGGTAGCGGGGCGCCGGGCGCCGCGGTCGTCGCCCCGATCCAGAGGGGATCGGGGAGTGGGGGAGCGAGGGAAGTGGGGATGGGGAAGTGGGGCGATGGGGGTGGTTAGGGTTCGGTGGTGAGGGGGGCAGCCTAAGTAGGCCAAGGGAGTGGGTGGGCCGGCCTGTTAGCGGCCAGGTGGGCCAAACGGCCCAGGGGGAGGGGGTCCTTTTACTTTGTTGTTTTTTTTATTCTGTTTAGTCTTTCTTTTTATTTATTTCTTTCCTTTTCTGTTTTATTTAATTTAGGGCATTTAAGTATTTTCTAAACATGTGCTTTCTTCACTATAATTACCTATGTAATATTTGGCAACCACCGAACAATTTTGTTTTAATTTTTGAAAACCTTTGTTGTTTACCTTTAAGTTTAAATTTGAATTTGAACCGTTTTGAACTAACACAAGATTAACAACATTAACCGAGGTGACATGGCTTCATTAGCAGGGGTTTACTGTAGATTAATTATCCGGGCGTCACAATTCTCCTCCACTACAAGAAATCTCGTCCCGAGATTTAAGAGGTAGAGAGGGGGGAGGTCTAGTTACGAAATACTAACGAATCTTCTTGGTCTTGGTTGCTCTTCTCGAATAGGTCAATCCATTATGTTGTTGTCTTCATTTCTCTGCTTCAGGTCATCATGATGAAGTCGTCATCCTTCGCGAATTCCAACGTACTTACGAATAGGTAAGGGTGGCTTGGCCATGATAGAAAGTTTAGAGGGTATTCATCTGGGGTTAACCCATGAATGAACATAAGAGTATCTCTCGAGTTGGAACTTAGAAAATACAACGAGAGACATAATAGTAAGCATGAGAATTTTCAAGCGGGTAGGCAAACGTTCGATGCCTGAAACGGAGTGTGAGAAGGGTTTAGTGCATCAGAATAAATATGGCGGCTAAAACTAGAATTGATGATCTCTCGAAAGGTAGCTCGTGAATTACGTACGAAGCCACGCGTGAGGAATAACAATGAAAACATGGGGTGTACAGGAGTCAGGTTTCGATCCTGTGGAGTTGTGGGTTATGGGCCCACCATGTGGGTTAAAAGCAGGGAGGGCGTTGTCATCTTGCACGATCATGAGAGCAAGGCATGTCAGAGAAGAGACTATCAGTTATGTCGGCAACAATGTCGGTACCAAGGGCGAGGGATGAAGAGAACCAATTTCCTACTCGTTGAACGAGGCGGACCAATAGGCAAAGTTCTCGTCCATCGTTGCTTACCGGAATGTCATCAACAATAGTAACAGGGTCTTACTGACAGAGTTATACACCGAGGTGTTTGCATAAGCAGAAATTATTACTGCTTAGATCATTTAGATCACAAGAAAAGTTAAACAAGACAATGGAAAGGAAAATGTGATTATTAGATCAAACAGAATAATGGAAAGGAAATGTGTTTAAACACATAATTCAGGGGTATATCCTTCCCAAGGACAAGTAGAGCATGATATCCATGACGGGATATAATGTAGAAAACTCTTTAGGTAAGGGGGGGGGATTTCATGACATTACCCATACAACGGTGTTTGGATAATTGAGCAGGAAACACTTAGCATCGGGTTCAAATATTCCTGTTGAAAATCGGGGTACCATAGACATGCTTCGAGGTAGCATTGACATGGTATTCAAGCAAGGGTCAGACTTTGGGGTACACAAAGGATCCATCAGGAACAACTCATAGAATAAGTCTTTCAATTTCCTCATGGAAGGATGGATAACCTTGCTGAAAGGAAACTATAACAGTAGGTCCTCCGGCCAGGTGTGCCTGGCATGACATCACCTTACCGGGTCATGAAAGAACATTGTTATTACCCTTGCAAATATATTCCAACCATCATATCTGACCGAGCTTCAGATCTGATCGGTGTTAGGATACGTCAGACTCAGGATGCCTGAGAAGAAAGTGCAACGTAAATTGTCGACATGACATTGTAAGATTCTCGGGAATTTGAACTATGGAAGCGAGTCCAAAACAAGGGTTCATCATTTAACCAAGGAGGGGACGAGGACGTGGCTGATGGACTCAGTGACAATTCCCCGAATGTTCCAAAAGATGGATTTCCACAACTATGTGAACAAGGAAATATCATTGGTCAGATCAAATGGTATAATGATGTATGCTCGAGGGAAACATACTCAACTGAACAATGATAGAAGGGTGCACCCAGGAACCTGGACTAGGTAGCACGATAAATGTTCGAATGATGACTCAATACGCAATAGACTTATAATGAAACTGTAGACCAATAACTTCAAAGCAATAGGGTTGCTAGAAGTTTAGAATTTACACATCACAGACCATTTGTCGGTATTCCGGTTAGAATCAACACGGAGACCAAGAAATGAACGCAAATGGCGAGAGATATTACCATATCAAGAATTCTCAAGAGGTGGTAAAATTACCACGACATTCTTGACATAAAAGGTGGTAATATTCCAAGGTAAAGAAGGTCAAATGCTGGATAGCAAGGGAAGCAAAGTATAACACAAAACGTGAACAAGCTTGTGTTGGAGGGAAGGCAATAACGTGGCCGATGATAACACAAATCATCGGGGCAAGGATGGTATTTCTTATTATGAATTCGACCGATATCTTGGAAGACCTCAGAATGTCGATGATGATCACAACACAGTTGTCGAGAGGTTTCATGAGGACGTAATTGATCAGCGATGACATCAAGTCAAAGGAATGATGAATCAAGAGGTCAGTGGAAGCACAGATACGACACAAACTTGAAATCAAGCTTGCTTTTCAAGGTGAAATAATATGACAAGGAAAATCGACGTAAGCTTAGCTCATCGTCGTGGTGGTGCTCCGAGAATAAGGACCAGGTAGCACAGTTAAAATCACCACGACAATGATATAGCCATACAGGCTAGGAATGGCGTGATCGGGTACAAACTCGTACTTAAAGAAGATTATCAAGTGTCGTTGAACCGTAGTGCAGACTCGGTTCAGTTATCGGTGTCTTTGAGTGTTTAATAACTCAGAGCCCATGAAAAACTGTAATCAGTGAGTATGTAGTACTTGAAGAAGAACTCATAATAAATTATGTAGTTCCAAGATAATCTCGAGATACCAGGGGGTAATACTCGACGGTAGATCAGAGTAGAGGTTGGACTGGGGTATTGCTCTA
Organism: Aegilops umbellulata; assembly: GCA_032464435.1. NCBI lineage: Eukaryota > Viridiplantae > Streptophyta > Magnoliopsida > Poales > Poaceae > Aegilops > Aegilops umbellulata. The sequence continues at coordinate 84,414,247 of CP136057.1, forward strand.
TAGAAGGCAAGTGCTTAAACTTGCACAGGAAATGGTATTTAAAGGAGAACATGGTCGGAACCATGATTGCAAAGGATCAATTCACCGATACCAAAGGATACTATATCAAGGAAATAGTTACAAGAAGCTTCCATGATAGGATCTACATCGTGTCCATGGGCATGAACACAAAGTTCAAGGTCGACTCCCACTTCTTCAATGTATAACCTTCCATTCACTTCTCACTTTCGAAGAAGTTGTAGTGTTGAAATTTTATCTGGCAAAATACCAGAAGAGTATGACTCGTGAAAACTTTTGGGTTCTCACGGATTAGGGGAAGGCATAGGTTCAACCCATCGGGCTTCTTAGAAACATATACCACAAGTTTCAAGAGTAAATAACACAAGCCCAAAAGCAGAGCATGGTTGGCCAAGCAGAGGATACAACTTAACAAACGCATTATGTATCAGGGGGAGAGCTCTCAAAGTGATCAGAAGTGAAAGACACTGTCGGATAACAATCCAACAAAGGACTTGATGGTCCACAAAGGATGTGATGTGAGTATCGATACTCAACCAGAAGAGGAAGGAATGCAAATGCAACAGGTTATGGAATCATCTGAATAATTCAAAGCTTAAATGCAAAGGAATTATGATTTCCAAAACAAAGGATCAGAAGCAGACGCTCTGATCAAGGATGGATAAGTTGGATAGACCAGAGGCACAATTGACGACAAATAGTTTGGTCGAGAACTAGCTCATGTTCAAAAATGATGTCTGAGCCGGAAAGATAATTTATAAGGGTTGATAGATGATTGTGTGCTTTCGCACACATGTAATCAATAGGATCAAAATGACGGTGTCAAAAGATACTAGTGAATATTGCCAGATATATGGGAAGCATCCATAATGCAAGTAGACAAGTATTTGCAAAGCAATAAAGCTGCTAAGGATTTTCGGGGGATTGAATAGTATTTCAAAGACTTTTGTGAAACACCTGAACAACTGGGGAGGAGCGGATACTCGGAAAGTGCGAGAATTTATTCTTAGGGGTATTCAGGTGGCAAGGAACTACAAGGCAGTAGGCACAAAATATTCTCGGGGTATCTTGTAATAACAAGATCGAGTGGGAATAAAAGTAAGCACGACAGGTGTAAGTATTTATCCATAGGGATATTTCGATGGGAGGTAATTGCAAAAGCAATGGGCACAAGGTCTCAAGAGAATATCAGAGAGTATCTTCGAAATCTTCTGGTATAGCTGGCGATCATCTGTAATGAAAGGGCTCTCCGGCAGGAAATGGTAACGAGAACCTAGAGTTAGATTTTAGCAAAATCGTTTAACCCGAATAGAAGAGAGTTCAGAGTCCCAGAGTAAAGGTCGAGGAGTAAAAGATCCTAGTACCACCCGATGGCGACGTGGGCCCGTAAGGCACACAACCATGTTAGTAAAAGTTTTTGCAATGTCTAGACTCGACTTCGGCCAAGGAGTGTGGAAGGGGGATTCCTACAGGCAGTCGGCTCTGATACCAACTTGTGACGCCCCCGATTCAATCGTACACTAATCATGCACGCAAATGTGTACGATCAAGATCAGGGACTCACGGGAAGATATCACAACACAACTCTACAGATAAAATAAGTCATACAAGCATCATAATACAAGCCAGGGGCCTCGAGGGCTCGAATACAAGTGCTCGATCATAGACGAGTCAGCGGAAGCAACAATATTTGAGTACAGACATAAGTTAAACAAGTTTTGCCTTAAGAAGGCTAGCACAAACTGGGATACAGATCGAACGAGGCGCAGGCCTCCTGCCTGGGATCCTCCTAACTACTCTTGGTCATCGTCAGCGGGCTGCACGTAGTAGTAGACACCTCCGGTGTAGTAGGAGTCGTCGTCGACGGTGGCGTCTGGATCCTGGGCTCCATCGTCTGGTTGCGGCAACCGGGTAGAAGGGAAAGGGGAAAAAGGGGGAGAAAAGCAACCGTGAGTACTCATCCAAAGTACTCGCAAGCAAGGAGCTACACTACATATGCATGGATATATGTGTAAAGGGCCATATCAGTGGACTAAACTGCAGAATGCCAGAATAAGAGGGGGATAGCTAGTCTTATCGAAGACTACGCTTCTGGTCGCCTCCGTCTTGCAGCAGGTAGAAGAGAGTAGACTAAAGTTCTCCAAGTAGCATCGCATAGCATAATCCTACCCGGCGATCCCCTCCTCGGTGCCCTGTTAGAGAGCGACCACCGGGTTGTATCTGGCACTTGGAAGGGTGTGTTTTATTAAGTATCCGGTTCTAGTTGTCATAAGGTCAAGGTACAACTCCAAGTCGTCCTGTTACCGAAGATCACGGCTATTCGAATAGATTAACTTCCCTGCAGGGGTGCACCACATAACCCAACACGCTTGATCCCATTTGGCCGGACACACTTTCCTGGGTCATGCCCGGCCTCGGAAGATCAACACATCGCAGCCCCACCTAGGCACAACAGAGAGGTCAGCACGCCGGTCTAAACCTAAGCGCGCAGGGGTCTGGGCCCATCGCCCTGAGCACACCTGCACGTTGCGTACGCGGCCGGAGAGCAGACCTAGCAACCTCCATTACAAAGGAAGTCACGTTACACGGGCCAACCCGGCGCGCGCCGCTCAGTCGCTGACGTCACGAAGTGCTTCGGCTGATACCACGACGTCGGGATACCCATAACTACTCCCGCGTAGGTGGTTAGTGCGTATAGACCAAATGGCCAGACTCAGATCAAATACCCAGATCTCGTTAAGCGTGTTAAGTATCGCGAACGCCGACTAGGGACAGGCCCACCTCTCTCCTAGGTGGTCTGAACCTGCCCTGTCGCTCCGCCACAAAGTAACAGTCGGGGGCCGTCGGGAACCCAGGCCCACCTCTACCGGGATGGAGCCACCTGCCCCTTCAGCCCCCATCTCCGAACAGTATCACAGGTAATGTAACAGTGTAAAGTATATAGTATATTTCCGCGATCACTTCCCGAAGTGATCACGGCCCAGTAGTATAGCATGGCGGACGGACAAGAATGTAGGGCCACTGATGGAACACTAGCATCCTATACTAAGCAGTAGGATTGCTGGTAAAGGTATCAACAGCAGTATCAAAGACATGCTATGCATCAGGATAGGAATAACGAAAGCAGTAACATGCTACACTACTCTAATGCAAGCAGTATAGAGAAGAGTAGGCGATATCTGGTGATCAAAGGGGGGGGCTTGCCTGGTTGCTCTGGCAAGAGAGAGGGATCGTCAACTCCGTAGTCGAACGGGGCAGCAGCAGCGTCGGTCTCGATGTCTATCGAGAGAAGAGGGGGGAGAAACAATAAATATTTAAACAAGCAGAGGCATAGTGATGCATGACATGACAAGTAACGGCGTTAGAGGTGCCCTAACGCGGTATGGGATGATACCGGTGAAGGGGGGAAACATCCGGGAAAGTATCCCCGGGGTTCCGCGTTTTCGGGCAAAGGAGCCGGAGGGGGAAAGTTGCGAGTTTGATATGTTAGGGGTGTGCGGCGGATGAACGGGCTGCGTATCCGGGTTCGTCTCGTCGTTCTGAGCAACTTTCATTTTGAAAATATTTTAATCCGAGTTACGGATTAAAAGATATGATTTTCTAAAGGTTTTATTGATTTCGGGAATTTAATTAATTAATTAATTCGAAATTAGATTTATGACATCAGCATGATGTCATGCTGACGTCAGCGGTCAATAGAGTTGACTGGGTCAAACTGACATGTGGGTCCAGTGGGACCCACGTGTCATTCCCTGATTAGGTTAATTAGGGTTTAACTAACTAATTACAGTTTTGATTAAACTAACAGTTAATTAGGTTAATCTAATTATGATTAATTAACTTAATTAATTCTTTAATTAATTAATTAATTAATATTTCAATTATTATATTTATTATTTATTATTATATTTTTTTTCCTTTTTCTTTTTAATGTTCCAGGGGCTGGGCCCCGTTTGTCTGTGGCACAGAGGCCTTGCGGGCGTTGGGTGCAGGGCGCGGGCGCCACCCGTTAACGGGCGAACCCGGGCGGCCGCCGCAGGCGCACGCACCAGCGCTGGCGAGGCAGGCTGGGCGCCGGCTACAGGCGAGAGGGGAGGCCGGGCACGGCAGGGCATGGCCGGCGGGCGCGGTAGCGGCCACGGCGCCGGACCGGGAAGGTGTGGGCGAGGCCAGGTGCCGCCAGGCGTGGCCTGGCCAACGCGGGCGGCCGGGGTCGGGCAACGGTGCGCGGAGGCGGGGGGTGCGCGCACCGGGCGCGGTCGGGGCGTGGCGACCGCGGGACGCGGCGCGGGAAGCATGGCGACGGGCGCGGTCCACGGTGATGCAGGGAGCGGGCGGAGGCGAGGCCACGATGGGCGCGGGCCGCGAGCGCGGAGCGGCCAGGGAGCTGTCGGAGCCGGTCGGAGCAAGGGGGTTTCGTGGGCGGCGCGGGGGTGCGGCAAAACGGCGCGGCGACGTGGTCGGGGGCGCGCGCGCGGAGGCGCGGCCAGATCTGGTGACGGGAGAGAGGGGAGGGGCGCAGCTCACAGGGGGTGTAGGGACAGTGGCAACAGGGGACGAGGAGGAGGTCGGGGACGACGGCGGAGCGGTCCGGCGAGGGCGCGTTCCGGCAAGGCGGCGACGTGGTGGCGGCGTCGTAGCTCGAGGGGTTCCGGCGGGGAAGAGACGATGGGGCGGCGCCGACGAGGTCCAGCGAGGCCTGGCGTCGCCGGGGCGGTGGGGTAGGTAGCGGGGCGCCGGGCGCCGCGGTCGTCGCCCCGATCCAGAGGGGATCGGGGAGTGGGGGAGCGAGGGGAGTGGGGATGGGGAAGTGGGGCGATGGGGGTGGTTAGGGTTCGGTGGTGAGGGGGGCAGCCTAAGTAGGCCAAGGGAGTGGGTGGGCCGGCCTGTTAGCGGCCAGGTGGGCCAAACGGCCCAGGGGGAGGGGGTCCTTTTACTTTGTTGTTTTTTTTATTCTGTTTAGTCTTTCTTTTTATTTATTTCTTTCCTTTTCTGTTTTATTTAATTTAGGGCATTTAAGTATTTTCTAAACATGTGCTTTCTTCACTATCACTACTGGAATCAGCTAATTTGCCATCTGCCAGCTCTTTGCCGTCCGCTAGCTGACGGCAAAGCAGCTCTTTGCCATCAGCTACCAAATAGCCGACGGCAAAGAACTGGCAGACGGCAAAGAAGCTCTTTGCCGTCCGCCAGATCTTTGCCGTCTGCTGGCATATGGCAAAGAATCTTTGCCGTCCGCTGGCGGACGGCAAAGAGAGAGGTGGCCCCCACCCCCCGCCCGTTTGGGAAAAACTTAACGGGCCACCTCTTTGCCGTCCGCCAGCGGACGGCAAAGAGCCAAAGTGGCGGACGGCAAAGACAGGCGGACGGCAAAGAGGGCAGTATCTAACGGCCCGTGCCCCCCGCCCGCCTCTGTTCTCGCCCCATCCCGCCCCGCGCCCCACCACGCACCCCCGCCGCCGCCGCCCGCCACCCGCCGCCGACTCTTGCCCCCGCCGCCGCCCGCCGCGCGCCGCCGCCCCGGCCCCCACCGCCCCGTCGCCCCCCACCCGCCGCCCCGGTGCCCCAGCCCCCCGCCGCCCGGGCGCCCCAGCCCCCCGCCGCCCCGGCGCCCCGCCGCCCCGCGCCCCACCGCGCCGGGCCCGGCCCCCCGCCGCCCCAGGCTGCCCCGCGCCCCGGCCAGCTCCTCCACCGCCCCGCCCCCTCCTCCACCGGCGCTGGTAAAGGTGAGCCCGGCCTCCTTTTTCTGTTTTTTTCTGTTTTTTTTTCTTTTTAGTTTTAGTTTAGATTTAGTGTTCGGTTTAGTTTTAGGTTTAGTTTTAGTTTAGATTTAGTTTTAGGTTTAGTTTTAGGTTTAGTTTAGATTTAGTTTTAGGTTTAGTTTTAGAGAAAAAGAGGAGAGGAGGAGAAGAAGAAGAGGAAGAAGAAGAAGAGGAGGAGGAGAAGAAAAAAGAAGAAGAGGAAAAAGAAGAAGAAAAAAGAGGAGAGGAGGAGCAGAAGAAGAGGAAAAAGGAAAGGAGGAAGAAGAAGAAGAAGAAGAAGAAGGAAAAAAAGGAAGAAAAGGAAGAAAAGGAAGAAGAAGAAAAGGAAAAAAAAGGAAAACCCCCCGACACGGCACCCCGACCCGACACGGCACCCCGACCCGACACCGCACCCCGACCCCGACCCGGCACCCCGACCCCGACACCCCGACCCCGACCCCGACCCCGACACCCCGACCCCGACCCCGACACCCCGACCCCGAGCCTGACCCGACACCCCGACCCCGACACGGACACGGCACCCCGACCCCAACCCGACACCCCGACCCCGAGACCCCGACACCGACACGACAACCCGACACCGACACCCTGACACCACACCCACCTTTACCCCGACACCGACACGGCACCCCGACCCCGACCCGGCACCCCGACCAGACACCCCGACCCCGAGACCCCGACCCCGAGACCCCGGGCCTGACCCGACACCCCGACCCCGACACTGACACGGCACCCCGACCCGACACCCCGACCCCGAGACCCTGACCCCGACCGCGAGTCGGACCCGACACCCCGACCCCGACACCGACACGGCACCCCGACCCCGACCCGGCACCCCGACCCAACACCCCGACCCCGAGACCCCGACCCCGACACGGCACCCCGACACCGACAGGGCACCCCGACCACCGACACCTCCCGAAAATTAAGGTGTTCTTTGGCCTTCCAGAGGCCGACGGGGTCATATATTTGTGAATTATTAGTTAGGTCATATATTTTTCGATTTTGTTATGAAAAACATCATATATAATTGTGTTGATCGTGTAGTTTTAAATGTGCAGTTGTTTCATCGCTGCGAGGTTTGGTGTTCGACGACCTCGCCGTGCGTTTGACGAGCTCTGCCCCTTCGTTCGTGGGTGAGCACAAATGACAAGTCCTCCTCCCCCATTAATTATTTGATCTATTCCGATGAAACTTGATAGCTAGCTATATATGTGTCTGGAATCATCAGTATGCGTAACCAATATGTGTCTCCCGTTCGAAAGCGTCATAGTTATAAATATGCATGCATTTGCATATTTATAACCTTGATTCTTTCGAATTGTCCAACGCTATCCATGGACAGCCCGAGTATGTGTAGATTGGGTTCGTTTTCCCATATGCTTTGCTCCGGATCCGACGCATAAATTTCGTCAGTGCCTCCCCTGTTGTTCTCCGGGTACACATCCTCTCTGTTTATTGCAGAGACGTGTATCAGGAGAACAGCGGGGAGGTGCTGCCGAAATTTTGCGTCGGATCCGGAGCATAGCATGGGAAAATGAACCCAATCTACACATACACGGGTGGGATTAGGATCTATCATTACCTATTAGAGTGTAGGTTGCATGGACGTAATAAAATTGACAAAGTAGATCAACTGATGAATATATACATGGTGAATTACATATATAATTGTTGTGTGTCCAGTAGCTCTGAAAGTCAAGATGAGTGACCGTGCTTGGATGTATACCGGTCACACTGGTCAGAACAAATGGAGCGCTGAATGGTTCACAAAAACTAAGGGGTTTGTGCAAGCCGCATTTGCAAATGGCCAAAAGAAAACCTGGTGCCCCTGTTTCCGGTGCGGCAATTGGGAAAAGAAGACAGAGGTTGAAATGGGCAAACACCTGCAGAAGAGTGGTTTTACGCCCAATTATACGGTGTGGACATTTCATGGTGAGTCTGCCCAACGTGACCGAGCTGAGGTGGATCGTCGTCGCACTGACGAGCATGGTACCGGGATGGAAAACATGGTGCAAGGCTATGATGATGCTCGGGATTCGGACGAGGAGATGGAGGAATCTGCAAAGGCCTTCAATGAAATGTTGGAGTCTTCGAAACGTCCGCTACACGAGCACACTGAGCTTTGTCAGTTGGATGCCATCTCACAAGTAATGGCTCTGAAGGCTCAGTTCAACTTGGGCAGAGAATGCTATGACGCAATTATGACAGTATTTGGACGCTTTCTACCCAAAGGCCATGTAATGCCTGCAAACCTGTACCAGTCGGACAAAATCCTCCGTGCACTGAAGATGCCCTATGAGAAGATACATGCCTGTGAGAAAGGATGTGCCTTATTTAGGCTTGGCTATGCGGACTTGAACTATTGTCCCATTTGCAAGTCTTCCAGGTATATTGTGGTAGACAACGGTATGGGTGAGAAGACACAGACCAAAATCCCCGTTAGTGTTCTTCGGTATATGCCAATCATACCAAGACTTCAACGTCTTTTCATGGTCGAAGAGACGGCCAGACAGATGACATGGCACAAAACAGGCAAAAGAACCGAACTAGATGCAGATGGGAATCTGATGATGGTACACACATCGGATGGTGTTGCGTGGAAAAAGTTTGATGAATTACATGCTGACAAAGCGGCAGATCCGAGGCATCCTCGAGTCGGCATCAGCACGGATGGGTTCAGTGTGTTTGGTATGACGGCAGCCCAATACAGTTGTTGGCCCGTATTTGTCTTTCCACTCAATCTCCCCCCCGGACAGATTATGCAAAGAAAGAACATTTTCCTGACGTTGATAATTCCAGGACCCAACTATCCGGGCAAAAATATGAATGTGTACATGCAGCCGCTTAAGGACGAATTGCAAGAAGCCTGGGATAATGGGTTCAAGACATACGACGCCTTTAGCAAACGGAACTTCATAATGCGTGTCTGGTACATGTACTCGACGCATGACTTGCCGGCGTATGCGCTATTCGTTGGCTGGTGTGTGCATGGAAGGTTCCCGTGCCCCACATGCAAGGGAGCTCTTGAGTTTCGTTGGCTTCAGGCCGGTCGCAAGTTTTCTTGCTTCGACATGCATAGACAGTTCCTGGATCCTCGCCATAAGTTCAGGAAAGACAAGAAGAACTTCATCAGGGGTAAAGTTGTCAAAAACTCTGCACCACCTGCATTGACAGGCCAACAGACCCTGGATCAGTTAAACGCTCTCGAGCCAGATCCACAACGTTCAGGGTACTTCAAGGGGTATAATACTAAGCACGCGTGGACTCACAAAACATGCTTATGGGATCTGCCTTACTTCAAAGACCTCCTTTGCCCACACAACATCGACGTGATGCACACTGAGAAGAATATCGCTGAGGCACTTTTTGGTACATTGTTCGGCATAGATGGGAAGTCAAAGGATAATACTAAGGCTAGAGTCGATCTGGAGGCGCTATGTGATAGGCCGTTACAAAACATGAAAGAACCGAAAGGAAAGCAGAACTGGACAAAGCCAAAGGCATGGTTCAATCTTGGAAGGCCAGCTATGAGGGAAATTCTCTTGTGGGTGCAACAACGGTTGATGTTCCCCGATGGGTATGCAGCGAATCTAAAGAGGGGAGCGAATCTTGATAAACTGAAGATATTTGGTCTCAAGAGTCATGATTGGCACATATGGATTGAGCGGGTAATGCCGGTGATGTTGCGTGGCTTCATCCCTGAGGATGAATGGCTAGTACTGGCAGAACTCAGCTATTTCTTCCGTGTTCTTTGTGCGAAAGAACTATCGCCTGGCGTGCTAGAAGAAATGGAAGAGTTGGCGCCGGAGTTGATCTGCAAGTTAGAGAAGATCTTTCCACCGGGCTTCTTTAATCCAATGCAGCATTTGATTTTGCATCTCCCGACCGAGGCAAGATTGGGCGGGCCCGTGCAAAATCGTTGGTGCTACCCAACTGAGAGGATGCAGAAGACGCTTCGAGAAAAATGTAAAAATAAACGTAGAATTGAAGCATCGATGGCTGAGGCATTCATCACAGAGGAGGCGGCAAACTTCGTAACAGCGCACTATGAAGCCAAAAATCGTCATTTGCATAATCCGAAGCCTCGGTACAATGCTGACGAGCCTAAAAAAGGTGGATCCAACCTCAGCCTATTCAAAGGGAATCTCGCAGCAGCTAGTGTTTCACATCCAGTATCTTTGGATAACGAAGAATGGCGGAGCATTTCGTTGTATATCTTCAACAACCTGATAGAAGTGCGGCCGTACATCGAGTAAGTTCTCGGTACATTGTTTCGCAACTTCTATTTCCTTTGAACTACTCTTATTCCTGGATATGTCATACAGTCGATACGTCACCATATTCTCGTATGGAGCGGAGATCCAAAAGGATTCCGTCCAAGAGTATGAGCTTCTCGCAAAGCAAGGAGGTGGCTATCCCGGTTTCATCTCTTGGTTCAAACAAACGGTAACTTCTATTAGACAGTTTCATTTCATTCGCTAATTTGTGCATAGTGCAACAATCCTTTCATATTAAACTTGTAGGCTAATTCAGAGTCTATGGACGCCGAATTGAGACAAGTCGCTAATGGTTTTGACTATAAGGTTCGTTCATTTGACAAGTACGACATCAACGGGTATCGCTTTCGTACCTATGGCAAAGAGCTATCTATGGCCGACCGAAAGTCAACAAATTGTTGTGTATCTGCTATCGGCGAAGGAGGTACCGAGTATTATGGGAGAGTTGAAGCAATTTATGAACTTCTGTTCTATGGTGAAAATCCACCGAATGTCGTAGTCTTCAAATGTTATTGGTTTCAGCCGAAGGAGACTAGAAGGACTCATGAACATGTAGGGCTAGTTGAAATCAACCAAAGCACTCATTTAGATGTTCCAGATGTCTATATTATGGCTCAACAGGCGACCCAAGTATTCTATCTACCGTGGGCCTGCCAAACTAATCCAAATCTGAAAGGTTGGGATGTCGTTTATGAAGTGCCGCCACGTGCTAGACTTTCTCCCCCAAAGGAAGAAGATTATGAACCTCACATTAACCCAGACACATATGAAGGAGAATTCTTCCAAGAGACACGTCTTTCCAAAAAGCGTTTCAAGAACCGCTATTCTTCACCCCAAAACATTGAAGTAGACAGCGACAATGAATCCGACATCACCCCAGAGGAGGAACAAGAAGAGCCGGAACAAGAAGAGGTTACTGCTGCGGATGACCTGTCAATGCTTGACCGATTACGTCAAGGTGGCCTTGCACATGTTGATGCCAATGAACCCTATGAGCCCGTCATTGATTATAGTGATGATGATGATTATGCATTTATTGATGATACTGATCGAGATTATTAGTAGTGTCAGGTATTACATTTTTTTATGTTGTACTTGATGATGATACACTTAAGTGATACAAATATTATTATTCATGTCGGTCTTTTTTTATGTTGTACTAATTTCGTTTACTGTTTGTCATGGCAGGTGTTGAAAGATGGTGGGCGCTGGTCGGGAGCGTGGTCTGAGGTCTTCCATTCCAGACGCACCTCTCCGCCGAGCGTTGCTGGACAGTATGGCCACACCGCCGGGCCCTTCTTCGTCGACCGCGGTGCCCAGCAGGGGACGAGGTAGGAAGAAAGGAGGTGGGGCACGTGGTCGTGGGAGAGGAAGTAGGGTGACTGCTACGGCGCCTTCCTCGCCGCCACCCCCAGCCGTTTCACCCGAGCACGTGACTGCTAGGGTGGACTCGTCAGAGGAGGAGGCTACACGGACTCCGGTCCACGAGCCTCCGGTCCACGGGTCTTGGGCCCACGAGCCTCGGGTCGACTGGCCTTCGGCCCCCGAGAGTTCGGCCCACGTGACCCCGGAGGAGCACACGTCCGGATGGGGTACCTGGCCGGATCAGCCCGAGGAGCCGAGTGGCCATGCTGATGATGGCGGGGAGCCGACTGATCTTGAGGAGGAGGGGGGCACCGTCTACCAGCGTGGTGCTACACGGCTCCCGTCCGTGCCGGTGACCCGTGAGCAGAGGTGGTTGATTTTCCCTGATGGGGAGAGGTACGTAAGTGCATTTAATATTTTTGTACCTTGTGCATTCACGTTTTTTCAAATAACTAATGCGTTGGCCTTGTCATGCTGCAGGGGTTGGGACCACCATCATAGTGTCCGCCGGCCCAACTCCGTCCTTGGAGTTCTTTGCCGGCAAAACTTCCCGGGGTTTGTCACGTTGCCTGGTGAGGGTCGGCTTCCAGAGCTTGGATTGAGCTGGGAGCACTACGTGGCTGCCCCGGCCCCGCCGGATGAGATTATCGATGGTGTCGTGTGCGACACGAGGGCAGACATGGTGATCAGAAAGTTCTGGGTAATTTCTCCTTTACACATTTAAAAATCTTCAACTAGCTAGTTATTAATTGTACTAATCAATATTGTCTCATTTGATCGCAGACATTCTACAGGTGTGAGGAGGGATACGAGGAGGACACGGCACATGTTATCGAGAACGTGTGCAAGCGCCTACTCCAGAACTTACGGCACGAGGCTCGGGTGCAGGCTGTTCGAGACTACTACGCCTTGCGTGGTATCAAGAAGACCAAGCCGGCGTGCCGCGATAAGTTTCTGAGTAAGGAGCAGTACATGAAGGTAATTCTTAAGGCCTTCTCTACTTAAGTTCCTTCATTTAGTAATTGTTAGCGGTAGCGCTCAAGTTTCTATTTGCTAACTTAGGCGCCTCCGAGATGGTGTGCGGATCGGATGGATTGTTGGGAGGTGTTGGTCGATGAGTGGTGCTCACAACGATGGCTAGCCCTCCACAAGGAGGCCAAGGACAAACGTGCCCAAATGGAAGGTGTGCCACACCATCAAGGCAGCTCCAACTTATATCAGTTCGGGCGCAACTGGGTATGTGGTTTGCTTCATGATTCATGCAATTCATTCATCATGCTAGCTTGAGCCCTTTAATTACTAATTTTCATTGTTTCTCTCTTTCAGGCACGCTACAATAAGGCGGATAAGGTGCCAGAGGTGTACGACCTGTATGCCATGGCCCACACTGCCTCTTTCAAGAAAGTCAAGGCTTTCTCTCAGTCTGACCTCGATGATGCAAACAACTTCACCAACATCTCCTCCCACAACAAGCTCGTGAGATATAGAGATGAGGGGAAGGCGAGGAAAGGGGAGGACTTTAACCCGAGCCAGGGTCCCATTGATCCAGAGCTGTTGATGATATCTGGTGGCGGGAGGTCCCATGGCTCCATAGCCATTGGAGATGGACTTATCCGTTGTCCTAGCACTCTCCCGGAGATCAAGGCGCGTCAGTCGAGCTCCGCTCCTGAGATAAGGCCTCGTGAACGGCCAGTGCAACTCGCCATCAAGGTTAGTGATACCTACTCAGTTATCTTTCTGCATTACATTGTGTGCGCTTCCATCAATGATTACAAATTGTCATGTGAGTGGTGTTGCAGGCTGCTATACAGAGTGAGAGAGATAGAACAGAGAAACTTCTGGCGGAGGCGGCGGAGAGGCAGCGGGAGTTGGAGGAGAGGACGGCAAAGATGATGGAGGAGGAGAGGGCACGGAATGACATGCAGGCAAGGGCCATGTACGAGCTCCTTGTGGTAAGTTTCTTCTGCAGATTAGCCAAAACATTCATGTAGTGTTTGTCTCATTACTAACTAGTATGACTGAGTCGTCAAAACCAAATGTGCAGTCTGTGTGCGAGAAGGCAAGTCAGACCGCTCCGCCGATGCCAGTGATTGCTCCTGGGACCACGGTGAGTTTTATTTGAAAGGACATTACTTGCTAGTCTTAACATTTGAGTGTCATCATGCTAACAAGACATTGGAAATGATCTTTGGTGCAGCGTAACTCCAGACAAGCATCGCACGATCCTTCTCCAGCTACCGACACGAGCCACCACGCTCCTACACCTCCTGGATCTTGGTAAGTTTATCTAGTGTTTTGCTTAACACATGCATAAAGACCTAGACTTAGCTTTATTTCCTCCAATGCTTACCATAATGACCTAGACTTAGCTTCTTCTCCTCCAAAATGACTTAATAAGCTTACTGACCTCCAAAACCATCCATTTTACCTAAGTTAGCTCTAAAACGATCTGTACTTAGCTTACTTATGTCAAAAATTGCATAATTAGCTTAGTTAGCTCATAGACGATCCATTTTACCTAAGTTAGCTCTAAAATGACCCATTTCAACTAGGTTAACTCCAAAATGACCAATCTTACCTAGGTTATCTCATAAACGATCCATTTCAACTAATTTAGCTCATAAACGATCCATTTCACCTAGGTTACCTAAAAAACGATCCATTTCACCTAAATTAGCTCTTAAATGATCCATTTCACCCAAGTTAGCTCAAAAAGATCCATTTCAACTAAATTAGCTCATAAATGATCCATTTCACCTAAGTTAGCTCAAAAACGATCCATTTCAACTAAATTAGCTCAAAAATGATCCATTTCAACAAAGTTAGCTCAAAAACGATCCATTTCAACTAAGTTAGCTCAAAAACGATCCATTTCAACTAAGTTAGCTCAAAAACGATCCATTTGACCTAAGTGAGCTAAAAAACGATCCATTTCACCTTAGTTGCCTCAAAAACGATCCATTTCACCTAAGTGAGCTAAAAAAGATCCATTTCTAACTTTCTTATTTTGCCATTTTGCAGATTTCATTATGTGCTGGATGGAGTGCTTGTTCTACTCTTCTTGTTCTTGTCTTCTCATTCTAGTCACCTTAGCTATGGAGTGCTTGTTTATGTATGGATGGAACTTCTTTATGTATGAAATGATGGATGGAACTTGTTTATGTATGAAATGATGGATGGAACTTGCTTATGTAATATGTACGGATGGAACTTGCTTATGGACTTGCTTATGAATGCCTGTGAAATACATGAACTTGCTTATGAATGCCTGTGAAATATATCTATATGTCATATATATTTTCTGTGCAAATTGTGGGATTTAATAAAAAACAGAAAAAAAACCCAATATGCAGCCTCTTTGCCGTCCGCTGCTGACGGCAAAGAGCTCTTTGCCGTCGGTGGCAGACGGCAAAGAGCTCTTTGCCGTCAGCAGCGGACGGCAAAGAGGCCACGTGGCAGGCAGCTGTGCTTCCTGGGAGGCTGACCCATTTGGCCAGTTTGCCATCAGTGGCAGACGGCAAAGACTTTGCCATCAGTGGCAGACGGCAAAGACTTTGCCATCAGTGGCAGACGGCAAAGACTTTGCCATCAGTAGCAGACGGCAAAGACTTTGCCATCAGCGGCAGACGGCAAAGAGCTGCCGTTAGCCACTTAACGGACTGACAGCGCAATTATTGCCGTCCGCTCTCTTTGCCGTCAGCCCTGCTCTCTTTGCCGTCTGCGGCGGACGGCAAAGACTTTGCCATCAGTGGCTGACGGCAAAGTAGCTGTTTACCGTAGCCAACGTTGCCGGAGCCTTTTGCCGTCCGCAGCTGACGGCAAAGGCCTTTGCCGTCCGCTGTTCATGCCTTTGCCGTCCGCCATGGCAGACGGCAAAGTAGCTGATTCCTGTAGTGTATAATTACCTATGTAATATTTGGCAACCACCGAATAATTTTGTTTTAATTTTTGAAAACCTTTGTTGTTTGCCTTTAAGTTTAAATTTGAATTTGAACCGTTTTGAACTAACACAAGATTAACAACATTAACCGAGGTGACATGGCTTCATTAGCAGGGGTTTACTGTAGATTAATTATCCGGGCGTCACACTAGGCCCACCCTCTGCGCCTAGGGTTGGAACCCTAGGGTGGGGGGCGCCCCACTTGCCTTGGGGGGTACTCCACCCCCTGGCCGCCGCCCCCTCTTGGAGATGGGATCTCCAGGGCCGGCGCCCCCCAGGGGGCCTATATAAAGGGGGGAGGGAGGAGCAGCCACACCCTGAGCCCTGGCGCCTCCCTCTCCCCTGCTACACCTCTCCCTCTCGCGCAGACGCTCGGCGAAGCCCTGTTGCAGGTGACAACTGCATCCACCACCACGCCGTCGTGCTGCTGGATCTTCATCAACCTCTCCTTCCCTCTTGCTGGATCAAGAAGGAGGAGACGTCATCCGCTCCATACGTGTGTTGAACGCGGAGGTGCCGTCCGTTCGGCGCTCGGTCATCGGTGATTTGGATCACGGTGAGTACGACTCCATCATCCACGTTCTAGTGAACGCTTCCGCTCGCGATCTACAAAGGTATGTAGATGCAATCTGAATACTCGTTGCTAGATGAACTCATAGATGGATCTTGGTGAAACCGTAGGAAATTTTTTGTTTTCTGCAACGTTCACCAACAGAAGCTACGTCGAAATTCCCAGGTGGTCTCTATAACGAGCAAAATACCTGTCTTACATATCGTCTTGCAGCTCGCCCCTGGAGGGGGACATGTTAAATAGTCCCATCTCTGGCTTACCGCACTATTTGTATCATTCTGCTTTTACAGCAGCATTTTAAAATAAACAATGCTTAGCTTTAGCTCATTACTGCATTCTCTATTCATTTCCTTTTTTATATATATGTTCAGTTATGACATTTAGCACCCGTACACTTTGGTACGGTAAATACGCCAGGGGCTCAAGCACCCCATAATACGGCGTGAGAAGTCCGAACACTTTCACAAGTGCGGCCCTCCGAACTTATAGCATTATATGCATCATCTCCGAATCATGTCTTTGGTCAATAGTTGGGTTTGCCCGGCTCTCATGTTTTGGTACCTTACGTTCCGCTATATCGGCTAAGGTAGCGCTGGGAGAACTACTGCGATTGTGCCCCAGTTGAGCTGGGCCTAAGCACCTCAGTAGAGAAAGCTAAAACTGACTGTCATGATAGGGCGAGAGCTGGTCGCTGTTCGGTAAGTTTCGAATCCCTAAAGACTTATGCCGCTTCGAGCGAGGAGTCGGCTTTGTCCGGCATAGGCGTGTATAGCGCCCCGAACTCGGTCTTCCGAACACTAGGGGCTTCGCCGAAATTTAAAATTATAGAATTCTCTGGCTAAGTGAGAGTGATAACGCATTATAGTCCGATTGCCTTGTTCGTTGTGCTGAACACCTCCCTCGAAGGACCCAAGAATGGGAAAAGAGTGCTCAGGTTTATCCCGAACACCCCAGCACTCGTGGCATGGGGGCAGAAGCCGACGACTCGCCATCTCTCAAATTTAATAAACGGCCGCATAGAAGGTAATATTTTAAATTAAACAAGCGTTGCATAGCGCATATGAACAAGTTTTCAGCGCACAGGATAAAACGAACGAATTTCACTCAAATATTACATCTTTCGAGCATTCATCCGCCACAAGGCGGGCACCCTTCAGGACGCCCTTGTAATACATCTCGGGGTGGTGATGCTCCTTGACCTGCGGAGGCCCGTCCTTCACAAGCTTCACGGCATCCAATTTGCCCCAGTGCACCTTAGCACGGGCAAGGGCCCTACGGGCACCCTCGATGCAGACGAAACGCTTGACAACGTCAAGCCTCGGACAGGCGTCCACCAGCCGCCTCACCAGCCCGAAGTAGCTCCCAGGCAGGGCCTCTCCAGGCCACAACCGAACTATAAAGCCCTTCAGGGCCTATTCGGCCACCTTGTGGAGCTCGACCAGTTGCTTCAACCGGTCGCTCAAAGGCACCGGGTGTCCGGCCACAGCATACTGAGACCAGAACACCTTCTCCGTCGAGCTGCCCTCCTCGGCTCGGTAGAAAGCGGCGGCATCTGACACGCTACGGGGCAAATCTGCGAATGCTCCTGGAGAGCTCCGGATTCGGGTAAGTAATAAGTAATTCACTTTCACGTGCTTGCTTTGCATAAAGAAAGGCTTACCCGCCGCTATCTTCTTCATCGCCTCAACTTCCTGGAGGGCTTTTTGGGCTTCGGCCTTGGCAGACTTGGCGCTTTCAAGGGCCGCCGCGAGCTCGGACTCTCGCGTCTTTGAGTCAAGCTCCAAACTCTCGTGTTTTTTCACGAGAGCCTGGAGCTCTTGCTGCACCTCGCCAACCCGCGCCTCATGCTTCTCTTGCTCGGTGCGTTTCGTGGCCGCCTTCTTTTCGGCCTCGGACAACGCTTGCCGAAGGGTCGCCACCTCAGTTGTGGCCCCTATGACACCAATAGCGATCCTGTCATTGTTTGCAACTGCATCTTTTTATATTATACTCCACAAGGTATTACTTACCTTCTTTTTCCCCGAGCTCCTTCTTGGCGAGACCGAGCTCCTGCTCGGACCGCTCAAGGCTCTGCTTCAGCGCATCCACCTCCGCAGTCAGTGCGGCGGAGGCTAGCAGCGAAGCCTGCATACGCATATTGAATTAATTATGTTAGACTCCTTCGAATGTTATTAGATCCTCTATTCGGCTTTTCTTTTCGAACGCCAAACAGAGCATCAGGGGCTACTGTCTATGCGGTAATATTTTTACATATTTTTTACATACCTCAAAGCCTGTCAACAGGCTGGCACAGGCTTCGGTCAGCCCGCTCTTGGCGGACTGAACCTTCTAAATCACCGCACTCATAATAGTGCGGTGCTCCTCGTCGATGGAGGCGCCGTTAAGCACCTCCAACAAGTTATCCGGTGCCTCCGGTTGGGCGGAGGTCATCGGTGTCGTAGGCTTGCCCTT
The DNA here is from genome assembly GCA_032464435.1 of Aegilops umbellulata. Classification (NCBI taxonomy): domain Eukaryota; kingdom Viridiplantae; phylum Streptophyta; class Magnoliopsida; order Poales; family Poaceae; genus Aegilops; species Aegilops umbellulata. The sequence continues at coordinate 84,432,634 of CP136057.1, forward strand.
CTTCTTAGGGGGCCGCCTGCCGGACTCCGGAACCTTCTAAGGTTCCGGTGCGGTGTCCGGCCTGGGGCCGGACTTAGAGCCCTCGGGGGTTTTGTCCCCTTGGCGCCTGGAGTCCAGGAGGTCGCCTTGCGGCGCCTCCAGGACCACCTCCTCCTGGCCTGGCGCCTCCTGGGACAACACCTGGGCATTATCCGTACGGTGAGGGGAGGAGGCGGCCGGAAGTGAAGTGATGTTCACATCCAACGAATCCAGGGAACCGCTCGACGACACGTCGAGCCGGTCTTTGGGCGGACTGCATAAATATATTCGGCGTCAGGAAAAACTATGCAATAAAGGAACGCCATGAGTCATTCTGGTATCCGAACACTTACGATTTTGCCAGGGGCTTGGCCCTGTGCGTCCACTCCTCTTCGCCGTCGTCGGCGTTGGTAGAGTAGTCCGGAGAGAGGGTCCTTCCTTTCTTGGACCCTCCGGCCTCCCCCGTTGGGGCGGCCTTCCTTTTCTTCTCTCCCCCGCTGGGGGAGAGACCTCTCTTTCCTCCTCCTCGTCTTCATGGGAGGAGTCCACCTCGGAATCATCGGACGACGGGTCCGATTCCACCGGGCGCCGGGAACTCTTCCGGGTTCCCGCGGCCTTCTTCTTGGCCTTCTTCTCTGGCACCACATAGGGGTCTGGAACCAGCAGCTTTTCCAAGCGAGCGTCTGCTGGGTGTTTGGGCAAAGGAGCCGGACAGTCGATATGTCCGGACGTCTCCTGCCAATCCTGTCAAAGGTAAGGGAGCTTAGATCCCGCATAGAGTCAAACTATGAAAAATAAATATCCTATAAGAGGTAAAAACAGCTTACCGTGCTGGCTTGACGTTGCGCGCTGAATCCGCGATCCTCAGTAGCGGATGCGGGAGCTTCAGCACCCTTGAATAGCACCTTCCAGGCATCTTCGTATGTTGTGTCGAAGAGCCTGCTCAGAGTTTGGTGCTGGGCCGGATTGAACTCCCACAAACTGAAAGCCCGTTGTTGGCACGGGAGTATCCGACGGATGAGCATGACCTGGACTACATTGACAAGCTTGAGTTTCTTGTTCACCAGGGTTTGGATGCATGTTTGGAGTCCGGCCAGCTCTCCTTTTTTGCCCCACGGTAGGCCCTTCTCTTTCCAGGAGGTGAGCCGCGTGGGGATTCCGGATCGGAACTCGGGGGCTATGACCCATGCAGGGTCGCGCGGCTCGGTGACGTAGAACCATCACGATTGCCACCCCTTTATGGTCTCCACGAAGGAGCCCTCGAGCCATAGAACGTTGGGCATCTTGCCCACCATGGCGCCTCCGCACTCCGCCTGGCGGCCGCCCACTAGCTTCGGCTTCACATTGAAGGTCTTCAGCCATAAGCCGAAGTGGGGCTGGATGCAGAGGAAGGCCTCGCACACGACGATGAACGCCGAGATGTTGAGGATGAAGTTCGGGGCCAGATCGTGGAAATCCAGGCCGTAGTAGAACATGAGCCCCCAGACAAATGGGTGGAGAGGGAAACCTAGTCCGCGGAGGAAATGGGTGAGGAACACCACCCTCTCATGGGGCCTAGGGGTGGGGATGAGCTGCCCCTCTTCGGGAAGCCGGTGCGCGATGTCGTCAGACAAGTATCTGGCCTTCCTTAGGTTTTTGATGTGTCCCTCCATGACGGAGGAGACCATCCACTTGCCTCCCGCTCCGGACATGGCTGGAGAAGGTTGAGGTGGGGAGTGCGAACTTGGGCGCTGGAGCTCGAGTGTGCGAAAGTGGATGAGCAAAGGAGGAAGAAGGCGTAGGTTAAAAGGTGGATCCCTATCTCCTTATATGGGCGGACGAAACTGCGTGCCCCCACCGGCCTGGTAAAACTCGCTTATCTCCCAAGCGCCGTAATCAATGGCGCGGTTGGGTTACCCACGCCCGTATTGATGAGAATCCCGGAATAAGGGGACACGATCTCTGCTTTGACAAGACGTGCCAAGGAAACAGCCTCGCTAAACGCGCTGAGGTGGGACAGTAAAACGATTCGAATAAAGACTTGGCCGTGGTGTGATGTCACACTACGGAGTACATCAACAGATTAGATTTGTGTAAATATTATTCTCTCTGTGGCAATATGTGGAACTTATTTTGCTGAGCCGGACACTATCCTTGTGTTCAAAATCTTCTACGAAGTATTCGGAGGAGGAACCCGCCTTGCAATGCCGAAGACAATTTGCGCGCCGGACTCGTCGTCATTGAAGACTGGTTCAGGGGTTACTGAGGGAGTCCTGGATTAGGGGGTGTCCGGATAGCCGGACTATAACCTTTGACCAGACTCCTGGACTATGAAGATACAAGATTGAAGACTTCGTCTCGTGTCCGGATGGGACTTTCCTTGGCGTGGAAGGCAAGCTTGGCGATACGGATATGTAGATCTCCTTCCGTTGTAACCGACTCTGTGTAACCCTAACCCTCTCCGGTGTCTATATAAACCGAAGGGTTTTAGTCCATAGGACGAACAACAATCATACCATAGGCTAGCTTCTAGGGTTTAGCCTCTCTGATGTCGTGGTAGATCTATTCTTGTACTATCCATATCATCAATATTAATCAAGCAGGAGTAGGATTTTACCTCCATCGAGAGGGCCCGAACCTGGGTAAAAACATCGTGTCCCCTGTCTCCTGTTACCATCCGCCTAGACGCACAGTTCGAAACCCCCTACCCGAGATCCGCCGGTTTTGACACCGACAGGGCTACAACAAATTCAGTAGATCGTAGACCGTAACGTTGATTTGTATTATGTTGTGGTAAATTTAATTTATATGTAGGTTCATGTTTAAGTTACATTTAGTTTGTGATTCATATTATGTTGTAGTACATGTTTTCAATTTTTATAAGGCTCATGTTTACAGGATTCATAATAAGTGCTAATGTTTTAGCGAAACATTAATTTATTTCGGTTTCGCCATATTTTTAGCACTTAATATGTCCATTTTAGAGCAGAGGTCATGCCAAAAATATCCGGCCATTTTTAATTTGTGTCTCTGCATGTTTTAGGACTTTTTTTTGTTGATTTGTGAGTCATATTGTGTTGTAGTACATTTCTTCAATTCTTTACATGCATAGTAAGTGCTAATATTTTGGCGAAACGTTGATTTATTTCCGTTTCATCAAATTTATAATACTTAATATATGTATAGTTGTACTAGCTTGTCTAGCAGTGTTGGTACCGTTAAGACATTTTTTCCGCTGAGTTTAAATCTTTCATTTATGGACACACAAAATGTATGAGGATGAGCTGAATGAGATCCCCGAGTCCCAACTGTTACGACAACAGGGGTATGTGCGACGATCCTCATCTAGAGAATGATTGTTTCTTCTCCCTAACACTTAAAAGGGCTACAGATATCGTACGGTAACTAGTTTTAATAATTGATGCACATATTTCCTTCTTGATTATGTATGTCTTAAGATTTTCACTTTAATGTGTAATTTCTGTTTTTCTTTTATAATTCGACTAGATTATCACCTACCATGCAAGGCTTCATGTCCTAGAGAAGCTCAATTTCCCTGACATGGATGAGGTTCCTGAGAGGAATGCTTACTTTAAGACGAAACATGGTTTCGTTTTCCAAGCTAGGATCTACAATCATGTGGGTGAAACATATTTTGCTTGTGTAAATTGGTTCGGGAAAAAGTGGTCTGAACTGCTCGGCGGAACGATACATGCGTGTGTTGCATGACACAGCACATCTAGACCGTGCGATCCGAACGTATGCGGGCAGTTTTAGGGTCGGCGTTGGGATGCCCTAATGGAAGTAATTTTCGTGGTCCTATAGTGATAGTATTTATACATCGATAATACCAAGAAGTTTGATTCCATCTAGGAGGTTCTCTATTTCAAGTTAAAAAAAGGACATCGATAACTGCCACACGTGTGGCAGGAAGGGAGAGCACCACACGTCCCTAATGTAAATAGATTGTCACGTCATCGCATGCATGCATGGAAGAATCTTTTTGAATTTTCAGTTTTTAAAATGTTTTATCTCTTAAACGAAAAATCCGATTGAAGATCCGTTTTCACCATTAAATCCCTCGCGGCGAGATCTTCAAAACTAGATCTCATATCAATATATTTTGACGAAATTTTTTTGGGTTAAAAGTTGCCATATCTATTGCACATGAATTGCCATGTTGTTTACACTGAAGTTGCCATGATATGTTTCAGTTATTTTCTTTTACATTTGAAAGTAATTTTTGACATATTATAAACAAGGAATTAAGAAACTAGACTTGCCATGCACCATAAACTAAAATTGCCATGATACATGCACTTAAAATTGCCATGGTTCATACAAAAATATATTTTCATGGTCAAAGTACTGGAATTGTCATCATCAAAAAACTAAAATTGCCATGATCTACAAACTAAAATTGCCACATGGCAACTTTAGTTTAAGCACTAAGGCAAATACAGTGTAAACATCATGGCAACTTCTGGGGAAAAAAATTCGTCGAAACATATCAACATGGGATCTAGTTTTGAAGATCTCGCCGTGACAGATTTAATGGTGAAAACATATTTTTAATTTGCTTTTTTAATTAAAAGATAAAACATCTTTAAGCAGAAAATCAAAAAGATTTCCGCTGATGTCATCTACTCATACGTGGGAAAATGAGTGATGATGGAGGCGTGTGGGCGTTAGTTTTTCCGTAAAAAAAGGGAGGCTCTCTATTTCCTTAGCGGATTAAGAGGGTCAAAATATAATTTTCAGTCTTGCTAAGTCTAAGTCGAAGTCTCAGTCGACGCTATATCCGTGAGATCTTATATTGAGATCCGTGCAAAATTTTCTTTTTAGTTTTTTCTCTCTTATATGTTATGTCACTTAACTAAGACTTGATTAAATCTCAGTCGACTGAAACCTAGCCACACCCTAAAATTTTGGGCAGTTAATATAGAGATTTATTATGTACAGTATGCAGAATTTTGGGCAGTTAAAATAGAGTTTTTTTATGTACAATATGCCATGTCCAAAAGGTCGTATATATAGTTATGCAAGAAAGTATATATATTACATATAGTAGGAGCATGCATTCCGAAAAGAAAACATATAGTAATATACAAGCAAGTCAAAATAACATGCCAACACCAATCGTTGTGACAAGTAGAATGATCAAGCGTTTGCTTCTTCTGTTGATAACTTGGCGTATGCAGTATCCCCCAGCTGGCTGTCGATGTTCTCCCTGCGCTCGTAGTAGAACGCGGTCATGGCGCAGACGGCGAACAACTGCACGAGTGCCATCAGAACGGCGTACACAAAACCTAGGAGCAACCCAAGAGCCACGCTATTACCCGCGCAAGTCATCGCGAGCGTGTGCACCGGCGAAAGGACGCTGGCCAGGGCAAAGGTAACGGCGACGAACAGCACGACCTGCCACTTCTTCCCCTTCGCCAGCCTGCACGCCCTGCCCAACGCGGCTGCGCCGTGGCAGCCGGGCTCGGCCACCGCCACGACGACGCTTAAGGAGCAGACGAAGGAGAAGTACACGAAGGAGATGGCGGCGGAGAGGACTAGCAGCGACGCCAGGATGAGCAACACGAAGTACTGCTTCGCCATGAGAACAACGAGAAGCGCCCCCATCAACCCCAGAAACACGACGTAGACGATCTCCAGGACGTAGACGAAGGCGAGCGTGAGCAGGGGGCCCTTCAGCTGCGCCTTAGCTTTCCCGAGGAGCACGCCGAAGGTAGCACGCTGCTCGCCGGAGTACGTCAAGACGGTGGCGAAGAGGAGGAGGATCCGGACGGCGGAGCTGACGACGACCACGAAGAGGAGGTACACCGCGCCCACGAGCAGGAGCTCCTTGGCGTCATCCTGGATCTCCTGCACGAGCTTGGCGTACTCCAGGCTGCCGGGGTCGGTGCCGTTTAGCGCCTTGACGTCGAGCTGGATCTCGTCGGCGAGCGGCTGGAGGGCGAGGTCGCTGCCGAGGAGGAGCAGCGTGGTGGAGGCGATGATGATGGCGCCGACCGCTATGAAGAGACTCCGGTTGCGGGTCGGGAGGAGGACGCCTTCCTTTAGGAAGTTGAAGAACGAAGGGGGCGTGCTTTGACTGGTTGCCATGGCTATGGGTGTGTAGCTAGCTTCAAATGACCGCGATGATGCTGAGAGAAGAGAGACCCGCAGATATATAGTACTTGGGCATAGCAGCGATCGAGGCCGGCAACTGGGTATGGGTAAGGCAGGGGTTTGGATAACGCGTGGCGACTAGCGACTAATGAGTAATGAATGAACATAGTTTATGGGGAGACTTTGATAATTTGGTGTTGTGACATAGTCAGAATAGCCACGAAGGTGGGTATTCTGACCGTTTAACGCGGGGTGACTACTTTAAAAAATGGTGTATAAGAGCATCTCCAACATGCGCCTAAAAAAAGCTCCGCGCGTTAACGTTTGTTTTTTTGGCGCCGAACAGCTCCAGCAGAAGCTGTAGCGCTAAAAGTTTTTGCGCGCGCGCTGAAAAACGCTATCGCGCGCAGCATATTTGGGGCGCCGGATTGCGCGCGCTTCACAATTTGCACTGTCTACTTTTTGGGCGCGCGTTTTTGGGCACCTACTAAAGCAAAGTTGGTCCCGGCGCTTTAAAAGTGCTACAATGGCGCGCTATAATGTTTATTGGGCGCGGAATTTTTGTGCAGCCGTTGAAGATGCTCTAAGAGCATTGTGATGAATAAGAGCAATGCTACACTTAGCGTGAAGGAACTACTTAAGTTTACGCACCAGCCAACATGGAAGAATAGGATTGGTGTTTAGGGAAATGAGGGGCCACCCCCCTAAAATTCTCGCGCGGGGAGGGAGGGGGTTGTTTAGATTAGTTTCGGATGAATAATGTTCTGCCGAATTTACGATATGAGGTTTATCATGGAAGAAAGTAGAGAAGAGGTGAACTGTCAAAAAAAAAGTAGAGAAGAGGCGAACAGACAGAGGTACGTGAGGGCAACAACGTGCCATGGTAACCCTGCCCGAAATAAAGTAAATTTACTTATGCTCGGTCCACTCCTGAGAAGTATGCACAAGATACTTTTATTTGACGATAGAGGGTTTCTTCCACTTTATATATTATAAAGCAACAATCCAGCATACAACCATCGATACAACAAAAAAGAAAGAAGAAGAAGAAGAAGAAGAAGAAAAAGAAGAAGAGGAAGAAGAAGAAGATAGAAGGATACAAGATGCTACCAAACAACAACAGTCCTGACTACACCTAGAACCAGCTAAGACATCAAGGACCCCGGCAACTCTAGGACATGACGTCGATACGCTCACGAGAAAGGAACAGCCCGCCGCTAGAGGAAGAGCACGAACATCAACACCCATACCGTTGCCGGCCATCCGTCTCGACAAGCAGAAGAGCTCACCCCTGAGCCCGGATGGACTGAAAGGACGACAACATGGCCACCACAGCGGCAAAGCCACTCCGATCATCGCCACCACCTCGGGCCGCAACCATGAAGATCACCGAACATTGTCGAGCAGGAACAACTGAAGAACGCCCGCAGGCCTACTCACGCCAAAGTTGCGACCACCACTCACCCGTCCCAAGGCGGCATCTTCAGGAAGAAAGCGATCGACGCCAAGGCGCCGTCGCCGCCCAATCCGAGGGGATTTGGGTTTTCACCCGGAACAAGAAGAGGGGGGCATGGGCTAGGACTCGATGCCGACTCTAAGAAGTAGAATGGCGACAGAGCGTCGCCGACACCGTGGCTGTCGCAGCCGGCCAAGGGTTTCCCCCATCCGTAGACCACACCCCCCCGACCAACCACAAAGCGGCAACACGAGGTTGCCGGCAACAGAGTCGTTGTGGGCGTCCAGAGAACGAGGAGGTCGCCGCCTTCAGATCGGACCATGGGCACATGAGGCCGCCCAGGACCGAGATCCGTGCTCACCGCCGACTCGCCGTCCGCACGGCCAAGTCCAGCGCTTGAAACCATCAACACCACCTCCCGCCACCGCTGGGGAGGGGCACCCTCGCCGGAGGATGCCCCCGCCACCGCACCAGCGACACATGAACTGGAGGCCCCGCCGCCACGCCACCTGCTCCGCCAGCCGCCAGCCACGGTAGGGCAGGTCGCCCGTGGCCTAGGCCGCACGCAGCTCCCGCCACCCGTCCGGCCGCCAGCGCCAGATCTGGCCGTATCTGAGGGGTGCGGCACCCCCACAAATTCATAGCCGCCGTGCCGCAAGAGCACGCCCAGGTTGCTGGGCCACCAACCACGCGCGCTACCGCCCCGAGCATCCGCCGCCGCATCGCTGCGCCCCGCACCAGCCTAGCGCCTCCGCGCGCCCAAGCTGTCCCGCACCAACCGGGGATGGGCGAGAGGAGGGGGGACGAGGCCCCGCCGCCGCCGAAGCCAGCCGGCTTCGCCCGTCGGCGCTTGCTGGCGACGGCGAGGGGAGAAGGAAGGGGGAGGGCACGGAGTCCCGGCGGCTAGGGTTTCCCCTCATCGCTCGTGGGAGCGAGGCGGAGGAGGGGGGCGAGTCCGAAGCCAGATACTTTTATTTAGCTGGCTTGAATGAACAAGAGTCTTTACTGTTGTTTGCAGCCTGGATGTTAAGCCTGCTCTACGAGCAGACCAAACCAGCATGTCTCACATCTATAGTGCATCATCTCAAATTGACAAATAGCAGAAACTTTAAACATACGGACCAATTTCCTACGGGCTAATCCCCACTAAATTCAAAGTAAACCACCAGGTTCTAAGTAAGGGCATTTCCAATGCCGACCCGCAAACCTTCCGCATGTGTCTGGACCGCGGAAGTCATCCAACGCGGTTCTGTATCGGTTCGCGGCACGGTCCGGACATATTTTCTCCCGCAAACCTGAGACAAACGTGGGGGGTTTTGCGGGAGTCCGGACCGCTCCCACGCCTGCGTTTGACCACCCTGGCCCACCAAAAAAAACCACCCGCCCCTCCCGCGCATTCATTCCGATGCACGTGCCGCATATGCCAGTCCAGAGCACGCATCGGTCGGCATTGATGCCGCAATGTGACCGGAGGGAGGGAGGGCGGCACTGACCGACGCGACCTCTCAGGAGCCGCTGCTTCAGTGCGGATGCAAGTTCCGAGGAATCAACTCCGACCGGTGTGCCGCATTGAAGTGGCTAACCGGCCCTTCGCATGGCCTGGCCGCGGCTATATAAGACACGCTCCGGCGCCATCCACATCGCATCCTCCCCCTCTCCCCTCCCATCTCCCTCCACATCTCCGGCGATCGGAAAGTCCTGGGCGTCGGTGCCGGCAGGCGGCGATTCTGGCGGGCTCTAGCGGATCGTGGCGACGCCGCCCTCGAGCTCTGGGGTCGTTGTCCTCATCGACGGGTGGCTCCTCAATGATCCGACGACGAAGAGGACCAACCGCCACAGTAGCAGCAATAGCAGTCCGCGCTGGCGGTGGCGGGCCAGGTGTACGCCGCCACCTATGCGGAGTACGAGGAGCAAATGGAGCAGATGCTCCGTTGCTCTGCTCCGTCACTCCGCGCTCCACCTCAACGGCCCAGCTCCGCCACCTGGGACGCTCCTTCCCGTGAAGCCGGAGCTAGCATCCCCTCTGTGCTCTTCGTGGCGCAACTGTGGCATCCAAATCGGACACCGCGTGAAGGAAGAGTGCATCTCGCCGTCGCAAATGCACGTGAAGGAGGAGTGTCTATCTCCGCTGCCCTGGCGCATCAAAGAGGAGCAGATCTCTCTATCCCGGCGCGTCAAGGTGGAGCGCCACTCGCCGCCGACCGTTCCCAATGTGACCGCGAAAGCACGGGGTCGCCTTCGGCACTATCTCAACGGTGGTGGTAGCGGCAGCACTTCGTTATCCCGGAGTATGACGGCAAGGAGCAGCACCGGCAGGACACGCGCAAAGCGATGCGTCAGTCGGAGTTTGCTAACTCCAACGCCCCGCTGCCACACATCACGGCGGACCCAAAGCTGGTGTACGCCTTGGCTCTGGACCGCTCTGTGACGACGACAAAGACCAGCAAGTGTTGTGTCCGTCGCCTCGACGGAAGATGGCCAAGTACGACTAGGAGTGGTCTCGCACTGAGACCGACGGCACCAACGCCGCCTCCTCCAAGGCCTGCCGGCCTCCCTCCCCCCTCCCCCCGCTCACGTCGCTGCTGCCATAGCCGCCCTGCGCACGGCGCAGGAGGAAGCAAAGAGGATCATCCGTGAGTGTCAGGCTGCTGCCGGGAAGCCCTGTCGCGAGTCTCCACCTTCCACCACCCGAAGCTCGACGAAGACGACAATGGACAAGTGACGATGATGGAGGAGGAGCCACCGGCCAACACAACATGGCGTACGAGGTCACCGTGAAGTATACGGTAGTTTATGGTTTTTAAGGTTTTTAGTTCACCGCATGAAACATCGTCCGGTTTTATGTGCAAATTATCCTATTTCTAATGAAATTTGCCGTGTTTATATCAAAATTCACCCGGTTTGCATGAATTTCGTCCGGTTGGTTCAAATTGTTATCAAAATGTATGCGGCTACGATTGGATGACGTCCTCCCGCATCCGTGTCCGCGGACTGGTCCTCCTGTCCGCAGACGGATGCGGGGGGAAATTTGCAGGTTGCCGTTGGAGATGCCCTAACACCACCCACCCCCACCCCTTCGCCCAATACTTGGCTTGGTCTTGGCTCGCCATGTAATGACAATGATCGTGACATATTTGTGGAGGCCACCTAAGTTACCGTGGGAGATGAAAACAAGGCTAGATTTTGGATATTTGTGGAGGCCACCTAAGTTACCGTGGGAGATGAAAACAAGGCTAGATTTTGGGATTCTCCTTGGCTACAGGGCGTTAGGCCGAGAGGCGTCTCCCCCATGATCTTCGAGGTCTCCCGCAAGAAGAACTGCATGGTTAGCATGGTTATGTTGG